>CM061542.1:107457253-108727253 GCA_030864215.1 Capsicum pubescens
AAAATGGAAAAAGATAAAAAAAGAATCTTTCAAGTAGGGCCCTCTTCTATTTTGTGTCTTTGTGATTTGGTTTCCATATTGAATAAGACGTGAGGGGTAGAGGAATTGAGGGTATGTGGTGGTGAGTAGGGGGTGGGGTAGGTTGTTATGATGAGGTGTAAAGTTGGTTAGGATAGGATTAAACAAGATAGAATTTGTTAGGGATTATGTTAAGGGTTGTCATTTTTGTATTATTGTGGGGTATAATCACATGGATGAGGGTGTATGGTAAGGTGATCTAAAATGACTAAAATTGGACTTTGGAGGAAAAAAATTAGGTGTCTACAATATGCCCCCTTTGAATGTAAACATGAAGTGTTTTCAGACAAAGAAGTAGACAATGAGACAAAATTTTGTCCTGATTATTATTCAAAAAGAATGAAACCGAAGGAAGAAGGATAACCACATCTTGACTTGGGACACTCCTACCTACCCAAGAGAGGGACTATACTGAGTTGGAGAGTCGAGTGAGGTTCATCGAGGTTCCGATCCGCGGCTCTGTCATTACATCAAAAATAAAAATTACAAGTCAAAACATAAATGCTCAGATTTCCATGATAAACTTGGTATCAATTACCATTCCATATTCAATCATGTAATCATGCATCAGATATGCATTCTCATTATGAGAAACTCAGCCTATCAGAAATCTCAGTCATGCATTCATGAACCAGTTAACCATGCATCAGATATGCATGCTCAGTATGATATATTTAGCTTATCGGCCATGCTAGTCACAAAGTCATTTCTCAGTTGTTCATGTTCAGTATGTACTTCAGCTTATCATTTCCCCCATCTCATTCAGTCCCATTCGAGGACGAATGTTCCCAAAGGGGAGATATTGTAAGACCCCGCAAAATTTCTAAGATTAATTTAGTCCTTTATTCTTGTTAAAAGGGTCCCATACTTAGAAAATTTTATCTAAGTTCCCAAACTTAGTTTATTTTTGGCATTCGAAAGTTGAAAATCTCATTTTGCCACCTTAATGTCCTTTAATGGTCCATATTTTTATTAATTCATGATCAGGAAGGTCAATAGGTGTTCCCGAACAAGTTTTGGATTTTTCAGAACACATTTAGATCATGTTCAGAGTCCGAAAATAGTGGACCAATGCGCACTCTAATTGCGTTGGTCAACATTTGTGCAGGATGACAGAGCCTAAAATTTTGAGGCTCGATTCGATCATGGTGTGACGCGTCGAGTATCGCATCACAGCCATCAACACGCCGCGTCGCTTGTAGCGTCGGCACCCAGTTTTTAGTCATTAAATGACCGCATCTTTAAGGGGCAAAAGGGTCAATTTTCCTTCCTTATATAAACCCAATAACACCTGATTCATCCATATTTCACCCAAAATATAGTGTTTTTCTCAAGCTTCTCTCAAGAACAAGTTAGGGTTTCCAATTGGGGATTCAAATTCAATACTCAAATTCAAGAATATTTCCATCAATCTTCGTAAAATCAAGAACTAAGGTATGTCAAGTGCTGATTTATGGATTTCTTTCACCCATTAAGTCCAAAAACACTCTTTCAAATTATAAAACATGATATTTATGTTGTGGGTTATTTGTAACCATGTTTATCTTGTTTTTTGATTCCCAAGTTGGAATCTTTATGTATTTTTTTATGAAACTACGTTAGCATGCAAGTTGAAATCCATGAATTGAGTTGTTTATGATGTGTAAGTTGATGATTGCACCTATGCCCTAAGTTGTGCATGTAAGGTGTTTTACAAAATGCCTAAAAGGATAGAAATTGTGTATTATAGCTCAATTGTGACTCCAATAATAAATGCATGCTTTACCCTTATGACCAATAATGACTTCCATGATATTGTGTGCATTATGAGTATTTAATGGAATGTTCATGAGATTAGGTTGATGAAAGTATGACATGTCTATATACAATTCCATCCATGTACAACATTATGATAACCATGTGCTTCATGAAATCTCCAACTTATTGTATTATGAATTGTTTATATTGGTCACGTGTTCAAGAAGTGTCAAGTATTGTCATTTTCATGCTATCGAGTCCTAGGGGTACTTGTAACCGACAATTTAGTTGTGTGCCTAGAGCCAGTGTCAGTTTTCACGATACTCTCAGTCAAGCCTTGATCATTAGAATTCAGTCAGTTACATGACTCAGGAAAACTCAGTAATCTCAGTAACTTCGATAATCTCAGTTACCTTAGTAATCTCAGTAATCTCAGTCAGTTATCAGATCTCAGTAGTATTCCGCCAGTCAACGAAAATTTAGTGAACTCTGTTCAAATCAACTAAACAATACTATCAGTAACAGTTCACTTCATTTTAAATCAGTTCAATGTCTCTTCCAATGGAAGTAGGATTCAACACCGAGTGAACCTAAGAATGGGGAATCACCTATTAGCCAGTAGAGGGTGTGATCCTTAGAAGCAATCCTTGCATTCCATAACTACGTAGACAACATAGGTTGAGAAGTACCCTACGAGTTTAGGGATTATACACCTCATCTGAGTTTTCCTACTAGGAGGTGTTGACGGAAGATCTCCCTGTCAGAGAGGGTTTACTCGCAACTTGTCTTTACCCATGGCGCGGTACTGACACCCTTCTAGATGGGGTTACATGTTGGACCCCACCATTTCAGTTTTGGGGCATGTCGGTTAGATGATTACTTACCATAGTCTTAGTTTTGGATCCATTCTCAGTAATAGAACTCAGTTCAATTCTACAGTTTCAGGACTGTCAGATACAGTCGCTCAGCGCAGTACAGAACTCAGCTAGGTCAATCAGAATCAAGATTGTCAGACACAGTCACCCAGTTAATAGTATAATATTATACAAAATTCATGTTACCAGTATTCAGATTTTAGGACTGTCAGATACAGTCAATTAGACGAGTTCTTCATAATTAGAACTGTCAGAAATAGTCATTCCTTTATCAGTAATATGACATCAGTTCCTCAGTACTCAATAGACTTAGTCATTCAGTATCCATGTATTAGTACTCAGATATCAGTAAATCCACATTATCAGAATTCATGAGTCAGTGTTATCACGATCTCAGTTACAGTTATGTATTCATGCATGTATTCTCACATTCATGTTATTCAGTCAGTTAGTATTGTTCATGCATATGAACCCCATCATTCAACCTAACTCACTTGCATACCAGTACATTCAATCGTACTGACGCATTTCCGCTATAGTATTTTATACCATAGGTTCAGAAGCACAAGCTCCAGAGCATCCTTAGAAGTTCAGATATAGTCCACAGCAGTAGACTTAGCAGTGAGTCCTTATCATTCGAGGATGTTATTATTTGATTATTTCATTTTTTCAGTACTTAGTTTATCTTAGTAGATGGAGTTAGTTGGGGGATTGTCCCATCAACTCTTTATTTAGACAGTTCAGTTTTAGAGGCTTTTAGACTACAACACATTCAGACATTTATTTCAGTTATTTTGGTATTGTTATACCATATTTTTAGTTCTGTATATTGACCTTATGGCCTTACAGTTCATGTTTCTGTATTTACGATATTATTATCATTATTCAGTGCTTAATTACAAATATCAGTCATAGGTTAGCTTGTGGTCCTTTGGGATAATGAGCACCGTGTAGCATTCCGAGTACCAGATTTAGGGCGTTACAAAACCCATACTAGTCTGGATATGAGTCGTACCATATTACTCATACTAAGACATTACGACTAGTTTGGTTCAACCATAGTCAAGGCAGAATCAATTAGGAACTACACTTGTTAGGAAACAAATAAGAATATGACTCATAGTGAGTCTAGATGACTCATATAGTCCCTATCGTGATCAGAATAGGAACTCGAAAAAACACACTAGTCTTGCTACGATTAGGGTCCTACGACACATATAGACACCCTACAACTCGTAGGGAGAGTCGTAATCTGGGAAGTGAGCTCAAAGGTCAGGAAAATTTTTAGGGACCAAAAATCTGGGGTGTTAAATTCTTCCTTCCGTCCACGATCAGTAGTCCCCAAATTAACACAGAACACAATCACGCTTACCTTTAACAAAGACAAAAAACAAAGATATTAAGAAATACACATACCTCAAGAATGATTATCCAAAGTCAGAAAAAAAAAGATATTTAGACTTCATATCCACTTTAGATTCCCAAGTAGCTTCTTCGACCATATGGTTCCTCTATAAAACTTTCACCGTAGCCATATCCTTATCCCTCAGACAATGGACTTTTCTATCCAAAATTTCCACCGGGACTTCTCATAGGATAAGAAATCAAAAACACCAAACACTCTCCAAAGGAACGATCAAGGAAGGATCACCCACACACTTCCTCAACATCAAAACATTGAAGACTGGATGAATAGAACCCAACCTAGATGGCAACTCCAACTCATAAGCCACATGTCCCACTCGCCTCAAAACACAAAAGGGGCCAACATACCGGGGACTGAGCTTCTCTTTCTTGCCAAATTGTATCACTCCCTTTATGGGAGATACCTTCAAGAACACCAAGTCATCCATATCGAACTCCAAGTCCCTTTGGCTCACATCCGCATAGAACTTTTGTTGACTTTGGGAGGTCTTAAGTATATCCCGAATCACCTTCACCTTTTCCATAGCTTAGAGATACAAGTCAAGACAAAATAACCTATTCTCACCAACCTCAAACCACCTAATACGATACCTATACCTCTTACCATAAAGGTCCTCAAAAGGAGCCATCCCAATACTAGAGTGAAAACTATTATTATACGTAAAATCTATGAGGGAAAAATGATCAACCCAGCTACCACCAAAATCAAGCACACAAAACCTTAGCATATCTTCTAAATTCTAAATCATTCTCTTTGCTTGACCAGCCGTTTGAGGATGAAAACTAGTGCTAAGGTTCACTTTAGTCCCTAAACCTCTCTGAAAAAAAGCCAAAAATAAGATGAGAATTTTGTACCGCAATCAAATATAATAGAGATAGGCACACCATGAAACTTGACGATCTCCTGAAGAAAGATCTTGGCACAATCCTCTGCAGAATAAGTAGTCTTCACTGATAAGAAGTGAGCGAACTTAGTCATATTGATTCTGAAAAATTAGTAAGAAAATCCATATTGATCACTTCCCACTTCCACATAGGCAAATCAATCTCTTGAGACAAACCACCAGGCCTCAAGTACTCAACCTTCACTTGCAAACAAACCATACACTTAGCCACAAAATTTTCCACACCCACTTAATTTTATTCCACCAATATATCTTTTTCAAATCATGGTACATCTTTATCAAACCAGGATGAACAGTGTACCTCGACTTATGAGCCTCATCTAAGATTCTCTCTCATATAACATCAACATCGAGAAAATACAATCGACCATGGTACCTCAAGATACTATCACCACCAATCTCAAAGGCCATCACTTCTAGAGGCCCATATTATCCGTGATTCTCATCAGAATAGGATTCGAAACTTGCTTCTTCTTTACCTTAGCACCCACAGAGGACTTTTCCACCACTTGAACATTCATACCCCTATCCTCAGAGTCCAAAAGAAGAACTCTAAGATTTTTCAAAAGGTGAATATCCTTCACTAACCCTCGCTTCTCCTCATGAACATAAGATAAGCTCCCCATAGATAAACTGCTAAAAGCATCAGTAACTATGTTATCTTTAACTGGATGATAATGAAGACTAATATCATATTCCTTGAGTAACTTAAGCCATGTACTTTTCTTGAGATTTAACTACTTTTGGGTGAACACGTAATGCAAGCTCTTGTGGTCCTAGAAGATGTCAACATGAACCCTATATAGGTAATAGAACCAAATCTTCAAAGTAAATACTACAACCAACAACTCTAAGTCATAAGTCAAAGATTATTCTCATGCACCTTCAGTTGCCTAGCAGCATAGGCCACAACCTTGCATCACTGCATCAACACACAATCCTATCCCATACGAGATGCACACAATAAACAACAAAGCCATCAGTACCCTAATGTAGGGTTAAAATAGGAGTAGAAGTCAACTTATCCTTAAACTTCTCAAACTACCCTCGCAAGTGTCGAACCATAGAAACTTAACCTTTTTCTTATTTGATCTAGTCAATGGGGCAGCATTCGAAGAGAAACTCTTCACAAAACTCTTGTAATATCTGTCTAAGCCGAAGAAGCTCTGAATGTCATTTAGAGTTATAGGTCTAGGCCTCTTCTTAACTACTGCAACTTTATATGGATCCACCATGATCCCATCATTAGAAACAACATGACCGAGAAAAGTAACAATATTCAACCAAAACTCTTACTTCAAAAACTTAGCATACAAACATTGATCCTTAAGGGTCTGTAACACTAAACAGAAGTGATCGACATGGTCCTCCTCACTCTTATGATAAACTAGAATGTCATCAATAAAAACAATAACGAATAAGTTCAACAACTGATGGAAAACCTGATTCATAAGATCCATGAATGTTCTCGGTGCATTAGTCAAACCAAAGGACATCACTGAAATTGGAAATGACCATATCAAGTTTGGAAAGCAGACTTAGGGATATCCACCTCCCTAATCTTCAATAGATGATAACCCAACCAAAGGTCAATCATAGAAAAGTACTTTGCACCCTGCAGATAGTTGAACATGTCATCAATCCTAGGAAGAGGATACTTATTCTTCACTATAACCTTATTCAATTATCGATAATTTATACATATCCAAACAGACTCATCTTTCTTACGCATGAAAAGCATAGGAGAACCCCAAAGAGATACACTAGGATGAATAAAGCCCTTATCAAGGAGATCACTTAACTGCTCCTGTAGATCTTTTAATTCAGTCAAATCCACTCTATAACAATGAATAAATGTTGTACGGGTATGCGATAGAAGATCAATCCCAAAGTCTATTTCCCTATCAGGAGGGACACCAGGAAGATCATCAAGAAATTCTTTGGGAACTCACAGATCATAGGGATAGATGATAAGGAGGGACCCTCAAAATTAGAATCTTTAACCTGAACCAAGTGACATGGACACCCTTTGGAAATCAATTTGCAAGCGCTTAGATAAGAGATGAACCTTTCCTTAGGCACTAGGGAACTCCCTTCCCACTTAATCATTGGTTCATCTGTGAATTGGAAACTAACCCTTTGGGTCCTAAAATCAAGATATACATAGAATGAATGGAGTCAATACATCCCTAAGATAACATCAAAATCTAACATTTCCAACTCTATCATATCGACCAACGTCTCCATATCACAGATACCTACCACACAACCCCTATAGACTCTCCTAGCCGTAGTAGAGTCACCCACTGAGGTATAAATAGTAAAAGGATCAGGAATAAACATAAGACCAAAATCAAAATAAATATACACATAAGGGGTCATATAAAAAAGGGTAGACCTAGGAACTAGCAGTTAATACACACCATAAGAGAAAATTTTTAGCCTACCAGTAATAACATCAGGAGATGCCTCAGAGTCCTAACAGGTGAAAAGAGAATGCAGACCATTCCAACCATTGCCAGAGCCAAAAATAGCAGTCTTTGGTGCATGAGCTGAACACGCAACAACTGGGACCTCATTAGCCCTAGTAGAAACATTGTGGAGGGACAGTTCCTCTGAATATGGTTGTATCTAAAACACTTATTTCTCCCCTTATCACAAAAACCATGGTGCAAATAACCATAAAATTTGCAAAGAGGATACAACGGATCTTACTGTGCCCCACGAGCCTAAGATTGGGCACCTTGTGCCTTAAACCCAGTGTTTCCATGAAAGCAGCGATCACCGGATGGCTTAGGATAGGGAGCACTAGCCATAAAATAAGAATAAAAATTTCTCCACTTCTTCTTAGACCATTTCCTTCCATCTCCACCACTATTCGAATGGCCTTCACCCTGCTCAGAATACCTAGACCTTTTACTTAGCCTTTTCCCTCTTTCAACTTGTTTTTCCTTTTTATCTTCGAACTGCTATATATACACCACAGGCCTAGAGATATCTATGTCACTATTTAGTAAGGCCTGTTTGCACTCTCACACCAAGTCCCGAGGTAAACACGAAGCAAACTTCCTCATCCTAGTCCTCATGTTATACACTCGCTTAGGATAAAATTGGGACAATCAATGAAACTTCATAGCATACTCGTTTACCATTATTCTTCTATGTTTTAGATTCACAAAATCATCAACTTTGTCCTCCCTTAACTTTTGAGGAAAAAACGCTCTAAGAAGGCACCCGAAAACTCATCTCATAGTGACAACTTTGCATCATCACCCCTAGACTGGTCCTAATCCTCATACCATTGATATGCTACATCCTTCAACTAATATGCGGCAAATTTTACGCCTTTGGAGTTAGAAGCATGAATAACTCAGATGATCTTCTCCATCTTGTGTATGAATCCTTGAGGAACCTCCTAAACCTTAGATCCAGTAAAGGTCAGATGATTAAGCCTCATACACTATCCGACTTGAGTAACCTCAAAAGAACTTACAACAGTACTATCAGGACACGGTTGACATGTTTGAGATATCACCAACTAGGTCAACAGATGAATAGATCCATGAAACTCAACATTAAAAATATCTACTTAGAGCGGTGGGTCATGATCATCATTAGCCCAAGAATCTAGAGGAGGATTGGTGGGGATTAGTGAAACTCCACGTAGGGTATTACAATTAGGAGATAGAGCCCTAGACCAGGTCTGAACTTCATAAATAGGATGAGTTCCATCCATGTTGTCCTTATGTGGGACAGAAGATGTTCCACGAGCATCAGATCTCTTGGGAGGCATAATCTAAAATACAAACAATAAATATTAGAGAAGTTTTGACACCTTAGACTATATAGCTCGAAAGTAAAACATAAGAAGGGGAAACATTTCTGAATGTCTCATAGCCTCTCCCACATAAGTATGTTGCCCAACACACCCATAAAACAGACTCTACTTGATATGGCTTTATGGACATCTAATGGACCATGAACTTAGGCTCTGATACAAACTTTTTCATGGACTAAACTACGGCCTGTCCGCGATGAGTATCTCAAGTTCATCGAGGATCAAAGACCACCATCTTTTCCTAGCAAAACAGAACACAACATACCAAATAATAGCTGAATTTTGAACACATAACAAGATAGAAAGTTTCAAAGACATATAAGAGTGTCAACATCAATACCCAATCCACAGTAACATCTACAAAGTCTCTATATAAGAAAACAACCTTCGTCGAGATATGCTCTCAACCCTGACAACGACAGTGAAAATAACAATGTAAATGTGAAGTCTTTAATTCTTATTTATGGAATGAAAACCCAATTGAATGATCAAGTCTTTCAGAGAATGGAAGCTCATCACTTCATCGCAATGACCAACTCTGAGATCACTTATAATTGTGCAGTAAAAGTAGAAGTGCCTTTAGACCCTGCATTATGTGGGGATGCAGCATCCTGAGACGGTTAGTGGGATGAGCACTAGCATGTAACTCAGGATAAGGGTAAAATAATGTCATTCAAAAGTTTAATTTCAAACTCACCATACATGTTCACATACATGCATACACATATATAATAGATGCTGAGGTAGGGAACAAGGTTTAGCATGATAGTAAAAGATTATCCTAGACTATGTATCTCAATCATCATAAACAAGCACCTACGGGCTATATCAGCTCTCCCTACTAAAAGGGCCCCAATGTGTGTTAGTCGCATGAACCATAGGTATCAAGAAAGACCAGGGAATGCCTCAATCCCACGTCAATCCTAGATACAAATATATAAATAGTATGAACTAGGCACACAGTCTTAAAGACCAACCTTCATGTCGACAAATGTGAGTTTCTAGTGTAGGTCATTCGAGACCCACACCTTTACGACTTATATACATAAACCCCACTAAGCCCAATTAAAACAAGTTTCACATAACTCATTTATTAACCAAGGAAATCTACATTAAGGAACACCACGTGCATCATCATACCATTTAGCCTGAGAGATCATAATTATGCCATTATGATTCCATTAACTTAGGGGAATATATCAAACCCCTTTTGTTCATTAGATCAAATTAAAGGAATGCCTCGACCTCCTTTAATTTATCAAATCAAATAGGAGGAATGCCTCAACCCTTTTTTGTTTATTAAATCAAATTGGAGGAATGCCTCAACCTACTTTAATTTATCAATTCAAATTGGGGGAATGTTTCTACCCCTTTGTTCATTAAATCAACCATAGCCAACAAGGCCTTTAAAATCCATGTTCATTGTTTAACCAGTTATGTAATGTAATAGTATAGGTGTGTTAGTCAAACAAAGAGATAATTCAAGCTCACCATAAGTATTTTCATACCATTTATATTGCAAACTCATAATCAAGCCATTATGATTCCATTAACATAGGGGAATGCCTCGAAACCCTTTCGTTCATTAAATCAAATTGGAGAAATGCCTCAACCTCCTTAAACTTATCAAATCAAATTGGGGGAATGATTCAACCCACTTTGTTCATCAAATCAAAATATAGACAACAAGACCTTTAAAATCCATTTTCATTGTTTAACTATTTATGCAATTCAATATTATAGGTGTGTAAGTCAAACTAAGAGACAATTCTAAAATTCAAAACCATTTACAAAAGTGGGTTGAGGAAATACAATTGTTCAAAACCAATTTCCAAGTTTAAAACATTAATTTGGGGGATTACCTCGACACCTATTCGGGTTCCCACACCCATGCACCCTATTAGTTCAAAAATATTCAATTCAAAGCATGAACAACTTATGAAAAATATGGAAAAATAATTCAAAGATTAACCATTCCAAAACCCTCAACTCATGTCAAAACCTAAAATCAAATCTATAAATTTAAACCATTTAAAACACATACTTATTCACAAAATAAGATTTGGTGAAGAGTAACATGCCTAAAAGTATCACATCTATGGTGAGAAATCACCCTTGAGAGCCTTAATTCACTAACTTTTCTAAAACCCTAAGTGTTCTTAACCTTGGGGATTTGAGAGAGGTTAAGAAGTTATTTTGATTTGTTTCAGGGTGATAATGATACCCTAAAGGGATTTAAGTTGTGGGTCACAATTGAGGAAGAGGGAAAATTTCCAAAGTGACCTTAATGAAATACTGAAAAATTATCCTCTAGTCATTATGGATGACCTTAAGACTTGTAGGGTCACCTTATGACTCGTGACCTCCAGTCGTAGTCTAGACAGTATCCATAGACATACACACTAGTATGGCTATGAGTCGTACCATACGACTCATTCTCAGATATGTTCAATCGTAGTCAAGGTAGAATCAATTAGGAGCTATATTAATTAAGCCAGAATAAGTATGATACAACTCATAGTAAGTTTAGAGGACTCGTATATTCTTAATCGTGATCAGAATAGTAATATGGAAAAACACATTGCTCTGGCTATGATTAGGGTCTTACTGCTCGTATAGACACCCTATGACTCTTAGGGAGAGTCGTAATTTATTCAATGAGCTCAACAGTTAAGAATATTTTCACGAACAAAAAATCAAGGATGTTACATCTTCACTGTCACCTTATTCAACAGGAATTTGTACATGGACTTTTGAAGGGTCCCATCCTTCTTATGCATGAAAAGAATAAGAGTACCCCACGGTGACACATAAGGGCGGATAAAACATTTATCAAAAAGATCGTTCAACTTATCCTTAAGCTCTTTCAACACAACCAGAGCCATTCTATAAGGAGGGATAGAGATAGGATGGGTATCCGGGAGAAGTTCAATCCCAGAGTCTATTTTCCTATCAGGAGGAATACCAGGAAGATCATCAGGGAAAGACTCAAGAAAATCATTAACCACAAGAATGGATTAAAAAGAAGGGCTTTCAAGATTAGTATCCTTAACCAGATCTTGATGGTATAAACACCCTTTGGAAATAAAGTTTTTGTTTCTTAGATATGAAATGAACCTTCCCTTAGGTGCTAGGGAACTCCCTCCCATTCTATTACCAGCTCATTAGGAAATTTGAAAATGACACTACGGGCCGACAGTCTAGAAAGGCTTAGCATGAAAGGAGCCAATCCATCCCTAAGATAACATCAAAGTCTGACATATCCAAATCTATTAGATCTATTAACATCTCCCTACAACAGATAGATACCACACAACCCCTATAGACTCTTTTAGCCATAATAGAGTCACCCACCTAGGTAGACACAGAAAAGGGATTAGGAATGCACTCAGCACAAAACCTAAAATAAACAGCCATATAAGGGGTCACATAAGAGAGAGTGGACCTCAAATCAAGTAATAATACACATCACGAGAGAAGAGCTTTAACATATTAGTGGTAACATCAGGCGATGCCTCAAATTCTTAATGAGTGGTGAGGGCATAGAGATGATTTCGATCAGTGTCGGTACTAGAAGTTGCACCCTTTTGTGCAAGAGTTGATGATGCTGAAACTGAAACTTTATTATCCCCAGAAGCAACCCTAGAAGGGAAATCCCATCGCATATGACCAAGATGACCATAGTTAAAATACTTATTCCTTCCCTCATCACACACTCCACGATGCACTTGCCTACAAAAAAGTTAAAAAGGAATAGATGGAGCCGAAAGAGCTCCACTAGCCTGCGATTGGGCACCCTATGCCCTATACCTGCTGTCATCCTAGACTCGACGATCATTAAATGAATTAGGATATAGAGAGATAATCATAAAGGAGGAACTAGAATTTCCCTATTTCTTCTTTGACCACTGTTTGCCATCTCTGCCACTATTCTGTTGCCTACCCTTCTCAGAATACCTAGATTTCTTACTCTGCCTCTCCCCTATTCCGAGTTGTTTCTTCTTTTCATATTTAATTTGTTGTATATACATCATAAGCCTAGATATATTCATGTCATTATTCATCATTACATCCTTGTACTCCAGGACTAAGTCCCAAGCTAACCCAGAAGGAAACTTTCTCATCCTAGCCCTCATGCTAGACATTAGCTTAGGAGCTTAATCTGACAATTGATAAAATTTCAGGGAATACTCTTTCACAATCATCCTACCCTATTGAAGATTCACAAACTCCTCTACTTTCACCTCCCTCAAATCCTGAGGAAAGAAGCAATTAAGAAAAGCACTAGAGAAGTCATCCCAAAATGTCAACTCCGCTCTAGAGGTAAGGTCTCATAGTAGTCTCTGAATATAACCAACACTCAATAAAAGAAGAGTATAGAGTAGTATCAGTACAACACCATGTATTGGTACGTATCATCATCTGACTTAACTTAGCCCCACACGTTTACATAAATTAAATATAAGTAAATTAGCATTTTTGTCACGACCCAAAATCAAGGGTCATGATAGCACTTGTCGCGGCAGGACTTGATAAGTTATCCTATCACCCAAACTGATATAAAAAGAAAAATCAATACTAAAAACCCAAGGTAAGTCTTCTAGAGGAAAGCCGAACCACAGAAACATGATAATAGTTGAAATACAATCAAAGATACTAAACAAAATCCCACAACCTGGTGTCATAGTGTATGAACTACTAAATACATCTTGAATGTCAAAGATATAATAATAGCCCAAAAAGGATTAAAATCTATCTCAGAATACTAAATAAGACATGAAATAGATAGGAAGAGGTAGTAGGACAACTCGTGAAACATAAGATGTCCTCTACCCTTAATATACTCTTAGTGCCGCCTAAATCAACTATTTGTGTAGTGTACTCATACCTGGCTCTGAACTAAAAGGCCGTAGTAGGGGTGAGTACAACTCACTTGTACTCAGTAGGTATCATAGGCCGACTGAGTAAAGTAGAAAATAAAGCATATAAACACAAATTATGGGCACATCACCTACAATCACAAAATGTCCCAAATGGTAGCCCACTCCATCTCCATAAATAGTTCTACTGTATACTCATATAACGTACACAAATACGAGAAAGAAACACAAATATACACATATATAAAATACCAAATATAAGAAAGAAGTACAAAAAGGTAGATGTCACATCAAAGATAATAATACAACACAGAATGAGCACAATACATATGAAATGCAATAAAGAGGATGATGATAGGTGGTAATTTGATGCGCGAGGACATCCCATAACCTCCATATACACTTACCGAGTTGTGCTTCCAGGTAGGACCCATGGGAGGTTCGTCAACCCATATACAACCAATATCCAATACCAATATCTATAACTCCTCTCCAGTATATATATCGGTAGAAGGTTTTTAAATGTGTCACATTTTCTATCAGAAAAAGCCAATGTTTCAAGTATTTCTAGTATCTCCATGTTGTTATAAATGTTTTATGAATGAATAAGATAGGAGGATGTAATGCTCACAATCAACCAAAATGAGAATATCCAATATCCAACCAATTTACCAACCGTATCAACCAAAAATCCACTCAAAACAACCAATCACACATGATCTAATATAATCCATAAACCATCAAGTGAAAATGCAACAAAAGGTCATTGATACCACATAAATATAGGATTTTTTCCACTCAAAAGAGTGCAACTAAACATACATATATCAATACCAGGATGACAACACCAAATAAGACCCCACACGTTCACAAATAGCAAATAATGTCTCGAGACCACTAAATATTATCCACATAAACCTCATAGGGGCACATAAATCACCTAAACATATTTTCCATGATACAACCCCATACCCATAGCTTGATTTTACATTATTATTAACTACTCAACGTAGCCTGAAGAAAGTTAAGCCACAATTGGTATCAATGCAATAAGCCTTTAACATCGAGCTTTGACCTCATGCATGGACCCCGAATGAGCTAAAATACTCAAATATAGAATCTATACGTCAATAGAAAGCCAACGATACCCATATTGCCCACTTTCAAATCAAGATCAAAACGGACCCCCGAAATAGGTTTTAAGAAAAGAAGGGTCACACCAAAATTTTTGTTCAAAAAGATATTTCCCAATAATAATGAGACTCGTAGGAAAATCCCTAAGTGAAAATGGATTGAAATTTGGGTTTGAACTAAAGAAATGCTAATTTTGGGCCTTCTGGGCCAAAATTCCCAAATTTTATTTTTAAATTCGATTTAAAACAAGGTTTAGATGATACAAATTGAAGGAAAATAATTGAAATAGAGATTCAAAGCATAGCCATACTTTGAATGATAAAAATCAAAGGAAAATAATTGAAATAAAGATTTGGAGCATACCCATCCACAAAAATGGAAGAAAATGCCCAAAAACTCAAACCCCAAGCTCCAAATCTCAAAAATTGTGAAAGAATCTTGAAAATAGGGATATAATCCACCCAGGCATCACCTAAGAAACTATGAGGTTTCTTAAGTGGCCATAGCTTAAGCAACCAGGCATCGCTTAAGCGAAGCCCACCTCATCGCGTAAGCAACTTGGCTGTTGCTTAAGCGACAGGAGTCTGGCATGCCAATATTGCTTAAGAAACCTGGTCATCTCTTAAGCGAAAATCGCTTAAGCGAGCCTAGAGTCTCTTAGGCGACACTTTGGTTGTCAGGCCAAGTTACTCAAGTGATGAAACCATCACTTAAGCAAGTGCACAAGATGGAGACTTGGAAAACTCAGAGTCTCTACGGACCCCTCGAGATTTTGAAATTCTGAGTATGCAAACAAACTATGCTACCTCGCTAAATTTGATACTCTAAACTCAATAGTAATATTAGATTTTTTAAAAAAATGTTGTTTTCACAAAATTGACCCTCGAAAGCCAATTTTGCAACTTTTCGAACCAAGGGTCAAAATGATATATAAAAGCCAAAAAAACACACAATCACATTAGCAACCTAACATCGACGTTTCGGATTTGCTGGCATAGTCCATTGAGCCATCTAGCGCTCAGATAAAAATATGTTGATCAAGGTCAACTACCATGCCTTTAAGAACAATAAAAACCACAATCTCACACAAATCACACTGAAATGCATTAGGAACCATGCTAATCATCCCAATACTCTAGAAATAGCACAATGCAACCACAAGGAGGGGTAAATCATCAATTCACATAAAAATAAATATTTCACATAACTCACCAGAAATCAAGTCATTACATCATCCATCACTAAGAATCTAGTTTGTCCTCAAACTAAGGGCAATAGAAATACTTGATTTAGCAAAAAGATGGGGATAACTACTACGTATATTAGACATAATAAATACTATGTATATCAGACACAATTTACCATGCAGACTCATCTATAGGCCGATGTGTCCACTAGACCTTAACTACATGAATAACTCAAGAATGCAATCGTTAATATCCCAGGGTTGATTGAGACAGGCTCCTTAACAAAAGATAACCTCTCATCTAACTGAACTGACTCCTAATGAATGACATAAGATTCATCTTAAATGTAATGACAAAACATAGAAACATGAAAAATTAGATGAAAAACCAATAAATCTAGGGCAATGTTAACTCATAAGCCACATACCTAATAGTCTGAAGGATCTAAAAAGGTCCAATATACCTAGGGATAAGCTTGTTCCTCTACCCAAACCTTATTACGCCCTTCATGGGTGACACATAAAGGAAGAAACAATCACTAACACTGTATCTTAAAGGACGAAGCCTACGGTCCGTATAGCATATTTGCCTATTTTAAGCCACTCAAAGTATATCATAAATGACCAAAACTCTATCTAAAGACTCACGAAGCATGTCCGTACCTCAAGGTCTGATATAGGAAACCTCAAACCAACCAACTGGAGAGCAACAATGCCTATAACATAAATCCTCGAGAGGGGCCATTTCGATACTGGAATAGTAGTTTTTAGTATATGCAAACTCTGCAAAACCTAGATGTTGGTCCCACTAATCTCCAAAGTCCATAACACAAGCACAAAGCATATCCTTCAAAACCTAAATAGTCTGCTCCGATTGACCATTGGTCTGGAGTGAAATTTTGTACTAAGATCAACCAGTGTACCCAAGTCCTCTTAAAGAGTCTTCCAAAAGTGTGATGTGAACATTAAACCTCGATCTGAGATAATAGAGTCTTGTACACCATGGATAAACTATCTCACAAATATAGATACAAGACAACTTCTCAGTAATGAAAGAGGCCTGAATCCAAATAAAATTAGTAGCATTGGTCAATCGATCAATAATGACCCAAATACTATTAAAACCAAAAGAAGTACGAGGCAACCCAGTCACAAAGTCTAGAGTGATTCAGTCCTATTCCCACTCAAGAATAGGTAACCTTTAAGGAAATCACCAGGTCTCAAATACTCGGTCTTCACCTACTAGAAACATAGGCAATGGGCTATAAAATTTTCTATATCCTTCCTCACACCACCGCACCAGTAATGCGACCTCAAATCATGATACATCTTAGTCACTCCTGGATAAATGGAATACCTGGAATAATGAACCTCATAAAAAATCAACCTAATCCAAGAACCTACTATCAGGACACAAACTCGTCCACAAATCCTCAAAACAACGGCAGAATCAAGCAAGGCTTCCTTAGCCTCACCACTTAATACCTGATCCCGAATCACTCTCAACCCAACATCATCAAACTAATGAGACTAAATATACTCTATTAAGGAAGACCTAGCCTCCACAAACTCCAAAACACACCCAGGTGTCGAAATATCAAGCCTAACCATTTGGTTAGACAAAGACTAAACCTCTAAGGACAAAGGCCTCTCCTGGTCAGAAAATGCGCCAAGCTACCCATGTTAATCAACTTCCATCTCAAGGCATCTACAACTACATTAGCCTTGCCTGAATGATTTAGAATAGTCAAGTCATAATCCTTAAGTAACTCAAGCTAATGACACTGCCTCAAATTCATATCTCACTGGGTGAAAAAAGTATTGAAGACTTTAATGATCCGAACAAACCTCACAATGGAATCATAAGAGTAGTACCTCCATTATTTCAAAGAAAAAACAACTATGCACAACTATAAATCATGGGTAGGGTAACTCCCCTCATGGGGATTCAACTAACAAGAAGAATAAGTAATTCCCTTACCCTACTAATCAATATAGCACCTATTCTAACACTAAAAGCATCACATAAGACTGTAAAACCCACGCCCTCCTTGGGCAAAGTCAAGATAGGAGTTGAAGTCAAAAAATACTTGAGATTCGGAGAGCTTTTCTCACAAGCACCGGGACACTTAAAGGAAATCTTCTTCTAAGTGAACTTGATCAATAGAGATCAAATAGATTAAAACCCTCAGCAAAACACCGATAGTAACCCACTAAGCTAATAAAAATTTGAATCTTGATAGGAGGTGTAGGCCTATACAAATCACGAACTGCTGCAATCTTAGCTGGATCAACCATAACACCATCCTTGGTCACCACATGACCTACCAAAGAAACAAATTCCAATAAAAACTCACACTTAGAGAACTTAGCATAGAACTTCACATTCCCTAATCTTTAAAGCATAATTTGTAAATGCTCCTTATGATTGGACTTACTCTTAGAATAAACCAAGATATCATCTATAAATATAATAATAAAAGAGTTGAGATATAATCAAAAAACCCAATTCATAAACTCCATGAATGAAACTAGGGAAATAGACAACCTAGAGAACATGGCAAAGAACTCATAATGACCATATCGAGTCTGAAAAGTTGTCTTCAAGATATCCAAAGCATTAATCCTAAACTGGTGATACCAAGATCTCAAAGCAATCTTCAAAAACATCAAAGCACCCAATAGCTGATCGAACAAATCATCAAAATAAGAGGATACATATTATTAACTATCTTCTTATTCAACTACCGATAATCAATACATATACGTATAAACCCATCCTTTTTCTTTACAAATAAGACAAGAGCATCCCAAAGTGATACACTAGGTCAGATAAATCCCTTGTCCAATAAATCTTACATTTGATCTTACAATTCTTTCAACTCTGTTGGGGTCATCCTTTATGGAGGAATAAAAATAGGGTTTGTGCCTGGATAAGTATCAATAGCAAAGTTAATATCATTATTAAGAAGCATACCAAGAAAATCCACAAGAAAAACATCCATGAATTAACAGACAATACAAATAAAATCTAAAGAAAGAGGGGAAACAACACTAGTATAAAAAATATGAGACAAATAATATAAACATCTTCTCTCTATAAAACTATGAGCGTGAAGGAAATATATGACTCTCTTTAACCCGAATGAAGCACAACCTTCCAAAATGTACTTGGCAAAACTGTCGAGGCTAAAGTCATAGTCTTATCATAATAATCTAGGGTAGCATGATAAGGAGCTAACCAATACATACCCAAGATGACATTGAAATCTACCATATCAAGGACAATCATCTCTATGAAACTCTTACACCCAGAAAAAGTCACAACACAAGATCTTTACACACGACTCACTACTAAAGAATCTCCTACGAGAGTAGATACATAGATAGACAGATCAAGAGGATCAGAAGTAGAATCAAAACACAAAGAAAAATATACAAACACATAAGAGAAAGTCAATCCCTAATAAAATAAAACAAATGTAAATCTAAACCAATTAGGCATGATACATGTGATGAAAGCATCGGAGGCCTCTACTTATGTCCTTCCAGGTATAGCATAGCATTGACAATGTCTACCATCTTACTGGGTAGTCTCACGACCATTACTATAGGCACCACTACCTCTACCTCTCATACCCCTAGTAAAACCTCTACCTCTCATAACTAATACATGAGTAGATCTAAAAACTTAGTGTGTATGCCTCTTGCACCCCTAGAAAAAATCTACCTCTCACAACCAATACGGGCGTAGCTCTAAAACTTAGTGGGATAGTTCTTGGCCACGTGGCTAGCCTCATCACATACCAAGGAAACCCTATAACCAACTCAATAGAAGGAGATATGGCTGAACCAAAATGACTATTAAAAGTTGTTGAACTAGAAGGCCCACTACCTAAACTCTACAAAACCGCCTACACTATTCTACTATCATACCCACTGAAGCCTCTTAAATCTTTACATCAAGAAGCATAACCTCTAACCTTGCCCAGATGATACACCCTTTTAGCGCCTCCTTGAGATGCTTGAAGAATAGACTCAGTCATCTTAGCATGATCTACGATACTCTAAAATGTGTCCTCATACACTACCATCTAAGTCGTAGCTAGTTAAAGAGAAACATCCAACCCTTTCTCAAATTTTTGAATTTTCTCAGACTCAGTAGTAATACTAGCATAAGAATATGTAGACAAGGCATAGACACATGCCTCATACTCCAAAATAGTCATAGAACCTTGCTTCAAGTGATCAAACTCATCTCTCAGGCTGTAAGGCGCAAACCTTTCCAAAAAGGCCTCAACAAACTGACCTAAGTCATCTTGGCAAACCAAGAGGTCATCAATTGACAAGTGACCTTCACTAATCTTAGGTTCCATATCTCAATTGATTAGTATATGCAACCCCATATAACTTGAGCAAACTAAGGTTCTGAAACTTCTCACAATAATAAATCAAGAACTCATAAGGATTCTCGCCTCCAACACCTCAAAACCTAAGAGGAATCAAATGAGTGAACCGTTCAAACCTCTTCTAATCCTTAGAAGACATAACTGTACATGCAATAATAGAAGGCAAGGTAAATCTCTAGCTGATATCCTGCCTGAGAAGGTAACATAGAAAAAGGCTAATTCTTGATCTCAAAATACTATACTCATATGATGGCATAAAAAGAGGAACAACATTCGAATTCTATGGAACACACAAGAAGATATTGATACCATTAGAGGATACACATTTGGAATCAAAGGAACACCATAAGAAGACTCTTCTATACATGAATAGGTAAAATAAAAACAAATATCAATGTATACAAAATACCAATATAATAAAAAGTACAAAAAGAAAGATATTACATTAAAGACAATAATACAATACATAATAAGACCAATACATGTGAATGTAATGAAGAGGATGATGATGATGTCGATGGTGTGATGCACGAGGTTGTGCACAACCTCTATATACACCTATCAATCTATGCTTCCAGGTAGGACCCATAAGGGGTTCTTCAACCCATACACAACAAATATCCAACACTAATATCCATAACTCTTCTCCAGCACATACATCAGTAGAGGGTTTTTAAAGATGTCACATTTTTCTATCAAAAAAGGCTAGTGTTTCAAGTATTTCTAGTATTTCTATATTGGTACAAATGTTTCATGAATAAATATGATATCAGGATGTAATGTGCACAACCAACCAAAATGAGCATATCTAATATCTAACAAATATACCAACCATGTGAGCCAAAAATCCACTCAAAACAACTAATCATCCATGATTCAATATAATTCATAAACCATTAAGTGAAACATACAACAAAAAGTCATTAAAAACATCATTGATACCACATAAATCCTAAACATCTAGGCTTTTTTCCCACTAAAAAGTGTGCAACCAAATATACATATATCAATACTAGGCTGACAACACCAAATAAGACCCCAAACAGTCACGCATAGCAAATAATATCTCAAAAATGCCAGATATTATCCACAAAGGCCCCCACACGAGCACAAAATCACCTAAACACATTTTCCATGATACAACCCTGTACCCATAGTATGCTTTTAGACTATTATTAATTACTCAACCCAATCTAAAGAAAGATAAGCCAAAACCTACCTGAAAAGACGATATTGATATAATAAGCCTTTAAAACTGAGTTTTCACCATTTGCAAGGACCCAAAATCATCTAAAACAAACAAATAAAGAATCTACGCATCAAAAGAAAGTCAATGACACCCATTTTTCACACTTCCAAATTAGGGTAGAAATGGACCCCTAAAACATATTTTCAAAGAAAAAGGTAAAACTAAAATTTTGCCTAAAAACATATTTCCTAAGATTAAAGAAACTAAAAGGAGAAAACCCAAGTGAAAGTAGGTTGTAATTGTGGTTTGAATCACAGAAATTCTAATTTTAGTCCTTTCAAGCAAAAATCCTAAAATTCCACCTTTAAATTTGAGTTTAAATAAGGTTTAAATATTTCAGATACAGAGAAATAATTAAAATAGAGATTTGGAGCTTATTAAAACTTTAAAATGGAATAAAATATCCTAAAACTCTAACCCCAAGCTCAAAGTTTCGAAAATAGTAAAAGAATCTCAAAATGAGGATGTAATCCACCCATGCATCGCCTAAGCGACTATCGAATCGCTTAAGTGGCCATCACTTAAATGATCAGGCATCACTTAAGTGAATCCCTCCATATTTTATAAGTGACTTAGTTTCTTCTTAAGACACAGGCATCTGGAATGCCAGTGTCTCTTAAGTGACCATGCCATCGCTTAAGCGGCAATCACTTAAGCGAGCCTAGTGTCAGTTAGGTGACTTTTTGGATATCAGGATAAGTCACTTATGTGACAAAATAAACATTTAATAAAGTGAACTAGCTAGTGACTTGGAGGATTCCAAGTCTCCATGGACACCTCGGGATTCATCGGAATTCTAAGTACACAAACTATAACACCCTAGATTTTGTCCTCTAAAAATTTCTTAACTTTTGTGCTCACTTCCTAGGTAATGACTCACCTAACAAGTCATGAAGATTCATTAAAAATTGTATGTCTCAATTCGTAGGCAAACCAGTGAGAAATGCCTAAGTTTTTATTGATGTCACGATTGGAACGTTAAGAGTCATAAGGTGAGGTCACGAGTCGTAGGGTGTGAATACTGATCAAACAAGTGAAGGGGGTATAAGATTCTTCCCAAACTATAAGTCTAGGATAAGACTCATAGCCAGTCATCTTAAGTCGTGATGTGACCCTTAACGACTAGGCGGTATTTTCTAGCACTTTTAAGTAAGGGCACTTTGGTCATTTTCTTCTTTCCCCAATTAAAACTCACATCCATAAAAAACCATTGGGATATCTATAAGCAAGAAAAATTAAGGTTTTCCAAGGGATTAGTAATCTAGGACTCAAAGGGTGATTCTTTTTCAAAATTTATGGTGTCTTAGGAATGCATATCTTCCCTAAAAACTTGTTATATTAAAAGCATATGCTTAAGTTTATTATCCATGTGATTTAATCGTTGATTTGGAAATTGGGTTGAGGGCTCTTGAGTACTATCGATTGAATTATTTTTTCCATGGCTTTTAGTAGATTATTTATGTTTTGAATTGATGGATTTTAAACTAATTAGGTGCATGGGCATGGTAAATAGGAATAGGGGGTCGTGGATTTCCCAAAATTGATTTGATAAACTTATGAGGGTAATGGATTGCCCCAAATTTATGGATTTTAGAAATGGGATTGGTAATAACCTCAAACCACCTTATAAAATTGGCTTTAAAATAAGGCTATACGCATACTAAAACTAATTTTTTTATTGCATTGAATAAAAGGCTAACGAAATACAAATGGCTTTCAAGGTCCTTTATGGTGATGAATTAATTTTAGATTCAACCTTGGGAGTCGTGGATTCCCCCAAGTTAATGGATAATTGGACCATGGGGGTTGTGGATTCCTCCAAGTTGGTGAATAATTGGACCATGGGGGTCATAGATTCCCCCAAGTTGATGCTTAATGGAATTGGCATAATGAGATTAGCTTGCAAGTATAATTTGTATGACGATACCAATGGTATGTTGTAAAGCTCTAGATTTATGGACCTTAAAAAAATCTTAAGCTTTGGGCTCACTGCCTTAGTCACGACTCATGGTGACGAGTCGTGAGATGTGGTTACTGGTCGTAGGACCCTGGTCATGACAAAATTAGAAACTTAGTGGCAAAGTTTTTATTTGATTACAAGTGGCTCACTATGATCTATGAGGATATATTACGAGTAATAGGTTCAAATCATAAGACGTATAGTTTTTAATTTATTTGGGTTCTGTGTAGCTCACGAGTAAACCTGACGAGTCATAAGATTTCATTAAGAGTCATAAGATTTCATTACGAGTGGGTTGGTGGAGTAGTAATGTGGGAAATGTATGGGGGTCCTAATCACGATTTTGGTTATGACTCATGGTCATGAGTCAAGGGCTTTACTCGTAACAAAAGGCAGCTTTTTCAGCTTTTAAGGTGAGGGCATTTTGGATATTTCCCCTTTGTCCCATCTTAAAACTCACCTTTTATAACTTTTTTAGGGAATCATTAGCTATCATAAACATATCAAATAACCTCTCAAAACACTCCCAAATCCTCAAGGTCAAGAACACTTAGGGTTTTCATCAAGCTAATCAATTGGGGGTTTCAAGGGTGATTTCTCTCCGAACTTCTTGGTGATTAAGGCGTGTTACTCTTCCCTTATTTTTATTTTATTAAAATCACATTTTCTAAGGTATATCTTTCATGTTATTGTTATGGTTTTGAAACAATAGTTGAGGGATTTTGAAAACTTGTTGTTGAATGATGTTTTCCCATGGTTTAATTATTATTATTTATGCTTTAATATGGTTTTGAACATGTGGGTTTATGAGTATGGTGAATTAACTTGAAAAATATTATTTTTTAAACTTGAGACTCTTGAAGTGGTTATGATCCCAGCCCTATATGGTGAAACTTATTTTCAATTATGAGAAAAGTAGGAATTTGAATTGTGGCATTATGATGTTGAATTGAACCCTATGGAACTATGTTTTCAAAAAATATGGATTTAATGAACTAAAGGAGGTTGAGGTATTCCTCCAAATAAATTTTATGAACTAAATGGAGGTGTGGCAATCCCTCCAAATTAAACATGATTGTTTTGGTATAGTGTTAAACTTGCAAGTAATGGGTATGACGATACCCATGCATGCCTTAACGGTTGGATCATTGAACAATAATTGGGATTATGTGCAACTTGTTTTAAATTAGGCTTAATGGGGGTAATATAGAGATATCGTGAAAGTTTGGATCTTGGATGACTTGTACTAAAAACTCGTGTTTGCTGACATGAGGTTTGGTTTTGATGACTTATGTGCATAAGTAACACTTGATATATTTTGGGATGACTAACTTTCTAGATGGCTTAGCTTTCCCTTGAATTTTCTCTGGTATGCGGCTAACTCACACCGAGTCTCTTTTAGCTGGAGAAGCTAAACCCATATTGCCCGTGGGTGCTTATTAAGATAATTGAGCTACATACTCCAGGATAAAAGTTTTAATTCATGATTAAATCTGTTTCCTATCCCGGCATGATATATATATATATATATATTTAATTGCATATGATTATATGCAGTGGTTTGACTTGGTTTTGAATTGATGGAATTACTTTATCCTTATCCCTGAGTACATGTTAGTGTTCACCCCACTAACCATCTCTGAACAATGCATCCCCACGCGATATTGGTGCCGGACCAATTTCTACTTTTCCTATGCAGAGTTAGGTGGATCAGCCAGATTCATTGGTCTTTGGTGGTGAAATAGTGAGCTTTCATTCCTCCAAAAGACTTAGTTATTTCATTAGTTTCTTTCCATAATTTCAAAGTATAAAAATCATATTAACATTATCATTGTGATTGTCATTGTTAGAGTCGGGGGTATGTCCCGATATTTTATTAGTACTCATTTGGTAGAGGCTTTTTTTGGACTACTGTGCACTTGGGATGGTTTGGTATGATTTTTTTTTGTTTCATTGGTTTTGGTTATAGACTATTATAATGTCTTAAAGATTGAATTTTCTTATATTATTATATGTTCAAATTCATCCGATATGGGGTGTATGGTGGTTGGAAGCTTGGGTATTGGGGGTGGTCTCCGGTCCTTATTTAACTTGAGATACCCATCACAGATAGGCCTGGTTGGGATTGTGATAATATGGTATCAAAGCACTAGGTTCATAGTCAATTGGGTGTCCATAAAGCCGTGTCAGTAGAGTTTCTTTTATGGGTGTGTAGAATGCCACACTTATAAGAGAGAGGCCATAAGACATTTAGGAATATTTTCCTTTCTTGTAGTCTTATTTTAGGAAGCAAAGTCTAAGGTTTTTGATTTCTATAATTCCCATTTGCTCACTTTCTAGATCATGCCTCTTAGATGATCTGAAGATCATGGAAACTCCCTTCTCCCATATGAGGACAACATTGATAAGACTCGCTTTGCTTATAGGGTTCAAGCCTGGTCTAGGGGTCCAATTCCTGATTGCTCTCCTATATTTCCACTGGTTCCCTCTATTCCTCCTCAAGCTCCTCAGGCTGATATGTCAAATGCTAAGTTTTGTCAGTCTAAGCATATATTGGCTCGATTTGTAGCTTCTCAATCTGAGCGCATTGTTCCATCTTTAAAGGCCACAAAGGTTGCCTAATTTATGAGGTTGAGTCCTCTAACTTTTACTGGTGTTAAGGTTAAGGAGGATCCTCAAGGTTTTATTGATTTGATGGAGAAGATCTTTCGAATTATGCATACTTTAGATTTTGAGGGTATGGAGTTTATTGTTTATCAATTAAACGATATAGCGTACTAATGGTATGAGGAATGGAAGGAATCTATGGAGATGATATTGACTGTGCATTGTGGGATGATTTTTCTAGTGCCTTTCTGGACCTTTTCTTTCCTGAAGAGTTGAGGGAGGTAAAAGGAAAAATGTTTGTTAACCTGAACTAAGGCAAGATGTCATTCAATGAATGTGCCTTAAAGTTTCATCAGTTGTCCAAGTATGCCCTGAGTTGGTTTCTAGCATGAGGGCTAGAATATGGAAATTTGCTTTTGGGTTATCCCATGAGTTGATTTTAGATAGTTAGGTTGCCTTATTGAATAAGGATATGGATATCTCTAGACTGGTTGTGTGCAAGAAGTAGGTTAAGGAAGAAAAGAAGAAGAAGGTAGAGAGAGGAGAGAGGCAGAGTAAGAAATTTAGATTTTCTAATTAGGGTGAAGGCTAGTAGCAAAGTGGTAGAGATGGAGAAACATTGTCTAAGAAAAAGTAGGAGAGTTCTGGTTCCTACTCTACGACTAGTGCTCCTTATCCAAAGTCATAGAGTGATCATTGTTTTTAGAGTGGCAATGATTATAGGGAACACGGTTCCTAATCTCAGATTGGTAGGCCTCAATCGGCTCCATTTTATCCTTCTTATAGATTCTATGGGCGGTTGCATCGTGGATTTTGTGATGAAGGGATGAATAAGTGATTTAGATGTGGATAGCTTGGCTAGTTTCAAAGAAACTTCCATTCAGGTGATGTTGCTATGGGGTCAAATAAGGTTTTGATTGCCTCTTCATCAGCCCTTGTACTAAAAGGTGTTGCTTTTTATTCTGGTACTGGTAAAGGTCGTAATCACTTGTACGTTCTTGCTTCTCCCTAGGACACTAAGGCATCTCTCGATGTCGTTACTCGTATATTGTAATTGTTTTACCGTGATGCAGACTATTTACTCTATCCAGGGTCCACTCTTTTTTATGTGACCCTATTTGTCTCTATGCATTTTGATTTTGGTCCTGAGTCAATTCTTGATCCCTTTTCATTATCTACCCTAATAGGTGACTCTTTGGTTGCTAGAAGAGTCTATAGGGGATGTGTTATGTATGTTGGTGGTAGAGAAACTTTGGTAGATTTGATAGAGTTAGACATGGTTGATTTTGATGTCATATTAGGGATGAATTGGTTGCATTCGTGCTACATCTTCTTAGATTGTCGAACCCATAAGGTCATGTTTAGATTCCCTAATGATCTACTCATTTAATGGGAAGGGTTTCTTTAGTGCCTAAGGGGAGGTTCATATCATATCTTAGAGCCCAGAAGTTAATTTTAAAAGGGTGTCTTTATCATTTGGTTTGAGTTAAAGATTCTAACTTGGAGGGTTTTTCTTTAAAATCCATTCCCGCGGTTAATGAATTTCCTGAGGTTTTTCCTGATGATCATCCTTGTGTCCCTACCTATAGGGAAATTGATTTTGCAATTGATCTCATTCCAGACACTCGCCCTATCTCTATCCCTTCTTATAGAATGGCTCCAGCTGAGTTGAAGGAGCTTAAGGAGCAGTTAAAAGACCTCCTAGATAAAGGTTATATTTGTCCTAGTGTGTCTCCATGGGGTATGGTTTTTTATTCGTATGTTAGAAGGATGGTTCCTTGTGGATATGTATTGATTACCAATAGTTAAATAGGGTGACGATAAAGAATAAGTACCCTCCCCCTCGAATTGATAATTTGTTTGATCAGTTAAAAAGTGCTAAGTTTTTCTCCAAGATTGATCTTCGATTCGAGTATCATCAGTTAAAGATAAGGGAAATAGATATCCCTAAGATTGCCTTCAAAACCCAGTATGGTCATGTCTTTTGGGTTGACTAATTCCCCAGCGGTATTAATACACCATATGAATAGGGTCTACTACTAGTTCCTGGATCTGTTCATTATTATATTTATATATATGATATTCTAGTGTACTTTAAGAGTGAGGCAGATTATGTCAATCACCTCTGCATCATGTTACAGACCCTGAAATATCAACAGTTGTATGCCAAATTTTCTAAATATGAATTCTGGTTAAAAGCTATTACTTTTCTAGGCCATTTCATTTCTAGTGAAGGGATCATGGTAGATCCACAGAAAGTGGAAGTAGTTAAGAAGCCGCCTAGACCCATGACTTAAACTGATATTCGGAGCTTCTTGGGTTCCACTAGTTAAGAAGCCGCCTAGACCCATGACTTAAACTGATATTCGGAGCTTCTTGGGTTTAATTGGTTACTATAGGAGATCTGTACAGAGTTTCTTAACTATAGCTTCCCCGTTAACTAAGTTGACCCATAAGAAGGTGAAATTTTTGTGGTCTAAATCTTGTGAAGGGAGTTTTAAGAAGCTGAAAGGTAGGTTGACTTCAACTCAAGTTTTAACCCTGCCCAAGGGTAATGATGGATTCATGGTCAATTGATATGCTCCCCATATGGGACTTAGTGTGTGTTGGTGTATCATGGTAGGGTGGTGGCCTATGCTTCTAGGAAGTTGAAGGTTCACGAGAATAACTACATGACTTATGATTTGGAGTTGTTAGTTGTGGTGTTTGCATTGAAGATCTGGCATCACTATCTCTATGGAATTCATGCGGATATCTTTTCTGATCATAAAAGCTGGTAATATATATTCATGCAGAAAGAGCTTAATCTCAGGCAAAAGAAGGTGGGTTAAGTTGCTAAAGGACTACAAAATGAGTTTCCATTACCACCGAGGTAAAGCTAACATAGTTATTGATACTCTTAGCAGGTTATCCATGGGAAGTCTAGCTCATATGAATGAGGATAAGTGGGAATTGGTGAAGGATATTCACCATTTGGCTAATTTTGGAGTTTGTCTCTTAGACTCTAAGGATGGTGGTGTGTTTGCACATTAGGTGGCTCAATCATCTCTTGTTGCTGAAATAAATGAGAAGCAGGTATTAAATCCTATATTGATGAAGATTAAGGGAGATGTGGGTCAGCATAAGGTTGGAACTTTTACGATTGGTGGAGATGGTATCTTGAGGTACTAAGGAAGAATATGTGTTCCCGACGTAGATGGTTTATGAGAAAAGATTTTGGCCGAGGCTCATGGGTCATGTTATACTATTCATCCTAGTTTGATGAAGGTGTATCATAATCTTAAGGATATTTATTGGTGGAATAAAGTAGGATGCGACCAGTTTTTTGGCTAAGTGCATGGTGTGTCAACAAGTGAAGGTTGAGCACTTGAGGCCTAGTAGGTTGTCTCAAGAGGTTGAGTTTCTTGTATGGAAATGGAAGATAATAAATATGGACTTTATTACCGTCCTTTCTCAGTCTCGAAATTAATTTGATTTGATTTGGATCATCGTGAATAGGATGACTAAGTCTGCTCACTTCTTGCCAGTGAGGACTAATTATTCGATAGAGGATTATGCCAACTTATTTCTTGGGGATATCATGAAGTTGCATGATGCTTTGTTTTCTATCATTTTAGATTGTGGTACTCAATTCTCATCTTACTATTGGCGATTATTTCAGAGAGGTTTGGGAACTAAGGTAAGCCTTAGACTGCATTTCATCCAAAGACAGATGGGCAAATAAAAAGGATGGTTCAATTCTTGGAAGATATACTTTGGGCTTGTGTGATTGACTATGGTGGTAGTTGGGTCGATTCTTTGCCTCTCATAGAGTTTGCATATAATAATAATTATCACTCTAGCTTTAGTATGGCTCCTTTTGAGGCATTGTATAGTAGGAGGTATCGTTCTCCTATTTGTGGTTAAAGTTGGTGAAAATGAGTTATTTAGTCCTGACTTAGTTTAGCAGCCCATGGAGAAAGTGAAGGTAATTCGGGATAGTCTTAAGGCCACCCAAAGTTGCCAAAAGTCCTATGCAGAAGTGAGGCATAAGGAGTTAGAGTTTGAGGTTAGTGATTAGGTGATCTTAAAGGTGTCTCCTATGAATGGGGTGACACGGTTTAGTAAGAAAGGAAATCTCAGTCCTCATTATGTTGGTCCATACTTGTATTTCAAGAGGGTCAATAGTGTTGTGTATGAGTTGGAGTTACCTTCTAGTTTGAGCTCCAGTCATTCGGTGTTTCATGAATAGAAGTTGAGAAGGTGCGTGGGTGATCCTTCATCGGTTTTCACTTTGGAGGGGTTAGGTATATCGAACTCCTTGTCTTATTAGGAAGTTCCGGTTGAAATCTCAGATCGGTAAGTTTTTCCGTTACGAAAGAAAGATGTGGATTTGATAAAGGTTCGTTGCAGGAACCACAAGGTTGAAGAGGCCACTTGGGAAGCTGAAGAGGACATGAAGTCCAAGTATTTGTTCTTGTTCCCCATTCCTAAAAATCGTGACTAAGGTATGCATTGTTCTTAACATCTTTTTTTTCTAAATTAGTTAAAGAAAAGGGTGATTTCCTTGGCATCTTTGTTTTCTAACTTGGTTAAAGGTAAGAGTAGAGGTATATGGGGTCCAATCATGTTCGTGTTTCCTTGACCCATCATTTAAGGATGAATGATCCAAGTGGGGGAGACTATAATGCCATGGATTTTTGTCCCTTGAAAAAAATTCTTAAGCTTTGGCCTTACTGCCTTGGTCATGACTCGTGGTGATGAGTCATGAGATGTGGTTATAGGTCGTAGGTCCCTGGTTATAACCAAATTAGAAACTTTGTGGAAATTCTCTTCTCTGAGTATGAGTGGATCACTATGAGCCGTGAGGATAAATTACGTGTTATTGGTTCAAATCGTTGGGTGTCCAGTGTTCAATTTATTTGGGTTCTGCATAGCTCATGACTAGACCTTACGAGTCGTAATATCTCATTACGAGTGGGTTGGTGAAGTCATAAAGTGGGCAGTGTATGGGGTGCTAATCACTATTTTGGTTATGACTCGTGGTCACGAGTCGTAAGGAGTGATTTTGAGTCAAGGGGTTGATTTGTAACCAAAAACCACTTTTTTTTAGCTTTTAAGTTATGGGCATTCGGGATATTTATTCTCTTTCCCAACTTAAAACCCACGTATTATAACTTATGTAAGGCATTATTAGCTATCATAAACACATGAAATAACCTCTCAGAACACTCCGAAATCCTTAAGGTCAAGAAAACTTAAGGTTTTCATCAAGCTAATCAATTAGGACTTTCAAGGGTGATTTCTATCCATATTTCTCGGTGATTAAGGAATGTTACTCTTCCCTCATTGTTATTTTATCAAACGCACATGTTTTAGGGTATAACTTTCATGGTATTGTTATGGTTTTAAAATATGGGTTGGGGGATTGTGAATGCTTGTGGTTGAATGATGTTTTTCTATTGTTTAATTATGATTATTCATGCTTTAAATATGATTTCGAACATGTGGATGCATGGGTATGGTGAATGAACTTGGAATTTGTGACTTTTTAATCTTGTTACTCATGAAGTGGTTATGACCCCAAACCTATATGGTGAAACTGGTTTTCAGTTATGAGAAATGTGGGAATTTTAGTAGTGGCATTATGATGTTGAATTCAACCTTATGGAACAATGTTTTCACAAACCATGGCTTTAAAGAACTAAAGGAGGTCGAGGTCCCCAAACTGGTTTTATGAACTAAATTGGGGTGTGGCGTTCCCCCAGATTAAACAAGATTATTTTGGCATGGAGTCAAACTTGTAAGTGAAGGGTATGATGATACTTGTGTGTGCCTTAACGATTGGTTCATCGAACAATAATTGGGAAATATGTGCAACTTGTTTTAAATTGGGCTTAATGGGGGTTATGTATGGATATCATAAAGGTGTGGGTCTTGGATGACTTGTACTAGAAGTTCGTGTTTGTCGACATGAGGTTTGGTCTTGATGACCTGTGTGCATGAGTCACACTTGATACATTTTGGGATGGCTTGAATTTTCCTAGGATTTTCTTTGGTATGTGCGGCTAACACGGACCGAGAACCTTTCAGTAAGGGAAGTTAAACCCATATAGCCCATGGGTGCCTATTATGACGGTTGAGCTATATAGTCCAGGATAAAAGTTTTACTTCATCATTAAACCTGTTCCCTATCTCGGCATGATATATATATATAATGTATGTATATATATATGTAATTGTACATGGTTATGTGTGTTATTTTGATTCAGTTTTGAATTGATGGCATTACTTTATCTTTATCCCTGAGTACATGCTAGTGTTCACCCCACTAACAGTCTTTGTACGCTACATCCCTACGTGATGTAGGCGCCGGAACAATTCCTACTTTTTCTGCACAGAGTCGGGTGGATAAGCCCAGTTCGTTGGTCTTTGGTGGTGAAGTGGTGAGCTTCCATTCCTCCGAAAGAATTAGTCATTTCATCAGTTTGTTTCCATAATTTAGAAGTAAAGAGTTCACATTAGCATTATCATTGTGATTGTTCATTGTTAGAGTTGGGGGCATGTCCCGACATTTTATTCGTACTAATTTGGCAAAGGCTATGTTTGGACTACTGTGGACTTGGTATGGTTTGGTATGATTTGGTTTGGTTTGGTTTGGTTGGTTTTGATTATAGACTATTATAATGTCCTTAAGATTGAATTTTTTTATCTTTTTTTTGTTCGAAATTCATCTGACAAGAGGTGTATGGTGATTGGTTGCTTGGGTATTAAGGGTGGTCTCGGTCCTTGTTGGACTTGAGATACTTGTCACGGCCAGGTCCTGGTTCTGGTCATGAAATATGTGCCTAATGGATGGTGCTTCATTTTATGAACGGTAATATGTAAATGTTATAATTGAGCTTAAAGGGGGTTGTGTAGCTGGCCATGAAGGTAGAGGTCCCGAGGGAACGATACTGGAAACCCGCATTTGCCGACGTGGGTGTTAGTCTAAGTGGTCGTGTTCTTGTATCACACCTTATATATATTTATCACGGATTGGAAAAGGGTCGTGGATTCCCTAACATTCCTTGATACCTCTGGTTTATATAGCTAACACGCATTGGGGACCTTCTGGTGGGGGAAGCTGAACCCATATAGCTTGTGGGTGGCTTTTATGATGATTGAAGCTACACATTCCATGTTAATGTTTTGACTCTCATTCTAAACCTTGTTTTCTATCCCGACATATATATATATATATATAGTTAGATAGATAGATAGATATATGATTGTGTGCATACAGTCTTGGAATGATTTTGGACTGATTGATCATGGCATTATTTTATCCCTTCCCAGTGTTACATGCTAATATTCTCCCCTATTAGTCTCACTAAATATGTTAAATCCAGCCAGCAACTTGGCCATCGACACCACTTTATTCGTGAGTTCCATTTGCTCAAAGACTCGCTTGTGGATGATGTTTTTCGAGCTTCCTGAATCAACCAACACACTTTTAAAACTAAATTTATTTATGCTAAGAGATATTACCATGGTACTATTATGTGGAAACACTTTATATTCCAAGTCTTATTCGTCAAAAATGGTTGTTGCATCTCTGTAACTATACTAATTGTGAGGCCTCTTCTCGTAAGTAATTGATACTTTTTTGTGGATATTATTACCTTGTTGACTTATTCCCTATTGATGATCACATTCATCAATCCACAGATTGGCAAGTCGACTTTACACACCCTCGACATTTTTAATAGAATTCCCAATACTCATACTCCAACCCATCTTGATATCATGGATACATTTTGTCCCAAGTTTTCTCCTCACTGCTCATTAGGATCTTTTTTAACCTTGTTGAAGTGACAGAGCTCCCTAGGTTCAGTTCCCTCATGCATGCTTCCACGACCTATGAGTTTGGAGTATGTGGAAACCTTCTACTCTTCTTTTGCAATCTTGTGACATAATCCTTGAGTGACCCAGAGTCACCCTACATAATCTGGGAAACATTAGCTTGCCTTGCATGTGATGTTCTTATTTTAGACTTCTCCTTACAAATTTGACGGAGAGCTAGCTCTCTTAACTTCTATCTAGTTGAGCATGTGTTTTACATGAACTATATCTACACTCATCCTTGATTGACTTCATTTCTAGGCTTAGTTTGGGTGATAATACTTTGGCCCTATCCGTAAGTATACTATGTACAATTTTCTTTTGGATCTTACTAGCTTTTCTTCCTTGGTTGCGACTGTATCTAGAAACTATCTCTGCTATTCATCTAGGGTAAGTAAGATGTTGGGAAAATTAATGATCCTACCAAGATAATATCCATGTTAAATAGGGTTAACAAGAGAGAAACAACACTAAGTATTATTACAGTGTAAATTAATACACAAATAGAGTAATACCATAACACTGATTACAACTTGATAGTATCAAATGACTACTGCAATTTTAAAATAAATAACACTATTTTATTTCACACAATGCACTACAATATTACTCTCACACAATTTTCTTATAGACTAAAAAATAGCATGTCGATTACCCTCTCTACTCTCAATTACTTCCCTATATTGGTGTTTCTAGACAGAGGAACAACCTGCTCTATTTATAGTAAGAGTTGCCTCCTCTTCGACCAATCATAAAAAAGCTTGCCAAGAAATTATATTTCAGCGCAAAGTCAGGCACTTACTTTTTCATTAGCTTCCACAATTCTCTCTCTTCTATCATACATTTTCTTTTGTTCATTCTTTTTTTTGTTTTAATTTTATTTTCCCTTATTAGATTATTTTTGGTTCCCATAAATCTCTTCCTTAATTTATTTTTTCTATTATAAAACTTGATCTTAATCATTGAAAATCTTTAAATCTTGAGAGGCTTGGTGAAATCCGTAACTTAATAATGGGATTTCACGTACTTGAGTTCTATCTCCTTTTTGGCAATGTATTCTTTGATAAAGTGGTACCTTTTGTTTATGCATTATTTTCGATCATGATACACTAGATTCTTGACAGTAGCCTGTGTAGATTTGTTGTCAACAAAAATCATTGTGGCTTTAATTCACAAATTGAGCTCCTTTAGCAATCTTCACAGTCAAATTGCATGGCATGTAAAGAATGTTGCAGCCACATATTTAGTTTCATGAGTTGAGAGAGTAACAATGAATTGTTTCTTTGAACTCCAAAAAAAACACAATCACCCAATTAAAACACATAACCTATTATGATTTTTCTATTATCAAGATCTCCCACATAATCACTTTCACAAAATCGCATAAGGTTAAAGTCATCAGAAGAAGAGCAAATCAGCCCAAGGTTGATTCTACCTTTTAGGTAATAAAGAATTCTTCCAGCGACCTTCAAGCGAGTGGAGCTAGGATCTTCCATGAAGTAAATTACTACTCCAACTACAAAGAGTATATCTAGTTTCATACATGTCAACTGTCAAGTATCTTAGACTTTCCATGGTACTTTTTAAAAGAATGAAGTCTACCTTTTCACCATTAACAAACTTTGACAATTTTGTTCCACTTTCCATTTGGGGTATTTACGGGGTTGCAATTGAATATATTGAACTTATTACAAATATCCTTTATATAGCCTTCTTGATATGAATATTCCTTCCTCTATGTTCTTCACCCATAGGCCCAAGTAATATGACATGAGCTCTCTCACTGTCATCTCAAATTCAAGAGACATAGCTTTCTTGAACGGTTCAAACAAAACTAGGTTATTACCCATTGGAATAAGATCACCAATATAAAGACAAACAAATAGAATATATCTATTAGAATAAACTTCAATATAAAGATCATATTCATGAAGACAATTTGTAAGCCCATTCTCTAAAAAGTACTTATCGGTGTGACTATTCTACGCTCATGGAGCTTGCTTCAATCTATATAAATCTTTCTTCAACCTATACACCTTATATTTAAGATTATTAACCTCAAATCCCAATGGTTTCTCAACATAGACTTTCTCTTCAAGATATTCATTCCAGAATGCCAACTGAACATCTAGTTGATGGATTTTCTACCTTATTTGTGCTGCCAAAGAGATTAGTAACTAAATTATCTCTATATAGTAAGAATGTGCATAGACTTAATCATAGTCAATGCCATTCCTTTACTTGTAGACTTTAATTATATGTCTTGCCTTGTATCTTTCCACTTCTTCATCAGTAGTCTTCTTCATCGTGTATATCTATTTGACTTCAATTATTTGATGAAGGAAAAGTTGTTAGTTCTTAAGGGTTGTTCTTCTTAATTGACTGGATTTCCTCATTTATAACTTGTCTCGACCTTTTGTTGGTAACAACTTCATCAAACTTTATTGGTTCACTATTAACAAAGAGACAACACAAAATATCAAAATTAGTAACTTCTTCTTTTTCAAAATAGAGTTCTTGGATGTTCCTTATCCTCTTCAGCCTTTCACTTGAACTCTCTTGAGAATAAGGAGATGCAATATTTTCCAGTGAAGGAGGTAGGGTTACATCATGTATAGGTTCTATGGTTTTTTGTTCATCTTCATCTATAAAGTATGGAAGAAAATTATGTGTTCTTTCTTCTTTGTCTCCCAATTCCATGTCCTTTATTCATCAAATTCAACATGATGACTCACCACCAGCTTATTGTTGCTTGGGTTGTATACCTTGTAGCCTTTTGAGCTTATGTCATAGCCAACAAATATATACTTAACACTTTATTCATCTGTATAGATCTCCCTTAATATGGCATATGAGCATAGACTATTCTCCCTATTGGCATCTAAGTGCATATACAAATGTACATGGTCAAACAAGTAGCTAAGTGACTCTTCTTGAGAGCCTAGTTGTCGTATCCAAGGGACTTGAAGTTAGTTATCCACCAATTCTAATTACACTTTCCGATTTAACAAGTGCGAGTTTGTAATGAGAGTATTTTGTAATTATAAACTAAGTAACAAAATCAATGATGATGTGAAATTTAGATTGTAAATAATGTATGGAGAGTTACAAGGTTGAGACGTACTACACATTCATGGATAACTATAGTGTATATCCGGTGTTGGTGTTTAGCGTGATTATTGATCTACGGGGTTGATATTATAACATGGTAATAGTCATCCTCTAAGTCGTCTTTCCAAATTAATCTCACAACTACATCATTGAGTGGGGATATAAGTCTTTAATTCGAATGCATTAAGTTGTCTTCCTATTTTATTAACCAAGTAGGGTGTTTAGGTATATCTCTATCCTAATCGCACATCATTTTTTAATAATTATCTCCAAATCAATTATTGATATGATACACACTTCCAATATTTTTAGTTCCATTCTCCCACTTCTATGGTCAATTCATTTTGAGACTTGGATTTATCCTAAAGTTTATGACTCTTTAGAATAGTAAAGCAAGAATGCAAGAACAATCACATGACATGATAACATGTAAACCAACTATAAAACTATAATTCAACAATCATGTTATAGCCTAATCCTATAAAGAGGGTGTTTAGAAACTCATAGCTTTACAAAGAATTACCATAGATTAGTTCATAAAGTAAAACTACAAAGAGGATAAAGTAAAGAATGAAAATCCCTAGTGTAGAGCCTATTCTTATCTCCTTTCATTTATCTTCCCCGAAAAACTCCTTGTAATTGTGGCTAAGTAATATTTGTATATCTCTAAAAGTCATCCATAATTTTTCCCATACGAAATAGGTGTATTTACCACTTTGACCCTCACTTAAAACAAGTAGAAAACAAAGTTTGAGTCGGTTTTGGAGTGTGTTTGTTTTGATTTCATGTTGTGGACTGCCCCAACCTGGTCCACCCTTCCTTGCAGCATTGTTTGGGTGTTATATAGGCTACAAGTCATCCAAACCAAATCCCATAAGTATTAGGTACAAGTACCACACGTTTCCAACTTAAAATAGGACTTTAGCCCAGTCTCAAGAGATGTGCATCATGGAGCCTATAGCAGAACCGAACCAGTGACCAATTTTAAGATATTGTGTGGAAAACAATTGATAGCGGGATCTTGGAGGTGTGTCACATATCCCAATGGAATGAAGGCCACAGAACGAAGGCTGGTGCAAATACACATAAGTTCGTCTGGCTTTATCTCTTAGCTCATGTCGAGCTTTCTTATTTTCCATCATCACTTGTAGCTCATGTATAGATTTATTTATCACCTATAGAAGCTCGAATATAATCCTAAAACATCTTATCACAATCATTCGACAATATAATAGACAAATACAAATAAATACAAGAACAAGTATAGCTTAGCCCTATTAAACTAGGTATCTCATCCAATCTTTCTATGCCCACTTTGACTATTGTATTGATTCATTTTCACTTTAAACTACCTAAACATGAGGATTAGCACCTAAATACAAAAATTTCACTAATTGTTCACATAAATACATTGAGTACTCTTGAAAACTAAGCTACATGGGCTTAGATAATGACACCTAGGTGTATAAATATGCCTAAGATCACTCACAAAGATTCTCAAGTTCTTAACTTTGGTTTTCTCCTACTTTATGCTTCTTGAGGCATTTGATCTCTCATATTTGTTATTGGATACCTATTTCTCCAGTAAAATACACAAGAAATACGAATAACAACAACAATAAACCCAGTATATTCCCACATTGTGGGGTCTGGGGAGGGTGGAGTGTATGCAGTCCATACCACTACCTCTAACTAGGTAGAGGGGCTATTTCCGATAGGCCCCCAGTTCACACAAGAAATAGCCTCAGCATAAAAATTATTTTGTAGATTTTTAGCTTTCAACATACATCAAATCATATTTAGAATTATTCCATTCTTTATTTTTAAATTCCATTTTGTTGGGTGAGTAAGGTACTATTGCAGGGTGGTGAATTCCATGAGACTAACAAAAGCCATTAAATTCTTTTGAAGTGAATTCACCTTCTCTATCCAACCTTAAGGTTTTTAATTCATATTTGTTTTTCTACAAGTTCTTTGAAATTTTTAACAGTAGAAAAAGATTCAAATTTTCTCTTCAAGAAGTATACCCAATTCTTTCAATTGAAATCATAAATAAAGAGTAAGAAGTATTTACTTTTACCAAAATAACGTGGATTGATTGAACCACACACTTTGGTGTGAACAAGATAAAGTGGGATTAGTGGCTCTTGACATGGTCTCCTTTGGAAAACTCCTCCTTGCATCTTTTCCAAGAAGACAAGCTTCACAAAACTAATTGTGGTATTTGATTGATGGAATTTCATCAACCATATTCTTGTCTACCATTGATTTGAGTGCTTTAAAATTCAAGTCGCGTGTGGTAATACCATAATTCTTTTTTCATATTAGCATTCAAACACTTGGTATTAATGGTCTTAAGATCCAAAGGGAACAATTTATTATTTTTCATATGCAATTTCACAATTAAACTATTACTTGAATCTTTAAGCCAAATGTAACAACCCAAAGGTTCCATAGTACGAAACTTATCCTTAATCAAAAAACAAGCCAGTAGTTCTAGAAATCTACACTAGAATGACTCGTCATACAAGTCATACAATAAGGTCATAGGTCGTGTGGTGACTTATTTTGAGTGGTAGATCTAAAAGTTTAGAAAGATGGAAATTTTTCTTAGTTACTACGACTCAAGGGGCATGAGTCATAGGTCCGAGTATGGGTCATTAACAGACTAGTACTTATGAGGAATCCGAGGGACAAAATTTTCACTTAGTGACCACGATTCGTTATCATGACTCAAAGGTAGACCTCACAAGTCATGAGGTGGAATCCCTATGCCAGCAATCTATTAGGTAATAACTTGTAGGTTCCATCCATAACTCATACCTTGACCTGTGATGACTGGATCTAGAAATTTCAATTATATTTAAAAGGGATATATTTGTATTTTCCATATTCCCTACACCTATGCTACATAGTTTAAAGGTTTATTTGGAGAGGGTTAAAGGTAATTAGGTGTTTTTTTATCCATTATCAATACTAAAAAAAATATAAAATCATTGTGCTCTAAGTTCTCTCATGTCCCAAAAGCTAGGGTTCCTTCTCGAAGTCAAATCTCTTTGTTCTAGGGCCAAATTCTCTAAATCTAGGTATGTGGAATTTATGAATAAGGTCTCTTTTTGCCCTTATGCCAAAAAAGTTTGAATTATGGAATTAAATTTATGAATCTATGGGTAATAGTTGTTAGACCTAAAATTACCTTATGCAATTATCTTGAATTTCAAGATAGTATGTTTTCTTATGATTTCATATGACTATCGCAGATGTACATAAATGTTATGGTTTTATTGAATTTTGATTTAGGGTTTACTTTTAGAATTTAGCAATAATAATCCATATTGGGAGTGTTTTATTATAAGCACACATGAGTTTCAAAAATGGTACAATGCATTTGACTAGTTCCATTATTTCAGTGTATTCAGTAAACAATAATTGAGCTAGTACATATGTTTTTCCTTAGAACTCAGTATAATTTTGAGCATATTTATATTATTTTAGGAGTATTATTTATCAACAATTGAAATATGGATTTAGATAATCCAAGTCCTAAACTACATGCCACCGTAGGATAAGGGGTCCTTGCCAATTGAGAGTGTATTTTGCTGCCCAAATGAACTCATGAATGAATCCATGTGAGTCATGGTTCTTACCCTTGGTAAGGTTTAGAATACCCTCCTAACTAGGGTTTCTAGCTTAATTTTATGTTTCTCACATGGTCTGTATTGGTTATGTAAACCTCTCACTACTACAGTTTTTAGTACTTGCATATGACTCTCACTTTTAGATCTTACTTGTGTTATAGTGACATCTATGTTTTACCTTAGCATCTTAGTATACATAATTTGGGATCATATTACCATATTTTAGTATTTTATTCCATTCTTTCACTTAGTTTGTGTTTCATACAATTTATCAATATTTTCATCATGCTAAGTTTATTTTGCATATCCCAAGTGATAAGATTCAAAGTATTGATCACATACTTTATTTATGTTGTATCATTTTATGATATAGCTTTGGGAGATCAGGTTTAGCATCACAGTTAGTATATTCTAGGGCAACATCACTTACTACCAGTGGTTAGTCCTCATTATCCGAGGATGAGTATTTGTTATGTTTGCTTTATTACTTTTAGTTCAGTATCTAGAGGTTAGCTGGGGACTTGTCTCAATAGCTCATTAGTAGTAGAGGCTTTTAGGTGTAGAATCATATTTTTCAGTTTACTTCAGTTTTAGTATTTCTTTTATGACTTGGTCTAGATTAGAGATTATAAGATTTTTCAGATCTTTATATTTTTAAATCATTTTAGCTTCCATTCAATTTTATCTTCATAAATATTTAGGGTCATCTCATGTCATGGATTAGCTTGGGGTCACTTATAGTTCTAAGAACCATATTACAATCAGGGTGAAGGATAGGGTAATGAAACCAAAATACATTGTTTTCAAATGAATGTCATATCTTTTTGAAAGAAGTTGACCCAAACTCAAAATGTTATATTTAGTTTTGGCACATAGTAAACCTCGCAAATCAATTTGTTGCACAATCTTTACAGGAGATTAGAGTCATACTTATCCCTTCCATTTGAATCTTTGATGTATCTCAAAAATACATATTATATTTTACCATTTTTTGATCTCCACAAACTTGTCTTTGAATCCACACATATGGTTACTTGCTACATTTGTCAAAACTCGATTTATGCGTCACCAACTAAATCCCGCCAGTAGGTAAGCTAAACCATAGTCCAGAGTTTTTTGCGATGGGCTAACTAGGTGGAAAATGTCGTAGAAATGGTAGAATAAACAATACAATACATAATTAAGAAAGGCCTTACAATAGTCTGAAAGGTAGCCAAAACATGAAAAACCATCCCACGACCTGGTAGAGTCAGTATCAGAGCTACTACAACATACCATAAGTTCTAGATTACTCAATACAATCTGTCTCGAAACAAAAGACTAGACATAGATAAATAGAAGGAAATAGGGCAACTTCTACTCCAAGAGCTCACCCTATCTACAAAATCCGCCACAGCACAATCCCTAAATCAACGGCGGCAACTAGTGCTCGAATCTACCCCAAAAAGGTACAAAAGTATCGTATGAGTACAAAAACCAAAGGTACTCAGTAGGAATCATTGCCTAACTGAACTAAATCATGATATAGATATGATAAGATGCAAGATAACATAACTAAGTCAAAGAAAAGGGCAAACCTGAGGATAACTCCTTCTTCGTTGTACACAATTATATAAAGAAGCAAGAACAATAACATAAGGAACATATGATTATAACTACAAAATTGGCCCTCACAAGCCAATAAGTGCACAAAAGTAAATAACCCAACATAGGCCCCCAAAGCCTAGAGGGTACAATCAAGGATAATATATAATCGTGTAATCATAATATACCAACCTTCATGCTTTCAATGTGAACCCACACATCTCATGTCACAACATCTCCCCTTACCGAACTCGAATCAATATCCATATCCTCAATATCACAATCAATAGACGGACTCAAATCGGTATATATCATCAATATAATAATCAATAGTTGGACTCAAACCGATATATATCATTAATATTATAGTTAATAGCCGGAATCAAATTGGTATATATATCAATAATATCATAATCAATAGCCAAAATTAAACCGGTATATATCATCAATATCATAATCAATATATATATATATATATATTATGTATATCACCGATATAATAGCAATTGGGTTTTACCATAATCAACATCAACTCCAAATATCAAATCATCATGACTATCACATCTCCAGTCTCATCAAGTATCTTAATGAGCATTTTAAATTTACAAAATGAGCGTCTAAAGGTCAACCAAAACTAGTTCAAGTCTTTGCCTTAGGCAGGTCTAAAGGCACCACTTCTAATCCCCAAAATCCATTATAAGGAAACTTTATCCTGGACTAGACTAAGGTATCTAAATCGACTTTTAGATCTTAAACAAGACTTAATTATCCCAAAGATAGGGATAATACTAAGGACCTAAGTAACTAATCTAATTCTACCTAAATTACAATTTTTGGATGGCTTAAAAGGTTCAACTAACCCAAGTATTGTAAGTTACATCACCAACACCTAAACCCATCACAAATCTTAACATAATATCATAAACATACTATGACATAGATCAATCTATGGTGAGGGAAAACCTAGCCTACCTGGATGCCGAAGAAAGCTTAAAGAATCCACTCAATCACCAATTTTCCTTTCCAAGAAACTTCTCCAAGGTATCATGCTATCAAAATCACAATCTACTCATCAAGATGAGAACAATGATACCCATATTATACTATTATGCTTTGGGTCAAGAATCAGGCAAAAGTACCATGTGAGGCTCATTTATGGAAATTGCATTTTCGAAACTAACACAATATCCACATGTGATCATGAGTAATGTAACGCCCCGACATCCCATCCCGAGACATCACACGGTGTTTAAGGACCTGAAAGACCACAAGCCAACCCTTTACTGATATATGTATCTGTACACTGCATAATATCTGAAATAAATACAGAAACTGGCCATAAGGTTCAATACATCTGCACATACTTAAACCTGAAAACTAAATACTAAATACTAATGCATCAACATCCATATGAAAAGCCTCTAAACTATTTGAACTATGGAGTTGATGGGACATGTCCCCAACAAACTCCGTCAATTGAAAATATAAACAAAATATGATGCAATAATAGTAAATTGAGATTCTTCTTCGAAAGAAGAGGACTCATTGCTACTGCTGTTGACTGGGACTGAACTGATGGGGATACTCTAGATCCTGTGCCTTTGAACCTATGGTGTCAAATAAAACACCATAGCGTAAATGCGTCAGTGCAAAAATGTACCAAGTATGTAGACGAGGTAAGGCTAAATGCAAGGGCTTATGCATGAACATAACTTAACTGAATAATATGCAAAAACTGGATTAGCATACATAAAGAATCTTTAATTATTGCACATACTGCGCATACTGTCACTAAGCATACTCGAAATAACTCTGGTAACTGATACTGAATATACTGAAATTCTAAAATTTCTAGATATACTGAGATTATGAGTATCTGAAGCTTCTGAAACTTATAGCAACCCTTTCTAATAGGTTGTCTCTAAATCTGCTAATAGTAAAAATGATTGACTGAAACTGAGATCAACCCTATCTAGCAGGTAGTCTCTGAATCTGTAGATAATAATTCTACTTGATAACTGATTTTGAGATCTAATAACTGATTTTCAGATTGTCCTATCTAGCAGCGGATCTTCGAATTTGCAAATAATCATACTTGATGGCCTGTATCTAACAGCCTTGCATTCTGTACACTGAACTTAGCTCTTTCTTGATGTCTGAGACTGATTCTAAAACTGAGACTGTGGGAAGTAGTCTTCTAACCGACATGCCCCGCCTAGCTAATTCGAGGTCCAACCTGTGCCCCAGTTGGAAGGGTGTCAGTACTGCGCCGCCGGTAAAGACAACTTTATGTGACCCTCATCTATCAGGTACTCAAACAAGAATGGTGGAGCCCTCAACTAACAGGTCAAGCCACCTCATCTACCTTCAACTAGTAGGTATGATGTCTCAACCTACTCTATCTACATAGTTCGGGAGTTCAAGGATTGCTTCTATGAATCACTCTTTCTACTAGTACGTGATTTCCCATCCTTGAGCTCATTCGGTGCTGAATCCTACTCCCAACTGAAAGACACTGATCTGATTCTTAACTGAACTTAGACTGAGCTGAATCTGATACTGATCATGTTTCTCAAGAGATCTGATTGAGTTACGCTGAGATTACTTAGTTCCGTATCTGACGAAAAAAGGTATTGAATCATGGTATCTGACTGATGATACAGAGCTTGAATAGATTACTCAAATCACTTCTGAGATTAGAATTGAATCATTTGAATAATATTAGATCTGAGATGATTTACATAACTGGGGCTAGATTACTAGCGATACAGTGATTACAGAGATTTATGAGATTACTGAGTTTTCTTATGTTCTGCACTTATCTGAGGATACAGAGTTCTGTAGTTCACTGAGTTCTGAGAATTATGGCTCGATTGGAATTATCGTGAAACTGACACAGGCTCTAGACAACATCTCTATTATCGGGTATAAATACCCCCAGGACTCGATAACATAAAAGTAAAACATAATCATTCTTGCATCATCACGATCATCCATTCATCATCACAATCACCAAAGGGTCGCTTTAAGAATCTTGGAATAATAATCATATAATAACATAGGGAAAACATGCTATTAGATCGTACTCCATTCAACAAGGTTTTTACCTCAACTATTTCATACCTATATCAGTCTTGACATATGTTTGGGTATCACATGGCTTAGTGAAACTTCATACTATCATGTCATAACTTACTTCCTAACCACTTGGCATGTATTAAAAACTTAGCATATGTCAAAGGTCACATAATTTGGGAATTTACTACTATCACATCTCCACTTGTTCACTAAGGTCCTTCAACAAGAACTAGACATGCATAGGTTCACACTTATTTGGAGATTTTAGACTATCGTGGTACAATTCATTAACAACCATAACACATAACAATATCTTATAAGTCATTATTTTCATAAGGGTGTAGCATGCATTTCTCATTAGATCACAATTTAACTACAATGCTTGATTTCTAGTCTCTTAGACATTTTATCGAACACCTCACATGCACAACTTAGGCATAAGTATAATAACCTAACTACTCATCATGAACAACCAAATTTACATGTTTTCAACTAATATATTATCATAGATTCATACAAACCACATAAATATCCCATCTTGGAGATCATTCAACATCAACAACAAGTACATAATCCATTTACCACACAAATACCACATACTAAGGCCAAGAGTTGATTCTTGTAGACAAACATGAATCACAACTCACAAGAATCATTAAAAATTCATAAACATAAATCTTGGAGATTTAGAAAAGGGTACTTGAGATTCTTGGATGAAAGGGACCCAAGAATCAACATCTACATACCTTGGAGAAACTTCTTTCTTGAAGGTTCTTTGAGAGATTCTTGATTTCTTGACTTCGCTTGATTTTTCTTGAAGAAGAAATAAGGGTTTTGATCTTGAAAATAAACCCTAATTTGATGCTTTGGATGAAGGAGAAGTTATGATCTTTGATTTGGTGTGATTGGGTATTAAATAGGGTGAAAAATGACCCAAAAATTCCTTTAAAACGGTGCTTCAGCGCTGTCTCGGACAATTCTGACGGTCAGAGTGATAGACCATCACTCTGGTGACTAACTGTCACTCCCACCGTCACTTTTGGTCCAGAAAAAGCCCTCACTGCTTCAGTTTTGACGACCAAAGTGGCGGGCCGTCACTAACTTAACGGTCCGTCAGCTTGTCCGTCACTCCTGGACAGCTCGGACAACTCTCAGTAAAACGGCCATAACTTCTTACTCCGATATCGGATTTTGGCAAAATTGATATCGTTGAAAAGATAATTAAATTATCTATCTGTTGGTAGGTTACGATATCAAAAATTCTTTGTATAATGGGAGATATTCTCGTTTGAAGTTGACTTTGGCAATGTCCTTCTCAAGAATTCAATCGGTAAGGGATGTTTTGATTCGTCTAATATCTAGGATGTATTTAAGGCCTTAATACACATCAAACTTGATCATAAAGCTACCAACTCACTAAGATTTATTTAACATGAGCTTGAATCATGGTTCTACTATCGGTTGGGATTCTCGGGGTATTACAAGTAATTACCCTCAAAATAGGTGAATTTTGAGCTATATTGGTGCAAAAGTTAAGTCACAAAGTTTTAGGGATTTTAGAGAAGAAAAAAGGGAATTAACCATGGAAATGGAGGAATCTTACTACAAATTTGAAGGAAAATCGCGTAACCAATCCTTACCCAAGCATTCCAGTCACCCACAATTATGTTTCCCAAGCTATTCCACTCCGTAGAGTTTAAGTTTCTTATAAATGGACGAGAAATAAACAAAACGGGCTGCAATAGGGCATTTATACCCTTCCCAAGCACTCGGGTATCCTATTCGCAGACCATCAATCACAATCGCGATACCTGGCCAAAAGGTGAAAGTCACTTACCTGACATAGCAATCGTGTTTGCAATACGGACCAAGCAGGATAGAGTGTCACTTTTACGATTGAAAAATGTCGCATTCGCGACACTAGCGAGTGTCTGATAGACACTATCGTGATCAGTGGCTCGCGATCTTCGGTACACCAGCACTAATTGAGACTTGGAAATTTCCAAGTCTCCGCCAACCCCACAGGATTCTTTTAAAATCCTGTATACACAAACAGATTATGCTACCCTATTAAATTTGACATTCCAGACTCAATGGCACAGTCAAAACTTCCATCCGAGGTTGTTTCAATGAAAAGTGGGTCCACACCCCATTTTCCATTTTCTCAACTTTCAACAAATAGCTTGAGATGAGTTGGGTGTCTCGGGACCTGAACCAAAGATCCACCTAGCCTAAAATCAACATTTCAGAGTTGTTGGAACAATCAGAATTGACATACAAGGTGTTTTGACTAAAGTTTTTGCTTGATAGAAAATTTGAACTAGTGAGGACTTCAAAATAGGGAATCGGCTCTAAAAACTAAATGAACTGCCCGATAACCGAACTATCAGTCCCAGCAAGTCATAAATGAATTGAGGCAGCTATAAAAAGCTCTAATAATGAAAATAAGAGGAAATAAGGAAAATGACTGGAGGGGTTATTGCAGTATCCACTATTACAAGGACTTTCATTCGTGAAAGTAAAGGACTAGGATGTATCTGAAGTCTCAAATGGGTAAGGATATTAGGTTCGCATCTCTCTCTCAACTTCCTAAGTAGCCTTCTCCACTGGGCAGTGCCTCCGCTGAACCTTAACTACAGGAATCTCCCTAGTGAATAAGCGCCTAACATCACTAGCCAAAAATGAGCACAGGCTCTTCCACGAAGGTCGACCGCTCATCCAACTGGACTAAATCCCATCTAAGCATATGATATTGATCAGGAATATATTATCGCAATATGAAAACATGGAAAACTAAATCGACAACAATAAAACTTGGGGGTAAGGCTAACTCATAATCCACCTCACCTACTATACGAAGAATCTCAAAGGGTCCAATATATCTGGGGCTAAGCTTTCCCTTCCTTCTGAATCTCATTACACCTTTCATAGGAGACACATAGAGAAATACCTGATCACCAACTCCAAATCTCAAGGAACAAAGTCTACAGTTTGTATAATCCTTCTACTTACTCTGAGCTGCCCTTAACCTATCCTGAATCACCCTGACTCTCTCCAACGACTCCTGAAGCAAGTCAGTACCACGAGGTCTAACCTCGAAAGTCTTAAACCATCCAATCAGGAAATGACATGTCCTACTATGCAAAGCCTACAAAGGCACCATATCGATACTCAAATGATAGTTGTTATTATATGCGAACTCTATCAATGCTAAATGTTGCATCCACTAACCTCCAAAATCCATAACACAGGCTTAGAGCATATCCTCAAGAAGCTAAATAGTCTACTTCGACTGGCCATCTGTCTGGGGATGGAAGTTTTTACTAAGATCCACCTGAGTACCCATCTCCTCCTAGATAGATCTCCAAAATCAAGAAGTGAACAAAAACCCTCAATCCAAAATAAGAGATACAAGCATCCCGTGCAAACGGACAATCTCACGCACATTGATGCGGGCTAAATTCTCAGCACCGAAGGACATCTAAATAGGAATGAAATGTGTTGACTTGGCCAACCAATACCAATGACCCAAATACCATCAGAACCACAGGAAGTGCAAAACAAACCACTAACAAAGTCCATGGTAATTTGCTTCTATTTTCACTCAGGAATAGGCAACCTCTGAATCAATCCACTAGGTCATTGAGGCTTAGCCTTTACCTACTGACAACACAAGCAACGAGCTATAAATACCTAGAGTTGTGTGCCTCCTACAAAATTAATTGAATCAAGCCATCGATCCTCAGGACACAAATGCATCTATCAAATATCAAGACACCTCCAAAATATGTGGTAGCCCTCTTGGACTCATCACTTAACACTTGATCAGGAAGTATGCACAGTCGATTATCCTCAAACTGACAATCCTGAATCAGCTCAAATAGTGAGGACCTATCCTCAACACTAGCAAAAATCCTCCTAGGGAAATGTCAAGTCACACCATCAAGTTGGCTAAAGACTGAACGTCCCGTGCCAATGGCCTCTGAGAAATTGAAATACAAGCCAAACTACCCATACTTAATACCTTATGACTCAAGGAAACTACTACCACATTTGCCTTGCCCGAATGATACAAAATCAAGATATCCTAATCCTTAAGCAACTCCATCGATCTACGCTCCTTAGCATTAAACTCTCTCTAGGTCATAAGATGATGAAAATTGCAATGATCTGTGAAAATCTCACAATGCACAGCATAAAGATAATGCCTCCAAATCTTAAGCGAGAAAATTATCGCCACAAACTGCAAATCATGAGTGGGTTAGTTGCGCTCGTGCACCTTAAGCTACCTCAAAGCATAAGCAATAACATGACCCTTTTTATATTAAGACACAACCTAAACTAATACCAGAAGCATCACAATACACGATGAATCCCTCATCCTTAATAGAAAGAGCCAAAATAGGAGCTGAAGTAAGGAACTCCTTTATCTTACCAAATCTTGACTCACACACCTCAGGCCATCAAAAATGAACCTCTTTCCAAGTCGATATGGTCATAGGTGCTGAAATAGTAGAAAAACCCTGGACGAGTTGTCTATAATAATCAGACAAGCCAATAAAGCTATGAACCTCGATTGGAGATGTGGGTCTGGCCCAATCACGAATAGCCTTAATCTTTGTTGGGTCTACCATAATCCCATCCTTAGATACCACATGCCCAAGGAATGTCACCGACACAATCCAAAACTCACACTTAGAGAACTAGGCAAAAAGCATATGATCTCTTCTAGACTGGAGCACAATCCTTAAATGCTACACATGCTCCTCTCTACACCTTTAATACACAAGGATGTTATCAATGAACACAATCACGAAGGAATCCAAATAAGGTCGGAAGGATCAGTTCATCAAATACATGAATGGGACTGGGGCATTAGTTAACCCAAAGGACATTACTAGGAACTCATACAAACCATAACGGCTCCTAAACACTGTCTTCGGGATATCCTCGGCCTAAATCCTCAACCAATAGTAACCAAACCTTAAATTAATCTTTGGAAACACTGATATACCCTAAAGCAGTGGGTCAAACAAATCATCAAGTAAAGGCATAGGATAACAGTTCTTCACCGTCACGGCATTATACTGCCTATAATTAATACGCATACGCATGGAACCATTTTTCTTATTCACAAACAATATAGGAGCTCCCTAAAGGGATATACTCAGTCAAATGAAACCATTACCAAAAAAATCCTAAAGATAAGAATTCAACACCTTAAGCTTCGAAAAAACCATACGATAAGGTGCTATATAAATAGGTTGGGTTCCAAGCTCAAGATCAATAACAAACTCAATATCACGGGCAGGAGCGATACTAGGCAAATCTGTAGGAAAAATATCAAAAAATTCATAGACTATAAGAACAGAGTCATGCAACGAAACTAACATCATGAATATAAGTGAGATAAGACTCGTAACCCCTAAAAATAAGTCTCCTAGAACATACATAAGAAATAATCCCCATCAACTCGTGGCTAATAGCTCTCTATCACATGATCGAGGGTATGCCAGGCATGACTAAAGTAATAGTCTTGGAAAAACAATCCATGATCGCATAATAATGGGATAACTAGTCCATGCCCAGATTCATATCATAACCTACCTTATCTAATATAATAAGATCAGTATGAGTATCAACATCTCTAACAGTCACAACACATGATCTAAACACCCAATCCACTACTAAATAATCACCCATGAGAGTAGATATTCATAATGGCATAGATAATGAATCCTAAGATAACTCTAACTGTGGGGCATAATAAGCAGACACATAAAAGTAAGTGGATCCAGGATCAAATAAAGCAAAGGCCGACTAACAGCACACTAGAATCATACTTAAGATAATAGCATCCAAGGACTCAGCCTTAGGCTTAGAAAGTACTATATATAAGTGACTATGCCTACTACCTGGATAGGCTCCTAACTGATCACCTGCCCTACCTAACTGAGAATTTTCATGAACAATCTGAGGACCACCCCTGCGATCACGTATACCACCTCTACTTGATGGATGAACTTCTCTAATAGGGGAAACACTCTAAGTTGTAGTAACAATTTCCCCAAGACTAGGGCACTCCCCCGAGTAATGACCAAAAGCTCCACAACAGTAGCATATCACATGAGTTGAACCAGAACAAGAAGATTGGGTGGACCTGGAATAACCACCACGACTAGAATAACTTGAAGAAGGGACCCTCGAAGAATGATCACCACCCTGACTAGGGCGATCACCAACACAAAACTGACCTCCATCAGTAATTTGGGGCACTGCCTAAATGGGTTTAGTAGGCTGACTCTAAGGTTGATATGGTTGATTTGGATAGTATCTACACTGAGAATTGATACCTCTAAATTGTTAGCTACTATGGCTCATGCTAAATCTTTCCTGATACTGAGGTCTCTTATCGTTTCACCCTTAGGCCTCACGATACATCTCTTGTATCACCAGAGCATGATCAAAAACCTCAGGAAAAGACCTACGTGCAGCAATTAAAACTCTAAGTATACATATGAAGAGGAAGTCTCAATCCTTGAACAAAGCATCGAACCCTTTATACTCAGTAGTTAGAATAGAAGTAGCATGCCTAGCTAATTCATGGAAATGATTCTCATACTCCAAAATAGTCATGGATCCCTACTCCAGCCTTAAGAACTGATCCCTCAGATGATCCTTAAGACTGCGAGGCATGTACTTCTCCAAGAAGGTCTAGGAGAACTGAACCCATGTCAAAGGAGAGGATCCAGTTAGCTTCGAATCAAGATGAACTCTCCACCAATATCCAGCTACCAAGTCCAACTAAAAGGTAGTGTAATCAATACCAAGAGGCTCAACTAGGCCCAAATTACAGAACCTATCCTCATAAGCAATTAGAAACTAATATACATCCTCGCCCAGGGCACTAGAAAATCTAGGAGAAACTAATCTCAAGAATCTACCCAATATCTTCTACTCCTTAATAGACATAGTAGGTTGGGCAACCACTGGCAAAGCAAATACCCGTGCAAGAGGGACCTTAACTCTAAAAGCCATAGTTACAGGTTGTGCCCCTGCCTTAGTACTACTCTAATTTATAGAATGTGCACCATCATAAAGTGCACCACCAACTAACCCTAAAAGCTAAACCAAAGTATCCCTGAGCACTGAATAAGAAATAAATCCCAATGGAGCCTGGACTGATCAATGGCCTACCGCTGGCTATAGCAGAAGAACCTCTGGCTCAAGAGCGAGAATAAGGTCAAGTGAAAGACCCCATCTTGGACGTTAACTGGGGACATATCTCGGGGTTGTCATGGTATCTAGGTTGTTCATTAATAGAGATAGGATCCTTAAGCTCGATTTTGGGACCCTCGTCTCATATAGCGGTAACACATGTTTGAGCCATCTGCAAAAAAGTGAAACCAAAGGAATGCCTTAGAAACCAACTTGAACACTTATCACAAAATGAGTGAAAGAAAAAAAGAACTCCTAAGAATGTCCTATAGACTCCCAAAGATAAGAAATAGATGTCATTATTTTAAACCATGATAATTTACTAGAAACTTACTCTTGTACCAACAATACCGATGAAACCTAGGCTCTGATACCAATTTGTCATGATTCGATTTATGGATCATAATGGAACCAACTAAATACCGCAAGTAGGCAAGCCGAATCATAACCTAGAGCTATTTGCAATGGTCTAACTTGGTGAAACATTCCCCAAAAGGGCAAAATAGATAATACACTTCATTAATAAGTAAGGTAATAGAATAGTATGAAAGGTATCCATAACATGGCAAACCATCCCACGACCTGGTAGAGTCAGTACAAGAGCTACTACAACATACCATAAGTTCAAAAATAGTCAATACAATTTGTCTTTGTCATGGCCTGATATAGCTCCTAGTCGTGATGGATATCTCAAGCCCACATTGATCCGGAGACCACCCTTATAGCCTAACATCCAGAACACAATAAAAGAATATAGTGAAAGTTAACCAAAACAGATAATAGGATGTGTAGATAATCAAAATAAAGACTAAGATTCAAAGAAACATCCAACCCACACTTGTCCACAAAACCTCTAAAATAAGAAATGTCAAATAGGTCGGGACATGCCCCGACCATTACCGAAAGAATCCACAACAGAATACTTAAAAATACTAAAAATAATAAAGAAACCAGCGACATGACAGGGCATTCCAAAAGATGGAGGCTCACCATTTCACCGTAGATCCACAGGAGTATCGAATCACCTAGAACAGGACAGGAGCCATGGAAAACCCTTCGAACCCTACAACAGAAAGAACTGGCATGTAACTCAGGGAAGGTGATAAAATAATCATAATGCCATAAACCAGTCAAAACCATATGCACAACAATTATATATACATAAGTAGGATACTGTGATAGGTACAAAGGTCATGAACATGAGAGTTTAAACCATTAACGTAGACTTATAGCTCGCTCTTTCCTAATGGCACTCATGGGCTAAATGGGTTCAGCTTCCCCCAGCAAAAAGGGGCCCAGTGTGCGTTATCTGCACAAACTGAGGAATCCAAAAGAAGGGCTAAATAAACTAAGGATTTGGCCATCCCAAAAATATAATGTGTGAACCAGGCACATTATCATATAGAACCCACGTCGGTAATCATAGTTTCCAGTGTTGGTCCCCCTAGGACTACACCATCACGATAAGCTACGCAATTTCCTTTAATCCCAATTTAAAACAATTTTCACATAAAATGAACCATTAACCTATGAGTCTTATATTAAGGCATTTACCAATTAGTATAATCATACCAATTATGATTGCAACCTCATCTAATCATGCTAAACCAATCCATGTAACATTTAGACTCCCAAGTTCTATTTTAAAATCCAAACCATGGCCACCAAGGGCCTTTCAAATCTGTTTTAACCAATAATCCATTAATGCAATGCAATTGGTCCATAAATAAGTTGAATTATGCAATTATCCATGTCCAAAAAATGAATTTACAAAGTGAGTTGGGGTTAATGCCATTACCAAGACAAAAAGTCATTAATTTGGGGAAACTCGTGTTCCCCATTCCAATACACATAATAATGCACTCATTTAGTCTAAAAAACATAAATTAAAGCATGAATCATAAATTTAAAATATGGAAAAAGTAATTCAAGTAATACCAATCAAAACCCCTTAACCTAATTTCAAACCCATAAACTTAAAACAAATGGATAATGCATAAATAAATGAAACAATATAAAATTAAAGTTAGGGAGTGAGATACAAGCTGAAATACACAAGGAATTGAAAACAATTTGAAGTTTTGAGCCCAGATGATGAATTCACTTTAAAAACCCATGAATGTTCTTGGGTTTTAAGTTTGAGAGAGAAAAAGAATGATTTGATCTTTGAAAATTAAAAGGAATGGGGTTATTTTATGTTTAAAGGTCGTATAAGGGGTAAAAATAACAAGATCCCCTCACCTCAAGTAAAAAACCCAAAATTAGGAATTTTTAATACAACAGCGCGGCACGCCAATATTGCATAGGCTAGCCTCTGTACCACACTGCTATCGCTGAGGTTATCCCCCATGACACACCAATATCGCAGAACCTCACTACCTTGAGGTCCTAAAATGATCGCGAACCCCTTTCAAAAATTCCAAAACTTTACCGAACCACCCTTTTAACATCCCTAAACATAGGTCAAGTCAAAAATTGACATTATAAATATGGGAGGGTCAAAAATAAAATTTTCAAAGTTTTACGGGGTCTTACAATGAGACATAGAAAAATTAAAGAAAATGAGGCAACTTCGACTCCAAGAGCTCACCATATCTCCGAAATCTACCACAGAACAATCCCTAAATCAATGGTGGCCACTAGTACTCAAATCCTTGCTAAAATGGTACATAAGTGTAGTATGAGTACCAAAACCACGTGTACTCAGTAGGTCATCGACCGACTGAGCTAGATTATAATAGAGATATGATAAGATGCAAGATAACATAACTAAGTCATAGAAAAAGATAAACCCGAGCATAAATCTCTCTTTCTTGTACACAATTAAATAAATAAGCCAGAATAATAACATAAGGAACATATGATTATAACTATAAGATTGGACCCCATAAGCCAATCAGTATGGAAAAGTAAATAACCCAACGCAGGCCCCCATAAGCCTGGAAGGTATAATCAAGGATAATATATAACCGTGTAATCATAATCTACTAACCTTCAAGCTATCACTATGAACCCACCCATATCATGTCACACTATGAACATCTTCCCTTACCGAACTTGAACCGATATTAATATCCTCAATACTAATGAATAGTTGGACTCAAAATGGTATATGTATCATCAATATCATTATCAATAGCTAGACTCAAACTTGTATATATCATCAATAATATTGTCAACAACGGACTCAAACCAGTATATATATCAATAATATTATAATCAACAGCCAAACTCAAATCGGTATATATCATCAATATCATAGTCAATATTTGGGCTCAAACCTCTATATATCATTAATATATATATATCACTAACATCATAGCTATCAAATATTACTGTTATTAACATTAACTCCTAATATCAAATCATCATGACTATCATGTTCTTTTCTTATCAAGTCTCTTAATTAGCATTTAAAATTTATAAAAAGAGTGTATAAAGGTCTACCAAAACTAGTTCAAGTCTTTTCCTAAGGCAAGTCGAAAGGGATCCATTTCTAATCTCGAAATCCATTATAAGGCAAATCTATCCCAGACTAGACTAAGGTATCAAAATCCAATTTTGGATGTTAAACAAGCCTTAATTATCCCTAAGATAGGGATAATAATAATGACCTAAGCAACTAAGCCAAATACACCTAAATTATGATTTTCGAATGGACTAAAAGGTACAACTAACCCACATACTGAAAATTTCATTATGAACATCTAAAACCATCACAAATTTGAACATAATACTAAAAACATACTATGACATAGCTCAATCTATGAAGAGGTAAAGCCTAGCCTACCTAGCCACCGAAGAAATATCGAAGAATCTGCTAAATCATCAATTTTCCTTTTTGAGAATCTTCTCCGAGGTTACACCTATAAAAATCACAATCTCCTCATCAAGATAATAACAATGATACCTATATTGCATTATTTTTCTCGTGTCCAAAATCACAAAAAAAAATCTCATGTGGGGCCTGTTCACTAAAATTGCATTTTTGAAACTAACTCAATATCCTCATGTGCTCAAGGAGTAATTACCCTCAAAATAGGTGAATTCTAGCTAAATTAGTGCTAAAATTAAGTCACCAAGGTTTAGGGATTTTACATAATAAAATGGGAAATCAACTATGGAAATGGAGGAATCTTACCACAAATTTGAATGAAAATTGCAGAACCAATCCTTAACCAAGATCTCCAATCACCTACAATTGCTAATCCTGAGCAATTCCGCTCCTTAATATTTAAGTCTCTTAAGAATGGATGAGAAATGGGAAAAAATTATTGAAATAGGGTATTTATACCCTTCCCAAGTACATTCATGATCCGCCGAATGCAACTGCGATATCTGGCCAATAGGCAAAAGTGTGATACTAGCCCAGCACCAGTTGAGATGTGGAAATTTCTAAGTTACTTCTACCCCCTCGAGATTAATCCAGAATATCGTATATACAAACAGACTATGCTACCCTATCAAATTTGATATTCTGCACTCAATGGCACAATTTAAATTTCATTCAAGGTCATTTTGATTTAAAAAGTGGGTCCCATACTGAAAGGCCCTGAGTCTGCACCTCGAATGCTACACGGAGCTTACAACCCCAAAGGACACAAGCTAACCCATGTTTGATAGCTTCTATGAGCACTGAATAATAATACTAAAATAAATACGGAATTAGATTGAAATGCCATAAGGTTCAAACATCTGAAATACTGCTAAAAATATCAAATGGAAATAATAATTTATAAAACTAAATGTTTTCTGAAAATTAATCTAGTCTGAAAAGCCTCTAAATGAACTGTCTGAAAGTGAAGCTAATGGGACAATCCCCCAACTAACTCTATATACTAAAATATTGGGTCTATTGATAAAATAAACTAAAAGAATATCCTTGAATGATAAGGACTAACTGCTAAATCTACTGCTAGCTGAATCTAGATCTGTCTATGCACGGTCAAGAACCTAAGCATTAGAACCTATGATATGAAACATCATACCACAAAGAAAGGGTATGTATCAATACGTGGAATGTACTGCTATGCTAGATGAGGTTAGGCTGAATGCAACGGTTCATATACATGAACAATAACTGACTAAATGATATAGAGTGACTGAATGTAAGAGTACGTGGATAACTGATACTACTGAAAACACTGTGTATATAATATTGTGGACATACATAGATATATATATATACTGTATTTGAGCTTTTCTAAAGTTGAGTATTGAGTTCTGATAACTGAGTAACTAATATCTGATGTTACTAATAACATAATTACTGATACTGATTGACTGTGTCTGACAGTCATAATTATGTAGAACTAAACTGATTTCTAAACTGAAGCTGTGGGAGGTAATTATCTAATCGAAAAGCCCCAAATTTGAGCTGATAGGGTTTCAACTAGTGACCCCAGTTGGAAGGGTGTTAGTACCGTGCCACGAGTACTAACAATGGATGTAAGTTAACCCTAACTGGTAGGAAGACATTTTGTCAACCCTTAACTGGCAAGAAAACTCATAAGAGATATGTCAACCCTTATCTAGTAGGAAGTCATCTCAACCTACGCTAGCTACATAGTTCTATAACTCAGGGATTGCTACTAAGGGTCAAAACCTACACTAACAGGAATGCCCCCATCTGTGGGTTCGCTCGGTGCTGAATCCTACTCCCAACTGAAAGATACTGAACTGATTATACTGAACTGGACTAGACTGAAACTGAGTTTATTGAATTTTCCTGAGTTTTATAACTGACTGAGAGTACTACTGGTCGTGACATGACTGATACTATTCTGTAACTAACACTGGCTCTAGGTAAGCAACTAGATTATTGGGTAGTAAATACCCCCAGGACTCGATAGCATGAAAATAAAGCATTGCATAATCTTAAAAGACATAACAATAATTACTTGTCCATAATTCATTCATAGAGACATTTTATCAAACACTTGTAGGGCATAAGCTTGTACACATACTAGAATGTCATGATTGCATCATTTAATTCAATGGATATTCTATCAAACACTTGGGGAGCACAACTTTATGCACATAATCATGGATAACATATAAGCATTACAACTAGAATACCCAAACTTGCAATTTCATATAATTCCCTATAAATACTATTCTATTTTTTATGAATCTTATCATAATCATGGATTGAAAACCAAATTAACATCATAGATTTGTGTGCAATTAATTTCAAGGATTGAAATCATGAATCTATAACTTTTAAATTTAAAAGAGGTTCTTGGGCTTCATGGGCGAAAGGGACCCATGAATGAACACCTAACATACCTTAGAAAAATTTTTCTTGAAGGTTCTAGGAGGAACTCTTAGGCTTGTTCTTGATTTTCTTGGACTAGAGTTTTTGCCTCATGGAGAGAGAATATTTTATTCTTGAGAGAAATTGAGGAAATAATAAGGCAATAGGTTATTTAGGGGTTTAATTTTATGTTTAGACTGATTAGGGCCGTGAAAAAAATACCAAACTACCCCTGTGAATAAAGGAAAATTCATAACTGAAAAAACTAATTTTGGGCCCTGGCGCAATGCGGCGCTATCGCGTCGTGTCACTGGAAAATGAAAATTAGGACTAGGGGCCTGGCGCAATGTGGTGGAATCACGGTGCCCCTTTGATTCTGCATTTTGGACTCAACGCGATGCAGTAGAATTGCGTTGGAACATTGGAAAAGGAAAATTGTGAACTGAGCCTATGGCATGACACACCAATATCGATATGGAGCACTGGAAAGTGACAATTACCATTTAGCTTAGCTCCGTGATGCGCTGACGTTCCAGGTGGTACACTATCTTACAAAAATGGCTCTAACTCTTCACTAGGGTATCGAATTTGGGAAAATTTTGTATCGTTGGAAAGCTAATTGAATTTCCTACGCAATGGTAGGCTCTAAATTGAAAAATACTGAGTATTTCAAAAAATTTATATGGGATTACTCATGTACTAAGACTTAAATTAATCTAGGGAAATATGGGTTATTACAATATCTCCCTCTTGGGAACATTTGTCCTCAAATGAGACTGATTAAGTCAAGAAATATTGATAGACTGAGTTTACACGCTGAACATGCACAATTGAAATTGACTACATGACTAAACTACTGACAAACTGAGTTTCCATACTGAACATGCATATCTGATGCATGAAATACATGACTGAAACTATTGATAAGCTGAGTTTTCTTATTGAACATGCATATCTAATACATGGAATACATGAATGAACTGATTCATGAATGAATGACTGAATATGCAACGGTAAAGAATACAAAATTCATAACTATAACTGAATATTAAACTAAGTAAATCTAAGGAGGGCTATTACCTTAGGTTGAGAATACTAATGAACCTGAGATCATTTACTGGACATGTATGAACGGGAACATGATAACATTACTAAGTCTAAGACATGATATATATGAACAGAATATCGTGAACTAAATTTATTTCTTAGATACATGTCATACAGCTGAGATTAGAATTGGAGGGTCAACTTATGAGTACCCACTACTCCAAACCGGATTCATTACGTGAAGAGAAACTAGAAGGTTTAGGACATAAAAGTTTGGGGATTATAGTGCATATTCCCCTTGGGGCATTATGTCCCTTGAAGAATAATGATTTGATTGAGATACTAAGGAAAAGCTAGGATGATGCATGAGGCACCTACAGACCGAATCGTGACTGAATATCTAAGATCTGAAACTGAGGTATGATACATAAACTAAGATGAATTCGCAACTACCAGGATGTTCCATTTTGGGATAGGACGACTAGATGGAAAGATGGGAAACCATCTGAATTTTTCCACCTAACTGCTAAACTGGATTGCTGGCTTTACGGACTAACTCATAATAAAAACTAATACTTAACTGGAGCATTTCTTTGACACTTTTCCTATAAGGTTCTAATGACTTTAAGGGGTATGGAATCTTGGCATGGTCTGAATAAGACATATGAATAAGAAAACATAACATGGCCAAAAATTCTATAATATGGGCACTGATAACCCTACCGACTAAGTTCTGAGGAATAGAATATTTACATCAAGGATTTACCAAGAGGTCTAAACTGAAGATATACATGACATAGTCTGAATTTAACTGATCATTAGGAGAGTAGCATGAGTCATGGGAACTGAGCATACTACGAGGTATGAGTACCTGAGTCATGAGCTGCATGACCTGAGATGGAGTTTCTGTATTCATAGAACATGATTCGTTATACTAAGTGAACTGGAACTCCTTATACTAGGAACTATAAGCGTACCTGATTTTCGATAACGTGCCTGAATATGAGCTAGGATTATAAAGTCAATATGTAAGGTATGAGTACTGACATTACTTACATTACTACTAAAATCTAAAAGCCTAACTTGGTTACTTGTTCTAAATCCATCATTCTAAATATTAAATCTATCATTCTAAAGTTGTGAACCACTTAATCAACAACCATAAACTAGAATGTCACCACTTTATTCTAAAGTCTGAGGTAGACACTGGGGAGGGCTCTACTAATATTTTGGGTCTGACATCGAAGTTGATGACTATATTGGGGTTACAAAGAAAGTAAAACCTAAGGATCTAAAAAGGCATAAACATAAAGATGAAAGACTTATAACATACCCTTAACTATATCAGGAGAACTTCCCTAATGATGGTGAGACTGGAGTGCATAATTGTCTATTTTTAGTTACTAATGAATTGTCTAGAGTAGTGAATGCAACTCTGAATTCTATATGAGAGACATGCTCATCAAGGGGATCTTCCTAAACGAGCTGAGGTGCTGGCTGATTTTCAGTCCTTCTTTCGACAGTCTTTTTGAGAGGCATGTTCTCTAAATGGAAGGAAGAAAAGGATTAGAACTAAGAGTTTAACTTAAGCTCATGCTCGCTTGCATGAAATAAATACTAAAATAAGGGAAACTTTTCCTAAAACATCTCATAGCCTTCTATCCAGAAGTGTAGTGTGCTACACACCCAAGCACAAGACTCTACTAGATACGGCTTTCAAACTTCCTAGGACACTGTTGAACCTTAGGCTCTAAAATAAGGTTTGTAACACCCCAAGTCTGTACCCCAAATGCTACACAGTGCTTATGACTCTGAAAGACCACAAGCTAACCCATGTCTAATATCTGTTGTGAGCACTAAATAATAATACTAAAATAAATACAAAATTAGACTGAAATGCCATAAGGTTTAAATATCTTAAATACTGCTGAAAATACTAAACTGTAATAATAATCTGTAAAACTGAATACTGTCTGAAAATTAATGTAGTCTGAAAAGCCTCTAACTGAACTGTCTGAAAATTAATGTAGTCTGAAAAGCCTCTAACTGAACTGTCTGAAAGTGGAGTTGAAAGGAAAATCCCCCAACTAACTCCATCTATTGAAATACTGGGTCTACTGATAAAATAAACTGAAAAAATATCCTCGAATGATGAGGACTCACTGCTAAATCTACTGCTGGCTGAATCGGGATTTGTCTATGTGCGGTTAGGAACCTGAGCATCCGAACCTACAATATGAGACATCATAGCACAAAGAAAGGGTATGCGTTAGTACGTAAAATATACTGGAATGCTAGATGGGGTAAGGTTGAATGCAAGGGTTCATATACATAAGTAGTAACTGACTGAATGATATAGAGTAACTGAATGTAAGTGTACATAGATTACTGATACTACTGAAAACACTGTGTATATAATACTGTGGATATACATAGATATATATTGTATCTAAGCTTTTCTGAAGCTGAGTACTGAGTTCTGAAAACTGAGTAACTAATAGCTGAAGTACTAATAACTAAATTACTGATACTGGTTGACTGTTTCTAACAATCCTGATTCTATAGAACTGAACTGAGTTCTAAATTGAAGGCTAAAACTAAAACTATGGGAGGTAATCATCTAATCGACAAGCCTCAAATCAGAGCTGATAGGGGTCCAACCTATGACCCCAGTTGGAAGGGTATTAGTACCGTACCATGGGTACTAACAATGGATATGAGTTAACCTTAAATGGAAGAAAGATATTTTTTCAACCCTTAACTGGCAGGAAAACACAAAAGAGATGTGTCAACCCTTAACTAGCAGGGAGTCATCTCAACCTACGTCGGCTATGTAGTTCTATAACTCAGGGATTTCTAATAAGGGTTAAAACCTACACTAACAGAAATGTCCCCATCTCTGGGTTCACTCAGTGCTGAATCCTACTCCTAACTGAAAGACACTGAACTGTTATACTAAATAGGACAAGACTGATAATAAGTATCATAATCATGGATTGAAAACCAAATTAACATCATAGATATGTGTAAAATAAATTTCAAGCATTGAAATAATGAATCTATAACTTGTAAATTGAAAAAGAGGTTATTGGACTTTGTAGGTGAAAGGGTGTAATACCCCAAGAAATTTTTCGTTGAAATTTTATGCGTAAAAGTGTTGGGTTCTATCTTCTAGAATGAATTATAAATTTTCCATGCGGAATGTCTTATATTATGACCCACCATTGCATAGAGTATCAAATAATATTTCCAACTATATGTGTATCATCCAAAACGGACACCCGAGCGACGAGTTATGAACATTCCGATCGAACCGTGAATAGTAGTGAACAGTAAAATGTGCAGGGAAAAAAGTACTGAGGCCTGGCGTATTTTTTCTCCAACTTTAAATGATCATAACTCCTTGTACATAATGATCTGGGTGATCTACTATATATCAATGGAAATCTCTGCGAGTCCTCTTTCCGATGAAATTGGTTTCATCCAATTTGTCTATCGAAGCAAACAGTTATGGTCGATCTACTTCAGCCTAACAAAAGTGAGTTTTTGGGTCAAATTCAAATGATCATAACTCCTTGTACATAATGATATGGGTGAGATACTATATATCAAGGGAAAGATATGAGAGTCCTCTTTCTAATGAAATTGGTTTTATCCAATTTGGATATCGGAGTAAAATGTTATGGTTGATCTACTTCAGACTATCAAAACAGTCCACCAAAGGATAGATGAGAGAATTATTTAATTTTTAGGGGCATTTTGGTAATTCTCCCTCACCCAAAATCCATCCAAACCCTATATTAAAGCCTATTAGAAGCATTATATGTTATATTTTATCAAATTCCCTCAAAAAGAAAACCCTAAGATCCTAAATCCAACTTCAAGAACCTCCAAAGTTCACCATTAATTCTGCAAATTTATTCAAGATTCCAAGTTCCTAGTTCAAGAATTCCAAGAACCATCATTCAAAGGCACAATTAATATCTCAAAAATGAGTATCGATCTAAAGTTCATCATTCAAGGTATGTGGAGTTTTTCAACAAGAACTCTCTTTCGTTCTTGTGCCCAAAGGTAATTTTCCTTACAAAGGCATGATTTTTATTTGATTTTTTTTTATGAATTTGAAGTATGAACCCATATCTTATCATGATTAATATAAAATTTTGATGATTATGATTTTGGAGCATGAACTTATATTCTATCTTGGTTGTCTTGAGATTATGATGTTTATGACTTTGAAAAGTCAAATTTATATGAAATTATGACTTAAAGCATGATGCTTGAAAGAAATTTACTATGATTTTGATATTTGGGTCTTGAACCCCATTTGAAATTCTGTCTTTGAGAAAATGTGTGTTATATGCACGTTGATGTTGAATATTTGAGATTCTTTAAATGATTTGACCTTTTGGTCGTGAATGAGTTATTTTGAAACTCGACTGTGAAAGAAATCCACGTTTTTTATTGGTTAGGATAAAGAGGTAGCAAATTGGCTCCCGAAGAAAATTGTTGAAGTGTTTATTGTGGATTTTCTTTAATGTGAGCCTGAGGCTGATTTAAATTTCTGAGCTAAGTCCGGGAGTAATCTTTAGCACCAAGTGGGAGGTATAAAGTGACCATACTTCCCTAGAACTACGTGCCCCCATAGGATGTGAGCCTGAGGCTGATTTACATAGTGATCACTAGTTTTTTTGAATTTATACTGGAAGTCCTACTCCGATGGAAAGGATAGGATGGCTCTCCCCAACGTGGGTTGTACGTTGGACTCCATGTAGCTCACATGGTTTATGTCGGTTATAGGATCTCCCAATGTGTGTGTGTGTGTACTCTTCTATCTGAGATGAAAACATATTTGCTTAAAAAGTTGAGTTTGAGAAAGTCAATATTCTTAAAAGATTTAAGTAATATATTCTAATGAGAATTGACATGAGATTTGATTGTTTTGATGATTCAAAATTGAGATGAAAGTGAATTGAGAACGTATTGTAATGACTCACTTGTTTTACTTTACATGTATTATTCATCCATGATTTTTATGATTTAATTCGAGCTAAGTGAGTCATCTATATCAGCATGCAAAATTTTATAAACTGTGATAATATTAAGATATTATTTTATATATGTATTGCACCCCATATGCTCGGTATCTTTCCATGGTACTGACCCACATATTCATATGTGGGCTATATTTTCTCAGAATGTAGGTACAAGGTATAGTTGCACCTTAGGATCCAGTCAGTTCGTGGTATCCAGTCAGCAAGTGATGAGTCTTTTTGATTCAAGGGCTTGGGTTAGTTATGCAGAGTTTATAGTGTTGTATTTTCTTTATTCAGTCGTATTGAGTTGGGGTAGTCAGGATTCATGACCCGGCTACCTACAGTCAGTACTAGTAGAGGCTTCATACACAATCAGTAGAAGTTGATGTATTTTGTTTCAATTTTGGTTGTAAAGGCAGAATTGTAATCCTGTAAAATTCTATTTTTGTATCGATCAGATTCAGAAAAGATTTAATTTCTGCTGATTTGTATGGATTTGTATTTTTATTCAGTTGCTTATGAGTTATGCTAGTAGAAGGGTTAGCTTGGGGTCACTTGTGACCTCAAGCACCATGTGACGTCTCGAGACCCGATTTTGGGGCATTACAAACTTGGTATCAGAGAACAGAGTTCAAGTGTCCTAGGGTATCTATGAAGTCGTGTCTAGTAGATTCTTGCAGAACGGTAAGGAGACGTCTGTACTTTCCTTATCGAGGCTACGGGGCATTTAGGGAATGTTTCCCTTCTTTCAAGTCTAAGATCATGCTATAAAAAGGTTCTCCGAGAAGCTTATATAGATTCTCATCTTACTCTATTCTGGCCAACTCTACCTCATTTTCAAGGTATTAGAAACAGTTAAGCTTAATTCTCCGTAGATAGTTAAGGGATTGTAAGAGAGCTAGAAAGTATCCTGTCAGTGCTTTTTGAGTTCTAAAGATTGAAGTACTTTATTCATGTTCATAAAAGTCATGAACTAAGCCTAGGTTAGATGTACTTTTAGATTCCTCCTCAGAATCTGCAATGTTAATCTATACTTCTCCCTCTATGTATTATTTTTGACATAACATGATTCGCAAGCTCCAGTTCTTCCCCAGGTAATGCTTCCATATTTTCTAGAAGAAATTTCAAAAGTTACACAAAGGGATTGAGAGGAGCTCTCTAGTATGTTAAGTTCCTTAAGTTAAAAGTTATGCCCTTATTCTTATGAGTTATTTAATTAAGACAGAGTAAGGTGTATTCTTAGATCGTTGAATGTTGTGTGTCAAGTTTCTATCTTTTGTATTATCTAATCTTGTTATCATTATGTTTGTGAAAAATCAAAGTCTAGTGAAGCCATGTGGGGCTCTTTCGATTCACTAGCATAGCTTCTTTGTTATTCATCTCATTTTCTTGTTCAAAATACAAAACCAAAGTCTAGTAAAGCCGTGTGAGACCTATTTCGATCTACTAGCAACTTGTAGTTCATCTTGTTCCTTATGCTGGATGAAAATGTGGGATGTGAAGGTGTAGTAGTAAGAAGGATGGTAAGTGTGATTTGTTGAGCATAAGTATAGCGAAATCCCTTTTTGCATGCAATTGGGTTAATAGGAAATGATATAGTTTGTTCGAGGTATGAAACGGGTGTTGACGGTATTTGTATGACAGAGAGTATAGGTTAGTGATGAAAGTACTCGGTGGGTAAGTGTTGTTAATCTAGGCGCTCTCCAGATTGCAAAAGGAAGTTCAGTTAAGACGTAAAGAAATATGAACTATGTTAAGTTGTGTATGAAGAATAGATAGTAGTGACGGGTGAAAGAAGGATGTGTTAATGGATTGTCAATAAGATAGGCTATATGATTAGGACCAATTATTATTGTTATGAAGTTTAAGTGGGCTAGGGTTCATAGATGTGTTGTTTTATAATCTTCACGTGGGAGTTATGCGTGAGATGGAGTTGTAAATTATGTGAAGTGTGAGACCTTAAGTTTGAACGATTGGTGATCATGAAGCTGAATGTGATAGTTTTCGGATTAATGGTATTAGTTATTGGAAGTGACCTAATAGGCTTGAACAGTGTACACAAGAGTTTAAGTGTAGTTGACTTGTAATTAAGTTTAATATTATATTATGATGAGAAAGTTCACCCAAGATATTATGGGACTGCTTTAATTTTGAGGATTAGTGTATGTGGTGTAGTGAGTCGTGCCATGGGATTGTTAGATGGATAAATACTAGTTAGACGATGATGATGTTTTGATGGCTAAGTTAAGGCGAGGTGTATGATTGGAAATGTGAGCCTCTTAAGTGTGATTTTGATTCTTATCGGTTAGAAACATAAGTTCATAGGCATGGTATTAGAGTGAGAAGACAGAAGTAGCATGGCCTATCAAAAGGTTAGAAAGTATTCAAGTTGAGCTAATAGAAATAAGCGTTGAAGCACTAGATGGTGTACATTCTGGCGATAGAGATGTTCGTAGAGATTCAAAATTAGTAAGCATTTGAGAATTTGAGTGGTGGCTTAAAGCTAAGGGGGAGATGATAGAACAAGTAGTCAAGTCAAGCTTTTACATTTTAGTAGAAGTACCAGTAAGTTGTAAATTTGCTGTGAGAAAGATCGGTGCTTGACCCAATGTTATTTCAGTATTTTTAGCTGTCCCAAATCCTACTCATGATTTATATTTCAATTCCATGATCTTAATTCATGTTCATACACGTGATGGAGAATTACATACTCTTCTAGTTTCCAAAAATGAGAAATTCCAGTTCTTCTAGCAGTTGGAATCACATTCCATAATCTATGAGCTCTAAATTCAGGGCATGCCGCCCATGACTCATATACTCAAGTTTTACAGTATGTTCAGTTCCAGTACTCAGGCAATACTCCTGTTGATCAGTGAGATTCAGTTTCCGTTATGGGTGTCTTCAGTTTTGATACCTTAATGAACCCATTGTATTTAATATTTTATTCCTAAGGCCTCAATAGAGAGAGTCAACTTATTTACATTATCCCTTCATGTTTCAGGTCTTCATGTTTTAAAATTTTGTGAACTTTTTATTAAGTCAAGCTAATGGTGTTGAGCAGTTGTCTAGAAGGGAGAGAACATACTTTCTTATCTATGATAGAAGGTGGTGTGCTCACGGTGGTGAAGTGAAGTTAGATTCAGGATAATTCCTTGATACATGTCGTGGTTAGCTGAAGTTTTAAATGTTTATTTGGAAAGATTGTTGTGTGTTGGTTTTATGCACTTCTATGAGGTTGTAGGAATAGTAATATAGAGTTTTTGTGTATAGTTCAATTGGTTGAGAAAATGTTATGTGTGTCGTTTAAAGAATTGACCAGTATGTGTGAATGATGTAGTTGATGGAATCTTAGAGAAAGCGAGGAAGATGCTTTATGAGTGTTCGTTTAGAGGTACATGTACGAAGTGCGTATGTGGTTATGAGTATAGGCTTGAGTGTTATGGTTGTATATCTAAAAGAATACACCGCAAGTTAGCGGATCCCTAGTATAAGATTGTATGTGGTTGTTGGAGTAGCAATAAGAGTTATGTTTGAAGTGAGGAGTTGCGAGGCTCAGTGTGTATTGAGGTTCATGATATAGATTAATATTATAGTGTTATGTGGCGTATCTCATGAGTACTTGGAGTTAGACTTGAACATAGTCGAGGGAGTAGTTGGGAAGTGTTTCTAAGTTTGGAAGCAAGGAGTTATGTTTCCCAAGACCAAGAAATTCCTATCTTAATTTATGCCATATGGGTCCTTGTTCCCATACGATAGGGTTGTATCAAATTATGGTTCATTTTCTCCCCGAACAATGTCATTTGAATCTTTTGGAGGGAGTGTTGAGAGACGTTTCATTTGGGAGCAAGTGGTCCTTGTTTTGATGAGATCCCCTTCAAGACATTTGATTCTCAGTCTCTGAATAAACCAAAGATATCGATTCCTTAAAATCAGTCTCCTTTGTTTAAGATCCAACTATGTGACCATTCTCATTATGAATCGCATGTTCTATGAAGTATTCAAAAGTTTGGAGTGAAGTAAGTGGATTGACTTCATTATCCCAGCCTTTTGTCCTCATTTCCATGGTATTCTATACTTAATCATCGACATTCGAGGTCGAATGTTTCCAAGGGGGAGATGATGTAATACCCCGAAAAAAATTTCGTTGAAATTTTGTGCGTAAACGTGTTGGGTTCTATCTTCTAGAATGAATTATAAATTTTCCGTGCGGAATGTCTTAGATTATAATCCAACATTGCGTAGAGTATCGAATAAGCTTTCCAACTATATATGGATCATCCAAAACGGAAACCCGAACGACGAGTTATGAACATTCCGATCGAACAGTGAATAGTAGTAAACAGTAAAACGTTCAGGAAAAAAAGTACTGAGGCCTGGCGTATTTTTTCTCCAACTTTAAACGATCATAACTCCTTGTACATAATGATATGGGTGATCTACTATATATCAATGGAAATCTCTGCGAGTCCTCTTTCCTATGAAATTGGTTTCATCCAATTTGTCTATCGGAGCAAAAAGTTACGGTCGATCTACTTCAGCCTATTAAAAGTGAATTTTTGGGTCAAATTCAAACGATCATAACTCATCATACACAATGATCTGGGTAAGATACTATATATCAACGGAAAGATATTAGAGTCCCCTTTCTAATTAAATTAGTTTCATCCAATTTTGATATCGGAGTAAAACGTTATGGTTGATCTACTTCAAACTATCAAAACAGTCTACCAAAGGACAGATGCGAGAATTATTTGATTTTAGGGGCGTTTTGGTCATTCCTCCTCACCCAAAATCCGTCCAAACCCTATATTAAAGTCTATTAGAAGCATTATATGTTATATTTCATCAAATTCCATCAAAAAGAAAACCCTAAGCTCCTACATCCAACTTCAAGAACCTCCAAAGTTCACCATTAATTCTGCAAATTTATTCAAGATTCCAAGTTCCTAGTTCAAGAACTCCAAGAACCATCATTCAAAGGCACGATTAACATCTCAAAAATGAGTATCGATCTAAAGTTCATTATTCAAGGTATGTGGGGTTTTTCAATAAGAACTCTCTTTCGTTCTTGTGCCCAAAAGTAATTTTTCTTACAAAGGCATGATTTTATTTGATTTTCTTTTATGAATTTGAAGTATGAACCCATATCTTATGATGATTATTATAAAATTTTGATGATTATGATTTTGGAGCATGAACTTATATTCTATCTTGGTTATCTTAAGATTATGATGTTTATGACTTTGAAAAGTCGAATTTATATGAAATTATGACTTAAAGCATGATGCTTGAAAGAAATTTACTATGATTTTGATATTTGGGTCTTGAATCCCATTTGAAATTGTGTCTTTGAGAAAATGTGTGCTATATGCACGTTGATGTTGAATATTTGAGATGTTTTGAATGATTTGACCTTTTGGTCGTGAATGAGTTATTTTAAAACATGACTGTGAAAGAAATCCACATTTTTTATTGATTATGATAAAGGGGTAGCAAATTGACTCCCGATGAAAATTGTTGAAGTGTTTATTGTGGATTTTCTTTAATGTGAGCCTGAGGCTGATTTAAATTTTTGAGCTAAGTCCGGGAGTAATCTTTAGCACCGAGTGGGAGGTATAAAGTGATCATACTTCTCTAGAACTACGTGCCCCCATAGGATGTGAGCCTAGGGCTGATTTATATAGTGATCACTAGTGTTTTTGAATTGATACTAGAAGTTCTACTCCGATGGCAAGGATAGGACGGCTCTCCCCAACGTGGGTTGTACGTTGGACTCCATGTAGCTCACATGGTTTATGTCGTTTATAGGATCTCCCAATGTGTGTGTGTGTACTCTTCTATCTGAGATGAAAACATATTTGCCTAAAAGGCTGAGTTTGAGAAAGTCATTATTCTTAAAAGATATAAGGAATATATTCTAATAAGAATTGACATGAGATTTGATTGTTTTGATGATTCGAAATTGAGATGAAAGTGAATTGAGAACGTATTGTAATGACTCACTTGTTTTACTTTACATGTATTATTCATCCATGATTTTGATGATTTAATTCGAGCTATGTGAGTCATCTATATCAGCATGCATAATTTTATAAACTGTGATGATATTAAGATATTATTTTATATATGCATTGCACCCCCATATGCTCGGTATCATTCCTTGGTACTGACCCATATATTCGTATGTGGGCTACATTTTCTCAGAATGTAGGTACAAGGTATAGTTGCACCTTAGGATCCAGTCAGTTCGTGGTATCCAGTCAGCAAGTGATGAGTCCTTTTGATTCAAGGGCTTGGGTTAGTTATGCAGTGTTTATAGTGTTGTATTTTCTTTATTCAGTTGTATTGAGTTGTGGTAGTTGGGAGTCATGACCCGTCTACCTACAGTCAGTACTAGTAGAGGCTTCATAGACAGTCAGTAGAAGTTGATGTATTTTGTTTCAATTTTGGTTGTAAAGGCAGAATTGTAATCCTGTAAAATTCCATTTTTGTATCAATCAGATTCAGAAAAGAGTTAATTTCTGCCGATTTATATGGATTTGTATTTTTATTCAGTTGCTTATGAGTTATTCCAGTAGAAGGGTTAGCTTGGGGTCACTTGTGACCCTAAGCACCGTGTGACGTCTCGGGACCCGATTTCGAGGCGTTACAAAGGGACACATGAATGAACACCTAACATACCTTAAAAATTCTTTCTTGAAGTTTCTTGGAGGAATTCTTAGGCTTGTTCTTAATTTTCTTGAACTAGGGTTTTTGCCTTTTTTTGAGAGAATGTTTTATTCTTGATAGAAATTGAGGAAATAATGAGGCAATAGGTTATTTAGGGGTTTAATTTCATGCTTAGACTGATTAGGGCTGTAAAAAAAATACCAAGCTACCGCTGGGAATAAAGGAAAATTTGTCACTGAAAAACCCAATTTTGGGCCCTAGCGCAACGTAGTGCTGTCGCGCTGTGTCACTGGAAAATGAAAATTAGGAACTGGGGGCCTGGCGTGATGAGGTGGAATCGCGGTACCCCTTTGTTTCTAAATTTATGACTCAGCACGATGCGGTAGAATCGTGTTTGAACACTGAAGAAGGATAATTGTGAATTGAGCCTATCGCACGATGTGCCAATAATGTGATGGAGCACTATAAAGTGATAATTTCCATTTATCTTTGCTTCGCGATGTGCTGACGTTCTAGATGGTACACTGTCTTACAAAAATGGCTTTAACTCTTCACCCGGGTATCGTATTTGGGTAAATTTTATATCGTTGGAAAGATAATTGAATTTCCTACTCAATGGAAGACTCTAAACTGAAAAATACTGAGTATTTTAAAAAATTTATATGGGATTACTCATGTACTAAGACTTAAATTAAGCTAGGGAAATACAGGGTATTACACACACCCATTTTCCATTCTCTCAACTTTTGACCAATTGTTTGGGATGAGACCGAGTGTATTGATATGCAAGTAAAAGGTCCACTAGCTAAAATCAATATTTTGGAGCTCTTGGAATAGTCATAATTAGCATACAAGGTTGTTTGATTGACTTTTTCGGACAATAGCTGATTTGAACCAGCAAGAACTTCAAAATAGGGAATTGACTCTAAAAACAAAATAAACTACCTGGTAACCAAATTATAAGCTCCAACAAGTCATAAATGACTTTAGGTAGTTATTGGAAAGCTCTAATGGAAAAAATAAGTGGAAATATGAAAAATAACTTGAGGGGTCATTACAATATTATCAAGATATCATGAACTGCAATCATCTTCTTTCAGTTCCATTAACAACATTGAGTCATCTTTTTTTGTTGTTGTTAATGAGATTAAATTTCTCTTAAATATTTCCACAACATTCTCAAGAGTAAGGCCCAAATTTATGATAGTTTTAGCACTAAATTTTGGGTTTGTCATACCTCAAAGCATTAATACCTTGATAAGTTCCATGTTCTCTCCCTCGTTGTCCATGATCATGATTTATGAATTTTTGGTTACTTTTATCTTCATTGTTGAATTTATTGGAATAACTCTTTCCTCTTCCATGACTTTCACGACTTTCACGGCCTCTTTACTGTCCATTTTCTCTCTAACTCTTTTCACCTCTAAAATCTTTAAAGGATGCCTGACTTTTATGAAGTTGCTTCAGTGTCTCTTATTTTATCCTTTTAATCTTTTCCTTGTAGGCTTGTAAAGAACATTCCAATTACTCTATTATCATAGAGTGTAAATCATTAGGCCCTCAATCGCACACCATATAATCATACTTAGGTGCTAACAGACTAAGAATCTTTTCTATTACACGCACATCATCTACTTCCTCCCCATACCTTATTAGTTGATTTACAACAACCATCACTCTTGACAAAAATCTAAATGGATTCAGATTCTTTTATTTTTAAAACTTCAAAATCATCCCTTAGTGTTTATAGTTTTACCTTCTTCACCCTATTAACTCCATGGAGAGAATTTTGTAAAATCTATCAAGATTCTTTTGAGGTGGTTGAATCAGCTGCCCTCTTAAATATTCTATCATCCAAAAATTAGTGGATGATAATGAGTGCTTGTTGATCTTTATTTCTTTTCCTTACTGATGCACTTTTATATTTTGAGATAAAGTTACCTTGTTGGAGGTTTTGTATATTTTTTGTCTACAATTTCGCAAACATATTAGGAACCAAGAATGGTGTTCATTCGTAGACACCACTTTTTATAATTTTCTTTTGTGATATGTAGGTACTAAAAGATAGTGGACTATTATTAGTCATGGTCCTGATACCATATTATTGAAAAAATAAATGCTCCCACCCAAGATAATATTCACATTAAATAGAAGTAACAAGAGAGTGACAATGACACAATATATTATAGCAGAGAAAAGATAATATCCAAAAGAGTAATACAATAACATGTATTATAACTTGACAGTGTCGAAAGACTACTACACTTTTAAAGGAAACAATATTGTTTTATTTCACACAACTCACTATAATATTACTCTCATGTTATTTTCTCACCGACTAAAAAATAACATGTAGATTACTCTCTCTACTCACCAATTCCCTCTCTGTTTAGGTGAATCTAAACTGAGGAACAACCTTCTCTATTTATAATAAGAGTTTCCTCTTCTTTGACCAATCTCAACAAAGCTTGCCAAGCAATTTACAATTACAAATTATTTTTTTTAGTCTTTACTAATGCACTTTCATATTTTGAGATAAAGTTACCTTGTAGGCGGTTTTGTATATTTTTTGTCTACAATTTCTCAAGCATATTGGGAATCAAGAATGGTATTCATTTGTAGACACCAGTTTTTATAATTTTCTTTTGTGATATGAAGGTACTGAAAAGTTGGTGGACTATTATTAGTCCTGTCCCTGATACCATATTATTGGAAAAATAAATGCTCCCACCCAATATAATATTCACATTAAATAGCAGTAACAAGAGAGTGACAATGACACTATATATTATAATGGAGTAAAAATAATATCCAAATAGAGTAATACAATAACAGGTATTAGAACTTGACAGTGTCGAAAAACTACTACACTTTTAAAGGAAACAATATTATTTTATTTCACACAACTCACTATAATATTACTCTTCTGTTATTTTCTCACAGACTAAAAAATAACATGTAGATTACTCTCTCTACTCTCAATCTCCCTCTCTGGTTTGGTGAATCTAAACTGAGGAACAACCTTCTCTATTTATAGTTAGAGTTTCCTCCTCTTTGACCAATCACAACAAAGCTTGCCAAGCAATTTACAATTGCAAATTGTATTTCAACTTGTAGCAAGTCAAGCGCACACTTTTTCTTTAGCCGCTAAATTTCTCTCTCTTCCATCATCTATTTTATTTATTTTATTCTTTACCTTTATACATTATTTTTATTTTATTTTTCTTATTTAATTATTTTTTGTTCTCACACAAGACATGTTTGAAATCTTGTGGGTTTCTATTCACCATTGGTTACTTTTTGAAATATTGTAGATTTCTGTTCACCATTGGTTACTTTCTGAGAAATAAGAAATATTCAAAACCAGTAAGAAACTAGAGTATAAATAAGTTAAAACAACACACAATTTTCCTAGCTCCACGATGGGCACCAAACTATCTACCTTGAAAAAGATATAATTTGTATGAGATCAAGTGCACGCTCTATTTGGCATGTTTTTTAGGTTGATTAATAATATGATTATCGTTAGAGCAATATAAATATAATAAAAATAAGACAAAATAAATTAAAGTAAGGATCTCAAGATCTTGAAAATCTCCAAAGTGAGAATCTAAGGAATGTTTGATATATATCCCCAATGATAGTTTCAGAACAATGAAGCTATGAATATGGTTCAATAGAAAGCATAAACAAAAAAGCTTAGTAAGGCAGAAAAATAATTATATTTTATTGTTTGAGAATAATAATCCAAAATGTCTATTTCAAATGAGAGAGGCATAAACTATTTAAATAAAGGAAAAAAGACAAAAATATTCCGTCGTACAAAAGTAATTCCACTAAATTAACCCAGATCTTAATTACCGCAAAATGGTCGCTAAAATAATTTCATCTTATAATCATATTTAAAACATCGTTAAAAGACGTAAAATTTGGCCAAATAAATATCTTTCCTTTTCAATAAAACTCACAGTTTTCTTTCAATTCAACTCATGATTTCCTTTTCAATTCTACCTCACAATTCCTTTTTTTGATACAACACATTACCGTAAATTTTTTCACTAAATTATATATAAATCTATAAAATAATACTCCTCCAATTGATCCAAAATAATGGCTTCAAGTTCGGTTTTTACTCCAGTTATGCTATAATATGAAGGACAATGGTTAAATGATGTACAATTTGAAAATTTTACACTCAATGGGGTGCTTTTCAATTCTAATTACAACTACGAATATTTTATTGATGAACTATATAAACAGTTGAATCTAGAGCCAACTTTAGGTTTAATGATGATAAAATATGTTGTAAATAGTGGATCTAGCCCTATTTATAATGATATGAGTTTTAAAATTTATATGGAGATGAAGAAAAAACTTAGATATCAATGAATTTCTATTGTGTATAACACTACAAGACACATTTGAAGATGGAGAATTCTAAATTGGTAATTTGATCAAAATATCTCTGACTACTATGCAAATTCATCCGATGCCTATTTCTAATTATACAATTGAAGATGATTTTTCTGAGGAAGAAATACAAAAAGAGCCAAAATCTATAATAAATGATCCACTTCATATAGATGTTGTAGAAGGGAAACTATACTGGGACACAAAAATGCAATATCAAGTGTCATAAAACATTATGCAATCTGTGAGAGATTCCAATTTAAGGTGGATAAATCATTATCATCAAGGTATGAATATTTATATAAAATGTAAAACTATTGTAAAGGACTTGCATCACTTATGTATAGGTACTGTATATGGTTAGTATATATCTATGTAATTACTGTAAAGGACATGTATCTATATTTGGATATAAATTACATGTATCAACAATGTATATCACTACTTTATAGAACATGTATCAACAATGTATAGGTTCTATATGTGGTTGGGATATAAGTATGAACTTGTCTAAATACTGCGTATAAATTGTGTAACTACTGCATAGGACCTGAGTCAATATTGTATATAAACTAAGTAACTACTGCATAAAAACTGAATAAATACTGCATATAAATTATGTAACTACTATATAGGACCTGAATCAATAATGGATATAAACTATGTAACTACTTTATAGGACCTAAATCAATACTGCATTTAAACTGTATTACTACTATATAGGACATGAGTCAATATTGAATAGAAACTGAGCAACTATTGTATAGGACCTGAATCAATAATGCATATAAATTGTATAAATACTATATAGGACATGAGTAAATAATGTATATAAATTGAGTATCTATTGTATAGGACCTAAATCAATACTGCATATAAACTGTATAATTACTCTGTAAGACATGTATCAAAATTACATATAACTTGTATAACTACTTTCTAAGTCTGTGTCAATAAATATAGGACTTTTATATGATTGGAATATCTAAACAACCTATTTTATTGATTTATAATAAGTGTATGAATATTCTTTCAAAGAAGGACCTTCTATTAGTATAGAATGTCTAACATAAATTCTATACTAACAGAAATTATTTTCATCTAGAATTTTTGTATAGAATTATATCCATATTATATAAAGGTAGAATTATTATATATAAATGTATCTATGGTCTATCTTAAGCATATTAATCAAATATGCAAGCGGACTTTTAGATCTTCAAGTCAAAAAAATTCAGAAGTTTTCATGGTGACAATTTATTGATGATCACACATGTCCAATTGCGGATAGAATGCTTTCATAATGGCATTTTACTTCATTAACCATTGCTAAAATGGTAAAGTACAACTATCTAAATATAAAATCAACATACACTCCATCAGAGATTATAGATGAAATGAGAAACTTTTATGAAATTTGGATGAACTACAAAAAGAAAATATAGAGCCAAAGAAAAGGCACTTGAATTGGTGAGAGATTTCCTGCATGAATCTTATGATAAATTACCCGCTTACCTGTATATGGTAAATACAATAAATCCAGGATCATTTACAATACAACACAAAATAAAGAACAATCACTTTTTATATGTATTTGTCGCATTGAATTCATTAATTAGGGGTTGGATATATTGTATGTCTGCCATTGTTGTTGATGGAATTTTTCTAAAATCAGCATACAAGGGGATAATGTTGTGTGCTACTGTGCTGGATGCAACAGGTGAGTTCTATGAAACTTTTATATAAGATTATGTATATGTTGGCATGAAGTGATAGAACTTTAAATAGTTGAATTACAACCTTCTAAATATCTTCTAGACATATAGTTACACAAATTTTTACTACATGAACATCACCTTGTAAGGTTGTAATCTCTCAATCAAACTTGTCAAAAATATTGACACTTTTCTATTTGCTTAATCAGGAAATATTTTTTCACTAACATATGTTGTTGTTCATTCTGAAAATGACACTTAATGAAAATGTTTTTTTTGCATATTATCTGATTGGCATTATAGAATATTAAAAGGTGATTCAATTATATATCCAAATATGGCTCAGTATATATATGCATTTACCATCTATGGAACAACATCAAAGGTAGGTTCAAGAAGCATCAAAAGTAGTTACAATTCTTTGCAATGTATAAAACATACATAAAGGCAGCCTTTGATCGACTTATAAAATATATAGACAAAATTGATAATAGGGTGAAGGACTACTTGTTTGATATTGTCTATAAAAAATAGCCGATAGCTCATTCCAATGTCAACAGGTCCAGGGTGATGACTTCAAACATAGTGGAGTCCCTAAAGTCATCAAATATAGATGTAAGAGACCTACCAATTAAAAAATTGCTACAATTCTTGATGGAAATGATAATGATATGGAATAATAAATATAGACAGGATTCAGAAGCAATATTTATAGAACTGGAAAATAAATACAACATAATAATGTGGAAAAATATCATTTTGTTAGATAAAATAAAGGTTTAACTTGTTATTTCTGTTTCATAGAAGCTTAAATCTTCTAGTTTATCATACTATTTACAAATAAATTTTGTACAATACAGGTGATGTCTTCTACTTACTATGTTTATGTAGTGATTGATGAAGCTCAAAACCAAAATATTCTGTGCATGCACGAAAAAATGCAACTGCCTACAATTTCAAGTAGATGTCATACCTTGTCCATATGTCACGGTGGTGTTGAATTATAGACATATGGACTTACAAAGCTATTTGCTTCATATTACACAAAAAAATTTCATGAAAGCATATGAACTGCCAATTATATTGCTTCCTGATGAAACAACTTGGTACAGTCAACTAGAGGTATTAGCTATTATAGCACTCCCACCAGTATGGAAATCGAGATCAGGTAGACCAAAAAATTATAATCGAGGTAAGAATATTATGGACTATATTTCTAAGCAACAAGCTTCATGTGGGCTATACTGAAAAAAGGACATAATTGAAGAACATGCAGAAATTCTTCAACAAGAATTTGATAGGATGTTTCCAAAAGAATACTTTTATGTTTTTTATTTTCTTTTTGAAATAATACTATTCTTTTTTTTATAACAATGTAATAGAATTTGCTGCAAGAATACTATTTTGGTTCAAATATAATTCTTCATCTTTATGGAATAATGCGTATGTCTTTTTTATGTTGAATTTATTTAAAAAGTGTAATGAGTGTACAATGTAGTATTATTGTATTTAATCGGTATCTAATTATGATTTCATTTATATTCTTAAACTAGGATTTTGTGCATTGTGGTTGTTTCCTAAAAGGAAACAAAAAATGAAGCATTCGCTTCATAGTTTCGTGTCTATTTGAATAGAATTCAGGCATATTCTTCAGCGATGTGCATTGATCGACTCCTTTTTGCTAGGGGAGCATAATTTTTCTTGTGCACTATTTTAACCTAAAATTACTGTATAGAACCTGTGTCAATTATTTATAGGACCTATATGTAGTTTAGAGATATGTATGAACATACATCAACATATATATTGCACTAATATAAAACCAGTGTCAATCATGTATAGGACCTATATATAATTTGGATATATGTATAAACATACATCAATATATATATATATATACTGCACTGATATAAATTAGTGTTAATCATATATATGACCTGTATATGATTTAGATATATGTAAAACCTATATTAACATATACACTATACAAAAATAAATAGCTTATAATAACAGCGTATTATCCACAAAAAAGGTGATCAAAATAAACTAACAACTGTACGGATATTATCTTTTCTTAGGAATCAAAAATAACTTGAACATACTTGTATCAAGTACCAAATCATATAATATTTAACATAAGATTTCACCACAAAAATCTTCGCGGAATATTAACACAAAAACAAAAAAACATTGAGCATTTCAACTTATGTTTCAGTTTACATATATTTCTCATCTATGCTAGCAAGATATTCCTAACTAGATTTGTTCCACATCATCATTTTTTCTCTAAAATCGACCAGTAGACTCATCATCACTAATTGCATATTGCCTTTGTTTATTCTTTCCATAATCCTATAGCAAGACACCATACCAAATTTAAATAGAAACAATACCATTTATATGATTACGAATTTCAAGACCATCAAGCAAATACTCAACAAACGTAGCAACAAAGACACCACAGTCCTTGCGACATATTCCAACATTAGTACGATTGATCAAAAAAGATTTTAAAATGAGCAATTTAATATGCATTCAATATATTATGTGTTGTCTTATGTTGGTACTCCATCAATAATGTAAATATCAAAAGAATTAGCCATTGAAAGTCTATCACTCCTACTGTCCTAAAATCTAATATAAGAAAAGAAGTGTGGAATGAACTTTGAATATGCTACAACTGATTTTTGAACACGGACTGCATGTCATGAACCATGCATTGAATCATATACATATATTCACTAATCTTTAAAACACAACCTCGCCAAGATACAGTGAAACTCCTCATCAAGATTGATTGGAAAAAGAATGTTGGCAATGATATGCCAAGGGATGTTTTATCTCGTAAAAAACCAAAGCATGTACTCAACAATTTGATGTTCTTGAGAGATAAGTGTCTCATCTTTAATATTCTCTAAAAACTGCTTATACAATGTTTGAATCAAGTAACTAAACCAACAATCGGTGATTGTGAATTTAATTGAACCACCAATAGGCTCGTATTTTGACCTTTTTTGCAAATAGTAAAAGATAACATCAATATGCTAAAAATTTGATGAATAAAAACACATTAATATGTTAAAAATGAATACCAAAGACTAATTAAAATCTAATAATTATGAACTAAATATAAAACATTCAGCATATACAAAAATTAGTATGCCAATTAGTTTATCACTTTCAAATACCAAGGTAAAAACTATATACATGTACTATATATTTTTAAAATTATGTACCTACCACCTATTTAACTAGAAAATTCATTACTTACTAAATCGATTAAGGGTATTCCTAGATATTCTAATATGAAGAACCACTCTTTCATTTTAACCATATCAACTCCATAATCAAACTATTTTGGGAGAGAATTTATAGAATTTGAATAAACAGGCATGTAAAAAATGATTTAAAAGGTGTAATTTATGATGAAAGAAAATGAAGGTAAAAGGAGATACAAATAAAAAACTTACATCTGCTTAACGTATAATAATCTAACAATAAACTTATTAAATGGTGATGTCACTTTTATATCATCAATTCTCTCTATAATACTCTTCACAAAAGAATACTTTATCGATTACTTAAATTTACTTGGTTGAGAATTCTCTATATACTTAGATAGTTGACCTTCAATATTGCTTCGACCATAATGAAATTTTGATAAAAATGGTGATTCACATACAGTCGATGGCTTCCATAATCGATGAGTAATAACAATTGTTTCATCTAACATAACAACAAAACCAACCACCATTTTTTACTCAATCCTTTCAACATTATGAAATATCCCAAATTTTGGCCATTGGAAAATCATTAAGCTTTGAGCTCACTATCTGGGTAACGACTTATCATATGAGTTGTATGGTGTCTTAACAGGTCAGGTGACCCTATTTGTAAGGTTTCAAGTGGATGATGGTTGGGGGTTCTATCATGGTTATGACTTAGGGATGCGAGTCATTAAGGGTGGTGATGAGTCGTAGAACAAACCTTTACCAAATCAGTAACTTAGTGACTTAACTCTACTCTAAGTATGAGTGGCTCACTAAGAGTCGTGCTTGTCTAGTGTCAAATATCTTGGGTTCTATCTTGGATACGACTAGACCATATGAGTTGTACGATCAAGTCACGAGTGAGGTCATGGAGTCATAAGGAGGACAGTATATAGGTTTCCAACTCACTATCTAGGATACAACTCATAGTTATGAGTCGTATGATATGGTGATGAGTCAATGGGTCGACTTATAACCAAGGAAGGCTCTTTTACAGTATTTAAGTTGAGGGCACTTTGGATATTTTTCACTTAAAACCCTTAAGACCCCACGCCCCTAAAATACTTTTGGGGGTATTAATTTCACACTTTACAATTTTAAACATCCTCTTTATCCTCTCAAAAATCCTCTCAAGCAATATTGGCTAGGGTTTCTCCAAAGTTGTCATCTCAAGGTTCAAGGGTCAAATTCTCTTTGTGAATCTTTCTAATTAAGATATGTTACTCCTCCCTCATTGTTATTTTACTAAAATCACATGATTTAATGTATGATTTCCATGGTGTTATTGTGATTTTGAAATAAAGGTTGGGAGTTTTGGATGTTCATTGTTGAATAATGTTTTCCCATGGTTTAATTATGGTTTTTCATGTTTTAATAATAGTTTTGAACATGTGGCTTCATGTGTATGGTGGTTGACCTTGATAGTGGTAAATTGTTTTAAGCTTGTGACTCTTTAAGTGGTTATGAACCCAACCCTGTATTGTAAAATTGATTAGTAGTTATGAGAAAGATGGGATTTTTAACTAAGGGTACAATGGAATCCCCAAAATATTTGGTTTGACTTATTTCTTAAAACTAATGCATGGTACCAATGGTTAAAATAGTCATGGATAGTTTTGAAAATCTTGTGGGATAGGCGTGAATACCCCAAGTGAACTTATAATAAAAACCTTACAGGGTACATTAGAATCCCTCAAGTAATTTTAATAATGGAGTCTGTCGGGTACATGGAAATCCCCTAAGTATTGGCTAATGACATTTCTTGTAAGATATAGTCGGTATAACAATACCACTTAATGATGCCTTAATAATTGACTCCTGGAATTGGTGGTTTGGTTATGTGCTAAAGGTTTTAATTTGGAAATAATAGGGGTTGTGATAGTTAGCTGTGAAGGTGTGAGTTCGATGGACGAACATCAGAAACTCATATTTGTCGATGTGAGAGTTGTTCTTGGTGACCATATGCTTGTGGGGTACACGTTAATCCCCCAAGTCTATACTTATGTATATATATTATAGAGGGAGAAGGGTACACGGGAATCCCTAGTCTCTATGATATCTCTGATTCATGCAGCTATTTATACTAGGGCCCTTTAAGGGGGTAACACTAGACTCGTATAGCCCGTAGATAGATTTATGATGGTAAATCTACACAATCTAGGGTAAGTTTTAAATGTATGCAAAACCTTGTTCCCTATCCCGACACGGTATATATGTATATATGTCATTATATATGATTATTTGATTTGGTTTTTGAATCAATGGATTAATTTTATTTTTATCCCTGAGTTACATGATAGCATTCACTCTGCTAACCGTCTTCAGGTGCTACATCCCAACGCGATATAGGAATCATCCATACTTCTATTCCTCCTGCTTAGTGACTTTTATTCAGGGACAACTTTTAAGTTAAATTGAAGTGGTGACCTTTCATAATATAAAAACCCCTATTTCATACTATGGACTACTTTTTATCATTTTTATTTAATTGGTTTTAGCTTTGGATATGGTCGGGGGCATGTCCCGACTAGATATTCTTTGATTCTGGTTAGAGGCTTTGTTGGACTACTATGGGCATTGGCGGTGTCAGTATTGGTTTTATTATTTTTATTAATATTAACATTGGGTTTGGTATTGGTTAGACACTTGGTTATGACTGTTTGGTTATGGTTATAGACTTTATCTAATGTCTTCAAATTATTATTGCTTTATCATGTTATATGTTCAGAATTTATCTGACAAAGGGTGTAGGGCGGTTAATGATCTGTATATTGGGGGTCGTCTCTGGTCCTGGTTGGACTTGACATGCTCGATGAGGCTAGGCCCTGGTTTGGGTCGTGTCAGATTGGTATTAGAGCCCTAGGTTCATGGTCAATTGGGAGTCCACAATGTCGTGTTGAGTAAAGTCTCTTTTAGGGATGTGTAGTGCACCACACTTATAAGGGAGAGGCTATAAGGCATTTAGGAATGTTTCTCTTTCTTGTGTTCTATTTTCAGGCTTTAGAGTCTAAGGTCCTGAAATTTTCTCTAATTTTTATTTTTTTTATTTTCAAATCATTCCTCCCAGATGATTTGAAGTTCACAAAAATTCCTCTGTCCCACCTGAGGATAATGTTGATGGGGTTCGCCCTATCTATGGGGTCTAGACCTGGTATAGGTGTCCAGTTCTTGATTGGTGTTCTGGAATTCCACCGATCCCATCTAGTCCCTCTTGAGCTCTTTAGGTTTATGTGATGAATGTTGAGTTTCATTAGTCTAGTGATATAATGGCGTAGTTGGTAGCTTCTCAATCTAAGTGTGGTGTTTATTTTACTCCGTCTTCTGAGGCCATAAGGGTTTACTAGTTTATGAGGTTGAACCCTCCAACCTTTACTGGTGTTAAGGTAGAGAAGGATCCTTAAGGTTTACTTAATGAGATAGAAAAGATCTTTTGTGTGATGCATGACACTAATATGGAGGGTATGGAGTTTGTTGCCTACCAATTGAAAAATGTGGTATATCAGTGGTATGAGTTATAGGACCAGTCAAAGGGTAAAGATGTTGAGTCATCCCTGTGCGATAATTTTCTAATACTTTCCTGGACCACTTCTATCCTCAAGAGTTGAGAGAGGCAAAGGCAAAAGAGTTTTTTAATGTAAAGCAAGTCAAGGAGTATGCCTTGAAGTTGCACCAGTTATCGCGATATACTCCGGAGTTGGTTTCTAGCATAAGGGATAGAATGAAAAAGTTTTCTTCCGAGTTGTCCTTAGACTTAATTTTTGAGAGTATGGCTTCCTTATTGAACAAGGACATAGATATCTCTAGGTTGTTAGTGTACATCCAGATGGTTGAGAAGGAGGAGAAGAAGCAAATGGAGATAGAGAAGAGGTAGAGCAAGAATTTTAGATTCTTTGATCAGGGTGGTGACCAAAAACAGAGTGGCAGGGATGGTGGAAAGTGTTCCAAGAAGAGGTGGGGAAATTTTGGGTCTAACTCGACGACTAGTTCTCCCTACCCAAAGTCGTCTTGTAACAGGTATTTTTAGGGTGGTGACAGTTATAGGGCATAGGGTGCCCAATCTTAGGTTAGTGTAACCCAATCAACTCTATCATATCCTTTCTGCAGATTTTGTAGTCGACTGCATCAAGGTTTCTATGATGAGGGAAGGGGCAAGTGCTTCAGCTGTGGCCATCTAGGGCATATGCTTAGAAACTTCTCGGTAACCATGGTTGATTATGGGAAAACAAGGTTCCTATTGCCTCTTCATCAGCTCCAGCAGCAAAGGGTATCATATCTTACTTCGGCACTAGTTGAAACTGACTCTATGCTCTCACCACTCATCAGGAGTTCGAGGCATCGTATTATTTCATTACTGGTATGTTGAAACTCTTTTCCCATGATGTGTACTATTTACTTAATCTGGGGTCCACTCTTTCTTATGTGACGCCATTTGTGGATGTGCATTTTGTCTATGGTCCCGAGTGTATTTTGGACCCACTTTCTATTTCTACCCCGATGGATGACTCTGTGATTGCTAAAAGTATCTATAGGGGTTGTGTGGTATCAGTGGGTGGTCAGGAGACTTTGGTGGATTTGTTTGAATAAGACGTGGTTGATTTTGATGTCATATTAGGGATGGATTTGTTGCACTCATATGATACTTCTCTAGACTTTCGAACTCGTAAGGTTGTCTTTAAATTACCTAATCAATTGGTTATTAAAAGGGAGGGTGGTTCCCTAGTTCTGAAGTAAAGGTTCATATCATATCTTAGAGCTTGAAGTATAATCTCCAAGGGGTGTATCTATCACTTGGTTTGGGTTAAAGATTTAAAATCGGAGGGTCCTTCTTTATATTCCGTCCCGGTAGTGAATAAATTTCCTGAGGTTTTCCCTTATGACATTATTGGTGTCCCTCCTGATAGGGAGATTTATTTTGGTATTGACCTTGTTATGAATACTCATCCTATTTTTATTCCCCCGTATAGAATGGCTCTAGCTGAGTTGAAAGAGCTCAAGGAGCAACTAAAGGATCATTTAGACATTGGTTTCATCCGTCCTAATGTATCCCCATGGGGTGAACCTATTTTATTCGTGTGTAAGAAGGATGGTTCCCTTCATATATGCATTGACTACCAGTAGTTGAATAAGGTAAAGGTAAAGAATAAGTACCCTCTTCCAAGGATGGTGATTTATTTGATCAACTTCAGGGTGCTAAGTTTTTCTCCAAGATTGATTTTCTGTCTGGGTATTATCAACTAAAAATTAGGGAGGTGGATTTCCCTAAGACTGCCTTCCACACCCGATATGGGCATTTTGGGTTCTTAGTCATGTCTTTTGGGTTGACTAATGCCCCAACAGCATTCATGGACTTGATGAATAGAGTCTTTCTTCAATTTCTAGATTTTTTCATCATTGCATTCATAGACAATATTCTGGTATACTCAAAGAGTGAGGTAGATCATGTTGATCACCTCCGTATTGTATTGTAGACACTGAAGGATCAGCAATTGTATTTCAAATTTTCAAAATGTAAATTATGGTTGAACACTGTCACTTTTTTGGGTCATGTCATTTCTAGTGAAGGGATCATGGTGGATCCACATAAGGTTACAGTGATTAAGAAGTGGCCTAGACCCACAACTCTGATCGATATTTGAAGCTTCTTAGGTTTAGCCAGTTATTATAGAAGGTTTGTGGAATGTTTTTTAACTATAGTTTCCCCATTGACTAAGTTGACTCATAAGAAGGTTAAGTTCTTGTAGTCTGATGCTTGTGAGGGTAGTTATGAGAAGCTGAAGGATAATTTGACTTCGATTTTGGTCTTGGCTTTGCCTGTAGGAACTGATGGTTTTGTGGTATATTGCTATACGTCTCGTATGGGGCTTGGTTGCATTTTGATGCAGCATGGCGACGTGATAGCTTATGCCTCTAGACAGTTGAAAGTGAATGAGAAGAATTATCTAACTCACGACTTGGAGTTATTGGTTGTGGTGTTCATGCTGAAAATTTGGCATCACTATTTATATGGAGTGTATGCGGAAATCTTTTCAGGTCATAAGAGCCTGCAATATGTGTTTATCTAGAAAGAGCTTAACCTTAGGAAAAGGAGATAGCTTGAGCTGCTCAAAGATTATGACATGCATCTTCACTACTATCCAGGTAAAGCTAACGTGGTTATTAATGCTCTTTACAGGTTATTGATGCTCTTTTCAGGATGAAGAGAAGTGGGAGTTGGTGAAAGATATTCATCGGTTGGATAATCTTGGAGTTCGTATCTTGGACTCTAAGGATGGTGGTGTGTTTGTGCAGAAGGTGGCGCAGTCATCTCTTAGTGCTGAAATAAAGGAGAAATAAGTTTTAGATTCTGTCTTGATGACGATCAAGGGTGATATAGGTAGGAACAAGATGATGGCCACCGAGATTAGTGGTGATGGTTCCTTGCGGTATCAAGGGAGATTATGTGTTCCCGACGTAGATGGATTGTGAAAGAGAATCTTGGCTGAGGTGCATGAGTGACATTACCCCATTCATCCTAGTTAGATGAAAATGTATCATGACATTAAGGAGATGTATTGGTGGAACAATGATGTGTCTAGTTTTTTTCTAAGTTCATGATATCCTGACAAGAACCGACCCGAGTCCTTGTCATAATGGGCATTCCAAGTCTGACCGGGATCAGAGACCACCTTCGTTACCTAACCCAACCTCCAGCCGCCTGCCCTGAGTTGGCTGAATTTTGAACATATAACAAGATAACATTCTAGATTACAATCTCTGGGATATGTCTATCATCGAGACCGACCCAATCGAGTCCAACCGCCCGAACCCAACCAATAGCCAAACCAAAACACAAACCCTAACCATATGAGTTCCATAATAATTATATATAATCCCAAAATATAAGAGGATAAAAATGAGAAATTTGGTCCTACGGTATCATCCCCAATACCAATGCTAATACCAAGTCTAACACCAATACTGATCCCGCCTATACCAACCTATAGTAGTTCTACAAAAGCCTTTAACCAAAAGAATACCAATATATAATTGAGATATGCCTCCAACCATAGCCAAGACCAATATCCATAATTAAACCAAAGTATGAAATACCATCCATGAAATGGAGCCTTCTAGAAAGATGGAAGCTCACCACTTCACTCTAAAAGCTGACCTCGAATGTCCAAATGCTAAGCAGGAGAAGTAAAACGATCGATTCCTGCATCGCGTGGGGATCCAGTCGCCCGACGACGGGTTAGTAAGTGAACACTAGCATGAACTCAAGATAAGGATGAAATAATTCGATCTAGTAAAACCAAGTAAACCAACCATATGCATATAAACCATACATATATATATAACCATGTAGGAAAAGGTAATCGGTTTTAGCATGCATTTATAACCATTTTCCTGGGTAAGTGAAACTTAACCGTACTTAACCACCCATGAGCTTTGTGGGTCCAGTGTAACCCCCTGAACAGGCCCCAGTGCATGTAGTCTCACGAACCGGAGATACCATTAGAGTAAGGGATTCCAAAGTACCCTCGCTCTCCATGATACATATGTACAATGTACTTAGAGGATTCCCGCATACCTCATAGTATCATAAAAGGTTCGCCATGTCCTAAGACAGTCAAAACTGCAACATTAACTCCTCCCATCAAAGAGGAATTCAAGTTTATTACCACCTAGGTAATGTCAATCCTTTCCCTCGACAAATACTATGAAGGGTATTCGATCGACTAGCTAATTAAGCCGGTTTATAATGATAAAAATTTTGTGGACAATGAAAATTCGCTCAAGACAAGGAGATTCTATGAAGACATCCTTGTAGACACCGACTCCATTGAAGTCGAACACTCAATGAATGAGAAGAATCCAGAATATATTGACTATTCCAGGTTCACCATCAAAAGAGTATTAAATCCTTTCAACTGGTTTGCAGATCACCTACATACTCCAATTACTTTATCGATGCCTCACAGGCCTCAAACATATAATTAGTACGACTATAAGTCTGCATGGTTCAATTTCTTATTTGTCAGACCAGGACACACTTGGTTTATTAAGTACTTTCCTGCCATGGTAGAAGCTATCATTCCCAAATGGTTCTACGATTGGTGGATTATTTTGGAGGAATCAAAGAAATTCTCCCATTTCAATTTATTAACAGATTCGATGAGTTCTGTTCCAAAGAAGGGTGTGTAACCCTCCCAGAGCATATTCAGATGTTCAAATTTTTTATTAAAAAATGAGTTTCCTACATTATATCTTAGAACTTCTGCAAAGGCGAGCAAGATCGTATCAAGTATTTATCTAAAGAGATAAAATCAAAGGCTGGACTCCCAAATCGATAGCTCCAAAGACTCCTGACAAAGGAAAGACCTCTTCTCCTTCAACCTGTGCTTCTCTATCCAAGAAAGCATTAAAGGAAAAATTAAAGATACCAGAAAGAGTGCCAGGAACAAATCTTTAGATATAAAGGAAAAGAGGCAAGAAACTAGAAGCAAGAAACTTACAAAGTTTTATTCAAACATTGAATATTTTCTATGTGGAAAATTTTCTGATGCCTTTTCTAAGATTACAACGGATCTTATATAGATCAAAATGAAAAGGAAAGTACATCCAATGCATACAAGTGTAAGGCTAAGATCAAGTCTTAGGATTAGGTGAGATGGCCGACATTTATTTTGCTTTTTTAAAGATGTCAAGTCCTTTTGCTTTTTAGAAAAGCTGTCTAAAAAGATTCCAATCAACAATAGTGAATTGCCCTTTGAGAAAAGTAATTCTGATTCTTTGAACCTCTACTCGCCTCAAGGGTCATTTTCCTATTCTTAATAGGGACCTAGATAGGCTGTAGCTATTCCTTTGGGTCTAACATGTCCCCGTTATCATTACTGCTTCCTGTGGAAAATGCTTCTCCTAAAATTTGTAATACTTCTTCTTCATTGGTTTCTTGGCTTTCCATGTCATGTAAAGCCTTCTTCAGTTTTTCCTTTAATGCTTTCTTGGATAGAGAAGCACAGGTTGAAGGAGAAGAGGTCTTTCCTTTGTTAGGAGTCTTTGGAGCTACCGGTTTGGGAGTCCAGCCTTTGACTTTTATCTCTTTAGATAAATACTTGATACGATCTTGCTCGCCTTTGTAGAAGTTCCAAGATATAATGTAGGAAACTCATTTTTTAATAAAAAAATTTGCACATCTGAATGTGCTCTGGGAGGGTTACACACCTTTCTTTGGAACAGAACTCATCGAATCTGTTAATACATTGAAAGAGGACAATTTCTTTGATTCTTCAAAAATAAATCCACCAATCATAGAACCATCTGGGAATGATAGCTTCTACCATGGCAGGACAGTACTTAATAAACCAAGTATGTCCTAGTCTGACAAATAAGAAATTGAACCATGCAGACTTATAGTCGTACCAATTATATGTTTGAGGCCTGTGAGGCATCGATAAAGTAATTGGAGTATGTAGGTGATCTGCAAACCAGTTGAAAGGATTTAATACTCTTTTGATGGTGAACCTGGAATAGTCAATGTATTCTGGATTCTTCTCATTCATTGAGTGTTCGACTTCAATGGAGTCGGTGTCTACAAGGATGGCTTCATAGAATCTCCTTGTCTTAAGCGGATTTTCAGTGTCCACAAAATTTTTATCATTATAAACCGGCTTAATTAGTTGGTCGATTGAATACCCTCCATAGTCTTTGTCGAGGGAAAGGATTGGCATTACCTGGGTGGTAATAAACTTGAATTCCTCTTTGATGGGAGGAGTTAATGCTGCAGTTTTGACTGTCTTAGGATCTACAGCCTGAGCAAAGGTTTCGGGGGCCTTCATAGCATAGCTCTGCTTCGATTAAACAGAAAAACTTGAAGATTGGCCTTTATCGAAAGGCTTAGTGGTCTTCATATCTACCAATCTGGTTGGCATAGGTGGAGGAAGATTTGGAAATTCGGCCAAAGCTGTGTACTTGTTTTGGAACGGTAGTTGTAGTTCCGGCCTTAACATAGGACTTTGTGGGACTGATGGACTTAATGGGTTCATCAAGGCTGGTGGAGTGTCGAATGGTCTAGCCATTTTTGTATCTTCTTGCTTATTCCATTTCGGGAATTTCCCCAGTGATGTGGGTCTCATTCCGTCCCTGTAAGAATTTTTTTGTTAGAAAATCGGGAAGGGAATTGTTTTCTCCTTTTATAAATTTAATTTGAAAATCAAAGCTAGATAGGAGAGCTTGCCATCTAGCAAATATTTGTTTCGAAACCAGATTTTTAACGTCCTTTTGTAATATTTCTTTAGCAGATTTGCGATCCACTCTTAGCAAAAATTCTTTATAAATAAGGTCATCCAGAAACTTTGTGATACATAGCACTATAGATAAAATTTCCTTTTTGACAGTGTTGTAATTCTTTTGGGCAGAATTCCAGATTCCTGATGTAAATCTGACTAATTATTAAGAAGAATCAATACTTTCCTTTTGCTTCAGAATACCTCCATACCCGAGATCTGAAGCATCAGTTTCAACAATCATAAAGGCCTCAGGATTAGGGATACCTAAACAAGAAAGGTTTTTGACTAACTCTTTTACCTGGATAACTGCCTTGGTTTGCTCAGAACTCTATGGAACTGGGTTCTTTTTAAGTCTTTTGTAAAGAGGCTCACAGATCTGCCTAATGTTTGGGATAAAGTCGGCTACATAGTTTAGGCTTCCTAAAACCCTTTGAAGCTGTGTTTTATCACTGATTTCATTGGGGAATTTAGAGGAGAATTCTATGGCTCTACAAATTGGTTTATGACTACCTTGATAAAGATCATGACCTAAGAATCTTATAGATGTCTGGAAAAGTTTCATTTTCTTAGAACTTATGACTAAGCCATTAATCTTAACAATCTTGAAGAAAGTATTGAGATGTTTAAAATAAGAATCAATGTTTTCATAGAAAATAAGCACATCATCAATATAAACAATCGACATGTAACTATAGGGATTGAAAATATTGTTCATAATATTTTGAAACTCAGAAGGCGCATTTTTGAGTCCAAAGGGCAAAACATTCCATTCATAATGTCCAAAGGGGACATTGAAGGCAGTTTTAAATTTATCCTTTTCAGTAATTTGAATTTGTCAAAACCCTGATTTCATGTCAAATTTGCTATAAAGATTAGCTTTGAATGTTCTTTTCAAAAGATCTCTTTTGTTAGGAATCGGATGCCTAATCCATTTTAAAACTGCATTTAAAGGCTTGTAATTTATTACAAGTCTGGGAGTACCTCGTTCTTTCTCTGCGTTGTTATTGACATAAAAGGCAGAGCAGCTCCAAGGAGAATTAGAGGGTCTGATAATCCCATTTTTTAATAAATGGTTTATCTCATTTTTGCAGATTTCCATCATTTCTTGGTTCATTTGAATGGGTCTCACCTTAGTAGGGATAGCCTGTTCATTGAATCCAGTAATGTAGGAAAGTTCTACTAAATGCCTTTTTCTTTCCCAGAAAGCATTAGGAAATTCAGAACAAATTTCTTTTTCAAAAATTTCGTGAAGATTGGTAATTTTACTCATCATCTCCGGGGTTTTTAAAATTTGTTCAATCTTTTTTATTTGAATATCTTGTTTAAGAAAACAAATATGTGAAGAAAGTCTATTAATTTTAAAAGCAGTTCTCTCTTTAATAAAGTTACCTTCTTCTTGTGACAGGGGTCGTAATAAAGGAAAGAGCAGATTTTGGTTGAGAATCGTTGTGCGAACTCCATCAAAATCACTAGGATACGGTCCAATTTGGTTGACTAAAGGTATTCCGTGAATAATATCTTCAGTAATACCTTCTGTAATAACAAAATCATTAATAAGACAAATACCGTTGTTGCAGATATGAGCCTTTGAAAGCTTGTAATCAATTTTCATTTTTTCTCCTGTGGCGGAGTATAGACGAGAAGAGCTCTTTTGAAGATACTTGGTGGGTACAAGTCCCTTAATGATGCAATTGCTATCGGCACCAGTATCGAAGAGAGAAACTCTATTAAGAACAAAGTCTTTATTTATAACAATTTTATAGCGATGTGCTCGTTGTAAGCTTTAATGGTAGAAATAGTTGTACTGGATGTAGAGGGTAATTCGGAACCGAGAAATGAGCCTGGTTCTTTAGGTTGAAGGTTTTGAATAGGATCATTGATTATTGGGGAAGCTCTAGGCGATCCCGGTGGAGAGACGTTTTTTGGAAGAGATTTTTTAGGACCTGATCGGTGAGGATGTTGAGTTTAACTCAATTGAGTCTAACCTTTAAGTCTCTGATGTCTCCCTTAAGGGTGGAAATTTCTCCCTTGAGATCAGATATAGAAGGTTCTGCAGGTTTATCAAATCTTGAAATAACCTGCTTCATACTGAAAGGCTGAATAATAGGTTTGGGAGGCTTTTCTTCTTGAGAAAGCATAAGTCTTTTGAGTTCTAGAAGATATTTATTTCTAGCCTCATCATCTTGGATATGTTCTATAATGTCAAAAAGTATTTCTTTAGGATTTCCAGAGATGACATTAACAGCCTTCCTTGTACAGGTACAGAATGTACCATTACAAGCACAATCCTGACCAGACTGAGATTGATCAGATTCATATGCGGCGTTGATAAATTCTTCGTCGCTCTAATCATCATTTTAAGAGGAACAACTGGAAGTGTCCGAGAATTCAGAAGAGTTATCTAGTATAGGAAAGAGTTTTTCTTTGGTTTCTTCCGAGAGACCTAAATTATTGATTTTACCCTTTTTTCCTGACTTGCAGTCGCTAGCTCTATGGCTAATTTTACCGCAAGTCCAATAGACATCCTTACTAGGTTTCTTAGAGTATTTTCTAGTTTTTCTACTAGATTTGTGAGGTTCCTTCTTAGAGGTTTCTTTTCTAGGTTTGGTCTTTCTATGAGACTTATGGGATTTCCTCCTATGTTTTTTACTAGATGGAAGGGAGACATTAGTGAATCCAAAATCTTGCCAGAAGGTTCCCAACCCATATTTGGAAGCACTATTTTTCTTAAGTTGATTCATAAGCTTAAGGTCTGTGCAGAGGTCTATACGTACAATGTTGATGAAGCTAATTATGTCTCCATAGGTTAATATACCGTATGGGATTTTTCCCTCGAACCTATCTTTGATTTTGGTTCTGACCTTGTCTGCGAACAGGGGAGCGAGACCACTAATGAAACGTTCTTTCCAGAATTCATTGTTATAGTCAGGCCTAATCATAATTTTGACTAAAAAGGTATCTTTATACCATCTAAAGTCTGCTAAATCTTTGCAGGTAAGGTTGTTAAGGATTTCTAAGCTCCTATCTTGAAATAGTTTGGGTTCTCCTATAAAATTTCTAGCTATTTGATATAGAAGGGTTGCACAGGCGTCTTCTTTCAAGACTTTGTCTAGGACTTCTTGTCCATTTTCATTCTTAACGACGGTTTCCATGGTTGTGGAGTCATAGATGAGATTCTTAACATCGTCAGTGAAATAGTTGTCCCACCAGTGTTTTATCATACCAGTGAATCCTGACACTATCATGGTAGCAGTCTCTTTGTCAGAAGCTTCTCTGATTTTGTAGGCTATAATGGCAACACCCATTTCATGGAGTTTTTTATAGATTTGGTTTTCTGCCAATCCATCAACATTCCATTCTGTGATCCCCCGACCATCATGGTTTGAAGTAGAGAGGTAAAGGTTTTCTTCAAACTGAACGTCTTGAGGGGAGGGACGTTTGTAGTAGTTTTTCTTGGTAGGAAAACGTTCATAGGTAAGCTTACAAAGGGTGCTTTTTTCTCCCGGAGTGCTAGATTCTCCTTTCTCCTTTTGGAGAGATCTATCACCCTTTTCAGTTATACTGAACTTGGAGAGTTTTTTATTTATTTATTCCAGGATTTTCCCTAACACTTTGAAATCATCACTGAGTTATGGAAACCTTTCCTTTTAGAACTCCGGAATCTTAAAGATTGGGTTGGTAGTGAGCTTGGGGTCATGAGTGCTCTTCTCAGGGGGTGAGCTAAAAAGAAAATTTTTGCTTTTAGCATCATCAATTTGTAGGGAGATTGTATGGAGGACCTAATTAGTATAGTTGTTTTGTTCAACTATTCTATCTAGGTCTTTGTTGACAGGAGATTATAGGGGTCTGTTGTGCTTCTTTTTTAAAGGAGAAGCATTAAGAATTTCATTGGAGTGGGGGATTTTTATCCCCTCAAGAGGAGGAGTAATAGACTCAATGATTTTGTTACTCTGGGTGTACCATTTATTAATGATGACTTGAAGAGATTCATTCTGGTTTTCCATCCGTCCAGTGAATTCAAACCACCTGAAGAATTTGATGTCGCATCGAAGTCTTTTCATCTCAGCAATCCAGAGTCTACCAAACTCCTTTTGTTGTTCTTTTGAATAGGTACTGGTATACCAATTTATTTTTAGTTTGTCCTTAGGGAGATACTAGAGGACTTCAAGGGCCTTGAGATCACGGGTACATTCCTCATCAGATTTGATAACTTCTAATACAGGGTCCGTTCTAATCTTTTGACGAGGTAGATTAGGAGGAGGTTCCATGTCCGAGGCCGTGGGGCTGCCTAGATCATAGAGATTTTCGGGTTCTGTGGATTCATGAACCTTAGTATGTTGGTGATAATAAACTTTAGGAACAGGACCAGAGAAGTTAACTCCTTTAATCTTGCCCTTGTCATTATCATTTTCTTCACTTCCCTCCGGGGGTTTGGAGGTAGAAGCTCTATGTGAGACAGATCTTCTAAATGAAGAGGTTGTGGCGGCTTCAAAGCCTAAGAACTTTAGATCAATAGATCCGTCAAGGTGTTGGATAACCCTTTCGATTTGTGATTTGTCTGGATAGGTCGGGAGAGGTTGAGTGATAGCATCAAAGGGCCAATCATTATTATGCACAATATCATTCCAAAAAGGGGCTTTAGGAACAAATATATTGCTTCTTTCCTTGTTTGCTTCCATAAGGGTTGTCACACCCCTGGGGCTCATGATTCTAGCTTTGGGAGCTAGAGTTGTTCCCATAAGACGATAATACACTCTGTATATTATAGCTATTTCTCTGGTGTTGTCCTTACTATTCATGTTTTTTGTTTTTACATTTAGTGGCAAAACATCCATGATGTTAGGATCATTGATATCTACCGAGAAATTTGGGTAACAATTAAAGTATACCGGTCTGTTGGCTAGGTTACTTTGAATCATACCTAAGAGAGAGTCATCGAAATTTAATAGATGAGGATCTCTTAGGATAGCACAGACAGGGATATCAAGACCTTGTCTGAAGAGTGGCTTAATATCTACTTGAACAAGTCCAACGTGAAGATAATTAAACTGATTTCACGTTGGACTTGTTCAAGTAGCTATTAAGACACTCTTCAGACAAGGTCTTGATATCCCTGTCTGTGTTATCCTAAGAGATGCTCGTCTATTAAATTTCGACGACTCTCTCTTAGGTGTGATTCAAAGTAACCTAGACGAAGGCCCGGTATACTTTAATTATTACCAAATTTTTTGGTAGATATCAATGATCCTAACATCATGGATGTTTCGACACTAAATGTTAAAACAAAATACATGAATAGTAAGGACAACACCAGAGAAATAACTATAATATACAGAGTGTATTATCGGCTTATGGGAACAACTCTAGCTCCCAAAGCTAGAATCATGAGCCCCAGGGGTGTGACAACACTTATGGAAGCAAACAATGAAAGAAGCAATATATTTGTTCCTAAAGCCCTTGTTTGGAATGATATTGTGCATAATAATGATTGGCACTTTGATGCTATCACTCAACCTCTCCCGGCCTAACCAGACAAATCACAGATCGAAAGGGTTATCCAACACCCTGAAGGATCTATTGATCTAAAGTTCTTAGGCTTTGAAGCCGCCACAACCTCTGCATTTAGAAGATCTGTCTCACACAGAGCTTCTACCTCCAAACCCCCGGAGGGAAGTAAAGAAAATGATAATGACAAGGGCAAGATTAAAGGAGTTAACTTCTCTGGTCCTGTTCCCAAAGTTTATTATCACCAACATACTAGGGTTCATGAATCCCCAAAACCCAAAAATTTCTATGATTCAGGCAGCCCCACGGCCTCGGACATGGAACCTCCTCCTAATCTACCTCGTCAAAAGATTAGAACGGACCCTGGATTAGAAGTTATCAAATCTGATGAGGAATATACCCCTGATCTCAAGGACCTTGAATTCCTCTGGTATCTCTCTAAGGACAGACTAAAAAGAAATTGGTATACAAGTAACTATTCTAAAGAACAACAAAAGGAGTTTGGCAGACTCTGGATTGCTGATATAAAAAGACTTCGATGCGACATCGAATTCTTCAGGTGGTTTGAATTCACTGGACGAATGGAAAACCAGAATTAATCCCTCCATGTCATCATTAATAAATGGTACACCCAGAGTAATAAAATCGTTGAGTCTGTTACTCCTCCTCTTGAGGGGATAAAAATCCCCCACGCCAATGAAATTCTTAATGCTTCTCCTTTCAAAAAGAAGCACGACAGACCCCTATCAACTCCTGTCAACAGAGACCTAGATAGAATAGTTGAAAAAAACAACTATACTAATCAGGTCCTCCATACAATCTCCCATCAAATTGATGATGCTAAAAGAAAAAATCTTCTTTTTAGATCACCCCCTGAGAAGAGAACTCATGACCCCAAGCTCACTACCAACCTAATCTTTAAGATTCCGGAGTTCCAAAAGGAAAGGTTTCCAAAACTCAATGATGATTTCAAAGTGTCAGGGAAAATCCTGGAAAAAATAAATGAAAAACTCTCCAAGTTCAGTATAACTGAAAAGGGTGATAGATCTCTCCAAAATGAGAAAGGAGAATCTAGCACTCCGGGAGAAAAAAGCACCCTTTTTAAGCTTACCTATGAACATTTTTCTACCAAGAAAAACTACTACAAACGTCCCTCCCCTCCAAACGTTCAGTTTGAAGAAAACCTTTACCTCTCTACTTCAAACCATTATGGTCGGGGGATCACGGAATGGAATGTTAATGGATTGGCAGAACACCAAATCTATAACAAACTCCATGAAATGGGTGTTGCCATTATAGCCTACACAATCAGAGGAGCTTCTGACAAAGAGGCTGCTACTATGATAGTGTCAGGATTCACTAGTATGATAAAACACTGGTTGGACAACTATTACACTGTCGATGTTAAGAGTCTCATCTATGACGCCACAGCCATGGAAACCGTCGTTAAGAATGAAAATGGACAAGAATTCCTAGACCAAGTCTTGAAAGAAGACACCTGTGCAACCCTTCTATATCAAATAGCTAGACATTTATAGGAGAACCCAAACTATTTCAAGATAAAAGCTTAGAAATCCTTAACAACCTTACCTGCAAAGATTTAGCAGACTTTAGATCAATAGATCTGTTAGGGTGTTGGATAACCCTTTAGATCTGTGATTTGTAGGGATAGGTCGGGAGATGTTGAGTGATAGCATCAAAGTGCCAATCATTATTATGCACAATATCATTCCAAACAAGGGCTTTAGGAACAAATATATTGTTTCCATAAGGGTTGTCACACACCTGGGGCTCGTGATTCTAGCTTTGGGAGCTAGAGTTGTTCCCATAAGCCGATAATACACTCTGTATATTTTAGCTATTTCTCTGGTGTTGTTCTTATTATTCGTGCATAATAAAGATGGTTCTTTCAGAATGTATATTAACTACCGTCAATTAAACAAAGTCATAGTCAAGAATAAGTATCCACTTCCTAGAATCAATGATTTATTTGACCAACTTCAGGGAGACAGTTACTTTTCTAAGATATACCTCAGATCAGACTATCATCAGCTCAGAGTCAGAGAATGTGACATTTTAAAAACTACTTTCAGAACCCGGTATGGTCACTTCGAGTTTCTAGTTATGTCCTTTTGTCTTACTAATGCCCCAGCAGCCTTCATGGACTTGATGAATCAAGTGTTCAAAAAGTACTTGGACATGTTCATTATAGTCTTTATCGATGATATTTTTGTCTATTGCCGTAGCAAGAATAATTCTGCAGATTGCCTCAAAAATGTACTTGAGACTCTCAGAACTCATCGGCTATTCACCAAATTCAGTAAGTGTGAATTTTGGATAAAGTCAATAGCATTCCTTGGTTATATTATTTCCAGTGATGGCATTAAAGTTTATCCTCAAAAGACCAAAGCGGTGAGAAACTTTCCTAGACCTATCTCTCTATCAGATATCAGGAGTTTCTTGGGTCTAGCCGGCCATTACCATTGGTTTGTTGAAGGGTTTTCATCTATTGCATCCCCCATGTCTAGATTGACACAGAAGAAAGTCTAATTTTAGTGGTTAGATTCCTGCGAGAATAGTTTACAGGAGTTGAAGACTCAACTTACCTCAGCCCCAGTTTTGACTCCACCAAATGGTTCAGATGGGTTTGTTGTGTATTCTGATGCATCTAGAGTAGTTTTGGATTGTTTCCTCATGCAGAGAGGTAAGGTCATAGCCTATGCCTCCATACAGCTTAAGCCCCATGATAAGAATTATCCGACTAATTATCTTGAGCTAGCAGTTGTAGTGATTGCCTTAAAGATTTGGATGAAGTACTTATATGGGGTACATATTGATGTGTTCACAAATCACAAAATCCTTCAATATGTTTTTTATAGAAAGATTTAAATTTGCGTCAGAAAAGGTTGTTTGAGTTATTGAAAGATTATGATATGAGTGTTCTGTATCACCCAGGCAAGGACAATATAGTGGCTGATGCTCTCAATAGACTGTTTATGAGTAGTGTTGCTCAGGTTGAGGATGATAAGAAGAAGTTAGTTCAAGAAGTTCATCATCGTTCCCGACTAGGTGTCCACTTAGTAGATTCAGCAGAAGGCAATGTATGGATTTCAAATAGTTCTGAATCTTCTCTAGTTTTCGAAGTGAAGGAAAAGCAGGATAGAGATCCCAGTCTTATTAAGTTGAAAGAGTCAGTCAGAGATCAGAAAATAAAGGCTTTTTCCCAAGGAGGAGATGGTGTATTGTGATGCTAGGGTTAGCTATGTATGCCGGGTGTAGACGACTTAAGGCAATGAATTCTTGTAGAAGCTCATGGTACGTGTTACTCTATTCATCCAGGGGCAACAAAGATGTACCGCGATTTGTGGTAGATTTATTGGTGGAGTGGGATGAAAAGAGATATTGCGGAGTTTATAGCTAAGTGCTCTATATATCAGCAAGTTATGATTGAGCACCAGAAGCCTAGTGGGTCCATGCAGGAGTTCAGTATTCCCACGTGGAAATGGGAAGAAGTGAATATGGACTTTGTGATGGGTTTGCCTCGTACTCATCATTAGCATGATTCTATATGGGTTATCATAGGTAGGATGACCAAATAAGCTCATTTCTTGCCAGTCTATACTTTCTATTCAGCTGAGGACTACGCCAAACTCTATATCACAGAGTTGGACAAGTTACATGGAGTTCCAGTATCCATTATCTCAAATAGAGGTACCCAGTTCACCTCTCATTTCTAAAAAGCATTTCAAAAGGGTCTTGGTACTCGAGTGCAACTCAGTACAGCCTTCCACCCTCAGACAGATGGTCAAGCAGAAAGGACCATTCATACTCTAGAATATATGCTAAGAGCCTGCATTATTGATTTTAAGGGTAGTTGGGATGACCACTTGCTTTTGATCGAATTTGCATACAATAATAGTTATTCTTCCAGTATTCAGATGGCTCTGTTTATGGCTCTCTATGGTAGGAGATGCAGATCTCTAATTTTTTTAGTTTGAGTTAGGTAAGGTCACAGTAGTAAGGCCTGATCTAGTATTCGATGCCTTAGAGAAGGTTCAGTTAAGCAGAGAAAGACTTAGGGTTGCCCAGAGCTAATAGAAATTGTACGTAGATGTGCGGAGAAAGGATCTCGAGTTTGAGATCGGTGATTTTGTGTTCTTGAAAATATCTCCCATGAAGGGGGTAAAGAGGTTCAGTAAGAAATGAAAGCTCAGTCCCCGATATGTCGGTCCTTAAAAAATTCTCAGCCGTTTCGAAAAGGTAGCTTATGAGCTTTAGTTGCCTTCAGATCTAGCCTCAATGCATCCAGTATTATATATCTCCTTTCTAAAGAAATTCATTGGTAACTCAGCAGTCATAGTTCCTTTAGAGGATGTAAATATTTAGAATGACCTTTCTTTCAAAAAGGTTCCAGTCCAGATCCTCGATCGTCAGATTGCAAACTGAGGAACAAAGAAGTTCCCTTGGTCAATGTTCTTTGGCGGAATCAGTTCTCTGAGGGATCTACTTGGGAAGGATAAGTAGATGTGCAGACCAAGTATCCTGACCTTTTCTCCTCTAACTCAGATCCAGCTTAAGGTAACAGTCTTCCTTAGGTTTACTCAGTTCCTTGTTTAGATATAATTATAAACTTGGTATTCATTACCATTGGATATTTAGTCATGCATTCATAAATTAGTTCTTCCATGTACTCATGCATCATATATGTATGTTCAGTATGAAAACCCAGCTTATCAGTAGCTTCAATCATGTATTCCATGCATCAGATATGCATGTTCAGTGTGAAAGCTCTATTTGTTAGTAGGTTAGTCATGTATTCATGCATCAGATATGCATGTTCAGTATGTAAACTCATTTTATCAGTGTCTCAGCTTAATCAGTTTCATTCGGGGATGAATGTTCCCAAGGGGAAATATTGTAATACCCCGTATTTCTCAAGCTTAACTTAACCCTCAGTTCATGAGTTATCTAATATAAAAGTTTTGAAATACTCAATATTTTTCATTTTAAAGCCTGTCATTGTGTAGGAAATTGAATTAGCTTTCCAATGATATAAAATTCGTTTAAATTCAATAACCGGGTAAGAAGTTATGGATATTTTAAGTTTCAGTCGTTAAACACCATCATTCAGGCTAGTAGCGCATCGCGGAGTATGTCAAAATGAAAATTTTAAGTTTCCAGTGTTGTTCCGTGATATTAGCACATCGTGCCAAGGCTCATTTTCATGTTTTTCACTTTCCAGTGTATCAACGTGATCCCACCGTGTCACGATGAGTCCAGATTTAAGAACCAAAGGGGCACCGCGATTCCTCCATGTCGCGCCAAGCCCTCAGTTCCCAGTTATCATTTCCCATCACGTCACATCTCGCTAAGAGTCTAGGTTGGGAAAATTTCTTGTAAATTAAAAGTGATGTAAAGGGATAAATTGGTCTTTTCCCATGATTTTTGCAAGCCCAGATACGGGATTTAATCCCTAAAAATATTTTAAAGGTCATTCTTAATCAATTTTCCCCCAAATAAAAAGCATTCTCTCTCAATAAAATAAACCTTAGCTCCAAGAAATCAAGATCAACCTCAAGAATTTCTCGAAGAATCTTCAAGAACAAATATTCCAAGGTATGTTAGGTGTTCATCTATGGGTCCCTTTCACCCATAGAGTCCATGAATCCACTTTAAAAACTTCAAGATCTATGATTCAGGATATACATGATTGAAATTTGATTGTATTAGTTTTCTTGATATTAAATGAGTTTCAATGCATGATTAATTATAGATTCCAAAAGTTTGAATAGCGTGTACATTGAATTGTGAAATTTCCATGTCACAATCCATGAATTTTCACGTTTGGGCATTGTAATTGCCATGCTTATGTGTTAACCATGATTATGTGCATTAAGTTGTGATCTCTAGATATTTGATTGAATGTCCATGTGAATAAATTAATGAAATCATGGCATGTTAGTATATGTATAAGCTTATGCCCTACAAGTGTTTGAGAAAATGTCTCTATGAATGATTATAATCTTCAAGACTATATTATGCATTATTTTTCATGCTATCGAGTCCTGGCGTATTTAATACCCAACAATTTAGTTGTGTACCTAGAGTCAGTGTCAGTTATAGAATAGTATCAGTTATGTCACAATCAATAGTACTCTCAGTCAGTTACAGAACTTTGTAGAACTCAGTCCATTACAGAACTCAGAAAAATTCAGTAAAGTTAGTATCAGTTCAGTACAATCAGTTCAGCGTCTTTCAGTTGTGAGTAGGATTAAGTACTGAGTGAGCCCAAGGATGTGGACTCACCTACCAGTAGAGGGTGTGATCCTTAGAAATAATCCTTGCATTCCAGAACGTCGTAGCCAGCGTTGGTTGAGACATCAAACCTACCTGAATGAGGGTTGATGAGGTGTTTTAACCTAACAGATGAGGGTTCCACCATTCTCATTAGAGTACCTACCAAATGAGAGTAATTGTAATGACCCAATTTTCTAGAACCAGAATGTCACACGGTGCTCATAATCCCAAAGGACTACAAGCTAACCCTCTACTGATATTTGTACCTGTGCACTGCATAATATCTGAAATAAATATAGAAAACTTGCAGAAACTGGCCATAAGGTTCAAAACATCTAAAGTACTCAAAACGGAAAATTGAATACTGATACATATGTCCAAAAAGCCTCTAAACTATCTGAACTGTGAAGTTGATGGGACATGTCCCCATCTAACTTCGTCTTCTAAAAATAAACTAAATCTGATGCGATAATAGAATAAGGATCATCCTCGACTGAAGAGGACTCACTGCTATATTTAGTGTTGCTGATTGGGACTGAGCTGCTAAGGGTACTCTGGATCTCGTTCCTCTAAACCTATGGTGTCAAATAAAATACCATAGAACAAATGCATCAGTACAAGAATGTACCGAGTATGAAGATGAGGTAAGGCTAAATGCAAGGCCTTATCCATGAACAATTACTTAACTGAATAATCATGAGAGTACGGAATGAGAACACATGCAAGAATACACAAATCATAACTAAAATTATCGTGACTCAAAATACTGAAACTCAAATACCGGTTTGCTATCATCTGAACTCACGACTACTACTGAGATACTGAACAACTGAATCTCCTGATATTGATAACTGAGTAATAGAGTTGAGATCAGTCCTCTCTAGCAAGTGATCTTAAAAACTGATGTTACTGGTGCTGATTAACTGAATCTACTCACATCAATGACTACACTCTGAACTTTCTACTCTCAGTTGACTGAATCGGAGATCAAACCTCTCTAACGGATGATGCCTGAATCTACAATCAATGATAAGAAGAGATTTTATCTGAGATCGTACCTATCTAGCAGAGGATCTCTGAATTTGATAATGAGAATACTTAACTGAATCTGATACTGAGATCAAGCCTATCTAACGGGTGATCTATGGATCTGATAATGAGATTACTCAACTGAATCTGAGACTGAGATCAAGCCTATCTAATGGGTGATCTCTAGATCTGATAATGAGATTACTCTACTAAATCTGAGACTGAGATAAATCCTATCTAATGGGTGATCTCTGGATTTGATAATGAGATTACTCAATTGAATCTGAAACTGAGACCAAGCCTATCTAACGGGTGATCTCTCGATATGATAATGAGATTACTCAACTGAATTTGAGACTGAGATCAAGCCTATCTAATGGGTGATCTCTAGATCTGATAATGAGATTACTCAACTGAATATGAGACTGAAATCAAGCCTATCTAACGAGTGATCTTTGTATCTGATAATATTGATACTAAATATCTTTATGTGAGACCACTCCTATCTAGTAGGTGGTCCATAAATCAATGGAACTATTTGAGTTCCTTACTGATATAGGTGACTGTATCTGACAGTCTTAATTTTTGAGTTCTACTCTTAAGACTGATACTGAAACTGTAACTATAACTATGGGAGTTCTCACTTAACCGACATGCCCCGAATCTGAACTGGTGGGGTCCAACCTGTAACCCCAGCTGGAAGGGTGTCAATATCGTGCCATGGGTAACGACCTCTACTCTAGTCAAGCCTCTCTAACATATGACCCTTACAGGAAGTCAAGCCTAAAGCAGTATAATATTCAAGCCTTATTCTAACGGGTGACTCCTGCTCCTGCGCTGGCTACGTAGTTTTGGAGTTTAGGGATTGCTCCTAACAACTCTACCTCTCTAATAGGGAGACTCCATCTATGTACTCTTTCGGTGCTAGCTCCTACTCCCAACTGAAAGACTCTAAACTGATTCTTAATTGAATTTAAATTGAGCTAAATCTATTACTAATCATAATTATCGAATGATCTGATTGAGTTAAGATGAATTCACTTGGTTCCATATCGGATGGAATAGTACTGAATCTAGTTATCTGACTGCATGATACTGAGTTTCGAATTGAACACTTGAATACTATTAGATCTGAGTTGAGTACTGAACTGAGGCTAGAATACTAGCGATACTGAGATTACTGAGATTACTAAGATTTCTTACGTTCTATATTTGTTTGAAAGTATAGAGTTCTATAACTCACTGAGTACTGAGAATCGTGGCTTGACTGAGATTATCGAGAAAACTGACACTGGCTCTAGACTGTAGCGAAATTATCGAGTATAAATACCCCCAGGACTCGATAACATAAAATTAAAACATAACCAATCTTGAATAATCAAGACAATGGACATTCATTCACCATCACAATCACTAAAGCATCTCTTCAAGCATTTAGGAATCATAAACATGTGATAGTATAGGGAGATATGTTATTGGCTCTTACTCCATTCAACAAGGTCTTGCATCAAACACTTAGCAAGTATTAAAGTCTTAGCATGTATTGAAGAGCACATAATTGGGGAAATTTTATGCTATCATGTCACAATTCATTCACTAAGGATTTTCAACAAACACTTGGCATGCATGAGCTTACACACAATTGGGGATTTCTAATCAACATGCTATAATGGCTATAATGCCTTCACATAAGCATTTTATCAAACATATGGGGAGCATGCTTTTCTTATTCAACAATTTTTTCACTTAATTGACATGAACACATCACTTAACAAGCAACTTAAAGAGGGTTTATTATGAACATCACATGAATATCACATACTAGGGTCAAAGCTTGAAACCTCATAAACAAAACATGAATTAAAAACTCAATAATAGCATGAACTCCAATTTCAATTCACATAAATCATGAAAACTCATAAACATAAGATCTTTGAAATTTAGAAAAGGGTTCTTGAGCTTCTTGGATGAAATGGACCTAAGAATCAACATCTTCATACCTTAGGGAAACTCTTTCTTGAAGGATCTTGGAGAGATTCTTGATTTCTTGCTTTCTCTTGATTTTTTTAAGAAGAAAGAAGGGTTTTGATTTGTAGAAAACCCTAGTTTTTGATGTTGAAAAGGATAAATGAAGTTGTGAGCCTTGATCGGGGATAAATAGGGGCTGAAAAGAGTGGAAAAACACCAAAAAACCCTTTTAAAAATGAGTTTAAAATACTGAACAGGGGTTGCGACGATCAAAGAGATGGTCTATCTCTTAGTCTGACGGTCCGTCGGATCGTCCGTCACACATCTGTTAGAAAAAGAACAGACTACTTTGATACGATGGTCCGTTGGATCGTTCATCGCACGTTGGCTAGGATGAGGCCACACTGCCTCAGCGGTGATGGTCCGTGGCAGCCTTGATGGTCCGTCGTCCTGGCCATCGCACTTGGGACAAAAAAAGGGAGTTACTACCTTGGTTGCGACGTCCTGGGCGGTCCATCACAATCTCGACGGTCCGTCAACCTGGGCGGTTCCGACTACTTTCAGTAAAATGGCCATAACATCCTCGTTCGATGTCGTATTTTGACAAAATTAGTATCGATGGAAAGATTATTCAATGTCCTACATGAAAAAAAGTTGATATTAGAGAAATTCTACATGGTTTAAAATATTTATTACTTAGGAAGTCACTTCTCAATCTTTTAGGGCCAGATTTACGCTTCACAGAACACGCTCTAAGGCTCAAACTATGAGAGAATTTTATGGGTCTTACAATATCTCACCCTTGGAAAAATTCTTCCTCAAATGTCACTTTATAGGCTAAGAATACTGATCAACTCAACTTACTTAAGGAACGAGAACATCTGAAACATGACTATGCAACTGGAACTACTGATATTCATACCGGACATGCATATCTGATGCATGGAATACTCGACTAAAGCTACTCATAAGCTGAATTCTCATAATAGATATGCATATCTAATGCATGGAAGTGTAACTGAGTTGCTCTCAAGAATGCATGACTGAATACACTGAAAAACTGAACTCTTTCTACTGAACATGCATATCTAATGCATGAATGTCTGACTGTACTGACTCTCAAAAGCATAGATGGATATGCAATGATAACTAAAGTTAACTTCATAAGGAGAGTCTCAACATGCAACTTAATGAGTCTAAGGACATGAAAGCATTGCAATATCATGGGGTATCTCCACCTTGGGTCTCTATGTCCCTCTAAACACACTTTGCTGAAATACAGGGGTGGTTCACGGGGCACCTACGAATTGGGTCATGATTAACCATCTGAGATCTGAAACTAATGCATGACTCATGCTGACATATAATCTCAAAATGGGAGAAAAGGATCTAAAAATGCATATCATAAAGATGAAGGACTCATAACATACCCGAATCTATATCAGGGTACCTTTCCTCTTTATGGTGGGTCTGAAGTCCATGAAGTCTGTTCTGACGCTAACTACTACTGGCACCGTAAGGGGCACCTTTCTGATGAAACTCTCTACCCCTCTAAGCTATCACTCTACATTCTCGCATTCTGTGACCTGGCCTATCACACCCAAATCTCATATCACTGCCAGTTCTACATATACCTAGGTGGCTCTTGCCACACTCTCCACAAAGCGGATAGGTACGAACACCACTAGCACTACTCTGGGATTTGGAACCTGGCGCCCTATCATAACTGAAATCCCTGAACTTTGGTGTGGGTACACTATCTAGATGGTACTGGGACTGAAAATCTCTGGCTATACTAAGAACAGCTACCACCTTGGGACCCTGCCTAAGAGAAACCATGACTTTCTGCTCTGGCTCTCTTACTCACTCTCTCTCTTTCTTTTATCTTATTTTCATCAATTTGTTGTACATGCATCATCAGTCTAGCAAGGTTCATATCTTTATTAAGCATAGTAGCCTTACACTCCTTCAACACTAAACCAGATACACTAGTCACAAACTTACTCATACTCGCTCTAGGGTCAGCTATCAAGTCAGGAGCATACTTAGCTAACTGGTTTAACTTGAGACAGTTCTCTTTCACTGTCATGGAGACTTGACGTAGGTTCATGAACTCTTCTACCTTAGCTTCCCTTATTTCAAGCGGAAAAAAACTTATCTAAAAAGGCATCCTGAAACCCCTGCCAAGGCACGGGAGTTGCATCCTCTCCTCTACTCTTCTTCCACATCACTACCCAATCATGAGCAATATCCTTCAACCTATAGGACGCTAACTCTACACTCTCCTCCTTAGAAATATACATAATCTGGGTAATCTTCCCCACCTCCACTAGATAAAGCTATGGGTCCTCACCTGCTACTGACCCAAAGAATTCTGGCGGGCTCATCCTCAAGAAATCTCTAATTCTAGATGCGGCTGAACCCCCATCTTGCTGAGGTGGGGACACAGCCTGACGGTTTCTTTGAATACTAGTTTTCACAGCTTAGGCTAGCGCCTAAAAAGCTACCCGAAACTCTGCATGTGACACACTCTCATTCTAAAGATCTACTGGCTGAGGTGGATGGTCATCAACCCTATGGTCACTATCTTTGCAAGGAGGCATACTCTGTAAATGGAAGAAAGAGGTGTATTAGACTTAGGATCGACTTGAGCTCATGCTCACTCGCATGACATCAATACTGAAAGAAGGAAAATTGTACCTAAAAATATCTTATAGCCTCTCGTATATAAATTGGCGTGCAACACACCCATGCACAAGACTCTACTAGATGTGGCTTTTCAAACTTCCTATGACACTATTGAACCTTAGTCTCTGATACCAAGTTTGTAACGACCCAATTTTCTAGAACCAGAATGTCACATAGTGCTCATGATCCTGAAGGACGATAAGATAACCCTCTACTGATATTTGTACCTGTGCACTGCATAATATCTGAAATAAACATGGAAAACTGGCAGAAACTGGCCATAAGGTTCAAAACATCTAAAATACTCAAAACTAAAAATTGAATACTGATACATCTGTCCAAAAAACCTCTAAAATATCTGAACTGTGGAGATGATGGGACATGTACACAACTAACTCCGTTTACTAAAAAATAAACTAAATTTGATGTGATAGTAAAATAAGGATCATTCTCAATTGAAGAGGACTCACTACTACGTCTACTGCTGCTTATTGGGACTAAGCTGCTAAGGGTACTCTAGATCTCATTCCTCTGAACCTATGGTGTCAAATAAAACACCATAGCACAAATGTGTTAGTACGGGAATGTACCGAGTATAAAGATGAGGTAAGGCTAAATGCAAGGGCTTATGCATAAATAATTACTTAACTAAATAATCATGAGAGTACTGAATGAGAACACATGCATGAATGAACAAATCATAACTGAAATCATCATGACTTGAAATACTAAAACTCGAATTCCACTTTACCGCCATCTGAACACACTACTAAAACTAAGATACTGAACAACTGAATCTCCTGATATTGATAATTGAGTACTGGAGTTGAGATCAGTCCTCTCTAACGAGTGATCTCAATAACTGATGTTACTGGAGCTGATTAACTGAATCTACTCACATCAATGACTGCACTCTGAACTTCCTACTCTCAGCTGACTAAATCAGAGATCAAATGTCTCTAGCGGATGATCCTTAAATCTACTATCAATGACAAGAAGATATTTTATTTGAGATCGAACGGATCTAGCAGAGGATCTCTGAATCTGATAATGAGAATACTCAACTAAATCTGAGACAGAGATAAAGCCTATCTAACGGGTGATCTATGGATCTGATAATGAGATTACTCATCTAAATCTGAGATTGATATCAATCCTATCTAACAGGTAATCTCTGGATCTGATAATCAGATTACTCAACTGAATCTGAGACTAAGATCAAGCCTATCTAAGGGGTGATATCTAGATTTGATAATGAGATTACTCAAATAATTCTGAGACTGAGTTCAAGCCTATCTAATGGGTGATCTCTGGATCTGATAATGAGATTACTCAACTGAATCTGAGACTGAGATCAAGCCTATCTAACGGGTGATCTCTGGATCTCATAATGAGATTACTCAATTGAATCTGAGACTGAGATCAAGCCTATCTAATGGGTGATCTCTGGATATGATAATAAGATTACTCAACTGAATCTGAGACTAATATCAAGCCTATCTAATAGGTGATCTCTGGATCTGATAGTGAGATTACTCAACTAAATCTGAGATTGAGATCAAGCTTATCTAACGGGTGATCTCTTGATCTGATAATACTGATACTGAATATCTTTATGTGAGACCATTCCTATATAGTAGGTGGTCCATGAATCAATGGAACTATCTAAGTTCCTTACTTAGATAGGTGACTATATCTGACAGTCCTGATTTTTGAGTTCTACTCTGAAGACTAATACTAAAACTGTAACTGTGGGAGTTCTCACTTAACCGACATGCCTCAAATCTGAAGTGGTGGGGTCCAACCTGTAACCCCAGTTGGAAGGGTGTCAATATCGTGCCACGAGTAAAGACCTCTACTCTAGTCTAGCCTCTCTAATGGGTGACCCTCACAGGAAGTCAAGCCTAAGGCAGTATAATAGTCAAGCCTTATTCTAATGGGTGACTCCTGCACCTGCGTTGTCTACATAGTTCTAGAGTTCAGGGATTTCTCCTAACGACTCTGCCTCTGTAATGAAGAGTTGCCATCCCTGCACTCGCTAGGTGTTAGCTCCTACTCCCAACTGAAAGACTCTAAACTGATTCTTAACTAAACTTAAACTAAGCTAAATCTGTTACTAATCATATTTCATTAATGATCTAACTAAGTTAAGCTAAATTCACTTAGTTTTGTGTCTGATGAAATATACTGAATCTCATTATCTAACTACATGATACTGAGTTCCGAACTGAACACTTGAATACTACTAGATCTGTGTTAAGTACCGAACTGAGGCTAGAATACTAGTGATACTGAGATTACTGAGATTACTGAGATTTCTAACGTTCTATATTTGTTTAAGAGTACAGAGTTCTATAACTTATTGAGTTCTGAAAATTATGGCTTAATCGAGATTATTGAGAAAACTGACACTGTCTCTAGACTGCAGCTAAATTGTCGGGTATAAATACCCCCAGGACTCGATAACATAAAAGTAAAACATAACCATTCTTGATTAATCAAGACCATGGACATTTATTCACCATCACAATCACTAAAGCATCTCTTCAAGCATTTAGGAATCATAAACATGTGATAGTATAGAGAGATATTCTATTGGCTCATACTCTATTCAACAAGGTTTTGCATCAAATACTTAGCATGTATTAAAGTCTTAGAATGTATCGAAGAGCACATAATTGGGGAAATTTCATGCTATCATGTCACAATTCATTCACTAAGGCTTTTTAACAAACACTTGGCATGCATGAGCTTGCATACAATTGGAGATTTCTAGTCAACAGGCTATAATGGCTCTAATTCCTTCAAATAAGCATTTTATCAAACATATGGGGAGCATGCTTGGCTTATTCAATAATTTCTTCACTTAATTGACATTAACACATCACTTAACAAGCAACTTGAAGAGGTTTTATCATGAATATAACATACTAGGGTCAAAGCTTGAAACCTCATAAACAAAACATGAATTAAAAATTCAATAATAGCATGAACTCCAATTTCAATTCACATAAATCATGAAAACTCATAAACATAAGATCTTTGAATTTTAGAAAAGGATTCTTAAGCTTATTGGATGAAAGGGACCCAAGAATCAACATCTGCATACCTTAGGGAAGCTCTTTCTTGAAGGCTCTTGGAGAGATTCTTGATTTCTTGATTTCTCTTGATTTTTCTTGAAGAAGAAAGAAGGGTTTTGATTTGTAAGAAACCCTAGTTTGATGTTGAGTTGGAGAAATGAAGTTGTGAGCCTTAATCGAGTATAAATAGAGGCTGAAAAAAGTTGAAAAAGACCAAAAACCCTTTTAAAAATGAGTTAAAAATGCTGAACAGGGGCTGCGACGGTCCGTCGCTTAGTCTAACAGTCCGTCGGATCATCCATCGTACATCGGTCAGAAAAAGTACACACTTCCTTAATGCGACTGTCTCAGCGATGGTTCGTCGCCAAACCGACAGTCCGTCGAAACATCCGTCGCACGTTGGCCAGGATGAGGCCACACTGCATCAGCGGTGATGGTCCTAGCGATGGTCCGTCGCAGACTTAACTGTCTGTCATCCGGGCCATCGCACTTGGGCTAAAAAATGGACTTACTACCTTGGTTACGACGTCCTGAGCGATGGTTCATCGCAAGCTCAACGGTCCATCAACCCGACTATCTCACATGGGCGGTTCTATCTGCTTTCAGTAAAACGGCCATAACTTCCTCGTCTGATGCCGGATTTTGACAAAATTGGTTTTGATGGAAAGCATATTCAATGACCTACATGAAAAAAAGTTGATATTGGGTAAATTATACATGGTTTAAAATATTTCTTACTTGGGAAGGCATTTCTCAATCTTTTAGGGCTGAATTTATGCTTCACTAAACACGATCTAAGGCTCAGACTACGAGAGAATTTTGCGGGGTCTTACAGTAACTCTTTAGCTTGTCTTTACCTATGGCACGGTACTGATACCCTTCCAACCGGGGTCACAGGTTGGACCCTAACTCAGTTTCCTTATGTTATTTAGGGCATGTCGGTTAGATGATTACCTCTCACAGTCTCAGTTTCAATCTTCATAATAGAACTCAGTTTAGTTCTACAGTATTAAGACTGTCAGAAATAGCCAACCAGTATTAGTAAATCAGTTATCAGTAACTTTAGATATCAGTTATTCAGTATCAGAGTTCAGGACTTAGCTTCAGACAAGCTTAGTCACAGTATTTATCTATATGCACATTAGTGTACACTAAGTATTTATAGTAGTATCAGTTATCCATGTACTCTTATGTTCAGATACTCTATATCATGCAGTCAGTTATTATTCATGCATATGAACCCTTGCATTCAACCTTCCCCCATCTAGCATACCAGTATATTCCATATACTGATGCATACTCTTTCATTGCGCTATGATGTCTTATATCATAGGTTCGGATGCTCAGGTTCCTGACCGCGCATAAATAGATTCAAATTCATCCAGCAGCAGTATATTAGCAGTGAGTCCTCATCATTCAAGGATATTCTTTTATTTTATTTTTTGAGTAGACTCGGTATTTTAGTAGATGGAGTTAGTTGGGGAATTATCCTATCAACTCCACATTCAGACAGTTCAGTTTAAAGGCTTTTCAGACTAGTTTTCAGACAGTATTCAGTTTTATAAATTTTTATTATAGTTTAATATTTCAGCAGTATTTTAGATATTTGAATCTTATGGTATTTCAGCCTATTATTCTGCATTTATTTTAGTATATTATTCAGTGCTCATAGAAGATATCAGTCATGGGTTAGCTTGTGGTTCTTCGGGGTCGTAAGCACTGTATGGCATCCGGGTTACAGACTTGAGGTATTACCGATGTATAATGGTAAATCTCATCATATAAGACGGAGATATAATACTATTAGAGAACTACTCTGTCGTGGAATTATCATAGTTTACTGTGAAGTAAAAGGATAATGTGTTGGATCCACGTACAAAAGGACTATCTAGAGAGAGTTGAGAGATCATCAAAGGGAATGGGTTTACAAACTAGGAAAAGTCATCATGGCGGTAACTCTACCTAGAAAACTGGAGATCCCAAGAGCTAGGTTCAAGGAAATCAAATGAAGTTGTGACTAATGGTTCAACATTATCAATATACTCAACCTATTCTCATGATGAAGACAATATTTAGGAAATAAGGATAAGGCTTATGGTTTGAAGCTTTTCAGTGGTTTCTAAGTTTGATAGATTTGACCAAATAGTTTGATATAAAGGATTAAACTTTTAGGAATCACCTATGTGAGAGTGAAGTGAAAGCCGCTTCAAGGAGTATGATAGTAAAGGTGTATTCTCTTAACTCTCATGAAACCAAATCATGTTCATGGCTGAAATAAATAAGATTATGAGAAGTATAAGTGGTAAAAGGTTGGTCGTGTGACTTATGGTATCTAGGTGTACACTAAAGTTTGATGGTTTAAGGATATCATATCTACCAATTGACCAAGTATATCCGATGCAAGTTTACTATAAAAAGCTCAAAGATAAATTGGCTTGCCCAGATGCAACTAGTCCTTACTAGTAGATCACACACTTGTCCGTATATATTTTTGATAATATAGCTATTCCCCATTCATGTGGGGGATTGTAGGTTTGTAAGATATGTGAATGGAAATGAATAGGTGTTTTTTTAGAAACACATCAAGATAAAGGATGCAATTTCAATAGAAACCTTTTCACTTTGGATGGTTATAACCTTTATAATGGGTTGTGACTTTTCCTAAGAGTTACACCTTTTTTGAAGAGTTGCACCTTTATGAAGAGGTGCACTTTTCTAAACCATTGATTCTCTTCATGAAGAAACACCTTGATTTCTATAAATACTTGAATTTTTTTCTCAGGTAAAGACATGAATTTGAGTTGAAAAATCATCTTCTTCTTCTTTTAAAAATTCTTGTGTGTTTGACATACCATTATATAATAACCCTTCATATCATTTTTCATATTTTTGCTTATTTTTGTTGTTAGATCTTCTCTATAGCTTCCACAAGTCATTTATAACTTTATTGAACTGACAGTGCAATTACCGAGCAGTTCATTTAGTTTTTAGAGCCATTTTTCTATTTTGAAGTTTGCGGTGATTCCAAATGGCCACCAGGCAAAAACATTAGTTAAATAATGTCGAATGTAAATTTTGACTATTCCAGCAGCTCCAAAATGTCAATTTTAGGCTAGGTGGACCTTTGGTTTGGGTCTCAAGGCAACCAGGCTTATTTCGACATATTGGTCGAAAAGTTAAGAAAATAAAATACAGGTGTGGGACCCATATCGAAAAGACCTTGGATGGAAATTTTAATTGTGCCATTGAGTCTAAAATATTGAATTTGTTATATTTACATAGTCATTTGAAAATATGGGACTCCGGATGATCCCGAGAGGTTGCGGAGACTTAAAAAAATTCCAAGTTTTAACTGTCAACTGGTGGCTATCGCAAGCCAAGGGTTGCAATCACAATACCCTTGGAAGTGTACTAGCATAATTGAGGTATGTAGGTCATGATTTGTACCATCATGTGCATCCACAATATGTGGTGATCGCGATCCTCGGGTCGCAATCACCGAACTCGAGGGTTTGGGTTGTGTATAAATGGACACTTTATTTCATGATTTTAGCCATTTCTCATCTATTTCTTGAGATATTAAACACTAAAGAGTGATATTAAGAGGTATTTAGGCTTTTGGGTGATTGGGAAGCTTGATTAACACTTGTTTTCACGATTATCTTTCTATTTAAAGTAAGAATTCACCCTTTTCTTGGTAGATTTTCTTGATTTCATGTTCAAAATCCCCTAAAATCTTATGGGCTTGATTTTATCCCCAATTTAGCTTGAATTTCTCCCATTTTTTAGGATAATGATTCTTTTAGCATGTGAGATGATTGGGTTAGTTTCGAAAATGTGATTTCCAGAAGTGAGACCCACATGGGGTTTTGATGTTATTTTTGAACCCAAAGAACAATATCGTAATATAAGTATCTTATGAGCTTTCTTCAGTGTCCAGGTAGGCTAGATTTTATCCTTGTTAGATTGAGCTAATTCACAGTATGTTTTTGATATTATGTTAGATTTGGGATGGGTTTTAGGTGTTGGTGTGATAAATAGAAATACTTGGGATTAGTTAGATCATTTAGGCCATTTTGAATACTATTTTAGGCACAATTAACCTAGTTATTCCTATCTTAGGTAAAATTGACCTTGTAGGCTTTGGTTAGAGGGAAATACCTTAGTTACTTCATTAATGATGAAATTTTCTTGATCACTTAAGTTTAGGATGAAACTTACCCAAATTGCTTTACTTTAGTCAAAATTGATTTAGTTATTGTATACTAGGAGAAATTGCTATCCTAGGGCTAGTTGTGTCTTGTTCAACATCTAATAGTGGATTTGGATACCTTAGCCTAGTTTGGGGTAGATATTTCTTATTAATGATTTTGAGGATTCAGAAGTGGTCACTTCAACCCACCTTAGACCAAGACTTGTGATAGTTATTAAAGACCCTTGATACACGTGTGTAGATCTAGGAAGATGGTTATCTCGATAATATATTGATGAATTGGTACTTATTGGCTGTTATGAATGACATTAGAAGTAATTCTATATATATATATGGATTATTGGTTAAGCTCATAATAAGCTATTGAGTATGCAATTGATTTGGCTGTTGATTGGGCTACCGAATATACTATTGAATGATACCTTGACTATGATATTGACTAAGGCACAAATTATACTATTGATTGTGCTATTAATAAGTTATAGATTATGCTATGGATTAACTATTGATCAAGTTATTATTAAGCAATTTGTTATGCTAATGATAAGCCATTAATTAGGTAATTGACAAGTTACTACCTATTCTTTGATAATGAAATTATATTAGTTCTAATTTTTATTGACTATATTGGTGAATACGTTATGGATTATGCTTAAGAGAATGCTTATTAACTATATTGGCGATTATGTTATTGTTTGTGCTAAAACACCGCGCTTATTTACTATATTGGCAATCATGTTATTGATTATGCTAGAGCTTACGATTCGATTATGATTATTGATCATGTTAATAGATTATATTAATGGTTATGCTATTAAATACTATAATGATTATGTTATTGGCCATATTGATGATGATATTGATAATATATACCTGATAAGGCCGGAGGATAATTATGATGATATATACCCGGCAAGGCTAGAGGATAATTATGATGATATAGATCCGACAAAACTGGTGGATGATTATGATGATATATATATACCTGGTAAGGCTGAAGGATGATTATAATGATATATACCTGTCAAGGCTGAAGGATGATATGATGATATATAAATGCCCAAAAATATTGAAAGATGATTATGATGATATTTATGAGAATATTATTGAATATTCATACCGATTCGAGTCCGGCTATATGTATCATACTATAATCATGTACTTATTATGATATGATGACATTAAGGTGAGAGATTGACAATCTAGCTAAGTTGAAAAAGAGGAAATAGATATAATGTAGAATTATATAAATAGACTCTAGTGATATAATGATTAGTTGATAAATATTGGCTACTTGATAAATATTGGCTAGTTGGCAATGTTGGTTAGTTGGTAAATACAGACTAGTTGATAAGTGATAATTACCTACTATATGAAGATTAGTTAATAAGTGATGTTTAGTTGATAAAGGATGATTTATTGATACACAAGAATTAGTGCTACATGATGGGTAGTTTATAAGTGTAGACTTATTTACAAATGATCAATATGGTAAATCAATGATTATAGTGTGTATGACTTAGATGAATTTCAATTGTATTAGGAAAGGCGATAAATGATGGTGGTGGGCTATGCTATCTTGTTTTTACCTTCCAGGCTTACAGGGGCTTGCGATGGGTTGGGTTATGCTATCTTGTTTTTACCTTCCAGGCTTACAGGGGCTTGCGATGGGTTATTTACTTTTTTTCATTAATTTTGTAATTAGGATTTCATGTGTTGATGATTTATGTTACATTATGCTATTATTCTTATTTACTTACTAATTTATGCACAACGATGTTGGAGTTGATTCAGGTTCTTTGTATACCTTGACTTTGTTAAGTTATCTTGCATTTTTTTCATATTCTTATCATGATTTAGCTTAGTTGGCCAATGATGCCTACTGAGTACCCTTTGTTTTGGTACGTATACTACACTTCTATACCTTTTTGATCTAGATTTGACTACTAGTTATCGCCATTGATTCGTGTTCGTATGGTGTTGATATCCAAAGATAGGGTGAGCTCTTGGAGTCTAAGTCACTCATTTCCTTCTATATTTCTATATTTAGTCTTTTATTTTGAGATAGATGTATTGACTATTCTAGATACTTGGGTTATATTTCTATTTCTAGATACTCTTGTACTGGCTTTACCAGGTCATGGGATGGTATTTATGTAATGATTACCTTTAAATTATTTCTATTTTCTTACTTATTTATTATATTGGATTGCCTATTACGCCCTATTGGGGTATTTCCATCAAGTTAACCCATTGTGTTTAACTTTGGGTTATGGTTTGTCGTAACTACTAGCAGGATGGAGTAGGTGAGGTCATGACTCATAAATTGGGTTGTGACAAATTGGTTTCAGAGCCTAGGCTACATCGGTATTGCTGGTACAAGAGCAAGTGTCTAGTAAAGTCCTGTAAATCAGAACGATGACGTCTATTTTCTTTCTTTGAGAGGCTATAGGACATTTTAGGAGTTCTTTACTTCTTTCACTTATTTTGTGCTAAGAGTTTGAGTTGGTTCATATAACATTCCTTTTATTTCATTTTTTTCATAGATGGCTAGGACACATCCAACTGCTACTTGTGATAAGGGTCCTAATACCAAGCCTAGGGATCTATCTCCTATTTGTGGATGACCCAGAGGTCATGGACAATCTATAGATATGTCCCTAGTTAGAGAACAGGATAGAAGTCCTCTACCCTATTCCTGATCTTAAGCTAGAAATGCTTTTTCCCCAACCACGATGTTCCAAGGACTAGCCCAGGCTCTACCGGGGTTTATTTCTTCTTTAGTGCTCAAAGATGGTTTAGTTTAGCTTTTGGGGTTAGTTGGTGGTACACAGTCTACAGATTAGAGTGGTATGGTGGTAGGGGCACAGCCTGTAGCTGCGGCTCCTAGAGTTGAGGTTCCTCTTATGTCAGTAGTTGCTCAACTAGTAGTTTCCTAGCCTACTACGTCCGGCGAGAAGAAGAAAATATTGGGTAGATTCTTGATATTATCTTGCCTAGGTTTTCTGGTACTCCCAGCGAGGATGCATATAAGTTTCTAATTTTTTGTGAGCATTGGATCTGTAATTTGGGACTTATTGAGACTAGTGGTATGGATTACACCATATTTTAGTTAGACTTGACTGCTCAACATTCATGGAGAGATTATATGGATTCTGGACCAGATGGATCTTCTCCTTTGACATAGACTCAATTATCCGAGATATTTTTGGAGAAGCATATGCCTTTCATCCTTAGGGATCATTGAAGGGATCAGTCTTCAAGATAAGAGAAGGGATCTATGACTTCTATGAGTATGCGGATCATTTTCATGAGTTAGCTAAGCATGCAACTTCTATTCTAGATACTAAATATGAGAGAGTTTATTTCTTTATTAGAGAGTAGAGACTTCCTCTTTGTATGTCTACTCAGACTTTGGCTACAGTGGGTAGGTCTTTTGCTGAGATTTCTAATCATTCTCAGCTTATGGAGGAGATGCATCACGAGTCTTATAGAGGCAGCGATAAAAGGCCTAGTCATCTAGGCAGTTTCAGTGGGAGCCATAGTAGTTCCTAATTCAAAGGTATCCAATTTCATAGTTGATATCCTCTGCGTCCATCTTATCAATCTCAAAGGAAGCCTAGTCAACCTGTTCAGGTGGTGCTTTAGATTACTGATGGAGGTCAATCTAGTGCTAGTGATTGCCCTAGTCAGGGTAGGTTCAGTCTTCAAGAGATTCATCATTTGGTCATTATAGAAGTGGTGGTTATTATGGTTTACCTAGATTTGTTATTTCTGGTTCATCTCTTAGTCACTACTCGTGAGATTTCTAAGTCGTGGGGTGATTATTGCTTCAGCTCAGAGTGTTCCTCCTATTAGAGCAGTTCATCCCTCAGCTAGAGGTAGTTCTTAGGTTCGTAGGATTTCTAGGGTAGTCAAGGAGGGTTCTTAAGAAGGAAGGATAGAAAGATGGTCAGGAGCCCAAACAGGTGGTGGACGTGGTTACTTATGCAGTACCTGCTAGACCTAAGGCTTAGTCTTCAGATGTTATTATTACTAGTATGATTTTGGTGTGCCGTCAGTCGACTTTGCTTTATTAGATCTGGGATCCACTTATTCATATATTTTTGGCTATTATGCTCCATGGCTAGAGTTATCTTACGATTTATTATCTGTGCCATTATGTGTATCTACTCCCATGGGTGATTGTTTAGTAGTGGATTGGGTTTTCAAATCATGCGTTATGACTATTAGAGATGTTAATACTCATGTTGATCTTATTGTTCTGGATATGGTGGATTTTGATGTGATTTTAGGTATGGACTGGTTATCCCACTATCATTGCAATCATGGATTATTTTGCTAAGACAATTACTTTAGCCATACCCGATGTACCCCCAGTTATGTGGCAAAAAGCGGTTAGCCACAAGTCAATGGGGATTATTTCTTATGTTCATGCTAGAAGGCTTATTTTGAGGGATTATGAGTCTTATCTCGCTTATATTTATGATACTAGTATGGAGATTTCATATCTTGACTCTGTTCCTATAGTTTGTGAGTTTCCTGATGTGTTTCCTACCGACCTGCTAGGTATTCCCCTGTCTGTGAGATTGAGTTTGCTATTAATATCGAGCTTGGAACCAAATCTATTTCTATGGAACCTTACCATATGAATCCTATCGAGCTTAAGGAGCTAAATTCTCATCTTCAGGATTTTCTTGGTAAGGGTTTTATAAGACCGAGTATGTTTCCTTGGAGAGATCCTGTGTTGTTTATAAAGAAGAAAAATGGATCCATACATATATATATTCATTATTGGTAGCTTAATAAGGTGATGGTAAAGAAACATTATCCTATGCCTCACACTGATGATTTGTTTAACCAGCTTTAGGGAGCGACAGTGTATTATAAGACTGATTTGAGATCTAGTTACCATCAGTTGAGGATTCAGGCTGAGGATATCCCAAAGACAGCTTTTAGGACTTATTATGGTCATTATGAGTTCTTGGTGATGTCATTTGGTTTGACTAATTCCCCGGCTGCATTTATGGATTTGATAAACCAAGAGTTTAGGCCTTATTTGGATTACTTTGTGATTGTTTTCATTGACAACATCCTTCTGTATTCGAGGAGTAGAGAGGAGCATGTACAGTATTTGAGGATTGTGCTCCAAACGTTAAGAGATCAAGTTCTCTAAGTGTGAATTTTGGCTTGAGTCGGTGACATTCCTTGGGTATATGGTGTCTAAGGATGGTATTAAGATAGACCCAGCTAAGATTTAGGCAATTCATGATTGGGCTTGACCTACATCACTAACTAAGGTTTGTAGCTTGATTGGTTTAGCTGGTTATTATAGATGATTCATCAGGGGTTTTGCTACTATTTCCTATGACCGATTAACCCGAAAGGAGGTTTCTTTTTGATAGTTCGAGGAGTGTGAGTCAAGCTTTAGAAAGCTCAAGGATTTTCTTACTTCATCTCCTATTCTAGTTCTTTCTATAGAGGGTGGGGGATTCACAGTGTTTTGTAATACTTCTGGTGTTGGTCTAGTTTGTGTGTTGATGCAATAAGGTCGTGTTATTACTTATTCTTCAAGACAACTTAAGGTTCATGAGCACAACTACCCCACTCATGATATTGTAACGCCCTGATTTTCTGAACCGGAATGCTACACGATGCTCATGACCCCGAAGGACCACAAACTAACCCATGACTGATATCTGTACCTGTAACTACATAATATACATATAAAATGCAGAAACATGAACAAAGAGGGCATAAGGTTCAATCTTGAATAATAAAATATTTGAAATAAGGTGGTATCACAGTACCAAAACAAAAATGAAAATACTAAAGTCTAAATCTGAAAACTCTATAATCATCTAAAAGCCTCTAAACTGTCTGAATAAGGAGTTGAAGGAACATGTCTCCAACTAACTCCCTAAACTGAAAATAAACTGAAATACTGAAGTAATAACTGTAACGATCATGTCCTCCAAAAGATGAGGATTCACTGCTTACTGAACTGCTATCGCTGATCTAGAATCTGCACCTAAGAACCTATGGTGTAACATAAAAAGAAAGCACCATAGCGCAAATGCGTCAGTACAACTAAAGTACTGAGTATACGTGGGGGTAGGCTAAATGCATGGAGTTTATATTCATGAACATGCTGACTAATATGAACGTGAGAATACATACATACATATGTAACTGCTACTAAACTCATGGAGATACTGACTACTTGAGTTTGAACTCTGACAACATGAGTTTCTTGATACTGAGATACTGAATGACTGAGTTTACTGATATTGATATGTAATTCACTAATAAGTGAGGAACTGATACTGCATTACTGAATATTGGGAGACTGATACTATATTAATGATAAAGGAATGATTGTTTCTGATAGTTCTGATTATGAAGAACTGATTTAATTGACCACATATAACAGTTCTGAAACTGAGCTCGTGATAACATGACTACTGAGTATTAATACTGATGACATGTATTTACTGATAACATATCATGAATGATCACTGAATTCTGATAACTGATATATCTGATAACATGAGTTCTGATAATGGATAGCATGAATGATTGTATCTAATAGTCCTAATTCTGGGGAAAACTATCTGAGTTCCAAACTGTATCTGAACATCTAAGTCTGAGATCATTCCTAACTAACGAGTGATCTCTGAAACTAATAATGAGAATACTCGACTGAATCTGAGATTGAGATCAAGTCTGTCTGCCAGGTGACCTCTAGATCTAATAATAAGCATCTGAATATGGGACCAAGCCTATCTGACGGGATGATTCAGGAATCAATGGAACTATCTGATTTCCAAACTGTATTTGAACATCTACGTCTGAGATCAGTCCTAGCTAATGAGTGATCTCTGAAACTAATAATGAGAATACTCGACTGAATCTGAGATTGAGATCAAGCCTGTCTGTCGGGTGACCTCTAGATCTAATAATAAGCATCTGAATATGGGACCAAGCCTATCTGACGGGATGATCCAGTAATCAATGGAACTATCTGAGTTCCAAACTGTATCTGAACATCTAAGTCTGAGATCAGTCCTAGCTAACGAGTGATCTCTGAAACTGATAATGAGAATACTCGACTGAATCTGAGATTGAGATCAAGCATGTCTGTCGGGTGACCTCTAGATCTAATAATAAGCATCTGAATATAAGACCAAGCCTATCTGACGGGATGATCCAGGAATCAATGGAACTATCTGAGTTCCAAACTGAGATCGATGACTGTATCTAACAGTCCTTATTCCTGATTTCTACTCTGAAGACTGATACTGAAACTATAACTGTAACTGTGGGAGGTAGTAACCTAACCGACATGCCCCAATACTGAACTGGTGGGGTACAATCTTTACCCTAATTGGAAGGGTATCAATACCGTTCCATGGGTAGAGACCTCTGCTATGGTCAAGCCTCTCTGACGGGTGACCCTGAACAGAAAATCAAGCCTAAGGCAATATAATAGTCAAGTATAGCCTTACTCTGATGGGTGACTCTTGTCCTGCACTGGCTACGCAGTTCTGGAGTACAGGGATTGCTGTTAACGATTCTACCTCTCTGACGGGGAAACCTCCATCCCCTTACTCGCTCGGTGCTAGTTCCTACTCCCAACTGAAATACTCTAAAAAGATTAACTACGCTAAACTGACTAACTGAACTAAACTGATTTATAAACTGATTAACTGAGCTGATAATATTTTCTTAGCTGAACTAAGCTGAATTCACTAAGTTCCATTGACTGACGGAAAAGCTACTTGAGATCTGAGGTCTGACTGAGAGTACCGAAACTACTGGGACTACTGAACTACTGAGATTTTTGATTTTTTCTTAGTCACGTGACTAATTGAAATCTATAGAGTATAGCTTGACTGAGGATGTCTTGAAACATAACACTAGCTCTAGGCACACAGCTATAGTTTTTGGGTACAAGTACCCCCAAGACTCGATGTAAGGAAACTGACACACATGACTGACTTGATCATAAGAGTAGAGTCCACAATTCACACTATCATAAGTAAGGATTTCATAATAAGAATGATTCTCAACAAACTATCACATGATCGGGAATGCACACAACATGTATATACTTTCATGGCTTCAATAACATGGTCATTCCATATCACAATAATATCATGAGCATCTCATACAACATCTTCAATTCAAGAAAATAGCATGGGGATCACGTTGAACATAAACTTAGAACATGGACTAGTCATTTAGGACTATTATGTCATAAAAGCATGATTTCTATTCCCTTAGGTATTTTCACAAACACCTTACATGCACATCTTAGGCATAGGTGGATTCATCAAGATTACAAATATTCAACCACCAATTTCACATATTTATACATTAAATACCACCATATCCTCACATAAAATATACAAAGATCCCATCTTAGGCATCATCAAACTCCAACCACATGAACATCAACCAACAACAACATAAACATCATAATACATAATTTAGAAGATGGTTCTTGAGCTTCATGGATGAAAGGATTCCATGAATCAACTCACGCATACCTTAGGAGGAAGATTCTTGATGATTGACGGAGGAATTTCCTTGAAATTGGATCTTCAAGCTTAATTATGCAACCCTAGTTGTTTTTCTCTTTTAGTGCTCTTGGATGATGAGCTTTGAGATGTTAATAGGGTTGTAATATGTTTAGAAGCTATAAATTTTGTAGGGTTAAGTTTAGGGATGTGTAAGGAGTGTTAAAAAACTTAATTACCCTCAAAATAACTCAAGACGGAGTATTTTTGGCGCTTGGAACTGACTTAGGCGGCGCCTAACCAATCGCCTAAGTTTGGTTGGGCGGCGCCTAACCAATCGCCTATCCTTACTGTCTCTGACGAAAATGGGCATAACTTTTTGCTCGGGTATTGGATTAAGGCAAAATTGGTATCGTTGGAAAGATAATTCGATTATCTAAAATTTGGTGGGTCTAAATATGTATAAATACCATATTAACATCGAGTTATATTTGTTCAAATATGACCCTTTCAAAATCGAACACTAAAACTTGATGGATTCAAAAACTCTTAGCTTGTATTACCTTAAGTGACTCATATGAACATTCTTAATGCATCATAATCTATCTTATATCTAGGATATTCATTGTAATTCATGCACTAAAATGCTACTCACAGCATAAAAGGTTTCATATGTAGGAAAACTTATTCACTTCCTAGCTTAGAAACATGCGGGACAAAAAGCAAACTGCGGAGCTCCAAGTTACTTCAGTGGTGGATGTGGAGAATGAAATGGAAAATGAGGAGGGTCTTGATGACCCACCTTGAGTATTGGAGAAGAAAGACGTCGTGCCAAGACGATAACTAAGGCGCTATGTGGGAGGCAACCCATAAATGCCACGAAAGTGGCCCGTATCCTTTTATCATGTTTCTATAGTATAGCTATTAGCTTTTGCATAGAAATAACTCATGCATTTATGGTACTATAGAAGTGCATTGGATGAGCTTGAAAAGGGGGAAATGTGCAATCTTGCTTTGAAAAACTAAACAAGGAAAAAATTGGTAAAAATTGAGCAAAGAGCTGAACAGGGGAAAATAAGGGAGCAAATTGCTCTCAGTTACCATGATTGTGGTCCTCAAGTGCGATCATAGTCACCCGCGTGTCCGCGATATCAGCGACCTAACCGCAGTCGCGGCCACTTCATCCATTTAATCCCTAATTTCCCTCATTTCTCTCACCACTCCCTTTCATGATTGTACTCTCTAATTTGGGCTAGATTCTGGCCAAGTTTGTGAGCTCTCCAACAGCACCCTTGCATCTATTTTGCATCACAACTCTGGTAGGCATCATGAATCAATGCTTTTATTTTTTAAAATAGGCCCTAGAATGCATGATAAAGGGAGAGCCTAAAGTTTTGATTGTTATGCTTTCCATGTTGTCATACTTGGTGTTAGTTTGGTGATGGCTGCTTGAATAAGGTGTGCACACAAGTGAGGAAATCATGAGTACCCAATAATGTGCAAAACGTGTAGACAAATGAGATATGCACACCAAGTGTTTGACACGTTGCCCAAATGAACTTTCAATAGTGATAATTTCATTCGAAAAGGCACATTCAAATGCTTATTTGCATTGATCAATTGTTCTTCCTGTAAATCCATATTGTCAATCATGCTAGTATCCTAAAAACTTGGGAAGGATTTAAACATGGGGAGCTGGCACGAAAGTATCGCGACAGCGGTCACAGTCCATGATCGCGGCAATGCGATCGTAGTCTTGACCCGCGATCGCTGTAACCGGGGCCAGTTCCCTACCATACTAAAAATCCTACACTCCTAAATTTTTAGCCTAGTTTCATCAAGCACCTTTTACAATGAGCACTAGTGAATAATGAGATACAATTTGTATGATAAAATATCATTGATAGATATAATGAATGCCTAGTGTTTTCAGAACAATCTCATGGGAAAGTATGATCACATCCGATTCATGGCACTAGAGTGCCACACTCACTACTACAGTGATCTTCTGAGGACAAAGCTGCTCCCAAAAAATGGTATTTTCTTGGAGAATGTACCACAGAAACTATCGACATTTCATGAAAAACTTAAAGCCATAGGGTGGCAATGCTTTACTCTGGAGTTCGGTGTTGCAAATGAACAATGGGTACATGAATTTTATGCCAATATCAGTGAAGTATCCCTCTCGGACCCATTCAATGTGACTATTAAGATTTGAGGAAAATCGGTGAAAGTTGGGGCTAAGCAAATCAATGATGTTTATACGCTCCAACATGCAAACATGGGTGAATTCAAAGAAAAGGGTTGTAAATTGGGGAGTTGGTTGGCACAATGGTTGTTCCCCAGAAAATAAGTCTCTTGGGAAAAAAATAAAAGCAACATCTATATGAATGACCACTTTGAAGGCTCGGATATGGCTGCACATTATTTGTAGTTAAGTCTCTCCTTGCACACATGTGACAGCAGACCCAGATCAATGTGCTCGAATGGTTTCTTTCATTCTAAAAAGCATCCTTTTGGATGTTGGTCGGCTTATGGTTAATAAAATGGATCATTTTATGAAAAAAACGGTGTGCATCTCTTCTTCCCCTCTTTAATTAGTGGTATTTAAAGGAGAGCGGGGGTTGAAGAGTATGCTAGTGATACGCGGGTACATCCTGGTGCTCCCATCTACCCCTTGAGGATTCGAGGAGAGGGCGCACCTGGCAAAGAAAAGAAGCAAAAGATTGACTTGGAAAAGCCAGCATGTATTGAGCCTGAGTCTCATAGTCCAACCACTACCGAACCTCTTGAGGAGATTGGAGTTGATATTGCAGCCATCAGGGAGCTTGTGTCTAGTTTTCCCCAAGGATCGTGAGAGTCTTCCACCACTCATCATTCATATGTGTCACATGCCGATTATGAGAAGTACAGGGAGGACCAAAAAAAGCAAGAGTCTACCATTGCTAAGCTTGAGAAAGCCTACTTCTCTTTGGCAGTCACACCGAGACCTCTGGATTGAACATGAAAAAATGATTACAAGAGAGAAGAAGAGAGATGAGTTCTTTATCAAGATGTGGAAGGGGGTGAAGGGTCTATTGAAGGTCCTAAAACCCCGATATAGACTTCCTTTCTCTTGGGTAGAAAGTGATGAGTCCCCAGCCGAGTGGAACAATCTTTGGGAGAATGGTGATGATGCAGAATCCGAGAGTGAAAGCAGCCCTTGATGCGGTTTCAGAGAGCACCCTTATATTTTTTATCCTTAATTATTTATACAGTGGGGACACTGCTATCCATTCTGTTTGGGTGTCTCCTTATTCATTTGATTTGGTCCTGTATTATTGATATTTTTGTGTACTCTGTTGCTCTTTTGGATGATTCTTAGTTTTATTTGGGTTGTAATATTCGAGCACTCTGATGGTGTCCACATTTGCATGGATTAGTTACTTTATTCTTAGTTTTCTACTTTAGTTTAGTTTTAATCGACTAGTTTTTCCCTGTGATAGACTGAGTGACGACATTCTTAAAGGGAAAGCATCGTGATTAGGTTTTGAACCATGGATGCAGAGAAGTCTGATTACCTGTGGCATCATGGCTAATGCAAGGAAATTTTGAGTACTTATGGCATTGATGATTTGGGGACTACATTCATACCCATTAGCGAAGTCTAAGTAGCCCTATGGGTTATCCATCCGTATAAGAGCCACAATGTGAGACATTAATTTGGGTTGTTACCATGATTAGCAAATTATGCGTGGTACGGATGCAAAACAAACAACCCTCTTTGTCCAAAATTTTTAAAAAAATTTAAGGGCATAGACATGAGTAACCTTGTGATAAAAGTTTTCCCCTTTCTATGACTCTGAAAATTGACTTCGAAATAATAGTGAATACTCCATCATTGTCTCGAGCAGGATGAAAAATTGAACTCCCTTAACGAGATTTGCATGCCATGTGCGTGAGCTTAATTGTCTACATCTCATGTGTACTTGTACCTTCTAGAACTTTCCCCATTACTCTTTCAAAGCCAAATTTTGATTGTGCTTGGTTGGTTAAATGATCATAGGCCATTTTGTGACATTGGAAGCCTACTCTAGCCTAAAATGCCTACCAATAAACATGAGTTATCCCTAGTCACCCTCTTTGAGCCTTTGGACTTTTCTTTGGCAAACATATTAAAAGTCGTGACCTTTCTATTTGTCCTCTTTTGAACCCTATCTTCCTTGAACTTAAGGACACAAGTTGAGACTAAAAGCCAAAGTTGGGGGTGGTGGAAATTGAAGGAAATATAGTTGGGCCACGAATTCATAAAAAGATGCCTACTTGCTTAAGAAAATAAAGCATTTTGTTTTAAAGAAAGAAAAGATCCCATAAAGGAATGAAAAGCACTATTTCTGCACACACAAAAAAATGAGAAAGGTGGGAAAACAAAGAAAAGGCAAAATAGGCAAAATAGTAAAACAACAAGAAGTGGCCCAATAGCAAAAAAAAGGTAAAGAGAGTATGATGTAGAAGTTCAAGGAGGGTTTAGACCTATTGTCCTAAGTTGATATCCTACCCTGCCCTAAACCTATATTACAAGCTCAAAAAGTCCTTTGTGATTCCCAACAAAATGTGGCCATTGTAGTGGCGATTGAAAAATAGGGGCAAGCCTATGCAATGATACTTGTTAGCATGGAGAATTTCTTGAGAGAGAGAGTGTTTCCATTTCAAATTCCTTATTGTGTAATTAGTGACAAGGTGTGTGAATTCTTCTTTCTTGTGAGGAGGCATGTGAACAAGTTGAGGTGGATGATTTTGTCATCCTATGCACAATGAGATAAAAAGGGGTATAACTTGGTTGTAGTCAACAAGTGAGTCATTTCTAGAGTGTTAATGGTTGTTACATGGTTGATCCTCAAAGTCTAATGCATCTTTCAAATATTCCATTTTATTGAGGGGTGTTGTTGAAGCCATTTTGCCCATATACAAAGAGTTTTTTGTGGTAGCCATCAAGTTTAAGTCATTTTGATCATTGAGTGATAGAATGAGGGAATACATGTGAAATTGTCTCATAGAAAAAGGTGGTGTTACTTGAGGACAGGCAAAGTTTTAAGTTGGAGTTGTTGATGAGTGATGATTTTACCGCTCATTTGCACCAAATATTTGTGCACACTACCATGTTTTGTATAAGAAAATGAGACATCATCTTGATATAAATGCAATAATAACCACATTTTCTCGGTATGTAGTTGAGAAGATGAAAAGATATGGATCGGAGCTAAAAAATGGTCAAATGGAAGCAAAAGGAGTGCAGTTGGAGACCTAGAGCAGTTCAACCTCAGTTACCGCGACCGCTTTCTTCAGGTCGCGGTCACGGTCAGTCAAGATGGTTAGCATAATTTGATCGTGAAGTACAACCACACCCGCATAGCCGCGATCGCAGTTCAGAGGGAATATGACCCAGGGTAGTTTTGTAAAATTGCATAGACGAATCCCAAATCATATATAGGCAAAACCCTTTCTTCTTTGGGCATTGCTTACCTCATAGATATTTTTGAATTGAAAGGAAAAAACCCTAATTGGTCAAGTGTGTAACTACTCTTGGAGGCTTAATCTCTTAGTAATTTTATAAAGAATGAATGTTTTGGATAATTTTTATGGTATCTCTCTTTTCTATTGTCATGAGTATCTAAGTAATTTAATCTTGGGATTATGTTGAACTAAAGTGTAATTGTGTATGGGTGTTGTTGTGTTTGCATGATTTTTAGTTATTGAGTATGGATTCCACCATTTCTTGGGTTAATGAGTTGGAATTTGATGGGTGAAAACTCAAATCTCCAAATGGGTTTGATGGGTGAAAACCCCAAACTCTAAAAACCCTTTATCATCCTTGAAAGAGGGATAGAGGTGAATAAATAGTAATCCATAACATCTTTGAAAAAGAGTTATAGGGGTGCAAGGTAATGGTGGATAATTAAGTCTATAGTTTACTACCTTTTGCAATCTTAGAAATAAGTATGATTGGAGTGTAAGCCATGTTAAGAGCATCATCCTAGAAATAGGGATGCTTGATTGAGGTTTTGGGTGATTATAACTTGTACACTTATTAGGTGCTCGAAAGAGTCAATGGGTGAAATCATTGTTGTTTTATTGAAATATTGGCCATAATGACTATAGACCTAGACTATCATTTACTTAGCAACTAAGTTTCATGTTAAACCATCAACAACCCGCATGTTTTACCTTTAAGTAGACATAATCCCAAGATCTCCTCAAATCTTGATTTCAAACTAAAAAGTGTCATATTCGTGCATTTTTTATCAATAATTTTTACAAACCATCCTTATCTCAAATCCCCCAATTTAATTTATACATCGTATTTGTTAGCATTTCGGCTACCCTTTTAGTAACTAGAACACTCATAGGATTTGATGTTTATAATTCGCTCCTTGTGGATTCGATCCCAACTTTAGTTGGGTTATTTACAACGACTGCCTCACCCCTCAATCATGGGAGTGAGTTGAGCATTATCACTAAGTCAGTGCATTTCATTCTTATTCAGATGTCTTTCAGTGTTGAGAGGTTAGCCCATATCTACGTGCGTGAGATAGTCCATTTGCATGGTGTGCCCATGCCTATCATTTTAGATAGGGGTTTCGTGTTCACTTTTAGCTTCTTGAGAGCTTTTTAGGGAGATTTGGGTACCCAGGTGGATTTGAGTACAGTTTTTTTTCTGCAGATCGATGGACAGTCCGAGTGACCTATTCATGTTCTTGAGGATATGCTCTGAGCCTGTGTTATGGATTTTGGAGGCCAGTGGAAGAATCACTTAGACTTGGCAGAGATTTCTTATAACAACAGTTATCATTCGAGTATTGAGGTGGCACTTTTTGAGGATTTGTATGGTAGGAGATATTGTTCTCCAATTAGATAATTTGAGACTCTTAAGGCTTGACCCCGTGGTACTGATTTTCTTCGGGAGTCGTTGGATAGAGTCAGGGTAATTTAGGATAGGTTGAGAGCACCTTAGAGTAGGTAGAAGGTATATACAGACCGTAGACTCCGTGCCTTGAGATTTGGAGTTAGTGATCGAGTATTCCTCCATGTGTCACTCATGAAGGGTATGATGAGATTTGGGAGGAAGGGTAATCTCAGCCTTAGATATATTAGACCATTCGAGATTTTTGCACAGCTGGTGAGGTAGCTTATGAGTTAGCTTTATCTTCGGGTTTTGTTTTTGTCCATCTAATTTCCATGTTTCTATGTTGTGTCGATATAGTCTTGATCTATCTCATGTTCTTAGATAGGACTAAGTCCAGTTGGATGAGCGGTTAACCTTTGTAGAGAAGCCGATGCTTATTTTGGCTAGTGATATTAGGAGGTTGCACACTAGAGAGATTCTTGTAGTTATCATTCATTAGAGGCACCACCCAGTATATGAAGCTACTTGGGAGATTGAGAATAAGATGTGGACCAATATTCTTACCTGTTTGAGACTTCAGGTACATCCTAACCCTTAACTTTCATTCGTGAAAGTTCCTTTAGTAGTGGATATTGCAATAATCCTTTCGGTCATTTCTTATATTGCTACTTATTTTCTCCATTAGAGCTTTCAATAGCTACCCCAAGTCATTTATGACTTGCTAGAACTGACAGTGCAGTTACCGGGCAGTTCGTTTGGTTTTTAGAGCATTTTAAAGTCTTTATTGGTTCCAAATAGCCACTGGGTAAAATCTTTAGTTAAACGATCTTGAATTCAAATTTACTATCCTAGAACCTCCGTAATATCAATTTTTGGTTAGGTAGACCTTTGGTTCAGGTCTCTAGGAACTCGAACTTATTTTGACCTATTAGTCAGAAAGTTAAGAAAATGGAATATAAGTATGGGACCCAAATTTTGTCAAAACAACCTCGGATAGAAATTTCAAATGTGCCATAGATTTTGGAACGTTGAATTTGGTGTGGTTACATAGTTTATTTGCATGTGCAGGACTGTGGATGGGTCTTGAGGGGTTGGCAGAGACTTCAAAGTCTCAACTGTCAACTGGTGCCGTCACTATCGCGAGCTAACGGTCGTGATCGCTTGAAATGCCCTTGGCAGTGCACTAGTAAAATCACAATGTCTAGGTCGCAATCGTGACCAGCATGTATAGCCATAAGATATGGCGATCGCAAGCCCCATGTCGCAATTGCAGAACTCAAGGGTCTGGGTTGGGTGTAAATGGACCCCTTATTTCGCAATTTTAATTTCTCATCCATTTCTTGAGAGCTTAAACCCTAAAGAGTGAGATTAAGGGGGTTTAGGATTTTGGGTGATTGGGAAGCTTAGTTAACACTTGTTTCCGCGATTATCTTTCAATTTGAGGTAAGAATTGACCCTTTTCTTGGTAGATTTTCTTGATTTCTTGTTCAACCCTCCCCCCTCCCCAAAACCTTGAGGACTTGATTTTAGCCCTAATTTAGCTATGATTTCACCCATTTTTTAGGGTTAATGATTCCTTGAGCATTTGAGAAGGTTGGGTTGGTTTCAAAAATATGATTTTTATGAATGGGACCCACATAGGGTTTTAATGTGATTAATGGATCCAAAGCATAATAATACAATATCATTATTCTCATATTGATTAGTAGAATGTGATTTTGATAGCCTAGCATTTTGAAGAGGCTTCTCAAAAGGGAAACCGATGGTTTAGCGGATCTTGCGAGCTTTCTTCGACGTCTACGTAGGCTAGATTTTATCTTTGTTAGATTGAGTTAATTCATAGTATGTTTATGATATTATGTTAGATTTGAGATGGGTTTTAGATGTTGGTGTGATAAATTAAAATACTTTGGATTAGTTGGATCATTTAGGCCATTTTGGATACAGTTTTGGACATAATTAGCCTAGCTATTTCTATCTTAGGTGAAATCGACCTTGTAGGATATTTTTATGGGGTAAATACCTTAGTTACTTCATTAATGAGGAGATTTTCTTAATCACTTGAGTTTAGGATAAAACTTACCCAATTTGTCTTACGTTAGTTGAAATTGACTTAGTTGCTCTCTACTAGGAGAAATTGCTATCCTAGGGCTAGTTGCAGCTTGTTCAACATCTAATAGTGGATATAGATACCTTTGGGATAGATAATGCTTGGTAAATGATTTTAAGGATTTAGAAATGGGCACTTTGATTCGCCTTAAGATGAGACTTGTGATAGTTATTGAAGACCCTTGATACGCGTGTATACATCTAGGAAGATGGTTATCTTGATAATATTTAGACACCTTGATACTTATTGGTTGTGATGAATGACGTTGGAAGTAATGCTTAAATGATTATTCTATATATATGGATTATTGGTTAAGCTTATAATGAGTTATTGAGTATGTTATTGATGTGGGTATTGATTGGGCTATCGAATATACTATTGAATGAGCCCTTGACTGGGATATTGACTAAGCCATAAATTATGTTATTGATTGTGCTATGAATAATCTATATATGATGCCATGGATTAACTATTGATCAAGTTATTGTTAAGCTATCTCTTGTGCTAATAATAAACCATTAATTAGGTAATTGACAAGTTACTACCTATGCTTTGATAATGCAGCTTAGTTATATTAGTTCTCATGTTTATTGACTATATTGGCGAATATGTTATGTATTACGCTTAAGAGAATTCTTCTTGACTATATTGGCAATTATGTTATTGCTTGTGCTAAAGGTTGTGCTTAATTACTATATTGGCAATCATTTTATTGATTATGCTAGAGCTTACGATTCGATTGTGATTATTGATCATGTTAATATATTATGTTAATGGTATGTTATTAAATACTCTAATGATTATGCTATTGGATATATTGATGATGATATTGATTATATATACCTGGTAAGGCCGTAGGATGATTATGATGATATATAACTGGCAAGACCAGAGGATAATTATGATGATATATACCCAGCAAGACCGGGGGATGATTATGATATATATATATATATATATAAGATTTATATACCCGGCAAGGCTAGAGGATTATTATGATGATATACACCCTGTAAGGCCGGAGGATGATATGATGATATATACATGCCTGGCAAGATCAGAAAATGAATTTGATGATATTTAAGGGAATATTTTTTAATATCCATACTGGTTCGAGTCCAGATATACGTATTATACTATGATTATATACTTATTATGATATGATGACATTGGGGTGTGAGATTCACAATCTACCTAAGTTGAAAGTGAGGAGATAGTTATAATGTAGTATGATATGAATAGACTCTAGTGATATAATGATTAATTGTTAAATATTTGCTACTTGATAAATATTGGCTAGTTGATAATGTTGGTTATTTGGTAAATAAAGACTAGTTGATAAGTGTGATTATTCGTTATATGAAAATTAGCTAATAAGTGATGTTTAGTTGATAAAGAATGATTTATTAATACACGAGGATTAGCACTACCTGATGGATAGTAGATAAGTGTTGACTTATTTATAAATGATGAATATGGTAAATCGATGGTTATAGTGTGGTATGACTTGGGAAAATTTCAATTGTATTATGAGACTTGATAAATGACGGTAGTAGGCTATGCTATCTTGTTTGTACCTTCCAAGCTTATGGAGGCTTCCAATGGGTTATTTACTTTTCTACACTAATTGGCGTATGTGAGTCAATTTTTTAATCATTATTGCATGTGTTGATGTTTTATGTTATGTTATGATATTATTCCGATTTATTTACTTATTTATGCACAGGGATGTTGGAGTTGATTCAAGTTCGTTTCTATACCTTGACTGTCACGACCTAAACCAGGGCCTGGCCATGACGGATATCTCAAGCCCGCGTGGACTGGAGACCACCTCCTTCGCCTTACCATACCAATACAGCATCCCCAAATATTGGATGAATTTCAAATATATAACAAGATAGCACATAATAAAACAATGTTAATTCATGATATGTCTATACCAACCACCGATAAGCAGACCATCGTCCGTCACCAAATAAATCAACTAAACAATCCAAGTCCACAGTAACTTAACAAAGCCTCTACAAAATCGAAGGTCAATAAAATATTGGGACATGCCCCCGACAATAGCCAAAACCAACATCCCAAAGATAGTCATCACATAAAAAGGAAACCACAATATGAACTGGGGTCTTTCGCAGGATGGAAGCTCACCACTTTAATATGACTCACTAGCTGAACCCGAATCTAAGTCACTGAGCAGGAGATGTGGAAGTATGGCCAGTTCCTGTATCGTGTGGGGATACAGTGTATGAAAATGATTAGCGGTTGGAGCTTTAGCATGTAACTCAGGGATTGAGGAACAAAATAATGCCATGATAATAGTTCAAAACCAATACAACATTCAATGCGTAATATCATATGAAGTACGTATACATATATAATACCACATGCTGGGGTAGGGAGTAAGGCTTAGCATGAACTTCAAAAACGTTAACCTGGACTGTGTAGCATAACTGTCATACAGGCACCCACAGGATATATAGGCCCAACTCTCCCCCAGATGGAAAGTCCCCAGTACATGTAGCCGCACGAACCAGAAAATATCCATATCTATATATGCCATTATAGGGGAGTCGAACCTCCCAGCATAGTCAAGGTGACTTAAGCGCCAATTTATACAATATGGGGAACTTGAACCTCCCATTCATATATTTAATACGGGGGACTTGAACCTTCCGGTCATTTATATACCCGCACCGGCTAGCACGGTTTCCAGTATTAGTCCTTCGAGACCCCTACTTTAATGGCTCGGCAACACATCCCGCTCTTAAGCCCAATTTAAAACATTTAACATGCATCAATATTATTGAACCTGTTATACATATAGGCACCCTATTGGAATCGTCATACCAACCCCACTTGCAAGCATATATTATGCCATAAGAATAATTTCATCATTTGGGACTCGAATCCATGTCCAAACCAAGACATCAAGTTAATGCAATATTTGGGACACAAGCCCATTTAGCCAATCAAACCCTAAGGTTATAATTTAAATCAATCTATGGCCATCAAGAACTTTACAATGTCCTTCATAAATCATTATCATGGTTATGCCAAAGCCTTAGTTCAAAAACACAATTCAACTTGTGACAATATTATTCTCATTAATAATTTCACAAACAGGTTGAGGATATGCCATTATTAAAGCCAAAATTATCAAATTAGGGGTTAAACCATGAGACCTCAATTAAATCACCATTCCCATTCAACCTTATGTGCGGAACCATAGTTAAAACAAGTATAATCACAATTTAAACCATAGAAAACAATATTCAATGATATGCATTCAAACCCATCAACCTTGGTTTCAAAACTACCATTAATGGTTCATGAAAAATGTTTTAAACATATGTTTTTAGTAAACTAAAAATGAGGTAAGATTCATATGCCTGAATTACGAAGATTCACAAAGAGAAATTGACTCTTGAACCCTTAGATGGCCACTTTGGAGAAACCGTAGCCAATTTGCTTGAGAGGATTTTGAGAGAGTAAAAAGGATATTTTGATCTTGTAAATTGTAGAATGAATTCCCCAAAGTGTTTTAGGGACATAGGTACTTAAGGGTCTTAAATGGAAAATGTCCAAAGTACCCCCAACTAAAAACTGTAAAAAGGTCGTCCTTGGTTATGAGTCGACCCATCGACTCATTACCACATCACACGACTCATAGCCATAAGTTGTATCCTAAATAGTGAGTTATACACCCATACATTATCCATCTTACGACTCTATGATCCCACTCGTGACCTAACCATACGACTCATATGGTCTAGTCAAGTCTTATCCAAGACAGAACCCAGAGGAATTAGACACTAGACAACATACAACTCAACCCTACCACTCATAACATGGTCTTACGACTTGTAGTGAGTCACTCATACTCAGAGAAGAACTTATCCAATTCCAAACTTATTTGGTTACGACTTGGGTCCCTCGACTCGTAACCACACCATACGACTCGTATGATGAGTCGTTAATAGGGCAGTATACTCAAGGCTCAAGGAATTTTCAAGGACCAAAATTCGGGGCATTTCATTGACTTAGTTATATTATCTTGCATTTTATCATATTCATATTATGATTTAGCTCAGTCAGCCGATGATGCCTATTGAATACCCATTATTTTGATACTCATACTATACTTCTGTACATTTTTGGTGCAGATCCGAGTACTAGTTGCCGCCGTTGATTCATATTCGTGCGTTGCTAATATCCAGAGATAGGGTGATCTCTTGGAGTCTGAATCGCCCATTTTCTTCTATCTTTTTATATTCAGACTTTTGTTTTGAGATAGTTGTATTGACTATTCTAGATACTTGAGTTGTATTTCTATTTTTAAATGCTCTTGTACTGGCTCTACCAGGTCGTGGAATGATATTTATGTAGTTATTACCTTTAAACTATTTCTATTTTCTTGCTTATTTATTGTGTTGGATTGCCTATTAGGCCCTATAGGGGCATTCCCACCAAGTTAACCTATTGTGTTTAACTCCGAGTTACGGTTTGGCTTACCTACTGGCGGGATAGAGTATGTTCCATCATGACTCATAAATCAGGCCGTGACACGTTATTTTCTGAAAGTGAATCATTTTATCTTGGGAGGAAAGATTCCATTAACCTCAGGTACTTGAGGGGAATAAATTCCTTAAGGACACACACTGAATTCAGTTGACTTGATTCTAAAAAAAATTCTATTTCATATTCATTTCTTAAGTTGGTTTTACTATTTTTCTGAAAATAGTAGAAACTTCATTTTGATAGTTTATTTGATCATTCATTTGAACTTGTGTTTGAAGTTGTTGAACTCCATTATAGTTCTTGAAGTTGTTTTTGAACTTAGTGTTGAAGTTCATATTGTTACATATACAAATTTTGTTCCAAAAATAACAAATTTTATTATGGTCAAGAGACTTGGAAGATGCTTATGAACTAACTAATTGAACCATTGTGTCAAATTCATATTTTATTGATATTAATCCATACTTTTAGGGTCTAAATATACTTGGTCAATTAATCTGAGGGATAATAGTCTGAAAAATACATGTACTTTGCCTAAATTTGTAGTTGCGCATACTGAACTTTGCGGGGGTCCTATTACCCCCTGAATATTTTAAAAATAGAATATACACCCGTCGAAAAGCTCATAATCAGATTTTGTTTCAAGTAGTGACCTGCACGCACTGCCACATAATGCCACGTCATGCCACGTAATTTCACGTAATATTACTTTTTTTAATATAAAAAATTGATTACTTTTATTTATTATATTTTCTCCTTTGTATTTTTTTAAATTTACTTTTTCATTTCATTCTCTTTTTTTATACCCTGTTCTCATCTTTTTCTTTAACTTCTCCACATTATTACTTTTTTCGGCGATGAACACAAAGTATAGAGGACGCCTCTGGCGGAAAGCATCTCTCATCTTTATTTTTTATAGATAAGAGATTTTTTCTTTATTCTTTGGTTATGGGGGAGTGAAATTCTAGAAATTATAGTGCGTGTGAATATGGGGATTAGAGTTGTTGAGTTGTGAAATCGAAGATTGTTTGATTGGTACTTTGTGCGGTAAAGTAGAGAGAATGACTTTATTAAGTAGAGAATTGGTAGTTGGAGTGTGTAATAGTTATTTTCTTATCATTTTTGGGTCAAAAATTTTTGGAAGGAAAACACATTAGGATGATTAGATTGAGGGATTAATAAGAAATTACTAGAATTTAAATGGGGCTTGCAAGTGAAAGGTTAGATTTGAGGCAAAGCCATGAAAGAATAAAAATGGGTTCTTGAAATTTGAACATTGAAGAATAGAGAAAAGAAAATTAAAATAAAAAATAATCAAAAGCTTACGTGACAAATGTGTTATGGTGAAAGAGAGTGAGAAAAAAGAAAATTAAATTGATGAGACTCATTGGCGATGAGAAAGATGTGAGATTAATTTTAGACACCATTGATGAATTTTGAAGCTTTTTAGTTTTGTGAGAAGAAGAAGAAGAAGAAGAAGAAGAAGAAGAAGAAGAAGAAGAAGAAGAAGATGATGATGATGAAGAAGAAGATGAAGAAGAAGAAGAAGAAGAAGAAGATGAAGAAGAAGATGAAAGAAATTGAATAAAGTAAAATAATAATTGAAATTATATATATTTATGTAAAGATATATTAAAAATAAATTTTTAATATATAATTTTCGTTCCCACTCTCTCAAAGAGAGTGAAATGCACTCACTTTGCCACCTCAGTATTTGGGGAGCAAATAATTTCATTTTAAAAATGTGCAGAGGGGCATGTGACCCCCGCAAAGTTCAGTATGCGCAACTACAAATTTAGGCAAAGTACAAGTATTTTTCGGACTATTATCCCTTAATCTAATAATAAAAATCATATATAATAATTTCAGGGACTAAAACTTTTATTTCTCATAATTAAGAAGGTACTCCTATGCCTTATTATTTTTCTTAGCTATCCATATTTAAATAAGTGTATTTTTATTTAATAAAAAAATTATTTTAAATAGGTACTATTTAATCATGGATAATTTAATGAAAAACACCTCTTACTTTTTAGAGGTAGGTCAATTTCTTAAGGGCGTAATCAAGTTAAAAGCACCATGATAATATTGACCAAAGAGGGAGTATAATTCAAACATTAGAGAAAATTAATTTTTACATTTTTTGTTAGTTTTAAAGCACGCACATCTAGTGCATTAAAGTTTAAAGATTTAGAAAAAGAAAAATGGATGACACTATGAACAGATTAATTAGTAGGCAATCAAGACAATTAATTTAAAATATTTGACATAATTGATATTCAATTTGAGATGATGAACGTGACCTGAAAACAGAAAACAAAATAAAAGGAAGATTTTTGAGGAAAAATTATAAGCATATCAATAATTATTAGTCAATATAAAAATATTTACTTAGTTAATGCTTTGATCCTGTGTTTTTTGTGCTATATATATTAGCTACTATAGTTGCCTACATAATATCATAGCTCTAGTAAAAATATATACAACAAATCATCTAAGCAACATAACATGGAAAAGGCTTCAAGGAAATTGCTCTTCTTTATCACTTTTTGGCTTGTTGCAACAGGTTTGCTGTCTCAAATAAAAAATCATATGCCTGAAACTTCATTATCCTTCTTGCCTTTCCTCGTCTAATGTGTTCCGTTTTGATGAATACCTTAGTCGTATCGGTTAAAAAAAATTCTTGTATATTATATATGCTTAAATTTTACCTCTTTTTTGTTACATTATTTGTTATAGGATGATGACTCCTGATTTAAAACAAAAATAGTAAATTATTTTTCATTCAGCTTCGTGCACTTTAGAACTGTAGAAAGTAATTTGATATTTTTTGTGTGATAACTTGCAGGGTTTTCTTTGATGGATGGAATTGCAGAAGCAAGAAGTTCAACCCCAGGGCCACATACATGTACAGCTGATAAAGATTGCCAACCATACTGTTCATTTTTTAATGCTGGCACTGGTGTTTGTGTTAAAAACTTGTGTAATTGTCATAAAAACTCAAACACCCTAATGCATGAGGAGAATAAAGACAGCACAATTGAGAAGGCGCAAATAACTACATAGAAAAGAGAAGAAGAAAAGCTATAGAATTTTCTTTAAACTCGTATTGCACATTTAAAGATGTAATAGATATTGTGCTAGTAAAAATCAGTCAGAGGTAACCGGTTCTATGCACGGGCCAAATATTGACCCCTCTAAGTCAATATTATTTTCTCTCATATTACTTGGCTCTATATTAAAATTGATATTTCATTTTACTTGTCCTATTTAGAAAAAAAGATCAAGTGAATTTTATTTTATTTTTTCCGTTCTACCCTTAATATGAGTTTTACCCTTAATACCCTACTACTTTAAAAAATTGATCAACTTTATTCGCAGTCATACTTTGGGGGTCATATTTACCCCTGTTGTTAAGGAAGTTATCAAAAATACTCCTTATTTTAACACTTTTTAACCATGACAAGATCATAGCCATGTGGCATAACATTTGAAGTGAGGTGAATGCCACGTGGCATGCCACCTCAGCATCAGACCTTTTTTCTAATTTCTAATTTTTTCCTTTAAATTTTATTAATTATTTAAGTTTATTAATTTTTTAGAAGATATTCAAAACAACCAGCTTAAGTTGAAGCTTGCCTGAAACCACAATATAGGAGTGCTTGAGTTTCACTAGTGTAGTTGGTTGAGAACTGGTGAAGTAAATACAGAGTAGGATACATTTTTCATGTAATTACGGAATAAATTGTCTTTCAGGGCAAATTATGGGTCATTTGTTCTTGTGATATGAGAATTACATTATCCCTTTCTTCAAGTTGCACCCTTTATTTCATCTATTGAGCAGTGATATTAAAATGAAGGAGCAACAGTGTTGCTTATAAGGATAAAGTGCTAAAATGAAAAACGATTTCAATTGGACTATGTCAGTAGCTTTTGTATATCATTTTTAGGAACATTACAATCCTGTGATATGCTAGTGTTATTAAAAGTCATCGGTTTCTCGCTTAAAGCATGAAATGAAGGGTTATAGTTTCATGAGTAAACTCTCTTGGCCCATTCAAAGAACTGTGTGCTTCAAAGAATGATTCTCGAAGTAATTTCGATGAGAAGCATCCAGTTATTTGACTATCAACTTAGAGAAGTTTGATTAATATAGACACTATCGCGTACTGGACTTTGCAATTCATTATGCTGATTGATTATTATTATTATACCAAATTCATCCGTGCTTCATAATTTTAAATTTGTGAATTGTAAATTTCATTTCTAAAAAATGTAAATTTCATTTTTCACTTTTCGCCCAATCCTCATGAACCTTTTTTTAAAATCGTTTTTCTCTTTGAAAGACGTTGAGATATGCTTAAATTGTTTTAGAATTTTTTTAAATTAATAAAATTAAATAATTTATAAAACTTAAAGAAAAAAATTAAAAAGAAAAAAAAAAGTCTAATGCTGAGGTGGTATGCCATGTGGCATCCACCTCACTCCAAATGTCATGTCCCGTGGCTATAATTTTGCCATGGTGAAAAAGTGTTAAAAGAAGGGGTATTTTTTATAACTTTCTTAACAGCGAGGGTAAATATGACACCCTAAAGTATGAGTGGGGATAAAGTTGACCAATTTTTTAAAATAGAGGAATATTTTTTATCCTTTTTTTCCCAAAATTATTTAAAGATCACGAGATCAAAAAAAATTATTTTTTAAAACTTTTTGTTAAATCAAATATGATAAATAAATTAAAACAAAAGTAATATCGGACTCAGAGTAATATAGGACTCCTTTTTCTTGTCCTTTTTTTCACTTTATACAACTAAACTTGCATCGTGCCACAAGAAAACTAAAGCCAAAACCATAAAAGCCACAAGAAAACTAAAGCCAAAGCCAATAAATTGAAAGTGAAAAATGCAATTGAGAGTTACGTGGGTAAAATTGGGTGGACCCACTTTTATATAATCCTTGAGAACTACTGTCATGAAATATTGCGGAACACAAACTTTAAGTGCCTTCAGCCAAAAAAGGAGACGCTTGTGTGGAGCTCATAGTTTGTAGCAGCTTTTTTTAGTTGTGACTGATGAGAGATTACGTTTAGGGTGTGCTTGGTACGAAGAAAAATGTTTTTCATGGAAAATGTTTTTCTACAAAATGTTTTTCATTGAAAATATTTTTTGGAAAATTAAGTTGATTTCTTACTTATTTTCTTATGTTTGGTTGGTGGATGAAAAATATTTTCTAGTATTTGATTGGTGAATGAAAAAATATTTTTTCAAAAAATACATTTTAGTGTTTAGCTAAAGCGTAAAAATACACTTTAGAATCCTTTAAAAAAAATTAAATCATTTTTTGGGAAGGAGGTTGGTAGGCGGGTGGGTGGAGGTGTCAGAATAGGTAATAGGGGTGGGATAAGAAAAAATTTTAAATTTTTTTAGTTAAAAAAAGAAAGATTTAAAAATTGGCGGGGGGAGGGGGGAGGGGGAGGAGGGGGTTGGTAGGAGCTGGGGGTCAGGGTAGGGGAGTGAGGGGGAATGAGGAAGAAAATAATTGAAATTTTTTTAAAAATAAACTCTTTATTTTTAGGGGCTGGAGGGGAGGGATGGGAGAGAGGGCTGGTAAGGGGGAGGGAGGGTAGGAGTGTGGGGTAAGAGAAAAATTTAAATTTTTTAAATAAAATGTACATATTGTTTTGGGAAGCCGGGCTGGTAAGGGTAGGGGTGGGGTGGGGGTAGGGGATGGACTAAGAAAAGTTTTTAAAATATTTTTAAAATAATTGAATTTTGGGGTGGGGGTAGGGATGGTGTCGGGGTGATCGGGTATTGAGGGCGGGGACGGGGTAGATAATTTTGAGAATTGTATGAACATTTCAACTTTAAAGCGGGTTGAAAGAGAGTTTTGGAAAATATTTTTCTTTCTTTTTGAAAGGAAGTCATTTTTCTTAAATTTAAGAAAAATAAGTTGGTTTGAAAAACATTTTGCAAAACATATAAATTAATCAAATATAAAAAAATTAAAAAATATTTTCTGAAAAATATTTTTCTTCATACCAAACACACCCTGCGCCTCTTAAAGAAATTGTTGTGATTATCAAAAGAAAAGTACATTACCAAGTGCTTAAATGTACAAATTAATACTGCAAGCACTACAGTAAAATTCTAAAATTCCCTGGACGAGAGTTATATAGAGAGTTCAATTCTCTCTTCTATATAAGTAGTAAAGTAAAATAAACATAAAAATTTGAGAAGAGAGATATTGGAGAGGAAGTTGAATTTATTTTTGGATTAAATATTTGTAAATTGACAAAGAGAAAAGAAAATAGAAAATGTAAACATAAAAATTTAATAGTGAGGTGGCATGTCACCGTCCACATGACGCCAGTCTCATCCACTATCAGCCACATTAGCTTTTAAAAGATTATGATGAACAACAATTAAAAAGAGGGGCTTTTTTGTTATAGACTATATTTGACTCTACAGTATAACTAGAGGTTAACTATTAAATAAAAGTAAAAAGGTAATTTTGATCATTTCCCCTTTAAATTAAAATGATAATAATAAGTTAAAAGTCATAAATTAAAATATGAATTTATTACTTTCGGCTTATAAGCAAAAAGCAAAAAGCCAATTCAAACAGGTTTTTAACTAATAGAATATCTTCCCAGTTTTTTGTGTTTGAAGAATCGACACCTCAAAATTTGTTGATTTTCTCCCTATTTCAATTTGTTTATCTAGTTTTGACTTGACACAAAATTTAAGAAAGTAAAAAAGACTTTTAAATCTTGTGATCTTAAACTAAAATATGTAGCAAGTATTAAAATGTTGTTGATCTTGTGACCTTAAACATGTCATATGAAAATTTGAAATCAAATAACTATCAAAAAAATAAATAAGACAATATTTTTAATCAAACTAAAATGAAAAATAAGACAAATAAATTAAAACAGAGAAAGTATAAGATAACTAATACTCCCTTCGTGTTGTATTAGATGAAAGTGTTACAATTTGAGTCAGACTCATTTTTTTGTTTAACAAAAATTTTCTCCAATGTCTTCAAGTACCCGCGGCATGAACAAGAACAAAGACGCAACTGAAAGGCACAACTAACTACGCAAAAAAAAACTAAAGCAATTGCACAAATTTATGATAACAAACACTCTCTCACTCTCACAGACACTTGTTTGACATATTTTAAGACCTAAAAAAATTTAAAAAAAAATGATTTTCAAAAAAAGAGAGATTTTTATTCATCATCGACTTCCAGCAATCAACTTCTTCATCGCGATCGTAAAGGAATAGTCAAAAAACATATAAAAACTGATGCTATTGCGGCTATACCTCCCGATTTGTCTTATATACTACGAAGGATGACATGGATCGGTGAAAAATATCATTTTGGCACAATATGAGGCGGGGTTCACATCGAATTAGCAGGTATATAATTTTCGGGATGCCCCAAAACATTAGGAGCATGAAAAATCTACATGAAAAAAAAGGTAGCAAAAGCTACCCAACTTGAATTTGGGTTGGTCCATTGAAATGCTTCTCAAACACAATGGACCCAGGTCGGTAAGCATTACGACCGCGAAGGGTTTCTCGCGATCGAGATGGAAAAAAATTGTTTGAATAGCTTAAGTTTTATTTTTTAAACATAGACTCTACAAGTCTTTTTTTAAAACTTTGAAACTCATTTTAGGGAGAATCAAAAGGGGATTTTTGAGATTCTTCATTGCGTAAGTTTATTACACAACTTTTACGCATTCCCCAAAATGAGTTCAAAAATTTAAAAAATGATTTATAGGGTCTATGTTTAAAAAATAAAACTGAAGTTATTCAGGTGATTTTTCATTGATTATTTCATGATCTCATCTTTAAATCGTTGTTTTTTAACTTGAAAATTTGAAGGTTTTTCAATAAAGTTAATAAATGATATATTGATGATTTCAAGATCGATTGTAACTTTGTTTTATGAAATTTTAGATTTTAACTCCTTGAAGTTATGAATAAATTATTTTTTTAATAAAATTCTAACTTTTTCCTTGAAGGCTCGAGGTTGATCTTTGGGATGACTTTTTAGACCAGAATTAGAAACATAATAAAATGAGTATTATCGAACTCATATTTATGTGTTGATCTTGTTTTGATAAACTGAAAGTGTTCTCAAGTCATTCAAAAGGAGAAGGCCAGTTTGTAACTATTGATGGCTTGTTGTTCAACTTCGAGGTAGGTTGTAACTTTAACTTTTTTAAAATTTATTTGAAAGGGGACTTATCGTGTGAAACATGTTATGGATTGAGTGAATTAGTAATTTATAGTAGAAATTGAGGTGGATTGTTATTGTGATGCTCAAATTGGGACTTATATCATGATAGTGATCTAATATTGAGATTTTTGGCTTGATATTAAGGCATGTATTCTATGTTTATGAGTTGATTGACATTTTGAAATTGAGTTAATACATAAAAATGACCCTAAACTTGACACTAAATTATAACTTTGACCTTAAACTTTGATAGTGCACAAATAAGACTTTTAACTATTCAAAACCTGAACAAATATGACCTCCGATTTTGCAACCCCATGCGTAAGTCTCACTCGCGCCTACGTGAAAAGATAATCCAATCACACGGTGCCACGTTGTTAAAAGGGCTGACTTGGAGAGAGGTCATATTTGTGCAGTTTTGAATAGTTAAAGGTCATATTTGTGCACTGTCAAAGTTTTGCTTTTTGTGTTAAAACGACGTCATTTTTATTATTATTATTATTATTATTATTGTTATTATTATTATTATTATTATTATAATTTTATTTATTTCTATAGTAGCAGCACCTAACTTTTTTTTAATTTAAAAAAATTATTATTATTATTATTATTTTATTTATTTCTATAGCAGCAACACCTAGCTTTTTTTTAATTAAAAAAAAAAGCAGTCACTAGCAGGGATCAAACCCGCACAGTAGGCTAAAGAAAGCGTCCAAGCAGAGCAAATAACACCACTGGGCTATCTAAGCGCCCAAGGAAGCTTAAATATACATTTTCTATCTTATATATATACAACGTAATTTTTTTACCGAGGGGGTTCGGGTGAACCCCATGGCAACCATGTAGGTCCGCCCCTCATTAATTTAATAACGTTTTAATAACGTTAATTTAATAACATATTTTAATTATGTTAATTTGATAACGTTAATTTAATATACTACTACTACTATCCTTAATAACATTAATTTAATAACATTTTATTAAAACTATAAAAAAAAATTATTAGTATAGTTTCATCTTTAATTTAATATTTAAATAAACAATATTTAGATATATTATATAACTTAAATTCGTCCTCTTCTTTATAATATATATACATACCCGCTCGATTTTTTCGTATGAGGCTGACCCGCCTAATTAATAAATCTTTAATATTGCTCTTTTTCTGCAATGACAAAAGAAATTAGATGTCATTTTCATCTTTGAGCCGAAAATAATGAAAAAATGATAGTGAAGAGTCATTCAAAGGTCATATTTGTGCTGTTTTGAATAGTTAAAGGTCATATTTGTGCACTTTCAAAGTTTAAGGTCATATTTATGTATTATGCCATTAGATTTTAAGCTGGACGCACCCAATTTTGCGTGTTGAACACGCGTTTTGCCATGTAGGATTGGAGGTCATATTTATGCAGTTTTGAATAGTTAAAGGACATATTTGTGCACTGTCAAAGTTTAAGGTCAAAGTTATAATTTGATGTCAAGTTTAGGGTCATTTTTATGTATTAACTCTTTGAAATTTTATACATATCTCTTGTATTTGAATTCATCAAAACTCATCGACAAGTACCTCAACTTGGCATCATCTTTCACTTTGGTACCTCAAGTGGACGATATTCATTTTAGGCACCTCAATTAGTGTACGGGTGTGTCATTTTGACACTTTTTGCATAGGTGACAGCTCACGTGTTTTTCACCCATTTCAGGCACATGATTACATTTTTTATCTGATATGACATCCAACTTGGTCATAATAATAATATTTAATTGCTTCCATTTATTTATACCCTTTCTTTAATTTTTAAAACATCAATTTTGCCTAAATTTTATTACAATTAATTTTTCTGATAATATTTATCAACTTTCTCTTTTTGGTTAGAAAATATAAGTTTGAAAAAATAGATGGGGGAAAATGATTGTTGAAAAATTCCAGTGAAATAAATGAAAAACAACTGCCCATCTTTTCCAATGATATCAATTTAGCAGAGAACACTTTTGAGCAAAGTGCATTATTAATAGCACATAGTCGATACACAAAATTTCTGCATTTTTATTATCATCGAATCTAAAATTTCATTAAGGTCAAGAGCAAAAGATTTGTTAATATAAAGTTTCAAAAATTAAAAATTTATCAGCAAATTAAGCGAAGATTAGTACTGTAATGTTTATCTACTTAAATTGAAAGTAAATTTCTTTTTATTGGTGATAAAGGTAAACTTTCTCCTCACTGGTTATCGCCATTGATGTTAGAAGTTTTTCATCAACTTGAGAGTAATCGTCTTTGCTAAGTTAAAAATTGATTAAAATTAAATTAAGTTGGTGAGAATAAATTTGTTAATTTCAATGGCCATTAATGTGTATTTTGAAGAAAAAGATTTGAAGGTGGGAGTGGGGAGTGGGGTCGCTGGGGTGTTTTGGAGAAGATGATTGAGGGGGGGGGGGCTCGGGTGTTTAGAGACGGTGATTCGAGTGGGTGGGAGGGGGTTCGGGTGTTTTGTAGAAGATGATTTGGAGGGCGGCTGAGGTGTTTGAAGAAAGTGATTTAGCTGGGGGTGGGTGGGCAGGGATTGGGAGGGGTTGGGATGTTTTGGAGAAGATGATTTGAAGGGAGGGTTGGGGTGAAGAAGATGATTGGGGGTTGGAGGATACTTGGAGAAGATGGGGGGCATTTACTTATTGATTTTTTTAAAAAAATTAAGTTAATTAGTTTAAAATAAATTTTTTAATTATGATTTATTTAAAACTATTATTTTATCCAAAAAGTGCCACGTATTTTTTTTAATTGGTCACATGTCATGTCAGCAACATGTGTATTAAACACACTTTATAATTTTAGCTGATTGTAAAAAAAAGTGTCAAGATGACACAATTAATAGTTGGTTCAGGTGTTTAAAATGAACATCGTCCGCTTGAGGTGCCAAAGTGAAAAATGATGCCAAGTTGAGGTACTGGTCGATGGATTGGCCTATTATTGAACATGCATATTCATTTATCTCATAGATCACTGTATGATACTATTGAGAGAATATTTTTTTTTTTTTAGAAAAATGAACCACCTTTTATTGATTTGGTTTGATTCGTATTTCAGATGATAAGATATGATCCTATTTATTGATTCAATCTGATATGTATTCTGAATGGTGAGATATGATACTCTTGAGTGATTTAGTACGAGACATATTTTGAATGAGGTATATAAAACTCACAAGTTTCAAATAGGTCCCACCTTGCACACACAATTGGGGAGGGGGTGTGTATATAAACCTCATAAGTTTCAAATAGGTCCCACCTTACACACACCATTAGAGGGGGTGTACAGAGGTAGACATTGTCCATTGAATATCATTCATATCATTACATTTAATCAATTTTGAATTATTAATATATTTGAGATGATTCTGCAAAATTATTGATATAAAATTACTAGGGTTTTCAATATGTATGATTATTTTAATATTCTTTATTCGATATAGTATTTGCTTAATCTTAGTCAGCTTATGATACCAATTGAGTACTAGTAGTTGTACACAGTCCTAATTTTCTATAATTTTCTGATGTAGATCCTGGTATGACTGATCTTCGTGGTTCATTATTATGTGTTCCAATAGTACCTAAGGGTGTGGTGAGCTTATCTGATCAAATATAATCTCAGTTTCATCTATTTTTTATTTTTTTCTTATTTTGTTTTTTAGACATCTGTATTTTGATTCGATATTCTGCATTAGAGTCGCTTTTGTACTTATGACAGTTGAATCTTGGAGATTTTGAATTTCTTGTTTAGCTGTACTTGAATTTATCTTTGAGTTATTATGACCATTATTAATGTGTATGTATGTGCTTACTGGCGCCTTTACTTCAAGTATATTGAATTGGTGAGTCAGACTTAACTACCATGGATGCATTGAGGTACGTTTCGTCACAAACCTTATGATTTTTGGATCATGACATATATGAATTCATTTACTCCATCACATCGCACAAAGATGGATCCTAACTGAGGTTGGGGTAAATATTAGATTTCTTAACATTAGGGAAAGGAATGATTAACAACTAAAAATGATATGTGGAATGAATTATCTAGATCCTTGTAGAAAATATGAACTCAAAGCTCAAGAGATAATTCATTTTAAAGGTATTGCAAACTAATGTAAGATGTTTTACTGGTCGTATTTTATAACTCAATTATAAATTCTTCAATCAGAAGTCTTTAAAGAATCAAGTCCATCACACGCCTGAAGTGTGATAGATTAATTGATTTCAAATGTAAAATTTCTTGGAGAAGGAGAGAAGCAAATGATCAAGATGATGATTATAATGAGAAAAGTGTTTTGGAAGAGCATCACGATATAACACTTTATAAAACTTTAGCAAAAATCCACTTACCTGAAAATGATGACTATGAAAAGATCTTGATAAATAATATCGTACTGAAAATCGATATCAAATAAACGTCGATGCTGCATTTGATATAATATAGTGCTTATTATTATAAATGATAGTGACAATCTTGAATTTAAATCTATCAAACAGTGTGGACAGATACATGATTTGACATATATAAATTACGTAATTCAAGTATTATTGTTTCACATAAAAGAGTAAAATTTTTAACTTATATTCAAAAACTAGGAATAATATCAGTGGTGTATAAATAAATTTTTGTGCGAAAATGAAAGTATAAGTAAAATTGTAGATATAAATATGATTTATGCCTTGGGACATAAATGCTTTTCATAAAATTTTATTTTATGAAAATGTATTCACCAAGGTGAATGCAATGATGTTTTTTTCAATATAGCAATACATGAAAAGTTTGAATACATATAATGAATGACTATCATGTCTAGCTTGATGATAAAGGTTATACAGAAATCTTTGAAAGATTTAAAAGCGAATTGATTTCATTGAGTACCCAGTGACGATAAGATCACTTAATATAAAGAAAGATCAAGTTCGCTCTGATGAAAATGATTAAAAAAATTATAACATATTAGTGTAGTTGTTGCACTTATGTATTGGGGAATATTATTACAAGAATAAAGTGATGTTTTAATCAGTGTGAGTATTATACGCATTGTATTTTTTTGTCTTTGATGAGATTTTGTCCCATTAAGTTTCTTGACAAGGTTTTTAATGAGACAACTAACAATATATATTACTAAACATGTCTTTTGTTTAACAGATGAAGTATTTATCCATCAATCAACATACACTAATAAGAGTTTAAACAGTTTTACATAGATATAAATCACATCCATATTTGAGTATCCCGATGATTGTGAGATTGCTCGATTTAAACAAAAATCAATTTTGACCTAAAAGTTTCTTGATGATTAAGCTTCACATCATAGTGCTATTAGGCACTAATGTATCATGCCAACAATATTCGATTAAATATTTATTGGTGAAATCCAGCTCCTCTCCAATAAAAAGACATTGAAAATGTGTTATAACATATATTCAAATATCTTGAGGGAACAATTGATATGAGATTGTTTTATTCTAATACATCTAAGTCATAAATGATCTTATGCAGATGCAGGCTATTTATCTAATCAACATAAATCTTGATCTCAAACAGACTATTTATTCACACATGAAGGTATAACTATATCATGGTATTCGATAAAGCAAAAAACAATTGTCATTTATTCAAATCATTACAGAGATAATAGTCATTCATTAAGCCAGCCGAGAGTGGGTATGATTGAGATCAATGGCTCGATATATTTTACTATTATGTAGCCTTTCTTTGCAACTAAAGATTTCAATAATATAGTATGAAGATAATGTTGCATGCATAGCTCAATTGAAGAAATGATACATCAAACGAGAACGAATAAAGTATATTTCAACGAAGTTATTTTTCACATATAATCTTCATCAAAATGATGAAGTAGATGCTCTACTAATAATCTCGCAGATTTATTCACTTAGATATTTCCAACATCAACATTTGTGAAACTAAGATATAACATTGAAATGCATCGTTGGATTGTCTCCGTGATATCAAGTAAAGTTTTCATTGGGAGAATTAAAATGCACATTGTATTTTTTTTCCTTAATCAAAGTCGTTCCAATAGATTTTCATAGCAAGTATTTTAATGAGGCAACACTCAAGGGTTGTTACAAGATTCCAAATAATATTTTAACGAGACACATTATCTATAAATATTTAAGAAAAAATATTATAGATTCATTTAATAGTGAATGTTTCATTCAGTGAACTTTTAGAATAGATAAATCTAATTAATGTATCTCTTGAAGTTTGTAAAACTAACGGATGATTTATATTCATATAAAATGATATTTTTTACTTTTGTAAAACAAACACCACAGTAAGGAAAAAAGAAATATCTCCCATATCTCGTCTTTATTTTTGTTTTATATTATTCATATATTGCTTATATTTTATAATAAAATAAATTAAAATGGAAAAAACATAAGATAACTAATCTTTTTATATGAAGGTGCTACAATAGATTCATTCCTTTTGTACTTTTTGTTTAACAAAATTTTTCTCAAATGCCTTTAAATACCCGCGCAGGAGCGGAATAAAGACAACTCAAAGGAACAAATAACTGACAAGAAGAAAAGCAATTGTACAAATTTATGATCTCTCTTTCACGCACACAGAAAAAAATACAATTGTTTAACATATTTTAAGACCTAACAAACTTAAAAGGAATTTGATTTAAAAAATAAAAATAAAATTTTTTAGCTAATCACAGTCGCGACGAATATAACTATATACCATGTAGCATAAATCTTTATACATAAGTGGATATAGAATATGAATATGTGAAATTCCACAAATAGAATCTAAATAAAAGACCTGAATATATTCACCAAAAAAAGAATATGACACGCAGTAGCCTCTCTCATATATTTTGATTCACTACGCTAAAAAAATAATGATGCTATAAGCATCATTTTTTATGGGGAAATTACTCAAATTAGTCACTAGTGAGCTTTTATTACTACTTGAAGCCTAATTTTACCATAATTATATTTTGTAGTCAGAAGTGTGAATAAGTTTTAAAATAATTACGGATCCTGACACACGCTTGTTTTAAACCAATAAACCAACGGCACTTTTTTCACTTTACTCAAACTCTCCTTTTACCCCCAAATCAATCTCTCTTTGTGCCTAAAATCTCAATCTTAGAAGCGGTTTCTTCTTCAATCCACATCTTTCTCACGATAATAATTAATAAATCCTCATAATCTATCAACTGATATTCATATTTTAGGTTAGTTTTAACCTACTTGTGTGTGTATTTGATTAATTTATAATTTGAATAGTTAGTTTTTTTTTTGCAGATTCTTCATTTTGATTTAGCAATGGCGGATAATACTCTTACGAAGATGGTTACTAGAAGTATATCACGTAGTGACCCTGATGTACATACGGTTCCAACATTTAACGTAGGAATTTCTGAATCCGAAGAAGATGCATTGCCTTCGGAAGAAGTTAGAGGTATTGGGCATAAAAGAAAAGTTAGAGATGAAGTTTCGATTCCGGACAATGATGATGAGGATTTGGTGAAAGAGGTATTTTATTTTTCAAATTTTTACTTTGTTTTTCAATTTCTTACTTTGTACTGAATGATTGTTATTTGTAGTGTATGCATGTATTTATGTATGTGTATTTGTCCTATTAATGTGTACTTAATGATGTTATTTGTTGTATGTATATTTGGTACTGTATGCATGCATTTATGTATGTTTATTTGTCCCATTAATGTGTACTGAATGATGGTTCTCTGTTGTATGCATATGTGATACTGTATGCATGTATTTATGGATGTGTATTTGTCCCATTAATGTGTACTGAATGATGGTTCTCTGTATTGTATGCATATTTGTTACTATATGCATGTATTTATGTATGTGTATTTATCCCATTAATGTGTACTGAATGATGGTTCTCTGTTGTATGCATATGTGGTACTGTATGCATGTATTTATATATGTGTATTTGTCCCATTAATATGTACTGAATGATGGTTGTCTGTTGTATGCATATGTGGTATTGTATTCATGTATTTATGTATGTGTATTTATTCAATTAATGTGTACTGGATGATGGTTATTATAACGCTCCAAAATCGGGTCTCGAGACGTCACACGGTGCTTAGGGTCACAAGTGACCCCAAGCTAACCCTTCTACTGGCACAACTCATAAGTAACTGAATAAAATACTTAAATCTGTATAAAATCAGTAAGAACATAAATTTTTTCTGAACTTGATCAATACAAATCTAAACTTTACAAGATTACAACTCTGCTTTTACCAAAATAAAACAGAAACTGAATACATTAACTCTACTGACTGTCTATGAAGCCTCTACTACTACTGACTTTAGATAGCCGGATCATGACTCCCAACTATCCCAACTCAATACGACTAAAATAGGAAAATAAAGAACTGCTCAAATCGTCTATCTGGCTCAAACCCTTGAATTAAAAGGATTCATCACCTACTGACTGGAAGCTGCAAGCTGACTGAATCTGAATATGCACACTAAATCTTGTACCTACATTATGAGACAATGTAGCACATAGACGTATATGTGGATCAGCACTTTGAGAATGTACTGAGTATATGGGGGTGTATGCAATTAAATAATCAATATCATAAATCCTTATAGAAAACATACATGCCAGTATAGATGACTCACATAGCTTGAATTAAAACCATCATAATTATGAATAAAAAAAACAGGTAATGTAAATCACGTGAGTCATTGCACTTCGTTCTAAATCTGCATTCTTTCTTTATTCTCAAACTTGTAAGATAGATAAAGTCTTAAAACAACATATTTCAGAGCATACACTTAAATCTCATGAAAACTAGGGACTTTTTTGGAAACTTAAAGATTTTGACACTTGAGAGCCTTAGAAATCTTGGACTCATAGCTTTTAAAATACATATACTTGTATCTTAGATAGAATGGGGGACTACTTTGGAAGTTTCTTCTAATCGACATAAACCATGTGAGCTACATGGAGTCCAACGTCTTACCCACATTGGGGAGAGCTGTTCTATCCTTACAATCGGATAGAACCTTAACTTTAGTGATCACTATCTTAACCCACTTGGGGTATATCAGAAACCTACGAAGGCACGTAGTTCTGGGGCATGAGACCTCGAAATCAAGCCCAACTCGGTGCTAAATATTACTCTCTTACTTAGCTCAGAACTTTAGAAAATCCACCTTAAATATTTCAATAATATGCAATGTGAGCCAAAACGCATCCCCTTTATCTCAAAATCAAGAATGTGGATTTCTTTCTTAACTTAGGGTCAAAACTCACTTTTTTCTTGAAATCTTGATAGACTTATCATTAAAGCTTTAAAGATCTCATAATAATGGAAATATGAACATACTTTTTGCAATTCTTTAAAAGTCATCAACAACTCATTCTCAAAACTCATAATTCAACAATAAGGCTCAACTCATAACAACAGGTCTTGGGAATACTTGAAAATATGAAATCAATATAGGAATGTGCAATTTATATCATGAACTCTCAATTTATCTCATAATTAAACAAGATAATCATGCAATTCAAGACTTGAACAATTTCATAATCTCATAAACTTGAAATATAGCAAAATAATATGAATTCATCTTGGAAATACGAAATTCTTTAAGAAAACTAAAACTTTTGGGCACAAGAACGAAGGGGTGTTCTTGTTCAAAACCCACATACCTTAAACTTGGAGCTTTTGGATGACTTCAAAAATTTCGAAAGGTTATTCACAAACTACTAGGTTTCCCTCGTAGCCCTCTTAACGAGGAATTCAAATATGCAAGAATTATTGAATTCTCAGAGTTAAATCTCTAGATAATTGGGTTTTTATGTTGAAACCCTAACTTTGTGGTTAAAGGTGTGTAGAGAATTTTGAGATGTTTAACTAAAGATAAATAGAAGAAAATACGTTCTCTGAGGGTTATAAGTCATGGAAAGTGCAGGAAAAAGACCAAAATACCCTTATAAAAATATCATTAAATTGCTGAAAAAAATAGCTGACGACATTCGTGACAAGTCGTTAGACTTGTGACAAGTCGTCACGAAATGTCGTCACAAAAGGGTAGATTTTATGATTTTCGGCTTAAGGCTGATGACATTTTGTGACAAAGCTGTCAAACTTGTGACAAGTCGTCACAAAATGTTGGATTTTGTGACTTTCTGCTTATGATGATGATATTTTGTGACAAGCCGTCAGGCTTGTGACAAGTCATCACAAAATGTCATCACGAAATTTCCTGGCTGATACGCTGGAGTAAAATGGGCATAACTCTTTGCTCCGATAACGGATTTTGGAAAAATTGGTATAGTTGGAATGATAATTCGAAGAGATTTTATTTGATATAAAGTAGGCCACCCAGTTCGTCATAAACAAGGAGTTATGCTTGATTGAAGTCGACTCAAGTTTCGACGCTCACTAAAACTTGAACGATAGGAAAGCTTTCAACTTGACCTTGAGTTAGGGGATCTCTATGATCTCAATTCATGCCAAAATAGGTTCCCACACTACATAATTGATTAACATACTAAATTTGCATAGGATTTATAGACTTTGGAACATCTACACGTAGAAATAACGGTTTGCGTTCTAGCCCAAAATATGGGGTGTTACATTATTTCCCCCTTAGGATCATTCATCCCCGAATGTTGCTCTTTAGGTTAAGAATACAGAGAAAACTGAGGATACACAGTTGAAATAACTTATTAAACTCAATCAATATCTTTCTAAACTTTGGTATACTTCGATGAATGCATATACTCATGATAAGAATAGCTATCTAACTGAATCTTTGATTAGAAAGGACCTGAATGGAGGAAGGCTGTTACGTTCGTCTGAATCTGAGCTAACTTGCCCTTTTTACTTATTTACGAAGAGATGACTTATGCTGAGAGTTTAGAATTTTCTTGATGTGCTCATGGTGCGATTGTACTTATGAAACTTCATGTAGTAAAACTAGGATAGTTAAAAAAATAGAAATCCATAGAAATCTATGTGCCTGATTGTTAAACTGAATTGTTGTCTATCCAAACTGAATCATACTAGATACTCATGCTCAAGTGGAGGGTTTCTTCAACACCCCTCTAGGGATTTCTAATGATTTGATGGAGCCAAGAATTTTGGTCAAGATCTGAACAAGACATCTGAATAAGGGATTACAATATTGCTACAATTCCATAGCTTGGAATCATAGGCCTTTGAATCGTAGACTGGGGTAGAATTTACTCGGCTTTAGGCAATGCAACACCTTACTTGAAACTTAGACACACTTCTAAAATATTCTATCAACTATTTTTTTATCTTAAAAACCATACTTATTGATTCATCTTCTAGTTCTAACAAGGCCGTTGATATTTCCTTCTACTCATGTCTAAACTGAACTAAATTCCCTCACCATCTTCAAGCCTAACCCACAATCATAGGGTACACCATATAACACTGTACTACTAGTCTGAACCATAATTCAACACACCCTGCACTTCACAACTTCTTATCTCATGAAAATCCTTACTACTACTCCAACAACCACATTCAACCTTGTACTAGACATCTTACTAATGTGCAGTGCATTTATCTAAATATACAAACATGATGTTAAAGCCTCACTTCTATAACCACATATGCACTTCTAAACACACTCCCCTAAAATACCTTTGTCACAACTTACAAACCTCTATCAAGAACAACTTCCATGCACTACTTCTAAGAAGACATACATAAGATTTCAACTACCCAAACATCTTCTATAAAACATCGACTAACCATGACGGGTATTAAAGACTTGGCTTCAATCTTACTTCACACTTTACTGCCTTAACTAAAATAAGCATACAATGATCTTCCAGTAATAAAAAATGTTTACTCTCTCTCATTCAGACAACTGATCATCCTCACTATCTTGACCGAGGGAAAGGTAATATAAGGTTAGAACATACAATGATCTTCTAGTAACAAGAAATGTTTACTCTCTCCCATCCAGACAACTGATCATCCTCACTATATTGACTGAGGGAAAGGTAGTATAAGGTTAGAACATGAAGGCCCAAAATATGAGGGGATACTATGAATAACTTGACACTCAACTGAGGCTTGAGGAATAGAATATATAGCATCATGGACTTATCAAACAAGTCTGATCTAAGGACATGCAAGATATAAATCTGAATTTTGCTGATCATTAAAAGTGTTGCTTGAGTACTTGGACTGATCATACTGTAAATCTTGAGTACATGCGTCATGAGCTGTATGACCTGAATTGGGAGTTCATAACTTATGGAATGTGATTCCAATTGCTGAAAGAACTGGAACTCCTCAGTTTTGGGAACTAGGAGAGTACATAATTCTCCATCATATGTATAAACACGAATTAAGATCATGGAACTAAACGTAAGGCATGAGTAGGTATTGGGACAACTGGAAATACTGAAATAAGATTGGGTCAAGCATTAATCTTTCTTACAGCTATTCTACAACTTATTGGTACATCTACTAGAATCTGAAGGCTTGACTTGGTTACTTGTTCTATCATCTCCCCCTTAGATGTAAGCCATCACTATATAAACTCTAGTCTAACTACAATCACTTTACTCTAGAGTCTGGGATATAGCAACACACATGAACAAAAGAACTTAACCCGAATTACTACACCTGAAAGCGTAAAACCAACTTCTAATACTCACTTCTGTGCTACACCCTATCTTTCTATAGCCCCAATATCCATCATATAACACTTGAACACTTACTAACTTTGAATCTGAACGAGCATCTCCATAGTTGGAGTGCACACCATCTAGTGGTTCAACTCTTATTCTTATTAGCTAAATCTTCAAAATTTCAAACTCAGATTCTAAAGCTTAACATAGGTATCTCCAAACCTTTGATGGACCATACAACTTCTGTCATAGTCTACCAATATCACGCTTGTAAGCTTATGTTTCTAAACCATGAGAATCACATTCATACTTAAAAAGACTCAACATCTTCAATCATAACTCCTTAACTTAGCTATCAAGAACATTACTCATTATCTAACTAGTCTTTCTCCACCTAACATCTCAACGGTACTGTTGACCACACAACATGCAATAATCCTAAAAAAAAAATAATGCAGCCCCATAGCACCTTGGGCGTATTTCTGCATCATACATACAACGTCAAACTTGATTACGAATCAAGTAAACTTATGCTCTTGCATACACTGTTCAAGCCTATTATATCACTTTCCTATAACTAGCATCACTAACCAGACAATTATTACATTACCTTGATTACCATCAACTATTCAAACTTAATGTCTAGTGCTAAACATGATTAACAATAAAACCTCATATACTATTCTCACTTGAAAACTATAAAATAAAGCATAAAAAAACACTACTCCACTAGAACTTCATAAGAACAATAATTGAGCAAAATTATATAGCCTATCTTATTTATATCTACTAACGCATCCTCCTTCTACGCATCATAACTATTTACCTTTCTTATACATCTAAACTCCTTCATAGCTTTATAAGTTTCAACTAAACTTTCTCTTGCAATCTCAAGAAAGCCTAAATTAACAACAGTCACCCACCAAGTACTTCCATCAAAACCTATACTTTTCTAGCACAACAAATACCATCAACAACTCTTTTCTTACCTCAAGCAAACAACAATCCATCTTAACTAATAATCTCCTTCTCTAACTTTCACTAAACTAACAAACAAGGGTATATCACTTCATTACTAATTCAATCATAAGCAAAAATTCAGCTATACATATTCAATAAATCTCCCTTACCACCTTTATTGTCACCACACTTCTAAACCCACACTTTCAACTACTACAAGAACAACAAGATAACCAACAAGTTGCTAGTGAAACGAAATAGGTCTCACACGGCTTCACTAGACTTTGATTTTATGTTTTGAATAAGAAAATGAGATAAATAACAAAGCAACTATGCTAGTGAATCGAAAGAGCCCCACACGGCTTCACTAGACTTTGAGTTTCAAAAATACCATGATAACAAGATTACATATTTACAAGATATAGAAACTTGACACATCATATTCAATGATCTAAGAATACACATCTTGCTCTGTCTTAACGAAATGACTCAAAAGAATGAGGGTATAACTTTAAATTTGAGGGACTTATAACAAACTAGAAGGCTCCTCTCAAGCCGTTTTGTGTGACTTCTGAAGCTTCTTGCTAGCCAATCTAAGAGCATTATCTGGGGAGCAACTGGAACTTACTAATCATGCTATCTCAAGAATAATACATGGATAGGGAAGTATAGCCTTACATTATAGATTCTGAGGAGAAATCTGGAAGTACATCTGACTTGGGCTTAATGCACGACTTTTATGAATCATGAATAGAGCACTTCAATCATCAGAACTCAAAAGTACTAAAGGGATACTTTCTAGCCCGCTTACAATCCGATAACTATCTGTGGAGACTGTCTGAGAAAGCACTATCTGTAAAGATTTAAGCTTGACTGTTTCAAATACCTTAAAAATAAGGCAGAGATGGGTCGGATAGAGTAAGATGAGAATCTGTATAAGTTTCATAAAGAACATTTCTATAGCACGATTTGAGACTTGAAAAAATAGAGAGATTTCCTAAATGCCTTGTAGCCTCTCAAAGAAAAGTACAGATGTCTCCGTACTTTTCCGCAAGACTCTACTAGACACGGCTTCATAGACACCCTAGGACACTTGAACTCTGTGCTCTAATACCAAGTTTGTAATGCCCTAAAATTGGGTCCCGAGATGTCACACGGTACTTAGGGTCACAAGTGACCCCAAGCTAACCCCTCTACTGGCACAACTCATAAGCAACTGAATAAAATACTTAAATCTCTATAAAATCAGTAAGAACATAAAACTTTTCTGAACATGATCAATACAAATCTGAACTTTACAAGATTGCAACTCTGCTTTTACCAAAATAAAATAGAAACTGAATACATTAACTCTACTGACTATCTATGAAGCCTCTACTAGTACTGATTTTAGATAGCCGGATCATAACTCCCAACTATCCCAACTTAATACGACTGAAATAGGAAAATAAAGAACTGCTCAAATCATCTATCTGGCTCAAACCCTTGAATTAAAAAGATTCATCACCTGCTGACTGGAAGCTGCAAGCTGACTGAATCTAAATGTGCACACTAAGTCTTGTACCTACATTATGAGACAATGTAGCACATAGACGTATATGTGGATCAGCACTTTGGGAATGTACTGAGTATATGAGGGTGTATGCAATTAAATAATCAATATCATAAATCCTTATAGAAAACATACATGCTAGTATAGATGACTCGCATAGCTTGAATTAAAACCATCATAATCATGAATAAAAAAATAGGTAATCTAAATCACGTGAGTCATTGCACTTCATTTTAAATCTGCATTCTTTCTTTATTCTCAAACTTGTAAGATAGATAAAGTCTGAAAACAACATCTTTCAGAGCATACACTTAAATCTCATAAAAACTAGGGACTTTTTTGGAAACTTAAAGATTTTGACACTTGAGAGCCTTAGAAATCTTGAACTCATAGCTTTCAAAATACATATACTTGTATCTTAGATAGAGTGGGGGACTACTTTGGGAGTTTCTTCTAACCAACATAAACCATGTGAGCTACATGGAGTCCAACGTCTTACCCACATTGGGGAGAGCTGTTCTATCCTTACCATCGGATAGAACCTTAACTTTAGTGATCACTATCTTAACCCACTTGAGGTATATCAGAAACCTACGAGGGCACGTAGTTCTAGGGCATGAGACCTCGGAATCAAGACCAACTCGATGCTAAATGCTACTCCCTTACTTAGCTCAGAACTTTAGAAAATCCACCAAAAAATGTTTCAATAATATGCAATGGGAGCCAAAACGCATCCCCTTTATCTCAAAATCAAGAATGTGGATTTCTTTCTTAACTTAGGGTCAAAACTCACTTCTTTCTTAAAATCTTGATAGACTTATCATTAAAGCTTTAAAGATCTCATAATAATAGAAATATGAACATACTTCTTGCAATTCTTTAAAAGTCATCAACAACTCATTCTCAAAACTCATAATTCAATAATAAGGCTCAACTCATAACAACAAGTCTTGGGAATACTTGAAAATATAAAATCAACATAGGAATGTACAATTTATATCATGAACTCTCAATTTATCTCATAATTAAACAAGATAATCATGCAATTCAAGACTTGAACAATTTCATAATCTCATAAACTTGAAATATAGAAAAATAATATGAATTCATCTTGGAAATACGAAATTCTTTAAGAAAACTAAAACTTTTAGGCATAAGAACGAAAGGGTGTTCTTGTTCAAAACCCACATACCTTAAATTTGGAGCTTCTGGATGACTTCAAAAAATTTGGAAGGTTATTCACGAACTATTGGGTGTCCCTCGTAGCCCTCTTAACAGGAAATTCAAATATGCAAGAATTATTGAATTCTCACGGTTGAATCTCTAGATAATTGGGTTTTTATGTTAAAACCCTAACCTTGTGGTTGAAGGTGTGCAGAGAATTTTGATATATTTAACTAAAGATAAATAGAAGAAAATACGTTCTCTGAGGGTTATAAGTAGTGGGAAGTGCAGGAAAAGGACCAAAATACCCTTGAAAAAATGTCATTAAATCGCTGAAAAAAATAGCTGACGACATTCGTGACAAGTCGTCAGACTTGTGACAAGTCATCACGAAATGTCGCCACAAAAGGTTGGATTTTATGATATTCGGCTTAAGGTTAACGACATTTTGTGACAAGCCATCAAACTTGTGACAAGTCGTCACAAAATGTCGTCACAAAATGTTGGATTTTGTGACTTTCTGCTTATGGTTAAGACATTTTGTGACAAGCCGTCAGGCTTGTGACAAGTCGTCACAAAATGTCATCACGAAATTTTTAGGCTGATACGCTGGAGTAAAATGGGCATAACTCTTTGTTTCGATAACGAATTTTGACAAAATTGGTATCGTTAGAAAGATAATTCGAAGAGATTTCATTTGATATGTAGTAGGCTACCCAGTTCATCATATACAAGGAGTTATGGTCGATTGAATTCACCTCAAGTTTCGATGCTCACTAAAACTCGAACGATAGGAAAGCTTTCAACTTGACCTTAAGTTAGGGGATCTCTATGATCTAAATTCATGCCAAAATAGGTTCCCACACTACACAATTGATTAACATACAAAATTTACATAGGATTTATGGATTTTGAAACATCTACACGTAGAAATAACGGTTTGCGTTCTAGCCCAAAAAGTGGGGTGTTACAGTTATCTCTACTGTATGCATATTCTTTGTATTCATATGTTACTATATTTATATTTATATTCATTGTATGATATTCATATGATACTGTATGTTTATATGCAGAATGTGAGATATTATGTTAAGGAACTTCCTTCAGAATCACCACATATGTGTTGTTATTCCAACAATAACATAATAGCAGATTTGAAGGAAAACCTTTCTGTACGCAGTTTCAGATGTTTAGCAAGACTTTTTTTGGGGTGTTTATGCAAATGCATGATTGTTCTGTTCAAGCACAACTAGTTAGGAGCTTTATGTCTTTAGAGTTGGAAGAAAATTCAAAAGATGCTCTGGTGATATGTGTAAATGGATCGACACTTCGATTTACGCTTAAGGAATTTGCAATCATAACAGGATTAAATTGTGTTACTAATGAAGATGATTTTGTGATTGAAAACAAAGAACCTAATCAGATTGTTTTCCGATATTTTGGAGGTCAAAAGACCGTAAAAAATCAACTTTGATTAAATGTTTTGAAAATCGAGAATGGGATGAGGATAATGATGATGATGTTTTCAAGATTGATATATTGTATTTCATTAATACCTTTATTTTTCTGGCGAGAAGCATTGTGTATCTGTCCCTAAGATTAACATTCATTTGGTTGAGAATGGTAAATACAAGGATTACCCATGGGGTAAAAAAGCTTTTAAGGACTTAGTGAAGTCTATTTTCAAAAAGATAGATGCGCAGAAACAATACTATAGAATTCATGGTATGCCACTTGCTATGCAAGTTTGGCTTTATGAGTGTTGCTCTGTTATTAATCCAAAAATTATTGTCAAACATGGTAGTAGAATTTTGAGATTACTCAATTGGGAGACCACTGATAGACATCCTCATTTTGAGGCTTTCATTGAAGGGATGTTAGCTGATGTTGACAATCCGGTAACTATGACATTATTCTTACATTATTACATTTAGAATTGAGTTATTTACATGTATTCAAAATAGTACACTAATGTATCTATTATTTGCAGGTTGTATACAGAAATATAACAGCTACTTCAAGAGAAATGACAATTTTACAATTGACTTCTGTAGATGCAGTAGAAGATACAACCTCAAATGATGTTTCTTCTGATGATGATTTTCAAGATGCTCCACCAGCTACTGGAAAAAACAAAGGTAAGAAAAAAGTTGATACTGCATTTTCTCCACCACATAAGAAACAGAAACAAGTGAAGTCAGTACCTTCATCTTCAAACATTTCTAGCAGATCATCCTCGAGGAATACAACAAGCCCTCCCATTTCTATTTCAAAAGCATCGAAGAGATCGTTGTCTCCTGTTGCAAAATATAAGACAAAGAAAGTTGTGACTCAAAAGACTGTTCCTCGAAGGACACTTCCTAAGCAGCCGCCTGTCCTAGAGAAAAGAAAATCTGTTGTCAAGCCTCCAGTTAAACCCAAACCATCCAATGTTCCTACTAATGTACCTTCCAGCAGCAAGTCGAATGAAGAATCCATTTTGGCTAAACAATTTGCCATTTTTCAGAAATCGGTAAATACAATTTTAATTTTCTTAAAATCTTTTGTATTTTTTTTCACAAGTTTCTTATTAATTTTTTTGTTAAAAGGTGAAGGCTGAGATTGGTGATTTGTGCAAGTTGATAACTGACAACTTCAAGAGTGTTATGGAAGCTATCAAATCAATCAAAAATGCTAAAAAAATAGTTATAATACTATATACTTTCATTATTCTATATATGTAAATATAGTGCATATACTAATAGTATAACAAATTTCATTTACAGGGTCCTAATGTTGAAGCTGCAGCTGATATATCTACTATTCCCCAATTGTCACCCTAAAATATTAATGTTGCTCGTTTCAGTGTTCCAAATCAGTCTAATACATCTACAGTTGAGCTACAACGGGTATCAAATTAATAAATTTAATAATTTGTATATATATGCAATGTATTAATTTTTTCAGTACGTTTGCATTTATGTTTTCTTATAATATAGAAGTATATGAACAATATATTAGTCCATCATATTTATCCAACTTTTATAGGGTCACAATATTGAAGTTGTGGAAGATATACCTGTTGTTTCTTAATCGTCATCTCAACATATTGGCACTGACCGTTCTAGTACTCCAAAGCAGGGTGATACTTGTAGCGTTGAGCTACAATAGGTAGCAATGTATAACTGTATTTTAAATTGTATAACTGTATATATTTGATATGTATTAATATTTATGTATTTATGTATCTAAGGAAATGTGTGACGCATATATTAGTTCATCATATTTTGTTGTTGAGCCAGATGATGACATACAGTTTAATGAGGTACCACAGAAAAAAGAGGTATATTTATATTTGTGCATAATTTTTATAGACAAACTGTGTTTGTATTTTTATTTGACACGGTGTATTCAGTATTTTTAGATACTTGAAGAAAATCCACATCAAATGCATACAAGTGATTGAGGATGATGGTGTTGCTACATTGGGACCGGAGACTGAATCACAATATGAGATCCCTGATAAGCTCCTTCCAAACTTAAACTTGGTGAAAGTATCATCGTACATCCAACTAGATGTATAAATGATACAACACCTGTACCAAAATAAAGGAACAGAAAACTTAATCACTGAAACATTTCTCCTTTTACAACAAAGTTTGGATCATCATCTAGTACTCAATTATATTTGTCTCATTGTATTTGTATTGATTATTTATCACACTATAAATATATCTTAAATAATTATGCATACAACTTTCAGGTACTTCTGCGAGTGCATTATGTGATTCACCCATATTGAACAAAAAGCATCCATTTACACCTTTTATTGACTGTCCATATGATTCGTCTATTGAGAACAAGTATTTGAAATGGATTAAAGAAGGCCTTCTTACTACACATAAGCGAAAGTACGTTACTTTTACTATGTTTCAACTGATTAACTTTTTATCATATTGAATCCATTTCACAATACTTATGGCAGGAAGAACAATGAAGATCATTTCAGAAAGCATAAATCAAACATTTTGATTCTATTGCAGTTTGGTGTAGAAGTAGTTAGTGATAAGAATTGGTTCTGCAAACTATCTTTTTCAGGGCAATTATTGAATAATGCGGTACATAGTACATTGACTTTATTTTATTATGTATTCGATTTTATGTATTGACATACAATTTAATGTTTGAAGCACATTAATGTCATATTCTATTACTTGCGCAAGAAAGACAAGTATAGTCCTCCAAGTAACTACACTTACACAACTGTTGATTGTGTATTCAAGATTAAAGTAGTAGAATTATGGGAGAAGTATGTGGACCCACAAAGTTGTACATCTTCTGTGCGTGAAGAATATGTTGTATATGAATACATAAATGAATATAGGTTGATGGTTGGTGTCCTATGGCATACAGTGGATCATGTTCTAATTTCTTTGCATGTGAAAGAACGACTCTACTGGGTACTTGTTGTAGTGTCTTCTTAGATCGGTGTTTATATATTTACGACTCATACAACTCTGCAATCCATGATATGTATGTCAAAACAGAGGTGCAAAAGTTTGCAGAGGTTATACCTTCTTCCCTTTTGAGCGTCGACTTCTATAAGAAGAAAATAGACATTGATTGGCAGTGTCACCCCAAGTACAGAAATAAAGATGAATCTGAGCCATTTGAGGTGATTTTTGTCAATGATATACCTCAACAAAGATCTGGAAGCATGTATATATATAATGCATCAATATTTTACTTGTAGTGCTTATGCTGGTAAATATAGTAACATATTTTTGGATTTATGTTTTTAGGGATGTGGCATTTATGTTGCTGCTTATGCGGAGTTTCTCACTGGTGGTTAAGGTATGCCAAATCAGGAATTTGATATTGTGCTACTCCACACCTGATATGCTGCTTTGCTTTGGGATTATGATAGAAAAAAAGGAAAGAAAATGGCGCTACGAGTGACGACGAGGCACCTGCAAAGATGCATAGATACTTCACTGATTGGGACAGTAGCAAGGATGTTACTATACTGTAATGCTAGTTTATGTTCTAGAAAGTTTCTGGGATTATGTAGTTTCGATAAACACAACAACATTGTAAGTGTTTTATGTGATACTAGTTTCCTTTCTTTTGAACTGTACTCTATGTTTATGTTTTGAATACACTTTATCTTTTGTAGTTTTGGATGAACAAATCAGTGTATGCAATTTATATGATAGTAATTTCATTATATTTATGTTTTGAATACACTTTATCTTTTGTGGTTTTGGATGAACAAATCAGTGTATGTAATTTATATGATAGCAATTTCATTGTGTTTGAACCGTAGTGTATGTGGTTCTATTTCGATATATAACATTTTATTTGCATTTGCTTTTCTCTCGATCTTTCGTGTGTATTAAATAGTCTCAATGTAAAGGTATTGATATGTGTTTCGTACATGATTTACAATGTCAATTGACATGTATTCTATCTTAACATAATAGGATTACATTTTTTATGCACAAGTATTTAACAAATGAAAAATCATATGTATTTGATAGTGTCATTCTACTGAAAATACATGTCAATACATTTGTGTATTGCTAATTACCTAATATATGAAAACACATAGAATATCAACTATAAAGATCAACAGCTATCACTACATTCATGAATACAAATAGCTGTATTCAGCAAATTCATTATGATCATTAAATTTGTTCAAATAAGAATATAGTAAAAAAAACTTAGATTGCAGTAACTAAAGCAGATTTTTAATGCAGCAACAACTAAAGCAGTTTTTAAACTGTGTTCCAAATTGATTGTATAAAAAAAATTAACTAGCTATTTATTACAGTATCCTTTAGCTAATCCCAACTTCAATGTATCTCCTCATGTGGTGCATTACCACATGAACGCCTGTTATGACCACGAAATCCACATGTGCTGCAGATTTTTTTCTTCTTTTTATACAGCTCAATGAATGATTTTTTCCTCTTTTTCTTTGGTCTTCCAGGAGGACTTTTAAACTTAAGTGGTAGTACCACTTCTTTTGAAACTTCTTCAGGTATCTGCCAGTCAATCACATCTGGAAAAGGATACACTAGAATCTCATATATTTTTAACACAGTTTTTGGCTTGTAATAATCTGAGCAATATGGACCTGCTTTGAATTTCTTCTTGTTTAAAACAGCCAAAGCATGTGGGCATGGTATTTCATCATATTGAAACTGTCCACAACTGCAATTTTTGTTTTCAAGGCAAACAATAAAGGATTTTCCTTTGTCATTTACTGCATATAAGTAGTCTGTTGACGGTGTTACCTGCAATGAATACATAAATACAACACAAATCTAAATCTGGAATACTATAGATTAAATACATATGTATCCTAACATACTGTTATATGTGCTGATAGGGTATCATTCATTATAAGAATCTCCTGAAATTTTATGCCAAGTATTGTGGATGTGAAGGAAGCATTTTACCTATTAGTGCAATTCCATCGTCCAAACATCTTTCTCACTTCTTCAAGAAAATTATAAATTGGCTTCTCTCTTGCTATTACCAGTGCTGAATTAATAGACTCAATATTTGATGTCATTGTCCATCCTCTGTGAACAGGTGCATACACCCTTGACCACTTGTCATATCCTGCCAACTCCAAATATTCCTTAACTCTCACATCTACATTTTGAACTATTTCCATCAAGCTGTTAAAATCAGACTGTCTGTATGCTTTAGCCATGGTATAGTACACCTTGCTTAACTGGTCATGTGACTTCCTGTATCTTTTATGTACATTTTGCCATAAGTTCCATATGCATGCACAATGTGTTACATCAGGGTACACTTTGGAAACAACTTTTATGATACTCTCATTTCTATATAAAAAAAAACAATGCACATCTCTGGCCTTTAACCATAAACTTCCTTAAATTGCTCAAAAAACTAAGTCCAAAAGCATCATTTTCTGAATCAACCACTCCATATACTAATCATAATATGTTACCTGTATAAAAATATAAATCCACATACATGATAGATGTCAAAATAATCTCTAAGTTTTTATTTAAATAATGTAGTGTACTTACCTGCACCATCTAAAGTACTAGTACAGACAAATGTCCCTATGTATGTTGATTTGAGTTGGCTTCCATAAACTACAATGATTGGTCTAAAATGCTCAAATCCCTTGATAAAGGCATAAAGAGATATAAACAGATACAAAAATCAATTTTCAGGCGTTTTCTTCATTCGAATATGTGATCCAGGGTAAGTTTTTTCCATGATGTATAAGTATGCAGGTAACTTCTGGTAAGATCGATCCAGTTTCCCCATTATAGAATCTACTGCCTTCTCCTTAGCACGCCAAGCCACCATGTATGTCACATCCATTCCAATGTCTTTCTTTATATCATCTCTAATATCAGTTGGTGTATATTTTCTCTTTAAATTGACTATTTTGGTTTAATAATCCCTGCTATCAATTTTCTAGTAGCATGAGAGTCTTTGTAGATCTTATCCTTCAGTGAATATGTATGTTCGCTTACAAAAGTTCGAACTACAAACTTCTTACAATCATTCATGCTTGACGACTTGAAAAACCACTTGCATTCTTTAGATTTACATTTAAGCCAATAGTTGCATACAACATATATAGTGAATGCACAAGCCATTACAAAATTGTATACATTATGATAGTAATAACATTCAGTGAAATCAAATGTATAAAGAATAAACATACCTGCTGGCATTAGACCTAGGTACTTTGGTAGTAAATCGGTGATTAATCGAATAGTTATGCATTACAGTCTGAAGTGTAGCCTTGTCTTTGTATTTCTGGCCAACAACTACTTTTTTATTAGTATTAAAAATAAAATTTTGCAATGTTATTGGCTTGCCATAGTCTGTCATCATCATTTGAAGTGGATTAATTGAAGCTGTTGTATCAAGTTCACAATCATTTGCAGACATAAGTTCATTTCCAATAAGATTTTCTGCTGATACATCCTTGCTGATCTCATTATCAGAAAAATTAACACACAGAGGATACTTGGCAAATACATTGTTTAATTTCTTCAATTGAACATACATCTTGACTCCCATGTCGTTGTGTATCTCCATTGGTTTATTGGCACCATCAATACTGTATTTAATTTTCACAGTTTTCACTCTCAAGTCTATCATCATTTGGCTACCAATTAACTCAACCAAGTCTCTATGAGAGGCATATTCATTTAAGACTATTCCTTCAGTCTCGTAATCATTGTATTTATTGTCTTTAGTCCACTTTTCCGAATACCAAATCATGATCATTATGCTTGTCATTTTGTTTCTGTTAGCGTTGATGCAACTGTTAAAAGTCAGAAATACAGTAGTACAAAGTGAATACAGTAGTATATTACAAAGTTAATTCGATAATTTAGACATACAAAGTGAATACAGTCATTGAAACTAAAGTATCGATCAATTGAAAACTCTGCAAGTAGTACAAACAATTATACACAAAACTACAATTCACTGAATCATATCATTTAACCTAGTGTATTTGTATCAAGGTCGAGGAACGGATTAAGAACTACATTATGACATGCCATATTTGATTCCAAGGATGAATAAAAAATTTCAATATTTTAATGATTTTGAATTATTCTGTATTTGTTTCAAGCTCGTATAATAGTGAATAGAATTACATTAAAACATTTTGTATTTGCTTCGAGGATCAACCAAAATTTTGGGAATTTTGATGATTTTGAATTCTTTAGTATTTGTTTCAAACTCGAAGTACAGAACAATGAAAAAACAACATTACGACATACAATACTTGTTCTGAAGAAGAAGGATGAATCAAAATTTTGAGAATTTTGATGATTTTGAATTTCTCAGTATTTGTTTCAAACTTGAAGTACAAAACAGTGAAAAAACTAAATTACGACATACAATATTTGTTCCGAAGAAGAAGAATCAATCAAAATTTTGAGAATTTTGAATTTCTCAATATTTGTTTCAAACTCAAAGTACAGAACAATGAAAAATCTACATTACGACATACATTGTTTTGAAGAAGAAGGATCAATCAAAATTTTGGGGATTTTGATGATTTTGAATTCTTCAGTATTTGTTTCAAATTGAAAAAACAGAGAAGAAAATACATTATGACATACCTGTATACGTTCCGAAGAAGGATCAATCAATTTTTTTGGAATTTTGCGTTTTGTTTAGGTATGAATTTAGCTCTATTTGTTCATAAAAATGGAGAATTGCGTTTGAGAGAATCGTGTTTAGCTCTATTTGTTGATAAAAATGTAGAATTACCTTTGAGAGAATCGTGTTTAATTAGGCAAAAGAGAGTCGGTTAACGAAAAAAACGTGATTGAATTTTTTTTTCTTGTTTAAAAAGTTTACTTCCATTTTTGGCGCAACTGTATTCATATTTTATATGAATACATAGTATCGATAAAACTGAATACAACGGGTGTAAATCGAATACAACGGCTATAAATGATAATTATGTAAAATGTGACTATAGAAGGTGGGTTTTATAGCAAAATGCTGCTATTTTTGAAAGTTTTCCTTTTTTTATTTACTATATTAGAAGAGTGAGCTTAAATATATATTGATATCAACAGTTAAAAGTCAATAAATTCAAATATAAGATTAATTTTGAGATTTTAATGCTCTTGCAAGATTAACTTGCTTAAAAAGTCTTATCCTCGCCGCTTTATAATTTGAACCTTACATCTCCCAGAAAAATTTGTTCCTTGAAATGTGTCCTTTTGTTTCTCCAAATGTGGGGCCTACTCGCCCAATCATTTCATACTGCTCTTCTATGCATTTTTTCTGAATTGTCTTCATGTCTTCTGGATTTCAGAGCTTAAGTGAAAGTACTACTTTAATTAGCTATTAATTTTTAGTTTTTATAGAAAATATAATTTAAAATAAAATAATTTTCAGGGCGGCTTTTGATGCATTGGACAAAAATGATGCTCCCTCCGTCCCAAATTATGTGTCGCTATTTCTTTTTTGATCCGTCCTAAAAAGAATGTCGTCTTTCCTTATTTGGTAAGTTTTTAAAGACACAATTACAATTTTACTTTTAGTGGATCCACTTAATTTTAAATACTATTACTCCTTTTTTTATTTGTCTCTTCAATTAATAATGATCTCACTTGATTTTAAATACTATTACTCCTTTCTTTAAGAAAGATAATTTTGTAATTTTAACAAAGTCAATACTTATTTCTTAAATATTGTGTCGGTCAAATGACGACACATAATTTGAGACGGAAGGAGTAATTTCTAAATAAAATTTAAGAGTAACTTTTATTCTAGATTTGATCTTAGATATTAGATAATTTTGAAATTGTTATCCCTCATGCATACTAAAATGATAGAATTACTACTCGACATAAAAAAAATGAGATAAAATAATCTCATCAAATATCTTGATTCATATAATATCCTTACTCATGCTACTCTCATGCCAATGCCAAACGCCCCCTAGGAGTTGAAATTATTTACAGTTGAAAGCATACTTTTATCTATGTACCAAAAAATTACATTAATAAAAAGGAGCAAGAAAATGAGTCTCAAATCAAACACCCAAAGTAAAAACAATTAAAACTAAAGATACAGATTAATATTGCACTCTTAAAATAATTCTGCAAATTTAATAGAAAATGCTTAATTGTTGGACCCGTGCTAGCATGGGCCAATGATATCTAGTATATATTATAGATAGAAATGACAGGAGAAAGAGCCAAACTCCAACCGAAATCATAGCAACTACGGAAGTTATTCCTTCCATCTACTGATGTTTGTTCTCTCAACAGAGTGATTGATTTTGAAAATGAAATTTATTACGATTTTAATTCGACTTCTCTGATAAACTGACTTATTGCACTGATCACAGGGAGAGGATTCTCTATATGTGCAGCATGACCAGAATATGGAATTTCAACTATTTCTGGAATTATCATAGTCTCTGTGCTCTGGCACATTGTGTCATACATCTTTTGAGAAATGTTCTTAAATTTAACATCTTTCTCTCCAACGATGAATTGAAGAGGTACTCTGCACCTCTTCAGATCTTCCCATAATGGCCTGTTATACATGAAGAGGACAATTAGAACGGGGGACTTGGAAAAGGGAAAAAATTAAAAGGAACATGCATCTACATGTTTTGGAATGTAAGTGTATCAGTTGGAAGATATACTAGGTTACTGAGATACACATATTGACTAGCTAAAGGATCACATCATACCATGCTGTCCAACTAGAGAGCTACTAGGCAATATGGGTATCGTTGGCTTTCTTTTAACGCCCCGATTCTATATTTGTATGTTTTAGTTGGTTTTGAGGTTATTCGAGGGGAAGGCTCCGTGATTGGAGGCTTGGGACTGGGATTTCATTGTTCAAGGTAGGTTATGGCTTAACTTTCTTCAGACTGGGTTGGGTAGTTAATATCATATATAAAAGCATGCTATGGGTACGGGAATGAATCATGGAAATAGTGTTATTACTGTTGTGTGCCTGTGTGGGGGCTTATGTTGTTGTTATTGGTGGTTTAAGACAATAATTGTTATGTGTGGCTCGTATGAGGTTTTATCTGATATTGTTGGCTTTGTGTATATATTTGGTTGTTTGCTTCCTAGTAGAAATGCCTAAGTTGGGGTTTATGTGGTATCAGCGATATATTACTTGCATATTTCACTCTAATGGTACATGACTTATATTGGATCATGGATAGTTGACCTATTGAGTGGACTTTTAGCTCACATGCATGTATATTGGTTGGATTTGAGATTCTAATTCTAGTTTAGTTGTGAGCATTACATCCTCATATCATACATACATTCATGAGACATTGTATCATTATGGAAATATTGATTTTTGACAGAAAATGTAACACCTTCATAAAACCCCTTCTACCGTAAGCCCATGAGTCGAAGAAGAGAGATGGATATTGAGACTGGATTGAGTATTAAGATTGTACATGGGTTGTGAACCCCTCATGGGTCCTACCTGGGAGCAATGCTCAATAGGTGTATACAGAGGTTATGCGATAACCTTGGACATATCACATCATCATCATTATCATCCTCATTGCATTTCATACATTATGCATCTTCAGTGTTGTGCTTTCGTGTTTGATTTGATGTATATCTATTTTGTATTCTTTTCGTTTTTGAATCTAGTTTATGTGATGTATTTATAACTGTTAGTGGAGACGGTGTGAGCTACCATTTGGGACCTTTTCTGAGTGCAGGTGACATGCTCATAGTGTGTATTTTATATACCTTATTTTCTACTTTACTCAGTTGGCCTATGATACCTACTAGTATAAGTGGACCATACTCATCCCTACTGTGCCCTTTCGGTTCAAATTCAGGTTCGAGTGCGCTGCGCGGCAGCTGAGTTCGAGCGGTGATTTGATACATTCGAGGTAGGGGCCACTCTATGCTTCCAGAGTTGACCTCCGACCTCATCCTATCTAGTTTATGTCTTGTCTTGTATTCAGAGACAGATTGCGGTTCCTTTTGGATTATCAGATGTATTTTCATACTTCGAGTTGCATGTAGATTGTTCTTCCACTGTGGCACCGGGTTTTGGGATGGTTTATGGTATTATTTTGATATTCAAATTTCCACTACTATCGTGTATGTATGGTTTGACTTCACTCTAGAAGTCTAGCCTTGGAATTTTGGTGTTTTCTTATTTCATATCAGTTTGGGTGATTGACTTACTTGTCAAGTCTTAGCCGCTATAAGTGTCATGACCTTTAGTTTTGGGTCGTGACACCAATCCCTCACAGCTTCCTTCTTCTGCAGATAAATTGAGACCCCTTATTCAGTCTTGAAATGTCCCAGATACTCAATCTTCGGAAAACAAAAAGAACATTTACTTCCCTTAGCAAATAGGTGTTGTTTAAGCATCTCTTGAAACACAGCCTTCAAATGGTGTAGATGATCTTTCTAGCAGCTACTATAGATTAGAATATTATCAAAGTAAAAGCCAGCACAAACTTCCTAAAAAATGCACGAAACACTGATTAATCAACCTTTGGAATGTGGCAAGGGCATTAGATAGACCAAATGGCATGACATAATATTCAAAGTGGCCAGAATGGGCCCTAAAAGCAGTTTTGGGAATATCCTCAATGGCCATCCTCAATTGATGGTGCTAGAATATGAATAGAAATAGGAATAATATATAAAAATCCAACTTGAAAAAGAATTGTACTATAGTGTCTATGAATAGGATCTTGATGTAATTAGGTAAACACACAATTCAATAATATTTTTTCCTCTATTATTTCTCAAATGGTAGAAATTTCAAAAAAAAGAAAAACACTCAGTCATCGTGCGTCAATTTTCAATGACTGATTTGTGTCATTATCTGTTTTGTGGGTTGTGTGCCAAATACAACACCACCAAGAGGATAGGAAAGTTCAAGCGCCAAAAAAAAACAACCAAAATCGCCGAAAAAATACAGTCCACGCGCCGCCACGCGTTTGCCGGAAATTTGTAATTCCGATGAGATCTGTACCACGCATCGGCGTGTGAGACTTCTCTGGTCCACTTTTTTCAGTTGTTCCTTTTTTGTTGGGTCGCCCAGATAATCTGACTCCGACCAGCTACTTTTTTTGCAATTCCTTCAAGTTTTTCCAGATTTCGGTCACCGAAACCCTAATTTCGACGACTTTATATTTTCTCGACAAATTTTCAGAGATTCGGATTCTGTTTCTTGGTATTTTCAAGTCAAAATTCCCAAGATGTCTTTTGAATATGACATTTTTGGCTCCAAAAATACTGGAATTGAAAGTTCAAGTCCTATGATTACTTCCGGACCATTCATGGGAAGTTTAAATTATTTAGCCTAGGCTTACTCGGTTGAGTTGTGGTGCAAAGGTCAAGGCGTCTAAGATCACTTAAAGAACAAGGCTCGTGTGGTAGATGAAAAGGCAAAATCTAGTGCGGAAGATGCGAAAGCCAAAGAACAATGGGTGAAAGTTGACGCTCAATTATATAGTCTCTTATGGCGATCTATTGATTCCAAGTTGATGCCCTTGTTTCGTCCATTCCAGACATGTTATCTAGTTTGGAAAAAGGCTGGTGCTTTATACACTAATGACACATCTCGTTTTTATGATATGATATCTTGAATGACCAACTTGAAGAAACAGGAATCCGATATGTCTACTTCCTTGGGACAAGTACAAGCAGTCATGGAAGAATTTGATGCCCGTTACTGTAGATATTGAAAAACAACAAGAGCACAGACAGATGTTTTTAGTTCTTACACTTACTGGACTTTCTACTGACCATGATTCAGTACGTGATCAGATTTTAGCTAGTCCTACGGTTCCTACAATTGATGAGTTATTCTCTCGTCTGCTACGTCTTGTCGCCCCTCCCAGTCACAAAGTAATTTCATCACCCACCGTTGACTCCTCTATTCTTGCACCTCAAACCATAGAAAAACAAATATATCAGCCTATGGAGAATTGACAGGGAAGAGGTCGTTCCGAAAAATCTCGATCAAAATGCAGTTATTGTCATAAAGTGGGACACAGTCGGGATATGTCATATTTTGCATGGTCCACCACCCAGTTATGATCCTATTGTTGTAAGGAATATAATGAGTTCTTTCGAAACCGAGCAAGTAAGCAGACATTTCCATAGCCTAATCGACCATCTAATAATGCTCATATTGCCCAGACAGAATATGATGAGTTCCTTCAGTATCGAACAAGCAGACATCTCCACAAGTAGCCTCAGTTGCCTAGCTTGATACTTCTGTTGTTGGTAATCCTTTTGCTTGTGTTTCACAGTCTAGTACTCTTGAACTCGGGTGCTTCTAATCATATTTCTAGTAACAAATCACTTCTGTCTGATATTGTTTATTCACAATCTCTTCCTGCTATTACTTTAGCCAATGGGATCCGAACAAAACCAAACGGAGTTGGACAAGCCAAATCCCTATCTTCTGTCACTCTAGACCTTGTTCTTTATGTCCTTGGTTGTCCTTTTAATCGTGCATTTGTTAGTCGTTTGACACGTGCCCTTCATTGTAGCATAACTTTTTTTGATAATTCTTTTCTAATGTAGGATCGCGGTACGAGACAGACGATTGGCACGGGACATGAATCACAAAGCCCTTACTATCTTACCTCTTCAAATTCCTTCACAACATGCTCCATTACAGACCCTCCAGACCTAATTCACAAACGTTTGGGACATCCAAGTTTATCCAAGCTACAAAAGATGATGCCTAGTTTGTCTAGTTTATCCACATTAGATTGTGAGTCATGTCAACTTGGAAAACACACCCATGCTACTTTTTCACGTAGTATTGAGAGTCGTTCAAAGTCTATTTTCTCATTAGTTCATTCTAATGTTTAGGGTCCTATTAGAGTCGGTTCACCCTTAGGTTTTCGTTATTTTGTTAGTTCCATTTATGATTTTTCAAGATGTACTTAGGTTTTCTTAATGAAAAATATCTATATTCAAAAGTTTTTGTGCTGAAATACAAACTTAATTTGGTGTTTTTATTCGTACTTTTCGTAGTGATAATACCTTAGAATACTTATCTTCTCAATTTCAGGAGTTTATAACTCATCAAGGAATCAAGGAATAATTCACCAGACATCTTGTATGTACACCTCTCAGCAGAACGGTATAGAACGGTATAGCAGAAAGGAAAAATAGACATCTTCTTAAGACTGCTCGCACTCTTCTCATTAAATCCTTTTCGCTGCATTTTTGGGGTGATGCAGTCCTCGCATCTTAATACCTAATGAATAAAAAGACATCATCTTCCATTCAGAATCAGGTTCCCCATTCTATATTGTTTCCACAGTCACATCTATACCCTATCCCCCCTCGTGTCTTTGGGAGCACATGCTTTGTTCATAACTTAGCCCCTGAAAAAGATAAATTAGCCTCTCGTGATCTCAAGTGTGTCTTCCTTGGTTACTCTCGAGTTCAAAAAGGGTATCGTTGTTAATTCACCGGATCTTCATCGCTACTTTATGTCTGCCGATGTCACCTTTTTTGAATCTCGACCTTACTATACATCTTCTGATCATCCTGATATCTCTGAGATTTTACCCGTATCTCCAGACTTACCTGAACCAACCTTTGAAGAATCAACGGTTACTTCTACATCTCCAATTGTAGTGCCACCACTTCTAACTTATCATCGTCGTCCACGTCCACCATCAGTCTCAAGTGATTTATGTCATGCATCGGACGATGCTCCTACTGCGGACTTGCCTTCTCCTAGCCAATCAGTTGCACTACAAAAAGGTATGTGTTCCACTCGTAATGCTAACCCACATTATACGTTCTTGAGTTATCATCGTTTATCACCACCCCATTATGTTTTTGTATCATCTGTCCTCTATTTCTCATTCAGGATGGAAGCAAGTTATGATAGATGAGATGTTTGCTTTACATGCGAGTGGTACTTGGGAGCTTGTTTCCCTGCAGGTAAATCTATTGTTGGTTGTCGTTGGGTTTATGTAGTCAAAGTTGGTCCAGACGGTCAAGTTGATCGGCTTAAGGCTCGCCTTGTTGCCAAAGGATGCACGCAAATATTTGGGTTTGATTATAGTGACACTTTCTCTCCCGTGGCTAAAATAGCAATTGTCCATCTTTTCCTATCCATTGTGGTCGTTCGTCATTGGCCTCTTTATCAGTTGGATATTAAGAATGTTTTTCTGCATGGTGATCTAGAGGAAGAAGTCTATATAGAGCAACCACCTGGTTTTGTTGCTTGGGGGAGTCTAGTAGTCTTGTATGTCGATTGCGCAGGTCACTCTATGATCTGAAACAGTCCCCTCGAGCTTGGTTTGGAAAGTTTAGCACAGTAATACAGCAGTTTGGCATGATTCGTAGTAGAGCCAATCACTCAGTGTTTTATCGACATTCTCAACCAAATCTGTATATTTATTTGGCGGTTAATGTTGATGATATCGTTATCACCAGCAACGATGAAGATCGTATCACTAAATTGAAGCAACATCTCTTTCAGCATTTCCAGACTAAAGACCTCGGCAGACTAAAACACTTTCTAGGTATTGAGGTTGCTCAGTCCAGATCAGGTATTGTTATTTCTCAACGCAAGTATGCCTTAGACATTCTTAAGGAGACAGGAATGATGAGATGTAGACCCATTGACACTCCTATGGATCCAAATGTTAAACTTCTGCCAGGATAGGGGGAGCCACTCAGTGATCCTGAAAGGTATAGGCAGTTGGTTAGAAAATTGAATTATCTCACCGTGATTAGACCTGACATATCATTTTCTGTGAGTGTTGTAGGTCAGTTTATGACTTTCCCTTGATAGTCATTGGGATACAGTTGTTCGTATTCTGCGATATATAAAGGCAGCTCCAGGTAAAGGATTACTCTTAGAGGATCGAGGTCACAAACATATCATTGGATACACAGATGTTGATTGGGCAGTATCACCCTCTGATAGATGTTCTACCTCCGGATATTATGTTTTAGTAGGAGGTAATTTGGTGTCTTGGAAAAGTACGAAACAGAGTGTGGTTGCTCAGTCTAGTGCGGAAGCAAAATATCGAGCAATGATTGTAGCAACTTGTGAGCTAATTTGGATCAAACGGTTGCTAACAGAGCTAAAATTTGGAGAAATCGATAAGATGGAACTTATGTGTGATAATCAAGAAGCCTTTCATATCGCATCAAATCCAGTGTTTCATGAGAGGACTAAACACAAAGATTAATTACCACTTTGTCAGAGAAAAAATACTCTCAGGAGATATTGTTACAAAATTTGTGAAGTCAAGTGATCAACTTGCAGATATCTTCACCAAGTCTCTCACCGGTCCTCGTATTAATTACATTTGTAACAAGTTAGTTACATATGATTTGTATGCACCAACTTGAAGGGGAGTGTTAGAATATGAACAGAAATAGGAATAGTATATAAAATCTAACTTGGAAAAGGATTGTACTATAGTGTCTATAAATAGGGTCTTGATGTAATTATATAAACACACAATTCAATAATATTTTTTCCTCTATTATTTCTCACACAGATGGTATCCAGACCTAAGATCTATTTTGGAAAAACTCTTAGATCCTCTTAATTTGTCCAACAAATCTTCTACAATGGAGATGGAAAATTTGTTCTTCACGGTGGCTTTATTCAAATCCCTATAGTCAACACATAGTTTCCAAGTCCCATCTTTCTTCCCCACCAAGACTACAGGAGCAGCAAAGAGATTGCTACTTGGTTGAATAATGCCTTATTCTAACATTTGCTTCACCAATGGACTCAATGATATCCTTCTTAACAGAGGGATATCTATAGGGTCTTTTGTTGATTGGCTCAGTGTCCTGTGCAGTACCACTCTATGATCAAACACCCCTAGATGGTAGCTGTTATGTAGGCTCCTCAAACAAGGTTTTGAACTTCAACAATAGATCAGCTAAACTAGGGTTGTGCTCAGTTTCCCCTTAGCTTCCAAAGCATACAGCTGTACCTTATTACACATGGCGGGGAATGGGGATTAACTGAATCATGCAGAGTTCTGAATGGTTACCTGAAATTCTTGCCAAATTGCTACCTCCGGCCGGAGCTCAGTATTTGTGTGCTAGCTCCTCTCAACACGTCTCTTCCCCATGTACACAAACTCCATTGTCAACTCCCTAAAGTTAATTTTTACGTCTCCCAAAGTGAGAAGCCACTGCACCCCTAAGACCATATCCTAGAGGTAATAATAAGTCAGCAGAGAATTCTGTTCCTTGTAGAAGCCAAGAAATTTTGCACATTTTGTCCACGCACATAATGCCATTAGCTACAGCTACTGCTTGAGGTCTAGTCTGAGTAATAGAACACCCCAATTGTTCTACCACAATGGGATCAAATGAAATTGTAGGAGCTTCCAGTGTCCACTAGAATATGTAATGGTTTCTTTGCAAGATAACCAATCACCTTCAGTGTCCTGTAACCCAAAGACCCATTGAGAGCATGAAATGAAATCTTCGTTTGTTCATTTGCTTACTAACCTTAAAGATCCTGACTTGCCATCTCTTCTGGTGGCTCTTCCAGTTGCAACTAATGTTCTCCCATCTGCTGCTCCTCAATTTCCAATATATACAGTTGCCTATGCCTTTTGCAGTTATGCCCAAGCACAATCTTTTTGCTCTCTTCTCATTCATTTCTTTTGGATTCAACCTCCTTCTACTGAACCTCTTTTGAATTGAAGATTTCCCATTGGTGGCAGTGGTAGAATTGGTTTTGTTTTGACCCTTCTGCTCCATGAATCTTCTTAATGGAATAGTAGGAGTCTGTCTAATGGCATGGAGATAAGCCTCCTGCATCCTAGCAGCTTTAAACACCAGTGATAGAGTTGTGATTGAAAATCTTTAGTGCAATATTCAACTCTGGTTTTAACCCACCAATGAAATAGCTTATTGCATTTTCTTAAGAGAGATTCACTCTAGTCAAGTTTCTTTCAAAGAATGCCTGGTACTCCCCCTTCACACTTCCTAGCTGTTTCATCTTCTTAATCTCTTCCATGGGATCATGAAAGTCATTCCCAAACCTCTCTACTAGGGTCTAGGGCTATCACATATTCAATCCATGTGGCTGGATGAAAGTATTGCCAATCTCTCATGAAGGATAAGTGCCATTGAATGGCCTCCCCCCTCTGATTGCAATGCAGCTACTCCAATTTTCTCTTCATTTCGTACATTTTCCATCAAAAAGAACTGGTCAATCTTGAATAACAAAGATTTTAAATCCTCAGAGGTAAACCTCAAGAGTTCCATCCTAGACCATCTGGAAAAAACAGAATTGTGGTGGTTAGTGAAATTTGCAGGACGACTTCTGCTTCTACCCCTCTGTAGTCTTTCCCCAGAACCCCCCTCCTGCCGAGGGTTCATCTTACTGCTAAACTGGAGTTTTATCCCTTCAAGGACCATGCGCAGCTGAGATCTGATCACGCAAGTCAATTACCGTTTGATCCAACCTTTTCGGATTAGAAACCTCTCATGCTAAAGTTCTCATTTCAGCAATCACCTTCTGCATCAATTGTTGCAATTCCCCCATTTCTACTGGGGAATTCTCCATGGATGTTTCACCGACTGTCTTAATTCCTTTTTCCATCAACGCCAAGGATTCACTTGCCTCTGATACCAATGTTAACAGATTTCCAGGGATCAAGAAATCCGAGAAAATCTAAAGCTAGGTCCGGAGCCCTTCGGAGGGAGCTTGAGAATGAAGCTTAAAAATGGGGATGAAAAAGAGAGGGAAAAAGAAGAAGATAGGACAGAGAAACGGGTAATACTTTCTTATTGATTCCCAAAATGAACATATACAGGATTTATATCAATTGCACAATCACAATTTCAGTTGCTCGTCTAGCTAACTATAACCGACTAACAGTGACTAACTGTGAGCCTAACATTCATAACTAACTTTGTTGATATGGACTTGATCTCTCAATTACCTGTATCACTTTCCAGAAAATATAAGATATCTATTTTTCATTCTTCTCTTTCTTATTTTCTTTTCTTTTTCCCTTTATCATTCCCTTTTTTCTTTCTTTAAAAAACTCAAATAATTTATGTCTGAATTTGCATGAAAGTTAGGAAGGGGAAAAAAAAAAGAGAATTTACACCACAAATTGGAAAAGGCAAAAGATGTTTCATCAACTTACGGCTGTCTCCCAACACTCAGATCTGATAATACTCTCGCAAGATTTTTCAGATCACAATGCTGCAATCGGCTTGCAAGTATTTTATTGAAATGTGGATGAGTTCTTAAACTGCACGATATAAACATACTTAACATGTTAGCAATTGGTATGGCACAAATATCTCATGTAGCACAAAGCAAGAGTAGATGGCAAAATCCTATAGAGAGGATCTCACAATACCTATTCCAGAGATCTCCAGAATACCAAGCATCTAAAAAGGGCTCTAAGCCAGAAGAAGCAAGAGAGCAGGCAGCAAAATCATCCTTGGCCCTACGTACTTTTCTTGCTTCTTCATCTATCAATCCAGGACTTCCAGATATTATAACAGCTCCAGAAACCTTCCATCAAAGATATTGAACAATCATATCAACGGAGAAATTTTCTGCAAAATATCATAGAAAATATTCATTTAGTATACCTTGTCATTGTATCTTAGAGCCATGTAGAGTGAAATCCTTGCTCCCATAGAATATCCAACAAGAACAACTTTTCGACATTGTAGGCTGTCAAAAAACTGCTGTAATATTTTTGCAAAGGCCATAATTGACAACCCTGGTTCCTCTAAACCATAATCCTGGCCTAGCAAATTTGATCTACCATGTCCAGGTAGGTCCACTGCAATGCATCTAGCTGAGCCTGATATAGCCTCCATAATAGAGATCCAATCTTCTCCAGCTCCAAGGAATCCATGGAGAAACACTACTACACTACTCTGCATACCTCAGATTGTGCATAAAAGTATATCATTGGGTAGTTCAAGGTTAATGAGAAATATAAAAATTTGTCACCATGTTAAATAACAATATTTTACAACCATAATTGATAGAAATAGACTTATCATGAAAGCAACCAAGCAGGAAAAATAAGATGACATCTGGTTTCCTTTGTCATGATTTTTCCTTATTTTTTTGTCCAGACAAATTCAGCACAATATATTGCAGGAAACTTCTTCAATTACTATTAGCATTCCCAGAATACATCAAAATTTGACTACGTACATCATCGTTCTTTCCAATTTCTTGCACGTTAAGACAGATGGAGGTGCCTTCAAGATCAGCCACAAATTCATATGCATGAACTTCTCTGAAAGTAAAATCACCACCAACTGCATCTTGGTTGAATTGAAAATGCTGCAGGATTTGTCCAGCGTCAGTAACAGATGCCTCCACAACACCATTGGAAGGATTATAGCCAAACATTAAAGGCCTTCTGCTAACATCTTCCCTAAGCCATTGATAAGTTCCAAGACCGTGGGCTATGCAAGAGTTCTCTTCCTTGTTAAGAATTCTACCTGTATCTAACTTCAGCAGGTCAACATACCGTGAGAACAGAATTAAAGCTGACAAACCCAAGGAACTTTCAAATGTGGCACTGATAACAGCCATCTTTCCCTGCTGGTGAGCCCATCGCGCAAGCAATGCTGCATTTTCAAAACCTCCAACAACGCTTGGTTTGATAACCTGACATGATTTGGAAACTGCTTTTATTTGTAGTAACAAAGTCAAATCCAGCTACCTAGTTACTGCAACTGTAAGCCTACTTAGATCACGATCCCAATTTTGATAATAATTGACTTTGCCTTTGAAACTTCATTAGATGCAGCAATCATGAAGTTCAGTCTCTTATTTTCAGTTTACATACGGTGACATCCTTCCAAACATAGAAAGTGATGCAAGAATAGGTACATAAGATAAAGTAGAGGATTCACTTCATATGAATAGGATGAAAAGAGTCTCTAATGACTGCAGCTGTAGTCATTATTTTTGTTTTTATTTTTTTGTTAAGATAGAGGGGGGGTGATCCTGCTCCCTGTCCTTTGCAAGTAAATGGGTTACAAGAGACCGGATGATTCATTCACGAAATTACTTTGGGCCAATAAGATCGAATTTTTTATGCAGATCAACTCATATATACAAATCTAATAGGAAAGAATTCCTTTTTTAAATAAGTATCTGATAGGGGACAATTTCCATATATAATATCTGTGTGCAACAATTAAAAACATGCCACATTCTAAGTAATGATAGACCATAAAACCCTGCAGACTTACGAAAGCAACTATCATTGGGTGAGTGTACTTTGCAAGCACAATAAGGTGATTTTTTCTTATACTGTTGATAGTTTCATCCAGAGCTACTGGTAAGCCAGTCTCCTCGCAGAACTTGATTATATCATCTTCATCATTAACAGGCTCCTGAAATAACCAAAATTTAATTGAAGCATCTAATAATGGAACAGAGAAATAATGTCGAGAAATGAATGCCTAACATTTAGCCAAACTATGATGTCGAATTGTCTGAACATTAAAACAATGGCCGAGTGACAGGACACAAGCAATTTACCCTTTTCTAAACCACCAATCCCTGAAATTAGGTATCCAGTAGATTGAACCTTTGCAACTTAAAGATTATAATGCTGCCTCATAGTTACGGTAATTTAATGCCTCAGGATGTTATTTCGTTAATGGATATCTTCACAATCACGTCTTATTATTGCCTTTTGCAACTATCTTAACTTATATTCAATTCAAGACCAAAATCTCTTTCATACCACTTCAGTAATGTAACCTAGTAACTCATTTTATCACTGTATTGCTCTATTTGTGTGGTGTAGAAACATAAAGGTCATCGAATAAATATTCTGATATGCAAGCAAAGCTGCATATTCTGATGTAAAGACCAAGATATGTTGAGCTTCAGCACAAATATTAGTTGAATCTACAACATCAAAGGAAGCAAAAAAGGAAAGAGGAAAGGTCAATGGCTTCTGAAGAAACAGATGATAAAATGTGTCTAAATCTGTTGACAAGCTTAATTGTACGAGATGAATCTTAATTACTAGCTTGATTGTAGGAACTTTGTTTCCCAATTAGGTGTAACTAAATATTCTCTTATTACTTTCTTTCCTAGAAAAGTCGTAGAACTCTTTGTATAAATACCCATACTCATGAGATGCAAGGATATACTGAAATAAAAAGAACTTCACTCAAATTCTACATGGTATCAGAGTCATTGATGCCTTTTAAGGTTAGTCTATGAGTCTTTCTCCCTCGCAGAAATAAGGTTTTCTTTTTTCCAGAAGAAGGTTGAGTTTTATCCCTTCTTGAAGCTATTCGTAACTTAACTCTGCTCCTGGCAAAGTTGTAAGAAAATGCATACCACCACAGGCCCTAGCCGTTGCCAGAAACAACACCAGACACATCTCTTGAAAGAAGTTGGTATGACAGGCTACAAACCAACAAAATTGCTCATAGATTGCAATCACAATTTACAAACAAGGGTTGGAAGTCGGTTGATTAAGAGAGATATCACAAGTTGGTTGGAAGACCCATTTTTCTCTACCATGCCAGACCAGTCATAGCCTATTTAGCCAGCTTGGTGATTCAATTAATGCAGGTCCCCGAGATCCTCATATGTAAGGCATCTTTCACATTTTGCAATATTTGAAGTCTGCTCCAAGGAAAAATGTTCGTTTATCTCCAAAGATTATAACCTCCAAATAAAGGCCTTTACAGACGGGATCGGGCTGGATCTCTAGATGACAGAAGATCCACATCTGGGTATTGTACACGTGAAGGAGTAAATTCAGCTACTTGGAGAAACAAGAAGCTAAGTGTAGTTGCTAGATCAAGTGCAAAAGCAGAATATGAGTTATGGGCAAGGTATTTGTGAACTTCTTTAGCTACAAAATTTTCTAGAGGAATTGAAGACTCTCTGGAAAGGGACGTTTTTCTTGTTCTGTCACAACATGGTTTCCATTAGTATAGCTCGTAATCCTGTACAGCATGATCGAACAAAACATATTGAAATTGATCAACGCTTCATTAAAGAAAAGGTTACAAGTGGCATCTTGAGTTAGTTTCATGTGTCATCAGAAAACAGTTAGCTGATGTGTTTACCAAAGGTCTCAACAAACAAATTTTTCATACACTGGTTTGCAGTTGGGCATGTGCAACATCTATGCACCAATTCGAGGGGAAGTTTGGTCCTAGTTAATTACTAGTTTGATTGTAAGAAGATTGTATCCTAATTAGGTTTAAGTAAATATTCTCTTATTATTTTCTTTCCTACAATAGGTGGACATAAGAATATACTGAAATATAAAGAATCTTTTTCTTCTTTTGTCAAATTCTACAAAATCTTACTCCCTCCATCATGGAAGTGTTCTCGGTGGTTCTGCCCCTACTTAGAACATAGGCATTTCATCCCCTAACTGCTGGGGAAATTATGACCAGCTTACAAATTTCTACCAAGTGATTTGGTGCATTACCTCAATATACTGCAGGCCACTATCTTTTACAGAAAGGCCAAATTTAACAGCTTCATCATAGTTCCAACTTCGATTTGCATCAGCACGCAGCTCAACCTCCCAACCAACTTTCTTTCTTACCTCCTTTATAATTGCAATGTCCACGGTGGGATCTGCTTGACGTGCTACCTGTGTGGGACAAAAAATTAGTTGTTAAACTTTTTTTACAAATTGGGATCATAAAAGCTTCCACTGAAAGTAACAAAATTACTACCAAGTTCCACATTTTGTAAATGATATTCCCACCTTCAGCTTTATAACAGTAAATCCTTCTTTGACAAGTGTGGTTGCAACAAGAGCCATTTCATTGGGACCACCATTAGACTCAAGCAGTGCACAAACTTTGACATCTAAAGAACTCCCAGTTGCTTCTTCTGTTTGTCCGCAGAGTACATTCAACAAGCTTGAACCTTCTCTAGCTGCAATAGCATTGAGAACAGCCATCTCCAGGCCAAATCTCACACTAGGGAACATTGAAGTGGGCTAGAAATGAAGAGAACATAATTCAGAACTAGTAAATTTGGAGAGATATAAGGGACAGCCCGGGGCACTAAGCTCGTACTATGCGCAGGGTCCAGGGAAGGGCCGGACCACAAGGGTCTATTGTACGCAGCCTTGCCCTACATTTCTGCAAGAGGCTGTTTCCACAGCTTGAACCAGTGACCTCCTGGTCACATGGAAACAACTTTACCAATTACACCAAGAATTCCCTTCAACTGCAGCATTTCTAGATGTGCCTATCACTATCCCTCAAAAAAAAAAAAAGAAGCATCAACCTACCTGGATACCTAAGCTTTGCCACAACCAACGAGAAAATGAACCCTTCAGCAAAGGAAGGGAGTGGTCAATAGTAACTCCTTCCAAAACATAAATAAGGAATTGAAGCTGCTCTTCCACATCAAGTAGGTTTTCTTGGTGGACCTCAAGCGGTGCAACCTGTTTATAATAGATGACAACCGAAAATTTCAGCTTTCCAGAGTTCTGTCGAGGAATTGGAGAGAGGAAGGCAAGGGGATCAAGAGAGGGAGAGGGACGAGCAAAGCAATACATTGTTAATAATTTTAAAGCTTATTCTTGAAGATTTGGTTGATCAAGAAATTCAGGGTTACAAGTTGAATATCTTATATGCACTTCATTTCTCTCAAGTGAAAAAGGACAAACAGCAAGATGAATATCTCCAATTAATGTTTCTGGATATACAAGGAAAAGCTCATCAATGTACTATATCCAATTTTGTTAGGTTTAGAGTATCATACTTTCTCCTGACCTAATTATGAGGCCGACCAGGTTTCCTTTTAATGACTCCTGAATTATGCCTGTTCTGATTCAACTTCAAAAATAATCATGCCTGTTATGGCAAGGCAAGATAATGCATTGCATCTATGTACAGAAAGGAATGTTTAACTGAGGCTTCAACTACTGAACAGCTGCACCATCTGTGTCAAGCAGGAGTATCATAGTATGAAAGGAAAAACTATCCTCAATGCCTTAAAAAAAGGTATTAGCAGTCACCTTCATCCAAGCTTATCTCACTTCATCATTTTTTGTTGCAAGATGACCGGCTATCACAGTTCTAGAGCAGCTAATTTATGACATGCTCAAGACATTGTTATCGACTTTGGATTGCATGTAACCCTGCTCTACGCTAACAGCTTCTCTTATTTCTATGATGTTGTAAAGATATGGCACTAGGCCTAACTCAACCCCAAAAGCTAGCTCATGAGGTGAGGATTGTCCAAGTCTATATAAGTAGACGGCCAATGTGGGACTTTCACCCACTCTAACAGATATAATGGGATTATTAGATAATAAGACTAATGATGCTTACCAATATGTGCAACTCATAACATACATTGTACAATAAATTTATGTCCTATTTTTCTCTTCTCAAAAGGTTTGCATTAGTTACTCTTGCCGGAATCACCACCAACTTCATCAACCACGAGCTATCACCTTTTGTGGTAGCTCACCTAGCCTCCTTTCTTCTTTAGGCCTTTAGTCATTATTCTATCATGGGAGATAATAGGATATACTTCAACCAAGTTTTCAAGTCGTACAACATCACCAGATGGATTTCCGACAATACTTCTTGGTATGACTGGGTGGAAAGAAGCAGGAACATGTTAAGGAGGGTCACACTTAGCGAAAAGGTGATGGAATGGATTTGCTTCATTCTCAGAGTAGCCTCATCTGATTAAAAAAAAATCAGGTGAGAAGATGGAGATACAAGGACCAGGCAGCAAAATTCTTTGGTAACAGGAAATATAATGCTCATGTATCTCACTAAAGGGACAGGACAGATCAGTCATCATTGTACCTGAAACAGACATTAATGCTGGGTGGAGGAGTGTGGCATTTAAGGTACAAAGTTTTATTAAATGCACTCCACAAAAGGTGATGAAGATCCAGTACGGGACATCTGATAAAAAGGTGCCTTTTGCAAAGGTAGTCTCAGACAGTAAATGGCAGAGCAACAATTCAGAAACTTCCACATCTAAAGGGAAATTGACTGAAACAGATAAAGCTGTTAAGAACAGAGAACAAGGAGTGCTTGGAAGGTGCATATTTGGGTCTTTTGGTATGAACAAAGCAGAAAACCCTACTCTATCTGATGTTAGACGCTGGACTTCAACAGTGTGGAAGGTCTTTGGAGTCAATATATACGAGATGATGGATGGTTGCTTTCTATTCGAGTTCCCCAATAGATACATGGCGGAGTAGATCCTCCAGGGAGATTGGCTATGGAAGGGAATCAGAATAAAATTAGAATGGTGGAATCCTTATGCAGTCTGTGAACCATCTACATATAAGCCTAAATCCACTTGGATTAGGGCTATGGGTCTGCCTATGCATTTATAGACGGATGATATTTTCCATGAGATCGGTGAACTTTGTGGTGGTTGGCTGGTGACAGAGGAGGAAACAAAATTGAGAAATCATCTCAAGCGGGCAAGGATTGAGATACGAGGCGATGGCCAGAGCATCCTGTCACGACCGTCATACCTCAAGACACCCTCAGAATCTAGGGTAGCCCGCTGAGACTCACCCCTCAACACCTGCTCTCGAAGGCTGCGAAGCCTGTCATCCTCAAACTGACGACTCCAAATCTGCTCCAAAAAGGTGGATCTGGCCTCAACACTAGCAATGATTCTCCGAGGGTCAGAAATATCCAAACGAACCATCATGTTAGCTAAGGATTGAATGTCCAAAGCCAACGGCCGCTGAGAAGCTGAAATGAAAGCTAAGCTACCCATACTTACTGACTTCCGACTCAAGGCATCCGCTACCACATTCGCCTTGCCCGGATGGTACAGAATAGAGATATCATAGTCTTTCAGCAACTCAATCCACCTGCGCTGCCTCGAATTAAGCTCCTTCTGGGTCATAATATACTGAAGACTGCGGTGATCAGTAAATATCTCACAGCGAACCCCATACAAATAATGCCTCCAAATCCTAAGCGCAAATACTACCGCTGCCAACTCTAAGACATGAGTGGGGTAGTTGCGCTCATGCACCTTCAACTGCCTTGATGCATATGAAATAACACGGCCACGCTGCATCAGAACACACCCCAAACCAACACCAGATGCATCGCAATAGACAATAAAACCCTCGCCCTCAACAGGAAGAGTCAGAATAGGAGCTGAAGTAAGCAAATCCTTGAGCTTCTCGCCTCACAACTCGCAGACCACTGAAACGGAACCTCCTTCCTGGTCAATCTAGTCATAGGGGCTGCAATAGAAGAAAAACCCTTAATGAACCGCCTATAGTAACCTGCCAACCCAATAAAACTGCGAACCTCAGAAGGTGACGTAGGCCTAGCCCAACTGCGAATAGCCTCAATCTTGGCTGGGTCCACCATAATACCGTCCTTGGACACTACGTGCCCCAAGAAAGCTACAGACTCAAGCCAAAACTCACATTTTGAGAACTTGGCATAAAGCCTGTGGTTTCTCAAAGTGCGAAGTATAGTCCTCAAATGCTATCAAAACCACGCGATGTACGAGGCAATCCACCTACGAAATCCATAGTAATTCGCTCCCATTTCCACTCGGGAATGGGTAGTTGCTCTACCCTGCCCCTGATATGCCCCTGATATCTGGGTCGACCTCGACCCCAAGCTAGAACTCTAGAAGTGGACCCGCGGTCCCGACCCCCTGCTCTCGAACCTCGTGTCCTAGCCATCTGCATAAAGAGTGAACCAATAAAAAGATTACAACCAACCCAGACTTAACGCACAAAAGTGGATCAAGAAAATGAGATTTTTCTCTAAAAAAAATGCTTTGTAGCCTCCCAAGGATAGGATACAGACATCTCCGTACCGATCTGTGGGACTCTACTAAACATCGGCTCCAGTACTAACAATACCAGTAAGACCTAAGCTCCTCTGTAGACATAAGTGGCTGGGCTACTGCCGGCTGTGGAACTACTGGTGCTGGCGGAACCTCTACCCTAGGCGCCGCTGCCGCAGGCTGTGCCCCTAAATCTACTCCACCCTGTGCTACTGGCTAAGCTCCCACGACCGGTGGACCGCCAACTCCACAGTCATAACATGCCCCGGGCACCCTGCTCTGACTAGAAGGTCTAGCGAATCCAGAATGACCACCCCTACTCGACGATCCTGACTGAACAACCCTCTGCGGCTGGCTGCTCCACTACTAAAGAATCACCTTTCTCTAGAACGTCACGTCCTAGCCATCTACGTATAGATCGTGTTCGGTGAGCTTAGGTCTTATTGGTATTGTTAGTACTGGAGCCGATGTTTTATAATATTAATGTAAATTTTCAAATAGAATAATGAGCAAGCAGAGAATGTGTCTAAATTAGATGTTCTCAACACCGGACAAAAATGTAATCGACAAATCATATTAAACAACAACACAAAGTAGCTACAAAATACAACTTAAAGTGTCCAAGTACATTCTGCTAATACCTTATTGCTTCATGGTTGATTCCTCCATCATAGATAAGAATAGTTCTGGTATTTGAAGTTTCCATACTTCAATAAAAATTAGCAAAAATTCTGACAAACCCCTACTATATACGATCCATAAGTGTATCCGTGTAACATAACATGCACTCAAAAACTAAGGTTCCGGACAATAAACAATGGTTTTCACTCCAAAAGAAACAATTCGCCAATGAACAAGCCCCAAATGTTTCATGAAAAGTGTCCCGAATTTCATAGCAGGTGAACCCTTTCCACATCCTCTCTTCTCGCTCACCAGTTCTCTCTTCTCTCGTTGTATATGGTGTTTCGGTTGTTGCACTATTTCATTGTTATTAATGTTTCCATATTAGTTCCTATGTTTTCTTCACAGATGCTTTCCCTTTCTATACCTTTGGTTTGGTGTATTCGAGCCGAGGGCTACCTCTGCAAGGTAGAGGTAAGGTCTGCGTACACTTTACCCTCTCTAGATCCCGCTTGTGGGATTACACTGGATATGTTGTTGAAAAGAGAGATTAGGAGAGACTCAGGAAAATCTCTTCCCTTTCCTTAAAAGGAGCTAGTTGCAGTTCAGATATATCAACCTTGTTTTTGCTTCCATCTTATTGTTTTAGCGCATGTACCTAACACTACTGCAATTATTTGCCTTCTACAGGATAGTTTGGTTGGCATATTGTATAACTCTAGAAGAACGAGGATCTTTGTTTTCTGATTTACTGCCATGCCTTGCATAATTGGTTTTCCAGTTTTCTTGTATTGGTTGTAGAAAAATTGTTTGTTTTTAGGAGGGACCTGGGCTTTCTTAGCTATGGTTGTTACATTGTCCTTGCTTTTTTTGTTTGAACTATTATGAGAAGGCTTGTCCTCAATTTATAATTCTAATTAACAGTTACTTCAGATTAGGAAAGTTGGTTGAGCTCAGTCGGCCGATGATGCCTACTGAGTACCCGTGGTTTTTGGTACTCATACTACACTTCTGCATCTTTTTCTGATGTAGATCCGGGCATTAGCAGTCGACATTGACGTGATTCCTGCCTTTCAGTTCTGATTCAGAGCAGGGTGAGCTTGCTGTCGTCTAAGGCTGATCTTTCTCCATCTACTCCACTTAGTCTTTTGCACTCGAGACTACTTGTGTATATTGTGGACATTTTATTTTATTTTTGTCTAGTACTCTGGGTATCTGATAGTAGTGGCTCTAGTACTGACCTTATCAGGTCTTAGGAGGGATTCATTGTATAGTTGTTCCTTTTTCCTCCTCTCGTATTTGATATAATATATATGCTCCTTTCGTAGTTTTCAATTATTATTGTTATTGCTATCATTATACGTAATCTTTTATTTGGTCTCTACTGTTAGCACGTTACTTATCATTCCGGACTATGGCTTGGCTTGCCTACTGGTGGGTTAAAGTAGGCGCCATCATGACTTGAGAAATTAGGTCGTTTTGGGTACTCATACTACACTTCTGCATCTTTTTTCTGATGCAGATCCAGGTACTAGCAGTTGGTGTTGACACGATTCCTACTTTTCAGTGTTGGTTTAGAGCGAGGTGAGCTTACTGTCGTCCGAGGCCGATCCTTCTCTATCTACTCTAGTTAGTCTTTTCACTCGAGACTACTTGTGTACATTTTAGATTTTTGTCTAGTACTCTGGGTACCTGTTAGTAGTGGCTCTAGTACTGACCTTATCAGGTCTTGGGAGGGATTCATTTGTATAGTTGGTCCTTTTTCCTCCTCTCGTTTTGATATAATACATATGCTTTCTTCTTAGTTTTCACTTATTATTGTGGTTGTTATTATCATACGTGATCTTTTATATTGTCTCTGCCTATTAGCCCATTACCTATCATTCTGGGCTATGGTTTGGCTTGCCTACTGGTGGGATAAGGTAGGCGCCATCACGACTTGAGAAATCGGGTCGTGACACATCCTAAGTGAAGTATCTATCTCTAGAGATAGAATCAAATTCCTCATCCCAATCTGGGCAGAGAGAAAAACTCAATTTGAGTTGTCGCCGAAAAACGGTAGAGAAGTCACCGGAGAAGAGAAGGAGGATCGTGGGAAGACCCAGCGGATAACAGAGATTCAACCTCTATATCCGAGTATATAGGGTTGACCGATGCTGACAGAGCAGAGGGAGAACACATGAGGACATCTGACCAAGTTTTTAAAATTTCTGAAGGGACACGTGCCGAGCATGTGCAGAATTTTAAAAAAGATTTGGGCTTCAAAACATCTGGGCCGGATCAGGCAATAGCTATTTTCAATAATTTAAATCCACAACCCAAAATCGACGTATTTGAAGTGGTAATTGATGAATCTCAGGAAGATTACTCTTCAGTTCAACGCATGCAATCCAGAAACATAACATCTGCAGAGGTCGGAGAAGTTAATGGAGTCCAGTTGCGAGAGGAACGTCTCGAAGAAGAAAAGGGAGCGGAAATTGACTGTGAAACCAGCAACAAAGTACCTGCATCCGAGAAACAAGGGGAAGTCGTCCACAAGTGACCTCGAATCACAACAAAAACAATTAGAGATAGTTAATTCTGGGGAAATTTGGGATGTACAGGAGATCGAACCCCTATGCATCCATGTTAAACCTGTTGTTACTAAGGTCTATAAGCGCAGGAAAAAGGGTGAAAATAAAGCATAAATGTATCTATTTTATTTATTAATTATTCTGTGGATGTATTTCTAGTAGTTTCTAGCAGTTAACTAGCAGTTACTTAGCAGTTTAGGCAGTATTTTGTGATATATTGTAGCAGGAAGAAAAGAATAAAAGGGGGAAGAACATTCTGTAGGATGCTTCTGGCAGATTAGGAGGTTAAGGTTTCTCGAAATACCTTGGTTGTTGAAGTACTCTCTAGTTGTTGCTTGTAAAACTCATTCTACTTGTTGGTAACAATTAATAATAGTTGAAGTTGTTGTTTCTACTTTTACATTATTTCTGGAAGTGTACAGATTCTTGTTAAGGAGATTTCAGGTTCCTAACAATCCAACAACAAGAAGCATTAATTGAATCAGAAAGAAGGGCTACAGGATAGGTACAACAGAATTTCCTCAAACTTCATAAGATGTTTGGAGTAAATTTTCAGGGACTTGAAGAGGAGGCACTTGAGCTTCTAAAGAAGGTAGATGCAAGCAGACAGGCAAGAAGAATGGAACAAACAACGAAAGTTAAAAGAAATAGACACAAAGGTGCGCAAGAACTGAAGAATCTTATAAATTTTGATGTCAAGTTCAAGAGTACTGGTGATAGAACAAAGGGGAAGGGGGGTCTTCAATCTGCCTCATGAAGATCAAATTAATATCATGGAATGTTACAGGGTTAAAGGGACAGGGGAAAAGGATAATAGTACATAATTTGATTCAGGAATGGAAAGCAGACATAGTCTGCCTCCAAGAAACAAAACTAGAAGGGAATGTGCAGGAACTTATCAGACAAATTTAGGCAGGAAGATGGATCAAACATGCATGCTTAGAGGCTAGTGGAACTAGAGGAGGAATTCTAATGTTATGGGATTCAAGAGCTTGGGAAGGGGAAATAGTACAAGTTGGTGCTTACACGCTATCCTGCAAGTTTAAGGCGCAACTTTGTGATTTTGATTGCAACATTACAGGAGTATATGCTTCTAAAAGTAAAGTAGAGAGGAGACTAGCATGGGAGGAACTAGCTGATATAAGAGGACTAATGGATGGACCATGGGCCATATGTGGTGATTTCAATATATGCAGATTTCCATCTGAAAAAAGGGATTGTAATAGGAATACTTCAGCCATGAAAGAATTCTCAGATTGCATAGAAACATGAAACTCATTGACCTGCAGCTAACTGGTGGCAGCTACACCTGGTTCAAAGGGGATAATCATACCACTGCTTCTAGGATTGATAGGATACTAATATCCACAGAATGGAACAACCTCTTCAGCAGCTTAAAACAAACCACCTTACAAAGAGTGACCTCTGACCATGTGTCAATTGCACTCCTTGGTGGCCAATGGGAACAATCTAAGTCATACTTTAAGTTCGAAAATTGGTGGCTGAATTCTGAAGGATTTGTTAACAAAGTGAAGGAATGGTGGAGTGGTTTTGAGTTCTATGGGAAACCAGACTATGTTTTGGGAAACCAGACTATGTTTTGGCATGTAAATTCAAAGCACTCAAAGGTAAGTTGAAAGATTGGAGCAGGATGGAACAGGGGAATTTGAAACTAAAGAACAATATTTTGAATTAGATGGCTGAGATAGAGTCCCTTTTGAACAATAGAGCTCTAACTGAAGAGGAAACTGCCAGAAAAGCAATGCTCTTTATGGAATATGAAGGTTGTCGAAAGAATGAAGAGGTGGCCTCGAGACAGAGATCAAGGGCCCTATGGCCTAAGGAAGGGGATAGAAATACCAAATTCTTCCATCAAACTGCTAATGCTCATAAGAGGTACAACCATATTGATCAGTTGGAAATTCAGGGAGAGACTATTTCTGAGCAAAATAGAATCAAGGAAGAGATCATATCCTTCTACAAGAAGCTATATACAGAACCTGAAGATTGGAGACCTTCTGAGAACATCAACAACCATCCAACCATTACAGAAGCTGAAAAGGAAGCCTTGCAAGCAGTTTTTGAGGAACAAGAAGTGTTTGAGTGTCTAAAGTTATGTGCTATAGACAAAGCGCCTGTTCCTGATGGTTTTACAATGGGATTCTATCTAAAGTGCTGGGAGGTTATTAAAAAAGACATTATGGAGGCTTTTCACAACTTTCACTCAAGTGAAATTTTTGAAAAAAGTTCCAATGCAACTTACATTGCTTTGATTCCTAAGAAGACAGGAGCTAAGGAACTCAAAGATTTCAGACCCATAAGTTTGATTGGTAGCTTTTACAAGCTAATATCTAAGGTGTTAACAGAAAGGTTGAAGAGAGTGGTAGATAAATTGGTGGACAAACAACAGATGGCATTTATCCAAGGCAGACAAATAATGGATGCGGTGCTTATAGCTAATGAAGCAATTGACTCTAGAACTGCACAAGGAAGATCCGGTATACTATGCAAACTTGATATAGAAAAAGCCTATGATCATGTGAATTGGAAATTCATCCTTAGTATGCTGAGACAAATGGGCTTTGGGGAGAAATGGATCAACTGGATCAAGTTTTGCATATCTACGTGAAATTTTCTGTTCTCATTAATGGGTCTCCTGAAGGTTTTTTCAATGCAAATAGAGGAATAAGACAAGGGGATCCTCTATCACCTTTTCTCTTCATCATAGCAATGGAAGGACTCAACAACATGTTGAATATTGCTAAGGCAAAAGGAAGTATACACGGTTTTGAAGTTAGCAATGTAGTTGGTAGAATCTTAGAGATCACGCATTTGCAGTATGCGGATGACACCGTAACTTTTCGTGGTGCTGAAGAGGAATAATTGTTAATTCTAAGACTAATCCTAGTCTATTTTGAGGCTATATCTGGTCTCCACATTAACTGGAACAAAAGTCACTTATATCCAATTAATGTGGTTCTTGATATGGATCACTTGTCTTTGATCCTAGGAGTGGTAGGCACACTACCTTCAATCTACTTGGGAATGCCATTGGGTACAAAGTCTAGATCCATACACATTTGGAACCCAATTCTGGAAAAATGTGAGAAAAAGCTAGCTAGATGGAGAACACAATACTTATCAATGGGAGGGAGATTGACTTTGATAAACTCTGTGCTAGATGCCCTACCTACATATATGTTTTCCCTCTTTCATATACCTCAATCTGTTGCTCAGAGGTTGGACAAAATCAGAAGGAACTTTTTATGGCAGGGGAACAAGGAAAGAAAATGCTTTCATCTGGTCAAATGAAAGAATATCATTAGAAGTAAAAAACATGGAGGTTTAGGAATCAAAATCCTTAAGATTCGAAGTAAAGCTCTTAAGGTTAAGTGGCTATGAAGATACTAGCAGGAGAATCAAGCTCTGTGGTGTAAAGTCATCAAGAGTAAGTATGAGGAGCTCAATAAATGGGTAACAAAAGAGGTACACACTCCATATGGTGTTAGCCTCTGGAGGTCTATCAGAGTTTTTTGGCCATTCTTAAGTAGCCATTCAACTATTAAGGTGCAAAATGGGAGCAAAACTAGCTTCTGGATTGACAAATGGTTGGGTCCCGAGAGCCTAAAAGATCTTTTTCCAGATATTTTTGCCTTGGCTCAAGACCAACAAAAGACGGTTGCAGAAATGTGGACATAACAGGGGTGGGATCTGATTTTGAGAAGACATCTTAACGACTGGGAAATTCCCAGAATGATTTAACTTTATAAACTTTTGGAGAACTTTCAAGGTTTGAAAAAAGGAGAAGATTATTTATGGTGGCAAGGGTACGGTAAAGGCACATACAAGGTAAAAGATGATCATCAGCGCCTCAAATGGTCATGGAAGCATATCTGGAAAACCAAAGTGCAACACAAAGTGGCATGTTTCACTTGGCTCCTGGCCAATGAGGCAGTCCTGACCTTGGACAATGTCTCCAAGAGGGGAATCTCTTTATGCAATAGGTGTTCTTTATGTGGAAAAGATGCAGAGATTATTAGACATCTTTTCCTGCATTGTAGATTCACTAACCAGTTGTGGCAGATTTTCCTAAATCTCAAAGGCATTTCTTGGACTATGCCTAGCAAGATTGATGATACTCTGTTCAGTTGGGATGAGGCTGGTTTCGAAGCTACAGACAGAAGCAGATGGAGGATGATTCCAGCCTGTATTTGGTGGACTACATGGAGAGAGAGAAATGAGAGATGTTTTGAGAATAGGAGCAACAACTTATAGGAGGTCAAACTTAAATGTATTTTGTTGTTCTATTTTGGGTGTACAAATGTCTACTCTAATGAGACTGAGTCAATTCTAGATGTTTTAGGATCCATTTCTACAGTAGGTTTAGCTTTGGGGAAGATCATACTCCCTTTTGTTTGTTTGTAAATATGATTTTCTTCAGTACTACCTAAGTAGTACTGCTTTAATACAAATGTTACCAGTTCCAAAAGAAAAAGACTAATGATGCTTAGAGGCAAGGCCAAAGATGACAATTACCATGCCATCCAACATCTGTTGTGAGAAGCCCATGGTGAGAACTTAATATTTAAGGTCAAACTTTTCCATGACCACTGACCGGTTCATTAGATTGACACATTCAATCATCTGTATGCAAGAGAAATACATATACAAAGAAACATTAAGATGATGTGGCAATCCCAGGACCGGAAAGCATTCACAAATTACTAGGGAGTTGGATGATATACATACACAACAACAACAACATACCTAGTATATTCCCACCAAGTGGGGATTAGATGATATATACATGTATATATATAACGAGGTTTTACATTTAGCTGTAACTATGCACTCTAAGCAGGTATGTCACTGTCACAGTGCAAGACCATGGCACATATTGTCTGCCTTGGCCCAACAGACCTCACAAAATTGTCCCTTGGGCTACGTCATCATTGAATCCCAAAGCGTGGGTACCATGACAACTTGTGCTGTGTTTTGTATAGCATTTTCCCTCTTTTCAGATGTGGGATTTGCCTAAGGTGTAATGTGTAACTCTACCTCATAAGCTTGTCATACTGGATGTCTACCCCTTCTTCCTGACATGCTCTCATCAGTCCGCCCTCTGTCAAGGGGCTCACATACATCCCCTTTTAGGGACTAAATTTTCTCATTGAGGTTTGTCCCAGAATCTTACTATGGGGATCAGACTCTGATACTTAATTTGTCACAATCCAAATCCCTGGCATATACTGTCAGCTTTGGCCCAACAGACATCATGGATTTGTCCCATGAGCTCGCGGGCATCAAGCCAAGAAGCACACATACCATATGAAGTGATCCATATTATGTAGCACTTCGCTTTTCTCTCCCTTTTTTGATTTGGGATTGCCTAAGGTGTCATGTGTAACCCTTTTCCCAAAAACTTGCCATTCATTCCTATTGACCCATCCTCATTAGCCTACCTTCCATCAGGACTGTCACAATAGCATGAATTCAGCTGATGTTATGTTTCTGATGTACAGTTGCTTTTAATTCAATTTATTTTATTTTAGTTGGTTAAATTTTTTGTACAGTTTGGAGAATTCATATGAGGTACTCGTACCTATTTCATAACCACTCAACATTGATAAGTCAAAGCAAACAAAGGATCCATGTAACATAGCTAAATGCTACCTAGGAAAATTTCAAGAACAATTAACCATGCATCAATAAGCTGCTTAGTTGCCGGACTATCTACCAAACATGTGATCCTCCCGAGAAGGGTGGCAATCAAGAAATGATGGTGAATTACCTCTCCATATCCAGTACTACCATCTTCAAGATACAAACTTATAACGAAGCCTTCTCGGTGGTAGGTGGATATATGACAGGCAGAAGTTGAAGTAGGAGGAGAGGACAGCTGAATTCTACCATAAAAAGTATAAAAAATCATGTCAACTTTTCAGAACCCCAGACAGAAATGTCTGCAGTATATATATGCTAACCTATATTTTGAGTACTGCATTTTACCAACTTTGCTGGGTATCAACCCATCATTCGTGGAATTCAAAACAGTTAGTTTTGAAAGGCTGTTGAAAGCATGATCCAATCCTTGCTGTGAAACTTTTCTCAGCATACTGAAAGAGGAAAATATCGTAGTTGAGAATATTCTCATTAGTCAATTTAATAAGACATTGGATTTTAACATGACTACCTATGAAAGGCAGCGTTGGCATCAATGGTGCTATCAACCTCTATAACAAAATCTTCCTTGTCCATTTGTGATGCTAACAGAGCATCTTGAAGCTCCATTTTGCTCTGTACTTTCAAATGCTTCACACTGCAAACAAAGTATAACAAATTTAACAAGGCACCAAGTTTGGCTAATATGGGCTGTGAAAAGGTAATATCAACTTAACACCAATATCTGTATCAAACTGTTTGAAGGAACTTGTCTCAATTTAATATAACTAATTTCTTACTAAAGAAATAAGTTCTAGAAGAATGCAATGCAACTTTGTAAGATAAAACATACATAATTTTGGTGCGAGAGACAAGCCATTACAGTGGGATAATATAATCTGGCAACCTAACATTCTAACCAACCCTCACATTACTATTCTTTTCTATTTTCGACAACCATTATAGCGTTACAAGTTTTATTTCATCTGAACATTCTGGCCGCGTCAAACCTTTTTTTAATAACTGTTCTAGCTGCACCACGTTTCTTTCTAGCCATCATTTTGGCAAACCAGAGCCTCTTTTCTATGATTGCTCTAAATGGCTAGACATCTCTTCTTGATGACCATTCTAGAAGCATCACACCTCTTTCCGGGCAACTGTTCTGGCAGAACATTGCCCCTTTTTTCAGTGACCATTTTGATACCTCTTTCAGCCATTCTCAGGAAGCCTGCCACTATAACTTTTTCATCTATATTCGGTGACCATTACCTTTTCCATATGTTTTACAAACAACCTTTCCATCAACCACCTGATTTATATTTTTCAAAAATAAGCAAATCCAAGTCGGATTTGGCACCTTAAGTTTTAGAAGGCATGTCAGTATGTTGTGTTAGTCTTGTAATTTTAGCGTAAGAATACTCGAAGAGTTAAGTACTTAAGTTGGATACCGTCTCACATTGGACAAAATTACATGTTGTATTATGTTTGACACCTGTAGCTATCTAGTATTCATCAAACGTCTTCATTCAATCTCTAATTATCTCACAATAAGAGAAACAAAAGTTGGGTCAAGCAGGCCCCTGCCAATAGGCAAAAGCCACTAAGTCTATACTAAAATTATGAACTCTGAAACAAGACGTGATATATTCATCTTTAAAGATGTAACATACTTGGGTCAAAACCAGAAAATTCATGCATCCATCTTTAAAGGTGCAATATACATATTATATTGACATTTTAACAAAACAACATACAAGAAGCATATTACTTTCACTGCAAAATGCTTGTCCTTTATGGCTTTTAAACATCTTGATGACGGATGGATATAGGGGAATGAGAAAATGAAACTAACTGTAATCTACAAGGAAAGAAGTTCCCCATCGAAGGGTGTTTGTACAAGTGAACTACTGGTTGCTGCTAGCGTAGGAAGTCCTATAATCTCTATGAAGATATTCAAATATATATCTTGAGTCCTTGTAAGTACGTAAAGAATAAAATATCATAAAGGGGGGAGATATCCTGATGCAACCCTGAATCCAATGCTAAGAAGCTGCGAACCTGCTTGCTTCAATAAAACTCCCTTACACCCTAAGACACGTGTTCAGGGAAATCAAGTTGAAGGGGAGCAATAGGTTCTTCATTACACTTGAGAAGGACCTGTAATAGATGTTTCAAGAGCAACTGATAATGAGGAAAAAAGAAAAGAATAAGAGATCTAATGGAGCAACTGACAGAAGAAAAAAATGTAGATATATTGGTTCTCTAGAAGTTAAAAATGAAGATCCCAGAACCCAAGTAGGAGATAAAGCGAGCAGTTTGAGTGAACCACAGAAATGTGTGTTCTTCAAGAAATTTGAGTCATGCACATGCCATGCTCAATAACGAAGCACCGGAAGGCCACAAGTCCAAAATGGAACAACATACATCATGAAAGAGTAGCAACCAAAGAAGACAATGAGGAGAATACATTATTGTACATGGAGACATCTCAAGGGTGTTTGTACAAGTTGTCCACGATACTCTTGTAATGGCCCATCCCGCTAATGATATTGTCCGTTTTGGATATAGACATGCCCAGCTTTAAAACGTGTGGATAAGGAGTAAGGCTTGCTTACCTATATACCCAATATCTATCTTATGTTTTGTCGATGTGCGACACCTCCCTCGGCTAGGGTGTCACATACGGCTTAGCCCGCTAATGATATTGTCCACTATGTGTTTAGGCCCGCACAACTTTAAAACGTGTCACTAGGGTGTAAGGCCTGCTTAATAGTATACCCAATATCTCTCATGTATTTTGTTGATGTGGGACTCTTCCCAAAGCTAGAGTGTCACATACACCCCCTCTTATGGACTCAGCATCCTCGCTGAAATTTGCCCCACCACATGGGATTTGCCTAGACTCAGTACTGAGGTTTGCCCCGTCTTCCCAGGATTTGCCTTAACTCAGTAAAACTCCGGCCCACCATCGACAAGGTTGATAAAAGAGTGACTCTGATGCCATTCGTGATGGCCCAGCACGCTAATGGTATTGTCCGCTTTGGGCCTAGGTCCACACGGCATTAAAATGTGTCACTAGGGTGCAAGACATGCTTACTTATAGATCCAATATCTCGCGTGTTTTGTCAATGTGAGACATCTTCCCTAGGCTAGGGTGTCACACCTTTGGTGCCTAGTTTGATATTGTTCACCGTTGAGTCCCACATCAGAGTAGGAAGTGCAATTTAGTCTCTTTATATGGTCTTGGGCAATCCTCAAAGCTCATTTGGAGTTGAGTTAGGGCCAAGGTCCATTTTCTTACCAGTTACCTCAGAGGAATATCTTATCAAGAATAAGAAGATAAGAAGGTCAATGTTGGGAGAGGCAGCAAAAAATCAAGATGCAACTTTAGAGCTGAAAACTGGAAGTGAAATTGTGAAATTGTGACATTAATACAAAATTAAAATCATATATTATCAGCAATGTATACCTAACGCAAACCAAAAAAAAAATGTTGCCACTTCCATTAAACATCAAACGTTTCTTACCCATGTGCCATGCATAGGTTGTGAATTGAAACATTATGAGATGTGTAGAAATACTGGTCTAAAATGCTTCTTGCAGTCATATTCACAAGAGGAAGAAGACTGAATATGGCGCCACCACGGTTGTTAATAACAACTATAGTCATGGGCTTCCGCAACATCCTTCAAACATAAAAGAAATCTCTGTCATTTGGTGAGTATAACTTTTCATGAAATTTTCCATACGTGAAGCACAAAGATCTTTAACATAATAATATATCATCTAAATCATATGTTATGTTGGAAGTCAAAATCATAACATTTGTTTACCACATGAAAAATTCAAGCATGATACATAGGATCTGAACTAGGAACCAAAACTATCGACTACCTAGCATAACAAGCAATGGATAAAAAGCATAACAGTATTTAAGGAGCATGCATAATCAGTAGGAACTTGGGATAAAAGACTTCCATTCTATCAAAAACAAGAAGTCCAGTAAAGATATTGAAGAAAGCAATCATTTTGAATTGAACTTTGGAACACAAGTACAAGGCAGAGGAGCAAAAACATGAAAAAGGAAATTCTGCAGCATCAATTAACACAAAAGAAAGAGCAAATTGAAAAAGTAACAACAAAGGGGGCGGAGAGGGGAGGCGGTGTTGCTTGCTGACATGTTTTACCCGAAAACCGAAAGGCAAATATAAAAAGCAAATAAGGATAATTAAAAAGAAAACTAAGAACAGTAATTTCATATCATAACTTTATTTGCAAATTCGAGTTTTCCGAAGGAGGAACACCATATTACGTTTCGTAGTTAGTGGCCAAGACTCAGATAGACTTTATGCTCCTTAGGAAGGGTGATAGAGCGCTATGTAAAAACTGTAAATTCGTACCTAGCAAGAATCTTTCGACTCAACATAGGTTGTTGGTGCTGGACTTGGTAATCAATAAGGGCAGAAAGAAGAGGAGTGTGGAGGCACGGCCCCGGATTAAGTGGGGTAGCTTGACTTTGGCTAGTGCTTTGGAGATGGGGGAGAAGTTGAGTAAGGGGGCTTAAAGAGTAGAGGGGATATGGATAGTATGTGGGAGACGACTGCTAGTTGCATTAGGGAGACCGTTAGAGAGGTGTTAGGTGTCTCGAGAGGTCGATCTGGCAAGCATCGAGGGGACTGGTGGTGGAACGAAGAGGTTAAGAGGAAGGTGGCTTATGCTAAGTTGGTTGAGAGCAACGATGATGATGAAAGGCAGACGAACAAGGAGGAGTATAAGGTAGCTAGAAGAGATGCTAAGTTAGCGGTTACGGCGGCTAAGACAGCAGTTTTTGAGAGCTTGTATGCGGCTTTAGAGGAGAAAGGCGGGGATAAGAAATTGTATAGGCTTGCCAAGGCCAGCGCCGGGATAGGGCAACAAGGCCAGACAAGATTCCAGTGGAATTTTGAGTGGCTGACAAGGTTGTTTAACATCATTTTTACGACGGCGAAGATGCCTGAAGCGTGGAGGTGGAGTACGATGATTCCGTTATATAAGAACAAGGGAGACATCCAAAGTTGCAACAACTATAAAGGTATTAAGTTGTTATAAGTTGTTGAGACATACCATGAAGGTTTGGGAAAGGGTGGTAGAGTTAAGGTTGAGAAGGATCGTGACTATCTCAGAGAATTAGTTCGATTTCATGTCAGGTCGCTCGACTACTGAGGCCATCCACCTTATGACGAGATTAGTGGAGCAAATTCAGGAGAGGAAGAAGGACTTGCACATGGTATTTATTGATCTTGAGAAGGCTTATAACAGAGTTCCCAGGGAGATTCTGTGGAGGTGCTTAGAGGCTAGAGGGGTGCCCGTGGCGTACACTAGGTTGATTCAGGACATGTATGATGGCGCGAAGACTCTGTGAGGACGATGGTGGAGATTCGGAGCACTTTCCAATTTTGATAGGGTTGCACCAGGGATCGACTCTTAGCCCTTTTTTATTTGCCTTGGTGATGGATGTTTTGACGCAACATATTCAAGGGGAGGTGCCTTGGTGTATATTATTTACTGATGATGTGGTACTGATTGACGAGACTTAGGGAGGAGTTAATAATAAATTGGAGATTTGGAGACAGACCCTCGAGTCTAAAGGATTTCGGTTGAACAAGACCAAGACGGAGTACTTGGAATGTAAGTTTAGTGATGTGTCGCTGGCGTGGTTGTGAAGCTGAACTCTCCGATCATTCAGAAGAGGGAGAGTTTCAAGTATCTGGGGTCTACGATTCAGGGCAATGGTGAGACTGACGAGGATGTCACGCATTGTATTGGGGCAGGGTGGTTGAAATGGAGGCTCGCTTCGGGAGTTTTATGTGATAAAAAGGTGCCCTCAATGCTTAAGGGAAAGTTCTACAGAGTGACAGTCTGACAGGCTATGTTGTATAGAGCGGAGTGTTGCCAGTTAAGAACTCCCACATCCAAAAGTTGAAGGTGACAGAGATGAGGATGTTGCGATGGATGTATGGTCATACCAGGAAAGATAGGGTGAGGAATGAGATTATTCGGGAGAAGATGGGAGTGGCTTCGGTGGGGACAAAATGTGACAAATGAGGTTACGTTGGTTTGGGCACGTGATAAGGAGGGGCTCTGATGCTCCAGTGCGGAGGTGTGAGACACTGGCTATGGATGGTTTTAGGCGGGGTAAAGGTAGGCCGAAAAAATATTGGAGGGAAGTGATTAGGCATAATATGGAGCAGTTACAGCTTACGGAGGACATAACCCTTGATAGGAAGGTGTGGAGGACGCGGATTAGGGTAGAGGGTTAGGGGGTGGGAGTGCGTTGGTAACAGTAGGGGAGCGTTCTTTATTTGTGTCTGAAGTTTCTTGTTCGTGGTGTTGAGTGATGTCTATGGTTTCGGATAGATAGTTTTTAGTATTATCTTGTGGTTAGTGGTGTTAGTTTATTTTGCATACTGTACTAGTTTATATGCATTTATGTTTTATGTTTGTTATACTGTTATCGGTCCTAAGCAGGGGGTTTATCGGAAACAGCCTCTCTACTTCACCTGAGGTAGTGGTATGGTCTGCGTACACACTACCCTTCCCAAACTCCACTATGTGGGAATACACTGGGTATGTTGTTGTTGTTGAAACTTCACTTGCCGATGATAATACATGTCACTAATTGGATCAGCACTAAAGCAGCATTGAAGGATGTTAAACAAAATGGAAAGAGAAGAGAAAAATAACACTACTCACTGCTTTCTCAAAAGGGCCAACCCATTTGTGTCATGCAGAAAAGAAAGGTCTCCAACTACACAAAGTACCTAAAACGAAGCACAATGTTAAATTCCACTAAATCATCTGTGCATAATGCAATTACAGAAGAAAAAACTCCAGAACAGAAGTGAACCACAGAAAAAGGAAAATGATACTTCATAGCTAATAATTTTGAAGGTCGAACATTTTACATGGACTGGACTCTAGAACTAATTGAACTGAGTGATAATCTAATTGCTAAGAAGTGTACAAGTTTAAGAAACTAAATGGGGTTTTGCGCAGCCTTAAAAACTATATGAGGTATCTTTGCCAGCCATAGTGGAGTGTGATATTAATACTTTATACCACTTTTCAATGGTGCCAGCCGATTCTATATCTTACATCACACCTCAGCCAGTGAGGGAAAATATTTGCTCCAAGATTGTTCTTGACACAAAAGGCTATGGAATAAACCAGTCTAAAAATTGTAGAGAGAAGCAGTTACAAGTAAGAAAACAAAGGTCAACTTCAGTGATCACATACAATGAAAAAAAAAAGAAAAGGCCAACACAATGGCAGTTCTTATTACACTACATTCTCGGTAAGAGGAACGTGATTCTGTAATTAGATTCCTATGAACGCAGTGATTATTAACCAAATATTGTTTTTAGATCAAAGTTTAATCCACTCACTCGTTTGTTGCATCCAACTGCAAAACCAGCAGCTGTGCTAAGCAAACCATCAATACCACTAGCTCCTCTATTAGCAGTGACCTGAATAAAGTGGCAAGGTAATTCTGAGCTGAATACGGCTGCATCCCTGGTACGCTCTACCCAGTTACCGTTACATGCGTACATGTCTGCATCACGTATTGGCATGCTGTTACCCAAAAATACAGCAGACTCGCAGTGAATAGCTTCCAGAGTCATTTGTGCAACACAAGGCTCAGTCAAGGAGTACTCAGAATTGATTAGAAATGAGATGTCCCATGCAGCCTACATAACAGGAATGAAGGTGAATAAAATAAATAAGATTGTGGCAAGGAATAGTTATGAGAATAGGATGAACAATACACAACAACAACAACAACATACCCAGTAAAATCCCACAAGCAGATACACACAAGCCATTAATTACTAGCTGACTTAACAAGAAACAAACATGCACTTGCTCTCCCTCAAGAAGCTTTCAAAACTAACCACTTCATAATTGAGGATTCATTTTATGACAGTGATGTCCAGTCCAGCTTGCACACACCCTGACTATTACACCAATACCTGCCATCTCCCACCAGTTTAGGCAAATGGGAAAAAAATCACCTAGTGGCATTGACCATAGACCATGTTAAGGTTGAGGTTGAGTTAGGCCGAAGATCCATTCTTTATCAGACCATACCCTTTTTTATAACCGTGGTGTCCGGGCCAACTTGTGAGCAGCTCGACTAATTCTATGGGATAACTGCTACCTCTCACTGGCAATAGATACCAAGATACTCTGTCCACCAAGAATTGGACTAATGGGAAAAATCACCTAGTGTTTTTTGTCTCCAACAGGATTTGAACAGGAGACCCCATGGTTCTCTTCCCACTTCATTCACCACCAGGCTACACCCTTGGGTGCCACTAGACGATACCCGTGGGTGCATCGAAATTGAGAATTTTATGCGGCAAGCCTCATATTATCGCATTCTAATAAAATTCCACGCATACACTTAGTAGGAGGAAGTGTTCTGTTAAACTCCTCAGTCTTAACTAAGTTGCTCATAGCTTTGTTCGATGCTTTGCAATTCCATGCAGGCAATATCTGGAAAATGTGTGGAAAATAAGATGCACTACAAACACTGGTAATAGATTTAGAGGTACATATCTATAGAGATATATACATACTTGATATCACACACGCTTGCAGACAGAGCATACACTTGAGTGAGAGAGAGAGAGAGAGATCCTTTTCTATCTTTTACTTGTACTAGGAGGAAGAGGCAGAGTAGAAGTTCAAGGAAATATTTCACAGGAAAAATAGACATTATATTATACGCAGATTCATGATTTGCAGTATGGAAGATGACACAAGGTCAATTAAATTACATACCACATTGTTCAATGCTTGTAAAAAACATTCCCATTTTCTCCTAGCATGTGGCGTACAAGTTGTGATCAAATAATCTGCAAATTGAGGAATCGCACACTGGATTCTATGTGTCACAATATGTAAAGGATCATGACGACTTGGATGATTGTCAACCATTATATATGAACATGGAAAGCAGCTCTCTAGCAGTTGAGCCACACGCTTGCTTGTTATGCGACTTCCAATCTGTTATATGTACCAACTGAATGAAGTACCTTGTTTGGCCATAATTGACTAAATACATGTAACATGAAGCATAATTTCATATACATATAATTTAACAGAATATATTGCGCCTACTCATTGAAATCCAACTTTAGCAATACTAATTTCATCTCTGGGACATAATACAACCAAAATTAAGTTTCCTACAAAAAAAACAGAATCACTCATGAACAAAGGGGAGGTTTTCAAGCAATGCAGGAAAGTTATCTGCAAATTAACTACACCCCAGCAAATGCTCATATATTCACTTAAGAAAGTCAGGGGAGCATGGCAGGAGGTGGGTTTGGAGAAACAGGCCCAAGCCCACAAAAGTTAGCATAGTCACAAATCATGTTATAACTTATATCCATTCCGCTTTCTGTGAGCACATTTCATTACCAAAACTGTATATAATATGTCTGAAGGAGTCAAGAACCAATGACGGAAACAGGTTCATCCCAAACATAGTGCATGGAGCTAGATCAGAGAAACCTACTTAAGCACATACCTGGATTATCACGTCTGCCTTCATCCAACCCTTGATGGAGTCTGAAAGCAGCATATGATCTAGATGATCGATAAAAAGAATTGTATCTTCAAATTCAGGAAAAGGAACAAAATATTTTCTCAATCGGAGACCTGACAGAATGTCAACTACAACAGGCCATGAAAGGTGTTTAGCAAGGAGAAGAGCAGCCCATATGTCATCCTCCCGGTGTATAGCACCAAGCAATAAAAGGCCTCTATTTGACTTTTTTATCACTTCCAGAGCGTCATCCGTAAAGGTATTGTAATTGCATCTATAAGAATGTTGAACTCGGATATAGCTGGTAAAAGGTACACTGGTTGACATCCAAGAGTCTAACCCTCTTAAACAAATAGGGTTCCACGTTCTTGGACTATTTTCCAGTGGTTCTCGAAAAGGGCAGTTGATATGAACTGGACCACATGGTGAAGAAGTTGCAATATGAACAGCAGAGTCGATGGAGGTAAGCACCATTCTTGCAGAAATATCACCACTGGGCACAGGAAGACTGAAGAAGTGCCTCACAAATGGACCGAAATGATTGACCTGATTGATGGCTTGGTTTGCTCCAACATCTTGCAGCTCTGGAGGTCGATCTGCTGTAAGTAACAGCAGCGGAACAAATTCTTGGCTGGCTTCCACGACCTATGCATATCCATTGAACAGCTTAAAAATGACTCGAAGCAACATTGCAACTAAATAGAGTACTACCTTCAAGAAGGACAATCTCTAAAGAGCATTGAACTTTTTCCTCAAATATAAGTTGATTCTTTAAAGAGGAACGTAAAATGATGCATAACTAGGACACTTAACTTTCTCAGGCTGTTTTATATAAGCTACTTGTTGAATATAACTGTCATCAATTAAAATTTGAATTAACACATAAACAACGAGGAACAAAATAGTATTGAAAACTGCTGAAATGAATATGAATATTAAGTCTTAGTACTCACAGCAGGATGAAGATTTGAAACTGCTGTGCCTGATGACGTGATGACAACAGCAGGTTTATGGGAACTTTTGGCGTAACCAACGGCATGAAATGCAAGTGAGCGTTCATCGATGCATGCAATACAACTTGTCGTAGGATGAGTAGAAGCAGCAATAGCAAGAGAAGATGACCGTGATCCTGGAGCTATACAAAAATACTACATGTGGAAGAATCAGATACTTGTAGTCCAATTAAATAAAATTTATGAAGTTACAGATAGTCTCACCGTCAGACCAAGTCGAGTGCATTCCTCAATTATTAGCGATGCCCACAAGATATTGATGTTTGCACAATCTTTCAAGCGGCAAATAAATTGTGTGTAATCATTCTGTCCATGCTGAAAAACAGTAACGGCCCAAAATAGTATCTCGAAGGTTTTCAGATGAACATAACATCAAAAAGACCAACTAGACATAAAGCATCAACTTCTAGAGAAGGAAGACCCCACCAATAGAGGTTGTATATAATTTTACTAGTCATGAATTCACCCAATTACATGGATACAGACAGAAATGTCATCTATCAAAAGGGTCCATATTGTTCACAGTGCACACAAACATATTTTGAAATGGAAAACGTAACATTAAAATCAACAACAACATTATACCCATTGTATTCCCACAAAGTGGGGAAACATAACATTAAAATCAGGTCCATGAAAAGTATCGCCAAAGCAAACATTTAGAATAATTGTGACAACTCTCATGATGCTGAAAAAAGCAGAAAACTTGCCCAAATATCAGAAAAGTCCGTCAACAATAGCTTTAAAGGAACAATATAGAAATAAAGGAGAGACTCACAAACTAATGACTGACAACTGAAAAATAGGTCCTTTAGAGGTTTTAATTGTAATAGTTTATCAGTCCTGAGCATTCCGATGAATCAAAGACTACCTCAATTGACGGATGAGAGTGGCCTTCAAATGAAAGGGGAATACAGAAGTAACCAAATGGACTAGAAGAACGACACAAGGAAAATGGCAAAATCATCTCTGTTTCGAACTTGAAAATCACAAAACATAAAAGATGGACGATAAAAAAGAAGCTTTCTATATGAAAAATTATTTGGGTCACTACAAGATAGAGAAATTTTGAATCAACATATTTTATTTTATTTTTTTGAAAAAATATGTATGGAATCTTTGAATCAACGGATTTCAGTAATCATGATTTCAAATATGTACAATGGGTTCAAATATGGGATCTTTGTTCATGTCAAATTGCTCAGGCCAAAATCATCTGCAATAGCCTATAAGAACTTGGGGTGATAAGAGGGAAAATTTTCGGTAGGTAATCCAATTGAGTTTAGAACAAAAAAATTTTATCACACAATACAAAGATGTTTCACCAAAATGACCATCGTCTCTTTGGCATAAATATTTTGCAAACTAATATTCATTTGGTTAATACAGGATTAGATAAAGTCAAAAGGATAAGACCCAGTATTAGATTCTACTGCTGAGCTTTTTCTCATTTACCTCGAACTAAGGACGTCTAAAGAGAGCATACGGAAAAATATAACCTACTTCCTCACATGTTGTAACAGGACATTTAGATGCTAACATATGCTAACTAAGAGGAGAACAATAGCTAACCGCCTTTTTTTTTACCTTATAAAAAAACAAAAGCTAACTGTTCTGTTTCGGCAAGTTAAAATTATGGAAATTCTTTTGACAACTCAGAGCTAGCTGATTTTTGGTACTTCTGTTGTAAACCTGTTCCGAGGTTAACTTATTTGAGGGATACTAATGTGGAAGCACAACGGTGCTAAATCACCAAATTAGCTAACAAGCAAAGACAACATCATCGGTATCATATCAGCTGGAAATATATCTTCCAGAATCATTATGCTTGAATTCTTGTAGCGATCTTTACTGAAAGCCCCCACCACCACCACCACCCGGCTTTAATGGTACTATGACATATTTAACATAATATAAATAAACATTACTTGACTAACCAGAGAGTAAAAGAAATTCATATTCTCCAAAAATAATCTCGCTAGAATTTTAGTCAGAAGCACATTCATCTAACGAGATTCATCATTCCAAATCATTGCCAAGTTACAACAAACCTATGCACATGATCTGCAACTCATGCAGCACCATATTTAGCACAGAGAAGTAGAAAAAATAAAAGAAACAGAGCACGTGCAATCTAATATTCATACAAAAGTTTCTAACTCACTATATTCATAAACTGACATACCATGTTATTCGAAATTGCAAAAGCAGGTGATAGTCTCGCAACGAACTGACTGGAATAGCATGAGGCATCTTTCTGTGTGAAGCAAATACAATTAGAGAAAATAATTAATAAATAAACAAAGCACAGCTCATGAGTGAAAGAAGATGATTTTTTGTTCTCTAGTTTTTACGGAACAAATATGGGGAAGGATCATTTCTTGTTGAATCTCAAGCAAGAGACATGAAAAGTAACTAAGAAAGAACAATTACCAGGATAAAGGGGATACCAGTTCTACCGCAGCAGGCTCAACGTATCTTCCAAAAAGTTTGTGAAGATTCCCATATACCTATAAAAGGACCTTCTCAGTGATCTTTTAAAGCAAAAACATGAGTGGAAGTGTTGATATTCATGATCAACAGTCACATGATGGAATAACCATCAATCTGTAGAATTGTTTTTTTTTTTTTTTTAAATTAAGAGTTTACAAGTGCAGAAAAGAATTCTAGCAACAATAACTGTTAGAAAGCACATTTGGAAAGCAGTAATATAATGTACACAATTGTTCTTTATCAAGGAAGAGTAGACAAGAATTTGTAAAGATGGAGAAACAAGGAAGAGTTTTGAGCAAGAACCTTATGGTGTGCTTCAGCTGGAAATTGGAAGAAACGGGAGCAGCAAGAGAAAGCAAATGGAAGGAAAGAGTTCACATTGTTTAGCACAAGAGAAACTGGAGAGTATTAGTTAAAAGGAAGTTATGTGGACTCACACATTCCCTCATTTTTGCAATCTTTCTAAAATCTAAAAAATGTTTTCCCTTTTCAACCCTTACGAAGGAAAGAACCAACATGAAATTATTGCATTTTCTCAAAGGGGGTCGGGCAATTAGCTGGTTCTTCCATCATTTCCACTCTCTCCTTTCCTAGGCAATACCCCTTTGTCATAGTGCAATCTTAAAACTTATTATTACCATTTGGACTTGTCCCTCCTTTACATGGATTTTTCTAATAGTCGCATCAATGTGATTGCTGCAGCATCCATCTTCTACAGAACTAAAGTTACGTTCAGCCTGAAGAAATCGAGAAAGGTTGAAGATATCAGTTGCACATAACATGATAAGATATAAAATAACAATACTCAAGAGATACTATTGGGCTTTTGAAAAACCAGACACATCCAATGTTCTGTTTATTATGAACAATTCCTGATAACAAGAGCAACAGGGGTCATATTTAGTCACATAGATTTATCTTCAAAAACATATCCCTGGTATGATACCCAATGCAGGGAAAGTGCTAGAGTTGTGATTCCACCAATACGAGAATGAATGTAGGACACTAGAGGTCCAACATATTTTAAGATATATTACAGCCACACAAAACTGGACAAGATTAGAATTGATCACCAGACAGATGAATCTCTTGACAATTTTAGCTATAGTTTACATAGACCTCCAAAGTCACCACCTCATAGATGCAATGCTATGATGGCTAAAGTGCCAAAGGTGGACAAGGTGGATTAAAATCTCATGTACGGGAGTTAGGATGATTTGTCAGGTTGTCTCGCTTATTCTTCTTTAATATTAGTTATACTATGAGTTGTATTTCTCTTGTAATCTCTTGTTCTTTGAGTTTGGCATTATTTCTGTTTGTGGTTTTCACACTTCGATTATCATTGCATCTTGTTATGCCTATTGTTTAGGATGTTTGTCGGTTTGTCTATAGGATTTTGCCAGGATCTTTTCATTTCCGTTTTCTTTCTCTCCACTGCTTTCGACTGTCTTTTTTCTTGAGCCAAGGGTCTATTAGAAACAGACTCTCTACATCCAAGGTAGTGGTACAGTCAGTGTACACTCTACCCGCCCCAAACCCTACTTGTGGGATTACACTGAGTATGTTGTCGTGTTGGAAGTTACCTCGAAAGACCTGTAAGTTTCCCAAATAAATGTAGAAGGCCCTTCTAGAATTACGTTTAATGACCCTTTATTACTTTCCTGATTGGCGCCTCAGGTCGATAGTGGTTGGACCTCCACTTAGTTTCACCCAAACTTCATCAAATGTGTGTGATCAGACGCACACCTTTTGTAGCCAAACTAAACTACGACCTTACTTTAACTAAGACCAGTACAAGGGTAGCAAATGATTAATGTATGCGATACCTAGTAGGTATTAAGGCTTAACTGTTTTGACACTTAAATTATATTAGGTAGGGATATGTGTGAGAGTTAGAGAACTTTTAGGTTTAGAGTATCCTTGATTCAGTTTAAAATGAATTATTTACCGGCATAGGACTAAATTGGCTGGAATAAGGCGGAGCGGATACCAAGGATTCATGTGTCTGAATCCCACTAGTTTAGGATTGAGTAATAGTTATTGATTGATACCCCTATAACGATGTGCAGGAGGTCCCCTCATCTTGATGTGACTTCTGTTCTGATATATTACTGAAAGTTGTCATTTATAGTTAGGAAAAGCATGCTTTAAGAAAGTTGTCATTTATAGTTAGGAAAAACATGCTTTAAGAAAGTTGTCATTTATAGTTAGGAAAAACATGCTTTAAGCCTTTAATAAATAACATAGGTGAAATTTGATCTCTTTAAACTTTTACTGTTATGATTGTTGAAATAAATATACACAAGGCATAAGATAATAAGACGAGGAATTAAAAATATAATAATTTCCTTTTTCACCTTGATATTATTATTTTATTTTTTTTATAACCGTGGTGTCCGGTCCAGCTTGCGCGCACCTCGACTAAATCCACGGGATACCTGCCACCTCCCACCTCCCACCTCCCACCAACAACAGGTACTAGGTAATAATTTCCTTTTTCACCTTGTTATTTCCTTTTACTTGATGATACATTATTTCCTTATAATAAACCAAAAGTACAGTTTCTAATCTAGATGTTATGGAGGGACATGGGTTTCAGATTATCTAGCTTCTCAGGAAGAAAATGGAAGAAATTATTTGTTACTAGGACAGACTTCTCAGTAGTAGTAGAACACAACTAGATTATGTGTTATGACACAAAATACACAAGGTGAGGCCAGATTGAAAGAAAGATTCTTAAAGGGGAAAGTTGACTTGAGACAAAACTCGTTGCAAGTGGCATAAGCATCCATATTTGCTTTCCTAAATCTCCATTAGTTAGTGTGAGCACTGAGAAATTACTTTAAGGTGGTCTCTGCATATAGTAACTCATGAACTTAGCATTTCACAATTGCTCCTTTTCTTTGAACCAGTTCAATATGGCTGATACACTTCGAGGGGAAGGATAGTTGAGTAGCAAAGAGATGACCATGATATCCCAGGATAAAGAAAAACTCTCAAGCTACAGTTGAACTGAAGAAAAAACTGAGGTCTAAAAGTCGCAGACACTACATGGAAATAGAATCTTACCTGCAAAAGTGATGACTCATACGCTTGAAGAGCCTCCTCAAAGGTACATATACAAGAGTCATTCCATGCCACCATCGCAGATAAGATAGAAGCACCTTCGAACTCCGCTAGTTCAATCTAAGGTGATATTAGTTCAACACACAAAGAGCAATGAACATTACATAGAACGGAGAAAATATTCAAGGTTCAACCTTAAGCCATGGCTATGCAAGAAGATCTCACTTACCTGGGGTACGAAAAAGTAGAATAACCCAGCTTCTTGCATCATGGTGGATGATATTGTATCAAAACTTAGGTTCAAAAACCCATAAGCCACCACTGGTGTTGATTCAACAGCACAACATCTGCAGCAGCACCAGTGTAATATTAATCTGTGATGTCTATTAAAGATGACAGAAAATTTACACAGTTCATATGATTGTAAAGTGCCGAATCATGATATTTGTATCTCATCCTCTTTCTTAATTGATATCTGAATCACATGCAATTTTCTTCTCAAATACAGAAAGAGGGGTCAGAGAGGAACTGGCGCACTTCATTGAGGGTATGAGTCAAGAACTAACCCTTATAACTGATTTCAACTTGATTACTAACAACACCAAAGTGCTAATCAGAATTTTCAGAATTCTGGAATTACAAGGACATAATCGGAGTTTCTGCCATTAGAATGTGATAACCACCTGATGTAGAGAGTTGGGTGTCAGAGACCACTGCATGCTCCCCCCACGCCTTACCCACCCCCATCCCCACCTCAATATCTCCGTCTCTTATGGCATTTCATCTAATAGAGCACTTTGTTAATACAAAGAACAACTACAAAGGATCCTATTGATACTCTGCTCTGTGGGAAAAATCAAAGCTTTTTATTCATGTAGGGGTCATCGAGTAACTCACTCTAGTGGATTGTAAAAAATATTATTGAATTGTGTATCTACATTGTTACAATTGAGTCCTATTCATAGACACTATATTTTAGTCATTACATACGGTACTATATACAAATCCTATTTCTAATCTAACACACCCCTCAAACTGGTGCATACAAGCCATATGTACCGAGCATGTTACAGATGTACTTAATACGAGGACCAGTGAGGAACTTGGCGAAAATATCTACAAGCTGATTACTTGACTTCACAAATTTTGTGGCAATATCTCTGGAGTATCTATTTTGCTGACAAGGTGAGAGTCAATCTCAATGTGCTTAGTCCTCTCATGAAATATTGGATTTGATACTATATGAAAGGCCGCTTGGTTATCACACATAAGTTCCATCTAAATGATTTCTCCAAATTTTAGTTCTCTGAGCAATGGTTAATCCAAACTAGCTCACAAGTTGCAACAGTCATTGCTCGATAATCTGCTTTTGCACTAGATTGAGCAACACTTTGTTTCTTACTCTTCCAGGACACTAAATTACCTCCTACTAAAACATAATATGCGGATGTAGAATGTCTATCAGAAGGTGATTTTGCCCAATTAGCACCTCTATATCTAACAATTTGTTCAAGGCCTCAATCCTCGAAGACTAATCCTTTACCTGGAGGTTGAAGCTAACTTTATATACCGCAGAATGTGGACAATTGCATCCCAATGATTTTCACAGTGAGAATCCATAAATTAACTTATAACACACCCAAAAAAAATGTCATGTCTAGTCATTGTGAGATAATTCAACTTACCACCTATATCTTCCGGGATCACTAAGTGGCTCCCCCTATCCTAGCAAGAGTTAAGCATGCAGATCCACAGGAGTGTCAGTGGATCTACATCCTATCATTCTGGTCTTCATAAGAATGTCTAAGGCATACTTGCACTGAGAAATAACAATATCTGATCTAGACTGAGCAACTTCAATACCTAGAAAATACTTCGGCCTACCGAGGTCTTTGATCTGGAAAGGGTAAAAGAGACGCTGCTTTAAATTAGTGATATCATGTTGATCATCACCGGTAATAACGATATCATCAACATAGACCTTTTCGCATGATAAGCAAGGAATTTTCTCAAGCAAAGACGTGTCTCCTCAATTGTCTATAGGGAACACTCATTCTCCTTCATACATCCATTCATACAAGCTCCTCAAACAGTGAAGAAACAAGACTTTCCTCCATTAAACTTTCACTAAGTGTAATCCATTCGGAAGAGGTTATTTACTTGTTTGCATCCATTTCCGCTTCATAATTGATTTTAAAATATCACAACCTCTTTGAGGAAAAAAATAAATAGAACCTCAAGTTGCTCCATTCCCACCAATAATTAATTCTAATTCCGCTTTACTTCATCAAGTTGGATTCATATAAAACGACCCATGGGAGTGTGATTTGCATAGAAGTGCAAAATTGCAAAAGGAACGTAACTAGTCAATTATGTCAGAGCTAAAATTGAAGACATGATGAAGGTTAGAAATTACCTTCCAAATTCACCATACTCTTTAGTGGAAGAAAATCCCTTCAAGTTGATTGATGCACCAATTCCAAAGATCCCCCGAGCATGACTCGATACAACTGATTTACATGATGGGTTTTCCCTCTCCTTGGAAAGGAAAAATTGTGGAAATACCCCTGATGACTCGGGTTGACAGCAAAACCAATTCAAAGATTTTGCACTGGGAGGAACACCAACCTACATATAAGCAATCATACTCTCACTAATCAAGAAAAAAGACCCACTCTGATAAAAAAGAAAAACATTGAAACATGAATGCACTCGTGTTGGCATGTTGGAGTGTCTGTACGGAATAGGTCCCACTACTATGTAACCCCATAGCAGTATATGTCCCAAACAACATATCATCAATTAGACACTAAAAGTTAACAAAGAAAACATGCATATAATGCACCCATAAACATTATTAGTTTGAAAGAACTCATATGATAACATAAATCAGAAATTTAATAAGTTTTCTATTTTCCTTTTTGGATCACTTCTATATTTTAATGGCATCCTTGAGCGACGTGAAGGCTATGCTAACCATAATTATATCCCTTATTTAAGTGGATGCCCTCGAATGGACAGTTAAATAAGTAAAGTTGTTTAGTTGCTGCTATCTAAGACTAATTATGCAATAAGATCAGCCTAGGAGCATCACAGCTATTATTCCTCATTTACTTCTAAAATTCCTTCACAGGTGCACATTACCTAATTTAAGGTGCATTTTATAATCGCTACACAAAGTTCACTGGAATCAAAGGAATAACTAGAACGAAAATAGCAGGAGCCTTATGTTTTGACGAATTAACCTAAATAGCCAATCACCCGCCGATTAAACTAAAAATAGCTGACGGGTATATAATATATTGTATAATCCATGTATAATATGTGTATGATCGGATATACTCAGTATATAATATGTATACCGGCTAGAAAATGTAAACAGTAAATCTGTTCGCTATTTGTGTAAGGATCCCTTTTATTTTCGAAGTACCTGGAATCTAAACATGCCACTAGAGCAACAAGGAGGCTTGGCCTTAAGCTCCTCGACAGCCTCCTTAATCTTTTCCAATCCTTGTTTTAAAGTCAATGCTGGTGACAAAGTGCGAGTAATACACGTAGAAATCAACAATGCTGCATCCTCTGGTTCCAATATTCCATTTTCTTGCATTGAACAGCGAACGACCTACATTTACATTTATAAAACACCAGAATTAGAAAAAGAAACCCATTACGAAAAAAGTTGCTAGTGCACTTTGAACTTTGCACTTTGTACCCCTTCAGAAAAAATTATTAATAAAAGTATTTTACCACAAGTCATATTAATTGACATATAAGTCTTTGGTATAGAGAAATGACTTGGAATGCAAGTACCCACTTCGTTCCTAAATAAGTGTTATTATTAGCAAACTACTAATTCCTAACAACAACAACAAACCCAGTGTATTCCCACAAAGTGGGGTCTGGGGAGGGTAAGATGTACGCAATCCATACCGCTACCTCCGAAGAAGTAGAGAAGTTGTTTCCGATAGACCCTCGGCTCAAGATAAAGAATAGTAAACAAGGGGATGAATGACATAACAGAAATAAGGAATAAGAAATAACAAAATAGAAATCAGAGAAATACGAAATACGAGAAATAAGAGCAACACGAAAAGAGAAAATAGGAACTAAGAAATAAGAAATAGGACACCCACCTAGTAATAACATACACTCACACACCAAAGACACCTATGTACACAGTCCTAGGATTACTAACCCGGCTACACAAGATCTCTACTGACTGCTTGCTACAACCCACACACTAACACTAGTTTTCTACCCTTATCCGCGACCTCCACACCTTCCTATCTAGGGTCATGTCCTCAGTAAGCTGAAGCTTCTCCAAGTCATGTCTACTCACTTCCCTCCAATATTTCTTTGGCCTACCTCTACTCCTCTTGAAGCCATCCAAAGCTAGTCTCTCATACATACAAACTGGGGCATCCATGCCCCTCCTCATCACATGCCCAAACCATCTCAGTCTTCCTTCCCGCATCTTGTCCTCCACCGAAGCCACTCTCACCTTCTCTCGGATAATCTCATTCCTAACTCTGTCCACTCTAATAAGCCCACACATCCAACGCAACATTCTCATTTCTGCCACCTTCAATTTTTAGATGTGGGAAAGCTTGACTGGCCAACACTCCACTTAATACAACATGGCCAGACGGACTATCACTCTATAGAATTTGCCTTTAAGCTTAAGGAGCACCTTCTTATCACACAACACTACTGAGGCGAGCCTCCACTTTATCCAACCTGCTCCAATACGTTTAGAGACATCCTCATCAATCTTACCATTCCCCTGAATCATAGACCCAAGATACTTAAAACTATCCCTCCTCATCAATCTCACCATTCCCCTGAATCATAGACCCAAGATACTTAAAACTATCCCTATTACAAACACCTGGGAGTCCAACCTCACCACCACTTCGTCCTCCTGCCTAAAGTCACTAAACTTGCATTCCAAATACTCCGTCTTGGACCTACTCAACCTAAACCCCTTAGACTCAAGGGTTTGTCTCCAATCCTCCAATTTGTCGTTTACAACCCCCCCCCCCCGCGTCTCATCAATCAGCACTACATCATCCGCAAATAACATACACCAAGGCACCTCGCCCTGAATACTCCGCGTCAACACGTCCATCACCAACTCAAAAAGGAACGGACTAAGAGTCATCCCTGATGCAACCCTGTCTCGACCGGAAAATGCTCTGAGTCTCCTACCGCCGGCCTCACCCGGGTCTTCCCTCCATCGTACATGTCCTTAATAGCTCTGATGTACGCCATCATGACACCTCTCGCCTCTAAGCATCTCCAAGGAACCTCCCTCGGGACTTTATCATACGCCTTTTCCAGGTCGATGAACACCATGTGTAAATACTTCTTCCTTTCTCTATACTGCTCCACCAATCTCCTCACCAGGTGGATTGCCTCTGTCGTCGAGCGACCAGGCATAAATCCAAACTGATTCACCGAAACGGACACGACCCTCCTCAATCTCCAATCAACCACTCTCTCCCAAATCTTCATAGTGTGACTCAACAGCTTAATACCCCTATAGTTGTTGCAACTCTGAATGTCACCCTTTTTTTTATATAACGGAATCATCGTACTCCATCTCCAAGCCTCGGGCATTCTCGCGGTCTTGAAAATGCCGTTAAACAGATCAGTCAACCACCTTAAACCTTCCACACCAGCATACTTCCAAAAATCCACCGCAATCTCGTCAGGCCCCGTCGCCCTACCCCTCCGCATCCTATGAATCGCCTCTCTGACCTCCTCAACCTTAAAAACGCCTACAGTAACTGAAATCACGGCTCTCCTCCGAGTGCTCCAGCTCCCCTAACTCAATGCCTCTGTCCCCCTCCTCGTTCAAAAGTCTATGAAAGTAATCCCACCATCTCTTCTTAATGTGAACATCCTCCACCAAAACACTACCATCCTCCCCCTTAATACACTTCACTTGATCGAGGTCACGACCCTTCCGCTCCCTAGCCTTAGCAAGCCTATACAACCTTTTTTCCCGCCTTTCTCCTCTAACCCCGCATACAAGCTCTCGAATGTTACTGACTTAGCAGCCGTAACTACTAACTTAGCCTCCTTCCTTGCTACTTTGTAAACCTCCCTATTCTCCTGCTTCTCCTTTTCATCTTTACTCTCAATCAACTTAACATACGCCCTCTTCTTAAACTCCACTTTCTTCTTCACTTTTTCATTCCACCACCAATCCCCCTTATGACGTCCTGCCTGACCCCTCAAAACACCCAACACTTCTCTAGCAGTCTCTGTGATGCAGTTGGCCGCCCTATCCCACATAACATCCACGTCCCCCCCGCACTCCCACACCCTCATTCCCGCCACCTTTTCCCCTATCTCCAGAGCACTAACTTGCGTCAAGCCACCCTACTTAATTCTAGGTCGACCCTCCCCGGCCCTTCTCTTCTTGCTCTACTTGATAGACAAGTCCATCACTAGAAGCCTGTGCTTGGTCGAAAGATGCTCACTCGAAATGACTTTACAGTCCTTACATAACACCCTACCCCCCTTCCTACGCAGCAGAAAGTCAATCTGAGTCTTGGATATCGCGCTTCGGAAGGTAATCAGGTGATTCTCCTTCTTCGGAAAGCTCGACTTCACTACCACCAACCCAAAGGCCCTCGCAAAATCCAACAGAGCAGCTCCCTCACCATTCCAAAACCTCCATGCACATGTCATAGCCTCCCGGTAAGACCCCAATGTGCCCATTGAAGTCCCCTGCTATGACAATTTTCTCTGAGCTAGACACGCTTCTCACCACCTCGTCCAAATCCTCCCAAAATCTCGCTTTCATCTCCTCTTCCAAGACTACCTGCGGCGCATAAACACTACACACATGCAGCGTAAAAACCCCAATGTCCAACTTAATCTTCATCAGCCTACCACTGACCCTCTTAACCTCCACCACCTGACCTCTAAGCTCCTCATCCACTAAGATGCCCACTCCATTCCGACGTCGTTCACTCCCTGAGTACCACAGCTTGTACCCATCCACATCCCTAGCCTTAGATCCTACCCACCTAGTCTCCTGAACACACGTAATATCAATCCTCCTCTTCTTAAGAATCTTCACCAACTCTACGGACTTACTGAAGGGTCCCAAGAACAAGATTTATGTTGCACAATGTAAAAAAAAAAAAATCAAGAACTCATTTCAAAAGGAAAAAAGCCAACCTAGTGATTGATATATAAAACTACTAATTCCTAGAAAACAAAAAATAATTTTACTAACTTACCCTTAATACCTTGAAAAAGATGTTAATTTCTTGATATATAAAACTCTCTTGATTTAAAGACACTGATAAAATTGGAAGAACACAATTAATATCTTCTTGATAATCTAAAATACCACTTATTTAGAAACCAAAAAAAAAAAAAAAAAGCTAAAACACCACTTATCCATTGATGTATGTGTCTTTGGTATTGAGAAATAATTCGGAAAACAAGTAATTAATGTTAGGAGTAAAACATGAAAAACAAACAATCTATCTTTTTTTGAAACGTTAAAAATGACAACTAAAATTTTTGAAATATTGCACAAGTAAAAGTGAACGAAGTGAGTATTATAACACAACATGTGAGATGTAAGCAACCTGACAGCTTGGGGTTTTGCAGAGACGAGACCGTGTGAAGCGTCTGGAAAACTGATTGTAATGGGTGGCATTGGTGATTGTATGGCGAATTGGAAGAAGAGATGGATAAAAAGGAAATGTATGAGTTCCAGTTAGGCTGTGAGAATTCATTACGTGAAAATTATTACGGTGGAAGCGGGGAGAAGACGGAGGAACACAACGGAAATTTGATGGAAGTTTTGATATTTTTAGGAGTGAAGAGGATAAGGTGTTGGATTTATTTTTTGTTTATTTAAAAATAAAAAGAGAAAGAGGGCTATTTTAAATGAAAATCTTTCACTATTTTTTCCAGAACAAAGTTCACTTTATTTGAAGATTTTCCCGATGAAAATTTTAAATACAGCTTCAAATTATATTTAAAATTTAGAAAAACACCCAAAATCTTACTTTCACTTTTAAATTATTATTTTTTCAAAGATTTTAAACTTTTATTTTCATAAAATAACCTCATTTAAATTATATTTCATATATCAATTTTTAAAGAATACATTTAAATTTAAATACTTATTCTAAAATTTGTAGTCAAACACAAGTTCAACTCAAATTCCAATTTCAAATAAAATGAAAATTTTAAAAATTTTCATGGTCGAATGCTCGATGACTTAGGAGTTATAATTTTACCACCCACAGGCCACAAGGTATATTTGGTCCCCGCTTTTCTATTCTCTCTATTTTCTAAGCGATTGTTATGAAATATAAAGCAAAGAAGGAAGAATGGAGAGAAAAATGTGATTCTTATTTCTCTGAGGGTGAATAACAACAATGGAAAATCCCTTTATTTACAGGAAAAAACTATCATTGTCCCAAAAGTTGAGATTTCTAACTATTTCATAAATAGACATTTACTATATATGGTAAAATAGACATTCACAATATATAGTAATACATTTATAACACTCCCTCTTGAATGTGTAATTGATAGACAATACGCCTTTAGGTAGCCTCATTGAAAACCTTACAAGAAAAACTCAGTAGGACAAAATCTCGTAAGGGAAAAAAAGTACATCGTGTATTAACTCCCTCTAATGAGAACATCTTTGAACCTTTGCATCCCGATCTTGTACACGATCTTCTTGAAAGTTATAGTTGGAAGAGACTTGGTGAATAAATCAACCACATTGTTACTAGAACGAATCTGTTGCACGTTAATATCACTATTCTTTTGTAGCTCGTGTGTATAGAAAAGCTTTGGTGAAATGTGTTTTGTTCTATCTCCTTTTATGAATCCTGCATTAAGTTGCGCTGTGCATGTTGCATTATCTTCATATAAAATTATGGGATTTGTCACAGTTTAAACCATATTTTTTTCGAATCTGATGTATCATGGACCTCAACCACGCATATTCTTGGCTTACTTTATGAATAGCTATAATCTCAGTATGGTTTGATGAGATGGCTACGCTAGACTACTTTATATATCTCCAAGATATGGCAGTACCCCCACATATGAACACACAACTTATTTGAGACCGATCTTTATACGGGTCAGATAAGTACCCAGCATCAGCATAACCAACAAGATCGGGACTACAATCTTTAGAATAAAATAAACTCATATCGATAGTTTCTTTTAGATATCATAATATGTGTTTGATCCCATTGTAATGTCTCTAAATAGGAGCAAAACTATACTGACACGACCCAAACTAGGGCCTGACCGTGCCGGTCATCTCAAATCCCACGTGGATCGGAGATCACCCCCTGCACCTAACCAACCCAAACCCAACACACCCCTAAGTCGGATGAATTTCGAACATATAACAAGATAGCGTGCAATAACTTAAGAAAATTTCAATGCATGTCCATGACCAACCATCGACGATCAGCCAAATGATCGTCCGACACCGTCCACTAACCACAGTAGTCAAAACAAAGCCTTCTAAATAATGAACCAAAACTGAATAAAACTAAAGTGTCGGGACATGCCCCCGACTATAGCCAAAAATAGTATCCAATAGTTTATAACTCAAAAGGAAAACACAATCCTGAAAATGGAGCCTTCTGAAGCATGGAAGCTCCCACTTCAAGTCGACTCTCGATCAATCCACAATCACAGAGCAGGAGAAGTAGAAGTATGGCCAAATCCTGCAGTACATGGGGATACAACGTTCAAAGACAGTTAGTAGGGTGAAAGCTAGCATGTAACTCAGGAATAAAGATAAAATAATGTCGTCAATTCAAATCAAGTCAACCAATGCACAATAACTATATTCAAATACATATATACATATCATGCCGGGATAGGGAATATGGTTTAGCATGCACTTTAAAACCTTAACCTAGATTGTGTAGCTCAACTGTCATGTAATAGTACCTACGGGCTACATGGGCTCCAGCTCTCACCCCCTGGTCGAGCCCCAGTACGTGTTGCCTCACGGATCGAAGAATAATCTCATATATATGCACACGGGGGACTCGAACCTCCCAACATATACTAAGGTGACTTAACCACCCGATCATGTAACGATTTATGAGGGACTTGAACCTCCCTAATCATGAAATAATAATAAGGGGGAATTGAACCTCCCTGGTCACTTTGACCCCCGCGTCGGCAAACACGATTTTCAGTGTCGGTCACCTGGACCTCCATTTTTACGGCTCAGCTACACAACCCTTATTAGAGCCCAAATAAAATATTCATCACGCAATCCCAATCATGAACCATATATCACATTAAGGCATACGTTGTTGGAATCGCCATACCAACTACACTTGCAAGGTAACAACAACATACCAAGACACTTTTTCCATTAATTTGGGAAAAATAACTCTCTTTGTTCATTAATACAAGGTGGGGGGACACCAACTCCTTTTGTTCATTAAACCATGTCATTGTGTTTTCAAATACCTCTATATATCATGCAATAGTTCAGGACCAGTTCAATTTTACAAATTCCCACACTTTTCATAACTTGGCACCAATTTTACACTATGGGTTGGGGTCATAACCATTTCAAAAGTCACAGTTTGGGAAAATCATAATTCCCTAATTCATCCACTATACTCATGCCCCCACAAGTTCAAAATCATATTTAAAAGCATGAATAATTATAATTAAATCATGGGAAAACATTCTTCAACAACAAGCATTCAAAACCCGCAATCATTGTTTTCAAAACCAAAATAATTCCATGTGAATAACACTTTAATACATATGTTTTTTAACAAATTAACAATGAGGGAAGAGTCACATGCCAAAAATAGTAATATGTACAGAGAGAAATCACTCTTGAAAGCCCTAATCGATCAACCTCTTGAAAACCCTAAGTGTTTTTTACCTTGAGAAATCTGAGACTGTTGAGAAGTTACTTTGATGTGTTTCTGAGTGGTAAAGACATCCTAATGTGTTATAAGACGTGGATTTCAAGTTGGGTAAGAGGGAAAATTTCTAGAATGCCCTTAACTTAAAAGCTGAAAAAAGGTTGTCTTTGACTACGAGTCAACCATCAACTCGTAATCACTGCTTATGACTCGTCACCACAAGTCGTAACCAGGGCAGAACCACCAAAGCAGCCAATACTACTGACCTTATGACTCATCCACAAGACTCGTAATGGGACCCTACGACTTGTAGGTCCCAGTCGTAATCAATACATAACCCATTTGGCTTATATACTGGACACCCTACGATTTACACCCCCACGACTCATAATAAATCCCTACGCTCATAGTGAGCCACTCGTACTCAGAGCAGAATCACGCCACAAACTTACATGATTTTGTTACGACTTATCCCAATGACTCATTAGGACACCCTACGACTCATAAGGCAAGTTGTAACCAGGGCAGTGAGCTCAAAGCTCAAGGAATTTTTAAAGGCCCAAAATCTGGGGTGTTTCAATTCTCCCCCATTTGGATCATTCGTCCTTGAATGATAGGACAAGACATTTATTAGAACGAATTGACTCCACATACCTCTACTCTTATCTTTAACAAAGGCAGAAAATAAAGATGCTAAGGAAATCACTCCTTCATTTAACAAAGTCAGAAAACAAAGATGTCAAGGAATACACATACCTTAAGCACGATTATCCGGAACAAAAAACAAGAATAGTTATTTGAACTTTATGTCTTTTTCGGCTTCCCAAGTAGCCTTTTCAACCTTGTGGTTCTTCCATAGAACCTTTACTGAAGCTACGCCCTTCATTCGCAATCGATAAACTTGTCGATCCAAAATTTTAACCGGGACTTCTTCATAAGATAAGGAATCCAAAATACCTACCTCCTCTAAAGGAACAACCGTCAAAGGATCACCCACGCATTTTCTCAACATCAAAACATGAAACACCGAATGAATGAAGCTCAAACTGGAAGGCAACTCCAATTCATACGCGACATTACCAACCCTATTCAACACCAAGTACGGACCAATATATCGGGGGATGAGCTTCCTCTTCTTACCAAATCACATCACTCCTTTATGGGAGATACCTTTAAGAACACCCAATCACCACCACTAAATCCACCCCCCTTTGCCTCACATCCACGTAAGACTTTTGGCGACTCTGTGCAACTTTAAGCCTATCCTGAATCACCTTGACCTTTTTCATCATTTGGTGAACTAAATTCGGGCCAAACATCTCAGCCTCACCAACTTCAAACCACCCGATGAGAGGCCTACACCTCCTACCATACAAGACCTTCAAAGGAGCCATACCAATACTAGAGTGGTAGTTATTATTATACGCAAACTCTACAAGAGGCAAATGATCAACCCAACTACCACCATAGTCAATCACACAAGCTCTAATCATGTCTTCCAACGTCTGAATAGTCCTTTTCTCATACCCATCCAACTGCAGGTGGAAATCAGTACTAAAGCTCGCCTTAGTTCCTAAGCCTTTATGAAACGAACCCCAAAATTATGATAAGAACTGAGTGCCATGATTTGATATGATAGAAACAGGTGCCCCATGCAACTTGACAATCTCCTGAAGGAATAACTTCACATAATCCTCCTCTAAATAATTAGTCCTCACTAGCAAGAACTGAGCAGAATTAGTCATCCTATCCATGATGACCCTAATCGAATCAAACTGATTCTGAGATCGAGGAAGATCGGTAACAAAATCCATGTTAATCACTTCTCACTTTCTCACAGACAACTTAATTTCTTAATACAACCCTCTAGGCCATAGTACTCAACCTCCATTGTTGACACGCCATGCATTTAGCCATAAAATTGGCCACATCTCGCTTCATATTGTTTCACGAATAAATCTCCTTAAGATCATAATACATCTTCATCAAACCATGATGAATGGCATAACGTAATTCATGAGACTCAGCCAAGATCCTCTCTCGCAACCCATCTACATCGAAAACATATAATCTGCCTTCGTACCTCAAGATACCATCGCCATCAATCTCAAAAGCTACAACCTTTTGTTGTCCCATATCTCTCTTAATCTTTATTAAGACAGGATCTAATACTTATTTCTCCTTTATTTCAGTACCAAGAGAGGATTGCGCCACCTTTTGCACAATCACATCCCCATTCTCAAAGTTCAAGAGACGTACTCCAAGGTTAGATAAACGGTGAATATCTTTCACCAATTACCATTTATACTCATCCACATGAGCTAGACTTCCTATGGACAACCTGCTAAGAGCATCAGCAACCACATTAGCTTTACCTGGATGGTAATAGAGACTCATGTCATAGTCTTTTAGCAACTCAAGTTATCTCATTTGCCTGAGATTTAGCTCCTTCTGGGTGAACACATATTGCAGACTCTTATGTTCAGAAAAGATATCTACATAGAACCCATACAAATAGTGACGCCAAATCTTCAATGTGAACTCCACAATAAATCCAAGTCATAAGTCAGATAATTCCTCTCGTGAGCTTTCAACTGCCACCACCTTTCTATGTTGCGTCAACACACAATCAAGTCCCACACGAGATACATCGTAATAAACCATAAACCCATAATTACCTTCGAGTAGGGTTAAAACTAGAGCTGGAATTAACTTATCTTTCAGCTTTTCAAAACTACCCTTACAGGCATCAAACCATAAGAACTTCACCTTCTTTTGGGAACTAGACCCCTAGACCGAGTCTGGATCCCATAAGCAGCATGTGTCCCATTAGCATTGTCCTTAAGTAGGAAAAAAGAGTTTCCATGAGCTTTAAATCATCTGGGGGGCATGATCTGAAAAGAAAACACATGGGAATTAGAGAGACTAAAGACCTCAAACTCTATAGCTTAAAATAAGACAACAAGAAAGGAAAACATTCCTAAATGCCTTGTAGCCTCTCCATTATAAGTATGGCGTGCTACACATCCATAAACGATACTATACTCGACACGACTTTGTTGGACACCTAATGACACCAAACCTAAGCTCTGATACCACCTTGACATAACCCAAACTAGTGTCTGGTCTTGTCGGGTATCTCAAGTCCCACGTGAATCGGAGATCACTCCCTGCACCTAACTAACCCAAACCCAATACACCTCAAAGTTGGATGAATTCCAAATATATAACAAGATAGCATATAATAGCTTAAGAAAATTTCAATGCATGTCCATGAACAACCACCGACGATCATCCAAACGATCATTCGATACCATCCAATAACCACAATAGTCTAAACAAAGCTTTTTAAAGAGTGAACCAAAACTGAATATGACTAAACTGTGGGACATGCCCCCGACTATAGCCAACAATAGTATCCAATAGTCTATAACTCAAAAGGAAAACATAATCCTGAAATAAAGCCTTTTGTAGCATGAAGCTCACCACTTCAAGTCGACTCTCGATCAATCCATAATCACTGAGCAAGAGAAGTAGAAACATGGTCAAATTCTGCATCGCATGGGGATACAACATCCGAAGATGGTTAGCAGGGTGAACGCTAGCATATAACTCAAGGATATAGATAAAATAATGATGTCAATTCAAATCAAGTCAATCAATACACAATAACCATATGGAAATACATATATACTTATCATGCTGGGATAGGGAACAAGATTTGGTATGTACTTTAAAATCTTAACCTGGATTATGTAGCTCAACTGTCATATGATAGTACCCTTGTGCTATATGGGCCTCAGCTCTCACCCCCTGTTCGGGCACCAGTGCGTGTAGCTTCACAAACTGGAGAATAATCTCATATATATGAATAAGGGGGACTCAAACCTACCAACATATACTAAGGTGACTTAAGAACCCGATCATGTAATAATTATGGGGGACGCGAACCTCCCTAATCATGAAATAATAATAAGGGGGACTCAAACCTCCCTGGTCACTTTAACCCTCGTATCGGCAAATGCAGTTTCCAGTGTTGGTCACCCGAACCTCCACTTTCACGACTCAGCTACACAACCCTTATTAGAGCCCAACTAAAATATTTATCACACAAGTCTAATCATGAACCACATTTCACATTAAGGCATACATTATTGGTATCGTCATACCAACTATACTTGCAAGGTAACAACATGTCAAGATAGTTTTCCATTAATTTGGGGAAAACAACTCCCTTTGTTCATTAATAGAAAGTGGGGGAACACCGATTCCCTTTGTTTATAAAACTATGCCATTGTATTTTCAAATGCCTCTTTATATCATGCAATAGTTCAAGACTAGTTCAATTTTATAAATTCTCACCTTTCTTATAACTCAAAACCGATTTCACACTATGAGTTGGGGTCATAACCATTTCAAAAGTCATAGTTTGAGAAAATCACAATTCCCTAATTCATCCACCATACCCATGCCTCCACAAGTTCAAGACCATATTTAAAGCATGAATAATCATAATTAAATCATAGGAAAACATTGTTTAACAACAAGCATTCAAAACTCACAACCCTTGTTTTCAAAACCAAAAAAATTTCATGTGAATAACACTTTAATACATATGCTTTTTAAAAAATTAACAATGAGGGAAGATTCATATGCCTGAAATAGTAAGATGTACAGAGAGAAATCACCCTTAAAAGCCCTAATCGATCAACCTCTTGAAAACCCTAAGTGTTCTTAACCTTGGGAAATTTAAGAGTGTTGAGAAGTTACTTTGATTTATTTTTGAGTGATAATGACACCCTAATGAGGTTATAAGACGTGGGTTTCAAGTTGGGTAAGAGGGAAAATATCTAGAATGCCCTTAACTTAAAAGCTGAAAAAGGGTTGTCTTTAACTAAGCGTCAACCATCAACTCGTAACCACTGCTTATGACTCGTCACCACGAGTCGTAACCAGGGCAGAACCACCAAAGCACCCAATACTACTGACCTTATGAATCAGCCACAAGACTCGTAATGGGACCCTATGACTTATAGGGCTATAGGGCCCAGTCGTAATCAATACAGAACCCATTTAACTTATACACTGGACACCCTACGATTTACACCCTATGACTCATAACAAATCCCTATAGCTCATAGTGAGCCACTCATACTCAGAGTAAAATCATGGTACAAACTTATATAATTTTGTTACGACTTGTCCCAATGACTCATCAGGACACCCTATGACTCATAGGGCGAGTCGTAATCAGGGTAGTGAGCTCAAAGCTCAAAGAATTTTCAAGGGCCCAAACTTTGGAATGTTTCATATACCTTGGTAACAAATTGACCGAAAAGGCTATATCAGGCCTCGTAGTATTTGTAAGATACATTAGTGCACTAATTGCACTAAGATATGGTATTTCAGGATCAATAAGTTTCTAATTCTTTTCTTGAGGTCGGAATGAATCCTTATTCATATCTAGTGATTGAGCAACCATCAGAGTACTTAATGGATTTGCTCCATCAATATAAAATCTTTTCAACACTTTTATTGTGTAAGTAGATTGATGGAGAAAGATATCATTTGTCAAATGCTCAATTTGCAAACCAAGGCATAATTTTATCCTTCCAAGATCTTTTATCTCAAATTATTTCTTTAAATAATCAATTGCATTTTAATGCTCTATTGGAGTTCCAGTAAGGTTTATGTCATCCACATAGACAACAAGTACAATAAACTCTAATGTTGTTTTCTTTATAAAAACACATAGGGAAATTTTATGGAACGACCTAAAAATTTAATAAAATATGTAAAATTTGTAATTTTGAGTGATTTAATTATTTTACCCATCCCTCTAGTTGCATTATGGTACTTCTAGAGTGTGGGGGTGATTCCCACAGTTTTCAATGCATTTTGATATCATTTATGCGATATTCTGGTTTTTGATAGCTTTGAGAGCCTTTTTTTGGACTTATGTGAATATCTTTTGATCCGTGCAACGGATGGCTGAACGGACTGTGCAAGAAGCTTCGGCATATCTATCTTATGTTAGGTATATCCTTGGTTCGGGTCCCAGTGCACCCAATCTCATTTTCGACCTATTGGTCGAAAAGTTAAAAAATTGGAAATATGGGTATGGGACCCATATTTGGTCGAAACGACCTCGAATGGAAAATCCAATTTTGCAAAAAGACCGAAATATCAATTTTAGGGTGGTAACATATTTGGTGTGATTTTACGGCTTTTAAAATCTCATTTCGACCCTCGATTTGAAAATTTATGATTTTGTGTTTCGGGGGTCAACTTTGTGAAAATGACATTTTTCAAAAATCTGATATCTCCATTGAGTTTGGAGCATCTAATTTTGTGTGTTTACCTAGTTCATTTTTATATATTAGACTCCAAACGAATCCTGGACACCCCGTCGAAGTTTGTTTGGACTTAGAAAAATCTGCAATAGTGCAGATTTGTCTACAATATATAGCAGATTTTTACCCCTTTTTTGGCCCATTTTGTTCATTATTTCGTCTTTCCCTTTGAGAGTTAAACCCTAAAATAAAGTAAGATGTTAAAAGTGAAGCTTGTGGGAGCTTGGAAAGCTAGATTAACATCTATTTCTTGATTCTAATATTGATTTAATGTAAGAATTTACTCCGTTTCTTAGAAATTTCTTGATTAATTTCTCAAAACTCCAAAAATTTTAGGGCTTGATTTTAATCTCCAATTTCACTGTTTTTAACTTGAATATTATTTTTCTCTTATAATTACTAGTTTTTCATCAATTTAACCTTCAAAACAACTTTGATTATTGATTTTAACCCGAATTTCAAAGATTTTTACCCAGTAAAGCATAAAAATGGGTTTTATTCAATTTGAACCTCGTCTTTGACTTGATTTGATTTGAATTTTTAGCTGTAGGTTCCTAAAAATATGGGGAACAGGTTTTTGAAGTAAAGTTATGATTTTGCTCTTTTTTTTTCGAAAAGCCATTTTGGGGTCCATTTTGACCCTGAACCAAAAATAGTCAGTATGGGTATCATTGGTTTAGTTTTTTTGCGTAGATTCTATATTTGATATTTTTAGTGGAGTTTGGGATCGTTCATGTGGAGTAAGGATTCGGGAGCAAAGTTTTGGCTACGATATTTCGACTTTTGAGGTAGATTATGGCTTAACTCTTTCAGACTGGCTTGGGTATTAAATGATGGTATATAATGCATGTTATGTGTGGGAAATAATTATGAAAAAATAGTTATCTATGTGTTGTGCCTGTGTAGGGCCTATATGTGTTGTAATTATCGAAATTGAGATATATGTGTGACCATGTGGGTCCTATATGATATTGATAGGCTTAAATACATATAAAATAATTTTATTATGTTGTTAAAATGCTTAATGTGTTACCATTGGTGTATTATGATTATGTTCATACTTTATTGACATATGAGACATGTGGAAATTCATGGATGAAATGAAAACAATGAGCGGATATTGGCTCACGTGATTGTGGAAATATATTATTGTGGTTGGTCATGGAAATATATCATGTGGTTGGTTGTGGAAATACTCATTGTGATTGGGTGTGAGCATTACATACTCATTCATGAAACATTGGTACTATCGTAGCAACACCTGAGTAACACTGGCAATATCTTCTTAAACCCCTCTCCAAGGGATGTGCCAAAAAAGAGATATAATATATGTGGATTGTATATGGGTTGATAAACCCCCAATGGGTTCTACGCCGGGAAGCCTTAGTTTCGTAGGTGTATATGGGGATTGTGCGATGATCCTAAGGTTGTGCAGAGACCTCGTGCATCATCATCATCATCATCATTATATACATTACACTTACTTTATTGTGTTTTTGTTGTGTTGTATTACTTTATTGACTTGCCATTTATGTATTTGTCATATCTTCCTTTACTTGTATTTGATGATTTTGTATATACATGTTCTCCCTTATTCTACTTATATGTGATATAATGCATACTTGTATTCTATCTAGGTGTGATATTGCAATATATGTGATATATTATGCTATATGTAGTTTTGATGATAAACAACTAACTTCAAAGGACCAGGTCCCTGGATGTGCATGGTACAATACAACTAGCAAACGTGTCTGCATAGTTTTATCCTCTTATATAACAAACGTGTAGGTGTTTCTTGTACTGAATAGGAAACCTGGTCCTATGAGATTTCAGTCCAAAGCATTACCCAGCTATATAAGGAAAAAGAGGTTTCTTAATCAAATGGTTTTTGCAAATACAAAAAGAGTGTTAAAGAAAGAGAAAGACAAAAAACTCTATATCTGATACTGCTTAAGCTCTTTTGCCATATGTGTGTGCTGATTTAGAAAGTGTCTTGAGTGTGTCTTGATTTATAATTGAACTACTCATGATATAAGAGTAGTGTTTTCTTTTGTTGAGAGAACAATTTAGATAGAGTTGCCTCAGCTAGTTGCTGGTTATAATTAACCAGTTTTTGAGGGAATCTTGGAAGAGGTGTTAAGGTGGGTTTGTAATAGAGGTATTGCAAGTAGTAGGAACCTAGAGTTAGGTTCACAGTCGAGTCTGTAATCAAGAGGTTGGTTATAGTGGACTTTTTTTAGCTTGTGGGTTCAAGCTGTGTTTTTTCCTCCCTTGAGCAAGAGGGTTTCCACATTAAATCTTGTGTTTCTTTATATTTCCTACACTCTTTTGTAATTCCTGGTCATTTACTGTTCTATTGCCTGAGATTGACCTTGAGAAACTTGGTCCCTGACTATGTGGCGCAGCCCCCAAGCATTCTAACAATTGTTATCAGAGCCAGGTTCAGTCTAAAAGGTTCATACCTAGAGTGCTATGGTCATCATGGCTGCTATAACTGAACTAGGGGTGGAACAAAAGAAAGCAAAAAATAAGAGATTCATGACTTTAAAGGCTTTAGAGTCTGACCCAGGTGAAGAAGACACTAATGTTGCAATTTTGGCAACAAGGATTGTTAGAGATATAAAAATGGGTGGATAGCTTAGCAAAATAAATGATAAAATTAAAGATTATCACAAAGGTGGAAGCTCTGTAGCATTCATGAGAAACTACCAAATGCTAAAGAATGATCAAAATCCTGAAAAATAAATAGAAAAGAATGCAGCTAGCTGTATCATAAAGAAGGTGTTGGCTGCATGGGAAGACTCCTTAATTAAATCTGAGAAAGACAAAAAGTATGGAGATGGTTTTATATTGAAACATGGTGAGAAGTAAGAAATCTCAGGTTTCTATTGCTCTCTAATGACCACTACCGAAGATAAAGAAGAAAATCTATTAGAAAAAAGGGATGCCACCCAAAACTGGTTTATAGATAGTGGTTGGTCAAGACACATAACTAAGAGGGTTGATTGTTTTCTCTCCCTTACTTTAAGGGTGAGATGTGTCTTTTGAAAATGACAAAAAGGGGTAGATCCAATGTGTTGGAAAGATTAGGAAAACACCTCATCATACAATAGAAGATGTGTATTATGTAAATGGCCTTGAGTACAGTTTTCTAAGTGTATCTCAAATCTGTGACAAAGGAAATAAGGTAAAATTCTCATCTGATGGAAGTACTGTATCAAGCATGAAATTTAGAAGAATTGTTCTCAAAGACAAAAAAATCAAGAATATGTATGTAGCCGATCTGGAGTCTGTGGTTGATGAGGAATTAACTTGTTTAAGAGCTCAAAATGAAGATGTTGATTTATAGCATAGAAGACTGGGACATGTAAGTTCCTCTTTGCTAAACAAGTTTATCTCTAGGGACCTGGTCCGTGGTTTGCTAAAGCTGAATTTTCCAGACAATAAAGTTTGTGATGCTTGTGTTCAAGGCAAAAAGACCAGATCTTCCTTCAAATTAAAGAAATAAGTAAGTACTTCCAGACATCTTGAAATACTACACATGGATTTATGTGGACCTATCAAAGTCCAAAGTAGAGGAGGGAAGAAATATGTGCTGGTTATTGTATATGACTACTCCAGGTTCACCTGTACAATGTTTATAAGAACCAAGGATGAAACATATAGAGTTCTTGTGGTTTTTTCCAAGAAAATCCAAGTAAAGCTAAATAGAAAAATTACCGAATTTAGGTCTGACCATTGTACTGAATTTGAGAATCCTCAAGTGGAAGAATTTTGTGTTGAGCATGGAATAAGTCACAACTTTTCTGCTCCCAGAACTCCACAACAAAATGGAGTTGTTGAAAGGAAAAATAGAACACTGATAGAGATTGCTAGGACTATGTTAATTAATAGTGGACCTCCTAAGAGTTTCTAGGCTGAAGTAGTAAATACTGTTTGTCATGTGACTAACAGGTGTGTGATTAGATCACTTCTGAATAAGACTCCATTTGAGCTGATATTCAATGGAAAGCCTAAGCTAGACTATTTCAGACCATTTGGATGCAAATGCTTTGTGCTAAATAATGGGAATAGAGAATCGGGAAAATTTGATTCTAAGAGTGATGAAGCAGTATTTGTAGGCTACTCTTCAACAAGCAAGGCTTATAGAGTCATCAATAAAAGAACTCTGTGTGTTGAGGAAAGTATTCATATGATCTTTGATGAGTCTGGAAATCAAATAAACCCAGGTGATGGTGAAGATTCAAAAGTTGAAGAACTTATTCCTTTTCAAAGGGGTGATTGTAATGCCCCAAATCTGGTACCCGAAATGCTACATGGTGCTCATGACCCCGAAGGACCACAAGCTAACCCATGACTAATATTTGTAGCTGAACACTGCATAATATACTGTGTAAATGCAAAAATAAAAGATGTAAAGACATAAGGTTCAAAACTGAGACACAATATCTAATAAAATATAACATCTGTGTGGGGAATGAAGAACCTAAAACAAACTAATAAACTAACTGAACATGATAGTCTGAAAAGCCTCTAACTGTCTAAATAAGGATTTGATGGGATATGTCCCCAACAAACTCCAACTACTAAAATAAACTAAGTACTGAAATGACAAGATAATGCTCATTTCCTCAAAGGATGATGACTCACTAATGACTCTGATTGCTGAGTACTGGAATACTACTGATGCTCTGGATCTCGTGCTTCTGAACCGATGGTATAAAATGCCATAACACAAATGCGTTAGTACGATTGAATGTACTGGTATACATGTAAGGTAGGCTGAATGCAAAGGGTTCACATGCATGAACTATACTAACTAACTAAACAATATGAACGTAAGAAAACATGCGTGAATACATAATAATTGTAATTGAGTTCGTGATAACATGATTACTGAATCGGAGTACTGATAACATGAGATACTGATAATCGTATAACTAAAATAACTAATACTGAGCGACTGTATCTGACAGTCTAGTTTCGGATGGAACTAGCTGAGTTATGTTCTGTTTTGAGGTGACTACATCTGACAGTTCTGAATTCTGTAGAACTATCTGAGTTCTATTGCTGAGACTGAATGACTGTATCTGATAGTACTGATCTGTAACTGAAACTGTGGGAAGTAGCTATCTAACTGACATGCCCCAAATAATACAATATAGCTGTGTTGGGGTCCAATCTGTAACCCCAATTGGAAGAGTGTCAGTACCGCACCACTGGTAAGGACAAGCTATGGGTGACCCTCATCTGACAGTGTCCCCAAAAGAGAACGGTGGGACCCTCATCTGACAATGTTTATCCACCTCAACAACCCTCATCTGAAAGTTTTGATGTCTTAACCTATGCTGGCTACATAGTTCTGGAATGCAAGGATGACTTCTATGAATCACACCCTCATCTGACAGTGTGTGTTCCCATCCTTGGGTTCACTAGGTGCTAATTCCTATTCCCATCTGAATAGACACTGAACATGGATTACTTAACTGAACTGGACTGAATTAACTGAGTTTCCGTTGACTGATGGAATAGTATTGAGATTATTGTATTACTGAGCTTTCCTAAGTTATATGACTGACTGAGTTCTATGGATCATGGCTTGACTAAGGATATCATGAAAACATGACACTAACTCTTGGCATACAACTATATTTTTCGGGTACAAGTACCCCCAGGACTCGATGGGAAGAAACTGACAAAACATGACTTTCTTGAATACATGACTAACATCACAATCCACAATACAATAAGTTGAAGATTTCATGAAGTACAATTTCTAATGCACCACAATGGCTACACATATATCCATACTTCATTGACTAAGACATTTCATCAAACACTTGATGTGCATAAACTTGTACATGAATGAAGATTTCATATTATTATACTAGTATATCACTTTTCCTTCACATAGGCATTTAGTCAAACACATGGGGAGCATGCTTTGTTTATACCATCATCAACACATCTAATAATCATGGATACATCAATCAACTTATAAATTGAAGGGGTTTTATCATGATTATTAAGCAAATCTTCATATACTAGGGTCAATCATTGGAATATGTAATTTAAAACATGAATCAAAACCCCACAACATCATGAACATGAATTTCAATTCTATTTAAATCATGAGTGTTCATAAATACAGAAATCTTGCATTTTGAAAAGAGATTCTTGAGATTCATGGGTTAAAGGGACCCATGAGTCAGCACATGATATGCCTTGATACTTGATTTGGGAAGATTGATGGAAGAATCCTTGAGATTTGGATCTTGAATTCGAAACCCCTCTTCTTGTTCTTGAGAGAATTTGAGAGAAAAGAATGTATTTTGGTGAAATGGAGGCTGAATTTAGTGTTTATGGAGCTTTGGGGTGAATGGAAAATACCAAAATACCCCTCCAAAATCATTTGGAAAATATTGAATTCTACGGCTGACAACATTCGGCTGATGTCGTCACATATGTGATAAGCTGTCAGCTCAAGTCATCACTTGATGCTGGAATTTATGACTTTCTGCCTAAGGCTGACAACATTAGCTGATAAGTCATCAGATATGTGATAAGCCGTCAGCTAATGTTGTCACTTAATTGCCAGGCTAACATGCTCGAGTAAAACGGGTATAACTTTTTGCTCCGATATTGGATTTGGGAGAAATTAGTATCATTGTAAAGATAATTCAATTAATTATCTGTTGATGGGTCATGAGCTAAAAAAATTCATATAATAACTAGAGATATGCTCGTTTGAAGTTAACTATTCTAATATCCTTCCCAAGAATTCAATCGGTAAGGAATGTTTTGATTCGCCTAATAGCTAGGACGTATTTGAGACCTTAATTGACATCAAACTTGATCATGAAACTACCAAAGAACCATTATGTACTATGCATAATCTTTAAATATGGCGCTAATATTGATTTGCATTTTTTGGGGTATTACAATATCTCCCCCTTGGGTACATTCGTCCTCGAATGAGACCGATTAGACTGAGAGAAATAATAACTAAAAGTACATACTGGACATGCACAACTGAAGCTTGATTACATGACTGACATGACTAATAAGCTGCTTTTATCATATTGAACATGCATATCTGATGCATTAATACATGACTGAGCTGACACATGAATGCATGACTGAATAGGTAATGGTACTTGGTACCAAGTTTATAATGGAAATCTGAACATGAAACTGAATAATCTTAAGGAAAATTATTACCTTGAGATGAGTCTGAGTTTGCAGTGAAGAGGTGAGGGTACTTGGTTCGCATATCTGCTTCTGCTTCCTAAGTAGCTCCCTCAATGGACTGATTCCGCCAAAGAACTTTGACTAGAGGGACTTCTTTGTTCCATAGTCTACGAATCTGGTAGTCAAGGATTTTGACTGGAATTTTTTCATAAGAGAGACTTTTCTGAACATCTATGCTCTAAATAGGGACTACATCTGTTGGGTCACCTATGCACTTCTTGAGCAAAGAGACATGGAAGACTGGGTAAATTGAGGCTAGAACTGAAGTCAATGCGAGCTCATAAGCTATTTTGCCAAAGCGACTGAGAATTTTGAAGGGACCGATATATCTGGGACTAAGCTTTCCCTTCTTTCCGAATCTCTTCACTTCCTTCATGGGAGAGATCTTTAGATAGATAAAGTCACCAATTTCAAACTCGAGATCATTTCTGTGTATATCTGCATAAGACTTCTGTCTACTCTGAGCAGTCCGAAGTCTCTCTCTGATCAACTGAACTTTTTCTAAGGCAACGACTACCAAGTTAGGCCCTATGACTGAGGCCTCACTAACTTTGAACCAAACGACTAAAGATCTGCATCTCTTACTATAGAGAGTTTCGAATGGATCCATCTGAATACTGGAATGATAGCTGTTGTTGTATGCAAACTTAATCAAAGGCAAGTGGTCATCCTAACTTCCCTTGAAATCAATTGCATACGCCCTTAGCATATCCTCCAAGGTCTAAATAGTTCTTTCTGCTTGACCATCTATCTAGGGATGAAAGGCTGTACTGAGATGAATTTGGGTACCAAGACCCTTTTAGAATGCTTTCTAGAAGTGAAAGGTGAACTGGGTACCTCTATCTGAAATAATGGATAATAGAATACCGTGTAATCTGAAAAACTCCCTGATATAGAGTTTGGCATAGTCCTCGGCTAAATAAGAGGTATGAACTAGAAGAAAATGAGCTAATTTGATCATCCTGTCTACGATAACCCAAATTGAATCATGCTGATGGCGAGTACGTGGCAAACCCATCACAAAGTCCATGTTTATTGTTTCCCATTTCCAGGTGAGAATAATAAACTCTTGCATGTGACCATTATGCTTCTGATGCTCTATCTTAACCTTGTGACATGTAGAGCACTTAGCTATAAACTCTGCAACATCTCTTTTCATCCCACTCCACCAATAGATCTCCCGCAAGTCATGGTACTTCTTTGTGGTCCCTGGATGAATATAGTAGCACGCACCATGCGCTTCTGCAAGAATCTGCTGCCTCAAGTCATCTATACCTTGAACACATAGACGACCCTGATAATGCAGAACACCATCTCCCGCTGGGAGAAAACCTCAACCTTCTGATCCTTGACTGACTCTTTTAACTTGACTAGAGTGGGATCTCTATCTTGCTTTTCTTTCTCCTCAGAAACTAGAGATGATTCTGAACTACTCTGAACCCATACATCACCCTCCTCTATATCTACTAAGTGAACACTTAGTCTGGTAAGCTGATGGACTTCCTGAGCTAACTTCTTCTTACTGTCCTTTACATGAGCAACACTACCTATAGACAGTCTACTGAGAGTGTCGACCACTACGTTGGCCTTTCCCGAATGATAAAGGACACTCATGTCATAATCTTTCAAGAGCTCTAACCACCTTCTCTGGCAGAGGTTAAGATCTTTTTGAGATAATACGTACTGAAGGCTCTTATGGTCTGTGAACACATCGACATGAACACCGTATAGATAATGCCTCCAAATCTTTAGGGCAAATACTACGGCTGCTAACTTAAGATCATGAGTCGGATAATTCTTCTTATGGGGTTTAAGCTATCTGGAGGCGTAGGCTATGACCTTAACATGCTGCATGAGGACACAACCCAAACCTACTCTGGATGCATCACAATATACTACGAACCCATCTGAACTATCTGGAAGAGCTAGGACTAGAGTTGAGGTGAGTCGAGTCTTCAGCTCCTGAAAACTCCTCTCACAAGGATCTGACCACTAAAACTTGAACTTCTTCTGAGTCAATCTAGACATAGGGGATGCAATTGAAGAAAATCCCTCAACAAACCATCTGTAATAGCCAGCCAAACCCAAGAAACTCCTAATATCTGATAGAGATACAGGGTGAGGCAGTTTCTTACCACTTCGGTGTTTTGAGGATCAACCCTAATGCCATCACCAAAAATAATATGACCAAAGAATGCTACTAACCTTAGCCAAAACTTGCACTTACTGAATTTGGCGAACAACTGATGATCTCTAGGAGTCTGAGATGGTCTGCATGATCACGCTCACTGCGGGAATAGACCAGAATATCACCTATGAAGACTATGATGAACATGCCTAAGTACTGCTTGAACACCCGGTTCATCAAGTCCATGAAAGCTGCTAGGACATTAGTAAGACCAAAGGACATGACTAGGAATTCAAAGTGACCATACCGAGTTCGGAAAGCTATTTTCGGAACGTCACATTCCTTAACGCTAAGATGATGATAGCCTGATCTGAGGTCTATCTTAGAAAAATAGCTAGCACCCTAAAGTTGGTCAAACAAGTCATCAATACGGGGAAGTGGATACTTATTCTTGATCGTGACTTTATAAGCTGATGGTAATCAATGGACATTTTGAGAGAACCATCTTTGTTGCACATGAATAAGACTGGTGCACCCCACGGGGACATGCTGGGCCTGATGAAGCCTTTATCTAAGAGATCCTCCAACTACTTTTTCAATTCTCTGAGTTCTGCTGGTGCCATTCTGTATGGAGGATTAGATATAGGCTGAGTATTTGGAAGAAGATCAATGCCAAAGTCTATTTCCCTTTTGGAATGAATTTTGGGAAGATCTTTAAGAAAGACATCTGAATATTCATTCACGACTAGAACTGAATCAAGGCTGGGAGTTTCATAACTAGTGTCCTTAACTCGAAAAAAATGATAGACACATCCTTTAGACATTATTTTCCTTGCCCAAATGTAGGATATAAGTTGACCTCTAAACTCTAAAGTACTATCTCTCCACTCTAGGATGGGTTCATTCGGAATCCAAAACTGGACTATTCTATTTCTGCAGTCGACTGTGGCATAGCAGGAGTGAAACCAATCCATGCCGAGAATGAAATCAAAATTAGTCATCTCTAATTTGACTAAGTATACTGAAGTGACTTTCTGAAATATCATAACCGGACAGTTCCTGTATACCCATCGGGCTATGACGGTCTTACCCACTGGGGTAGAGACTGAAAAGGGCTCTCCTATAATTTCGGGACTGATTTCAAAATTGCCTACTATATATGGAGTAACAAAAGACAAGAAAGCACCTAGATCTAGCAAAGCATAAACATGCAAGTGAAAGATCTGTAACGTACCAGTAACCACATCAGGAATGTTTTCCTGATCCTGTCGGGACTTGAGAGCTTAAAGTCTGTTTGGGCGTTGCCCACTAGTAGCACTGAAAGTGGCACCCTACTGATTTAGGTGATCGGACTAAGATGAGGAGCGATTCTACTGACTCTGATAACTTGACTGAGGACAATCTCTGACTTTATGGCCTGCTTGCCACATCCGAAACAGACATTGCTGCTAGTTTTGCAAACACCCTTGTGGTTCTTACCACAAGTCTAACAAAGGGGATTAGTTCGGGCTTTGCTGACACTACCCTGAGACTTAGAGCCTGGCACCCTATCTCTATTACCATCCCTGAACTTAGGAGTTGGAGCACTAGCCTAAAAAAGAGCTAGAACTGATAACTTAGGACGAAACTGAGAATGATTTCCTCCTTCTAATTTGGGCTGAGCAAAGTTGAAACTACCTGCCCTTACTCTCTTATTCTGCTTCTCCCTTATCTTAATCTTTTGCTCCTCTATCTGCTGAGCATGAGTCATAAGCCTGGCTAAAGTCATGTCACTATTCAACATCGCAGACCTACACTCATTGACCACACTATCATTCACCCCAGAAATAAACTTACTCATCTTAGCCCTACTGTCTGCAACCACATGAGGGGCATATCTGGCTAATTGAGTAAACCTAAGAGAATAGTCTTTCACCGTCATGTTACCCCGCCCGAGGTTGATGAATTCTAATACCTTAGCTTCTCTTAGCTCTAGGGGAAAGAACCTATCTAAGAATGCGGTGAAAAACTCCTCCCACTCTATAGGTCCTGTATCAACTGACCTTTGTGACTTCCACTGCTTGTACCAAGTGAATTCCTGAGGGTCCTTATCCTGAGGGTCTGTAATCTTCTGAACCTGATCGATGAATTCCTGAGGGTCCTTATCCGACTTAAACTCGAGAAAGGATGGAGGATTTATTTGAGTGAGGTCCCAAATCCTAGATGCACTAAATTGGCCACTAGGTTGGTTGGAACAATAATTAGTCATTTATTTTGAGCAGCAACTGACTGAGCAAGAGTAGAAATGCATCTTTGAGCTCTGCATGAGAAATATGTTCGCCCAAAGGATCTTCGGGCTGAGGGTCTGGATGATTCTCATTTCTTCTTTTAGGAGGCATGTTCTGTAGAAAAAATGGAGAAACAGATTAGACTGAGAGATTATCTTGAGATTATGCTCACTAGCATGACATGAATACTGAAAGAAGGAAAACTATTCCTAAAACATCTTATAGCCTGCTTCATATAAATGTGGTGCGCAATACACCCATGTACAAAACTCTACTAGATGCGACTTTTAGACTTTCTAGGACACTATTGAACCTTAGTCCCTGATACCAAGTTTGAAACGCCCCGACTCTGGTACCCGGAATGCTACATGGTGATCATGACCCCGAAGGACCACAAGCTAACCCATGACTGATATCTGTACCTAAACACTGCATAATATACTGTGTAAATATGGAAAGAAAGGCTGTAAGGCCGTAAGGTTCAAAATTGAGACACAATATCTAATAAAATATAACATCTGTATGGGGTATGAAATACCCAAAACAAACTAATAAACTGACTGAACATGATAGTCTGAAAAACCTCTAACTGTCTGAATATGGAGATGATGGGACATGTCCCCAACTAACTCCAACTACTGAAATAAACTAAGCACTACAATAATAAGATAATACTCATGTCCTCGAAGGACGAAGACTCACTGCTGACTCTGAATGTTGAGGACTGGAATGCTACTGATGCTCTGGATCTCATTATTCTGAACCTATGGTATAAAACACCATAGTGCAAATGCGTTAGTACGATTGAATATACTGGTATGCATGTGAGGTAGGCTGAATGCAAAGGGTTCACATGCATGAACTATAATAACTAACTGAACAACATGAACATGAGAATACATGTGTGAATACATAATAACTGTAATTATGTTCGTAATAACATGCTTACTAAATCTGAGTACTGATAACATGAGATACTGATAACCGTATAACTAAAATAACTAATACTGAGCGACTGTATCTGATAGTCTAGTTTCTGATGGAACTAGCTAAGTTTTGTTCTATTCTGAGGTGACTACATCTGACAGTCCTAAATTCTGTAGAACTATCTGAGTTCTATTGTTGAGACTGAATAACTACATCTGACAGTCCTGATTTGTAACTTAAACTGTGGGAAGTAGTCATCTAACCGACATGCCCTAAATAATGCAATATAGATGTGTTGGGGTCCAATCTGTAACCCCAATTGGAAGGGTGTCAATACCGCGCCACTGGTAAGGACAAGCTCATCTAACAGTGTCCCCAAAAGAGAATGGTGGGACCCTCATCTGACAATGTTTATCCACCTCAACCACCCTCATATGAAAGTATTGATGTCTCAACCTATGCTGGCTACATAGTTCTGGAATGCAAGGATGACTTCTAAGAATCACACCCTCATCTGACAGTATGTGTTTCCATCCTTGGATTCACTTGTTGCTAATTCCTATTCCTATTTGAATAGACACTGAACATGGATAACTGAACTGAACTGGACTAAATTAACTAAGTTTTCATTGACTGACAGAATAGTACTGAGATTACTGTACTACTGAGCTTTCCTGAGTCACATGACTGACTGAGTTCTATGGATCATGGCTTGACTGAGGATATCATGAAAACATGACACTATCTCTAGGAACATAGCTTTATTTTTGGGTACAAGTACGCCCAGGACTCAATGGGAAGAAACTGACAAAGCATGGCTTTCTTGAATACATGACCAACATCACAATCCATGATACAATAAGTTGGAGATTTCATGAATTACAAGTTCTAAAGCACCACAATGGCTACACATATATCCATACTTCATTGACTAAGACATTTCATCAAACACTTGACGTGCATAAACTTGTACATGAATGGAGATTTCATATTATTATACTAGTATGGCACTTTTCCTTCACATAGGCATTTAGTCAAACACATGGGGAGTATGCTTTGGTTATACCATCATCAACACATCTAATAATCATGGATACATCAATAAACTTGTAAATTGAAGGGGTTTTATCATGATTATTAAGCAAATCTTTATATACTAGGGTCAATTATTGGAATATGTAATTTAAAACATGAATCAAAACCCCACAACATCATGACATGAATTTTAATTCTATTTAAACCATGAACGTTCATAAATACACAAATCTTGTATTTTGAAAAGATATTCTTGAGCTTCATGGGTGAAAGGGACCCATGAATCAACACATGACATACCTTGATACTTGATTTGGGAAGATTGATGGAAGAATTCTTGAGATTTGGATCTTGAATTCGAAACCTCTCTTCTTGTTCTTGAGAGAATTTGAGAGAAAAGAATGTATTTTGGTGAAATGGAGGCTGAATTTAGTGTTTATGGAGCTTTGGGGTGAAGGGAAAAATACCAAAATACCCCTCCAAAACCGTTTGGAAAATGCTAAATTCTACGGTTGACGACATTAGGTTGATGTCATCACATATGTGATAAGCTATCAGCTCATGTCGTCACTTGATGCTGGAATTTATGACTTTCTTCCGAAGGCTAACGACATTAGATAATAAGTCATCAGATATGTGATAAGCCGTCAGCTAATGTCGTCACTTAGTTGCCAGTCTAACATGCTGAAGTAAAATAGGTATAAACATTTACTCCAATATCGGATTTGGGCGAAGTTGGTATCGTTGGAAAGCTAATTCAATTATCTATATGTTTGTGGGTCATGAGCTCAAAAATTCGTATAATAACAAGAGATATGCGCAATTGAAGTTGACTATACCAATATCCTTCCCAAGAATTCAATCGGTAAGGAATGTTTTGATTCGCCTAATAGCTAGGACGTATTTGAGACCTTAATTGACATCAAAATTTATCATGAAACTACCAAAGAACCATTATGTACTGTTCATAAGCTTAAAATATGGCGCTAATATTGATTTGCATATTTTAGGGTATTACAGTGATACTACTAAAGATGATAATCAAGGGATAAATGATGCAGATGAGAATGATGAAACTGATGGTGATCCAAAAAATCAGGCATATATCCCAACCCCAGTGGAAGAACAATTAGAGGAAGCTAGTCAAAATTCATAAGGATTTAGTCCCAGTTGTATCAATCTCAGAAGGAAAAATTGGAGACACAAGTCCTATCATCCCCCTTGAGAATCTGACTACACCCTTGCAAACAGGAGTCCAAACTAGAGCTAAGCCAAGAATTATGGCATTTTCAACCTTTTTATCCCAAATTGAGCCCATGAATGTAAAATAGGCCTTGAAAGATGCTGATTGGATTAATGCAATGCAAGAAGAACTTCATCATTTTGAAGCAAATATGACATTTTTTCCCCAGGCCTGTTGACACAATAATTATTGGGACCAAATGGGTGTATTGAAATAAGCAACATAAAAATGGAACTATCAATAGAAATAAGGCAAGGATGGTTGTTCAAGGTCATAACCAGTTAGAAGGGATTGACTATGATGAGATCTTTTCCCTGTAACAAGAATAGAGACAATCAAAATACTTGTGGCATTTTCTGTATACATGGGATTCAAACTTTTTCAAATGGATGTCAAAAGTGCCTTCCTGAATGGAAACCTGAAAGAAGAAGTCTATGTCAAATAGCCTCTAGCTTTGAAAGATGCAGATTTTCCTAAACATGTACTTAAAATTAGATAAATCTCCTTATGGTTTGAAACAAGCACCAAGGGACTGGTATGAGAACTCTTAAAGTTTTTCCTGGAAAATGGCTTCAAAAGAGGAAAAATAGATAATACTTAATTCTTAAAGACCAGAGGTAGCATCCTATTGATTGTCCAGATATATGTTGATGACATAATCTTTGGAAATACTTCTAAATCACTATGTGAAGAATTTACTAAGCTAATAGGGAGTGAATTTGAGATGAGTATGATAGGTGAATTGAGCTTTTTCCAAGGACTGCATATTAAGCAAACTTCTCAAGGGACAATTATTTATCAATAGAAGTATATCAAGGAGCTACTGAAGAAGTATAATATGGGATATGCCAATCCAATTGATACCCCAATTGGAACCAGCTCAAAAAAAAGATAATGATGGTTTAAGTCCATCAGTGAATGAGACAATGGATAAAAGGATTATTGGATCCTTACTATATCTCTCTTTAGGTGGGTCTGACATTATTTTCAGTGTAGGAATATATGCCATATTTCAAGCATACCTAAAGGAGTCCCATTTGAAGTTGCAAAAAGAATTCTTAGATATCTAAAGGGGACAAGAGACTTGGTCCTATACTACCTATCAGGAGACAGATTTGACTTAGTGAGATATGATGATGCTTACTGTAACACCCCGAGTCTGTACGCCGAACGTCACACGGTGCATACGATCTCGAAGGACCACAAGCTAACCCATAACTGGTACCTGCTGTGAGCATTGAATAGTAATACTGTAATATGTGTAAGTATAACTGAAATGCCATAAGGTTCAAAATATTGAAAAACAATACTGAAATACTGATGTAATACTGAAAAGAAAACTAAACAACTATCTGAAATAATTTAATCTTAAAGCCTCTTACTGTCTGAATGGGGAGTTGATGGGACAAGTTCCCAACTAACTCCAACAACTGAATAAAATGAGTCTACTGAAATACTGAAAAGAATAACTTAATCCTCGAAATATGAGGACTCACCAGTGTAGTCACTGCTAATAATTTGAAATGCTAAGTACGATATGAAGCTCGTGCGTCCGAACCTATGATATAAAATATCATAGCGCAAAAAAAAGGTATGTGTCAGTACTTTGAATATACTGGTATGCTAAGTAAGGTAAACTGATATACATGGGTTTATATGCATGAGATGATGACTGAATGATATGAACATGAGTAAATGATAGTATGTGGATAACTGAGACTACTGTAAATACTGAGTATGCAATACTATGCACATATACTATTTTTGGGATCATACTAAAACTAAATACTGAGTTCTGGTAACTGAATGACTAATATCTGAGATTTCTGATAACTGAATTACTGATAACTGGGTGACTGTTTCTGACCGTCTTAATACTGTAGAACTAAACTGAGTTCTATACTAAGTCTGGAATTGAAACTGTAACTATGAGAGTGTTCATCTAACTGACATACCCTGATATAAGTTGAGTTGGGGTCCAACCTATAACCCCAGTTGAAAGAGTGTTAGAACCTTGCCAAGGGATACTAACAGGACTAGGAAAACCCTAATATGGCAGAAAGACCCATAATTTATATGTATGGTTGTGTCAACCCTAGTCAGGCAGGAAGACATCTTACCCTACGCTGGCTATGTAGTTCTGTAATGCAGGGACTGCTACTAAGGGTCAAACCCTATGCTGGCAGGAATACCCCCATCCCTGGGTTCGCTCGATGCTGAATTCTACTCCCAACTGAAAGGACACTGAACTGATCACTAGAATGTACTAGGCTTGACTAAACTGTTATTGATCGTAATGACTAACTGAACTAGACTGAGTTCACTGAGTTCTGTAACTGACTGAATTCTACTATTTGTGATATTACTAAAACTATCCTGTGGCTGCTATAATTCTAGGTAAACAACTAGATTGTCGGGTATTGAATACCCCCCGGACTCGACAACATCAATACTAATAGAACATGGCAATACTTGAAAATATGGCAATAGTCAATTTTTCACATTGCAATTACTTAGACATTTTGTCAAAACACTTGGAAGTCATGATCTTGTACATGAATAGGGACACATGCTAACATGTCATAATTACACTATTCAATTCACATAGGCATTCCAACAAACACACGCAAGGCACAGGTTTAGCATGATAGAAATTTAAACATGTAGTAATGGCATGAATTCAACATTAGGGTCACCAAGGGATCACAAATGCACAATTAACTCAATTAAGTATTTTGTCAAACACCTAGGAGGCATAATCTTATACTTGGGCATGAATAACATGTTGATGCATCATGACTTCAATCATTAATTCACAATTCAAGGGTTTTGATATGGGGATTACAATAATTACATACATGATCTCTTATACTCATGAAAACTATAATTAAATCTTGAATTGAAAACCCATACTAGCAACATGAACATGAAAACAACCCAATTGATACATGTAATTCATGAAACTATTAACATGAGATTTTGAAAAGGGTTCTTGAACTCCAAGGGTGGAAGGAAACCCAAGGATGAACACCTAACATACCTTGATTGTTCATTTCATGAGAATTGTTGGCAATTGGTTGAATCTTGGACATGAATTTGATGAACCTAGGGTTTGTTCTTGGGGGAGACTCGGAGAGAAATTATGGATAAAGGGGCAAATAATGACCCCAAGGCTTTTAATTATTTGTTATGGATGAGTTAGGGTGGGGGAAAAGACCCTTTTGCCCTTAAAATGCTAAAATATAACCTGGAAAATAGGTGGGTGTGACGGAGCACACGTCATATGCCAATCGCGCGCAACTACTGCCTCTCTTACGAAAATGGCTATAACTTTTTGTTCGGGTATCGAATTAAGGTGAAATTGGTATTGTTGGAAAGCTAATTCAATTATCTACAATTTAGTGGGTCTTGAGATACAAAATTCTACATATATAAAATGTTATACACTTTCAAAGTAGAACTTTGTAGAATCGAACACTAAACTGTGGGCAAATCAAAAGACCTTTGCTCGACTTTGTTCTAAGCGACTCTTATGAACATTTTCAACTCAAAATTATTTCACACACTAGGAGAAGGATCATGACATGTTTATTCTAAAGAAATTCATTAGATTAGAGTCACCACACATTAGAATGATGTTTCAAAGTCTAGAATAAAAATATGGGGTGTTATATTATCTCTTCCTTGGGAATATTCGTCCTCGAATGAGACTGGTTAGACTGAGAGTACTGCATGAAGGTAACTGAGGTCATATTCTAAATATGCATGACTGAAAATAGGATTGTATAACTGATTCTAAAATATGATACATGAACTGAATCTCATGAACTGAACTGATTTCTTAAGCACATGTAATGACATGAGAATAGCTATAAGGCTGAGATAGGACGAGGGAGTTAACTTGTGTGTAACCAGTACCTCAAGATGGATCTGGTTTTGTGAAGAAAAGATGAGAGATTTAGTACATGAAAAGTTCGAGGGTATTACAACATCTCCCCCTTGGGATAGTTCATCCCCCGAATAATACTAACTTGGCTGAAATACTAAGAAAAAATTGAGATGATGCATGGGACACTTATGAACTGAAGCATGACTAAATATATGGAATTTGAAACTGATGCATGAACTGAGCTGAATGCACAATCTACATGGATGCAAATATTTTACCTCATAGAATAGCTATATTTATGAAACTTTAGATAGTAAGGCTAGATCGTAAGATAGAAAATAATAGGAACTTGTCTGCCTGGCTGTTAAACTGAGTTACTGGCTATACAGACTGACTCATACTTAAAGCTTATACTCAACTGGAGCATTCCTTCAACGTTCTTTCCAAGGAGTTCTAATAACATTAGAGAGTAGAGAATCTTAGGCATGGTATGAATAAGATATCTGAAGAAGAAGTCACAACATAGCTAGAATTCTGGAACATAGAACATAGGCCTACGAAACATGAGCTAGGATAGAATTGCCATGTCTTGGACCATGCAACTGCTGTTTCCAAGCTTAAACATACTACTCAAATACTCTCTCAACTATACTTTCTACTTGACAACTGCACTTTTTCTGAAACTACTAAAGATATTCACATGAGCACTGATAACTCTATATGCTGTAGTCTGATCTGAACTGAATCCTCTCTCTCTATTCAAGCCTACTCGAATCTACAAAATGCACACATAATCGCATAATACTAATCTAAATCATAAGTTTAATACACTCTGCGTTTTCATAATTTCTCACCTCATGAATAATTATTACCACTTTAGCAGCTATATTCAATATCCTACTAGATATTTACTCACGCGCAATACATTTATCCTTTTATACAAACATGACATTTAAGACTATCCTCATAACCTAATGTGCCTTTCTAAGTAAACACCTATAAATCATCTTTCTCATATCCTCCAAACTTCTATCATCAACATCTTCCATGTACTACACCAAGAAAACACACATAAGATTTCAACTAACAATGACGCGACTGAAGGTTGGAAAATTTGGGAGCATGCTATGAAGCGTGCGTCACATACTCTGGAGCATCGGAATAGAGTGTGCACCACATTCTGTATCGCATGCTCCCTCAGGGGTGAAATGGGGCGTGCGCTGCATGCTAATCGCGGGCAGATACTATTTTGGACTTCCAAACATACCCTTATGCTCGTTAGAAAATTTTGAAACTTACTCGAGATGTACTATTGACAACCCCGATCATGAATCAACTTAAGAATTAATGTTCCAATGTCGAAAAAGTTGAAACTAAGATCGCCAAAGTTTAGGAGCTTTATAAATGGCTAAGTCCATCACTTAGTAAAATCCTCCAAGTCTTGGACCCCTTTTAACATGTAATAGTAAGATGAAATGAGTTTTGTCAATAGGGAGCATTTACTCCCCCCACCTAATAATTGCTCATCACCACTATCATTTTATAAGGGGAGGTCACTGAAAGTCTAGGACATGAGGACCTAAATCATGAAAAAAACTTTGACACTCAACTAAGGCCTGAGAAATAAAGTATCAATGACATAAATTCTTCCAATAGTTTTGAACTGAGGATATACATGTCATAACTGATTATCGAAAGTGTAGCATGAGTACATGGAACTGAGCATACCATAAAACATGAGTACATGTGTCATGAGCTGCATGACCTGAGTTTGGAGTTTATGATTTCATGGAACATGATTCATACTGCTGAGTGAATTGAAACTCCTCATACTAGAAACTGAAAGCGTACATGGTTTTTCTATAAAGTGCATGAATATAAGCTGTGATGAGGGAGCTGACATGTTAGGCATGAGTAGATAATGTGATAACTGAAAAACTTTGCACTGAGATAAGAATAGGTTGGGAATCGTCCTCCCTTACTGCTTTTCTACACATACTGGCCCTACTACTAGAGTCTGAGAGCTTGACTTGGTTACCTGCTCTATTATCTCCCCCTTGGCTTAAGGCCATCATTCTAAGTTTGTGAACCACTGCAACATCTCTAAACTGAACTACCACCACTTTGCTCTAGAATCACACCCCAATAATATAGAACTTGCTGTTGGTGCTTTGTTTTGAGATACAACTCTTGGACCTCTATAACCCTAATAGTCATCATGTAACAACGTAAAATTGACCAACTTATAATTTTCAACTCCTCTTTCTATTAGCTCTACCTTCAAAGATTCAACTTATATTCTAACACATAACATGGATATCAATAAATCTTTAATAACCATACAACTTTCATCATAGCCTACAAATATCATATCTCTAAACTTATATTTTCCCCACACCATGAGAATTACCACTACACCAACTCAACAATACATATAATTTCAAATTCCCAACTTAAATTCTTGCATACAGTGTTTCAAGCCTACTGATTCTCTTTTCATACAACTAGCCCCATGGAATACATACTCTGCTCAATCTAGATAACACTATCTCAGCTCTACTACTATTGTTAAACTCCTAGGTTCATACTTCTAACTCTAGTTTACCTGCTATTATAGAACTCTAAAAAAATTTTGGGAACACATCTGACTCTTAAGCACTGAGGTACTACCCTCTTTATTCAAGGATTGGTTCATGGAAAACTGAAAATGAATGACTCTACTTTTGAAATCAACTAAAGTAATTTTCTAGAATACTGTAATCTGGCAATTTTTTTATATACCCGTCTGACTCGAATAGGTTTACGTACTCGGTTAGATACTGAGGATGGTTCTGCTAGAGTATCAGGACTGACATCAAAATTAATAGCTATATACTGAGTTACAAAAAGAAGCAAGGATCCTATGTCTAATAAAGCATATGTAAGAATATTAAAGACTTATAGCATACCTATAACTGTATCAGGAGAACTTTCCTGATCATGTCAGTACTGTAAGGCTTAAAGTCTATTTTGACGTTGACAACTGGTGGCACTGGAAGTGGTGCCCTGATGAATTGGGTGACATGATGAGATTGAAGGACGGTTGGACTGGCCCTGCTGACTATTCGTTGGGCAATCTCTAACTCTATGGCCTGGCTTGCCAAACCAAAACACACACCACTACCGACTTTACACACACCCTAATGATTCCTACCATATTTTCCACAAAATGGGTTAGTATGAACTCCCTTCCCACTACTCTGTGACTTAGAGCCGGGTGCTCTCTTTCAATCGTCATTCTTAAACGTAGGCACTGTTGCACTGGCTGAAGACGGAGATGAGGCTGAGAATTTTTGATGGAATTGAGAGTGGTTACTACCCCCTGACCTTAGCTTAAAACTACTTGTCCTGGCCCTCTAATTCTTTCTCTCTTTCTTTATACGCTCCCCGTTCACTCTGCTGAGCATAAATCAAGAGCCTAGATAGGACAATAGCCTGCAGATTGTTCTAAGCAACTACTGAATAAGCTAAGGTAGTGAAAGCAACTCTAAATTCGGTGTGAGAGACATGCTCGTTCAGGGGATCTTCCCGAACAAGTGGAGGTATGGGCTGATTCCTATTTCTTCCTCCATTGTTCTTTCTGGAATACATTTTCTATACACAAAAGTATGGATGAGTTAGGAAGTGAGTTTAAATAGAGCTTATGCTCTTTCACACGACATGGACACTAAAAGAAAGGGACTTTTCCTACAAATGCCTCATAGCCTCTTGTCCATAAGTGTGGTGCGCTACACACCCATGTATAAGACTCTACTTGATGTGATTTTCAGACTCCATAGGACTTTTTAGAACCTTAGGCTTTGATACCAAGTTTGTAATGCCCTGAGTTTGTACCCCGGACGTCACACGGTGCTTACGATCCCGAAGGACCACAAGCTAACCCATGACTGGTACCTGTTGTGATCATTAAATAGTAATACTAAAATAATGAAAAGTATAACTGAGATGCCATAAGGTTCACAACATTAAAAACCAATACTAAAATACTGATGTAATACTGAAAAGAAAACTGAACAACTGTCTGAAAGCCTCTAACATTCTGAATGGGGAGTTGATGGGATAAGTCCCCAACTAACTCCAATAACTGAATAAAATAAGTCTATTGAAATACTGAAAAAAATAACCCATTCCTCGAAATATGAGGACTCACCACTGTAGTCGTTGCTAATAATCTGAACTACTAAGTACGATCTGGAGCTCATGCGTCTGAACCTATGATATGAAACATCATAGAGCAAAATAAAAGGTGTGCATCAGTACTTTGAATTTACTGGTATGCTAAGTCAGGTAGGCTTACATACATGGGTTTATATACATGAGATGATGACTGACTGAATGATATGAACATGACTGAATGGGCGTACGTGGATAACTGAGACTACTATAAATACTAAATATATAATACTATACACATATACTGTATTCAGGATCATACTGAATTTGAATACTGAGTTTTGATAACTGAGTGACTGCTATCTAAGATTTTTGATAACTGAATTACTGATAATTGGGTGACTGTTTCTGACAGTCCTGATTCTATAGAACTAAACTAAGTTCTATACTGAGTCCAGAACTAAAACTGTGACTGTGGTAGTGTTCATCTAATCGACATACCTCGATATAAGCTGAGTTGGGGTCCAACCTATAACCCCAATTGAAAGGGTGTTAGCACCTTGCCAAGGGATACTAACAGGGCTGGGTAAACTCTAATCTGGCAGGAAGATCTATAATTTATATGTATAGTTGCGTCAACCCTAGTATGGAGGGAAGATATCTTACCCTATGCTGTCTACATAGTTCTATAACGCAGGGACTGCTACTAAGGGTCAAACCCTATGCTGGCAGGAATGCCCCCATCTCTGGGTTCGCTTAGTGCTGAATTCTACTCCCAATTGAAAGGACACTGAACTGATCACTAGACTGTACTAGGCTTGACTGAACTATTACTGATCGTAATGATTGACTAAACTAGACTGAGTTCACTGAGTTCTGTAACTGACTGAATTTTACTGTTTGTGACATTACTAAGACTATCCTGTAGCTACTATAATTCTGGGTAAACAACTAGATTGTCAGGTATTGAAAACCCCTAGGAATCGATAGCATCAATACTAATAGAACATGGTAATACTTGAAAACATGGCAATAGTCAATTGTTCACATTGCAATCACTTAGACATTTTGTCAAAACACTTGGAAGTCATGAGCTTGTACCTGAAAAAGGATACTTGCTAATATTTCATAATTACACTATTCAATTCACATAGGCATTCTAACAAACACTTGTAAGGCATAGGTCTAGCATGATAGATATTTAAACATGTAGTAATGGCATGAGTTCACCACTAGGGTCACCAAGGGATCACAAATTCACAATTAACTCAATTAAGTATTTTGTCAAACACCTAGGAGGCATAATCTTGTACTTGGGCATGAGTAACATTTTGATGCATCATTACTACAATCATCAATTCACAATTCAAGGGTTTTGATATGGGGATTAAAACAATTACATACATGATCTCTTATACTCATGAAAACTATAATTAAATCTTGAATTGAAAACCCATACTAGCAACATGAACATGGAAACAACCCAATTGATACAAGTAATTCTTGAAACTATTAACTTAAGATTTTGAAAAGGGTTCTTGAACTCCAAGGGTGGAAGGAAACCCAAGGATGTACACGTAACATACCTTGATTGTTGATTTTGTGAGAATTTTTGGCAATTGCTTGAAGCTTGGACATGAATTTGATGAACCTAGGGTTTGTTCGTGGGGGAGGCTTGGAGAGAAATTATGGATAAAGGGGCAGATAATACTCCCCAAGGCTTTAATTATCTGTTATGGATGAGTTAGGGTGAAGGAAAACACCCTTTGGCCCTTAAAAATATGAAAAAAGAACCTGGGAAATAGGTACGTGCGACGGAGTGCGCATCGCACACTAATCGCGCGCAACTACTGCCTCTCTCAAGAAAATGGCTATAACTTTTTGCTCGGGTGTTGAATTAAGGCAAAATTGGTATCGTTGGAAAGATAATTCAATTATCTACAATTTGGTAGGTATTGAGATGCAAAATTCTAAGTATATAAAAAGTTATACACATTCAAAATAGACCCTTATAGAATCGAATGTCAAACTATGGGCGAATCAAAGGACCTTAGCTCGACTTTTCTCCAAGAAATTATTATGAACATTTTTCACCTCTAAATCATTTCACACACTAGTATAAGGATTATGATATGTTTGTTCAAAACAAATTCATGGGATTAGAGTCACCACATGTGAGAATGATATTTTAAAGTCTAGCTCGAAAATACGAGATATTACATAGACTATGCTGGATATTTGGTAGATAGAAAAAGTACTTCCAGAATGACACATTTATTGGCTCATCCTTTGTATTCTTAGGATCTAAGAAGCAAAACTCAGTTGCTCTATCTACTGCTGAGGCTAAATATGTCGCTGTTGCTTCTTGTTGTGCACAACTGCTATGGATCAAGCAATAATTAAAAGATTTTAGTATTGTATCAGACACTATACCTCTAATGTGTGACAACACATATGCACTAAAAATGACCAAGAATCCAGTGCCACATAAGAGCACTAAGACAATTTATGTGAGCCATCACTTCCTAAGAGACAATGTTGAGAAAATGGGCAATCTGCATGAAGTTTTGCAAAATTAAGGATCATATAGTAGATATCTTTACTAAGGCACTTCATAAGGAACAATTTGTGAAGAACAGGTTGAAGTTAGGACTGATAAAAATGACCTAACCTACCATGTGAATTAGTAGTTCTCCACAAAATTGGCTATGATCAGGATACAGGTATCCTTGGTAAAGTATGTATTTGTTTGTCTAAATCAGTATCATACCTTTATAGGTATACACCCGTGGGATCAATATTGGAAGAAAATAGATGAAGCATAAACAAATTAGAGAAATCACTTAAAGAAAGAGAGGGACCTGGTCCCATCTCTCAGGTTAGTAGCATGAATGTGCATGTTTTTTTTCTTGTTCTGTTAGAAAAGGCAACGTCTTATGAAAAATTAAAATCAAATTCATCCTTGCATTGACTCTATGGACCCTGCCTAACTCAACTATCCTAAGACAAACCTCTTTCTTCACTCACCTCTCTAATTAAGATTTATCCCTGAAAATACTTAACCCCTTTGACAGTGTGAAAGGAAGTTTGAATGGTACAAAGAACAAAATGAAAGCCTGAAAACAAAAGTCTTCAAAATGAAATATGGAAATCCTATGAAAAGGTAACAGACTTCTAAGGGACATGGTCCCAAGAAGAAGAGAAAAACGGAAAATGAAACTAGTAGGGCTTATAAAAGAAGAAAATAAAATAAAAATTATAACGCCCCAAAAATGGGTCTTGAGACGTCGCATGGTGCTCAAGACTACGAGTAGTCTCAAGCTAACCCTGTAAGCCTTCTACTAAATCTGAAACTCATAATGGAGAAATATAAACTTAAAATCAATGCAGAAGTCTGTCAGATCTAAGCTGAAATTATATGAACATAATATCTGAAATTATTAGACTTAAAAGTCTGGAAAATCAATAATGGAAATCAAAATTATGTCGAGAAGTCTGACAAGCCACTACAACTAACAACTAGAGAGCCACTGGGACAAACCCCCAACTGACTCAAACTGACTAGGAATACTGAATCAACTACTCTAACAAGCTAAAAAACTAAATAACTAGGTCCCTGAACTATGAGAACTAACAACCTGTCAGGATGTAGATGGAGATTCTCAAAATTACTCACGCTACTGAAACTGAGAACCTGAACCTACATTATTAAACAATGTAGTACATAGACATATATGTAGATCAGTATTTCTGGAATGTACTGAGCATATGGGGTGAATTAATAAGAAAAATAGTGAGGGACTATATATATTTTTCTCACAAACAATGCATGCTAAGTAATAATGGCTAACTTAGGCTTGAGTAATTGAAAGCTAAATCTGTACTTGAATCCTCAAGCTAACCCTTTAAGCCTTCTACTAAATCTGAAACTCATAATGGAGAAATAAAAACTTATAATCAATGCGAAAGTCTGTCTAATCTAAGATGAAATTATCTGATCATAATATATGAAATCATTAGACTAAAAAATCTGGAAAATCAATATTGGAAATTTGAATTATGTCTAGCAGTCTGAAAAGCCTCTACTACTAACAACTAAAGAGCCGCTGGGACAAACCCCCAGCTGACTCGAACTAACTGGAAATACTGAATCAACTATTCTAATAAGTTGAAAAACTAAATAACTAGGTCCCTAAACTATGAGGACTCACCAACTATCGGGATGTATATGGAGATGCTCGAAATCACTCACGCTGCTGAAATTGAGCACCTAAACCTATATTACTAAATAATGTAGCACTTAGACATATGTGGATTAGTACTTCTGGAATGTACTGAGCATATGAGGGTGAATGCATAAGTAAAATAGTGAGGGACTATATAAATTTTTCTTAAAAATAATGCATGGAAAGTAATAATGGCTCACTTAGGCTTGCGTAATTGAAAGCTATAATCATAAATCATTAATGATAAAACATACTATATGAATTCAGTGATCCACCATACTTAGTTCTAAAATCATATAGTATGGTGGATCACTCGTAGTTTTGGGGATGTGAACATACCCAACTAGGTTCTAAATACTACACCCTTTAATCCGTATGCTCATTCTGTAGGAAATCCACTTTTAAAACTAGTATAAGGGTTTATAATGAAAACCACTTGTGTATCTGGTTACTGTAAACTGTAATTAAAACTGTAAAGTGGATTCCATATCTAAGCTGAGATCAAAAGATTAAATCTTGATCAAAATCTAAAAATAACTAATCATAGGGTGCTTAAAGCATTGTCATTCTTGAAATATCAATATTCAACTAGGGCTTGATAACCCATGCATCAAGTTCATGTAGAATCATCATAAAGTTCATGATTAATAATGAAAGTATTGATAATTTAATTCTAAATCTAGAAATTAATGTCAGACGCATAAAAATACGAAAGTGCACATGCAATTCGACATCTAAATCACTTGTAATATCATAATATTCAAATAGTGATGAGTGGGTATAAACCTTAAACTAAAATTCATATAATTTCATGAAAAATTCAACTTTAAAACTAATTTTGGACACAAGGATGAAAGAATTATCCTTGTTTATAACCCACATACCTTAATTAATGAATGGATGAAGAAGCTTGAACTTTGAGTTTCTATTTGTGCTCTTGAAGATTGTTTCTTGAAGATCTTGAATTGGGAATCTTGAATTTTGGGTTTTCTTAAAAAATGGTGGAATTGAGATTTCTTGAGGTTTGAAATTTGAGGTTCTAGGGTTTCTTGGAGAGTAAGTTGATGAAAAGTAATTGTAATATGCTTAGAATAAGTTTAATTCTTTCTTTTTCACGATTTGGGGGCTTGGAAAAAGACTAAATTACCTTTTGAAATTTCAAGTACGGAATTGGAATCCAGATTTTGAGCCTCATCGCGATGCGGTGCAATAACAATGGCTTATTGGAAAAGGACGAGTGCCATTTTGCACTATGGTGCGACTTGGCATAATCGCGTTGCTTCACTGGAAAAGGATGAGTGCCATTTTACACTCCACAGCGATGCGGTGCTATGCTCTACTGCGTTTTCTAGTGTGATACAGGCCAATCGTGGTAAGCTACTGGAAAGGACCGAATGGGATTTTGGGGTTCACCGTGATTCAGCGTAATCGCGGTGCTTTACTGGAAAGAGGATGATTGCGAATCAGCCCTCCATCGCGATGCGTTTCTATCGTGTTAACCCCTTGCCTTTATGAAAAGTATCATTACTTCTCACCCGAGTATCGAATTAAGGTGAAATTGGTATTATTGGAAAGATAATTCAATTCTCTATAATTTGGTGGGTTTAGATCTGGAAAATTGTACACGTATCAAGAGTTATACACTTTTGTAGTTGACCCTTGACACACTAGGAGCTAAACAGGACTAAGAAAAGTATGGGGTATTACAATATCTCTCCCTTGGGAACATTCGTCGTCGAATGAGACTATTTAAACTGAGGATACTGAGGAAATGATACTATATACTGGCATTCACATCTAAAACAAAGCTACATGACTGAATCTAAAACATAATATTCGACTGAACTAATCTGTAAATGCATGAATTGACATGTAGATAATCACATGGCTGAAACTGAGACTGGAAAAGAACCGGGTTAAGGAAAAATGTTACCTTAGGCTAAATTTGAGTTTGTGGTGAAGAGGTGAGGATTCCTGGTTTGCATGTCCACTTCTGCTCCCCAAGTAGCACCCTCAATGGACTGATTTTTCCTCAGAACTTTAACCAAGGGAACTTCTTTATTCCTTAGTCTATGGATCTGGTGATTAAGAATCTCTACTGGAAGTTCTTCGTATGAAAGGCTATTCTGAATGTCTGTGATTTCTAGAGGGACTACAACAGCTGAATTATCCATACACTTCTTCAATAAGGATACATGGAACACTGGGCCTTATGAAATCATTATCTAAGAGGTCTTTAAACTGTTATTTTATCTCCTTAAGATTAGTTGGAGCCATACAATATGGAGGAATGGAGATGGGCTAAGTATCTGAATGAAGGTCAATACAAAATTCTATTTCCCTATAGGGAGGTACCCCTGGCAAATCTTCGGAAAAAACATCAGGAAACTCATTGACAACACGGACTGACTGAATTATTGGAGCCTCAGACTTTGTGTCTTTGACTCGAACTAGATGATAGATACACCCCTTTGTTATCACCTATTTGGCTTTATGATATGATATAAAATGACTCTTGGGAGACATTGGATTACCTTCCCACTCAAAGATTGGCTCATCTAGAAACTAAAACTTCACCACTCGGGTGCGATAATCTATAGATGCATAGCAGGAATGGAGCCAATCTATGCCCAGAATAAGGTGAAAGTTGACCATATCTGGCTCTATTAATTTTCTAACATGATCTTATGAAGGATAATGATAGGACACTTTCTATAGATATGTTTGGAAACAACTGACTCACCCACTGGGGTAGAAACTAAGAAGGGCTTAGGAATCTTTTCAGGACCTACTTCAAAATTAATTACAACTAGTGGGGTCACATAAGAGAGAGTTGAACCTGGATCTAAGAACACATAAACATCAAGAAGAAAGACACAAAGCATACCAGTAACAACATCTGGTGAACTCTCTTGATCCTGACGGGATGGTAAAGCATAAAACCAATTCTGGTGTTGATCGCCACCGGTACTTGATGATGCGACTTGAGGAGGGACTGGGTGACCTAGAAGAGCTGGTGCAATAGTAGCCTGAGTCTGGGGACGAACATCCCTACTCCCCTGCTTAGCATGAGGATACTCTTTGATTCTATGTTCCAACTTACCACAACTATAAGAACCTTTTTGTCTCAATAAATACTCACCAAAACGTTCTTACTACACTTAGAACATGAAGGATAACTGGGTTTTCCACTCATTCTATTCTGAGATCTAGACATAGAAGTCTCACCTCACTACTCCTGCCTAGATCTGGGGTGGGAGAACTGGCTAAAGATGGTGCTGGCATAGAAAGTGACTTTGAAACTGTGAACGATTTTTCCCTCCAAACTTTGTCTGGCCATAATCAAACTACCTATTTCTAGCCTTTTTATTCCCCCGTCTCTCCCCTTCAAATTTTCTTCTTCAATTTGTTGAGCATGAATTATCAGCCTAGCAATATCCATATCCCCAATAAGCATGACAGTCATACACTTCTTGTCTTCCAAACCAAATACTTCAGTAATAAACTTACTCATACTTATCCTAGGGTCAGACATCGTATCAAGGGTATACTTAGACAACTAGTTGAACTTAAGACAGTACTTCTTCACTTTCATTGAGCCCTGCCTCAGGTTCACAAACTCCTCTAGCTTAGCTTCTCTCATCTCATGCGAAAAAAACCTGTGTAGAAACGCGTCCTAAAACACCTGCGAACTCATAAGAGATGCATTCTTAACTCTACCATTCTTCCATAAAACTACCTAATCATATGCCATATCCTTCAGCCTATAGGATGCCAACTCTACACTCTCTTCTTTGGTAACATGCATAATCTGGGTGATCTTTCTCACCTCATCTAAGTAAAGCTGCTATTCCCCACCTTCTTTCAACCCAAAGAACTCAGGAGGATTCATTCTCATAAAGTCAAGAATTCTAGATGGTGCTAAATCACTATTCTGTTGAAGTGGGACTGCTGTCTGATGGTTTCCCTGAACATTGGCTATCACAGCTTGGGCTAACGCATGAAAGGCAACACAAAATTTAGCATGGGATATATTCTCATTCAAAGGGTCAGCAAGCTGGGGTGGCTAGTTATCATTCCTGCGTGTATTAGTTCGGCGAGGAGGAATATTCAACTGACACATAAGAGCACAAATCAAAAGCAGATAGAGACACTGTAAGCACGATAGATCATGAAAGAAAAGGATGATTTCCTAAAATGTCCCATAGCCTCTTGCTCATAAATGTGGCACACTTCACACCCATGATTAAGACTCTACGTAACGCGGCTTGTCTGACTCCCTAGGACTCTTATAACCTTAGGCTCTGATACCAAGTTTGTAATGCCCCAAAAATGGGTCCCGAGATGTCACACTATGCTTAAGACTATGAGTAGCCTCAAGCTAACCCTGTAAGCCTTCTACTAAATCTAAAACTCATAATGGAGAAATATAAACTTATAATCAATGCAGAAGTCTGTCTAATCTAAGCTGAATTTATCTGAAATTATTAGACTCAAAAGTATAGAAAATCAATACTAGATAACTGAATTATATCTAGCAGTCTGACAAGCCTCTACTACTAACAACTAGAGACCACTGGGAAAACCCCCTAGCTGACTTGAATTGACTCAAAATACTGAATCAAACACTCTAACAAGCTGAAAAACTAAATCTAGGTCCCTAAACTATGAGGACTCACCAACTGGTGGGATGTAGATGTAGAAGCTCAAAATTACTCACGCTTCTGAAACTGAGCACCTGAACCTACATTATTAAACAGTGTAGCACTTAGACATATATGTGGATCAGTACTTCTAGAATGTACTGAGCATATGGAGGTGAATGCATAAGTAAAACAGAGAAGGACTATATATATTTTTCTCATAAATAATGCATACAAAGTAATAATGGCTCACTTAGGCTTGCGTAATTGAAATCTATAATCATAAATCATGAATGATAAAACATACTATATGAATACTCCGAGCCACCACACTTAGTTCTAAATCTGTACTTGAAATCTATTTTTAAAATCATACATGGTAAGTGTAAAAGGACTCACATCTGTATCTGTAAATTGAAAGCTAAAATATAGTAGCTAATGTCCTATGTATAACAACATCTGAATAAAATCATGAGTGTTTACACTTAGTTTCTAAAAGCTTTTCTATTCTTCTTTTCTGTTAGGATTACACTTTTCTATAGGGAGGTTCATCTAACGACATACATTATGTTAGCTATCATAGTGTCCAACGTCAAGTTCCCTTATAGGAAAACCTCACGTTGGGGAGAGGTGTCATACTCTTGCCAAGGAGTATAAGCTAAGCTAAGTGATCACATCTGTAACTATCATTAATATAGAAATGGGAATAATCTGATAATCTAAACCTACGTTAGCTCGTAGTTTTGGGGCATGTGAACATACCCAACATGGTGCTAAATACTACTCCCTTTAACCTGTATGCTCATTCTATAGGAAATCTACTTTTAAAACTAGTATATGAGTTTATAATGAAAACCGCTTGTGTATCTAGTTGCTGTAAACTGTAATTAATACTGTAAAGTGGATTCTATATCTAAGCTTAGATCAAAAGATAAAATTTTGATCAAAATCTAAAAATAACTAATCATAGGGTGCTTAAAGCATTGTCATTGTTGAAATATCAATATTCAACTAGGGCTTAATAACCCATGCATCAAATTCATGTCAAATCATCATAAAGTTCATGCTTGGTAATGAAAGTATTGATAATTCAATTCCAAATCTAGAAATTAAGGTCATACACAAAAAATCCAAAAGTGGACATGCAATTCAACATCTAAATCACTTGTAATATCATAATCTTCAAATAGTGACGAGTGGGTATAAACCCTAAACTAAAATTCATATAATTTCATGAAAAATTCAACTTTAAAACTAATTTTGGGCAAAAGGATAAAAGGATTATCTATGTTCATAACCCCACCTACCTTAATTAATGAATGGGTGAAGAAGCTTGAACTTTGAGTTCCTATTTGTGCTCTTGAAAATTGTTTCTTGAAGATCTTGAATTGAGAATCTTGAATTTTGGGTTATCTTGGAAAAAATGATGGAATTTGAATTTTTGTTGAGGTTTGAAATTTGAGGTTCTAGGGTTTCTTGGAGAGTAATTTGATGAAAAGTAATTGTAATATGCTTAGAATAGGTTTAATTCTTTGTTTTTCATGATTTGGGGGCTTGGGAAAAGGATAAATTGCCTTTTGAAATTTTAAGTTCGGAACTGGAATCCCGATTTTGAGCCTCAGCATGATGCAACACAATTGTGGTGGCTCACTGGAAAAGAATGAGTTTCATTTTTGCACTATGGCACGACGCGATGTAATTGCGTTTCATTACTAGAAAAGGATGAGTGCCATTTTACACTCCACCGCTACGCAGTGCTATGCTACACTGTGATTTCTAGTGTGACACTCACCAATCATGGTGAGCTACTAGAAAAGGGACGAACGGGAGTTTGGGATTTACCGGAATGCGGCGTAATCGCGGTGCTTCACAAGAAAGAGGATAGTTGCGAATCTTCCCTCCACCGCGATGGGGTGCTATCGCATTGACCCACTGCCTTTCACAAAAAGTTGTCATAATTTCTCACCCGAGTATCGAATTAAGGTAAAATTGGTATCATTGGAAAACTGATTCAATTCTCTACAATTTGGTGGGTTAGAGATGGAAAATTATACACGTATCAAGAGCTATACACTTTTGTAGCTGACCCTTGACACACTAGGATCTAAACAGGACTAAGAAAAGTATGGGGTATTACAATATCTCCCCCTTGGGAATATTCATCCTCGAATGAGACTATTTAAACTGAGGATACTGAAGAACAGAGACTATATGCTGGCATTCACAACTGAAACAAAGTTTCATGACTGAATATACAACATAATATGCGACTGAACTAATCTTTAAATGCATGAATTGACATGAAGATAATCACATGGCTGAAAGTGAGATTGGAAAAGAACTGGGTTAAGGAAAACTGTTACCTTAGGATGAATTTGAGTTTGTGGAGAAAAGGTGAGGATACCTGGTTTGCATGTTTGATTCTACTTCCCAAGTAGCACCTTCAACAAACTGATTTTTCCACAAAACTTTGACCAAGGGAACTTCTTTATTTCTTAGTCTATGGATCTGGTGATCAAGAAACTCTACTGGTAGTTCTTTATATGAAAGGCTATTCTGAATGTCTGTGCTTTCTAGAGGGACTACAACAGCTGAATCATCCATACACTTCTTCAATAAGGATACATGGAACTCTAGGCCTTATGAAACCTTTATCTAAAAGGTCTTTAAGCTGTTTTTTAACTCCTTAAGCTCAGCTGGATCGATACGATATGGAGGAATGGAGATGGGCTGAATATCTGGATGAAGGTTAGTATCAAATTCTATTTCCCTATCGGGAGGTACCCCTGGCAAATCTTTGGGAAAAAACATCAAGAAACACATTGACTACATGGACTGACTGAACTATTTGAGCCTCAATCTTAGTGTCTTTGAATCGAACTAGATGATAGATACATCCTTTTGACATCAACTTTCTAGCTTTAAGATATAATATGAAATGAATCTTGGGAGACACTGAATTACCTTCCCACTCAAAGATTGGCTCATCTAGAAATTGAAACTTTACCACTCAGGTACGACAATCTATAGATGCATAGTAGGAATGGAGCCAATCCATGCCTAGAATAAGGTCAAAGTTGACCATATCTAGCTCTATTAAGTCTGATAACATGATCTTATAAGGGACAGTGATAGATCACTTTCTATAGATCTGTTTGGCAACAACTGACTCACCCACTGGGGTAGAAACTAAGAAGGGTTTAGAAAACTTTTTAAGACCTACTTCAAAATTTATTACAACTAGTGGGGTCACATAAGAGAGATTTGACCCTGGGTCTAAGCATACATAAACATCAAGATGAAAGACACAAATCATACCAGTAACAACATCTGGTGAACTCTCCTGCTCCTGGCAGGATGGTAAAGGATAAAATTGATTCTGGTGCTGACCGATACCAGTACTGGATGATGCATCCTGAGGAGGGACTGGGCGACCTAGAGGAGCTGGTGTGCTAGTAGCTTGAGTCTAGGGACGAACATCCCTGATCCCCTTCTTATCATGAGGACACTCTTTGATCCCATGTCCCAACTTACCATAACCATAACAACCTTTCTTTTCCAACAAACGCTCACCAAGATGATTCTTACCACACTTAGCCCATAAAGGATAACTGGGTTTTCCACTCATACTATTTTGAGATCTAGACATTAAAGTCTTACCCCACTTCTCCTGCCTATCTCTGAGGGTAGGACCACTGGCTAAAGATGGCGGCGGCATAGACGAGCGACTTTGAAACTACGAATGATTTCCCCCTCTAAACTTTGTTTGGCCATGATCAAACTGCCCTGTTCTAGCCTTCTTATTTCCTCTCTCTCTCTCCCCATCAAATTTTCTGCTTCAATCTGTTGAGCATGTATTATCAGCCTAGCAAGATCCATATCCCCTATAAGCATGGAAGTCATACACTCCTTGTCTTCCAAACCAGATACTATAGTAACAAACTTACTCATACTCGGCTTAGGGTCGGCCATTGTATCAGGGGCATACTTAGACAACCTGTTGAACTTTAGGCAGTACTCCTTCACTGTCATTGAGACTTACCTCAGGTTCACAAACTCCTCTACCTTAGTTTCTCTCATCTCACATAAAAAAAACTGTCTAGAAATGCATTCTGAAATATCTGCCAACTCATAGGAGCTTCATTATCACCTCTACCATTCTTCAATTTAACTACCCAATCATACGCGATATCCTTCAGCCTATAGGATGCCAACTCTACATTTTCTTCCTCAGCAACATGCATAATCTAGGTGATCTTTCTCACCTCATCTAAGTAAAACTGTGGGACCTCACCTTCTTTTGACCTAAAGAACTCAAGAGGATTCATTCTCATGAAATCAAAAATTCTGGATGGTGCTAAATCACCAGTCTGCTGATGTGGTACTGTCGCCTGATGGTTTTCCTGAACATTGCCAGTCACAGCTTGGGCTAACGCCTGAAAGGCAGCCTAAAATTCAGCATGGAATACATTCTCATTCGAAGGGCTAGCAGGCTGGTGTGGCTGGTTATCATTTTGGCGTGCTTTAGTTCAGCGAGGAGGCATATTCAACTGACATGTAAAAGCACACATTAAAAGCAAATAAAGACACTGTAAGCACGATAGATCATGAAAGAAAAGGATGATTTCCTAAAATATCCCGTAGCCTCTTGCTTATAAATGTGGCATGCTTCACACCTATGATCAAGACTCTACGTAACATGGCTTGTATAACTCCTTAGGACTTTTATAACTTTAGTTTCTGATAACAAGTTTCTAATGCCCCAAAAATGGGTCCCGAGACATCACACGGTGTACAAGACTACGAGTAGCCTTAAGCTAACCCTGTAAGCCTTATACTAATTCTGAAACTCATAATGAAAAAATATAAACTTATAATCAATGCAGAAGTCTGTCTGATCTAAGCTAAAATTATCTAAACAAAATATCTGAAATTATTAGACTCAAAAGTTTGGAAAATCAATATTGGAAATCTGAATTATGTCTAGCAGTCTGACAAGCCTCTACTACTAACAACTAGAGAGCCACTGGCACAAACCCCCAGCTAACTCAACTGACTGGAAATACTGAATCAACTACTCTAACAAGATGAAAAACTAAATAACTAGGTCCCTGTAACTCCCCGAGATCCCATCTCGAGATGTCACACGGTGCTTGTGACCCCGAAGGAACATAAGCTAACCCTTTACTGATATCTGTACCTATACACTGTATAATATCTAGAATAAATGCAAAAACTGGCCATAAGGTTCAACACATCCATAAATACTTAAAATATAAAACTGAATACTATACAATACACCCGTCTGAAAAGCCTCTAATCTGACTGATCTTTGGAGTTAATGGGACAGGTCCCCAACTAACTTCGTCAACTGAAAGTAAATAAAATTTTAATTACAATAATAGAAAACTAAAACTCATCCTCGAAAGAAAAGGACTCACTGCTACTGCTGATGATACTCTGGGTTCTATGCCTCTAAACCTATGGTGTCAAATGAGACACCATAGCGCAAATGTGCCAACACAAAATATACCGAGTATGTAGATGGGGTAAGGCTAAATGCAAGGGCTCATGCATGCAAAATATGTATAACCTAAATGATCATGAGAATTCCGCACGAAAACAAGCACACATACAAGAATGCATAAATCATACTCATAATTATCACAACTCTAGAGGCTTGACCTTGGATACCGCTTTACTATGAGATAAACTCACTACCATCACTGAGATACTGAACCACTGACTCATCTTCTACTGATAACTGAGGATCTGAGTATACTTATATCAAAGACTGAGTTCTGAGCTTACCTCTTTCAACGGACAGAATTAGAGATTCAACTTTTCTAACAAATAACTTCGGAAGTTTTATCAATGATAAGAAAATAGAATTATATCCGAATCCGACAACAAGAATACTCAATAAATTCTGAGAAGGAGACCAAGCCTATACGATGGGAGATCTTTTAATATGATAATAAGAATATTCAATATGATCTGAGACTGAGATCAAGCCTCTCTGATGGGAGATCTTTAAATATGATAGTAAGCATCCGTATATGAGGCCAAACCTATCTGACGGGATGGTCCATGAATCAATGGAACTATCTGAGTTCCTTACTGAGATAGACGACTGTACCACACGGTCTTGACTTCTAAAGATTGATACTAAAACTACAACTGTAGGAAGTAGTCACTTAATTGACATGCCCCGACCTACCACAGGTGGGGTCCAACCTGTAACCCCAGCTGGAAGGGTGTCAATACCATGCCACGAGTAAAGACTCACTCTCGGGTCAAGCCTCTCTGATGGGATGACCCTCGCAGGAAGTCGACCTGAGAAAATATAATAGTCAAACTCTCTGACGGTGACAGCCTTTACTGATGGGGACTCCTATATCCTGCGTTGTTTACGCAGTTCTAGAGTTCAGGGATTGCTACTAACGACTCCGGCCTCTCTATCTGATGGGAGGAATTGCCATCCCTTCCCTCGCTCGGTGCTAGTTTCTACTCCTAACTGAAACTCTCACTAAATCCTTAGAATGAACACAATGAAGATGAATCTATTTACATTATCATATTTCTCAAATGATCTGGCTGAAATACACTGAGATCACTTAGTTCCGTATCTGACAGAAATAATATCAAATCATGGTATCTGACTGACGATACATGGCTTGATTAGATTATTTGAATCATTTCTAAGATTAGAATTGAATCACTTGATTTCCATTAGGACTGGGCTGAGTACAGGTTTGAGGCTAGATTACTAGTGATACAAAGATTACAGAGATAACTGAGATTACTGAGCTTTATTAAGCTTCGCACTTGTTTGAGAATACAAAGTTCTATAGTTCACTGAGTTCTGAAAATCATGGCTCGATTGGAATTATCAAGAAACTGACATGGGCTCTAGACAATAGCTCTATTTTCGGGTATAAATACCCCCAGGACTCGATAACATAAAAGTAAAGCATCATCATTCATTCAAGCATCACAAGCATTCATGCATCATTACCATCATTCAGGAATATTCACAAGAAACTTAGAAATCATGCCATATATTCAATTTCACAATCATTAGAACATCACCTCAAGCCTCCAAGGATTCACAAACATCTACTCATCATCACAACTACCAAGGGGTCACTCTAAGAGTTTCAAAATCATAACATACTTTTCCTCTCACAAACCTTACGGCATCACATCTATCATTTAGGAAATATAAACCTCTATTCACCATCATGATTACCAAGGGATCACTCCCAATATTTAGGGGGTCATCAATATCGATTCATCATCACAAACTATCTTAAGGAAGACATGCTATTAAATTATACCCCATTCAACGAAGTCTTACATCAAGTACTTCACACCTATATCGGTCTCGACGTATATCTAAATATCATGAGATTTTAGGAAAACTTCACACTATCATGTCATTACTCTCTTGCTAACCACTTAGCATGTATCAAAACTTAAAATAAATCAAAGATCACTCACTTGGGAGATTTACCGCTATTTCATCTCAACTTACTCACTACGGTCTTTCGACAACCACTAGACATGTCTGATTTTACACCTACTCAAGGATTCCATATTATTATTATGGATCATTCTGCTCACTAAGGCATTTTATCAAACACTAGGTGTGCATGGACTAGCCCAGAACTTTGGGGTTTCCCTTTAACATATTACAATGCCCCTCTATGCTTTACCTCAACCTTTCATCCAACCTATGGGGTGCATACTTCGCTTATTCAACCATCTTTACACCCTAATGTCATGAACACCTAACATAGACACCACTTCAAAAGGGCTCATCACAACATCACATAAATTCCACATACTAGGGTCAAAGACCGTAAATCTTGCAAACAATCATGAATCCAAACTCAACAACATAAGTAACATCAACTTCAACTAATACAAATCATGGAATATCACAAAACATAAAATCCTTAAGTTTAAAAAAAGGGTACTGGAGCTTCTTGGATGAAAGGGACCCAAGAATCAACATCTACATACCTGAGAATTTCTTTTCTTGAAGGCTCTTGAAAGGAGTTCTTGATTTCTCTAGATCCTTCTTGATCTCTCTTGAATTTGATGAAAGGAGAAGAGAGTATTTTGATTTTGGAAACCCTAATTTTTGGGTGGAAGAGAGAAAAATAAAGTTGAAGGACCTTGGCTTGGTATTTATAGAGCTGGGGGAGGATATGGAAAACACCAAAACGCCCCTTTAAAATTTGTCTAGAAAATTTTGATTGGGGTCTATGACGGTCGACATGACGGTTTGTCAGAGAGACTGACGGTCCACCAAGTCGTCCATCACTCAAGTTCCAAAACTGGGATGTTCTGCCTCGGAGTGATGGTCGAAGTGATGGTCTGTCAAAAATCTAACGGTCCACCTGATCGTCCGTCACTTAGGACCCAGGAATGGGACATTGTGCCTCGGTATGACGGGCCCCTTGACGGTCCGTCAACTTTCTGACGGTCCACCACTATGTCCATAACATGATGAACAAAAAAATAAGCCACTGCCTTGGTCTGACAGGACACTTGACGGTCTACCATGGACTTGGCGGTCCGTTAGATCGACCGTCAAACCTGTGATTCCGACAATGCTCAGTAAAATGGCCATAACTTCTTCGTCCGATGTCGGATTTTGATGAAATTGGTATCGATGGAAAGATTGTTAAATGATATACATGACTAAAAGTAGAAATTAGGGAAATTACAGACAATTCAAAGTTTTCATACTTGGAAAGATACTTCTGAAACTTTTAGACTCAGATTTTCCGCTTTGTTGGATACGCTCTAAGGCTTAGACTAGAAGAGAACTTTTCGGGGTATTACAGTCCCCAAACAATTAGGACTCACCAACTATCGGTATATAGATGAAAATACTAGAAATCACTCACGCTGCTAAAACTGAGCACCTGAACCTACATTATTAAACAATGTAGCACATAGACATATATGTGGATCAGTACTTCTAGAATGCGCTGAGCATATATGGGTGAATGCATAAGTAAAACAGTGAGGGACTATATACATTTTTCTCATAAATAATGCATGCTAAGTAATAATGGCCCACTTAGGCTTAAGTAATTGAAAGCTATAATCATAAATCATGAATGATAAAACATACTATATGAATACTGTAAGCCACCACACTTAGTTTTAAATCTATACTTGAAATCTATTTTTCAAATCATACATGCTAAGTGTAAAAGGACTCACCTCTGTAACTGTAAACTGAAAGCTGAAATATAGTAGCTAATGTCTTATGTAAAACAACATCTGAATAAAATCGTGAGTCTTTACACTTAGTTTCTAAAAGCTTTTCTGTTATTCTTTCCTATCAGGATTACTCTTTTCTATAGGGAGCTTATTCTAACCGACATACACTATGTGAGATATCATAGTGTCCAACATCTAATTCCCTTATGGGAAAACCTTACGTTGGGGAGAGGTGTCATACTCTTGCCAAGGAGTATAACCTAAGCTAAGTGATCTCATCTGTAACTGTCATCAATATAAAAATGGGAATAATCTGATAATCTAAACCTACGTTGGCTCATAGTTCTGGGGCATATGAATATACCCTACTCTGTGCTAAATACTACTCCCTTTAATCTGTATGCTCATTCTGTAGGAAATCCACTTTTTTAAAACTAGTATAACAGTTTATAATGAAAACCACTTATGTATCTGGTTACTGTAAACTGTAATTAAAACTGTAAAATGGATTCCATATCTAAGATGAGATTGAAAGATCAAATCTTGAACAAATCTGAAAATAACTAATCATAGGGTGCTTAAAGCATTGTCATTCTTGAAATATCAATATTCAACTAGGGCTTAATAACCCATGCATCAAATTCATGTCAAATCATAATAAAGTTCATGCTTAATAATAAAAGTATTGGTAATTCAATTCTAAATCTAGAAATTAATATCATACGCATAAAAATACAAAAGTGGACATGCAATTCAACATCTAAATCACTTGTAATAGCATAATCTTCAAATAGGGATGAGTGGGTATAAACTCTAAACTGAAATTCATATAATTTCATGAAAAATTCAACTTTAAAATTAATTTTGGGCATAAGGATGAAAGGATTATCCTTGTTCATAACTCCACATACCTTAATTAATGTATGGATGAAGAAGCTTGAACTTTGAGTTCCTATTTGTGCTCTTGAAAAATGTTTCTTTAAGATCTTGAACTGGGAATCTTGAATTTTGGGTTATCTTGGAAAAAGAATGGTGGAACTTGGATTTTTTGAGTTTTGAAATTTGAGGTTCTAGGATTTCTTGGAGAGTAATTTGATGAAGATTAATTGTAATATGATTAGAATAGGTTTAATTCTTTTTTTTTCACGATATGGGGGCTTGGGAAAAGACTAAATTGCCCTTTAAAATTTTAAGTTCGAAATTGGAATCCCGATTTTGTGCCTCAGCGCGATGTGGCACAATCGCGGTGGCTCACTGGAAAAGAACGAGTTCCATTTGGCACTATGGTGTGATGCAGCATAATCACATTGCATCACTGGAAAAGGACGAGTGCCATTTTGTACTCCACCAACGCAGTGCTATGCTCAACCCCAATTTCTAGCGCGACACTGGCTAATTGCGGTGAGCTACTGGAAAGTGACGAATGGGATTTTGGGGTTCACCGTGATGTGGATTAATCGCGGTGCTTTACTGGAAAGAGGACGACTACATATCTTCCCTTCATCGTAATGCGGTGCTATCACGTTGACCCACTGTCATTCACGAAAAGTGTCATAACTTCTCACCTGAGTATCAAATTAACGTGAAATTGGTATCATTTGAAAGATGATTCAATTCTCTACAATTTGGTGGGTCTAGAGCTTAAAAATTATACATGTATCAAGAATTATACACCTTTGTAGTTGACCCTTGACACACTAGGAGATAAACGGGACTAAGAAAAGTATGGGGTATTACAAAAATACTAGAAAATACAAAACTTGGGTGATTACTGGTGCAAAGTCAGAAACTTTCAAAAAGTTTCCTTAGGTCTTTGTAGAACTAAGGAGTGGAAAAATGATGAACTCTAGATGAAGGTTACAATTCTAAACAATGAGGCTTCTGAGCTTGAATTGTTACACTATCTTCAGATGACTTCTCTAAACCTTTCCCCCAAATCCTCCTTTTTTTCTCCAACTTCTGTGGCTTTTTCTATGCAACATAAAATATAATTCTTGCACTGCAATGATACACAATCTGTTGAAAATGGATAAGTTCTTGGTTTTGTGCTCTTAATCTATTTCTTTCCTAAAAAAGTTCTTCATGTTAGTGTTGCCGTAGTTGCCATGAGTTAATTAACTTGTGCTTACTATTACTCATGGTTTACTATTTTCACTTTTCAATATTTCCAAGAAGGGAAATACTAAATTCATGTGCTAGGAAACAGGTGTGATGGAATAGGTGTGATGTGTGATGGGCATAGACCAGGTTCCATGTAATGTGCTAAGAAGAAAGTGTGTGGTCATGTGTGGCATGTTGACAGGGGAAAGTATGAAAATACACTAGATAAATTATGGTACAAAATGGCATGAGGAAGCAAATGAATGAATAATGGTGCACAAATATAGACAAAAGCAAATATGCTCAGAGTTTTTATTGCAAATAACAACAAGGGATTAGGTCCCTGTGTTGCATGATGATAGGAAGAACATTCATATTCAGAGTGGTAATCACTATAATTAAATATGATGGATATGCTCAACGCTGTATGGTTGGTTTGTCATTATCAAAAAGGGGAAAAATTGCTATATGTAGTTTTGATGATGAACATCTAATTTCAAGGGACCAAGTCCTTGGATGTGCGTGGTACAGTATAGCTGGCACGCGTGTTTGCATAGTTTTGTCCTCTTATGTAACAAACTTGCAGGTGCTTTTTGTACTAAATAGGACACCTAGTCTAATGAGATTTCATCCCTAATCATCACCCAACTATTAAAAAAAGGGTTTCTTCATCAAATGGTTTTTGCAAATACAAAAAGAGTGCTAAAGAGAGAGAAAGGAAAAAACTCCATATCTAATATTGCTCAAGCTCTTTTTCCATATGTGTGTGTTGATTTCGAAAGTGTCTTGAGTATGTCCTGATTTGTAATTGAACTACTTATGGTATAAGAGTAGTATTTTCTTTTGTTGAGAGAAATGCTTAGGTAGAGTTGCCTAAGCTAGTTGCTGGTTAGAGTTAACCAGTTTTTGATGGAATCTCCGCAGAAGTGTCAAGGTAGGCTTATAATTGAGGTATTGCAAGCAGGAGGAACCTAGAGTTAGGTTCACAGTAGATTCTATAAAAAAGAGGTTGGTTATAGTGGGCTATTTTAAGCTTGTGAGGACAATCCATGGTTTTTCCTCCCTTGAGCAAGGGGGTTTCCACATTAAATACTGTGTTCTTTATATTTCCTGTACTCCTTTGTAATTCCTGGTCATTTACTGTTCTATTTCCTGTGATCGACTTTGAGGGACTTAATCCCTGACTGTGTGGCGTAACCCCCAAGGGTTTCAATATATTATAACTGTTAGTGCAAGCGGTGTGGGCTATCATTTTGGGATATTTTCTGATTGCAGGTGACGTGCCCTTAGTGTGTATTTTGTATGCTTTATTTACTACTTTTTTTGGTCGACCTATGATACATAGTGAGTATAAGTGGACCGTACTCATGCTTATTGCTCCCTTTCGGTGTAGGTCCTAGCTCGAGTATGCCTCAGCTTGCTTGACTCGGGCAATTATTGGAGCTTCCAAGGTAGCGGTTGGACATTACCTCTATCTTTGTATAGTAGTTATGTCTTTATTAGTATTTGGAGACATATATTATTCCTTTGTGGTTATTGTTTCTGATGTATTTGACTCCTGGACTGTATTAGTAGTTCTTGCACTATTGACACCTATTTTTGAGCATGATTGGTCGTTCTAGAAGCCTTACCTTAGGGTATTTCTGTCTTTTCCTCTTTTTGTATTAGTTTGAGTGATAGGCTTACTTGTCAAGGTACACCGTGACAAGTGTCATCATAACCCTCATTTTTAGATCTTGACATTTCATATCTTGTATAACCTTCCTTAGATAAATATTCACCAAGATGATTATACCACATACATCCAGATTGCTTCAAATCATATAATGATCTTTGCAATGTATTTTAGGCTTTGAACTATATGCTTTCGGCATTTTAAATACTTTGAGAACTTTTATGTATATCTCATTATCAAATGATCCATATAGATAGGTTGTAACCACATCTATCATATACATTTTAAGTCTCTCATGGATAGAGAAACTAATAAGATAAAGCAATGTTATTGCATCCATAACTAGTGAATATATTTCTTCATAATCAACACCAGGCCGTTATGAAAATTCTTGTACAACAAAACATGACTTATACCTTTGTATTTTATTTTTGTCATTTCTTTTCTGTACAAAGACCTATTTATATACAACAGACTTAACACCATTAGGTGTTTGAGCTATAGGTCCAAAAACTTCACGTTTGACAAGTGAATTCAATTCTGATTGAATTATTTCTTGCCATTTTGTCCAATCATTTCTTTACTGATGTTCTATGGCAGATTTAGGTTTAAGATCCCCACTATCTTGCATGATTTTTGTTGCAACATTATATGCAAAGACATAATCCACTACCATTTCAAATAGATTGAAATTAGTACCAATATTACTTGAATTTATGGATAGTTCCTCACTTTCTTGGATCTTAGGCTCATTGATTCCTTCAGGGATTGCTTAAATCTTAAACTTCCATATGAGGATCTTTTGTATTGCCCTCATGACTATTTTTTTCTTTTTCTAGGATTTCTATCCTTAATACCTAATGGTCTACCATGCTTCAAGCGTGCTTTGGACTCATTAGCTATGACACTAGTGGATGTTCCTTTTGGGACAACAATTAGAATTAGGACATTCTCTATAGAAATATGTGATTTAGGGATCCTTTTATAATCTATAAATGCATCTGACATTTGATTTTCAATTTTCTGCAGATAAATAATCTTTTGTACTTCTTGCTAACAAATAGGAGCATATGGATCAAGATGAAATAGTGATGAGTTTTTCCAAAAAAATTCTCTTTTGATGTCACTATCTTCTCTCCCTAATTTTGGGAAAACTATCTTATCAAACCAATAATATATAAATCGAGCACTGAATATATCTCCCGTTAATGGTTCGAGATAGTGAATAATGGAGGGTGATTCAAACCCAACATAAATTCCTAACCTTCTTTGGGTCCCATCTTGGTGAAATTTGGTGGTTCTATAGGCACATATACAACATACCCAAAAATTCTCAGATGATATATATTAGGCTCTTAACCTAAAACCAATTGCAACAGAGAAAATGTGTGATAATTTATCGGTCTGAGATGTATGATAATTTATCGGTCTGAGACGAACAAGTGTTGCAACATGCAAAATTGCATGACCTAAACATAAGTGGGAACTTAGTTTCCATAAGCAATGATCTTGCTATCAACTGTAGACGTTTAATTAATAACTCAACAAGGCCATTTTGAGTGTGAACATGAGCTGTAAGATGTTTCACTCTTTTCTCAATTGATAAGAAATAATCATAAAATGCTTGGGATGAAAACTCTACAATATTATCAAAGTGAATAGACTTAATCTGATTATTAGGAAACTGTGCCCTTAATCATATTATTTGTGCCAACAATTTTACAAATGCCAAGTTGCGAGATGATAATAGGCACACATGAGACCATCTAGAAGAAACTTCTATTAGGACCATAAAGAATCCAAACAACTCACAGGTGGGTGAGTAGGTCCACCAATATCCCCATGTACCCATTCTAAGAATGCAGGGGACTCAATCCTAACTTTTGTTTGTAATGGACTCATAATCAACTTGTCCTGATAACAAACAGTATATGAAAATTCACCATTTGAAAGAACCTTCAAGTTTTTTGATGGATGTTCATTTGATTTTTCTATAATTCGTCTTATCATTATAGATCCAGGATGTCCCATACGATCATGCCAAAGTACGAAAGTATTGAAGTTAGTAAACTTCTGATTTATTATATAATGTGCCTCAATTGCACTAATCTTTGTCCAATACAGGCCAGAAGATAAAGCGGGAAACTTTTCTTTAATACATGTCTTCCGAAAGACATTCTTGGTGATACCAAGATATTCAAGATTTATCTCATCAATTGTTTTGATATGATAACCGTTTTCACGGATATCTTTAAAACTCAAAAAGTTTCTCCGAGACTTGGGAGAAAACATAGAATTATTTATGACAAGTTTAGCTTCTTTAGATAAGATTATAGTGGCTTTTTCAAAGCCTTCAATTAAATTTGCACCACCATAAATCATGGTAAAATTGATCTTGCCTATGTTTAGATGAGAAAAATATTTCTCGTCTTTGAATATCGCATGAGTTGTGCCAAAATCAATCAAACAAATATTTTCATAATTGGACAACTTAGTTTGAGAATTATCCATATCTTCAAATAAATGACATACACAAGATAAATATATATTAAATATTTGTGTTTTTAAAAGACACAATGTAAAAACTAAGTAGCAATAAAGTAAAACATAAGGCATTGATGTAATTTTTTCTTACAAAAACATTGACAATGACATGTTTTAAAATAACAACAACAACAACCACAACATACCCAAATATTCCCACCAAGAATGACATGTTTTAAAATATGTACAAAATTAAAAAAAAGGATGGTACATCAAAGTTCATTAATGCAAATTGTCTTTTCTGTTCTAACTGGGAATTAGGTCCATATGTACAAATTTTTTCCTTTTTTTATTGGTACCCTTTTCTTTTTTCCAGTAAGCAATATAATAATATTTAAAACATAACAATTAAGACCAACGACAAGAAGTCTTTAATCAAAGCAAAACAAAATTGAGTTTAATTCACTAATAAGCTATGATAATATAACTTAATCAATCAATACTAATTAATTTTTAATTAGTACCTGTAACGCCCCGAAATTTGGGTCCCGGGGCATCACACGGTGCTTAGGGGCGCAAGTGACCCCAAACTAACCCTCCTACTGGCATAATTCATAAACAACTGGATAAAATGCTTAAATCTATATAAAATTAGCGAAAATATAGAACTTCTCTGAACTTGATCAATATAAACATGAACTTTACAAGATTACAACTCTACTTTTACAAATGAATCTGAAACTGAATACATCAACTTTTACTGACTGTCTATGAAGCCTCTACTAGTACTGACTTCAGATAGATGGGTCATGACTCCCAACTACCCAATCTCAATACGACTAAAGTAATAAAAATACAACACTTCTCGAACTGTATAACAGACTCATGCCCTCAAATCAAAAGGACTCATCACCTGCTGACTAGAAGCTACGAACTGACTGAATACGGTATCTGCGCTATAACTTGTACCTACATTATAAGGCACTGTAGCATATAGAAATATATGGGGGTCAGTACTTTAAGGAATGTACTGAGTATGTGAGGGTGCAATGCAACATTATAAATAATATCATAAATGATTATGAAAATCATGCATGCTGACGATAACAACTTTCTTCGCTTGAATTAACTGAAATATTTTCCTTGTAAATCATCAATAGTAATACAAGCATTATAAATCTCATAAATCACTATACTTAACTCAAAATCTTTAAATCATGACTTAGAGTGACTCGGTAACTCATGAAACTTGAACTCTTATGGACTTGGGAGTTTCTTATAACCGATATAACTACACCATGTGAGCCGCATGGATTCCAACATTTTGCCCTCCTAAGGAGAAAACCCCACATTAACGGGGGTGTCGTACTCTTGCCAAGGAGTACAACCTCAATTTATCAATCACAATCTCATACTTGGCCTCTGGCCCACAATCATCAATATCAATCCTACGGTGGCACGTAGTTTTGGAAAAATACCATATTTCCCGCTCGGTGCTAAATACTCCTCCCAGACTCAGCTCAGAATGCATTAGAAAATCCACCTTAATCAATATCAATTCGTGGGTCCATTATAAAGACCAAAACATGAATATATATCTCATTGGTAAATCATATACAATTGTGGATTCCTAACTCGACTCAAAATCAAACAATCTTTCTCAACATCAAGATGCATCAATTCATTTAGTCATGGCAACATCAATAACTTTGAGGAAATATCAAGACTCATTATAATAACTCAATCTTATGAATCAATATACTCAATAATCCAATTTGTCATAAGAAAGCTTAAAGCTTGACACATGTCTTGCAAACACTTGAAATACCAACTCATGGTAGAACATTAAATTCACAATATTAAATATCAAGTCATAATTTGGAAGTTGTAAAATAATCATGTATCAAAAACTTCAAGAAAACATCATAGAACTCATTCTTGAAATGTCGTCACAAAAGGGTCGAATTTTTGATTTTCTGCCAAAGGCTGATGACGTCATCAAAAATGTCGTCAGAAAGTGACGACATCATCATCAGAAATGACGTCAGAAATGTGATAGCCCATCAGAACCTTCATCACCGTTTTCCAGCTTGACCATGTTGGAGTAAAATGGGCATAACTCTATGCTCCGATATCGGATATTGGCAAAATTGGTATCGTTGGAAATATAATTCAATTATATATCTGTTTATAGGTCATGAGATAAAAAAATTCAAGTATAATGAGAGATATGGTCATTTGAAGTTGACTATACCAATACCTTCCCAAGAACTCAATCGGTAAGGAATGTTTTCATTCACCTAATTGTTAGGACATCTTTAAGGCCTTAATACACACCATACTTGATTAGAAAAAAACTAAATAAATATAATTTATTTCTCGAGAGCTTGATTCATGGTTGCACTATTGGTTAGAGTCTCGGAGAATTACAAAATGGCTCTAACTTCCTCACCGGGTGTCTGATTCGGGTGAATCTTATGTCGATGGAAAACTTATCCAATTATCCACATGATCGATAGTAGAATTTAGGGAAATAAAACATGAGATAAATAACAATCAATTTGTAAGTCATCCATATTCACTCAAAAGATGGATTTAGACTTAAGAAACGATCGGGGTATTACAGTACCCATGCAAATAACTACTTTTACATGATCTTTTATTCACTAACTATTATTATTATTATTAAAAATTAAAAAAAAAGAAATAGTTCATTCTTACATGTTCATGAAACCATCACCATTAAAGTGATCTACCTTTCTTCAGGGTGCTAAAAAACGTCTGCTACATCCAAATATGTGATGTCAATATTATTTTCAGAGAGAAAATTAGCCTCATGATTTTTCTCTTTCTTCTTCAGTAATGCTTGATAAAGTTCAACCACGAGTTTGAGAACACGACAGTCAAGTTCATGGTGTCCTTTTCCACCACATCGAAAACAAGCAATTGCTTCACGTTTCTCATCTTTTCTTTTTTTATTCGATGAATGATTAACACCAGGAATAAGGTTTCTTTCTTGATCATCACGACCACAACTATGACCATATCTACGATCACGTCCAGGGTCACTACCTTTTTCATGCCTAGCATGGTAAGCATCACATTATTCACTTTAGGAAATGGTGCAGATCTAGTAGGTCGATTCTGATGTTTTTTCATTAATAGATCATTATTTTGTTTATCCATAAGAAGATGAGAAATTAGTTCAGTATACTTTTTGAAATATTTCTCTCGATATTGTTGCTACAAGAGAACATTTGAGGCATGAAAGGTGGAGAGAATCTTTTCCATTATATCATTATCATTGACAGTTTCTCCATATAGTTTCAACTGAGAAGAAATTTTAAACATGACAGAATTGTACTCATGAACACACTTATAATCTTGAAACCTTATATGCATCCATTCATATCGTGCTTTTAGAAAGATGACCATCTTCAAGTGGTCAAACCTTTACTTTTGGCTATTTCACAAAATAAGTGGATCCTTAGTAGTGAGATATTTGATTTTCAGAATTTCCTCAAGACGATGACGCAAGAAAATCATAGCCTTAGCACGATTTTGACTAAATGCTGTATTTTCTTTATTTATGGCATATCCTAGACCTATAGCATCTAGGTGGATCTCAGTATCCAACACCCATGAAATATTGTTCTTGCCTGAACTTTGAAGGGCAACAAACTCACATTTCGTAAGATTATTAGCCATATGAAAAAGGAAAGAAAAATAATACCTTAGACTTTAAATCTGAGATGGTAGAGTCTTGTGCTGATAACGTGTTATGAAATATAAAGCAAAGAAGAAGAAAAATGGAGAGAAAAGAGAGAGTTATTCTTATTTCTCTTGAGGGGTGAATAACAATGAAGGAAAATTCTTTTATTTATAGGAAAAAACTAACCTTGTCCCAAGAGTTGGGGTTTCTAACTTTTTCATAAATAGACATTCACTATATATGGTAAAAAGACATTCATTATATATGGTAATACATTTATAACGATGACTTATTTTTCAATTCTCAATTCTCTTTTTGTTATTAAATAAAGACAAAGTATATTAAACTAATAAAGGAAGAAACAACTTAGAGAATGAAATAGTAGTACTTATTTTTCACTTCTCGTATATCTTTCTCAATGCATGATTTTTTTTAATTAAACTTGGGCCTGGAGCCCTTTTTATTAAGGAAAAATTACTTAAAACTACAACCTAAATTTCTATTATTACATAAAATTTCAACGATCAAAAGTAATTATAAAAATCTCTTTTGGATACTTTCTCTCTCCTAACTTCATATACATATCTCACTTACCCTATTCTTACTCTTAATGCTCCTCAAAGAGTGCCTAAAGTCCAGGAACATAATATATAATTTTGGAATAATATTTATTTACTAATATTTCTATATTTTCTAATCTCTAATATATATTTTTTCCTCAAGAACTATCAAAATAAGGAAAAGTGTTTGTTTTTCTTGAGAACTCTTCAATTTACAGGCTTTTATTAATCTCTAAGTTGATCATGTTTTTTCAACAACTTTCTTTACTAAGCTTGATTTGTCAAACATATGCAATAAATCGATTTGATTAAAAGCTGATTGGGAAATAAGTCTGAAGCATTTTGTTTTAGCCTTTGACACAAAGTTATTGTTCTTAGTTTGAGTTTCCTGTAGCATTTTCATTATACATTTGATTAGTATGGGCTCTGCAAAATTATTTTCTATAACTATCTTGATCTTTTGAGAGCAATTATAAGTATATCACAGAATTTTCTCTCCTCTGATGAGTTTCAAAAGTACTTGGATGAGTATTGAAAAAATCCCAATGCCGAGTCAAAGACAAAGAAAGTTCCTACCGCTGAGTCTAATACTTCAAAATCACATATCGAAATAAGTTGTTATTTTAACTCATATATATAACTATGTTAAGTATATGAGTGGTTTAAACAATGAAGGCATTATGTTATTTATAATTTGATACACAACATAGGTATGTATATGTATGACATTTGCATTGCTGAGCGTTTTTATGTCACACCATATACATAACTATGTTATATATGTTTGATATAGACACTGCTGGCCTGGTTTATTTTAAAACCGCATATCTGTTATGTATATGTATGTCATACAAATTGCTGATTTATTTTATTGTAAAACATGTACATAACTTTGTTATGTATATGTTTGACCCAAATACTGTTGGGCTCTTTTATTCCAAACTCACACACATAACAAAGTTACGTATATGTTTGTCATACAAATTACTGAGTTATTTTATTTTAACTCATACACATAACATAAGCAATTGCGCATCTATATTGAAATAACATATACATATCAATGTTATGTGTAGTACACTTTTATACCTATTGAACTGTGTTACATAGCACACTTATGTATATGAAAGAATATTAGCCATTGCTCTCTGCATTTATCAGTATTGAAAATTTTTGGTTAAGTTTTATTGCATATTAAAGTAATATTATTTTGCAATGTATATTATTACTGGGGATGAAATACACTGGAATGCCCCAACAATATTGGAATATTCATCTTTTTGAGATTTTTTTGCAGAAACAAAGTTTAAGAAAAGAGCAAAATTTTGACCAAAAATATAAAATATGATGTTTGATGGACTACCTTGATTTGGTATTTTAAAATTTGAAATTCAAAGTTGTTATTGATTTTAAAAGATTCATTAATCACACATTAATAAGGTGCAATCTTGGATAATTATTAGACCTGATTTATTTCCTTAAATATCGTTAAGGAAGTTAGTTTTGATGCATAAGATACTTATGTATACCAATGTTCAGTTATGTATATGAATGATTAAATTCAAGAGAATGAAAGTTTGTTGAAAAAATTGGGAGGGGGGGTAATTAAGGAGCAAACTAGTGGTATTTATATTATTTACCCTTTTATTAAAGAAAAATCGTGCATATTTACATCGACCAGGATCAAAAGTGGCCTGACCAATTAAAATATAACAAAATTAAACAATAGGCTAAAAACAACAAACCAATCAAATCGATTAGAAAGTTGGTAAGTCTCGTCATCTTCCTTAAATGCTTCATACCCAAACTCTCTATAGTAGTAATCTTTAGCTTCAAATCTGCCACCGAGCTACTTCACAAGACTTAATCTACTCCTAAGCAGCTAAGTACTCTAATTTTCTTCTCCTTTCTTCCATCTTCCCTATATACACATGGATTGAGACACATAGTTAATACCACCACTCCATATAAGAGATCAATTCTAAAAGTAAAAAGAAATAACTCTATGTAACACCCCGAATCTGGTACCCGGAATGCTACACAGTGCTCATGACCCCGAAGGACCACAAGCTAACCCATGACTGATATATGTACCTGTATACTGCATAATATACTGAATAATGCGGAAACATAAACTGAAAGTCCATAAGGTTCACTTAACTGAAGTAAAACATAACATCTAAATGGGGTATGAAATACCCCAAAAAACTAAAATAACTGTCTGAACATAATAGTCTGGAAAGCCTCTAACTGACTGAACTGTCTGAGTAAGGATTTGATGGGACATGTCCCCACCTAAATCCAACTAATAAAATAATTAATAAGATAATAGGGAAATAATCATGTCCTCGAAGGATGAGGACTCACTGCTGACTCTAATTGCGGATATCTGGAATCTACTGATGCTCTGGAGCTCGTTTCTCTGAACCTATGGTATAAGACACCATAGCGCAAATGCGTCAGTACTTTGAATGTACTGGTATGTATGTGAGGTAGGATGAATGCATGGGGTTCATATGCATGAACAATACTGGCTAACTGACTAATAGAAATGTGAGAATGCATGTATGAATACATAGTAACTATAACTGAGATTGTGATAACATAAATTTACTGATAACTAACATGACTAATGACTGAATTCTGATAATTGATAACATGAGTGACTGTATATGATAGTCTTGAATCAAATGGAACTAGCTAAGTGTCATACTGTATCTGAGTTGACTGTATCTGACAGTCCTGAATTCTGAAGAACTATCTGAGTTCTTTTACTGAGACTGATACTGAGATTGTGGGAGGTAGTCATCTAACCTACATGCCCCAAAGGATGCATTATAGCTGAATTGGGGTCCAATCTATGCCCTGATTAAAAGGGTGTTAATATCGCACCACTGGTAAGGACAACATGTGAGTGACCCTAATATAACAGGTAACTCTAGTAAGAATGGTGGGAACCCTCATATAGCAGGTTAAGCCACCTCATCTACCCTCATATAGCAGGCTATGATGTCTCAACCTATGCTGGCTATATAGTTCTGGAATGCAAGGATTTCTTCTAAGAATCAAACCCTCATATAATAGGTGAGTTCCTATCCTTGGGTTCACTCGGTGCTAATTTCTACTCACATCTGAATAGACACTGAACATGATTTACTGAACTGAACATAGACTGAGTTACTGACTTTCATTGACTGATGGAATACTACAGATATCTGTCAACTTACTGAGTTTATAAGATCATATAGATTTCCTGAGTGATAAGATTGTCTGAAGTTTAAGGATCATAGATTGACTGAGAGAATCGTGGAAACATGACATAGATCTAGGCACACAACTAATATTTCGGGTACAAGTACCCCCAGGACTTGATAGAAGGAAACTGACAAAGCATGACCTACTTGAACACATCAGTAACTTCATAATCCATAATACATTTATTGAAGCATTTCATCAAACATGTGATCTGCATAAATTATACATACATAGGGATTTCATGATATCATGCTAGTTGGGTATTTTCCTTCATCTAGGCATTTAATCAAACACATGGTAGGCATAGTATGTGTAAACACCATTATACAATAATTAAATATCATGTTTTAATTCTAATTTCATCATTCAAGGGTTTAATCATAGGTTTATATAAATCTACATCTATACTAATCAAATTCACATAAAATTTATCTCCCAATATGGAATAGAATCAATACTTATTATCAACATGAATAAGAGCAGCCGAATCATGAAATTCATAAAAGAAATCCATAAACTTAAACTTTGAAAAGAGATTCTTGGGCTTCATGAACGAAAGGAATCCATGAATGAACACTATACATACCTGGGTTGAGCTTCTTGAAGTTCTTGAACTTGAAGAATTTAAATCTCTTAGTTCTTGAAGAAGAATTGGATTTTGTTCTTGGAGATTAATGTTAGAGAGAAAACCCTAATTTTGTTGTTGTAGAAGAATAATGAATTTCTGAGATTTGGTCGGATATAATTGGGTATATAAACGGATGGTAAAATACCAAAAACGACCCTTAAAAAATAACTTAAAATAACTGAATGGGACCTGCGACGGCTCGTGCAATGATCCGTCGCTGGCTCGATGGTCCGTCATTCCAACCGTCGCATGTGGACCTGAATAGGGTCTCACTGCCTTGGCTGCTATGGATTGAGAGACGGTCCATCGCAAGTTAGACGGTCCTTCAACCTTTCCATCGCACCTTATCCAAAAGGTGGCCTCACTGTTTCCTTTGCGATGGCCTGAACGATGGTCCGTCGGCCTCACCGTCGCATTTGAGCGGTTTTACTGCCTTCTGTATTTTGGCCATAACTTTCTCCTCCGATGTCATATTTTGATGAAATTGGTATCGTTGGAAATCTAATTAAATTTCCCACATGAAAAAGAGTGAAAATATTAAAAATATCATATGTACAAAAGTGTATTCATCTTTCAAATTAAGTTTCTAACATTCTTGAGATGATTTCAAGCTAGGAAAAAGTATGAGGTATTATAGTCTAACTCGTGCACTCTTGTATCAGGGGCTTGAGCCATGTTTTCCGAAAGAATGCTGATCTGACTGTATTTTTATTTGAATATTTTAGCCATCAATATTCCAAATCTCACTGAGTGCAGGCTAAATATTCTTGAAAATTGCTTCCAACAAAAGGTAGATTCAGATTATTGTCACTCCAACAACTAAAATTTCCATTACCCCTTATACACCTAGTTCTATACTTATCCTTCATATGCTTGTGATTGCTTGAAATTATCTGATATACATGAATCCTTGATAGATGTGCCAATTAATATCTATATTTTCTTAAGTCCTAATCATTTCTGTCTTTGACTACTTTTATCTGTTCCCCTTTCCTCTTTTAATATAAGTCTTAAATTGATGGATTGTGTTTAGTGAAAAATTGATACCACCATCTAACTTAATCTTAAATTATGAGAGGACAGTAACCTTGTATTTCTTGTATTGTATTGACTGATTGTGAATCCTTGCTTCATCTTAAGTGAACTGGTGTATCTTGTCTTTATGATTCTTGAATTGTTCTTCTGACTTGTTGTGTGCCTGCTTTTTCAAGATTAATAATTCTTATGGACCTCCCAGAACTTCTGCAAAATTGCTAATGAGCTTCACCTGCAAAATCACAAATTAGGTTAGAGAAAAAATCAGCAAGAGTGTTACCATCCCTAAGAGAGTGTACCACTCTTGCTGCTAGGATCCTCATGAATTCTCTGATAGAGTTGACAATGATTGATACACTCTAAGGAATATCTCATACTACATTAAGTAATTGCACCATAATCCAAGAATCTAATACCACAATGATCTACTGAATACCTTCATCTCTACAAACCCATAGACGTTCTTTAATAACAATGTCTTCTATTACTAAAATTTTTGTGTCATGCATTCTACTAGATTTTCTTCCCAGCCCCTAATACAAAAATCAAAGGAACTAGGTCCTGGGTTACCGCTTAAAACACTAAAATTAGTTTCTTTAAACCATCCATATTCAGGGCTGACCATTTTACTATTCTAACAATATAGGTACTGTTATCAGCCTATAATGTATCAATTATATTGGTCTACCTTGTCCCTATTATCTCTTTTTTGAATCTCACTTTAATAAGTTTGATGACAGTGCTATTTAATTCCTATATAATCTTTTTCTTTGATATGTACCTCCGTGTAGAATTATATTTCTCCTTTTGCAGAGAAACGAAATAATTGGGATAGAGGTTACTATAAAAATAGCCTTCACTTTATTATTTCTTTCTTGCAGTCTCCATAATCTCACACTTTGCTTCAAGTTGAGTCTATGATCAATAATACCTGCCCTTCCCCTACCCATAATAGTTGTTCCATATTTTCATAGCCATATCCCCTTTTAGAAAGAGATGTTCAATTGTTTCCCTCACTAGACATCTATAACAACTACAATTAGGCTTAGTTTATGAATTTCATTCATGTATTAATGACCCACAGGGAATTTTCCTAACCAGATTCTCCAGGAAATAAAAAAGTATTTGAGAGATAACTCCTTACTCTATAGAGCCTTTAAATCAGTATTAGTAATAACTCTTTGTCTTAGAAACTCCCACACACTCTTAGAAGAGAACTTTCCATTACTATTTTTGGTCCACCATGCTTTATCCACCACATCTTCATAGAAAATAGGGCACAATTTATTACTTACATGCTCTCAAACATAGTTAGGAAGATGGTCCTACATAACCTCAAAATTCCATCCCTTCTCCTTGAGAAATTCACTTACATATTTCAGAGAATAACAAGTGTGTATTTTTGTCTAATGCATAAATAATGGACCAATATTGGTCCAATTATCAAATCAAATGGTAGATGTACCACTTTTTGGTTCCTACTAAATTTTTTGTTCTAATATTTCCCTGTTTATTAACATAGCTTTCCATACCTGGGATGCACTTTTCCACTGCACCAAAGTAGGAATCTATTTTTCTACAGTATGTCTTCTAAAAAAAGTTATTCCACAAATTGCATTGTGTCCTAAATATCCACCATAACTTAGCCTGCATTGCCTGTGAAGCATCATCAAGGGATCTAAACCCTAATCCTCCTTCATGCTTGGGTAGGCAATCTTCTTTCAAGCAGACCAATGCTTGACTCCACCAAATTCTTTGTTATGCCAAAAAACATGGCAAAAACTCTTTGAATATCTTTTAAAACATTCTTTGGAGGATCAACTATTGAGAGCATATAAATAGGTATACTCTGTAGAATACTTTTCAACAATACTTCCTCTCCCTATATGATAGTAATCTTTCTTTCCATGCTTGCAATTTATGTTTGATTTTATCCACCAATTTATCCAAAATTATCTTTATTTTTCTTTGAATGAGATATGAGACAACCGAGATATTTTAGAGAAAATCACCTTTTACCACCCCTGTAGTTTGTGCAACCTGATCTAGTACAACCGGCAGAGTGGTTTTATGCATATAGAAAAAGCTTTTCTCCTTATTCATCTTCTGGCCTAACTACTTCCCATATTCCTACAAAATCAACATAATTTTCTCCAAACAAGCCAGATTAGCAGATGAAAAAATTATGGGGTCATCAACATAACAATAATGATTTAGATTTAAACTCCACTTTGGTAATCCATACCCCACATAGGTGTTGTCCTGAAAAACATGATTTAGGGATCTTGTCATGACCTCAGTAGATAGAATATAGAGAGCAGGGGATAAAGGATCCCCATGCTTGGCCCCCCTAGTAGAATGGAAAAAACCAATTGATTGCCCATTTATTAACATAGAGTAATAGTTATTAGAAATTTGTCTCCAAATCACATCAAACACTCTATTAGATAAACCCATCTTTCTGAGAACCTTCATCAAGAAAAACAAGAAAACCCTATCATATGCTTTAGCCATATCTAAATTCATTACCATATTAAATGGTTTTCCTCTTTTTTCTTTGTCACAATCAATTCCTATGCTAGTAATATATTTTTTATAATGATCCTACTCTTGAAAAATCCTGATTGATTAGGAGAGATTAGTCTACGAAGGATAACTTTTAGTCTATCATGAATAATCCTTGAAAAAATTTTATCCACAAAATTACTAAGGCTGATAGGTCTGAAATCTAAAAAGAACTGCATATCCTCTTTTTAGGTATTAGAACCAAATTAGTATAGGTGATTGATTTAGCAAGAGTGTTCCCTTCAAAGAACTCTACAACCAACCTAATAATATCATAACCAGCTACATCCCAACAAGTTTGCAAGAATCTACCCAACACCCATTTGGACCAGAAGCACTATCTCCATTCAGATTAAATATGACCTTTTAAATCTCTGCATCATTCGGAATAGCTCGTATCATCTTATTATCCTTCTCTTTTATTATTTCTGGAATGTGTTCAAGAAGTGTAAAATTGCATCACTCTATTGTAAGACCCCGCAAAATCCTAAGCTTAACTCAGTCCGTTAACGCTCAAAAGAGGTCCCAAACTTAGAAATTTCAGCTAAGTGTTTATACTTATAATTTATTTTAGCCATCATAAGTTGGAGATCCTATTTTACGACCCTTATGACCTTAAAACATCGATCCTTAGATTGAATCATGATCAGGTGTGTCAATAGGTCACTCCGGGTGAGTTTCAGACCTCGTTTGAATCATATTCAGGTGACCAAAATAGCGGGTCAACATGATCTAGATGTGTTGATAGATAATTTACCCCCAGCTTTCAGTGAAATTCCAGTGAACTAATACGAACTCGACATAGCGCGATGGTCATCGCGTTGATGCCATCGACGCGACGCGTTAGTATGCGTATCGTTGGGCATGCTTTTCAGTAATTAACAGCATCTAGAGGGATATTTGGGACATTTTCCTCACTTTTATTAAGCCTCAAAATATGAGATTAAACCCCTCAATAGGCAAAATAGTCTCATTATTCACTAAAATCCTCTCAAGAACAAACCCTAGTCCATTAAGTCAAGATTAAGATTCAAAAAATTCACCATCAATCTTCATGAATTATAGTATCAAGGTATTTTAGGTGTTAATCCAAGGGTTTCCTTCTACCCTTGGAGTTCAAGAAACGTTTTCAAATTACAAGTTGATTTCTTTTCATGAATTTCATGTTGAATTTGATTGTATTCATGATTATGATATATTTGGGTTTATAATCCATGATTAATTACAAGTTTCTTGAGATATAAATAGCATGTGTGTGTTGTTATATGGTTTCATGTTAAAAGCCCTTGAATTTGTGAGTTTGGGATTTTGATCATGATGATTGCATGTTGTAGTATTGTCATGTGTATAAATTATGCTCCCCAAGTGTTTGATGAATTGTTCATGTGAGTTAAGTAATGAAATCATATCATGTTAGCATGTATAAAAGTTCATTCCATGCAAGTGTTTGCTAAAATGCCTCAATGAATGAATTGTGACAAAGTGGCTAGCTATCATGCTTTTAAGAATGTGTTGTGTTTTACAATTTACACAATCGAGTCTTGAGGTATATAATACCCGAAAATATAGCTGTTTACCTAGATTTATAATAGTTTTAGAATAGTCTCAGTGATGTCACATACAGTTGTATTCAGTCAGTTACAGAACTCAGTAGTATTTAGTCAGTTATAGAACTCAATATATTCAGTCAGTTAACAGAATTCAACTTACTCAGTCAGTCAATAGAACTTAGTGAACTGATTTTAGTTCAATTAGAAAAAATGATTTGTAATAGTTCAGTCAAGCCTAGTACAGTTTAGAAATCAGTTCAGTGTCTATTCAGTTGGGAATAAGAATCAACACCGAGCTAACCTAGGTATGGGGGCATTCCTGTTAGTTGAGGGTTTAACCCTTAGTAGAAATGTCTGCATTACAAAACTACGTAGACAACATAGGTTGAGATGTCTTCCAGCCAGTCTAGGGTTAATACATCTCATACGAGTTTTCCTGCTAGCTAGGGTTGACGAAAGGGCTTCCTGTCAGACAGGGTTAACTCATAGCCATTGTTAGTATCCCTTGGCAAGGTTCTAACACCTTTCTAACTGGGGTTACAGGTTGGACCCTGACTCAGTTCATAATCGAGGTATGTCGGTTAGATGAACACTCCTATAATTTCATCTTTAGTTTCAGACTCAGTATAAAATCTCAGTTCAGTTTCAGAATTAGGATTGTCAGATACAGTCACCCAACTCAGTATAGAACTCAGTTAAGTTCTACAGAATCAAGACTATCAGAAAAAGTCTCTCAATTAATAATAATACAGTATCAGTAAACTCAAATATCAGTTATTTAGTTTCTAGAACTTGTTATCCAGTGTTAATGAAATCTCAGTTACAAATATGCAGTTATTTGCATAGCATTGCATAATTAGTATTTACAGCAGTTTCTAATATACATGTACTCTCATTCAGTTATGTTCATGCTATTCAGTCATTTATTGTTCATGCATGTGAACCAATGAATTTAACCTTACCTCACCTAGCATACTAGTATATTCAAAGTACTGACGCATACCTTTGTTTTGCACTATGATGTCTTATATAATAGGTTCAGACGCACGGGCTCCTGACGTACCTATCAGCCCAAATTATGAGCAACAGATTTAGTGGTGAGTCCTCATAGTTCGAGGATAGAGTATTTTATTTTCAGTTATTAGTACTTCAGTACTTGGAGTTAGGTGGAGGTTTGTCCCATCAACTTCACTTTCAGATAGTTTAGTTAAAGGCTTTTTAGACTAGATTATTTCAGATAGATATTCAGTATTCAGTATTTACATGTCAGTATTTGATTTAGTTTTGAACTTTATGGTAATTTTCCTTCTAATTTCCGCATTATACAATATTATTATTCAGTGATTGGAGCAGATACCAGTCATGGGTTAGCTTGTGGTCCTTCGGGATTATGAGCACCCTGTGACATCTGGGGTACAGACTCGGGGCGTTACAAACTTGGTATCAGAGCCTAAGGTTCAACAGAGTCCTAGAAAGTCTGAAAGTCATGTCTAGTAGAGTCTTGTGCATGGATGTGTAGTGCGCTATACTTATGGACAAGAGGCTATAAGGCATTTTAGGAAAAGTTTCCCTTCTTTTAGTATTCATATCATGTGAGTGAGCATGATCTCAAGTTACACTCTCAGTCTAATCCTTTTCTTACTTTCGCTTAAATAATATGCCCCCCAAAAAGAATAAGGGAAGGAGAACAGGAAATCAGCCAGCACCTCCGCCTGTCCAGCCAGATCCTCTAGACAAACATGTTTCCCATGCAGAATTCAGAGAAGCTTTCACCACTCTAGATCATTCTATGAAAGCCCAGAATGAACTCCCAGCTGCCTTTTCGACCAACTTACTAGCCAATACTACTGCAGCTAGAATTTGGAACTTCACCCGAATGAACCCACCAACTTTTACCGGGTCTAAGTCATAGAAGAACCCATAGAAATTTCTTTATCATGTGTAGAAAGTCACAAATATTATGGGGTGGAAGCTAGTGAGAGTGCCGAGTTGGCCACATATTAGATATATGATGTGGCTCACTCATGGCTCAAGCAGTGGAAGGCAAAAAGGGTTGCAGATACAGGGCCCATAGAATGAGAGAGTTTCCCACTACTTTTTTGGATAGGTTCTTCCCACTGGAGTTGAGGGGAGCGAAGGTTTTTGAGTTCATTAATCTAAAGCAGGGAAATATGATAGTGAAAGAGTATTCTCTCAAGTTTACTCAGTTAGCTAGATATGCCCCTCATGTGGTAGTAGATAGCAGATCTAAGATGAGTAAGTTTATGTATGGTGTGTCAAATAGTGTGGTCAAGGAGTGTAGGACCGCAATGTTGATTAAGGAGATGGACATATCTATACTCATGGTCCATGGTCAGCAGATATAAGAGTCTAAGAATAAGGATAAGGAGAAGGAGGATAAGAGAGCTATAATAGGTAGCTTCAACTTCACTCAGCCTAAGTCAGAGGGTGGAAATCATTCTCAGTTCCACCCAAAATCTTCAATTCCAACTCCGTCCTCAGCTAGTGCTCTAGTGTTGAAATTCTAAGATGGCAATAAAGATAGGGAACCAGGCCCTAAACCTTAGGGTAATATTAGCATTGCCCTAACAAATCCCCTTTACCAGAAGTATGGTACAAATCACCAGGGTGTCTGTAGGGCTGGTAGTGATGTATGTTTTGAATATGGCAAGCCTGGACACAGGGTCAGAGAGTGTCCTCAGGTGGGTTTACAGAGTTAGCATAATCGTCCTTCAACTCAGTAGGGTGGCGCTTCCAGTGCCACCAGTGGGCAACGCCCAAACAGGATTTATGCACTTCAGTCCCAACAGGATCAGGAAAGTTCTCCTAATATGGTCACTGGTATGTTACAATTTTATCAATTGCACGTTTATGCTTTGCTAGATCCAGGAGATTCTTTGTTATTTTTAACTCATTATATAGCTTTTGACTTCAGAGTCAGTCCCGAAATCCTTGTAGATCCCTTCTATGTCTCTACCCTAGTAGGTAAATCTATCATACCCCGACGGGTATACAGGAACTGTTCGGTTATGGTATCTTAGAAAGTCACTTCAGTAGACTTAGTGGAATTAGAGATGACCGATTTTAAAGTCATTCTCAGCATGGATTGGCTTCATTCATGCTATGCTTCAGTTAACTGCAGAAATAGAGTTGTCCATTTTCAGTTTCCGAATAAACCTATCCTTGAGTGGAGGGGCAGTACTTCAGCACTTAGGGGTCAGCTTATTTCCTAACTTAGGGCGAGGAAAATAATATCTAAGGGGTGTGTTTATCATCTCATTCGAGTTAAAGACTTTAGTTTAGAGATCCCTAATCTTGAGTCTGTTCCAGTAGCATGTGAATTCTTAGATGTGTTTCTCGAAGATCTTCCTAGAGACCTTCCCGAGCGGGAAATTGACTTTGGAATAGACCTTCTTCCAAATACTCAGCCTATCTCTATCTCGCCAAATAGAATATCCCCAGCAAAACTCAAAGAATTAAAAGAACAATTGAAGGATCTCTTAGATAAAGGATTCATCAGACCCAACATATCTCCTTGGGGTGAACTAGTTCAATTCGTGCATAAAAAGACGGTTCTCTTAGAATATGTATAGACTACCATAAGCTAAATAAAGTTACAGTCAAGAATAAGTATCCACTTCCCAGAATTGATGACTTGTTTGACCAACTTCAGGGTGCCAGCTACTTTTCTAAGAACCTTAGATCAGGCTATCACCAGCCCAGATTTAGAGAATGTGACATTCCAAAAACAACTTTTAGAACTTGGTATGGTCACTTCAAATTCTTAGTCATGTCATTTGGTCTTACCAATGCTCCAATAGACTTTATGGACTTGATGAATTGCGTGTTCAAGCAGTACTTAGACGTGTTTGTCATAGTATTCATTGATGACATTTTTGTCTACTCCTGTAGTGAACAGGATCATGCAGACTATCTCAGAATAGTATTACAAACTCTCAGAACCCATCAGTTGTTCGCCAAATTTAGTAAGTGCGAATTTTGGCTAAGGTCATTAGCTTTCCTTGGTCATATAGTTTCCGATGATGGCATTAGAGTTGACCCTCAAAAGGCAAAGCAGTGAGAAACTGGCCCTGACCCATCTCTCCATCAGATATCAAGAGTTTCTTAGGTTTGTCTAGCTATTACCGATGGTTTGTTAAAGGATTTTCATCCATTCCATCCCTCATGTCCAGATTGACTTAGAAAAAAGTCAAGTTCTAGTGGTCAGATTCTTGTGAGAAGAGTTTTCAGGAGTTAAAGACTCGACTCACTACAACCCCAGTTTTGACTTTACCAGATGGCTCAGACGGGTTTGTGGTATATTGTGATGCTTCTAGAATGGGTTTGGGGTGTGTTTTGATGTAGAAAGGTAAGTTCATAGCCTATGCCTCTAGACAGCTTAAGACCCATGAAAAGAATTACCTCACTTATGATCTTGAGTTAGCAGCTATTGTATTTGCCTTAAAGATTTAGAGGCATTATTTGTATAGGGTACATGTAGATGTGTTCACAGACCATAAAAGCCTACAGTATGTGTTTTCTCAAAAAGATCTGAATCTACGTCAGAGAAACTGGTTAGAGTTATTGAAAGACTACGACATGAGCATCCTGTATTATCTGGGCAAGGCCAATGTAGTGGTTGATGCTCTAAGTAGGATGTTTATGGGTAGTGTTTCTCAGGTAGAGGATGGTAAAAATAAGTTAGTTCAGGAAGTTCATCAGTTTTCCTGACTAGGTGTCCGCTTAGTTGATTCAGAAGAAGGTAGTGTGTGGGTATAGAATAGTTCAGAATTATCTCTGGATTCTGAAGTAAAGGAAAAGTAGGATAGAGATCCCAGTCTAGTCAAGTTGAAAGAGTCAGTCATAGATTAAAAATAGATGTTTTCTCCCAAGGGGGAGATGGTGTGTTGTATTGCCAGGGTCGGCTATGCGTGCTAGGTGTAGATAACTTGAGGCAATGAATTTTTGCAAAAGCAGATGGTGCACATTACTCTATTCATCTAGGGGCCACTAAGATGTACCACAATTTACGGGAGATCTATTGGTGGAGTGGGATGAAAAAGGACATTGTAGAGTTTGTAGTTAAGTGCTCTACATGTCAGCAGGTTAAGATTGAGTATCAGAAGCCTAATGGATCTAGGAAGGAGTTCTGTATTCCCACGTGGAAGTGGGAGAAAGTGAACATGGACTTTGTAACGGGTTTTCCCCATAGTCGTAGTCAGCATGATTCCATTTGGGTCATTGTAGACAAGATAACCAAATTAGCTTACTTCTTACCAGTTCATACCTTTTATTCAGCTCGGGACTATGCCAAACTCTATGCAGAGAGTTGGTCAGGTTGCACAGAGTCCTAGTATCTATTATTTAAGAAAGAGGTACCCAGTTTACCTCTTCTTTTTAGAAAGCCTTCCAAAACGATCTTGGTACCCAAGTCCTCTATACATCCTTCCACCCTCAGACATATGGTCAAGCTGAAAGGACCATCCAGACTTTAGAAAATATGTTAAAAGCATATGCCATTGACTTTAAGGGTAGTTGGGATGACCACTTGCCCTTGAATGAGTTCGCATATAATAACAGTTATCATTCCAACATTCATATGGCTCCGTTTAAGGTGCTCTCTAGGAGGAGATGTAGATTCCCCATTGGTTGGTTTAAAGTGGGTGAGGCCACAGTGGTAGGGCCTGACTTGGTATTTGATGCCTTAAAAAAGTTCAGTTGATCAGGGAAAGGCTCAACACAACTCAGAGCTGATAGAAATCATATGCAGATGTGCGAAGAAAGGATCTCAAGTTTGAGATTGGTGATTGTGTATTTGAAAATCTCTTCTATAAAAGGAGTGAAGAGGTTGACAATAAAGTAAAACTCAGTCCCCGATATATCGGTTCTTATCAAATTCTCAGCCATTTTGGAAAAGTAGCTTACGAGATTGAGTTGCCTTCAGACTTAACTTCAGTGCACCTAGAGTTTCATGTCTCCTTTCTAAAAAAGTGCATAGGTGACCCAAAAGTTGTAGTCCCGATAGAGGGCATTGATGACCAGAACAACCTCTCTTATGAGGAAATCCTAGTCGAAATTCTTGATTTTCAGGTTTGTAGACTAAGGAGTGAAGAGGTTCCTCTAGTCAAAGTTCTTTGGCGGAATCAGTCCATTGAGAGAGCTACTTAGGAAGCAAAAGCAGATATGCGGACCAATTATTCTCACCTCTCCTCCGCAAACTCAGACTCAGCTCAAGGTAACAGTTTTCCTTGAATTTACTCAGTTCCATGCTTAGATTACCTTTATAATTCTGCATCAGTTCAATTGCATAGCATTCTCATATCATGCATACCTTCATGAAACAGCTCAGTCATGTGCCATATTTTCATAACTCAGTCATGCTTCAGTTATGCATGTTTAGTAGAATAACTCAGTATATCAGTACTTTCAGTCATGTAATCACACTTCAGTTGTGTGTATTCAGTAAATAAATTCAGTCTAACAGTATTCTCAGCTTAGTCAGTCTAATTTGAGGATGAATGTTCCCAAGGAAGAGATATTGTAAGGCCATACAAAATCCTAATCTTAACTCAATCCGTTAACACCCAAAAGAGGTCCCAGACTTAGAAATTTCAGCTAAGTGTTTATACTTAGAATTTATTTTAGCCTTCATAAGTTGGAAATCCTATTTTATGACCCTTATGAACTTAAAACGTTGATACTTAGATTGAAATATGATCAGGTGTGTCAATAGGTCACTACGGGTGAGTTTCGGATTTTTCAGACCTCATTTGGATCATATTCAGGTGACCAAAATAGTGGGTCGACGCGATCTCGATGCATCGATAGATAATTTCCCCCCCCCAGCTTTCAGTGCAATTTCAGTGAACCAACACGGACTTAACGCAACGCGATGGTCATCACATTGATACCATTGATGCAATGCATCGGTATGCGCGTTACTGGGCATACTTTTTAGTAATTAAATCAGTGTCCAGAGGGGTATTTGGGACATTTCCCCACTTTTATTTAGCCTCAAAACTTGAGATTAAACCCCTCAATAGGAAAAATACTCTCTTTATTCACTAAAATCCTCTCAAGAACAAACCCTAGTCCATTAAGTCAAGATCAAGATTTAAGAAATTCACCATCAATCTTCACAAATTCAAGCAGCAAGGTATATTAGGTGTTCATCCAAGGGTTTCCTTCAACCCTTGGAATTCAAGAACCTTTTTCAAATTACAAGTTGATTTCTTTTCACGAATTTCATATTGAGTTTGATTGTATTCATGATTATGATGTAGTTGGGTTTATAATCCATGATTAATTGCAAGTTTATTGAGAAATAAATAGCATGTGTGTGTTGTTATATGGTTTCATGTTAAAAGCCCTTGAATTTGTGAGTTTGTGCTTTTGGTCATGATGCTTGCATGTTGTAGTATTGTCATGTGTATAAATTATGCTCCCCAAGTGTTTGATGAATTGTTCATATGAGTTGAGTAATGAAATCACATCATGTTAGCATGTATACAAGTTCATGCCATGTAAGTGTTTGCTAAAATGCCTCAATGAATGAATTATGACAAAGTGTCTAGCTATCATACTATCAAGATTGTGCTGTGTTTTAATATTTATGCAATTGAGTCCTGGGGTTATCTAATACCCGACAATATAGCTGTTTACCTAGATTTACAGTAGTTTCAGAATAGTCTCAGTGATGTCACATACAGTAGTATTCAGTTAGTTACATAACTCAATAGTATTTAGTCAGTTACAGAACTCAGTATATTCAGTCAGTTAACAGAATTAAGCGTACTCAATTAGTCAATTGAACTCAGTGTATTCAGTTTAGTTCACTCAGACAACACGATCAGTAACAGTTTAGTCAAGCCTAGTATAGTCTAGAAATCAGTTCAGTGTCTATTCAATTAGGAGTAGAAATCAACACCGAGAAAATCCAGGGATGGGGGCATTCCTGTTAGTAGAGGTTTTGACCCTTAGTAGCAATCCCTATATTATAGAACCACGTAGCCAACATAGTTTGAGATGTATTCCTGCCAGTCTAGGGTTTATATATCTCGTATGAGTTTTCCTGCCAGTGAGGGTTGATAAAAGGGCTTTCTGTCAGAGAGGGTTAACTCATTACTATTGTTAGTATCCCTTGGAAAGGTGCTAACACCCTTCAAACTGGGGTCATAGGTTTGAACTCAACTTAGTTCATAATCGGGTTATGTCGGTTAGATGAGCACTTCCACAATTTCAGTTTCAATTTTAGATTCAGTATAAAATTTAGTTTAGTTTTTAAATCAGGACTGTCAGATACAGTCACCCAGCTTAGTATAGAACTCTGTTCAATTCTACAAAATTAGGACTATTAGAAACAATCTCTCAGTTAACAGTAATACAGTATCAGTAGACTCAGATATGAGTCATTTAGTTTCTAGAACTTGTTATCGACTGTTAATAAAATCTTATTTACAGATACGTAGTTATGTACATAGCATTGCATAATCAATATTTACTATAGTTTCAGATATACATGTACTCTCATCCAGTTATGTTCATGCCATTCAGTCAATTATTGTTCATGTATGTGAACCAATTCATTCAGCCTTACCTCACCTAGCATACCAGTACATTCAAAGTACTGACGCATACCTTTCTTTTGTGCTATATTATCTTATATCATAGGTTCAGGCTCACGAGCTCCTGATCGTACCTAGAAGCGCAGATTATCAACAATAGATTTAGTGGTGAGCCCTCATAGTATGAGGATAGAGTATTTTTTCAATTATCAGTACTTCAGTAGTTGGAGTTAGTTAGGGGCTTGTCCCATCAACTCCACTTTTAGACAGTTTAGTTAAAGGCTTTTCAGACTAGATTATTTCAGACAAATATTCAGTATTCAGTATTTACATGTCAGTATTTGAAATCTATGAAATCAGCATGATCTGCCCAGTATTTCAGAAACTTAAAAGGTCTTGACCAACAATGACTCTATTCTTATAATTTGTGAAAAAAGGAGCATGATCAGAATCATCTCTAGAAAAGTTCTCCACTTTAATATGAGAATACAAGTCTTGAAATCCATGATTATATAAAAGCCTATCAAGTCCCTCAAAAATACAATCAGGACCAGCTCTACCATTCCACTATGTAAATGGGCTCCCCTTATAATGCACATCAGTCAAGTTACAAGATTCAATACAATTTTGGAAGTCCTCTATATTAGCATCTCCAACTGGAAAACCACTAATATTTTCATCCTTATTAAGAACCATATTAAAATCCCCACCTACCATCCAAGGAGTGTTCCCCCACCTCATCAGAGATAGAGTAGAGGTTGTCCCAGAGTTGCAATCTTTGTCTCTGTCAAAATTAGCATACACAACTGTCACAAAAAAATCAATACCCCTGCCAAGGTCTTTGAGTAATAGTGTTAACTATTATTCCGAATCTACAACAACAGAAACATCAAATCCTTGATTAATAAAAAAAACAAATTTTCCTATTACAATTGTAATACACTACAAGCATTTGAATTCTACTCCTATATTTTTTAATGGTCCTTATATGGGAAATCTATAAAATCAAAATTATGAAAAATCGCATCATCTGAATTCTCTAAAAAACCTTTTGTGACTTAACAGATTTGATATTCCAAATTATAGCCTTTATTTCTTATTAGAATGAGACCCTCCCTTTCTTTTTGGTTGAGTTTTGGTAGGCAATTTTTTAGTTGTTCCCTGTTTCTTTCCATTCCTTACAAATTTAATGGATTTGATAATTCTAGGAGATAAATTTGCATTTTTCAGCATATTATCTTCACTCCGAGAAGGATTGCTGTTATTATAATCTTTTGGCTATGCATATGCCTCCACTTTTCCTATGTTATAAGTCAGAATATTATCGAGTACAACATTAGGTGTCTAAATTATGGTGCTCCAACTCATTGTGTCATCAATTTCCAGGGGAGCATCTACTATGACTAATGAATTATAGTTTGTTAGTGTAATTTGATTCTACTATGATTTGCTTATTATACCTTGAGCTTCTTCTTTCTGATTTGTTGGTTTTGTCTGTCCTTAATCCATTATGTCCTTTTTTGATGTTATGTGACTGATTATTGTTGGTTATCACTACTAGCTTTGTACTTCTATGCAGTAGTATCTCTATTTTTTGTATTATTTTTGGAAGCACGGGGAGTGGACTTTATGCCTACTGATTCCTCCTCACTCAGATGTCCACTATTTTTCAAGGTATTAGTAGTTTTTGTTTCTTATGTATTTCCTTTCTTTCCTTCTTCTAATTCTCTCAACTACCTTACAGGTGTATCCAAGTATGGTTTTACTAGAGCCCCATTCACCTAATTATGGAAGGAATTGGAGACCCACTCTTTTGTAGATTGCATTTTGTTCCCTTCCCCCGTTTTCAATTGCTTTTCCATGTTTTGGAGTTATATTATCTGTAACCATTATTACTTGCTGCTCATTCTCTTTATCCATTAATGCTCTAAAAAGATTCTCTTTGTTGATGCCCTTATCAGGTTATATGGACTTTTCACTAAGAAATCCATTATTTATGAATCTTCTCCTTGTATCATTCCACAGCTAGATTATTCTCTTTCTTCCCTATTCTATTGGAATTCTACCTTCACCTTCCTCTAATAAATTATTTTCCTAGTTGATCAAATCTTGTTGGGAAAGTTCTAATTATGGATGCAGTACCTTGTACTCTTATTCATCATGTCCTTGGAGTTTGCATTGTTTGCAATACTTAGGCAAAAAATCATATTTGATTTTCACCTTTTCTATCCTTGAAGTCATTGTATTAGGATTTATTATCTCTATTTCCACATACTTAAAAAATTCATCTAGCAAGCCCACCTATACCTTTACCCTAGCCTAACTAGGTCTAGTCTTGTTCACTGTGGCCATGTCTAAATGAACTGGTTTTCCCACAGATGAAACTAGTGAGAACAATGATTCTTTCACAAAACAAATTGGCTTTAAATATGGGAATGAAACCCATGCCATATCTTGGGTAGTTTCCTCATTAGATTTGAACCTTGCATCATATATAAGTGGTCGCATTTGACAGGAGTAACCATCCTTCAAAACAATCTAGTACACATTCTTATCCATTACATCAATAAAGTCCTCCATAAGTCTAAATCTTATGAAAATATTACGATTCCTTAAGAAGCCAATCTTACAATCTCCTTTCACCTTTAGTTATTTAGATAATTATGTACGCAGATCTTCTAAATTAGGTCAGTCATAAGAGAATTTACCAACTGTTGCATATATATCTCTTTAATAACATTTATTTTAGCCACTTTTTTTTTATTCCATATCACCTACGAAATCCTGTTAACAATTTTTTTGATTGGGATGGGTTGCACCTGTACTTTACCATTCGAATTATTTGTAGTCATCAATTTTGGCTTTAATAAATCTGCATATTTCTCATGTTGATTCATAGGGATCTTCTTTAAGTATGCTTTGGTAGGTAAATCACTAGGAACATTAGTCAAATCAAATTTATAAAATGGTAAGGGTGGCAAATTTTCTTGTGAATTATTAAGATTAGGCTGGTCAGCTATTGAAATAGGCTGACCAGTGGCCTAAGTAGCTATCTTCAGTACTGCTCAATTTCAGAATAGGGTGGCGACTATGTTTTTGACTAATGTTCAAAGCATTATTGTGCTACTTTGTTGATTGATTTGACCTTGATTTAGGTGATGCCTTAGTATATAAAAGATTTATTGGATGATTGACAAGTGAATAGATGGACTACCTGAAGTGCCACTATTTAACTAGGATACACTCCTTCATATTACCTCTCTCATTGGAACTTTACAAAGAATCAATGAATGCAAGATTTTAGATTCTTTCCTAATTTTGCTTAACTTACGGTGGTAGTTGATATAGCAATTCAATGGAGAGATTTTATATTAAAGTAAAGAAGGCCATGAAACCACATCAAAATATATATATATAGACATATTAGTTGGTCATCACTAAATCTACACATAAGGCTTAGCCCCCAAGGTTGGCAATTTGACAAAGAAATTTTGTCATTCCTTTTAGGTCAGATAGCATCCATATATTTTATGACACTCCCACTCAGATGTACATGTAATTGAAATGTTATAGTGAAAGATAAAGTATGCATAGTAGTTCATAATATGCATTACATGCTTCCTCATTAGAAACCTTGCAAGAAAACTAGTGGAACACAACCTCATAAGGAAAAAAATGTATAATTCATATTAAATCCACCTAACGAGAACATCAATTCAATGACTTGAATATCCGCATCCCAATCTTGTGAATTATATTCTCAAATGTTACAGTTGGTAGAAACTTGGTGAATAAATCAGTCATATTTTTACTTGAACGAATCTATCGCACGTCAATATCACCTTTCTTTTGGAGCTCATACGTGTAGAAAAGCTTTGTTGAAATGTGCTTTATTTTATATCCTTTTATGAATCCTCTCTTTAGTTGTTTTATGCATGTTGCATTATCTTCATATAAAATTGTGGCTACTTTGTCATATTTTAGCCCAAATTTTTCTGAAATGAGATGTATCATGGATATCAACCACACCCATTCTAGGCCTGCGTCATGAATAGTTATTATCTCATCATGATTTGATGAAGAATGATCACCATAGACTATCTCATAGATCTCTAAGATATATAAGTATTCCCACATATGAGCACATAACCTGTTTAAGACCGATATTTATGTGGATCTAATAAATACCCTACATCAGCATAACCAACAAGATCGGGACTGCAATTGTTAGAATAATAAGCTCATATTAGTAGTTCATTTTAGATACCACAATATGTGTTTAATCCCATTATAGTGTCTCCTAGTATGAGAAGAACTATACCTTGCTAACAAATTAGTCAAAAATATACATCATGCCTAGTAGTATTAGCAAGATACATTAGTTCACCAATTGCACTAAGATATGGTACTTGAAGACCAAGAATTTCCCCATTCTTTCTTGAGATTTAAATAAATTCTTATTCACATCAAGTGATCGAACAATTATTGGAGTACTCAATGGATGTGCTCTATGTTAGCAAAGACAGAAAAATAGTGTAACGAAAATGGATAATAGACATACCTCTAGTCATTATTACAAAGTATTCAGAGTGTTGGCATTATCGGTGTTCACTTTACAATTTCAACGAGTTTTTAAGCACTCAACCCTCACTCTTGGATGGTGTGGAGTTTTTCTAAAATTTATTCTTAGGAATCAAAATTGGATTATGCCATATACATAACTATTTCACTATCACGAATAGTTTGGGTCATTCTTGTCGATAAGGGGCAACATTTTTTTAAGGTTATGGGTAGTTACACTAAGTGGAAAAGTTGTTTTTATCTTCCTTTGTATATGGACCACTAGAAAAGTTCAAGTTTGACTAACATTTTCCAACTTGGTCTGTATATATAATGCCCAACACTATATGTACTTAAGCGAATCATAATACATGAATCATGGAAATATTCTTCTAGGAGTGAGTAATAATTTCCATGTATCAAAACACACTATGATACTAACTTTGTAGCCCATATTACTTAATGAATAAATTCAATGTTTTTTCTAGGTCCATACTTTAGGGGCACTTCGCAAAATAAAATTGAATGTGCACACAATTACAAATATGAGATATATCATGTAAAATAGAGTTTCATAATATTCATTATTACAAGTGGAACTAAGTCCCAGTATGACTATATGATCCTTAAATTTTTGCAGTGACATGCCTTTAGTTAAGTATCTATTAACGATGTTATATGTTAATGTGCTCAATGACCACTTTTCTATATTTAACTCGTTCTCTAGGGGATATATATTTGATGTTGATATGCTTGCTTCAACTAATATTGTGTTATTCTTAGCCAAAAATATAGCAAAATAATTTTTATAATATAATTTTAATGGCTTAGAGAATGAGTCAACAATTGTCAGCCCATATATGAAACTCTTCAACCATACACCATGTGAGGTAGCCTCAAACCAGAACACAAACTCAAACTCTATAATGGAAGTAGTAATTAGAGTCTGTTTTGCACTCTTTCACGATATAGCTCTCCCATCTAACATAAAATATATATCTCGAACTTGATTTCGTGAATCAACACAACCAGCAAATGCTAAATCAGAGTAGCCAATGACTTCCAAGTCATTTGATTATTTGTAAATAAGCATTTACTTTTTTTATCCCTTAAAGATATCTGAATACTTTCTTTATTGCTCTCCAATAGTCAAGACCTGGATTTCTCCGATATCTTTCTAACATTCCAAAAAAAAAATACTATGTTAGGTCTTGTACAAAACTGATCATACATCAAGCTTCTAACAATAGAAGCATATAGAATGTCCTTTATTTTCTCCCTCTCAATATCATTCTTTGGGCATTTATTCAAATAGAATTTGTCACCCTTCACAATAGGAGCTACCCTTGGTGAACAATCTTTCATTCAAAACCTCTGCAAAATTTTATTAATATATGATTCTTGAGATAAACCAAAGTTACCTTGATATCTATCCTCATGAATCTTAATGCCAATGACAGGAATAGTGTCACGCCTCAAATCCTATTGGGGCGGACAGGCACCCGTAGTCGTGAAGGCCTGAGAAAACCAACCCATAATCTTGGAATTCACATGCATGCAACTATAATAGGCAAAGGATTTTCCATCTGCGGATATAATGCCTTCATAAAAAAAATATAAATGACAAGCCCTAAAACTATAAACATAATAGACTTGGCTGTTGGGGCCATAACATCTACAAGATAACACACTACCATGCTTAACTTTACATTGGTCTACAAATCCTCTAGACGATACATAGAACTTATATAAGGTCGGGACAAACCCCCACCATACTATTAACTTTTATACAATACCAAAAATATATAGAACTGACTCGGAAAGCCCCGAAGCAAACTGGAGATCACCAATAACAGATGGATATTCTGGGCTCCTACTGAGGAGGGGTGTTTGCCGAAGCACCTATTCCTGTAGAATGAAATATAGGTCCTCCATAAGGAGAGTCAGTACGAAAATATATACTGAGTATGCAAGGCGGAAAAGTAACAATACAAGATACAAAGGTTCAATAAAAATCTGGAGCAAGTGTAAAAACAATGCTAGAGACCACCTTTACATTTACTTGTGGAAAAGGGTACATTACATTTATTTCCTTTTTTTACCTTCTTACTTCATTATCTTTGTAATCTAGATGATACAAATGACCAGCTGATCAGTGGTAAATAACAAATCAGGATCGGCCCATGCTAGGCTTATGCCCCTAACCTGCCACCTGTAAATAAACATTGGGATCGGCCCATGCTAGGCTTACTCCCCTGAGCTTCCACCCACATATAAAGTATCGGGATCGGCCCATGCTAGGCTTATGCCCCTGAGCTGCCACCCGTTTTACAAATTTCCGTTACTTAGTTTAATTAGCCTTTGAGATTGTTACTTCGGTGGTCATAATAATATGATACCTTGAAACAATGATATATAAATAAAAGACATGTAAATAGGCAATCAATGCAATAACAATCAAGTAAGGAGTTGTTGGCACGCTAATGAAGTATTTAGGAGCTAAAAATAACACATGGATCTTATTTGAGTAACCGGAGAAATTCTGAAATTTACTAGTGAAAATAGACTTATAGGATTGGTATCAATCATGTATTGAGGTTTTTTAACTCATTAGAGAGTGGGATCAAGTTAATTAGTAACATAGGATATCATACGGTGCTATTATGTATCATGTGTTATAGGATAATCTTGGAAGCTTGCTCGATGGAACAAGTGTCCGTTTTCATGCCAAGAGTGTAAAATAGAGTATGCCTTACATACCTGGTTGTAAAACTAAAATACCAAACCAACTCGACTCTCCTCCCTTTTAGATTACTTATCTACAATGAAATATATGGAAAACTAATATTAGCAACCAAACGTCACATTTTGGCTATTTAACTTCACCAAACTAGTGGCCGGGAAGTAAGCCCTTAATTTATCAATAAAGGGTGTCAATTTAACCCTATTATACTCCAATTACATCCACATAGCATACATATTCATATAATATCTCCCGACACAACTTTGGCTTCATTACACCTCCCAACCAAGACACAAAGCGAAATGAGCAATAGACGTACACAATTATTAATTCAGTGGTGTATCACCACATCCATCTTCTATAGTTCAATACAAAATAATCACACCTTTTACCAATAGAAACGGGAATCCCCCAACCCAAACACACAAAACAGTCCGCAACAACACTCCATTCATCCTTTAATAGCAACAAAATATGTGTAATCTTCCATCAACACATGTATATGGAAAAAGGACAAAAGTGGACAGCAACCATACCTTGATTTCCTTGGTAGTTTAGTCCTTAATTTGTATTTATTCAATATATTAATCCCTTCACACATACACCAAAAGATAAAAGAGAAATCCCTTAATAACTAAGAACAATTGACTATCAAAACTTAAAGAAAGGGCTATCCGGAAATTAATCTTGAAGAACACATAGTTTCCTTAGTACAAGATCATGAATTATTCACATACCTTTATATTGGAAGGAAGGTAAATCCCAATAACCCTTGTGGAACTATAGGGTTACTTCATGGCCAAGAGAGAACAAGAGAGAAAAACCTAGAAAGCTGAAATTTTTGTCTATGTTGAAATGAGAAAAAATTGCTGATTTCCAATCCATGTATAGAAGATTCTCTTTGACTACTTATTGACTATTTTTGGTCTATATTTTTTCAAGTAAATTATGTATATACTTTCCCAATATATTGGGATTTTGTGGATCCAAAACTATTGGGACTTTATTGCCCATTCTCCTTCTTTTCTTTCCTTTAACTTGGGCCAAAATTAATTCAAGTAGGTGGTAGTGCATTTGGACAAATAAGTTGGTAAAAGGAAGTCTTAGTAGGTTATGTACATACTTATTTAATTCATAGTTGGTCTACTCTAAAATGAGCCTTTGTAGCTTTGAGTGTTGGGCTTTTTTTCTATTTCCTTCTCTTTTACTTAAGTTAGGCCCAAATGAGTACCTTAACATAGGATCAAATCTGGTCCATAACCTTGGGTCCATTAACTTGGTCCAAATATCTCAAGTAAGTGATCCACCTACTAGATTAAGTAAGTCAAGAAAACACCTCAACAAAATACTTAATTTTTAGTTATTAACTCTTTAATCTAACTTAAAATTTGTATATACTTGGTCACATTAAACCACATGGGAAGTATTTAGAACTCCATGTACACCACAAATATATATCAAGTTCCATATAAATAGAACAAGTACACACAAAAATATGGGGTGTTACATCCTTCCCCCCTTTAGAACATTCGTCCTCGAATGTTAGCATAATTGTCCAACCGAAATAATTTCAAGCCTAAGGTTAATATTCCTATCATCACACAGTACTTATATATAAACACTTACTTGTTATTTCTCTAATTAAGCATCTTGGACTTTCTATTCGTATTTGAATAGATGAGGGTATTTGGATTTCATTGCTTCCTCAGCTTCCCATGTGATCTCCTCTACTTGCTGGTTTCTCCAAAGTACTTTAACAGATGCTATTTCTTTATTCCTTATATTCTTAACTTGTCGATCTAGAATGGAAATAGGTATTTTCTCATAGGTGAGATCTTTCGTAACTTGTACGTCTTCAGTAGAAGTGATATGTGATGGATCTCCAATGTACTTTCGAAGCATTGAGACATGAAATACCGGATGTACTGCTGAGAGCTCTTGGGGTATCTCTAACTCATATGCGACCTGGAAAAACCTTCGAATAATCTTATATGGGCCTATATAACGTGGACTTAGTATCCCTTTCTTACCAAATCTCATCACCCCTTTCATTGGTGATACCTTCAAGAATACCCAATCACCGATAAAAAACTCTAGCCCTCTTCTTCTAATATCTGCATATGACTTGTGTCGACTTTGGGCTATTTCCAGCCGCTGTTGAATTACTTTAACCTTTCCATAGCTTGATAAACAAGATCTGGCCCGAATAAGGCAGTTTCACCCACTTCAAACCATACAATTGGTGATCTATACTTTCTTCCATACAAAGCTTCATATGGTGCCATTTTTATACTTGAATGATATCTATTGTTGTAGGCAAACTCAATAAGAGGCAAATGATCATCCCAGCTACCCTTAACGTCTAATACATAAGCTCGTAGCATATCTTCAAGTGTTTGTATGGTACGTTCTGCTTGTCCATCTGTTTGAGGGTGAAAAGCTGTACTTAGATTCACTTGTGTTCCCAAATTCCTCTGAAAAGACTTCCAAAAATTTGCAATAAATTGGGCTCCCCGATCTGATATAATAGAGATTGGCACTCCGTGTAGTCAAACTATCACTTTAATGTACAATTTCGCATACTCTTCAACTGTGTAAGTGGTCTTAACAGGTAGGAAGTGTGCGGATTTGGTAAGCCTATCAACTATCACCCATTTGGAATCAAACTTTCGAGATGTACAAGGCAAACCAGTGACAAAATCCATGTTGATCATGCCCCACTTTCAGATTGGAAGATCTATGCATTGCATATAACCCCCTGGCTTTTGGTGCTCTACTTTAACTCTTTGACAATTTGGAAATTTGGCTACAAATTTTGCAATGTTCTTCTTCATGTCACTCCACCAATATATTTCATTCAAATCTTGATACATCTTGGTTGACCCTGGATGGATGGAATACCTCGAACGATGTGCCTTTATCATAATCCTCTTTCTTATCCCGTCTACATTAGGAACACATAATCTATTTTGGCACTGAAGTACTCCTTCTCGCATAAGCTCAAATGCCTTAGTCGTACCATATTGTACATTCTTCTTAAGTTGTAATAAAATTGGATCTACATATTACTTCTCTTTCACTTCAGCTACTAATGAAGATTCCGCTGCATTATGCACAATAAGCCCCTCATCTGGAGTTTCAAAAAGGAGAACCCCCAAATTAGCTAGTTGGCGGAGATCTTTAATCATCCCTTTCCTTTATATAGACGCCATCATAGCCTTATGACTTAGTGCATCAGCTACCATATTTTCTTTCCCTGGATGATACAAGATATCAATATCATAGTCTTTTAATAGTTCAAGCCACCTCCGCTGCCTCAAATTTAGATCCTTCTAGCTAAACATATATTGCAAACTTTTATGGTCAGTATATATGTCAACATGAATCCCATACAAGTAGTGGCGCCATATCTTTAAAGCAAATATAACTGTTGCTAGCTCGAGATCATGCGTAGGATACTTTTTCTCATGTGGATGCAATTGTCTGGAGGCATATGCTATTAATTTACCGTGCTGCATCAATACACATACTAAGCCAATTCTTAAAGCATCACTATACTCCTCATACCCTTCTGTGCCTTCTGGAAGTACCAATACGGGTGTAGAAGTCAACTTATTCTTCAGCTCTTGGAAACTCCTTTCACAGGAATAATTCCATTGAAACTTGGATTCTTTGTGTGTTAGCTTGGTTAAAGGTGCAAAAATTGAAGAAAAACCTTCAACAAACCTTCTATAATAACCTGCCAACCCAAGAAAACTAAGAATCTCCGTAGGCGTTGTGGGCCTTGGCCAACTCTTCACGTCTTCTATCTTTTGAGTATCAACCTTTATTCCTTAACTAGATACAATATGACCCAATAATGACACCGATTTTAACCAAAACTCATATTTAGAGAACTTTGCATATAGTTTACGATCACGAAGAATCTGCAACACCTATCATAAGTGATTGGCATGGTCCTCTTATTATCTGGAATAAACTAGAATATCATCTATAAAAACTATCACGAACATTTCTAAGAATGGCTTAAACACCCTATTCATCAAATCCATAAAAGTTGCGGGTGCATTTGTTAGCCCAAATGACATAACTAGAAACTCTTAATGACCGTACCGTGTTCGGAAAGCTATCTTAGGTATATTCTTCTCTTTGACCCTCACTTGGTGGTAACCTGACCTCAAATCAATCTTAGAGAAACACTTGGCGCCTTGTAACTGATCAAATAAATCATCAATTCTTGGGAGGGGATATTTATTTTTAATAGTCACCTTATTCAGTTGTCGGTAGTCAAATAGCACTGGTGCGCTCCAGGGGGACATACTAGGCCTTATGAATTCTTTCTCTAGCAAGTCTTTCAATTGCTCTTTCAATTCTCATAATTCTGCCGGGACCATTCTATATGGAGGAACTAATATTTGTTGGGTGCCTGGAATCACATCAATACCAAACTCCACTTCTCGTTCAGGAGGCAAACCTGGAAGGTCTTCAGGAAATTCATTTACCACCGGAATAGTTTGAAGAGTTGGTGGCTCCTCATCTGTATCCTTCACTCTAACTAGATGATATATGTAACCTTTGGAAATCATTCTTTTTGCCTTAAAATAAGAAATAAATTTACCTCTTGGTGCACCAATATTACCTCTCCATTCAAGGACTGCCTCCTTTGGAAAATGGAAATACACCCTTTTAGTTCGGCAATCTACTGTGTCATAACAAGATGCCAACAAGTCCATACCTATTATAACATCAAAATCTACCATTTCCAGCTTAACAAGATCAGCCATCGTATCGCGATAAAAAATAGTTATAGTACAATTTCGATAAACCCTTCTAGCTATAATAGATTCCCCAACCGACGTAGACACTTCCAATGACTTAGCTAGCAATTCTGGTGTTCTTTTGAACTTTTCAGCAACCAATGGAGTGACATATGATAATGTAGAACCAGGATCAAGTAATGCATATACATCAAGTGAAAATATAGAAAATGTACCTGTAACCACATCTGGAGAAGCCTCTAAATTTTGTCGATCCGCTAGAGCATACGTAGGATTCTGAACTCTACTAGAATTAGTTGCTCCTTTATCACCCTAACACGACACATAGGTTGTGCACCCCTACCTGAATAAGGTACCAATGATGATGATGAAACGGCTGATCCAGTAGGTCGTGCCATACCACCTATGCCCCTTTGTGGGCATTCTCTCATCATATGCCCCGACATACCATACCAAAAGAAAGCATTTGTCCCGAACCGACATGCACCTAAATGAATCTTTCCACATTGTTTGCATGGATGTCGAGGAGGTATTAATTGTCTCATACTTCCTTTCCCTTGATACCCCACTGTTCGTGAACTCTGACTCTCACTTCTTTGCCCAAATTGATTACCTTTGGACCCTTGAAACTGTGGTGGAGCACTAGCTGCAGAATAAGAAGATAATGGCCTAGGTGGTCTAATATAAAACCGAGGCCTAAAATATACTTGGGATGACATAAACTGCCCCGTAGATCTGTCCCTCTTGGAATATCCTATTTCCAATTCTTTTGTTCTTCTCCTTAGCCTCTGATCCTCCATTTTTTGTGCAAAAGCTTGTATCCTTGCTATGTCCATGTCTTTGTTCAAAGAAGCAATAGTACAATATCTAACCAAATATGGATCCAACCTATCCACATATTGATGAAATCTATCATCCATAGTAGCTATAACATTAGGAGCATACCTAGACAAGGAGTTAAATAGGAGGCTGTACTCCCTTACGCTCATATTCCCCTGGTGAAGATTCAAGAACTGATCTGCACGGGCCTGTCGAATCTCAAATGGAAGGTAATGATCAAGAAATGCCTCTTTGAACTCTTTCCAAGTAGATGAAGGTGCATCGATACCTCTAGATCGTTTCCAGTCTTTGTACCAAAATATAGCCTCCTCTTTGAATCTATATGCTGCTAACTCAACTGTCTCTTTACTTGATATATGCATAACATCTAGAGCCCTTTGTATTTTATCAATGAAGTCTTGTGGGTCTTCATTTATATCTGATTCGGTGAAGGTGGGAGGATCCAATTTAAGAAAGTCTTACGTCCGAAGGCTAGCTGCCCTATTTACACCACTAGAACCTGTAGTAGGAATGGATTGCCCTTGAGCTTGTCCAACAACTATACGAGCCAAAAGTTGCGCCGTATTTCTAAGATCTTGATCAGTAGAATTAATAGGTGGATCTGAGGATGTGGTTCTTCTTCTTCTTAGATCTTCTGGAGTGGAAGAAGTTTCTAATACATACTCAGCTTGAGCCTCACTTTGATTAGCTTGTATAGGTGGTGACTTGCTAGTCCCTTCTCTGGCAGCCACATCTACTCGCTTACTTGTATTATTACTCCTTCTTGTAACTGGCATCCTTACTATAATAAGAGAAACAAATAGATTCAATGGTTAAATATAACTTCATCTATAATATGGGCTCTATTTCACGATCTAAGATAAGAAGAAAAAGAGACAACCCCTAAATGTCCCAAGCCTCCTGTTTATAGATGTGGTGCACAACACACCCATAAATAAGAATCTACGTAGACACGGATTTGTAGACTCCCTAGGACGACCCGCTCTGATACCATTTTTGTCACGCCTCAAATCCTATTGGGGCGTACAGGCACCCGTAGCCGTGAAGGCCCGAGAGAACCAACCCATAACCTTGGAATTCACATGCATGCAACTATAATAGGCAAAGGTTTTTCCATCTACGGATATAATGCCTTAATAAAAAAAAATATAAACAACAAGCCCTAAAAATATATACATAATAGACTTGGCCATTGGGGCCATAACATATACAAGATAACACACTACCATGCTTAACTTTACATTGGTCTACAAAGCCTCTTGATGATACACAAAATTTAGCTAAGGTAGGGACAAACCCCCACCATACTATTAACTTTTATACAATACCAAAAATATATAGAACCGACTCGAAAAGCCCAGAAGCAAACTGGAGATCACCAATAGCAGATGGATATCCTGGGATCCTACTGAGGAGGCATATTTGCTGAAGCACCTGTGCCTGTAGCATGAAATATAGGTCCCCCATAAGGGGAGTCAGTACGAAAATATGTACTGAGTATGCAAGGCGAAAAAGTAACAATTCAAGATACAAAGGTTCAATAAAAATCTGGAGCAAGTGTAAAAATAGTGCTAGAGACCACCTTTACATTTACTTATGGAACAGGGTACATTACATTTCTTTCCTTCTTTTACCTTCTCACTTCATTATCTTTGTAATCCATATTCTACAAATGACCAACTGATCTATATAGTTCAAATCTTATGGGTGTATTAATTACTAAAAGGTTACCCAGAATACTAACAAACACGATATGTTTAATAAAGTGGGGGGGGGATTGTTTTGAACTTTGTTTTCAACAATCTTTAGTTACCAACACACTAATTAAGAACTTTTGATTTAAAATCAAGATTTGATAAAATATTGAGATTATATCTACCTAAAGGTACAAAGTGCATGGGTTGTTGAGAGTCTAACATGAAACTTAGTTGTTGAGTAAAGGATAGGCTAGGACGAAGGTCTTTGTGGTTAGTCTTTTAACAAAACCACAAGGATTTTACCAGTTGGCTCTTTCGAGCACCTAACAAGTATGCAATTCATAATCACCCAAAACCTCAATCAAGCATACCTATTTCTAGGATGATGCCCTTGACATGATTTACCCTCTATTTACACTTATTTCTAAGATTGCAAAAGGTAGTAAACCATAGGATCAATTGTACACCATTTCCTTATCCCCCTATAACCCACTTTTAAAGATGTTATAGTTTACCATATGTTCACCTCTATCTCTTTTTCAAGGATGATGATGGGTTTCTAGAGTTTGGGTGTTTCACCCATCAAACCCATTTGGAGATTTGTTATTTTCACCCATAAATTCCAACTAAGAAACCCAAATAATGGTGATTCCATACTCAAAAACTAAACTTCATGCAAATACCACAACACCCTCACACAATTACACTTTAGTTCAACATAATCCCAAGACTAAATTACTTAGCTACTTATTAAGAAAGTAATGAGAGATATACCAAAAGGATTATCCAAAGAATTTATTCTTCACAAAATACTAAGAATTTAGCTCTTCAAAATTAGCTACAGCCTTGCCCAATTAGGGTTCTTGCTTATGAGGTAAGCAATACCCAAAGAAGAAAGGGTTATTGCCTATATAAAGTTTGGGATTCGTCCAAGAGAAATTACAAAATTGTCCTAGGTCATACTCCCGCTTAGCTGCAATTGTGTAAGGTTGTCCGCAATCGCAGCCAACAAAATCGTGGTTGTGTTCTCCAATTGCACTATCTTGACCAACTTTGACTGACCGCGATCGCGGCTTGAGGACCGCGATTGTGGTAATTAAGGTTGAACTGTTCTAGGTCTTCAACTGCATTTCTTTTTCTTCCATTTGATCTCTTTTAGCTCCAATCCACAACCTTTTATCTTATCAACTATATACCTGCAAAATATGGTATTAGTGCATTTAAATCATGATGATACCTTATTTTCTTATATGAAATATGGTAGTGTGTACAAATAATTGGTGAAAATGAGTGGTAAAAAATCACCACTCATCATATAGGTGTCCCTTTTTCAACTAATTTCCTTACTTTATTTCTCAAATAACAAAAACTCAACCTCAATGACTAACTTGTCTCCAACTGAACTGAGGATGGAAGATGAACGTATATCCAACCCACGACATACTGATACCACACTGATACAAGCATAACCACATGAAAACTTATCAAAGTCAAAAATCTAAGGATGATTCACGTTACCAACTGCCATATTAATGTGGCATGGAAACACGATACTTTTGATGCTTAAAATCGTGAATTTCTGCATCAACTATGGGTGTTTTGTTAGATATAATGCACTTTGGTGTATATTGCCAGTAAAACAAGTCTACAATAATGTTTGAATGTAAAGAGAAGAAAAAGATCTGAAAAAGGCCAAAACTAATCAAGATATGAATTAGTTCACGAGTTGTATACTCAATATATGACTCGTACGAGGAATCGTACCTATAACAGAAGCAAACACCAGGACAAAATGCTAAGTAAGAGTAAGATAAGACTTGTGTATACGAGTCGTAAGCTGAGTACATGAGTTGTGTCAACCAATTATAAGCATTCCAGAATCAAGGACCCAAACAAAAGACCAAGTAAAGAAAAAATAAGACTCGTCTATACGACCCGTACACTGAGGATATAGTACGTACAAAGAAGTTGTGAGCATAACAGAATCTAAGATACTATTAAAAGTGTGAAGTGTTAGAAGTGTACGAGTCAAAATTCTGAGTACGACTCGTATAGGGCTGTCGTATACAAATTAGTGTTCAAGACTTGGAAGGACAAAGTCCCTGGTGGATACGAATAAAGGACACGAGTCGTAAATTCAGGTACGATTAGTAAGAAGAAGTTGTAAGATGAACAAAAATTTGAAGCCTTGGAAGATGAGACACTGGAACGGATACGATAAGGCAGGGTACAATTCGTATGATGTCGATACGAGTGAAGACCAAGTTGTACCGACTGCCGACTTAACTTTACCTTTCATATTTTTATTAGTATTTTAAGGTTATTTTGAGATACTATAAATACCCTATGGTTTATGTTTTATTAGGTTATGTTCTTTTACACTCTTTTACATATTATTACAATATTTTCATAATTGTTCTTGAGATTATAGGGTTTATTCAGTTAAAAACTTTGGAGTTTAATCATCTTATTCTTGTGCAATTGATTTTATGTGTTCTTTATTGATAATCATGGTTTATTGCATAAACATGAGTGGCTAATCTCCTCGACTAGAGTTGTGGGAACCTTGGGGGATTAACTATGTAGAGAAAGTGTGAGATTCAACTATTCTAGGGTTTCTGCATGTATCTTAATATTCTTCTTGATAATTAATCTCAAGTATCTACATTAACTTAAGATAGCCTTTATTCGCATTCATCCACTCAAGGGAGCTTGTAATTGGTAAAAGAAGATTAGGGCAGTGATTTTTGATTCACCTCCACTTTTTAGTTCCCACCATCTTATCTAATCACTTGATCCTACCCAGTGATAGTGAACTAAGGTTGTAGAAAGGGGAAACAAGGCAACACCTTGAGACTTACTCGATAAAGGGTGAAATTTTCTTTGAGCTTACCTGACAGTATATAATACCTATATTGTATACTTTGCATGCAGAACAATAGAACAGTTGTGTTGATCATGAGAAATTTATGAAGTTGAGAAGACATGGGGAACACAAACCCAGTATTTATCTCTTATTGATTACAACTCAAAGGAACTCAAGATTTGGTTACTACTTGCAATTGATACGAAAATATCCCTCCATTTTCTTTCCTGTACTGCTCGTGGATTACATTATGGTGAGCAACTATTCATGTTTTCCCTGTGGGGTCAACCCCAACCTAGTTAGGTTATTATATTTGCAGTCAACCACATTATACTTCTGAGAGGAGTATAGTTTTGGGTGACATCAAATTTTGGCGTCTTTGCTGAGGAAGACAGTTTGAGTAGTTAATTGAATTGGTGAAGTCGTGGGTTATTAATTTTTGTTTTCACTTTGGCATACGCCGGTGTATGCCAAGCACTAGAAGTAGAGGCAATCCCTTTCTCCCTTGTGATCCAGAACCAGAGATTATCCTTCAAACACCAAGAAGGATGTTAGGACAAGTTCGTGAAGGGGTTCAAGATCCCCCACCTGTGGATCCAAATGCATCACTCCTGCATGCTCCTTTAGATCCATAGAATATTATTGACTTACAAACACAACAACTATTGGAAAGAGAATATAGAGAAGCCAAAGAGGCCACACTTACTGTAGAGGTGGAGTTAGCTCCACAAGATGGACTAGTCAGGCTTAGATAGGTTGTTGATCATCGAATTCAGAGAGGCAGAGCTCCATTTATTCCAGCATATCAACACTTAGACCCATATAAAGAAGATGATGAAGATTTGGGTTATGTTGATCCTGCTGAGTCTGGAGAAATTATTCCTCCCACATTAGCCCTTACCGTGAAGTTTGATATCACCAGTGCAATAATCTAATTAGTGAATTTGATGGGTGTATTTTTAGGTGAAACTAAGGATGACACAAACATGTACCTTGCAAATTTTCTCGGGATCTGCACATCTTACACTATTCTAGGGGTTGATTAGAAAGCATTGAGATTGAGGTTGTTCCTATTTTCTTTGATAGGAGAAGCATCATTATGGCTAGGGGAACTTCCAAGAGGATCTATCACTACTTGGAATGAGTTAAAGAAATAGTTCTAAATAGATTCTTCCCTCTTGCATGGATGCTATAGTTGAAGGATGAAATTTATAATTTTAGACAGTTACCTATAGAATCTATATACGAGGCATGGTTTTAATTAAAGAAGAAGTTGAGCATGGCATCAAATCACTAAATCAGAGGATCTAACTTGTCAGAAATATTCTATGAATCACTGAATGACAGTTTGAGAGCTATGGCAGATATAATTTTAGGAGGGGCATTTATGAATCTTCATTGGGAAGCAGCATAGGAAATGCTAGATGATATTTTTGTGACCAACAGAAGATGGAATACTAAAGATTCAGAACATAGTGGTTGTTCATATGGTATTGGAGCAACAAATAATTATAGAGAAGTAAATGACATGGTAGAACAACTTCGTAAAGATATTGGGTTGCTTATGAAACAATTTACGTCATTGAGTACTGAGAAAGTGAATGTAGTTATGGCACAGAGGTCTACTTACAAACCATTCGAGAACTAATTTGAAGAAGAGGCAAAGTATCTTGATCGTAGATTTGCAGATTTTTGAGCCCAAGGGCAAGGGAATCAAGGTTGGAACACTTATAATGATAGATACAAAGATAGGAGTGGAGAGAGAGATGGTGATTGGTAGTGTAAAGATGACTATAAAGATAAGAGTGACAAGTAAATTACACCAGGTAGTCGAGATACAGAATCCAAATGGAGGCCCATTTGTCTAAGCTAGTCAAAGGGAAAGAAAGTCAAGAGAACTGCCTGATGGATATCAAAGCTGATCTATCAGGATTGAACCAGATAGTTGAGTCACATGCTACATCTATCAAGTAATTGGAGTAGAAATTTGGTCAGATGCCAGCAACGGTAAATCAGAGATAACCTGACACTCTTTCGAGCAATATAGTGGTAAATCCTAGAAATAATAGTCATTGCAATTCCATTATCACTCAGAGTGGTAAGGTTACTTCAGACCCACCTGTACCCATAATTGATGAGCAGAAGAATGAGGATAAGCCAATCAATGTTGGGAGTAACAGCAAGCAGAATGGAGGAGAAGAGAAGGCTACAGAGCCTGTGCTAAAGCCCACTCCAAGACCTCTCCCTCCTTATCCATAAAGAATGAAAAATAAATAAGAAGATGGGAAGTATCATAAGTTTTTGTCTATGTTAAAAAAGTTATCTGTCAACACACCGCTTGTAGAGAAATTGGAGCAAATGCCAGGATATGCAAAATTCATGAAGGATTTCATCATCAATAAGTGGTCAGACAGTTATGAGCCAGTCAACAATATTCATCATTACAGTACTATAGTTACTAAATCTTTTGTAGAAAAGAAGAAAGATCCTGGTGCTTTCACAATATCTTGCACTATTGGGTCTTTTAACTTTACTCAAGCATTATGTGACTTGGGGGCTAGCATAAACCTCATGCCCTTTATCGTATTCAAGTAGTTGGGATTGGGAGATCTCAAACCAACTACTATGAGACTAGTGATGGTTGATAGAATAGTAAAGAAGCCTGTTGGTCTCCTTTATGCCATTTTGGTAAAAGTGTATTTTTTTTATATTTCCTGCTAATTTTGTTATATTAGATTGTGAAGTGGAATTTTAGGTACCAATTATTTTAGGAATACCATTTTTGGCTACAGGTAAGATGCTGATTAATCTGGATAAAGGACATCTGATGTTGCGACTCAATGATGAACAAGTGACATTCAATGTATGCAAATCTATGAAGCAGCCTGACGAATTGAGAGTGGTGTATGTGATTGATGTATATGATGAGGAAACATATTCATTCTAGGATGTTGATGCATTTACTCCATGGGATGATGGTTTTGATGTAATTTTTCCTGTTGAAGAGAACTAGATGTCGAAGCTCTAGCAGCTGTGACCATGAATTTTGACTCTGTTGGTAGCAAGTAGTATGAGGACCTAGGAAGTGCACTGCATAGGAGTGGTTATAATTTTGCACCAAAGAATCTTGATTTAGACTTGACGAATAGAACTACTCCACCTGCTCGCCCATCCATTGAGGAACCACCGGTGTTAGAGTTGAAGGCCCTCCCATCTCACTTGTGATATGCATTTTTAGGGGCCAACAACACTTTGCCAATTATTATTGCAGCTGATATAAAGAATTCAGAATTAGAAGCATTATTGTCAGTATTGCAGAGATTTAAGAGGGATAATGGATGGTCACTGCAGATATTAGGGGTATTTCACCTGGTTTGTGTACTCACAAAATACAACTTAAATCAGATTGTGTTCCATCTATTGAACATTAGTGTCGAATCAAGCCTCCTATATAGGAGTTGGTGAACAAAGAAATAATCAAGTGGTTGGATATTGGTGTAGTGTATCCTATTGCTGATAGCAAGTGGGTCAGTCCGGTACAATGCATTTTGAAGAAAGGTAGAATTACTGTGGTGCCTAACAAGAAGAATAAGCTAGTGCCTATGAGGCCAGTCACTGGATGGAGAGTTTGCATGTATTTTAGAAATTTGAATGCATAGGCCCAAAAGGACCATTTTCCTATGCCTTTCATGGATCAGATGTTAGACGGGTTAGCAGGCAGAGGATGGTATTGTTTTCTTGATGGGTATTAAGGCTATAATCAGATCACTATTGCACCTGAGGACCAAGAGGATATGACTTTTACATATCCTTATGGGACTGCTGTATTCAAGAGAATGCCATTTGGGCTATGCAACGCCCCAACCATATTTCAGAGATATATGATGTTTATTTTCTATGTTATGGTCAAAGACAACATTGAAGTTTGTATGGATAATTTTTCAGTTGTTGGTGGTTCTTTTGAAGACTGCCTAAAAAACTTGGCGAATACTCTCCAAAGGTGTGAAGAATGCAACTTAGTCCTTAATTGGGAAAAGTTCCATTTTTATGGTCAAAGAAGGAATTGTTCTTGGGTACAAGATTTCAAAAAGATGCATAAAGTTTGATCGAGTAAATATTGAGGTGATTGAAAAATTACCTTACCCAATTTCTATGAAGGGAATTCAGAGTTTTCCAGGAATCCATTTTTTTATAGGCGATTTATCAAGGACTTCTCAAAGATTGCTAATCCTGTTTGCAAGCTTCTTGAGAAGGAGGTTAAATTTAATTTTAATGATGCATGTAAGAAGTCTTTTGAAATCCTAAAAAGAGAAATTAGTAACTGCTTCAATCATTGTGTCTCCTGATTGGTACTCACCTTTTGAGATTATGCGTGACGCTAGTGGATTGGCCTTAAGGGTTGTACTAGGCCAACGGAAAGAAAATATCCTTCATCTCATCTACTATTCTAGAAAGTCACTAAATCTTACTCAAAATAACTATACCGTGATGGAGTAAGAGTCATTGACAGTGGTTTTCTCCTTTAAAAAGTTTAGATTGCCTTTGAAAAGTTTAGATCTTAGTTGATGTCGACAAATATGGTTGTGCACACTGATCATGCAACATTTCAGTACCTAATGGCTAAAAAAGATGCAAAGCCTAGGATTATTCGGTGGGTACTATTGTTGTAAGAATTTGACTTTGAGGTGAAGGACAAAAAAGACACGAAAAATCAAGTTGCGAATCACTTGTCTAGACTAGAGGAGGAAGCTATGCAGAAGGTTGCTACTGGGTTGGAGATTGATAATAGTTTTCTAGATGAGCAGATATTAGCAGCTTCCCAAGGTCTAATTCCATGGTTTGTATACTATGCAAATTACTTAGCGAGTGATCTAGTCCCAGAAGATCTTTCATAGAAGCAATGGAAGAAGTTCATGCATGAGGTAAGAAAAATTTTCTGGGATAAACCTTACTTATTTAAAATTTGTGTAGATGGAATCATTCACATATACATACCTGAGGTGAAGATGATGAGCATACTTGAAGCATGTCATTCATTGCCAGTTGGGGGTCATCATGAAGGGGCCCGCACAGCTCACAAAATCCTATAATGCGGTTACTATTGGCAACCATATACAAAGATGCTCATGATTTTGTGTCTACTTATGATCAATGTCAGTGAAAAGGTACTATTTCTGGAAGACATAATCTACCTATGAATCCTATTTTAGAATTAGAAGTATTTGATGTATGGGGCATAGATTTCATGGGACCTTTCTTGAGTTCGTTTCACATAAAATACATACTTATGGCTATAGACTATGTTTCAAAATGGGCAAAAGAAATTGTGCTTCCTAACAATGAAGCTCGTAGTGTCACTATATTTTAAAGAAAGAATATCTTTTCTCAATTTGGTATGCCACATGCTATTATTAGTGAAAGAGGGTCATAGTTTTGTAATTACCTATTCAAAAGTCTCTTGAAAAATATGGAGTGAACCATATGGTGGTAACACCCTATCATTCCAGACTGGTGGACAGGTTGAAGTATCTAATAGAGAAATCAAGTCCATATTGGCAAAGACTGTGAATGCCAGTAAGACTGATTGGGAAAGAAAGTTAGATGATGCATTTTTGGCTTACCACACAGCTTACAAAACCTGCATAGGTGCTTTACCTTATCAGCTTTTGTATGGCAAGGCTTGCCATTTACCAATTGATCTTGAGAATAAAGCACTATGGGTGTTAATAAAGCTAAATATAGAGTGGAAGAATGCAAAAAAGTCAAGGATGAATAGAATCAATGAGTTGGATGAATTACGGCTCCAGGCATATGAAAGTTCAGCACTTTACAAAGAAAAAATGAAGTTGCATCACGACCGCAAGATTGAGAAGAGGGTATTTGAAAAAGTGACCAGGTGCTACTATATAATTCCAAGCATCATTTATTTCCAGGTAATCTAAGGTCGAGGTGGAATAGTCCATTCATAGTTTTAAGAGTTTATACCTATGGTGCCTTAGAACTAAAGAGGGGCGGTGATCTCTCGTTCAAGGTAAACGGACAAAGAGTAAAGCACTATATAGGGAATTCTAAAGAAGTAAATGAAGTAGTTAAGATTGACCTTGAAGGTTGAGTAATCAAGGCAATTGCATCATGCCGCAATGTTAAATCAAGCACTGCGTGGGAGACAACCCACAGGCTAGTTGGAGAAATCTGAGTACCCTACTTAGCCACATTGTACCGTGACGTTAAATCAAGCGCTGTGTAGGAGGCAACCCATGTTTTGGTATTTATTTTACAGGGTAATATGTTTGTTCAATGTGTAGGGTTAATAATTTTAGAAAATATCAAGAAAAGTTGAAGAAGCTTTTGGTCAACAGAATCTTTACGAGTTGTATATAGAGGGCACAACTAGTAAGTAGGGGTCGTACAGACCTGGGAAGAAAATCAAATTTAGGTAACCGTTTCTGGAATGGATACGATTCTCAGAATGAGTCGTACCCTCAAGATACGATTGGTCACCTTGAGTCGTACCCACTCCAGAAACCCAGGTAAGTTCCAAGTTTGTATGAGTCAAATAAATGACCCGTAAGCCTAGGTAAGAGTCGTATATACAATTTGTACCCATGCTTACTAGGTTAAATCTCAGGTTGACCCGGCCCAATCATTCAATTAATAGGAAAAAGGTACCTGATCGGGCACCCATTCCACCAACTCGTACCCACAACACATATTACCCTAAATTTAAGCTTCAATCCATAAAATCAACTTGTTTTTAACATGATTTATCTACCAAAAACTTCAAATCTTTCAATTTTTGTGATTCAAACTCGGTTTTGGAAAGCAATAGGATTCAAAAACAAGAACTCAATTTCTCAAATCACCAAGTTATTTATCTTAATTCTCTTTACTTTCAAGTTGAAATGAGTAGTTTTTGCTACTAGGAACTTAGTTTGAGTAGGTTTTATGCTAATGTTGATTTATGGGTACCCTAGCTTAGTTATTTGGGTTGAAAGTAGGAAATTGGGGAAGAACTGGGTTTAGAAAATAGATTTGATATATTTGTGTAGGTTAAAGTAATAGAAATACCTGAAAATAGTAGGGGTATTTTAGGATTTTTCTAAGGAGTAAAACTTTAAAGTTGGACTTCTATGTTGCAGTGGATATGAGACCTCTTACGACTCATACCCATCGGTACAGGAGTCATAATGGGACTCGTACCCTCTAACAACATGGAAGTCTTAACACATTTAAGGTTCTGGAAGGGATACGACTCAAACTTACGAGTCTTACCCAGACCATACGACTCGCATAGACTTAGTCAGACCCACCTGGGATGATTAAAATTAAAATAAATGTTCCTGATTAGCCTACAACTATTTGTAACAAGTCGTACCCAATCGGTACGACCAATACCCACCACTCGTACCCGAATTAAAACAAACACATTGAACTTTAGTTTTAAAATTTTCTTTTCTTTTCTTTACTTAGTTACTAATAATGTTGTATTTGCAGGAAGCATGCCTTCGATAAACGCTTCCTTATCCAAGTAAGTTGCAAAGAAGGACACTAAGCAAGCACCAGAGCTAGTGAAAAATTTAGTAAGTCCGAGTATAAGACCTTATTCGAAAGCAGTAGGGAAGTTTATGGCAGAGCCTCTAAAAAGAAAACTGCACAAAAAGGGGAAGAAGGTAGTTCCCCAAGACTCAAACTCACCCCCAAAGGGGCCACGGAGAAAGAATCCTACTACATCTCCCCCCACACACCTCAACTATCTTCCGATGATGATAATGTTAATAATGAAGATGATAATGATGATGAGGCTGAATCCAGTTTGGAATAGGTAAATTTTGAGCATGCTCAAGATATGGGAGATGTGAATGAAGTGCCACCAATAGCCCGACAGGACCCACCACTAGCACTCACCACTGCCTTAGTACCTATCATTGAATAATGAGGTATCCCATATTGTAGGATACATTTAAAAGTGGGTTGTTCAGGATTTCAGGTGGAAAGATAAATTGAGTACTATATCCGGAGAGAAGAATTACTACTATAGTGATGTCAGAGTTTCCTGAGTTTGAAGAGCACTTTTGACAATATGGATTTGAATGTATGATGAGAGTGCCCGAATATATAGCAAGGTCCTAGTTCGCGAGTTTTACACAGCATACAAGGGTGAGATGCAGAGGCAATATCCACAGGGCCAATTCTGGAAGGGAGTCGATCCTATTACCTCCTTTATGATTTATGGAGTTTGGGTTGATATTTATCCCTGAACTATTGGGAGATTCTTGTATGGGATGGAATATCAGGCCTCGACCAACACAACAGAGATGGAATTCAGGATGGAAAAAATAAGAATGATTACTAAGAGGACGTTGGGTTCTGAGGATAACATGGTAATTTTTGGTAGATTGTGGAGCGTATTGCTTCTAATGGAGTGAATGCAGTCTGGGTTGTAGGAGGCTCCGGGGTGGTCCCACAACAAATAAAGAAGAGTACCCTCAACTTTAAGGGTAAGGCTTGGTGGACACTAGCCCGACACCGGTTGTGTCCTACGACAAGAGATGTTGTTCTGAGCTCGGTTTGGGATACTATGATAACCGGCTTCACAGTTGGTTATGAGTTTGATGTTGGTAAGTTCTTATCTCGCGAGGTGATAGATAAGGTGGTTGAGGGTCAAAAGGCATTATTTTCCTACCCTTGCATGATTACACAGGTTTTTTTGTTGCAGGTGTGCTAGAACTCCCTGTGATTGATGAGAGGATTGAGACCAGGAGGATATTTGACATTGTCCTAATTAGAGATGTATCCAACCCTCTAGCTTGACTGATAAAATAGATTGCAGATATTATGGTAGGATCGTTCCCTCAGGATGATCAGATTGACATACCTTTTACAGCTGCGACTACTGAGGCAGAGTCATAGACAACGGGCGCACCTACAGATGCAACGGGTACTTTTAGTTCCCTATCACCAGTCTAGTATGTGCCGCCAAGACCTCGAGGTATGCCACTCGGTGTTATGATTATTTCACAGTCCCTCTAGATGGATTTTATGGCAAGGCTAGCCATATTGGAGGCTAGAGTGGGTCACATAGAGGGTGGGGTGCGACTATGGATTGACTCCTAGCTTGAGCAGCAGGATAGGTGAGTCCAGATCAGATTAGATGCTTTTGATTCGAGGATGACTCAACAGTTGAGAAACAAATAGATGACTAGTGTTATGAAGCTGAAAATAAAGATGGTAGAGATTAAGACGATGGTGCATAAGCTATACGATAGATTGGTGATTCCAGAATTAGTGGTTGAGATAGTGATGCCCTCTATCCATATATTGAATATTTGGGCTATCCTAGAGCAAAGAATTGAGGATAAAGTGGAAGGAAGAAGAAAAAAGATCGAGCAGTTGAGAAGAAGGCCTGCAGTGAGAGTATACAGGATGAGCGAGACCTTAAGACAAGGGTCCACAATATAGACATAGGAGATGGTGGATTGAGAGCTCTAGTTACTAATTTTGTAGGGGTTGATGTTATGCCCCCGTCTACTATTGATTCAGTACCAATTGATGGGATGATAGATGATAAGAGTGGGACCCAATCTGCGGGCCTATGTATGGAGGTTGATGCACCGGCGCCTTAAATTCCTAGGTATGATCTTTATCCTAACTCTATTTTTATTTTTGTAGCACTGGGGATAGTTCAACGATTTTTAGTTGGGGTGGGGGTTATTCCATAAAATTTGGGAGTAATGAAAAAAAAGATGTAGCTAAAAATTGAAAGTTTGTTATGACTTGCAGGTTTGATGTAGGTAGCTGAGATAGGGAGTAGATCAACTTGCCTATGGTAGCGGACTATTTTTTATTATTTTTTTTGAAGATTTTGAAAAATTTCAGTTGTATTGAAAGATTTTATTTTGATTTTTAATTCATGATTGTTGAAACACTGCTGATTTGAAATGCTATTGTGGAAAGTTGTGTTTGAGCCCCCTTTCAAAAAAATTTTGTTTAAATAATTGTGTGATTGGTATACGTGTGTGAGATTGGTGTGAATCTAAATATGGAATTAGGATTAGGGATAGAAAAGTTAGGGACAAAACATTTGCATAGTTAGATAACTTGTACCTAATAATATAGCCTTGTGCAAGTGTGCGTGAGATGTACTGAGCTCCTGGTGTGTTGGAATCTAGAACTTGCCCGGTTGCTTTTACCTAGGTCTAGGATAGTTATATTGGAGATGATCATATGCCCTTTTTGTGTCAATCCAATTGAGCCTAAAATGCCCTTACCGAATGAATGAGTCCCCTTTGATCCAAATAGTTGAGCCTTCATAGACCAATTTTTCTTGTTACACCTATCACCTTCCCGTTTACCTTACAATAAACCTGTTTTGGCCCTGGCCCTCTTGAGGACACTATGCACCTCAACTCATATGAATAACCTAAGTTGATGGGGGCTATTATTGGGTTGCGTGAGAGAAGATGAGTTTGAAGAAAATAGGGTAGAAAGAAAATAGTTGAAACCTGAGCAGGTGCAGTGAAAAAAAAAGAAAGAAAAGTTGCAATGAAAATAAAAAAAAAGAATAAGAAAAATAAGTGCTAGAAAACCACACCTGACCCAAGTAGAATATTCTTAAAAGAAAAAAGGGAGACATAAGGGTGGAAATAAAAGAAGAAAAAAGTGAGTGGACCCTAAGAAAGGCGTAGTCATAAAATTAATCCCAAAAAGGTATCATACCAGCCCCAAGCCTACGTTATAAGCCAAATAAAGTCCTATATTGATCTTACCTTAACTATATGACAACTTAGGAGAAGATCATAAGGGCAAGCCTATCGCATTCTGTATACACCGGTGGTACTTCTTTATGAGTGAGAGAGTCGTTTGTTATATCCCTGAATAGATTGATTTATCCAAAAGGAGAGTGAGTGGTATTTCTTTGACTGTGAGCGCACATGGGTTATACTGCTAGGTTGCTAGAATGTTTGATTAAAGTAATCTGTGTCTATGCCCAAGTGTCTATTTCTAATATAATGCCATAATCAGATTCCCTCATGTTTCTAAGTATGCTAAATTACTATATGCAACTGAGTTTTGACAGTAGAATAAAAGGGGAGAGTAATAAGATTGAAATTAAGTTCAAAATCATATACCATGGGTTGCTTGAGAACTACCTGTTTAAGCATCGTCTTGGTGCTAGAAAATATTTATTTGGTTTTGTTTGCCTAAGGACATGCAAAAGTTTAAGTTGTGGGTGTTGATGTGGAGTGGAAACATGACACTTCGATGCTTAAAACCGTGAATTTCTGCATGAACTTAGAGTGTTTATGTTAGATATTATGCTCTTTAGTGTATATTTCAAGTAAAACAGGTCTACAACAGTGTTTGAATGAAAAAGGAAGAAAAAGATCTGAAAAAGGCAAAAACTGATCAAGATACAAATCGGTTCACGAGTCGTATACTCAACATACAAATCGTAGGAGGAATCGTACCCAAACAGAAGCAAACACTAGGACAAAATGCCAAGTGAGGGTAAGATACGACTCATGTATACGAGTCGTAAGATGAGTATACGAGTTGTGTCAACCAATCATAAGCATTCCAGAATCAAGGACCCAAATGAAAAACAAAGTGAAGAAAAGGTACAACTCGTCCATACTAGTCATACACTGAGGATATGATACGTACAAAGTAGTCATGAGAATAACAAAATGTAAGCTACTATTCAAGGAGTGAAATGTCAGAAGTATACTAGTCAGAAGTCTGAGTACGACTCTTATAGGGATGTCATATACAAACCAGTGTTCAAAACTTAGAAGGACAAAAGTCTTAGGTGGATACGGATGATGGACACGAGTCGTACACTCAGGTACGACTCGTAAGAAAAAGTCGTAAGCTAAACAGGAAGTTGAAGCCTTGGGAGATGAGACACTGGTACAGATGCAACAAGGCAAAGTACGACTCATATGATGCCAATACGAGTGAAGACTGAGTCATACCGACTCCCAACTTACTTTACCTTTCCCATTTTTATTAGGATTCTAAGGTTATTTTGAGATACTATAAATACCATAGGGTTTATCTTTTATTAGATTACGTTCTTTTAACCTCTTTCACATATTATTACAATACTTTTACAATTGTTCTTTAGATTTTAGGGTTTATTCAATTCAAGACTTTGGAGTTTAATCATCTTATTCTTGTGCAATTGATTTTATGTGTTCTTCATTGATAATTATGGTTTCTTGCACAAACATGAGTGGCTAATCTCCTCGACTAGGATTGTGGGAACCCTGGTGGATTAGCTACGTAGAGGAAGTGTGAGATTCAACTATTCTAGTGTTTCAGCATGTATCTTAATCTTCTTCATGATAATTAATCTCAAGTATCTGTAGTAACTTAAGATAGACTATATTCACATTCATCCTATCAAGGGACCTTGTGATTGGGAAAAGCACATTAGGACAGTGATTTAGGATTCACCTCCGCCTTTTAGTTCCCACCATCTCATCTAATCACTTGATCCTACCCAGTGATGGTGAATGAGGTCGTAGCAAGGGGAAACAAGGCAACACCCCGAGATTTACCTGATAAAGGATAAAATTTATCTTTAAGCTTACCCGACAATTGATAATACCTATCTTGTAGACTTTGCATGCAGAAAAACTAAATAGTTAAGTTGATCACGAGAAATTTACGGAGTTGAGAAGCCAGGGGGAACACAAACCTAGTGTTCATCTCTTATTGATTACAACTCAAAAGCGCTCAAGATTTGGTTACTACTTGCGATTGATACCAAAATATCCCCCTATTTACTTTCTTGTACTGCTCGTGGATTACATTAAGGCAAACAACTATTCAGGTTTTCCCTATGGGGTCGACCCCAATCTAGTTGGGTTATTATATTTTCAATCGACCAAAGTTTTGGACGACATCAAATTTTATCCAAATATAACATTCTTTTGGCTTTCCAAACCTGCTATCCACTCCAAACCAAGTAGAAAGTCATCTGAGTCATGTCCGTAACCCAATCAAACTAAACTTGGAGAACTAAAGTTGATCCACTAAAATCCATAATGGCCAACTTAAGGATAAAACCATAAGGTGCTACCTGGACACACAAATGGTGATGACCAATGTTTACAACCTACTACCAATGCTGCAACTAGTCTGGATGAACTTCAAAATTGATATTCGGGAGTCCAAAGCGTAAATACTTAAAATTGAATGATCCACTCCAGAATGTACCACCAACTGGGAATGAAACCATGCCAGACCCAACTCGAGTACACCCTTTTTGCTGAGAAGACAATCCAAAATTTTTGAAAAAATTAAGAACCAAGGAGAAATGTAGATGCGACCATCATCAAGTGCCAATGGGCTATCATCTGAACATCTTTCAACTACAATCCATTTCAATTGAAGAAGTCTGAATAGGTTGACAAAAAGTAGGCTTAGCCAGACTATAGATGAAAATGACCAACTGACATAAATTTGGAAATAAAGACTACACCTAAGCTCTACAACTCAAAGCTAAAACCTCAACATTGATACTAAATCATTCGGTCTCAACTATCCCAACCAATCTTATAAATGAGCAAGCATCCAAAAGCCAAAATCTATCATAACCCTTAATCCGCTATTCAAAAGAGTCAAGATTCCAAAACTTGAGCTAACAATTCTAAACCAAGGGCAAACACCCAACTCATCCTCAATATAAAAAATCAGGCATATCTCTACTGGTTCTTACTAGAGCCAAATCAAACTATAGCTAAAGAATAAAACAACAACGGAGGATAAACCACAGGCTTAAAGCATAAGAAATCAACTCCATATACGCTGGAGGGCATGAGTCATTAAAGCATGCCTAAGAACTAACCAAGGCTGCAAACCTTATTAGTGATAACCACAACTCTAGCAACTCAAAGAAATACAACCTTATCCAAAAGCTGATAAACCTTATGCCCCATCTAAATAAAAAAATACCCGTAGGCACATATTACAATGGTGAAGTTCTCCACGAAGTCACATTACTTTGAGCAAATACGAAATGAGGATTTTCTTAATCCACCCATGCAAAACAACCTTAACCCAATTAAACCATGAATCGTATCACAAAAGAGTAGAGTACCAATCTGAACATCTATATCAAGGTTAAGACCACTGCCGAAAAGTAAACCAAGAAAATTAAGATAATGAATTCCCAATTGGCTAACTTAAGAAGTGGTCATAGGAAATGATCACCTATCTCTATTGCCCTCAACTTCACTGGAACAAAAACCACATCACTATAAGAATAAAGCATCCAATTCCACACCAATGCCAAGACCAAAGCTTTCATAAGAAGATGAATCCAACAAAATAGAAACGCGACCTAAGACTTTTCGACACTAACATCAGCACTATCACTGGGCAATGAAGTAGCCAAATTAAAAGAACAGATCCTAAATTGGTCAAACTCATATACAGGCTATAATGAGAAGGAAAACCAATTCTAAAATCTCTGCAAACTAGAATGCAAGTCCTTGAATCTCAAACTAAAAAACAAGTAATAAAACAAAATTACCAACTCTAGAACCATAACAAAACCATGGAAGGCCAACCTACTTTCACTTTCATATCCCACTCAATAACTAATCTAAACTCTCCAACTAAAGAGGAAAATGATAAACCCCAACTTTCTATTAAAGGGAAAACCATCTAACTGCGCTATCTGCCTAGGACAACAAACAAGAATCCCAAGGAAGGGGGTCCTAACTAGATAATGCTAGTCTAGCCGCCAATCAACTAAGAATCAATCAACATAAAAACAATGACAATAATGACAATAAATCAATGTCAAAATAATGACAATAACGACAACAATAATAGAAATACCACTATAAGGAGTAGATGGTATCAAAAAAGGAAATCAATGACAAGTACTACTCGGGGCCATAAGAAGGCCAATATGCCCCTATAAATGAGACCTAAAACAAAATGTTACACGACTAGAAAAATATCAATACCGATCCACACTATCCACTATTAAAAGAAATCATCTACCGGGGTAGTCAAATAATCATAAAATCTACACCAAGGCACATAACAATTAATATAAAAATACCAAGGTATATAATCATTGATAGGTATGAAAACCTCAATCCAAATCAAATAGAAGGTAGATGTAAGAAATAAAAGTCATACCTATCACGATAGAAACCCAAAATCATAAGCATTATATGCTCAAATGAGTACGAATTTGAGCAAGTTCATACTTAGACTAAGCGTATAAATCATAATTTGAGGCAGTAAATGCACCACCTCTAGATGAATGTGCCAAAAAACCATGAGATTGATTTAGATGAGATAAATGACTTATAATCCCACACAGGGGAGACTCTCTAGACCAATGACCTATCACTTTATAGTCATAACAAACCCTAAAGCCCTAACCTAGCCAGAAACATGGGCTAACCAACTGATGCCGGGGACACTCCCTACTGAAATGACCATCCCCTGTAATCATAAAATACCTTAGGAACTCTAGGTTGGCGAGGAACATATGCTAACTCTATCTGAACAACCAAATCACATCTGGGGAGATATCTAGATCAATGGTCAATCTTTACACAACCAAAATAAGCTCCTAGAACACTATAAGATACTGGATGTACTGATCCAAAATGGTCGCCACAGCCTAAAGATCTATGTCGGAAACTTTAAAAGATTTGATAAGAACTTTGCCCACTATGACCACCATGATTGATCTGAGAGCCACTTGTAGTTTGGGATGCTATCTGTGTAGAACTGATAGGCTGCAAGTACAGCTAATGTGCATTAGGAGGATCCTCACTCCCAGATAGAATACTAATAACACTATACTATTGACATAGCCTCTTACCGCCATCTTCATATATCGTAGTACATGCACTCTCCGTGGCCCTCGCGTGATCAACAACCTGAGGTAAGATAACCCAACTACTATTAAATGTTCCAATGTCAAACAGAGTGGCAAAGCTAATCCTCCAAAAATCAGCACACTATATAATTCTCTAAATAATATAGTATAGGAATATATCTGTCCCATTCAAGAAACCTAATCTCATTTTTCCTCCATTTAAAAAAGAATTGGCTACTTTTTTTAATGCATTTAAAAAATAATGACCTTTTTTTTAAAATACTTTAATTTTAACTTTTCACATAGCATGTTTAAGATCACAAGATTAAAGGATATTTTGATAAATTTGACATAACTTTAATTTAGGACCACAAGATTTAAAAGTCTTCTTTATTTTATTAAACTCTGTGTTAAGTCAAACTAGGTCATTCTTTTCAAAATGGAGGGGGTACTGTGAAACCGACAAGGAATCCTATTGAACCCCAATAAATCCAACTCTGGTATGAAAATTGCTTAATGTACAAGACATTATCATCGGTTATAGGGTATTTTTAAGAAGGCTTGAAATTTCCAATGTTGAACTTTGAAAGGCTAAGGTGGTCACAAACTCTATCGGAGCTTGGGCGGGTAAGTACTATCATGGAACCCGTACGGTGGCACCTTTCCAACCAATAGGTATATATGTATAAATATAACATACCGAGATAGGGAACAAGGCTTAACATGAACTTTAAAACATTAGTTTGGGATGTGTAGCATAACCATCATAATAGTACCCATGGAATATATGGGCCCCAACTCTCAACCCCTGGTCGAGCCCTAGTGCATGTAGTCGCACAAATTGGAGAATAATCATAACATATATGCATAAGAGACTCAAACCTCCCGATCATTAATTAAGGGTGACATGAACACCCAATCAAAAGAAAGAGAGACTCGAACACCCGACCATTTAGATCCTTACACTAGCAAACACGGTTTCCAATGTTGGTCCCTCGGGACCTCTACAAATTAGCTACATAACCCCCTTTAAACATAATTAAAACATTTACATAGATTCTTATCCCTTAAGAAAGGAGTCAGTCCTTTAGGCATACCATAGGTATCGTTATACCCTTACGCTTGCAAGCTTATTTATTTATCCAAACTAAACCACTTAGCCAATAGGGACTCTAACCCCTTAACCCATGGGACGCCAAACCATTTAGCCATTTGGGACTCTAAACCAATGCCAACAAGACTCCAACCTATTTATCCAAATAAGACTCCAAACCATCAGCCAATAGGACTTTAAAATATTTTACCAATTGGGACTCAAACCCGTTTAGTCGATTGGGACTCAAACCCATTTAGTCAACTGGGACTTAAACCCATTTATGTTTCAATAGGCTTTTTATCCCATGTAATAGTTCAATATGCATAATTTCATGTACAAAACTAATTTCACAAGATTGGGTTGAGGTTATTACTAATTCAATTATCAAGACTCACAAAATTAGTGAAATTCATAACCCCCTAGTTTATTCACCATGCCCATGCACCCCACTAGTTTAAAACCATTGATAAAGCATGAAAAGTCACATATAAACCATGGGATCATCATTTAAGAAAATAATCATTCAAAACCCTCAACCCATGTTCCAAAACCAATATCAAAACCAGAAAAATGACAATTTAAAAACATATGACTTAACAAAATAGTACTTGGTAAAGAGTAACATGCCTTAATCACTAAGAAATTTGGAGAAGAAACCACCTTGAGCCCTAAAAGAACAAACTCTTGAAACCCTAGGTTTGCCTTTAAATGGGGAATTTGAGAGAAGAGATGAGAGAAATTGTTTGAGTAATGAGGGGTTATAGGGTCCCTTAGGGTATTTTAGTTCATGTGTCTCAATTAAGGAAATAGGAAAATGTTGAAAGTGCCCTTAATAAAAACATAAAAAATTATCGCTAGTGACCACGGGTGACCTTACGACTCATAGGGTCTCCTTATGAGTCATCACCACGACTCATAATCAGAGTAGTACCTCAGGGCATCCTTACTGGTCAGGTCACGAGTATCACCCTACGACTCGTGACCAAACCATACAAATTCTATAGTTGTAATCGTGGTCACAATAAAAAATATAAGCAATCAAAATAGTGAGACCAAGAGCCCCATATTACAACTAGTAGGGTTTCACCATGACTCATTAAGGAAATCTTGGATAACTTATTGGTCAGGCTATGATTTGTACATTACAACTCATAAGGAGTTTTTACGACTCGTTAAGCTCAATTCGTACCCAAGGCAAAAATAAAGACAATCCTCACTGGTCACTTTACGATTTGGGTCCTATGAACCATAGTGGCACCTTACGACTCGTACGGTGAGTCGTTATTTGGGCAGCTAGCTAAAGGGTCAAGAAATTTTTAGGGACCAAAATATGGGGTGTTACATTCTCCCCTCTTAGGATTATTCATCCCCGAATGATAATACAGGGCACCCATTAGCACGATTTAACACAAAACACAACCACACTTTTCTTTAACAAAGACAAAAAACAAAGATATTAAGGAATACACATAACTTAAGATGGATTATCCAAAGCAGAAAACAAGAATGGATATTGGGACCTCACGTCCTATCTAGCTTCCCAAGTAGTTTTCTCCTTCCTAAATAAAGCATTTAGTAACTCATACATGTAAATGTGCTTCTCTATTATGCTATTTAGCTACGAACACAACACTTTACCATTTCAATCTCCTAATTCCTCCACGAAATACATAAATATGAGGGCCTGAGTATTACTGTGTATTTCTTTCTATGTTAAAGACCATCTTAGAGTTAAACATGCTAGAGTAAGCTATAGGACCCTATACTTTATGCCCTTCCAATGATACTACTCCATCCCATCACTATAATTGAAAAACCTCAAGTCTTAAATTAAGGAGTACTTCACATCAAACAATATTCACTCCCTTATCTATAGAACCACTATGCTTCCGTAGAGACTACCATACTACCAAAGGAGAGTCACTACAGAACTAGAGTATAAGCATCAGAGATGGGATGGTTACTTCTCAATTAGGACCTCTATCCGCCGTACTACTCAAATTGAGACTTGTGAAATGAGACATGGTACACTAGGCATGAAATACTTCATAGCAACCACCTAAATCATAAGTAAAGGGTTGTTCCGACGAAAACATAACCTAGCCTAAGTTCTTCAGACTGGGTACAATGAGAGACATGAGTGCATACATCATGGGTCATATAACATAAAGCTGAGAGTTATATATTCAAGAAGTAGGATATTTACTACTGCTCTAAGCTATTTTATCTCATTCTAAATACTGAGAATGGTCACGAGTTTGAATATATAGAATCACTTTAGGCTGGGACATGACATAAAATGAATTGGTAGAAACTAGAACATATAGTTCCTTAGAACCAAGCATAAAGTGAGACATGAGTTTATGGGTCACATACGTCATAAGATAGTGCTGAAATACTTGTAAGCTTGGATTTTCATGAATCATTATTATTTATAGTACAGGGGTTGGATCATGGACATAAATTATCGAGAGAACTTGGACCTTAGGCATAGGCACAAGTTTAATACATCAGATATTGGTAGAATGTCCTCTTAAACCAAAGTAGGAGGAAATTTGATAGAACGTTAGTAGATTTATCATGAACCTTCCCTGAAAATCACCATAATGAGAAAATTTAAGATCATCCTGTAAGACCCCACAAAATCCTAAGCTTAATTCAGTCAATTAATGCTTGCCAAGGGGTCCCAGACTTAGAAAATTCTAGCTAATATTTTCAGACTAAGTTTAATTTAAGCCTTCGAAAGTTGATAATCTCATTTCACGACCTTAAATTCCTTTAAATATATATATCTTAGTTAATTCATGATTAAGGATGTTAATAGGGATTCCCAAACGAGTTTCAGATTTTTCGGACCTCATTTAGACCAAGTTTTAGTGTCAAAAATAGTGAGTCAGAGCGATGTTGGCGCGTCGCATCATCCATCGCGTCGATAAATAAAATGTTCCTCATCTCAAGGAAATTTCCAGTGAGCCAACGCGATGTCGACGTGACATGTTGGCTATTGCTGTGGTGCCAACAATGCCGTGCGTTAACCAGTGCATCAATACCCAATTTTCAGTCATTAAATTAGTCACGACCCCAGGATTATTTTAGTATTTTTCCCACCCCTATATATCCCTAAAATATGAGATTTATCCATTATTCACCCAACTACACTTGTTTTCTCTCAAATTCTCTCAAGAACAAGCATTAGGGTTCTTAGTTCTAGACTCAAAACTTAAGAATTTCACCGTCAATCTTCTTAAAGTCAAGTATTAAGGTATGTTAGATGTTGATTCATGGGTCACTTCCACCCATAAAGTTCAAGATTCCTTTTTCTAAATTCAAAGATTATATATTTATGAGTTTTCATGAATATTGTGAATTGATATTCATGTTCATGTTGTTGTTGGGTGTTGATTCATGTCTTAGATTACAAGTTTCAAGATTTGATCTTAGTATGTTATGAATTACATAATATTCATGATAAAACCTTAAATTTACAAGTGAGTTGATGTAGCTATGATGATTTAGATGTATTGATTGTTGTATGACCAAAGCATGCTCCCAGATATGTTTGAAAAAAAGGCCTATGTGAATGAGATAGAGTCATTATAGTATGTTTACAAGACATCCCCAATTATGTATAAATTAATACATTCCACATATTTGATGAAAGACCTTATTTAATGAATCATGAGACGTTAATATGATTCTCTATACATTTACAAGTTTATGACTTTCAAGTGCTAGATGAAATGCCTCATTGATTGTATTATTAATGATAGACCATTGTCATGTTATTCAAGAATTGTCATGCTTATATTATCCATGCTATCGAGTCCTGAGGGTATTTATTACCCAATAATTTAGTTGTGTGCCTAGAGCCAGTGTCAGTTTTAAGACAATCTCAGTCGTGCCACAATCAGTAGAACTTAGTCAGTTAAAGAACTTAGGATAACTCAGTAACCACAGTATCAGTCCAGTCCAACTCAATAAATTAATTCAGAACTCAGTAACATTCAGTCAGTTAACAAAATTCAGTAGTATTTTGTCAGTCAACGAAACTCAGTAACTTAGTTTAGTTTAATTAAATAGTACAATCAGTAATAGCTCAGTTAGGCCTATTATGAACTAGGAAATTAGTTCAGTGTCTTTCAGTTGGGAGTAGAATTCAGCACCGAGCGAGCCTAGGGATCAGGGAACACCCATTAATGAGGAATGGGTCCTTAGAAGAAATCCCTAAGTTCCAGAACTACATATCCAGTATAGGTATGAGATGTCATCTGTTAGATAGGAGTGATATACTCAGAGATCACCAACTAGTTTAGGACTGATCTCAGGGGTCACCCATTAGATTAGGACTGATTCCATTGTAGTTGTTTTTACCCATGGCTCGGTACTGACACCTTTCCATCTAGGGTTACAGGTTGGACCCTAATTAGTTCAGAAAGGGGCATGTCGGTTAGATGACTACCTCCCACAGTTTTAGTCTCAGTCTTCAGAATAGAACTCAGATCAGTATTACAGAAATTAGGACTGTTAGACATAGTCACTCAACTCAGTAAAGAACTTAGATAGTTCTATAGATTCAGAGATTACCCATTAGATAGTCTTAATCTCAGATTTAGTCAATCAGATATCAATATCAGTAGACTCAGTTATCAGAAATCCAGTTATTAGAATTCAATATTCAGTGATACTATGATTTCAGTTATAATTTATGCGCTCATGCCTACATTCTCACTCAGTCATGTTCACGTTACGTATTCAGTTACAGTTCATGCATATGAACCCTTGCATTCAACCTTACCTCATCTATAATACCAGTACATTCCTATGTACTGATGTATACTTTTCTCTTGCGCTATGGTGTATTATACCATAGGTTCAGAAGCACGGGATCCCAAGAACCCTTAGGAGTTCAGATTTAGCCAGCAGCAGTAGACTTAGCAGTGAGTACTCATTATTTGAGGATGTTCCATATTTTATTATTTCATTAGACTTAGCATTTTAGTAGATGGAGTTAGTTGGGGGATTGTCCCATCAACTTCTTATTCAGACAGTTTAGATTCTTTTTCAGACTAGAGTACTTTTAGACAAATGTTTTAGTTTTGGTATTGTTATACTTTATTCAGTTTTATTTTAGTATTGAACCTTATGTCAAGTTTTCTGCTAGTTTTCTGCATTTTGCAATATATTATTCAGTGCTAAGTTATAGATATCAGTCATAGGTTAGCTTGTTATGCTTTGGGGTCATAAGCACCGTGTAACATCTGGGGTTCAAAATCTGGGACGTTACAAACTTGGTATTAGAGCCTAAGGTTCAAAAGTGTCCTAGGAAGTTTGAAAAACCTCATCTAGTAGAGTCTTGTTCATGGGTGTGTTGCACGCCACATTTATGTACAGGAGGCTATGAGATATTTTAGGAATAGTTTCTCTTCTTTCAGTATTTATGTCATATGAGTGAACATGATCTCTAGTAAAACCCTCAGTCTAATCTGTTTCTTTCTTTCATTTACAGAATATGCCTTCTCAAAGAGCTAATGCTCATAGAAATGATAACCAGCTACCTCAGGCTACAGATCCTTTGAATGAGAATGTGTCATATGTAGAGTTTTGGGCAGCTTTTCAGGTGCTAGCCCAAGTTGTGACAACAAATATTCAGGGTAACCATCAGCCTACAACCTCACCTCAGCAAGATAGGGATTTAGCCACAGCTAAAATCAAAGATTTTAGAAGAATTAACCCGCTAGAATTCTTTGGGTCAAAAGCATATAATACCCCACATGTTTCTAAGCTAGGAAGTGAATAAGTTTTCCTATGTATGAAACCTCCTATCCTATGAGTAGCATTTTAGTGCATGACTTACAATGAGTATCCTAGCTATAATATAGCTTATGATGCGTTAAGCATGTTCATATGAGTCACTTAAGGTAATACAAGCTAAGAGTTTTTGAATCCATCAAGTTTTAGTGTTTGATTTCGTAAGGGTCATATTTGAACGAGTATAACTCGATTTTAATGTGGTATTTCTTCATATTTAGACCCACTAAATTGTATATAATCTAATTAGCTTTCCAACAATACCAATTTTGCCTTAATCTAATACCCGAGCGAAAAGTTATGCCCATTTTCGTGAGAGACAGTAAGGATAGGCGATTGGTTAGGTGCCGCCCAACAAAACTTAGGCGATTGGTTAGGCACCACCCAACCTGACTTGTGCAATTACTTGGACGCCGCCTAAGTCAGTTCCAAGTGCCAAAAACACTCCGTTTTGAGTTATTTTGAGGGTAATTAAGTCTTTTAACACTCTTTACACGTCCCTAAACTTAACCCTACAAAATTTATAGCTTCTAAACACATTACAACCCTATTAACATCTCAAAGTTCATTATCCAAGAGCACCATAGGAGAAAAACAACTAGGGTTGCACAATCAAGATTGAAGATCAAGTTTCAAGGAAATTCCTCCGTCAATCATCAAGAACCTCGCTTCCAAGGTATGTGTAGTGTTCATCCACGGATTCCTTTCGTCCGTGGAGTTCAAGAATCAATCTTTAAAATACAAAAGCTTGGTTGGTTATACCCATGTTGATGCTTGTTTGTTTTGCTATATAATAGTATCGTGACTGTATATCTCATGAAAGTTATGTTGTTAGTTGAAAAACATAATCTTTGGATGGATTGTTAGAATGCAAGTATGAAATCCACCTATGCCTTAAAGAATGCATGCAAGGTGTTCGATAAAATGCCTAGTATGTTAGAAATTCATATTTACATGATTTCATGATATCTAAATAACAAGTTCATGTTAGTCATACACTTCAATATGATAATGTTGTTGTATAAAGCATGTATGATAATGGAGATATAAATTATGTACACAAAATATATCCATGATTTTCCTATCATGTTTGAGATGTTGAATAAATACATGAAGTATAATATCCCCAAATCATTACAATATGAACTAAATGTTACATGTTGTCGTTCCCTTATGTCTGAATGGTTTCCATGCCATTGCTATGAATAGTATATGTTGTCGGAATGCCCATGATATTAGAATATGATATTTATAACTTGATTATAAGCATTTCTATTCATGATAAATATTATGATGACCATGTACTTCATGAAATCCCCCACTCATGTATTAAGGATTGTTATTGATGGTTGTGTACTCAAGAAATTCAAGTTGTGTCAGTTTTCTTCCATCGAGTCCTGGGGGTACTTGTACCCAAAAAATATATCTATGTGCCTAGAGTCATGCCATATTTTCACGATACTCTCAGTCAATCCATGATCTATAGAATTCAGTCAGTCATGTGACTCAGGAAAACTCAGAAATCTCATTAATCTCAGTAGTCCAGTAATCTCAGTAATCTCAGTGCTCAGTAACCTCAGTAACCTCAGTATTCACAGTCAATCTCAGTAACTTCAGTACTCTCAACCATTCCTCAGAACTTAGTACATTCCGTCAGTCATCAGAATCCAGTAAACACTAGTATCAGTCCAGTTAATCAGTATCAGTTTAGCTAATCAGTTTAGTTCAGTTATTCAGTTCAGCTTAGTTATTCAGTTCAGTGTCCTTCAGATGGGAGTAGAAGTTAGCACCGAGTGAACCCAAGGATGGGAACTCACCTGCCAGTTTAGGGTGTGATTCTTAGTAGTAATCCTTGTGTTCAAAAACTACATAGCCAGCGTAGGTTGAGACATCTTAACCTATCAGATTAGGGTTGATAAGGTGGCTTAACCTATCAGTTTAGGGTTCCCACCATTCTCATTTGAGTACCTACTAGTATAGGGTTCTCATAGCTGTTCTTACCAGTGGCGCGGTATTGACACCCCTTCAGTCGGGGCAGAAATTGGACCCCATCATAGCTATTATAACATATTTAGGGCATGTCGGTTAGATAACTACTTCCCACAGTTTCAGTTACAAATTTCAGGACTATCAGCTATAGCTACCCAGTCTCAGTAAAGAACTCAGATAGTTCTTCAGATTTTAATTTATCAGGACTGTCAGATACAGTCAACTCAGAAATAAAATTAAACTCAGACAGTTTTCTTCAGATTTATGGACTGTCAGATACAGTCACTTATGCTATCAATCACATCATTTATTAGAACTCATGCTATCAGTACTCAGCTTCAGGACTGTCAGATACAGTCAATCAGACCAGTTCTTTATAATTCGAACTATTAGAAACAATCATTCTTTTATCAGTAATGCAATATCAGTCTCTTAGTCTTCAGTAATATAGTATCAGATCCATCACTTATTAGTGAATTACATATCAATATCAGTAAACTCATCCATTCAGTATCTCAGCATCAGTAAGCTCATATTGTCAGTATTCAGACTCAGTAGTCAGTATCACCATGAGTTTAGTTGTAGTTATGTATGTATGTATGTATGTATGTATGTATTCTTACATTTATATCAGTCAACATTGTTCATGCATATAGAACCCTTTGTTTTTAGCCTACCTCACTCGTATTCTCAGTACATTCAGTTGTACTGATGCATTTGCGCTATGGTGCTTTCTTTTTATGTTACACCATAGGTTCTGAGACACGATCTCTAGCCCAGCAGTAGCGGTATCATTCCAGTCACAGAGACACAGTGATTCCTCAATGATTCGAGGACAATATGATTTGATACATTTATTTATTTCTTTAGTTCAGTTTTATGGAGTTAGTTGGAGACATGTTCCTTCAAGTCCTTATTCAGTTTAGTTAAAGGCTTTCGGACTAGATGTCAGATTAGTTGTTCAGACTTTAGTATTTATGTTTCTTTTTGGTATTGTTATATCATGTTTTTTTAGATATGTATCAGTATTGAACCTTATGGCGTTACAATTTATGTTTCTGCATATTTTATGAGATATTATGCAGTTTACAGGTACAAATATCAGTCATGGGTTAGCTTGTAGTCCTTTGGGGTCATGAGCATCGTGTAGCATTCTGGTTCAGAAAATTGGGGCGTTACAAAGCAGGTGAGGACCCATATCTTTTTCTTGATGAGGTGAAGAAGATCACCCAAATTATGCATGTGTCTGAAGAGGAGAGTGTAGATTTGACATCCTCTAGGCTGAAAAATATTGCTTATGATTGGGTAGTGGTGTGGAAGAAGAATAGAGGGGAGGATGTAGCTCTCATGACTTGGCAGATATTTCAGGATGCGTTCTTAGATAAGTTTTTCCCACTTGAGATGAGGAAAGATAAGATAAAAGAGTTCATGAACCTGAGGCAGGGCAATATGACCGTGAAAGAGTATTGCTTCAAGTTTAACCAGTTGTCTAAGTATGCCCCTGATCTGATGACTGACCCTAGAGCAAACATGAGTAAGTTTATGACTGGTGTGTCTGGGTTAGTGGTTAAGGAGTGTAGAACTGCTATACTTAATAGAGACATGGATCTTTCTAGATTGATGATGTACACTTAGTAGATTGAGGTAGAGAAAACCAAGGAAAGAGAGAGAGTAAATAAGAGAGCCAGAATAGGTAGTTTTAGTTTTTCTCAGCCAGGGCCACATGGTGGTAACAGTTCTCAGCATAGTCAGAAGCTTTTATTCCCAGCTCCATCTTTATCTATTGCACCAGTACCAAAGTTCTGGAATTACAGTATTGATGGGGCGCCAGGCTAAAAAACCCAGGGTAGTGTGAGATATGATCGTACCTATCCTCTTTGTAAAGAGTGTGGTATGAATCAGCTAAGTACATATAGATCAAGCAGAGAGGTATGTTTTGGATGTGGTAAGCCAGGACACAGGATGCAGGAGTGTAGAGTTTTGGCTCAGAGGGGTAAAGATTTGCGTCAGCAGGGTGCCACTTCCAGTACCACTAGTGGTCAGCGTCAGAATAAATTTTATGCACTTCAGGCTCGCTATGATTAGGAAAGTTCCCTTAACATAGATACGGGTACGTTATAAGTCTTTCATCTTCATGATATGCTTTGTTAGATCCTTTGATCCCAGTTTAGCTTAAGTTTTTAGCATGGGTCAGTCAGTAAAGCCGCAATTCAGTTTAGCAGTCAAGCAGTCAAATTTGTATGGTTTGTTTTTTCCATCTTTCCATCTAGACATATTATTAGAAATCTCAGGAATGTAACTATTTCCAGATAGAACATCCTAGTAGCTGCGAGTTCGGCTCAGTTCATGAATTATGCATTAGTTTTAGATCCTAGATATTCAGTCACGATTTAGTTCATAAGTGTCCTGTGCATCGCCCTAGTATCTCAGTGAAGTAAGAATTCTTAGAAGGACATAGTTTACCAAGGGGGAGATACCCTATGATTTCTTCGATGCTTTCATGTCCTTAAACCCATTTAGTTTCATTCTTAGATTTTCCTTACAAACTCAATATCAGTCACCATTGCATATTCAGTCATGCATTCATGAGTCAGGTATCCATGCATTAGATATGCATATCCAGTATAAAATTTTAGTAAATTAGTATTGTCGGTTATATAGTCATGCTTTAGATGTTCATGTCCAGTAAGTAAGTTCAGTCTATCAGAAATCTCAGCTTAGTCAGTCTCATTCAAGGATAAATGTTCTCAAGAGGAGATATTGTAAGCCTCCGCAAAATCCTAATCTTAATTCAGTCTATTAATGCTTGCAAGGGGTCCCAGACTTAGAAAATTCTAGCTAAATTTTCAGACAGTTTAATTTTATCCTTTAAAAGTTGGCAATCTCATTTTGCGACCTTAAAGTCCTTTAAATGTCTATATCTTAGTTAATTCATGATTAAGGATGTCAATAGGGATTTCCGGATGAGTTTTGGATTTTTTGGACCTCGTTTAGACCAAGTTCTAGTGTCCAAAATAGTGAGTCAATGCGATGTTGGCACGTCGCGTCATCCATCGCATCGACAGATAAAATGTTCTTAAGCTCAAGGCAATTTCCAGTGAGACAACGTGATGTTGACACGATGCATTGGCTATCGCGTCGGTGCCAACAATGCGGTGCGTAGATCAGTGCGTCGGTACCCAATTTTCTATTATTAAAATAGTCACAACCCCAGGGTTATTTTAGACTTTTTACCACCCCTATATAGCCTTAAAACAGGAGATTCAACCATTATTCACCAAATTACACTTGTTTTCTCTCAAATTCTCTCAAGAACAAACATTAGGGTTCCTAGTTCAAGACTCGAAACTCAAGAATTTCACCGTCAATCTTCTTAAAGTGAAGTATTAAGGTATCTTAGATGTTGATTCATGGGTACCTTCCACCCATGAAGTTCAAGAATCCTTTTTCTAAATTCTAAGATTATATATTTATGAGTTTTCATGAATTATATGAATTGATATTCATGTTCATGTTGTTGTTGGGTGTTGATTAATATCTTAGATTGCAAGTTTCAAGATTTGATCCTAGTATGTAATGACTTACATAATATTCATGATAAACCTTTAAATTTGCAAGTGATTTGATGTAGCCATGATGATTTAGATGTATTGATTGTTATATGACCAAAGCATGCTCCTCGATATGTTTGAAAAAAGGCCTATGTGAAAGAGATAGAGTCATTATAGCATGTTGACAAGTAATCCCCAATTATGTATAGGTTAATGCATGCCAAGTATTTGATGAAATACCTTATTGAATGAATCATGAGACATTAATTTGCTTCTCTATACATTTACAGGTTTATGACTTTCAAGTTCTAGATGAAATGCCTCATTGATTGTATTGTGAATGATAGACCATTGTCATGTTATTCGAGAATTGTCATGCTATATTATCCATGCTATCGAGTCCTGGCGGTATTTAATACCCGATAATTTAGATGTGTGCCTAGAGCCAGTGTCAGTTTCAAGACAATCTCAGTCGTGCCACAATCAGTAGAACTCAGTTAGTTACAGAACGTAGGATAACTCAATAACCTCAGTATCAGTTCAGTCTACCTCAGTAAATTAATTCAAAACTCAGTAACATTCAGTCAGTTAAAAAAATTCAGTAGTATTCCGTCAGTCAACAGAACTCAGTAACTAAGTTCAGTTCAGTTAAATAGTATGATCAGTAATAGCTCATTCAGTCCTAGTATGAACTAGGAAATCAATTTAGTGTCTTTCAAGTTGGAGTAGGATTCAACACCTAGCGAGCCTAGGGATGGGGGTACACCCGTTAGTGAGGACTGGATCCCTAGAAGAAATCCCTAAGTTCTAGAACTACGTAGCCAGCGGAGGTATGAGATGTCACCCATTACATAGGACTGGCATACTCAGAGATTACCCACTAGTTTAGGACTGATCTCAGGGGTCACCCGTTAGATTAGGACTGACTCCATAGCAGTTGTATTTAACCGTGGCACAGTACTGACACCCTTCCAGCTGGGGTTACAGGTTAGACCCCAATTAGTTTAGAAAGGGGCATGTCGGTTAGATGACTACCTCCCACAGTTTCTATCTCAGTCTTTAGAATAGAACTTAGATCAGTATTACGGAAATCAAGACTATTAGACACAGTCACTCAGCTCAGCAAAGAACTTAGATAGTTCTATAGATTCAGAGATCACCTGCTAGATAGGATTGATATCAGATTCAGTAAATCAGATATCAGTATCAGTAGACTCAGTTATCAGAAATCTAGTTATTAGAATTTAGTATTTAGTGATACTACGATTTTAGTTATAGTTTATGCACTCATTCCTGCATTCTCACTCAGTCATGTTCACGTTACGTAGTTAGTTACAGTTCATGCATATGAACCCTTGCATTCATCCTTACCTCATCTAGCATACCAGTACATTCTCACATACTGACGCATACTTTTCTCATGTGCTATGGTGTCTTATACCATAGGTTCAGAAGCACGGGATCCTGAGCACCCTTAGTAGTTCAGATTCAACCAGCACCTGTATACTTAGCAGTGAGTCCTTATCATCCGAGGATGTTCCTTATTTTATTATTGCATTAAATTTAGCATTTTAGTAGATGGAGTTAGTTTGTGGATTGTCCTTTCAACTCCTTATTCAGATAGTTTAGAGGCTTTTTCAGATTAGAGTACTTTCTAACAGTTGTTTTAGTTTTGGTATTATTATACTTTATTCAGTTTTATTTCAGTATTGAACCCTATGGAATGTTTTCTGCTAGTTTTCCACATTTTACAGTATGTTATTCAGTGCTCAGTTACAGATATCAGTCATGGGTTAGTTTGTGAGCTTTCGAGGTCATAAGTACCGTGTAGCGTCTGGGGTTCAGAATCCGGGGTGTTACAAGCCTCACCACCTCCCTCTTGGCAAAAAGGTCACTACCCTATTCTTGCAGACATACCCTCTCATTAACCTATAATTACCACACTCCTCACCATGGGGTACCCTTATACAGATGAATGTTAATTTACCCTCGACAACTATGAGATAAAGACTCTACCCTTCATAGACACTAGTCTAATCTTTTATTAGCCTCTATAGCTATCACCTTATAAGTCACATCTCATGATCATACATATCCATACTTCTTAATCCATAACAAAACCTCTAATCTCATAACCTTACAACTTAACTAAATTCCTAAGACTGCACCAAGGGCCCACTTCGTCTATCTATATTCTCCCTAATTCTTCTTCGAAGAACACCATGTAAAAAATCCCCAGACTTCTCCATACTAAGACATTCAATAACATGAACTAGGCACACATGAAACTTACATACTTGAAACCTCATCTAACAAGAGTCTAGTTGGGGTTCAACAAATATTTATAAACTTAATGCTCTTATCCACCTAATGACTTTGTTCCAATTCATCGCTTCAACACTAGACCTCTGGTATATATATCACAATTACCCACTCTAATATTTTATAAGTTATCATTCTAATATCTTCCACACATCACGTTAAGCCTAGTAATCTATTCCTAAAAATGTTTCATCACTATCCTCGAGCTAACATTCTTATCACTACCATGACCACCTAAGATTCAAACTTGGGTCTAGCAGCAATCATGCACCACCAATGAAATATCTTGCACAACATACTAGTCCATCCAATAGACAAATCAACCTAAAATTCCTTATTTAACTTAGCTACGATCCACAAGCATATGTTTTTTCATAACTACCTTACTTGATTACTGATAGTCTATACACATTTCAAGTGACCCATCTTTCGTACGCACGAAAAATATAGGAGCACCCCATGGAGAGACACTAGGACAGATGAGACCCTTATCAAGAAGATCCTTTAACTGCTCCTTAAATTCTTTCAACTCAATTAGAACCATTCTATATGGAGGGATAGAGATGGGATAAGTATCCGATAGAAGATAAATCCCAAAGTTTATTTTGATATCAGGAGAAATACCAGGAAGGCCATCAGGAAATATTTTGGGAAACTTATTGACTACAAGGACATATTGCAATGAGGGGACCTCAAAATTAGAATCCTTAACTTGAACTAGATGATATAAATGTCCCTTGGTAATAAAATTTTGGGCTCTAAGATAAGAAATGAGCCTCCCCTTAGGTGCTAGAGAACTACCTTTCCACTCAATTACTGGTTCATTCAGGAATTAGAAACTGACCATGTAGGTTCAACATCAAGAAACGTAAAGCAAGAATGAGACAATATATACCCAATATTACATCAAAGTCCAATTGTAATACCCCATACTTTTTCCTAGCTTGAAATTATTCCAAGAATGTTAGAAGCTTTCTTTCGAAGATGAATCCATTATAGAAGATTTCTTTGGAAGATGAATCCATTATTGTACACATGGAATTTTTAATATATTTCACTTTTCATCACGTGAAAAATTGAATAAGCTTTCCAACGATACCAATTTTGTCCAAATCCAGTATCAGAGTAAAAAGTTAAGAACATTTTACTCAGAGCTACCAGAATCGTCCAGGTGCGACAACCAGGTTGACGGACCGTTGACCTAGCGACGGACCGTCTCCTTGACCGCGCAGCCAAGGCAGTGAGGCAACCTTCTAGATAAGGTGTGATAGATAGGTTGACGGACCTTCGAACTTGCGACAGACCGTCATCCAAGCCATCACTACTTAGGCAGTGAGTCCCTATCCTGGTCTATCTACGACGGTCGAAATGATGGACCGTCGATCCAGTAATGGACCGTCGCATGAACTGTCATAGGTTTCATTCAGTTATTTTTAAGTTGTTTTTAAAGGGTCTTTTATCACCCGTTTATATACCTAGTAATATCCGACCAAGGCTCCTAAATTCATTATTCTTTCACAACATCAAATTAGGGTTTCTCTCAAAGATAATCCCCAAGAACAAGATCCAAATCCTTCTTCAAGAAACCAAGAAATTCAAGTTCTTCAAGTCTAAGAACTTCAAGAAACTCACTACCAGGTATGCATAGTGTTCATTCATGGACGTCTTTCGTCCATGAAGCCCAAGAATCTCTTTTCAATGTTCAAGTGTATGAATGTCTTTATGAATTTCATGTTGGGTTTGCTTTTATTCATGTTGATAATGACCAATTGAATTCTATCCATGTTGGGTGATCAATTTTATGTGGAATTGATTAGTATAGGTGTAGATTCATCTGAACCTATGATTAAACCTTTGGATGATGAAATTTGAGTTGAATCATGATGTTTATTTGTTGTATAATGTTGTTTACATATACTATGCATTCCATGTGTTTGATTAAATGCCTATGCGAAGGAAAAGTGCCCAACTAGTATGACATTATGCAATCCTCATGTATGTACAAGTTTATGCATATCACATATTTGATGAAATGCCTTAATAAATGAATTATGGATTGTGATGTTGGTCATGTATTCAAGAAAGTCATACTTTGTCAGTTTCTTTCCATCGAGTCCTGGGGGTACTTGTACCCAACAATTTATCTGTATTCCTAGAGCCAATGTCATATTTTCAAGATACTCTCACTCAAGCCATGTTCAGTAGAATTCAGTTAGTCTCATGATTCAGGAAAACTCAGTAAGCTCAGTAAATCTCAGTCAGTTATCAGATCTCAGTAATATTCCGTTAGTCAGTGGAATTCAGTTAGGTCAGTCCAGTCAGTTCAGTTAATCATGTACAGTGTCTATTTAGATGGGAGTAGAAATTAGCACCGAGTGAACCGCAGGATGGGAACTCACCTGTTATATGAGGGTGTGATTCTTAGAAGCAATCCTTGCGTTCCAGAACTATGTAGCCAGCATAGGTTGAGACATCATAGCCTACTATATGAGGGTAGATAAGGTGACTTAACCTGTTATATGAGGGTTCCCACCTTTCTCACTAGAATTACCTGTTATATGAGGCTTACTCACAGATTGTCCTTATCGATGGTGCGGTATTGACACCCTTCTAATTGGAGTTACAGATTGTACCCCAACTCGACTATAATGGTGTATTAGGGGCATGCCAGTTAGATAACTACTTCCCACAGTTTCAATATTAGTATCAGTAAAAAAACTCAGATAGTTCTATAGAATTTAGGATTGTCAGATACAGTCAACTCAGATACAGTACAGAGCTCAGCTAGTTTCATCAGATTCAGGACTGTCAGATACAGTCACTAATGTTTTCAGTTATATGAAACATCAGAACTCAGTTATTAGTTATATTAGTTATCAGTAAATTCATGTTGTCACGATTTCAGTTGCAGTTACTATGTATTCATGCATGCATTCTCACGTTCATATTAGTCAGTTAGTCAGTATTGTTCATGCATATAAACCCCATGCATTCAGCTTACCTCACATGCATACCAGTACATTCAAAGTACTGATGCATTTGCGCTATAGTGTTTTATACCATAGGTTCAAATACATGAGCTCCAGAGCATCAGTAGCATTCCAGTCTCAGCAGTCAGAGTGAGCAGTGAGTCCTCATCTTTCGAGGACATGGCCATTTCTTTATTATCTCATTAATTAATTTATTTGTTGGAGTTAGTTGGGGACATGTCCCATCAACTCCTTATTCAGACATTCATATTTTAGAGGCTTTTCAGACTACAATATGTGCAGATAGTTTATTTCAGTTAGTTTTGGGTGTTTAATACCCCACCCAGATGTTATATTTTATCAGATATGATGTCTCAGTTTTGTACCTTATGGCCTTTCAGTTCATGTTTCCGCATTATACACTATATTATACAGTATACAGGTACAAATATCAGTCATGGGTTAGTTTGTGGTCCTTCGAAGTCATGAGCACCATGTAGTTTTTATGGTACCAGATTCGAGGTGTTACACCAACATATCCAACTCTATCAGATCCACCAACAAATCCTTACCATAGATAGATACCACATAATCCCTAAAGAATCTTTTATCCATAATAGAGTAACCCACTAGGGTAGACACAAAAAGGTATAAAAAATGCACTTGGGGTCGAAACCAAAATGAACAGCCACATATGGGGTCACATAAGAGAGAGTAGGCCTCGGGTCAAGCAAACAATATATATCACGAGAGAAATGCTATAACATACCTATGACAACATCAGGAGATGCCTTAGATTCATGGCAGGTGGCAAGAGCATAGAGATGATTCTGGCCAGTGACAAAGCTAGAAGTAGCACCCTTTGGTGAAGGAGCTGAAAAGGTGGCAACCAAAACCTTATTAGCTCGAGTAGAAACACTAACGGAGGGACACTATCGCAATATATGACCAGGCTGGATACAATTAAAAAACAAGTTCCTCCCTTTATCACAATAACCATAGTACAATCGGCCATAAAATCTGCAGGGGGGATAGGGTAGGGCTGACTGAGCTCCACAGAACCAAAATTGGGCTCCCTGTGCTTTAAACCCACTAGAAGACCTAGGATAAGGAGTACTAACAGTCTCATGGAAACTCTCCAAATTCGTCTCCTTAGTCTACTGTTTCCTTTGCCTACTATTATGTTTCTGACACACACCCTGCTCTGAATATCTAAACTTCATACTCTGCCTCTCTCCCACCTTTGATTGATTCCTTATCCCAATAAATAGACCAGGCTGGCATAACAGAAAGACCACTATCTGGGTTAATAGATGAATAGAATGGCGGAACTCAACAATAGATATATCACCCTGAGGAATTTAATGAGGACTAGGGGAACCGATGGAACTCCATGGGGGTAATCAAAAGCAAGAACCCTAGACCGAGTATGTACCCCATAGGCAGGATAAGTTTTGTCCTCACTGTCCCCAGGTGGGACAGAGGAGTTTCTATGAGCATCAAATCTTCGGGGAGGCATGATTTGAAATATAAACAAATGGATTTAGAGGATATTTCAAGACCTCAGACTCTATAGACCAAAAATAGATCACAAGAAAATGAAGTATTCCTAAATGTCATGTAGCCTCTCCCTTATAAGTGTGGCATGCTATATATCCATAAAAGAGACTCTACATGACACAACTTTGTGGACACCCAATTGACCATGAACCTAGGATCTGATACCAAATTGTCATGACCTGAATCAGGGTCTGGCTATGATGGGTATCTCAAATCCGTTGTTGACTGGGGACCACCCCCTTTGCTAAGTCAAATAGAACACAACAACTAGCAGTGGATGAATTCTGAACACATAACACGATAGAATAATCAACTATAAGAATGTGCTAAAAATCCATAATACTAACTCCTAATCCACAATAATTCATAAGCCTCTAAGCAGACCAAAACCATTCTAAGTTAGGACATTCCCTCGACCTTACCCCAAGAAGGTAACTAAAGAAACAATCTATGACAAAAACTGGACCATGAAGCAACAGGCCATCTGGATGAAGGATATTTACCACTTCAAGCTAACTCACAAAATATAAAAGAACCACCATCACTATGTAGGACAAGTAGAACTATCTCTGTTTCCTGCATTGCGTGGGGATACAACATCCGAAGACGGTTAGCGAGTTGGCACTAGCATATAACTAAGTGATAAAGGGATAAAATAGTGCCATGATTGACATTTCAGAATTATTCAATACCAATGCACAGAGTCATATGTAAATACATATATTTATATATAATATGTCGGGATAGGGAACAAGGATTAACATGAACTTTAAAACATTAGCCAAGAATGTGTAGCGTAATCATCATAATAGTACCCACGAGCTATATAAGACTCAACTCTTACCCCCTGATCGAGCCCAGTGTATGTAGCCACACGAATCGAAGAATAATAATAACATATGTGCACAAAGGACTCGAACCTCCCAGTCAGACATTAAGTGTGACATGAACACCCAATCAAAAGCAGGGGTGACTCAAACACCCTACCATTTAGACCCCCACGCCACCAAACACGATTTACAATATTGGTCTCTCAGTAACAATACCTTTACGGCTTTGCTAAGCAACCCCCTTTAAGCTCAATTAAAATATTTACACATATTCCTATCCCTTAAGCAAGGAGTCAGTCATTTAGGCATACCATAGGTATCGTCATACCCTTACACTTGCAAGCTTATTCATTTTGTCAAACTAAACCACTTAGCCAATAGGGACTCTAACCCCTCTGCTCATGGGACTCCAATCTATTTAGCCATTTGGGACTCTAACCTAACGGCCAACAGGACTCTGACCCATTTAGCCAAATGAGATTATGACTCATCAGCCAATAGGACTTTAAAATATTTAACCATTTGGGACTCAAACCTGTTTAGTCAATTAGGACTTAAACACATTTAGTAAATTGGGACTTAAACCTACTTATGTTTCAATAGGCCTCTTGTTCTATGCAATAGTTCAAGAATAGTTCAATATGGATAATTTCATAGGAAAAACTAATTTTACAAGATTAGGTTGAGATTATTACCAATTCAATTGTCCACACTCATAAAATTAGGGGAATTCACAACCCCTTAGTTTATTCACCATGCCCATTCACCCACAAGTTCAACACCATCAATAAAGCATGAAAAGTTCATATAAACCATGGGAACATCGTTTAAGAAAACAATCATTCAAAACCCTCAACCCATGTTCCAAAACCAACATCAAGACCATATGAATGGCAATTTAAAAATTCATTCTTTAACAAAATAATACTCGGGGAAGAGTAAAATGCCTTAATCACCAAGAAATTTAGAGAATAAACCACCCTTAAGCCCTAAGAGACCAAACACTTAAAACCCTGGCTTTGCCTTTGAATGGGGAATTTGAGAGAAGAGAGGAGAGTAATAGTTTTAGTAATGAGGGGTTATGGGGTCCCTTAGAGTATTTTAGGTCATAGGTCTCTATTAAGGAAAGAGGTAAATATCCAAAGTACCCTTAATAAAAATACTGAAAATTGTTGCCAGTGACCATGGGTGACCTTAAGACTCATAGGGTCACCTAACGAGTCGTCACCATGACTTGTAATTAGAGCAGTACCTCATGGCATCCTTACTGGTCAGGTCATGAGTCTCACGCTACGACTCGTGAACAAACCACATGACTCGTGTATTCATAATCATGGTCACAACAAAACATATGGGCAATTACACTGGTGAGACCATGAGTCCCACCTTACGACTGATAGGGTCTCACCACAACTCGTTAAGTCTAAATCGTAGTCAGGATAAAAACTTAGGAAAATCTTAGATAACTTACAGGTCAGGCTTATGATTTGTACATTACGAATCGTAAGGAGTCTTTACGACTCGTTAAGCTCAAGTGGTACCCAAGGGAGAAACAATGACAATCCTCATTAGTCGCTTTACTATTGGGGTCATATGACATAGTGGCACTCTATGACTCGTACGATGATTTGTTACTTGGCCAGTAAACTCAAAGGTCAAGAATATTTTAGAGAATAAAATTTAAGGTGTTACAACATGCCTAAAATCCTCTTATTGACGCTGAAGTTCTCGATATTAACCTCTGACTCCCTAGTCTCTTCCGCACCTATGGATAACTTTGTATCATCCATCTAGAATAGAATAGAGTCAAAGGATGTACTAGAGTACATGATAAGTAGTCAAGAATAGAATCTCCTATGAATGCCCTGTAGCCTCTCGAAGACAGGATAAAGACATATCCATACCGATCTGTAGGACTCTACTAGACACTTAGCTTTGGTAACAACACATTGGTAAACCTAGGCTCAGATGCCAATTTGTCATGAACAAATTTCTCAGACCATGATGGTACCTACAATCATCCACCAGTAGGTAAGCAAATTCGTAGTCTGAAACTACTAGTAACGAACTATCAAGAGAAATTAATAAAAACAACAAAATAAATATAATAAAAGGGCTAATGTATATAAAGCAACCCCAAGACCTGGTGGAGTTAGTAAAAGATCTTCTAATAGAATAACAAAATAGAGTTGACGACGAAATAAATATACATGTAAAACCTATCTTTGAGTACAATATAAAGATTAGTCTAATCCATAAGAGGTATAGTAGTAATGTATGAATCTTAAGAGATCACCCAAAATCTCCAATCTATAGTTTCTCTGCATGATGCATACACCAACAACGAGAACTCGTACTATAATCTGCAGGTTGCAAAAGTGTAGTATGAGTGCCAAACACATTGTACTTAGTATGCAACTGCCAACTGAGATCCAACGATAATACAAGTATAAATAACATGCAAAGCAGGAGTATAAACTACATGCAACTATCTAAGAAGCTAACATAACAAAGCTAGAAAGGCAATAAGGATAAACTATCCTATTCCAGCAGTATTCAATGACTAAAGTCTATGTTGTATATCACTAGACAATATACAATAAAGAGTAGAAGAAGGATATATAATAGTATACAACGCCAGCAGTACATATACAATACGAAAAATCAAGGGAAAAAAGAGATATACAGTAATATCATAGCTAGATATAAGTATACATATAGGTATACAAGACTAACTCAAAGGTAATAACCTAAGGTAGACACTCTAGGAAATCCTAACCAAGTAGGTAAACTAATACAAACATGATTTGGGCCTATAGTCAAAATATCTAACCATAAATACACTGCCCATTGTCATGACCAAAACCAGATCCTAGCCATGACGGGTATCTCAAGTCCCACATATTCCAGAGATCACCACCTATGCCTAACAAAACCAAACACACCACATACCAAAGTTAGCTGAATTTTGAACATATAATAAGATAAGAGAATATCAATTTAAACACATTAAAATAAGTCTATAACCAAAACCAATCGATACCAGTATTGATGAACATACCAATACCAATATCAACACCTCCCATGCCTACAATAGTCTAACAAAGCCTCTAATAAAAAACAAAGTATATCCAGCAGGGGCATTCCCCAGACTATAACCAAAACTAAGATCAAAGGAATAGTAAATTCATAAAGAAATCCATAGGATGAAATGGACTTCAGTCTGACTCAATTGCTTTCCCAAAATCACCTAGTCACTGAGTAGGAGGAGTGAAAGTATGACCAATTCCTGCATTACGTGGGGATATAATATTCGAAGATGGTTAGCAGGGTGAATGCTAGCATGTAATTCAGGGATAAGGATAACATAATGATATGATCACTAATTTATAATCATTTAAAATCCAACACACATGGTCAAATGCATATATATATACATTACATGCCGGGTTAGGGAACAAGGCTTAACATGCTTTTCAAGACTTTAGCATGGATTGTGTAGCTCAACTGTCATATAATAGTATCCACAGCTATATGGGCCTTAGCTCTCACCCCCTGGCCAGGCTCCAGTGTATGTAGCCGCACGAATCACAGAATAATCTCATATATATACACAAGGGGGAATCAAACCATCCAACATATACCCAAGAGACTTATGCACCTGATCATATAATGATTTACAATGGACCCGAACCTCGCTAATCATGAAATAATAATAAGGGGGACTCGAATGTCCCTGGTCACTTTGACCCCCGCATCGGCAAATGCAGTTTCTAGTATCGATCACTCAGACCTCCACTTTCATGACAGCTACACAACCCTTATTATAGACCAATTTAAAATAAGTATCACACATCCCATTCAATTAAAAACATTCCACATTAAGGCATATAATGTTGGTTTCATCATACCAACTACACTTGCAAGGTAACAACAACATGCCAAAACAATTCCCATTAACTTGGGGAGAACAACTCCCTTTGTTCATTAATTCACATTGGGGAACACTGGCTCCCTTTGTTTATTAAATCATACCATTGTATTTCAAATACTTCTTTTATATCATGCAATAGTTCAAGACTAGTTAAATTTTACAAATTCCAACAATTCTCATAACCAAAACCAATTTTGCATTATCGGGTTGGGGTTAAAACCACTTTAAAAGTCACAAGTTTGGAAAAATCTCAATTTCCTAGTTCATTCACCATACCCATGCACCCACAAGTTCAAAACCATATTTAAAGCATGGAAATTACAAATAAATCATGAGAAACTTTGTTTAATTCATAAACATTCAAAAACCCCAACCTTTGTTTCCAAAACAGAAATAATAATCTTACGAACAATACTTCAAATCACATTATTTTACAAAATTAACAATGAGGGAAGAGTAACATGCCTAAAATAGAAAGATGTACGAAGAGAAACCACCCTTGAGAGCCCTAATTGATCAACCTCTTGAAACCCTAGACTTAACTTTAATAGAGAGTTTAAGAGAGAATTTAGGAGTGTTTTATTGGGAATGATGTGATAATGAAGTCCCAAGAAAGACTTTAAGTTGTAGGGTCCAAGGGTTTAAAGTGGGAAATGTCTAGAGTTCCCTCAACTTAAAAGCTGAAAAAGTATCGCCTTTGACTACGAGTCGACCCCTTGACTCTTAACCACACCATACAACTCATCACCACGAGTGGTAACCAAGACAATGACTAAGACCCCAAGATACTATCGACCTTACAAATCGACCAACCCATTCATAATGAGACCCTATGACTCGCAGTGTCCAATCGTAGTCAACACAGAATAAAATTTGGGACTTACACAGGACACCCTATGATTTCTCGTAATGACTCGTGATATATCCTTATGACTCTTAGTGAGCCACTTGTACTCAGAGCAGAATCAAGACTCAAACTTACTAGTTTGGTTACGATTCATCCTAGAGAGTCGTCAAGACACCCTATGACTCTGGGGGTCTAGTCGTAACCAAGGCAGTGAGCCCAAAGCTCTAGAAATTTTCAAGGGCCAAAATCCAGGGTATTGCAATTCTTCCTCACTTGGATCATTCATCCTCGAATGATGTGACAAGGCAATCTCTATCACGCCTTGTGTCCATATATCTCTACTCTTACCTTTGAAAAACCCAAAAAACCAAAATGCCATGGAAATCATCCTTTTCTTTAACAAAGTCACAAAACAAAGATGTTAAGAATAACACATACCTTACGCGCGATTTTCCAAAGCAATAAACAAGAATGGGTACTTGGACTTCATGTCCTCTTCGGCTTTCCAAATATCCTCTTCCACCTTGTGGTTCATCAATAAAACCTTTGTCAAAGCTATGTTCTTCATCTGCAACTGAAGAACTTTCCAATCTAATATCTTAATCGAGACTTCCTCATACGATAATAAAAACAAAATACCCACCTCTTTCAAAGGAATAACCGATAAAGGATCACCCACGCTCTTTCTCAACATCGAAACATGAAACATCGAATGAATGGAGATCAAACTAGGAGGCAACTCTAACTCATACGCAACCTTACCAACCCTCTTTAAAACTAAGTTTGGGCCAACATACCGGAGACTGAGCTTCCTCTTCTTCCCAACCTGCATTACTCCTTTCATGGGAGATACCTTCAAGAACACCTAATTGCTAGCCTCAAACTCTAACTCCCTATACCTCATATCCGCATAGGACTTTTGGCAATTTTGGGAAGGTTTAAGTCTATCCTGAATCACCTTAACCTTCTCCATCGCTTAGTGAACCAAATCCGGGCCAAACATCTTTGCCTCACCAACCTCGAACCACCCAATATGAGACCTACACCTCCTACCATACAATGCCTCAAACGGAGCCATCCCAATACTAGAGTGGTAGCAGTTATTATACATAAACTCTATAAGAGGCAAATGATTAACCCAACTACCATTATAGTCAATCACACAATCCAAAAGAATATCTTTTAATGTCTGATTAGTTTTTTTCGCTTGGCCATCCAATTGCGGGAACGACAGTACTAAGGTTCACCTTAGTTCCCAAATCTGTCTGAAATGAATGCCAAAAATGCGACAAGAACTGAGTACCACGACCTGACATGCTAGAAATAGGTGCCCCATGCAACTTCACAATCTCTTGGAGGAACAACCTCTCATAATCCTCTACCGAGTAACTAGTCCGCACTGGCAAGAAGTATGTAGACTTAGTCATCCTATCCACGATGACCCAAATTAAATCAAATTAATTCAAATACCGAGGAAGATCTATAATGAAATCCATATTAATTATCTCTCATTTCCACATTGACAGTTCAATCTATTGAGTCAACACATTAGTACTCAAGCGCTCAACCTTCACTTGTTGACACGCCATGTATTTAGCCATAAAATTAGCCAAATCTCACTTCATATTGTTCCACTAGTAAATATTCTTTAGATCATGATACATCTTCATCGAACTGGGATGAATGACATAACACGACTCATGAGCCTCAGCCAAGATCCTTTCTCTCAACCCATCTACATCGGGAACACATAATTTACCTTGGTACCTCAAGATACCATAACCACCAATATCAAAAGCTATAACCTTTTTTTTATCCCACATCCCTCTTAATTTTTATTAAGACAATATCCAGTACCTACTTCTTAATTATCTCAACAACAAGGGATGACTTCGCCACCTCTTTCACAAACACACTACCATCTCCAAAGTCCAATAAACGAACTCTAAGGTCAGCTAAACGGTGAATATCTTTCACTAAATCTCGCTTATCCTCATCCACATGAGCTAGAATCCCCATGGGTAACCTTCTAAGAGAATCAATAACTATATTAGCTTTACCTGGATGATAGTGGAGACTCATGTTGTAATCTTTTAGTAACTCAAGCCACCTCCTCTGCCTGAGATTCAACTCCTTCTGGGTGAATACATATTGCAGACTCTTATGAAGACAAAAGATATCTACATGGACTCCATACAAATAGTGATGCCAAATCTTCAATGTGAATACCACAATCAATAACTCCAAGTCATGAGTTGGATAATTCTTCTTATGAACTTTTAACTGCCTAGAAGCATAGGCCACCATCCTACCATGCTGCATCAATACATAACCAAGTTCCTCACGGGATGCATCAGAATAGACAACAAAACCATTAGTGCCTTCAGGCAGAGTCAAAACTGGAGTTGAAGTTAACTTATCTTTCAGATTCTCAAAACTACCCTCACAAGCGCCAGACCACAAAAACTTCACCTTCTTCTAGGTCAACTTAGTCAGCGGGGAAAATATAGTTGAGAAACTCTCCACAAATCTACTATAGTAACTGGCTAAACCCATGAAGATCCAAATATCGATTGGAGTCATGGGCCTTGGCGACTTCTTAACCACTACAATTTTCTGTGGATCCACTATGATACCTTCACTAGAAATAACATGACCCCAAAAAGTAACAACTTTCAACCAGAACTCGCACTTCAAAAACTTAACATACAAATACTGGTCTTTCAAGGTTTATAACACGATATAGAGGTGATCGACATGATCTGCCTCGCTCTTGGAGTACACCAGAATATCATTTATAAATAAGATAACGAACAAATCCAAAAATTAATGGAAGATCCTATTCATCAAGTCCATGAATGTTGCCGAGGCATTAGTCAAACCAAAAGACATGACTAAGAACTCATAATAACCATACCTCATTTGGAAGGAAGTCTTAAGGATATCTACTTCCCTAATAGCTGATGATAACCAGACCTAAGATCAATCTTAGAGAAACACCTAGCACGTTGAAGCTGGTCAAACAAATAATCAATCCGAAGAAGAGGATACTTACAGCTATAAAAACGATAATGAACAAATCCAAAAATTAACAAAAAACTCTATTCATCAAGTCCATGAATGTTGTCGAGGCATTACTCAAATCAAAAGACATGACTAAGAACTCATAATGACCATACCTTATTTGGAAGGTAGTCATAGGGATATCTACTTCCCTAATAGTTGATGATAACTAAACCTAATATCAATCTTAGTGAAACACCTAGCACCCGGAAGCTGGTCAAACAAATCATCAATCCGAGGAAGTGGATACTTATTTTTTACTGTAACTTTATTCAAACGATGGTAATCAATGAACATTCAAAGGAAACCATACTTCTTACACACGAACAAAATAGAATCACCCCACAGAGACACACTAGGATGGATAAAACCCTTGTCAAAAAGGTCTTTAAATTTCTCTTTAAGCTCTTTCAACTCAGTAGAAGTCATTTTATAGGGGAAGAGATAGGACAAGTGTCCAGAACAAGGTAAATCCCAAATCAATCTCCCTATCGGGAGGGATACTAGGAAGATCACAAAAAAATAATAGAAAATTCATTAATCATGGGAATGGATGTCAATGAAGGACCCTTTGAGTTACAATCCTTAACTCGGACAAATGATAAATACATCCCTTGGAAATCAACTTTTGGGATCACAGATATGATATGAATCTTCCCTTAGGAACCAGATAATCTCCTTCCCACTCAATGACTAGCTCACTAGGGAACTTAAACATGACCTTACGAGTTAGATAATCTAAGGAGGCATAGTAGGAATACAACCAGTCCATCCCTGATATGATATCAAAATTAACTATGTCTACCCCTATTAGATCTACCAGAGTTTCTCTATCGCCAACGATACTACACAACCCCTATAAAGTCTTTTAGCAACCACCAAGTCACCTATCGGGGTAGAAATAAAAATGATATCAGGGATACACTCAGGACCAAAACCAAAATGCACAGCCACAGATAGGGTCACATAAGAAAGAGTATACACTGGATTAATAAAGCAATATACATCAAAAGAAAAGAGTCATAACATCGGGGGATGCCTTAGAGTCCTAGCGGGTAGTAATAACATATAAGCAATTTTGGCCAGTTTTGGAACTAGAAGCAGAAGCAGCACCCTTTGGTATAGGAGCTGCTGAAGTGATAATAAGAATCTTATTTGCCTATGAAGCAACCTTAGAAGGACAATCCCTCTACAAGTAACAAATCCGACCACATTTAAAACTCTTGTTCCTCCCCTTTTCATAAAACCCATCATGTGCCTACCCAAAAAATCAATAAGAAGGATATCATAAAGCGGTCTAAGCCCCACCAATCTAAGATTAGGAGCCCTTCATCCTAAACTATCATGCTAAGAACGAAGATCACCTGACGACTTTGGATAAAGAGCACTAGCCGTAGAGTAGGAATCAAAACTCCCCCATTTTTTCTTAGACCACTTTCCACCATCTCTACCACACTACTATTGATCTCCACCCCGATAAAAAAAATCTAAACTTATTATTCTGTCTTTCCCTATCTTTGCCTGAATTTTCCTCTCTTTCTCAACCTGTTGCAAATACAAAACCAATCTGGAGATGTCCATGTCCTTGTTCAATAAGGCAACCTTATACTCTAGGATCAAATCACGACACAATCCAGAGGTGAATTTCCTTATTCTAGCCCTTATGCTAGATACTAACACAGGAGCATAACAGGACAATGAATGGAATTTCAAGGCATACTCCATGACCGTCATCCTACCTTTCTTTAGACTAACAAACTCTTTCGCTTTCATCTTCTCAACTCTTGAGAAAAGAAGTGTTCTAGAAAAGCATTAGAGAAATTATCCCACAGTACGGATTCGACATCATCTCTCCTAGACTATTCTCATTCCTCATACCAATGGTATGCTATATCCTTTAACTAATAGGCTACGAATTTTATAGCTTTCACATTTGTAGCATGCATAAAGTGAAAGATCTTTTCCATCCCATTAATGAAACCTTGAGGATCATCCTCAACCTTAACACCAGAGAACACAGGAGGGATCAACCTCATAAATTGGACAACTTATGTGGCCTCAGAAGATGGAGTAACAGAAGCTACACGCCCAGACTAAGAAGCTACATGCTCAGACTGAGAAGCTACTAACTGAGCCAACATATGAGTGGACTGATGAAATTTTGCATTCGACACATCTGCCTGAGGAGCTAGAGGAGGATTATAGGGGACCGGTGGAACCCCAGGAGGGCAATTAGGAACTAGAAGCCTAGACCAGGTCTGCACCCTATAAGTAGGGCGTGTCCCATTAGCATTGTCCTCAAGTGGGACAGAGGAGTTTCCATGAGCTTTAGATCATCTAGGAGACATGATCTTAAAAGAAAAAAAAATAGAAATTAGAGAGACTCAAGATCTTAGACTCTATATATTAAAACAAAATAATAAGAAAGAGAAATATTCCTAAATGTCTTATAGTTTCTCCCTTATAAGTGTGGTGTGCTACACACCTATAAAAATGACTCTACTCGACATGACTTTATTGGAAACCCAATTACACCGAACCTAGGATTTGATACCACCTTTTTCATGACCCAAATATAGGCCTGGCCATAATAGGTATCTAAAATCCCGCATTGATAGAAGATCACCCCCTTTACCTAACCAAACCAAACACACCATAACCCAAGGTTGGCTGAATTTTGATCATATAACAAGATAAGAGAATATCAATTTAAAGACATTAAAATAAGTCTATAACCAAACCCAAAAAATACCAGTATCAATGCCAATACCAATACCAATACCAAAAATAATACCGACACTGCCCATGCCTGTAGTAGTTCGAAAAAGCCTCTAATTAAAATCAAAGAATATCCAATCGGGACATGCCCCTGACCATAGACAAAACTAAGACCAAAGGAATAGTAAATTCATAAAGAAATCTATAGCATGATATAGAGTCCTCCAAATTATAGAAGCTCATCGCTTCAGTTTGATGCAATGGCTAGGAGTGAAAGTATGACCAATTCCTGCATCGTGTGGGGATACAATATCCAAAAATAATTAACAGGGTGAACGTTAGAATGTAACTCAGGGATAAGGATAACATAATGATATGATAAATAGTTTAAAACCATTCAAAAGCCAACACACATAATCAAATACATATATATATATCACATATCGGGACATGGAACTAGGCTTAACATGATTTTAAGAACTTTAGCCTGGATTGTATAGCTCAACCGTTATATAATAGTACCTTCGGTCAATATGAGCCCCAGCTCTCATTCGCTGGTCGGGCCCTAGTTCATGTAGCTGCACGAACCAAAGAATAATCTAATATATATATACACATGGGGGACTCGAACCCTCCAACATATACCTAGGTGAGTTAAGCACCCAATAATATAATGATTTACAGGGGAATCAAAACTCTCTAATCATTAAATAACAATAAGGGGGACTTGAACCTCCCTGGTCACTTGGACCCTTGTGTCGGCAAATGTGGTTTTTAGTATCGGTCACTCGAACCTCCATATTTATGACTCAACTACACAACCCTTATTATAGCTTAATTTAAAACAAGTATAACATATTCCCATTCAATTAATCACATTCCACATTAAGGCATATAATGTTTGTATCGTCATACCAATTACACTTGCAAGGTGACAACAACATGCCAAACCAATTTCCATTAACTAGGGGAGAACAACTCCTTTTGTTCATTAATACACATTGGGAAACACTGACTCCCTTTGTTCATTAAATCATACCATTATATTTCAAATAATTCTTTATATCATGCAATAGTTCAAGATTAGTTCAATTTTACAAATTTCCACAATTCTCATAACCAAAACTAATTTTGCACTATGGGGTTTGGGTCATAACCACTTCAAAAGTCACAAAATTAGGAAAATCACAATTCCCTTGTTCATTCACCATACCCATGCACCCATAAGTTTAAAACCATATTTAAATCACAAAAATTACAAATAAATCGTGAGAAACTTTGTTCAATTCATAAACATTCAGAACTCCTAACCTTTGTTTTCAAAACCAAAACACTAATCTTATGAAAAATACTTTAAATCACATTCTTTTACAAAATTAACAATGAGGGAAGAGTAACATTCCTAAAATAGTAAGATGTACGAAGAGAAACCACCCTTGAGAGCCCTAATTGATCAAACCTCTTGAAACCCTAGCCTTAACTTGAACAGAGAGTTTGAGAGAGAATTTGGGGGTGTTTTCTTGGGAATAATGTGATAATGATGTCCTAAGAAAGGCTTTAAGTCATGGGGTTCAAGGAGTTAAAGTGGGAAATATCCAAAGTGCCCTCAACTTAAAAGCTAAAAAAGTGTCGCCTTTGACCACGAGTCGACCCCTTGACTTATAATCACACCATACTACTCATCACCATAAGTTGTAACCAAGACAATTACTAGGACCCCAATAAACTGTCAACCTTACAATTCGGCCAACCCATTCATAATAAGACCCTATGACTCAGAAACGCCCCAAATCTGGTACCCAGAATGCTACATAGTGCTCATGACCCCGAAGGACCACAAACTAACCCATGACTGATATTGGTACCTGATCACTGCATAATATACTGTATAAATATAAAAATAAAGGTTGTAAGGTCGTAAGGTTCAAAACTGTAACATAACTAATAAAACATAACATAGGGATAGGATATGAAATACCCAAAACAACAGAAATAAACTATCTGAACATACTGTAGTCTAAAAAGCCTGTAACTAACTGAAATGTCTGAATAAGGAGTTGATAGGACATATTCCCAACTAACTCCAACTAATAAATTAATTAATGAGATAATAAATTAATGGTCATGTCCTTGAAGGATGAGGACTCACTACTAACTCTGACTGCGAAGACTGGAATGCTACTGATGCTCTTGAGCTCGTGCTTCCGAATCTATGGTATAAAACACCATAGCACAAATATGTCATTACATTGGAATGTACTGGTATACATGTGAGGTAGGCTAAATGCAAAGGAGTCACATGCATGAACTATACTAACTGACTGAATAACATGAACGTGAGAATGCATGCATGAATACATAATAGCTGTAACTGAGTTTGTGACAACATGATTACTGAACCTAAGTACTAATAACATGAGATACTGATAACTGTATAACTAAAATAAATGATATTGAGTGACTGTATCTGACAGTCTAGATTCTGATGGAACTAGCTCAGTTTTGTACTATTCTGAGTTGACTGTATCTGACAGTCCTGAATTCTGTAGAACTATTTGAGTTCTATTATTAAGACTGAATGACTGTATCTGATAGTCTTGATTCTATAACTGAAACTATGGGAAGTAGTTATCTAACTAACATGACCCTTATACGCCATTATGGCTGAGTTGGGGTCCGATCTGTAACCTCAATTAGAAGGGTATCAATACTGCACCACTAGTAAGGACAATTCATGAGTAACCCTCATATAATAGGTGAATCTAGTGAGAATGGTGGGAACCCTCATGTAACAGGTTAAGTCACCTCATCTACCCTTATATAACAGGCTATGATGTCTCAACCTATGCTGGCTACGTAGTTCTGGAATGTAAGGATTGGTTCTAAGAATCACACTCTCATATAACAGGAGGGTTCCCATTCTTGGGTTCGCTCAGTGCAAATTTCTACTCCCATCTGAATAGACACTGAACATGATTAACTGAACTGACTGGACCAAGTTAACTGAGTCCCGTTAACTGACAAAATACTACTGAGAATACTAAGTTTTCCTGAGTCATGAGATTGAATGAATTTTATGGATCATGGCTTGACTGAGAGTATCTTGAAACCATGACAATGGTTCTAGGCACATAGCTAATTATCGGGTACAAGTACCCCCAGGACTCGATAGCATAAAACTGATAAAACATGACTTTCTTGAATATATGACCAACATCATAATCCATAATACAATAAGTTGGAGAATTCATAAAGTAAAAGTTCTAAAGCACCACAATGGCCACACATACATCCATAACTCATTGACTAAGACATTTCATCAAACACTTAACATGCATAAATTTGTACATAAATGAGGATTTGATATTATCATACTAGTATGGCACTTCTCCTTCACATAGGCTTTTAATAGAACACATGGGGAGCATGCTTTGGTTATACAATCATCAACACATCTAATAATCATTGATACATCAATCAGCGTTTAAATTGAAGGGGGTTTATCATGATTATTATGCAAATCACCACATTCTAGGGTCAATCATTGGAATATGTAATTTAAAACGTGAATCCAAACCCCACAACATCTTGAACATGAATTTTAATTCAATTTAAATCATGAACATTCATAAATACACAAATCTTGGATTTTAAAAAGTGATTCTTAAGCTTCATGGGTAAAAGGGACCTATGAATTAACACATGGCATACCTGGGTTGATGATTTCTTGAAGATTGATGGAGAAAAACTTGAATTCTTGACTTGGAATTAAACACCTAGGGTTTCTTGTCCTTGGGGTTTATCTTTGAGACAAAACCCTAATTTGATATTATGAATGACTAATGAACTTATGAGCCTTGATCTGATATTATTAGGGGTTAAAACAGGTGGTAAAAGACCAAAAAACCCTTTTAAAAATAACTTAAAATAGTAGAACAAACTATGCAACTGTGGGTGCGATGGTCCGTTGTTGGGTCGACATTCCGTCGGTCCTGACCGTCGCACTTGGGCAGAATAGGGGTTCAATGCCTCTGCTGTGACGGCTTGGGCGATGGTCCATCACTAGCTCGATGGTTTATCGGCCTGAGCCATCACTCTTAGGCAGAAGGTAGTCTCACTGCCTCCGTTGTGATGGCTTGGGTGACGGTCCTTCGCTAGCTCGATGGTCCATCGGCTCTCACCTGGGCGGTTTTGACTGCCTTCTATATTTCGGCCATAATTTTCTTTTCTGATGTCAGATTTGGATGAAATTGGTATCGTTGGAAAGTTAATTCAATTTTCCACTTGAAAAAAGTAAAAATATTAAAAATTCCACATATATAAAAGTGTATTCATATTTCAAAGTAAGTTTCTAACATACTTGGGATGATTTCAAGCTAGGTAGAAGTATGGGGTATTACAGACTCGTAGGGTCCAGTTGTAGCCAACATATAATGAAATTTAGGACTTACACTAGATACCCTATGATTTCTCCAAATGACTTATGACATATACTTACGGCTCTTAGTGAGCCACTCATACTCAGAGCAAAATCAATCCTTAAACTTATTGGTTTGGTTATAACTCATCCCAATGAGTCGTCAAGACACCCTATGACTCTGGGGGTCCAGTCGTAACTAAGGCAGTGATCCCAAAGCTCAAGAAATTTTCAATGGACAAAATCTAGGGTGTTTTACCCATAATGTCAATTACCATAAAAAAAGGATCAGAATCATATGCACAACCTCAATATCAGTCCATAATTAAACTACCACGATCTAACCACAATAAGAACAATAAAGTAATTAGATAGTCTAGACAAATAATACCTAACTGGGGCCCCACAAACTTAGAAGGTTCAATCAACACTCAACAACCAAAAATAACAGCCTATACCTATACAAACCCATATAAGGCTTATAGATATAAGCAACAAACAACATATTGGTGATTGACAATACATATAAATGAATGAACAGAAAGTAAATCAATAGTTCAATAACCGATCCAAGTTCCATAATGTACCAAGTTTGTATACCTTATCCAACTCAGCATCTTGCAAAGTAAGACCTATGATGACCTCTTTTCTCTGGCATAATGGATCATAGACAAAAAGGCCCCTAGGTGAGTCGGGAATATCCGTATGCACTTACCTGGTCCCAATCCAAGAGTTCCAATCATCATCATTACCAATCTACTCCGTATAGTACTCTAGATATGTATATATATAATAAGTGTACGAACTTGAACTATGACTAAAATAGTTTAAGTTTGTAAATCCACTTCTCGATATCAACTCTGAGACTAAATCAATATCATAGAGTAGAAAGGGTTGGAATCACTCTTGAATGAAGTAAATACCAGTGGTAAAAGACTGGATAAAACATGGACCAAAATGAATCTTAGTCTAATTTCCAAAACCTCATGCATCATCAATTAAGGTGGTACAATATCCATTATTAGAGAATCTATTTTAAAAGTAAGAGATAATCTCTTTTTATAAAATAGTAGTGAAATCATGGTTTTGGTCTGAATAGTACTACTAAGTGAGCATTACTGTACCATAATATATGCATTTCCTCTCCAATATCCAAACAATACAAGCATAAGTGTCTAAATATCCATAGTCTAAGGCTACATCCTTTACAAGGATAAAATACTCACTTGTAGTGTAATTGGTATCATAACCATGTCCTTGAGACCAATAGTATATAACTAGTATCACAATAATACTATAATTTGGGAAACTACAATCCAATCCATTAAGTCATGTAGTAAACCTTATACTAAAGGATCCTTAGCATCAACTATGGTCAACACACTTGTAATCTAGGGTGATAGGACCCCATAGTTATATCAATTATTTCATCTTAAGGGTCGAGTCAAATTTTTACCCGAAATCCCTAAATAGGCTAAGTCATAATATCCTAGTCATAAATATATTACATCATCCTTACCTAGCATGAAATCTATACTATACATTATCTTATGAAGAAGAGTAGATCGAATCCTACCTCGATCTTGAACTATAATCCTTGAAATATCTATAAATCACCTACCTTTTCTCTACGATCCTAAATTCTACCTAGCTATCAAAATAGTAACCTACATGCTATTAGGAGTAAAAGAAGATCCATATTTCTATATAAAAAATTAGGTCAAATTCGAGTCAAGAACAGGCTTGTGGGGCTTGTAAATGGAATCCAAATTTTGAATCCATCACGAGGTCCCTTGAAGAAAAAAAAATGTGTGCTCAAAAGTTGAGCACAAATGGTGCATGAATCAAAACCCAAATCAGCCTCTAAATTCCAAGGATTTAAAGACCTAATTTCTATGAATTTACAATGATATGAGATAGAATTTGATGGGGAAGATAATAAAAAATAACCAAGGAGTAGGATAACTTACCTTAGCTTCAATGGGTAATTTTTTACACTTTCTCTCTCTTCAAGCTCTCAAAATGGTATAAAATGATATAGAAATAATGGGAAAATTGGCTGAAGAAAGGGGAATTAACAATCCCCAGGTGCTACTAAAGCGACCACTAGGTTGCTTAAGCAACTACCACTTTAGTATCATATTTTTGCTTAAGCAGCCGGTAAGTAAATATGGGCATCGCTTAAGCAGCATATTGACTGCTAAATGACGTTCACTAAAGTGGACAAAGATCACTTAATTGGTCCTAAACCATACAACTAAGGCCTTTATAGAGACTACATATCACAAAATGACTACCGCATAAGCAACAAATAATCTTCTTATACGGTTGCACCAGATGATGCTATGGACCAAATTTTGCTAAGTCTAAATAGACTCTAACTGGATGCTCAGGATTTTTTTGTAACCCGTGCATGCAAACAAACTATGCCATCATACAAAATATGACATTCTGAGCTCAATAAGACCATCAAACTTTCATCCAAGATCATTTTGACTAAATATGGGGCCTACACCTATAGTTTCATTTTCATAGAAACTACCCAACAACCTAAAATAAGTCCAAAATCCTAGGGACCCAAACCAAGAGTGCCTAAAGCCTAAAATTAACATTGTTGAGTTGATGGAACCATCAGAATTCTTATTTACTAGAAGTTTTTATTGGAGACTAGTTCCTTAATACAGTAGCTCCAAAATAAGAAAATGAGCCTAAAACCCAGACAGACTGTCTGATAACTAAACCAAAAGTTTTGGCAAGTCATAATTGACCTGTAGATACTATGGAAAGGATTAAATTTCCATAAATATGAGAAAATCAAGAAAATAACCTGGATGGTCATTACAACCTATGAGGCAAAGTTTAATGTTTTGTCCCATTATGCTACTCAACTACTTGGTACAAATTAGGACAAGATTTGGTTATTTGTGAAAGGCTTGAACAATGAATTACAGGGTTTGACTGTTCATATGTATTCTATCAGAAAAAACTTTAATGATGTTGTTGATAATATGAAAAATGTAGAATAGGTAAAATAAGTTGGTTAGGCAAATGTGTTAGCAAAGAGGTTCCCAAATACAGGTAACTTTGGTGGTTCTTACTCTAAGGTTTGTAGCAAGTATACTTATTTGGCTTTCCCCATTCAGTCAATTTTGCAATCTTCTATAGGTGGTTATTCAGGGGCTATCAATAACCCCAGTTGCTAGAGGCCAAGAGGCGTCTTATTCTTTATCCAATAGGTCTTTTCATGATAAGGTTATTATACTTGTGGTGTTTTGGGTACTTAAAGAGAGAGTGTCCTTAGAAATAAGTTGGGTTATAAGGCCAACAACAGGCTAAGGCTTTCATTTCTATTAGTAAAGATTATGGAGGTAATAGTAATAGTAAGGGTCGTCCACAAGGTAGGAAGAGAAGTAATAAGGAAGGTCATGGTGGAATTTGAGGTAATGGTAATACTAAAAAGGGTGGAACGCAACCTACTAGGGAGGTTGCCTAGCTTGATGATAAAGCTTACTGCTATGCTTCTTAGGAAAGACCAAGGCCCTATGTCTGATACCATCATTACATGTACTATTCTTATTTGTAACTAGATAGATACTATTTTGATTAATATGGGTTCCACTTATTTTTATGTATCTTTTAGATTTTTCTTGTGATTGGACTTTATTTGTAATATACTTGACTCTCTTATTTATGTGTCTACTTAGTTGAAGACTATCTGATATTAACCCATTTTTATCGTGCATGTTATGTTTTATTCATGGGTTTCCAAACTTGGGTAGATATGATAATTTTAGATATGGTTGACTTTGATACTATCCTAGGTATGACTTGGCTATCTCTATATCGTGCTATTTTAAATTATAATGCTAAGACAATGACCTAAGAGATGCCCGATAGATAAGTTAGAGTAGGAAGTTATGTATAAGACTAATCATGTAAATAAAATATCTTTTATTTAGGCAAAGAAAGTTAGGAGAGGGTGTTTGGATTTTTTAGTCCATCTTTAGAATGTTCATGCAGAATCTCCTTCAATTGAGTCAGTCTATGTTGTGTTGGAATTTTAAGGAGGTGTTTTCTATAGATTTTCATGGTATGCCTTTGGATCAAGACATTAACTTCTATATTAATTTAGAGCGAGTCTATATTAATTTAAAGCTGGTACTCGCCCTATTTATATTCCTTCCTATTGAATGGCTCTAGTTGAGTTGAGAAACTCAAGACTCAGTTACAAGAGTTTCTTAATAAGGGGTTTGTTCATCTTAATGCTTCTCTTTGGGTGATCCAGTGTTGTTTGTTAAGAAGAAGGATGGTAGCCTTTGGATATATTTTTAATTATAGACAGTTTAATAAGGTTACCATTAGGAGTAAGTATCCCTAGCCCCATATAAATGATATTTTTGACCAGTTGTAAGGTGCTTCTATTTTCTCCAAGATAGACTTAAGATTGGGTTATCATCATTTAAAGATTTAATCCAACATATTCCCAAGACAATAGGACTTGATATGGGCATTATGAGTTCTTGGTGATGTCATTTGGATTGACTAATGTGCAAAAACTTTCATGAGATTGATTAATGGTATCTTTAAGTCTTTCATAGATTTTCTTGTGATTGTATTTATTGATGATATTTTGGTTTACTCCAAGAGTAAGGAGGAACATGCATTCAATCTTTTTAATGTGTTGGGGATTTTGAAGGAAAAGCAGTTATATACTAAGTTCTCAAAATGCGAGTTTTGGTTTTCCTTTTTACCTTTTAGGGCATGTGGTTTCAAAAAAGAGGGTGATGATGGATCCTTAGGAGATTAAGTCTATTAAGAGTTGGGTTTCACCTAACTGTGTGACTGAGGTTAGGAGTTTTGTGGGCCTTGCTAGCTATTACTGCATGTTTGTCAAGAATTTTGAATCTATTGATATTCACTTGACAAGGTTGACTTAGAAAGAAGTGCCCTTTGTTTGGTTGGATAAGTGTGAAGAGAGCTTTCAATAACTCAAGACACTTTTGACTACAACTCTTATTCTTTCTCTATCGGTATTGTGTAAAATTAATGCAAAAGAGGAATTTAACTACCTATGCTCTAAGGCAATTGAATCCTCATGAAAAAAATTACCCAACCCATGAATTGGAGTTGGTTGTAGTGGCCTTTGCATTAAGGATTTGATATCACTATCACTATGGTGTCAACTGTAAGGTGCTTATAGACCACTGTAGTTTGCAGTATGTTCTTACACAAAGGGTTTAAATTTGAGATAGAAAAGATGGATGGAATTGTTGAAGGACTATAACGTGACCATCTAGTATCATCGGATAAGGCCAATATGGTGGCAAATACATTAAGTTGAAAAATGATAAGTATGGGTAGTCTGGCTTATTTAAGGATGTTAAGGCGACCCTTGGCTAGAGATATTTAGACTTTTAGCATTTCTGTCTATGGAATTTAGTGTTTCTGAAAGTGGTAGATTATTAGCTAGTGTGGAGGTAAGGTCGACATTTCTTTAACAAATCAAGGCTAGACAGTTCAAAAATGAGAAGTTGAACTAACTTTGAAATAAGGTAGTATGTGGTAAAGCTTCTGATGCCATACTTTATGCGTGTAGGGTATTAATGGCGAGGGGACGCATAAGCATGACCTGAGTTGGTAATTTTATTCCAGGATTGCTTGCAGAAGCTCATATTTCTCAATGTTCTATTCATTTGGGTGCAACCAAGATGTACCATGACTCAAGAAAGCTTTATTAGTAGACTTGGATAAAAAGGATATGATAGAGTGTGTGTCTAAATGCCACAATTGTCAATAAGTAAAGTATGAGCATCAAAGCCCTGTTCTTTACTTCAGAGGATGCCCATTTTTAAGTAAAAATGGGAGAGGGTAGCGATGGACTTTGTGGTACATATTTTGAAGACCTTAGGGAAGTATGAATTTATTTAGGTCATAGTGGATAGGCTGACCAAGTCAGCATATTTTATCTCGATTAGAATAGACTAAAACTTAAATTAATTAGCCAAGATTTATGTCAAGGATATATTGAAGCTATGCGAGTTGCCAATTTCCATCATTGCTAATAGAGGTATGCATTCACCTCTAAGTTTTGTGATTGGATACATGATAAGTTTGGTACTAAGCTCAACTTAAGAACTACTTTCCATTATAAGACTAACAGGCAATGAGAGAGGATTATTAAAGTGATTGAGGATGTGTTGAGGGTCTATGTTATTGATTTGGTGGTCATTGGGATACATGTTGCCCATTGTGTGAGTTTTCATACAACAATAACTATTAATCTAGCATTAATATGGCTTTATTTGAATTACTCTATGAGAAAAGGTGTAGATCACCTATAGGATGGTTCAAAGTTGGTAATGTGAAACCTTTGGGCACAAATTCGGTAAAGAAAGCTCAGGAGAAGGTGAGGTTTATTCAAACCAAGTTGTTGGCAACCTAGAGTAGGTAAAAGAAGTATGTAGACCGTAAAGAAAGAGATTTGTTATTCAAGGATGGTGAATAAGTTTTGTTGAAGGCATATCCTATGAAAGGAGTTGTGGGATTTGGCAAGATGGGTAAGTGTACACCTCAGCATATAGCTCTATTTGAGGTTCTTGAAGATGTGGGTTAGGTAGCGTGTAGGTTGTCATTCCCATCAAGCTTGTCTTGGGTATGTCCAGTATTATTTATCCATGATTAAGAGATATCATAGGAATGAGGATTACATTATAAAATGGGATTCAGTTTACTTGATAAGGTGTTTTCTAAGAGGAGGAGTCGGTTACTATTTATGATTGGGACGTCCTAAGTTTAGGGAATGGGAAATTTAATCAGTACATGTATAATAGAAGCATTTTCTAGTGGAGGAAGCTACTTGGGAAATCAAAAAGGAGATGTGGGACAAGTACCCTTACTTGTTTGAGGATACATGTACTCTTTCATTTTCTTGACTTGGCTTATTTTCCTTTCTTGATTGTTTTGGGATGAACAATAGGTAAATTGATATCTATTGTAACAACCCTTCTATTAGTACATGTAAGTATAACATACAAAAATTTGGATTAATATTTTCACCGAATTGAAAGTTAGAATTTTCAAGCTAAGCTATTCTTGGATGAAATTCGAGCAAGATATGGTCTAGGAAAATTTGGGAATGGATTGGATAAAGGTAATAAAGTTTGGTATGATTTCATATTAGCTAAAATAATAATAAATCCGTGGGATCTTTTGGAAGTGAATTTGAGTAAGTAGAACTCCCAATATCAAACTTGAAGTAAGAGAGCTAGTCTAGAATGTCATTGTTTGGGGTGCATTGCATAAAAAGCAAAACTAGGAGCAATTCTGAGTTTCTTCCTCACCACACCCTCTATAGAAGGTGGAAGGCTACTATGATGATTCCTCTATAATGGGAGTTAAACTTGGTTAATTTCACTATAGCGGGTACGATCCACTAGAGTGGGATTGAGCCTCTATAGCGGGATATACACAGATTTATGTAGAAATTACCTGAAGATAGTGTATTATTTTCTAAACTCATTTTGGTGAAATCTTAGGCGATTTTCCACCAAACTTCTTTTTAAGGTAATTTGATCACTCCCATTAACTAGTTTTTCTATTTATAACCTTAGAATAACTAGTTTACGGATTTTGGGGAGGATTTAGCTTAATCTAGCTGATTTTTTTGGTACAATAGGGTAAATTTAGTGTAAAACCTTTGGATTTTGGTTTAAAGTTAATAAATTAATCTTGCATGACTATTATTTATTAATGTACCATGAAATTGGTAGGTTTAAGGTAAATTTATGATGGAAAACCTCTAAAATAGAAGGAATGATCATGAAATTAGTCTTGAGATTTGAGATTACATTATAATCCTTGATATTATAGGTCATTTGATTGATTATGTGTTATATTCTTATTTTTAAACCACAATCAAGCCTAGGTTGCAAAAAGAAAGGGAAGACTCAAGTTCATTAGAGCATTTCAGATGGATTGAGGTAGTTGATTATTTAATGTAGTTCTAACCCAATTTGTTTTATTTGTGCATTATAACTATTTCTTTGTTTTTCTTTTACAATGCATGTTTGAGGAGAGTGAATGATTTTTTATGTCTAAAGTGTTAATAGCATGCAATAACTTATATGAAAAGCTCGTTGGCTTTTACATGTGTTGTTTCTATAATCATTGTGGTTGTGATTGGTGTGATATTTGTCATTATTGTGGGATGTACTAATATTTGGAAATCTTTATGGGATTATTGCAATAAGGTTGTCAGGCACTTGATGTTTGGAATTTGGTATATCGATAAAAGCTCTTCCCCTATAGGTCATGGATAGAGGATAACCATAAGACCCTTAGCGTGTATGTACAAGGTATTGGTGAGTGTGACTATTTCTTGAGTAAATGGGAGATTATGTGTTCACTGTTATAATTGGTTCCTTGAGTGAACCGTTCTTAAGTGTTGACTTGTTGTATTGGTTCCTTACGTGAACGAGTTTTTGTGCTTATTTACTAAAGGTGGGTACTTTATGTAAACCGGGTTGCATGATAATTGCTATTGTTGTTATTCTTATGGATCATTGAGAGGCTCGAGCAAATTGTAAGTCATGGCATAACTTTGTATTATCTATTTAGACATAGTTGATTTAATTGTTGGTGTCATGGCTGTTGACTTGGAGTCGTGTTTGTAGTCATGGTCTTGACTTGACTTGTTATCTATGTTGACTTATAATGACTAAGTTCCATAATGTTGTTTACTAAAGTTAAGTGTTATGAACTTGAGGTAAGGTTATATTGTAGGTGTTCATAGTTGTCTTATTTTACTAAGTTATGGTTTTGTGTTAATATTTTTCACTTTGGGTTGGCCGATGACCCTACCAATATACTATTAATTTCTCATATAATGATACTACACGTGCTCTTCTTTTTGTAAAGTGTAGAGCATTTTTTGGCAATTGTTTTGAAATATCTGTTGTGATTTATATAGTGTTCAAACTCATGGATGGGCTACATCTTCCAGTCTGTCATGGTTCTTCTGTTAGTTTCTAGTCCATTATTTTGGACTTAGACATATTTCAGTTGTTTTAGGTGATCCCGTTTATTGAGAATGTAGTAGTTTTGGTATAAAGACTTTCAGATTCTAGGGGATTGCTTAGATTTTACAAATTATTAATTTGGTTTAACTTTAGAATTATTAGTTTTCTTAATGAAAATGATTCTGTTGCCTAATTTTTGTCAAAATGTTGGATTGAATAATTGAGAAAGTTGGTTATCCTACCGGTGATTAGTATGGGGTCTCACTATGGGGTTTGGATCGTGACAATATCTCTTCATAATCTATACTAGGCCTTTGTAAAAATTCTTATGCAATATGGCGTGACTTATACATTTGTATTTCATTTTTCTCAGTCATTTTTGTACAAAGACCCATTTATGGATAACAGGTTTAATGTCATTTGTTTGAACTATTGGTCCAAAAAACTTCACACTTGACAAGTGAATTCAACTATGATTGAATTGCTTCTTGCCATTTTTGCTAATCATTTCTTTGTCGAAATTCTTTAACAGACTGAGGTTCAAGATCCCCACTATCTTGCATGATTTTTGTTGCAATATTATATGCAAAGACATAATACACCACTATTTTTTATTGACTCAAATTAGTTTTAGCATCACTTAAATTTTTGGATAATTCTTCATTTTCTTGAGTCTCTGGCTCATTGATTCCATTAGGAATATCAAAATATTTCAAATCTTAAACTTTCATATGAGATTCTTTCATAAAGTCATATTGACCATTTATTATTATTTTTTATAGGATTTCAATCCTTAGAATCTATTGGTCTACCACACTTTAGGAATTCTTTAGACTCTTTAGCCATGACACTAATAGATGATCTTTGTAACACCCAGATTTTGCCTCTAAAAAATTTTAGAGTTTTGAACTCACTGTCTAGGGTACGACTTAGGTCATGAGTCGTAAAGACTCCTCACGAGTCATATGGATCCATTTGTTATCGGACCAATAAGTTGTCCATGGTTTCTGCTGAGGTCACGACTTGGACATCACGATTCATAAGTTGAGTTCACAAGTTATAGGTTGGGACTTGTAACCAAACCAGTGAGACAGCCCAAGGTTGTTGTCTTGGTAATGACTAAGACTCCATGAGTTGTAGGGCATGGTCATGAGTCACAGGGTATGACTTTAGAACAAACTAATAAGGGTTCCTTGAGTCACCTCCTAGACTACGAGTCCAACCAATGACTCGTAATCAGTCATTACGAGTTGTGACGTGACCTGTAATTACTGGTGATAGTTTTCCTATCTTAATTGGGGGCACTTCGGTCATTTTTCTCTTTCCCCAATTAAATCCTACAACCATAAAACACCTAAGGAGGGTTATTTTGATCACTTTAACAATTATAAACTACTCTCTACTCTCTCAAATTCCCTAAGTTAAAAATAACTAGGGTTTCTCAATTTTTTCTCAAGGTTGATCATTTGGGGCGGTAAGATTGTTTTTTCTCTATAACTCTTGATATCTCAGGCATGTATCTCCCTAAACTTGTAATTTCATTATGGCATGCAATGGCTTGATATTTCCATGGTTTTAATGTTTGATTTTAAATAAAGAGTTGAGGGTTTTGGATGGTAATTGTTTAAATACTTTTCCCATGGTTTTAAATTGGTTATCTATGATTTATCTTGTGATTTTGAATTGAATATATGTATGGGAGGGAATTGGAAAGGGCAACATGGGTTTCCCCAACTTTATGGCTTAAATGGTTTGGAATTGCCTTTACTCCTAACCCAACTTGTGTAATTGGTTTTGGAAATATGGATACTTGCATAATTGAACTCACTTTTGGAACTTTACATTTCATAAAAGGTTAAAGAAATTTAACATGGTTTTTGAAAGGCCTTGGTGGCCATGGATTGGTTTTCAATTGGAAAACGTTGGAATCATTTTGGCTAACTAGTTTTGGAATGGAATAATGGAATTGGCTTGCAAGCTAAACATTTGGTATGATGATACCAACGGTAAATGCTTACTTTAAATACTCCTTGGTTAATGGATGGAAATGTGTAAATAGTTTTAATTTAGGCTTAAAGGGGGCTGTGTAGCCCGCCGTGGAAGGTGGAGGTCTCAGGGGGACCAATACTGGAAACCATGTTTACCAGCGTGGGGGCCTTGGTTGCCCTATGCATAGTTTACACTTTTTATATATATATATATATATATATTTTGGGATGGTTGGAGCCTCGATGGCTCTTCCCCTTCTGCATATTTCTACGATTCATGCGGCTAACACGTACTGGGGCCTTTTTGGTGGGGGAGATGGACCCATATAGTCCATGGGTATTTTTAGGACGGTTAGATCTATATAGTCTAGGTTAATATTTTAACTGTCATGCTAAGCCTTGTTCCATATCCTGACATATTATATATATATGTATATGATTGTATGTATATGGTTTTAGAATGATTTTGGACTGATTGATCATGGCATTATTTTATCCCTTCTCCGAGTTACATGCTAGCGATCACACCACTAACTATATGAGGAATCTATACTGTTTTATAATGTAGGATTAGAAGATACTTTTTTTACCTTTGTGTCACATTAGGTGATCCAGTTGGTCCGCGGTGAAGTGGTAAGCTTCCATCCTTCGAAAAGCTTGGTCATTCCATTAGTTTTGTTCCATATTTTTAGAATTAAAGAGTTCATATTATCATTTCATTATCACTGTCACGGTCGGGGAATGTCCCAATTTAGGTTGATGTTTGACTTTCTTAAACGTTTTCATGGACAAAAAATTATGGGTGGATTATGTTATGGACTCTTAGATTCCTATTGGCATTTGATTTATCGATTTTGTTATATGTTTGAAACTTAGTTCTATCTTGTTATATGTTTGAAATTCATCCGCTTCTAGTTGTATTGTGTTCTGGTTAGATAGGTTAATGGGGGTGGTCTCTGGTCCTTGTCGGACTTGAGATACCTATCATGACTAGACCTTGGTTTGGGTAGTGACAAGCTTGGTATCAGAGTGTAGGTTTAGTGTCCATGGCTGTTCACAAAGCTGTGTCGAGTAGAGTCTCTTTTAAGGGTTGTAGCACACCACACTTATAAGAGGGAGGCTACGAGCTATTTAGTAATATTTCCCTTTCTTATGTTATATTTAGGTCTATAGAATCTGGTTTCTTGAAATTCCTCTAACTTTTAGTTGCTCACATTTCAGATCATGCCTTCCCGAAGATCTGGTGTTCATGAAAAATCTTCTGGCACTTCTATCTCTCCTGAGGGGATTATGTAGGGGACTCGCCCCACCTATGGAGTGAAAACCCAATCTAGGGTCCCTACTACTGATTGTGTTTCTCCACTTGGGGTTCCACCAATCCCCATTGGTCCTTCTCCAATTGGTGAAACTCACGATCAGTCACCATAGGGAGACATCTCTAATGTGGAGTTTCTCTGTTCTATTTATTTGTTCACTTAGTTGGTTACATCTCAGTCTTGCCAACCTGATCATGTTGGTTCGGTTTCTCTATCTTCTAAGGTCACCCGAGTTGGGAAATTTATGGGGTTGAACCCTTTAACCTTTTACTGGTTGTAAGGTTGAGGAGGATCCTCAAGGTTTTGTCGATGAAATGGAAAAGATATTTAGGGTGATACTTGTTACTAATGTGGAGGGTGTGGAGTTTTCCGCATATCAATTAAAGGATGTGGCATATCAGTAGTATGAGAAGTGGAAACTATCGAGGGGTGATATGCTGAGCTGACTATGTGGGAGGAATTTTTTGGTTCTTTCCTTGATTGTTTCTATCTGTAGGAGTTGAGGGAGGATAAATCTAAGGAATTTGTGAATTTGAAGTAGGGAAGGATGATAGTGAAGAAGTTTTCTTTGAAATTCCACTAGCTGTCTCTTTATGCCCCGGAGATTGTGTCTAGTATAAGGGCAAAAATGAAGAAGTTTACTTTAGGTTTGTCTCGGGACTTGGTGCTAGAGTGTAAGGTGGTGATGTTGAATAATGACATAGATATCTCTAGACTTGTGATGTACATGCAACAGGTTGAGGACGAAAAAAAATAGGTAGAAATGAGAGAGAAACAAAGTAAGAAGTTTAGCTATTCAGAGCATGGTGGGGGTAACCGAATAATGGCAAAGATGGTAGACAGTGGTCCAAGAAGAAGAATTGTGGGAGTTATAATTCCTATTTGACAGCTAGTTCCCCTTATCCTAAGCTATCCGATGATCATCACTTCCAGACTAATAGTGTGTTTAAGGAACAAGGTGCCTAGTCTCAAGTTAGAAGAGCTCAGTCAGCCCCACCCTATCCTACTTATCGATGTTATGGTTAGATTCACCATAGTTATTGCGATGAGGGGAGGAATTGGTGTTTTAGTTGCAATCAGCATGGGCATATGCAGAAGAACTGTCCCTGCGGGTAAAGTTTCCATGGGGGATAATAAGTCCTGGTTACCACTTCTTTAGCTCCTGCACTAAAGGGTGCTACTTCTGGTACTGTCACTAGTCGGAATCGTGTTTATTCCCTTGCCACTTGTCAAGAATATGATGCATCTACTAATGTTGTCACTGGTACGTTAAAGCTCTTATCTTGTGATGTATATTGTTTTTTTTATCCAGGGTCTACTCTTTCTTATGTGACCCCTTATATGGATGTTCATTTTGGTTTTGATCCTGAGTACATTTTCGATCCCTTGTCTATGTCTACCCCGGTAGGTAATTCTATTATAGCTAAAACGGTTTATAGGAGTTATGTGGTATCCATCTTTTGTAGAGAGACCTTGGTGGATTTGATAGAATCTGATATGGTGGATTTTGATGTTATCTTTGGGATGGATTGGCTCCATTCGTGCTATGTTTCTCTAGATTGTTGGACCCATAAGGTAAGCTTCCAATTCCTTAGTGAACTGGTAATTGAATGGGAGAGGAGTTCTATAGTGCCAAAAGAGAGATTTATTTCTTATTTTAGAGCCCAGAAATTTATTATTAACGGGTGTTTTTTTCATCTGGTTTGGGTTAGAGATTCTAGTTCTGAGGGTCCTACCTTGCAATCCATCTTTGTGGTTATGTCATTTGAATTATCTACTGCTCCGGTGGCATTTATGAATCTTATAAAGAGAGTTTTCAGGAAGTTCTTAGATTTGTTCGTGATGGTGTTTATTGATTACATCTTGGTATATTCTAATAGTGAGAACGATCATGCCAATCATCTCCAAGTAGTGTTGCCGACTCTTAAGGATCAATGATTGTATGCCAAGTTTACAAAGTGTAACTTTGATTAAATGCTGTGAACTTTCTGGGTCATGATGTTTCCAGTGAGGGGATCATGGTAGATCCACAGAAAGTTGAGGTGGTTAAGAAGTGGCCTTAACCCACGACTCCAACCAACATTAAGAGCTTTTTTGGTTTGGCTAGGTATTATAAGAGATTTATGGAGAGCTTCTCTTCTATTGCTGCTCTGTTGACTAAATTGACTCAGAAAAAGGTAAAGTTTCTGTGATTCCATGTTTGTGAGGGTAGTTTTGAGAGGTTAAAAGATAAGTTAAGTTTTGGGCCAGTTTTAACCCTGCCCGAGGTACTGATGGTTTTGAGGTTTACAGTAATGCATCTCGAGTGGGACTAGACTGTGTCTTCATACAGCATAGTAAGGTGGTGGTGTATGCTTCTAGACAACACAAGGTTCATGAAAGCAATTATTCGACTCATGATCTAGAGTTAGCAACTGTGGTGTTTGTGTTGAAGATTTGGCATCACTACTTGTATGGAGTGCATATTGATATTTATTCAGATAACGACTTACAGTACGTGTTCACGGATGAGTGGTGATTTTACCACACACTCACACTAATTTTTCTGCATATTACCTTGTCTCAAATGAGTAAATGAGTCATAATTGTAATTAAATGCACTAATATCAACTCATTGCAGGTATAGGGGTTGAAAAGACAAAGAAATGTGGATTGGAGCTTGAAAAGATCAAAAGGGAGCAGAAAAAGTGCAGCTGAAGACCTGCAGTGAACTAGCATCAGTTACCGCGGTCGCAGTAAGTCAAGATTGTCAATCAACCGTGACCACAAAATTCCATTGCGGTTGCGTAGCCACAGTCGCAACCAGACTTGCACGATCGCGGCTTGGCCAAAATATTCAGCTCAAGGGAAAAACTGTCATTGCACATGTTGATCCCAATTTGAACAAAAAGACTCAAACCCTAATTGATGTATTATTCATTCCATCACATTCCTTCTTCCCCAATTTTTTTAGGTTTAGCTTGAGACTTTGTAGCCTCCATTTTTGGAGAAGAAAATATTGTATAAATTTTGGTTGAAGAACACATTGGAGACTTTCTAAGTGGAAGATTTGCTCACTTCCATTATTGATATTGTGTGAGAGCCAAGTTTGAAGTAACATTCGCTTAGATCTTCTACAACTTTGATTGAGATTATGGGTATATATATATGCTTGTTTATCTTATGTGTAGCTAAATCTCTCTCTTAGGGTTATGTGTGAATAGGGATTAAAGTGTGTGTGGGTTGTGATTGTTAGCATCTGTTTGATAGTTCAGATTATGGGTTCTATTATTGTTATGCTATTTTTGTTGGGGTTTGATGGGTGAAATCTCCAAATACCCACATGGGCTTGATGGGTGAAATCTCCAAGCTCTAAAAAACCTAAGGCTATCTTCGAAGGAAGGGTTTTGGGTAAAGTTTAAGAATCTATGTCATCCTCAAAAATGGGATGTGGATACCAAAGAAATGATAGGCAATTATGTGTGTAGTTTACTAAATTCTCACTATCTTATAAATAAGGGTGAAAGTGAGGTTGACTATGCCTTGGGTGTCATCCTAGAAATAGGGATGCCTTGATTGAGGTTGTGGTTGCTAATTGTTGAACACATCCATTAGGTATTCGAAAGGATCAATGGGTGAAAATTTGGTGGTTTGTTGAAAGACTAGCATCAAAATCTCTAACCAAACCTACCCATATTTGACTTTCTAAATCGATGTTGATGACTAACTCCCATATGTCACTCCCTTAGTAATGCATAATCCCAAGATCCATGCATAATTGTTAAAACTCTAATTATTCGTAGCCTCGAATTTATACTAGAAAATCCCAAAAAGAAACATTAGTGTAGGAACTCACCTCCCCCATTTTATGTTTTTGTACCTTTTGTTTGAATTTAACTTGTAACTATTATTTCAAATTAATTTGATCGTCACTCACATTGTTCCTCATGGATTCGACCCTGAATCCAAAGTTGGGTAAATATTTTGACGATGACCACCTTTCACTAAAATTGACGTGTAAGTTAAGCATTATAAAAAATGGCGTCGTTGCCGGGAAGAAATTTGGCGTATTAAGTTAGTTTTCAATCTTAGTTACTTTCTTGAATTCAAGCTTGTAAATATTTGTTTGTGATTTTTCTTTGTAGGTAGACTTTATTTCATTTTTACTTTTCTTGATGGCATCTTCTAATAAATATAAGTTTAATGATTGGGAGTCATATCGTGACCTCCCATGTTCGTATTGTTACGGACTACATCTCAGGAGAGATTGTAAGTATGCTCCCCGGGGAGAGATTTTACCATCTCCATCCGATTGGAAGTATGGTTGCCCCATGTGTGGTCGTCTGTAAGGACATTGGGATGAGTGTCCAAATACCCCTTCTCCCTATTATACTAATTGAATTGCTAGTTCTTTGTATGATTTTATTAGGTCTTACGATAAGAAACTGGAAAAACAATGCACTGAGTCCAGTAGCTGTGACCTAAGGTTACTAGCCATCTTGGATTGGGTAGATGCAATGGGGGAGAATATGGAATATATGTACAAAGAATGGACAAGTTTCAAGAACGAGCTATTGGGAAAAGAAGAAAAACTTGAAACTATTACTACCTTTACCAATACTCAAGAGGAGTGTTATCAAGAAGAGAAACCAAACTATGATGAAGAGCTTGGTAGTTAACACTACTCAATGGCTTCTCAACCATCCAACTTATATAAAGAGAAGAGACCCAAATAAAGGAAATGGTACTAGAGCCAAGAGACGAATCAACACAAATCTCTTGTAATGGCTCTAGTTCATTTTGGGGTGGACATGTTCCGGAGGAGGTTAACCCCAAATTAAGTATTGGACCTCATTCAACCCACATTTTAACATTATGATTAGAGTATATGAAAAAGATCCATGCCTTTAAACAAATAAAGGATTGTCGAGAGACGGAGTTCGACTCTTGTATTTTGGAGTTTGACATTCCACGGGAGAACATGGAACCCCCCCATCAAAGGCCAAGATGCTCAATTTCCAAAGTCCATGGAAGGGTTTATTGATGTGCTCACTTTTACCCAAGAAGCTAAAACGAAAGTTCGATGCGAAGATGGGTAAAAGGTTTAAATCTTCAAAATGGCGAGACCAAAACTTGCTTTCCATTTCTTCACCTCTTCCAAGCCTCTTCTTGGAAGATCTGAATCTTTTGTCCCTCTGCCGTTCATTACATACTGAGTGAAAGTTGGGATGGAGAATCAAATATTTTAAGTGAAAGCACAAAAGAAAATAAAAAGGGCGTCTTGCTAAGACTTTAAACTAAGCGCTCAATGGGAGGCAACCCATCATGCCACGAAAAGTGGAACATATCCTTTTAATTATGCATGGTAAAATAAATTTTTGTTTTGTTTATGCATGCATAAGCCTTGACACGGTGGTGCTCACCAAAATTTTGATCGAATTTGAAGAAGAAAAGTATCAATTTGGCATTTAAGGACTGAACAGGAAAGACAGGGGATCAGATTTCTGGTCTCAGTTACCGCAGTCGCGGCCTATGTCAGCACGATCTTTGTGGCTACGTGACCGTGATCACGTGACTAAGACCGCTATCACGGTCGAATCAGTTTAAATGACTATCCAACTGCTCACTGTTCACCCACCATTCTTCACTTTCACTCATAAAATTTCTTCTCTTTTTGGACCTACAGTGCATAACCAAGGGCCATTTTATTCCAATAGAATCTACTAATGTGGTAAGTTGTCTAAACTTCTTCTATTTGAATGAAAATGCATGATTTGACCTTATAATATGTATATAGATCATGAACTGATATTTCTGTTAATACATTCATGCTAAATTTTTATTGTTATGTGGTTCGCTGCTATAGATAGTGTATACACTGTGTGGGGAAGTCTTGAGTACCCAACAATTAAGCTTTAAACCACATAAGTGGAAATACACACGATGTGTGATCTTGAAAGCCTCTACAAATTTCATGTTCAAATTATTTAAGTTTGGGGCTGGGATAACACACTCTAGTCTTATAATTCACTGTTTACAATGTTATCCTACTTTCGTAAAGCAAATTTTTTGGGTGAAATCCGTTTTAGGTATGTCACAGAGCCTGTCAAAACCTTGTCTCAGGTATCGTGATCGCGTACCCAATGATAGCAATCGCTTAACCGTGATCGCAGTTATCACTATGCGATCTCCATACCCGAGGGCAGGCTATGGAAGACTTTGAACATTTTTGCACATCCTTTTGCTGCCCCTGAAATCCTCATGGCACTACCACATGAACTTATCTGTTTGATCTAGCATGTGTTTCGTATGAGAAAACTAATATGGGTCTGAGTTATATTGCTTACAGATCATCATCCCCAAGGATGGAAGACTTTAACAACACTAGATTCATGACCTCACAATGCCACCAACTCTATTATGATGATTTCCACAGGAAAAAGCTACTCCTTGAGAGGGGCATCAGCCTGGACAAGGTGGAAGAGAAGCTCCCAGACACACTAGACTTACTGTGACCAGGTGGATATGTTTTTCCCCAGAATCCTGTGAGGCCAATGAGATGTGATCTGAGGTAAACAGGTAAACTTCGGAGAAGAGTAGGTGAATGGAATGTATGGGATCCCAAATGTCGACATGAGGCAGTTTCACATAAGGGCATGTGAGCCTGTGTCCTGGATGGACAACATTTTATGCCCTGGTAAAGAAGTTCCTTGGTCCATCACCAAGAAAGATATTTTAATGAAGTACTTCAAAGTAGAGGCCAGACTTTGGTTAAACATCATATGCATTCGAGTAACACCTTGCACCCCTATGACCAACATCACGGACTTGAGAGCTCGAATGGTGTCTTGCATCTTGTTTGACATCCCTCTTAATGTGGGAGAGATTATCTTATCAAAATGAAGCTTTCTTCAAACCCATAGAGATAATTTGGTGTGCTCGGGCTCTATCATCTATCCACTCAAATTCAAAGGTGAGGGTGCCCCAGGCCAGAGCAAGAAAAGAAAGATAAATTCTGACAAAGCATCCCACCTGAACCCAGTAGTATGTGGACCCTCATCATCAAACTCCCTCGATGATCTTTCAGATCAATTGAGAGTGGTGAGAGAGTTAGTGTCCAGATTACCTCAGGGTCCGAGAGAGCCCTCTACATCCCGTCATTCATATGTAATACAATCTGACAATGAGAAGTACATTAAGGAGCAGCAGGAATAGGGAGCCACCATTGCAAGACAAGAGAGAGCATACTCAGCCTTAGAAAAAGCATACATAGAACTTAAGCAATCATATGAGAAGATGGTATAAAGAGAGAAAAAGAGAGACAAGTTTTTCAAGAAGCTATGGAAGGGAGTAAAAGGCATCTTTAAGGGGCTCAAGCCAAATGAGAAATTTCCTTCTTCAAAGCTAGATAGTGAAGATGAGTCCCCTACTAATTGGTCAGTTGATGAGACTGGTGGTTCCACAACAGAATCAAATAGGGAGAGCAACTCTTAAGGCGAATTCAGGGAGACACTTCTTACTCTTAATTTAGTGTGTATGCAGTGGGGACACTACATTTTATCTAGTTGGGGGTTTCCCCTAGAATCATGGTGTTTTGATGACCTAATGCTAGACACTATTTATTTTATCTTATTATTTTGGGATGATGCTTTTGATATTATTTGTTTTATGGATTATTATGATTCCCTATTATTTTTAGTATTCTTTTGATTCACTTCTATTTTATCTTGTTGATGCTTGACTAGCTTTGCTCGATGAAGGATTGAGCTATTACAACCTTAAAGGTAAAGTATTGTATTTAGGTTTGAGGCATAAATACGGGGGAATTCAGAGTGCCTGTAGAATTTTGTTTTGTAAATTGGGATCACTTTTTACACTATTAGCGAAGTCTGAGTAGCCATATGGTTAGCTCGCCCATGATTGAGCCAAGATTTGAGACTAAGGCTTTGGTTGTATCTTTCGCCATAGGTTAGCAATTTGTGCATGGTGCTATGGCAAATAAAGAAACCCCCTTCGTCCCAAATTTTTGAAAAATCAAGGGCATGGACGTGAGTAATGTTGTAATAAATCCTTTCTTTTTTTATGGTTCCATAATTTTTTTGTGAATAGTAATAAATACTCCATGATTGTTTCCATTGAGAGGAAAGCTCTCTAAACGAATTTTATAGGCCAATTGTGGTGAGAACATTGTATTCATCTCTTATATACTTTTGTTATCTATAACATGCCTCATTAGTCTTTCAAAACTAATTTTGATTATATTTGGTCGGAGAAATGATCTTAGGCCCTCTTTGTGATTTTTGAACCCACTCTAGCCTAAAAATCCTACCCATGCATAATTGTAAGCCCTAGTACCCGCTTTGAGCCTTTAAACCTTTCTTTGGCAAACTCATTATAAGTTATGAACCTTTTTTTTTATCCCTCTTCTAACAATACCCTCTTGAACTTGAAAATGCAACGTGAGGCTAAAAGCCTAAGTTGGGGGTGGTAAAAATCAACGGAAGTATGTTTGGGACCACAAAGTATTAGTGAAAATGCCAAATGTGCCTAAGTGTTTAAGAAATATGTTTAGAACAAGGAAAGGACTCAACAAAAGGATGACTTGAACAAAAATGCAAGGAAATAGAAGTAAAAGTAAAGTAGGGAACAAAGAAGGCAAAAAGTAGGCATAAGAAAAGAGAGAAACAAAGTAGAGTGTCCCTTAGTCGAAAGGAGAAGTTTTGTAAAGTGTGATGTAGATGTTCAAGGTAGGGTGTAACCTAGTTCCCTAAATGATATCCTACCCTAACCCAAACCACGTTACAAGCTTAGAAAGTCCTTTGAGATCTATAATCATTTACCTTTTGTGTAGTGGTAATTGAAAACAGGGTAAAGCCTATGGCATGGCACTTTTTGCATTGATATTTCCTTTATGAGGGGAGAATTTTGCACTTAAAATTCCTTGTTACTTGTTCGGTGGTTTGGTGTGTGAAACTTTTCTTTCTTGTGAGATGGGTATGCAAACAAGTTGAGGTGAGTAATTTTGTCACCTACCGGATAATGAGGAAAATGGAGTATCGTTTACTTTTAGTCAAAAGGTGAGAGCCACTTCTAGAGTATTGGTTTTGGTTTTTTGATTTCTCCATAAAGTCTTATGCAGTCTGGATTATTACATTTTATAATGAGGGGTGCTGAGAAATTAGCCTAGCATAAGTGAGATGAGCTACTTGTGGTTACAACTCAAGTCGAGGTCGGTATGGAATTTAAGGAATAAAATGTGGACAAAAATGATTGTGGATCATGGTAAAGAGGTAGTGTTCCTTGAGGACAAGTGATGTTGGGTGTATTTATGCATTCTAGCATTACTATTTTAGCCCTTTTAGCCTTGTTTTGAGGATTATTCATGTGATTACTGCATTGATAATGATATAAATGTGCACTTAAGTGTCTATGTATGTGTTTACAATTTTTTATGGTGTTTCCAAGAAAATTTTGATTCAAATTGACCATTTAGAGTTCAACCGAGAAAACTAGTGTTACTAGCTTGAGCTAGGTGCTTGTCTAGTCTATTGTGTTGGGTTCTAATGTGTTTTAATGATTTTATAAGGTTTTTATTTTGTATTTATATGTGAAAAAACTTGTTGATAATGTTTAAGGGTCAATTGGATCAAGACATGAGTCGAAATAATGAGTTAAAGATCAAAGTGAAATTAGCCTATGCTTAGCTCGTGTTTCTAGTTCACCGTCTTGAATGTTGTGTTGTTTGGAGCTCTAAATTGCTATTTTTGATGCAATAGGATGCTTGGTGAGTGGATTATGATGATATAAGAAGGATATACAAGCTTCAAATTAAGTGGAAACAACTCAAAAAGCCTCGAAATGTCTTAACGAAAGCACAATACACAACTTGGACTCAATTTGGATACCTAGAATATCCAGGGCGAGTGTCGGAGCGTCAGAATTACTCTGGGCGTTTTCTACATACCAAAATACTCAGAAAGCACCCAAAAAATCCAACTGTAGCGATGGGACCGCGTCGCGACCCCTACTTAAGTCAAATGGCCCTCGCGATGAGACCCTATTTCAAATACAGGCAAAACTGCAGATTTGAATCCTATTCGGCTTGGGACTAGTTGGACACTATAAATACATCTTTTTACTTCGTATTATTCACTTTTGTACATCTTGGAACATTGGAGGCTACCCCAACTTCTCTTTAGGGTTTCATTATCTTTAATTCAGTTTCTTTTATGGTTTGTATCATCATTCTAAGGGATTGGATGATGAATATGTCCATTCTAGGCTAAAACTCCCTTTCCGGGGTTAAGGACAAGATCATGACTACTTTTGTTTTGAATTAAGTTCGTTAATTTTGCTTATCATTATTGGTTATTTATTTATTCTTATTTTAACTATTTTAAGGATTAACTACCCTTAGAATACATCAATTGTCAACCTTGTGAACTCGGGAGAGGAAATAGGGCAATAGAACATGGGAATAAGCAAGGTAAGGTTCATAGTCTTTTATAAAATAAGGATTTTGAATTAGCATCTAGGACAGGGATGTACCTAGAAGCCTTACTTGAATCACATGTAGCATGATATTTGTAAAGAACTTAAGTGAACTATTACATCCCCGCTCAATTATGTAGTAGTAAGGTTCAACTTAGGTAAACAATTAGAGGTTGGGAAATCATAATCATGAAATTAACCCTATGAATCAACAACTAAGATAAGAAATTTAACGAATGAAGTTCAATAACACAATATGATTATTTGTAAGCCTTAACCCTGGGCTACTATCCATAGATTGTCCTAAGTCATTACTTTTTTTCCTTAGTTTAGTTTAGTTTTAATTTACAACTTTAAAACTCTATTTGTTCCTTTCCTCAATTTGTTAAACTATAATTGGATAGCCGACAAATACAAGTCCTTGAAAGATCAATACTTGGGCTTTCTTGAAGCCATTTTACTACTTGATAAGACCACGTACACTTGCGTGTGCGTTTGGGCACTGTCAACAAGCAAGGTCTTAAGTTGGGGGTGTTGATGAGTTGTGATTTTACCACTCATTTGCACTCATTTTTTGTGCATATTACCTTATATCAAATGAGTAAATGAGTCATAATTGTTATTTAATATACTAATATCAACTGGTTGCAGGTATAGGGGTTGAAAAGACTAAGAGATGTGGATTGGAGCTTGAAATGATCAAAAAGGAGAAGAAAAAGTACAACCAAAGACCTGCAGTGAACTAGCCTCAATTACTGCGGTCGTGGTCCATGGGTCGCCGTCATGGTCAGTCAAGATGGTCAATCAACCGTGACCGCGGAAGTCAATCACGGTCGCTTAGCTGCGGTCGCAGCCAGACTTGCACGATCACGACTTGGTGGAAATGTTTAGCCTAAGGTCAAAACTGTCATTGCACATGTTGATCCCAATTTGTGCAAAAATATTCAAACCATAATTTGATGTATCATTCATTCCATCGCATTTATTCTTCCCCAATTTTTCTAGGTTTAGCTTGAGACTTTGTAGCCTCCATTTTTGGAGAAGAAAATATTGTATAAATTTTGGGTGAAGAATACATTGGAGACTTTCTAAGTGGAAGATTTTTTCACTTCCATTGTTGATATTGTAGGAGAGCCAAATTTGAAGTAACATTCTCTTAGATCTTCTACAACTTTTATTCAATGGAGATTATGGGTATATCTATGCTTGTTTTTCTTATGTGTAGCTGAATGTCCCTCTTAGGGTTATGTATGAATAGGGATTAAAGTGTGTGTACGTTGTGATTGTTAGCATCTATTTGGTAGTTCATTTTTATGGGTTCTATTATTGCTATGCTATTTTGGTTGGGATTTGATGGGTGAAATCTCCAAATACCTAAATGGGCTTGATGGGTGAAAGATCCAAGCTCTAAAAAACCTAAGGCTATCTTCAAAAGAAGGATTTTGGGTGAAGTTTAGGAATCTATGTCATCCTTGAAAGTGGGATGTGGAGACCAAATAAATGATAGACAATTATGTGTGTAGTTTGCTAAATTCTCACTATCTTAGAAATAAGGGTGAAAGTAAGGTTGACTATGCCTTGGGTGTCATCCTAGAAATAGGGATGCCTTGATTGAGGTTGTGGTTGCTAATTGTTGAACACATCCATTAGGTATTTGAAAGGATCAATGGGTGAAAGTTTGGTGTTTTGTTGAAAGACTAGCATCAAAATCTATAACCAAACCTACCCATATTTGACTTTCTAAATCGATGTTGATGACTAACTACCACATGTTACTCCCTTAGTAATGAATAATCTCAAGATCCGTGCATAATTGTTAAAACTCTAATTATTCATAGCCCCAAATTTATACTAGAAAATCCCAAAAAGAAACATTAGTATACGAACTCACCTCCCCCATTTTATCATTTTGTACCTTTTATTTGAATTTAACTTGTAACTATCATTACAAATTAATTTGATAGGCACTTATATTATTCCTCGTGGATTTGACCCAGGCTCCAAAGTTGGGTAAATATTATAACGACAATCTCCTTGCACTCAAATTGACGTGTTGAGCATTATCATTAACCCAGAAGGAGTTGGATCTCAAGCAAAGGAGATGGCTTGAGTTGCTAAAGGACTATGATATGAGATTTCACTACCATCCTAGTAATGCTAATATTCACCAATTGACTAATTTAGGGAGTCTGGCTTTTGGTCTCTGAGGATGGAGGGGTGATTGTTCAATAAGTGGTTAAGTCATCCCTTAGTGCTGAGGTAAAGGAGAAGTGGGTTATAGATCCTATCTTAATGAAGATGAGGAATGATGTGGGTCAGCAAAAGGTTATGGCTTTTGGAATTAGTGGTGATAGATTTTGTGGTACAAAGGTAGGTTGTGTGTTCTGGATATTGATAGGCTGCGAGAAAGGACTTTGACTGAGACTCACGAGTCGAGGTATACTGTTTATCCTGGTTTGACAAGGTTGTATCATGATTTGAAGTAGATCTATTAGTGGAACAATAAGAAGAGGGATATGGCGAACTTCGTGGCTAAGTTTATGGTATGTCAGCAAGTGAAGGTTGAGCACTTGAGGCCTGGTGCATGTATCAACAGATTGAGTTGCCCATGTGGAATTGGTAGGTGATCAATATGGATTTTATTATTGGTCTTTCATGGACTCGGAATCAACATGACCCAATTTGGGTCATCGTGGATAGGATGACTAAGTCTGCTCACTTTTTGCCTGTAGGACTACCTACTCTGGAGAGGATTATGCTAATTTATTCAGAAGATCATTAAGTTGCATGGTGCTCCAGTTTCCATTATTTTTATTGAGGTACACAGTTCTCTTCTGTCTTTTGGTGTTCATTTCAACAAGGCTTGGGCACACGGGTGAGCCTTAGAATTGCATTTTACCCTTAGATGGATGGACATGCGAAGAGGATCATTCACACTTTGAAAGATATGCTAAAGTTATGTCTGATTGATTTTGGAGGTAGTTGGGTGGATCAGTTGCATCTCATTGAGTTTGGATACTGATAACACTCAACTTACACCATTATTTTGATGCAAGGCGGTCGTTGTCAATATAATAATGCCACTTAGGTTGGGGTTAAATCCATGAGGAGTGCAAGTTAGCTTTCGAAACCTATGTATGTTGAGAGTTAACTAAGATTTAACCCATAAAGTAGACTTAAAACTAGGCATGACATTAAATTGGGGGGTTATGAATTAAAACTTTTGTTGAATAAAATCACAGTACAATACTAATGTAAGAGAAAACAAGTGATGAGTAAACCAATAGAGAGAGTTCTTGGGGTATTTCCATCCTAGGGGTAATTCGTGTATGGGTAATCAATAGGTAATCCTAATTTTAGTTAATAAGTCATGGATAGGCTAGGTTTTGGGGTTTTTGTGCCAGTCTGTGACAATACACTAAAATTTCACTCATGGATTCTTTTGAATACCTCATGAGTGTGGTAAATTCATCAACCCAATATCTAAACTTAGCATCCCTATTTCTAGGATGATGCTTATGAACATAGAAAATCCGCATAACATACTTATTTTTAAGACAATGCTAAGGAAGAAGCTAAAATTCATTTGTTGTTCACAATTACTCATCACCCACATCCCTCATGTAAGGATGATGTGGGATCCAAAGAAATTGGGGTTTTCACCACAATTCTCAATTCAAACATAGAGTAATAGTAAAACCCAACAGTATCAACTAGTAATTTAAACTAACAATAAATACCTTTAAATATTAACACCCTATTGAAGCATAACCCCAAGATGGAAATTTAGCTACTTAAGATATTGGAGAAAAGAGATATACCCAAGTTAACATTCAATGCTTCCACTGAAAATCAAAGCAAGAGTAATCCACAGTTCAATCACAAATTCAACTAAAAATCTCTTGAGAATGTAGTACATTTGTTCTTTACCCAAAGTGGAATTATTTTTCTCTTCACAAAATTGAAAATTGGTTCAAAGATGCCCTAATTGTGCAAGGGTTTGTGTTTTTGAGTTTTGGAATTCAGCTCCATGAATTTACGATTCTACCCTTGGAGAATTTCTTCTCCATCGTGATCACGACTCCTACTATCGCGGTGATCCCCTCGTGATTGTCGGGATTTGACCTAGCTTTGACTAGACACGATTGTGACCCTCAGGCCTTGATCGTGGTACCTGAGAGTTGATCCCTGTTTTGATTTCCAGCTTGTGCAATCACTTTGGTATTTTGCTTACCTTTTGTAGCTTACTTCACACCTATTTTTTCAATTACCTATAAGCATGCAAAACATGGGATTTAATGCATTTCAATAAAGAATTCACCTTATATCCACAATCATTTCATCATATTGTGCATGAATTTAGATATAAATGAGTGGCAAATTTGCCGCTCATCAACATCCCTAACTTACAACTTTTCTTGTACTTAAGCAACACTACTCCACATTAAATGAGACTACTTAATTATAAGCCAATTCATACAACCAAATGATCACAGTGATTCGAAACTCAATTAGCACCAACAATTAGCCCAAAAGGAATCGGAAAAACTATTCGTACAACTCCCCTCAAAATCAATCACACTTTCAAGGATGCAAAAGACTTTTAAGAACTACCAAGAAACAACCTATAACTCTATAGAAGTGACTTTCTATCAATAAAAACTCAACTACAGTCCTTTTCCTCATTGTCGAAAGATGACAACTTCACCCGCCTCGATTAGTCTACATGCATCCTTACGAAAAGAAGTCCCACACACCAAAGTATCTATTATGCAAAAAGGGACTAAAGTTCAAGAACTCACACTCACAAAGAATCTCTTAATACAAAAAAGCATCATGCCATACGCTTTCCCTTATTTTCAATCGCCACTAACTTGAAGACACTTTGTTTGAGATCTCGAAGGACTTTTTCAAGCTTGTAATGTAGGATCAGGAAAGGGTAGGATAAATATTTTGGATCAAAGTGGATATAACGTCCTTGAACTTTACATAACACACTATCTGATTAAACTTTGGATCATGGTCCACTTCATTTCTTTCCAACGCACACATGTGCCAACTTTTACTACATTGATTCACCCATCTTTTGAAAGCATTTTATTTCTATTCTTTTTGTGCAATTTACTTTTCTTTCATTTGATAATTCCTTTTTTTCTTATTCATTTTTTCTTATTTCTTAGCTTTCAAGCACTCACTTACAATACTGTGTCCCAAGGTCACCCCTTCCAAGATTTACCACTTCCAACTTAGGTTTTTTGCCTCAAGTTGCATTTTAAAGTTCAAAGAGGGTAAGGTTCAAAAGAGGGATAAAATTCAAATGGCTCATGGCTTGTAATGTGGTTAACCAAAGAAAGTTTCAAGGGATCAAAGTGGGTGACTAGGGATACAATCTATGTACGAGTAGGCTTTTTAGGCTAAAATGGATTCCCATCTTCACAAAGAAGGCCTAAGATCATTTACCAACCATGCGTAATCAAGATTAGCTTTAAGAGACTAATGAGGCAAGTTATAGATGATACAAGTAAGCTTGAGAATTACACGACTAAACTCACCGCACATGGAATGCAAACTATTCAAGGAGGCTCAATTGCATTTCCTACTAGAGAAAAAAGGAACTATTTACCATACATTATCAACTAAAGACTTTGGAGTCACAAAAAAAGGAAAGTGTTGTTACCAAACCATTCACGTCCATGCTTTTGATTTTCACAAAATATTTTTGGTCGGAAGGGATGTTTGTTTCTCATTTTTACCGCACAAGATTGGCTATCGTTAGCATCAAATCAAACTGTCATATCACATTTTGGCTCTCACAAGGGAAAACCATATGGCTACTCATATTTCACTATAGGCAGAAGGGCAATCCCAAATCTCTAATGCCACGGGTACTCAGACTTCCCCTACATCTATTTCTTAAAAGCCTAAAAGCACAACAAATTTACCTTAAGAATGTCGTCACTCAATATATCATTGGGAAAGGCTCGTCCAACATCATTATTAAAATAAGATAAAAATCTATAAATCAAAACAAATCTAAAAGTAAAAGCAAGTGATTAATCCATCAAAAGTAAGAACCATCGGGGTGTCCAATATTACAACCCAAATAAAAATAACATCATCCAAATAAACAAAAAAATATCAAAATAAATATCCAAATCATACAAACCAAATCAAATATCAAATGAAATATGAAATGATCACCCCCAACTAAAATCTTCCAGTGTCCTCACTGTATAAACATGAAAGCATAGAGAGAGTAAAAAGGGCTCCCCTATAACTGTATCAAGAACTGTCATCACTCTCAATCTTGGCATCATCCTCAGCATCATCAGAGTCTAGCCTTACATCTATGACCTCATCATCAGTATCTACCCTAGGATAAGAAAGTCTCTCTTTGGGCTTCAGGACCTTCCACAAGACCTTCACCCTTTTCCATATACGAGTGAAAAATTTATCTCTCTTCTTCTCCCTTTATCTCAACTTATCATGAGAATATCATATATCCCTATGTGACCGTTCTAAGGATGAGTAGTCCCTATCAAGCCTAGATATGGTGGTCCCCTACTTCTTTTAGTCTGCCAAAAACCGCTTATAGTTAATTTGTGCAATATAAGAATAGTGAGAGATAGACAGCCCTCCTGGCCCAGTGGGCAACCCAGACACAAGTTCCTTGATTGCCTTCATCTCAATCGATATCTTCTCAAATGTCCCTATTGTGGATGGCCTACAAAATTCTATGACATTATCTGTCATTTTCCCAAGTCACTCTTCCTCTTCTTGCTCTTTCCAAATGTGCCCTCACCCCAAATCTTAAGAGGGTAAATAGGGGACTTCGGGCATAACCAAGTGTATTTGGGGTACTCCTCCACCCCGACTCTCTCATACATCTCTGTGATCAAAGAAGGAAACAAGAGTAGAGAGTTTCCTCTGTTCTTAAAATGCCTCATGTCTAAAAGCACAACACATCCAGCATTCAAAAGAATGTTTTCCAAGATATATGCAACCATTGGAGCTCACATATCTAGGACATAGGTCATGTTAGTGCATGGGAAAACCCCTCTACAAATGATAGCCAACCATATACATGCCGTGAAATCATGCAATGATATCCCCATTTTCATGGAAACTCATGAGACCTCTCTACTAGGACATAACTTCTCAACTATTCCCTAGTTCACAACTTTTTTCCTCAAATTGTGCCATGTCAGCATTTGGCAGCCCATGTATGTCATTGATTTGCTCGGCCCCAAAGTGGACTTATTTCCCCAAGATTCTTAAAACTAGATTCGAGAAAGATACCATGCTGAGGTTTACGTAGAACTCTTTAACCCAATGCTTATTTTCCCAACATGGATCTGGCGCAAAGTATCTCCACTCGGTGGCCACCAATCTATCATGAAAGAATGAAAGACTTTTCAGTACCTTGTCTAAACATATGCCTCACTTCGGGAGTAGCTTTGTCTTGGGAAGGTCTCTATAGTACAAAGTTTTGCACTCAGGTTCCATGAAGCGAGTTTGGTCGTAGTCTGCCATCTTTAGCTTTAAAAAACTAAAACAAACACTGAAGCATTACTTATTAACATCACCCTGTGAAAACTATGCTATGTGACTTAATTTAGCTAAAGAGATGGTTCTATGGTCAGATTTAGGCTGAAAGTGAGAAGTTAATGTTATTGGCCTGGTTGCCTCACAACTCTCAGATACCGCTATCGTGGGACACTAAACCGCAATCACGATCAGGTGACAGCAATCGCGGTACCTAAAGTTGTTGGCCTAGAGCAATCATATCCAAAAATTTCCATTTTCTATCCTAATGTGTGTTCATAACCAACAATTGACACTAGGAACATGTAGTACAATGCCTAAACACTCAATCACACTATTAGAACATAGAAAAACTAGTAAGGAATCCACTCAGGTATTTTATCAAAAAATTGGTGTGCACATGCTATTAATATCAGTTTTGACTAACTATAGGTACTTAAGACTTCGCCAATAATGCACACACCAATCAAAACAACGAATTCACCAAACAAGCTCAATTAAAACTCAAGATCAAGCATTCAAACCACAATTTTAGGCCATTTCCTTAAGAGTGTACTCTAAGGCCCACACATGCGCATAAAAAAAGAGAATTAGAGAACATACCTAATTAAGAAATGCAGAGAAAATGCAATGCACTATTGGATGCTCTTATCACACATAAATGGTTTCAATTAGAGAGTAATTGAAGAGGAATTATTGTAACAATTTTGGGTGACTGTTCATTCTTTAAAATAGCCTCGACCTCAATCGCTATCAAAGTTCCACAATTGCGGTGACATGATAATCGCGATCACGATAGTACGGTGATCGCGATTGTTATAATCGAGGCTAGTTCTACTTTCCCATTTTTAACTGCTCAGCCCACAACTTAATTTTCACCATATTTTCCCTTACTCAAAATCATTCAACTACACCCTTTTGGGCATCTCATTTGTATGGATCAATCTAAGCAAACAAAATCTGGTCTAATAAATAAAACTTAAATGATACGGGATAATTTAATGGCAATGATGAGTTTCCTCCCATCCAGCGCCTAATTGAACATCGGAACACGAAATTCTTCAATCTTTAAGTTGGGTCTTTGAGATGATCTAACCAAACCTGCTATCCCTTATCAACAACATCAATAACTGAAACCACTTATAACCCACTTGGTTGTTTCTCAGCTTTGCATAACCAGAATGAGACACTATTATTATGCACCCAGAATATCATTTCTCCATGATCCATATACACTAATGCCTTTCTAATTGCCAATATAGGTATCCTAAGAATTATAGGTATTTCATGGTCAATTTCACAATCAAGCACAACAAAGTCCGTTGGGAGAATGAATCTATCAACTTTTACCAATACGCTATGCACCAAGAATATCATTTCTCCATGCTCTATATCCACTAATTCACTTTAGAATTCAAAGAAAGGTCTCCTAAATATTAGGGGTATTTCATGGTCAATTTCACAATCAAGCATAATAAAGTCTGCTGGGAGAATGAATCTATCGACTTTTACCAATACATCGTATATCACCACAGCCAGTTTCTTGATTGAGACATTCACCATCAATAACCTCATGGAGGTGGGTGTAGGAGCACCCAACCCAAGCTTTTGATACAACACATATGGCATCAAGTTTATGCTAGCACCAAGATCACATAATGCCTTGTCAAATTTGTAAGTCCCAATAGTGCAAGGGATTGTAAAAGCACCCGATTCATCATTCGTTTCGGTCATGGAATTGTACATAATGGCACTTGAACTATGGGTCACTTCAATACTCTCACCATCCACAAGATTCTTCTTTGACATCAAGTCCTTCATCGACTTAGTGTACCCCAAAATTTCTTGAAGAGCCTCCAACAATGGAATATTATTTAGAGGTTGCTAAGCTTTACAATAAACTTCTTGAACTTGTCAATGTCATTCTTTTTCTTTAATCTTTGTGGAAAAGGGGAAGGAATTTTTATCGGGGGTTATGGTACACTTTGAGGTACTTCCCCCATTATCTTGTAACCAACAATCACTTTACGAGTCTCCTCCCTATCATCATTCTTTTCAACTACCCTTGGTTCTTCATCCCCCACTTCAAGAGACTTTGAAACACCATCACTTGGAATTCCAGACCGCTTTCTATATGAATTCATTTGATCATAATGAGGCTTTTACTCTACTTCAACATCTTGTGCACCAAGATATATACCTCTTTGAGTGATTATTGCTAAGACATAAGCATCTTTTTAGGGATTTGTAATCATGTCACTTGGGAGGCCTTCTTTAGTTCGAGCATTATGTGTGGTTGAGATTTGGCAAATTTGAGTCTCCAATTTCTTGATTGAGGCTGAGTGTGATACAAATTTTTGGTTGATTTGAGAAAATTCCCCTTTTATTTCTCGGACCATGTTGTTCGTACCTTCCACTCACATCAAGATTCTACCAAGCACATCCTCGATTTTGAACTTTTTGGGATCCACAGGATTTGACTCCTTGCTCTTCACTTGGTCATCATGGGGCACATACATATCATACTCTCTTTCCTTATCCCTCCAACCATGATATTTATCTGTATATTGCCATCCCCTTTCTTGATCACGATCATTCCAACCTTGGTTCCTTCTTTGCCTATGGTAGGCTAGCGGGAATCCCCCAAATGATTATCCAAGTACCTTATCTCCTCATCAAAGGCCTTTGATTTATCTTCATCATACCCTTTAGAGACTATGGCATTGACTATTTTTACCGATGTACTCATCACATGCTTTGTAAGGAGGTCTAATTGTATTATCATCTTAGCCATATTTTCATACCTCTCTTCATCTTTCTTTCTTTGCTATTTATTCATAATCGAGGTGGTGGGAGATACTAAAACTACTTTAGTGTCCCTTGTATGCCACCCCTTATTATGCTTTGTGATTTTATCAAGAAAAGTCGAAGCCACTCCATATGATAACTTTACAAGCGACCTACTGGAAGTGTTGTCCACCACAGTTTTATTTAATTGGTCTAATGCCCTATAGAATATTTGGAGAAGCATCTTTTCCAAAACTTCGTGGTTAGGACATTGAATGAGATTATCATTAAATCTTTCCCACACCCATACAAAGTCTCCCCATTGAGTTGACAAAAGTTAGTAATTTTGTCTCGCAATTGCAACATTTTTTAAAGAGGAAAATATCAATCCAAAAGTGCATCAGTAAGATCGACCTAAGATGTGATAGACCTAGCGGGTAGAGACCTCAATCACAACACCACTTCACCCGCTAAAGATAATGAGGATAGCCTCAACCTAATGGACTCTTCTGTGATATAAGCAATGTCAAATGGAGCACACACCTTAACAAAAATTTTCAAATGTAGATTTGGATCTTCATGTGCTTGGCCCCTAAATAGACCCTTATTTTTTAAATATAGATTTGGATCTTCATGTACTTGGCCCCAAAGTAGACCCCTAATTTGTAATATGTGTAGCATCATGCTTGTCATATAGAATACTCTATTTTCTTTACTAGGGAGAATACGGATGGCACTATCATACCCCACATAATGAAGATGGTCCTTATCCTCGAGGTGCCTATCAAATGAGCCTTCATTACTCCCATTATGGCCCATGGTGTCTTGGTTACTATGAAAATGACCTAGAAAAACAAAAACAATAAATAATGTAAATAAAAAAACACTATGAGTAAATCCAGAGTTACTAACAACACCACACAAGGGAAACGAAGTTTCAATCCCCGGGAATGGTGCCATTTTTTATAATGCTCAACTTATACCATTAATTTGATGCAAGGAAATCATTATCAATATAATAACCCAACTTATGTTGGGGTTGAATTCATGAGGAGTGCAAGTTAGCTTTCAAACCCTATGTACGTTGAGAGTTAACTAGGAGTTAACCCATAATGTATACTTAAGACTAGACATGAAATTAAATGGGGGTTATGAATTAAAACTTTTGTTGAATAAAATCAGACTAAAACACTATAATGGGGGTTATGAATTAAATTTTTTCTTGAACAAATCACACTCAACACTAATGTAAGACAAAACAAGTGATGAATAAACCAATAGAGAGAGTTCTTAAGGTTATGCTATCCTAGGAGTAATTCATGTATAGGTAATCAATAGGTAGTCCCAGTTTTAGTTAAAGATTCATGGGTAGGCTAGGTTTTAGGGTTTTAGTGCTATTCTTTCAACAAAATACTAAAATTTCACTCATGGATTCTTTCGAATACTTCATGAGTGCGGCGAGTTCATCAACCCAATATTGTAACTTTGCATCCCTATTTCTAGGATAATGCATATGAACATAGAAAATCCACATAACATCCTTATTTCTAATAAAATGCTAAGGAAGAAGCTAAAATCAATTTGTTGTTCACAATTACTCATAAACCAAATCCCCCTTTCAAGGATGGTGTGGGATCTAAGGAAATTGGGATTTTCACCCACAATTCTCAACTCGAACATAGAGTAATAGTAAAACCCAAAACCATAACCTATTAATTTAAACTAATAATCAACACCCATACATATTAACACTCTATTCAAGCACAACCCCAAGATAGAAATTTAGCTACTCATGAGATTTAAGAAAAGAGATATACCCAAGTTAACATTCAATGCTTCCATTGAAAATCAAAGCAAGAGTAATCCACACTCCAATCATAAATTCAACTAAAACTTTCTTGAGAATATATTACACTTGTTCTTTACCCAAAGTAGAATAGTTTTTGTCCTTTTAAAATATAAAATTGGTTCAAAGATTCCCTAATTATGCAAGGGTTTGCGTTTTTGAGTTTTGGTATTTAGCTCTATGAATTTACAATTCTGTCCTTAGAGAATTTCCTCTCTATCGCGATCACTCTTGGCTGACCGCGATCGTGACTCCTACGATCGTGGTGATCCCCTTATAATCATTGAGATTTGACCTGGATTTGATTGTACATGATCTTGACCCTCAGGCTACGATCGTGGTACATGAGGGTCGATCCCTACTTCTGATTTCCAACTTATGCAATCACTGTGGTCTTTTGCTTCCTTTTTCAACTTACTTCACCCATTTTCTTCCAATTATCTATAAGTATGCAAACCATGGGACTTAATATATTTCAATAAAGAATTTTACTCATATCCATAATTATTTCATCATAGTGTGCATGAATTTAGATATAAATATGTGGTGAATTTACCGCTCATCACGTACAATAACAATTATTATTCTATTATTGCGATGGCTCCTTTCGAGGCTCCTTATGGTAGGAGGTGTAGGTCTCCTATTGGATGTTTCAAAGTTGATGAGACTAGGTTGTTTGGTCCTGATTTGGTTCATCAGTCTATGGAGAAGGTGAAGGTGATAATACATAGGCTTAAGACCGCTCAGAGTTACAAAAAATCCTTCACAGATATAAGGTAAAGAGAGTTAGAGTTTTAGGTTGGAGATAGGGTGTTCTTGAAGGTATCTATCATGGAGGGAGTGATAAGGTTTTGTAAGAAGGTAAATCTTAGCCCCACTATGTAGGTCCATACTTAATTTTAAGGAGAGTGGGCAATGTTGCTTACGAACTAGACTTACCTTTGAGTTTGGGTTCCATTCACTCGGTTTTCTATGTTTTGATGTTGAAGAAGTGTATGGTTAATCCTTCTTTGATTGTTCCTATTGAGAGTGTGTAATACCCTGCACTTTTCTAGTTCAGCTCAGCCCCTAGTATGTACCCATAGAACTTAGAAATTGAAAATAAAGTTAAGTGTTAAGGAGTTTAGTCAATTTTGACTCCCTTTAAACTCTGAGGATTTTTAAGTTGACCATCCAGGCCCCGAGATGATGATTTTTGAGTTGAAGTATATTCAGGGGTGTAAGTAGCATGTCTCGGGCAAGTTTTGGATTTTTTGGACTAAAATTGGATGGTTTTTGGATTGGAATTCTAGCAGCTCACCGCGATTCCATTGCTTCGCGGTGAGCATGGCGTCAAGAGGTCCACTGCATCTTGGTGGAGTGTAAAAAGGAATTTTTCCATTTCTAGTGAGTCATTGTGATTCCACCACATCGCGGTGGGTATTACAATGACCCATTTAGCACATCGTGGTGAGGTCATGATTGGCATTCCAATAGCGGGATTTAAATCCCTAAGGGTAGTTTAGTCTTTTCCCAAGCCCCCAAGTCATGAAAAATAGAAGATTAAGTAAATTTTGAGAAAAATAAACTCCTTATTCATTAGATTCCTCTCTAAGAAACCCTAGAGCTTCAATTTTAAACTTCAAAAAATCTAAAACTCACCGTTTCTTTTCCATGATAACCAAGAATTCAAGGTTCCCCGTTCAATATCTTTAAGAAACAATCTTCAAGAATACAAATAGGAATTCAAAGTAAAGTGTCTTCATTAATTTAATCAATTAAGGTATGTGGAGTTATGAACAAGGATACTCCTTTCATCCTTGTTCCCAAAACTAGTTTTTAAAGTTGAATTTACATGATTTGCAATTTAGGGTTCATAACCAATTATCATTATTTGAATATTATGATGTTACAAGTTATTTAAATATTGAATTGCATCTCTATGTTGTATATTTATGTGTGTGACATGATTATATATACATTGAGAATTGAATTTTGACTAAAATTATTGAGTATGACTTGGTGATAATTTCACATGAGTTTAAAGCATGGGTTATTAAGCCCTAGTTTGAGTATTGATATTTCAAGAAGATAATACTTTTAATCATCTATGATTAGTTCATGTTCAGATTTTGAGAAAAGATTTGATCTTTTGATCCTCAGCTTAGATATGGAATCCACATTACAGTTTTGTTACAATTTTATTAAAGTTTACAGCAAATAGATTCATAACTGATTTTCATTATAAACCCTTATGCTAGTTTTAAAGTGGATTTCCTACAGATTGAGCATATAGATTAAAGGGAGTAGTATTTAGCACTGAATAGAAAGTATAGGTTTAGCGCATCCTACTTCCCCAGAACTACGAGCCAATGTAGGTACAGATTCAGATTATATTCTATTTGTATATGGATACAGATTAAAATTATGATCACTTAGCTCAGGTTATACTCCCTGGAAAGAGTATGGTACCTCTCCTCAACGTGACGTTTTTCCCTTAGGGGAACTAGATGTTGGACTCCATGATATCTCACATGGTTTATGTCAGGTAGAAGAACCTTCCTAACAACAAAGACTTACCGAAAAGCTTTAGAATTTAAGTGTGAAGGCTCACAGTTTAATTCAAATATTATTTTACCTTAGATATTAGTCATGAGATTTCAGCTTTAGTTTACAGCTATAAAAATGAGTCCTTTCTGCACTTAGACTGCATGATTTAAAGATAGAATACAAGTACAACTTTTTGAACTAAATGTGATGGCTCACAAGACTTACACAATATGATTTATCATTTATAATTTACGATTTTCAACTTTTAGTTATTCAAGCCAATGTGAGTCAGTACACTTTGCATGCATTCTTTCATAAAATTTTATGAACATTGAGATATTGTTTTACTAATGAATTCACCCCCACATGCTTAGTACATTCCAAAAGTGTTGATCCATATGTATGTCTATGTGTTACATTATTTAATAATATAGGTTCAGGTGCTTATTTCCAATAGCGTGATCAATCGTAAGCATCTCTATCTACATCCTGACAGTTGGTGAGTCCTCATAGTTTGGGGACCTAGTTATTTAGACTTTTGGTTTATTAAAGTAGCCTGTTCAATTATTTTCAGTCAGATTGAGTCAGCTGGGGTCTATCCCAGCTGCTCTCTAGTTGTTAGTAGTAGAGGCTTGTCAGATTGCTAGTTATAATTTAGATTTTCAGTGTTGATTATCCAGACTTTTGATTCAAGTATTCTTAGATATTATGTTAAGTTAATTCCAATTTATATCAAACAAAATTTAGCATTCCAGTATTGATTATATGTTTATATTTCTCTATTATATGTTTATATTTCTCTATTATGAGTTTCAGATTTAGTTGAAGGGTTACAAGGTTAGCTTGAGACTACTCATAGTCTTGAGCACCTGTGACGTCTCAAAACTCATTTTCTGGGCATTACAAATTTGGTATCAGAGCCTAAGATTTTGAAGAGTCCTAGGGAATTAGACAAGTCGCGTTACATAGAGTCTTGATAATGGATGTAAAGAACGCCATATTTATGAGCAAGAGGCTACAGGATGATTTAGGAAATCATCATTTTATTTCATGATCCATCATGATTACAGTTGTCTCTATCTTCTATTAACTCATTCTCTTACGTGATAGAATATGCCACCTCGCAGAGCTAATGCTCGAAGAAATGATAACCAACCACCCTAGCTTGTTGATCCTCTAAATGAGAATGTGTCTCATGCTGAATTTTGGGCTAATTTTTAGGCATTGGCCCAATATAGACTGCCAATGTTTAGGGCAACCATCAGGCTGCAGTCCCACATTTTCAAGAGGGTGATTTAGCTATAGCCAGACTTTGTGACTTTATAAGGATGAATCCACCTGAATTCTTTGGGTCGAAGGTAGGTGAGGACCCACAGTTGTACGTTGAGGAGGTGAAAAAGATCACCCAAGTTATCCATGTTATTAGAGTAGAGGTAAAAATGTAGCTCCCGTGAGTTGGAAGGTTTTTCAAGTTGTGTTTCTAGATAGGTTCTTTCCGTGCAAGTTGTGGGAAGCAAAGATTTAGGAGTTCATGAACCTAAAGTAGGGCTTGATGGTAGTACAGGAGTACTGCCTTAAGTTTAATCAGTTGTCTACGCATGATTTTGATTTTATAGCTGACCCAAGATCGAGTATGAGTAAGTTTATTACCGGAGTATCTAGTTTGGTAGTAAAGGAGTGTAGGACTACCATGCTTATTGGGGATATAGATCTTGCTAGATAGATGACTCATGCTTAATAGATTGAGGTAGAAAAGTTATAGAAGAGAGATAGAAGAAATAAGAAATCTAGAACTGGGAAATTTAAGTATGATAAACCAAAATTTGCAAGGGGAACAGTTTCAGGGTCTCCCGTCTATGTCAGTGCCATCTTCAACCAGTGCTCTCATATCCAGAGCCAAGCAGGAACAGTGGGGTAGGACTGTAATGTCCAAGTCTCAGCATAGTGTGGGTGGAAGGACCAGTTATCCTACATGTGCTAGATATGGTAAGAATCATCTTGGTGAGTGCTTGTTGGGACAAAAAGGTTATTTTGGGTAAGGTAAGTTGGGTCACATAATCAAAGAGTGTCTGTATGCTAAGAAAGGATGCAGGTATGTTTGTCCCCAGACTCAGGCTACTAGCACACCAGCTTCTCCAGGTCGTCTAGCCCCTTCTCAGGGTGCATCATCTAGTACCGGTGGTAGTCAGCACTAGAATCGATTCTATGCTTTATCATCCCGCCAGGAGCAGAAAAGTTCAGCAGATGTTGTTACTGGTATTTTTTGTGTCTTTCATCTTGATGTTTATGTGTTACTAGACCTAGGGTCAACTCTCTCTTATGTGACTCCATTAGTTGTGGTAAATTTTGGAGTAGATCCTAAAAGTCTTTCTAAGCCCTTTTTGGTTTCTACCTCAGTGGGTGGGTCAGTTGTTTCCAAATAGATCTACAGAAAGTGTCCTATCACTGTCCTTTATAAGATCATATTAGCAGACTTAATAGAGTTAAATATGGTAGACTTTGACCTTATTTTGCGCATGGATTGTCTTTATTCCTGTTATTCATCTATAGATTGTCGCACCCAAGTGGTGAAGTTTTAGTTTCTAGATGAGCCAGTCATTGAGTGGGAAGATAATTCCATATCTCCAAAGAGTCATTTCATATTCTATATAAGGCCAGAAAATTGATCTCAAAAGGGTGTATTTATTATTTAGTTTGAGTCAAAGACACTAAGTCTAAGGCTCAAATAGTTCAGTCAGTCTGGGTAGTCAATGAGTTTTCTGATGTTTTTTCAGAAGATTTACTAGGGGTACCTCCCGACAAAGAAATAAAATTCAGTATTGATCTTCTTCCTGATACTCAGCCAAGCTTAAAAAGTTAAAGGAGAAACTCAAAGATCTTTTAGCTAAAGGTTTCATAAGGTCCAGTGTCTCTCCATGGGGAGCTCCTATCCTATTTATACAAAAGAAAGATGGTTTTCTGCAAATATGAATTGACTATCGTCAGCTGAATAAAGTCACAGTTAAAAAAAATACCCTCTTCCTAGAATTGATTACTTATTTGATCAACTCCAAGGTGCAAGTTACTTCTCTAAGATAGACCTTAGATTCGGCTATCACCAGCTTAGAGTAAGGGAATGTGATATTCCCAAGACAACTTTCAGAATCCGTCATGGTTATTTTGAATTCCTAGTCATGTCTTTCGGGCTAACAAATGGTCCAGTAGCCTTCATGGACTTGATGAACCGAGTGTTCAAATAGTACCTAGACACTTTGTCATAGTCTTTATCGATGATATTCTTGTTTATTCCCATAGTGAGAATGACCATGCATACCATCTAAGAATTGTGATACAAACTCTTACAGACCACCAGTTGTTCGCCAAATTTAGCAAGTGTGAATTTTGGCTAAGGTCAGTAGCTTTCCTTGGTCATATTATTTCCAGTGATGGCATTAGAGTTGATCCCCAAAAGATCAAAGAAGTGACAAACTGTCCTAGACCCATTTCTCCATCAGACATCAGGAGTTTCTAAGGTTTAGCTGGCTATTACAGATGGTTTGTTCAGGGGTTTTCATCTATTGCACCCCCTATGTCCAGATTGACTCAGAAGCGAGTTAAGTTTTAGTGGTCAGATTCTTGAGAGAAGAGTTTTCAGGAGTTGAAGGCTCGACTCACTTCGGCCCCAATCTTAGCACTAACGGATAGTACAAATGGATTCGTTGTCTATTGTGATGCTTCTAGATTTGGTCTGTGTTGTTTTTTGATGTAGAGATGTAGAGTCATAGCCTATGCCTCTAGACAGCTTAAGCCTCACAAAAATAACTATCCTACTCATGAGCTTGAATTAGCTGTTGTTGTGTTTGCTTTGAATATCTGGAGGCGCTATCTATATGGGGTGCATGTCGATGTTTTTACGGACCACAAAACTTTGCAGTATGTGTTTATGCAGAGAGATTTAAATCTCCATCAGAGAAAGTGGTTGGAATTGTTGAAATATTATGATATGAGTGTTTTTTATCATACGGGCAAGGCCAATGTTATGGCTGACGCCCTGTACCACCCCGTATTTTCCTAGCATAATCTAAGTCCCAATGCATGAGTATTTGTACATGAAATTTCTGAAACACTTATTATTTTTTAGTTTAGATTCTGTCATTGAGTAGGAAATTTAATTAGCTTTCGAACGGTTTAAAATTCACCCAAATCCGATAACTGGGTAAGAAGTTATGGGAATTTTAAGTTTCAGTCACAAAACATCATCATTTTAAACCTCTACGCGTCGCGTAGGCAGCCCAAATGACAATTGTCAATTTCCAGTATGACTCCACGATCATGGAGCATCGCGGAGTAGGCCAAATTCCCGATTATCAATTTTTAGTGTGACTCCGTGATCATGGAGCACCGCAGAACAGGCCAAATTCTCGTTTGTTAATTTCTAGTATGACTCCACGATCATGGCACATCACGTAGGTGGAAAAAATAGAATCCAAAACTTTACCATGATGTCACCGCATTACGACATTTATCCAGGTCCCAGTTGTCCATTTTCCAATGGCTTGGCACGATAGTGGCGCGTCGCGCTAAGGCCAAAAATTGGGTTTTTCAGTTTTCACCTTCTGTTTTTAAATTCATCCAAGGGTAATCAGGTCTTTTTCCATGGCCCTAATTAACGTAAAACATGAAATTTAACCCCGAAACACCCCAAGTAGTCATCAGTATTCAATTTTTCTTCAAAATTAAAGATCCCCTTTTTTCAAAAACAAGAAGCCCTAGCTCTAAAATTCAAGGAAATTCCTCAAGAACTCTCCATCAATCCTTCCAAATTCATCATTCCAGGTATGTTAGATGTTCATCCATGGAACCCTTTCATCCATGGAGTCCAATATCCCATTTTAATTGAAAACTTGTAATTTTTTAAGTTATTTGATTTTAAAGCATGATTTCATCCATTAATTTCCATGAACTATCATTTTATACCATGATTCCATGAAATTAATGTCGTTCTTCGGTTCTCCATTTTATGGTGTTATCGTTTACTGAATTAAACCATGAATTATTGTTTTCTATGTTAATTTCATGTCAATTATGCCAATCCTTTAGTATTTTTATGATTATTTTAAATCATGAACTAAAAGCGTTTGATAAAATGCCTACAAGAGTAAATGTTTTATGAAAACCTTCATGTTATGTCCCCCAAGATTTAGTTGCATGTTTCTACTATTGTTTTGAGTTCTGGGGGCATTGATTACCCGAAAACCATAGCTGTTTATTTAGTCCAATCACAGTGCTTTATAGAATAGTCTTCAGAATAATTTTGGATTATATCATGAGCATTATCAGAACAGTCAGTTAAACTCAAAATAGTCTAGCATTTCAGTGTCATTCAGTTGGGAGTAAGATTTAATATCGAGCGAGTGTAGGGATGGAGGCTTTCCCGTCAGATAGGTAGAGTCATTAGTAGCAGTCCCTATACTTCAAAACTACGTAGCCAGCATAGGATATGAGTCGTCACCCGTCAGATTAGGGTTAACTATCTCGCAGGGGTCATCCGTCAGTTCAGGCTTGACACCCTTAGTCCTTTGGACATGATATCAGTTTAGTGGATCCACACAGCCAGCGTTAGTACCCGTGGCACGATATTAACACCCTTCCAACTGGGGTTATAGGTTGGACCCCGATTAGCTTAAATTGGGGAACATCGATTAGATGATACCTCACACAGTTTCAGATATAGTTTCAGTCACAGTTCCAGTTCATTTCTTCAGTCTTAATATTGCTTGACCAAAGCATACAAATTTTAGTTATTCTAGTATTATAGTTTACGGATTTTACTTAGTTCATGTCATATACTTAATCATGTATCCTCAGTGTTAACAGATTTTCATGCATGTTCAGTATCTACAGATTTCATGCTCTTTATTCAATATTTCATGTTTTATATGTATATTCAGATAGATCATTACTCCTATTCATGAAACTTTCCATGTTAGCCTACCTCATTTAGCATACCAGTACATTCAAAGTACTTATCGCATACCTTTCTTTTGTACTATGATGTCTTATATCATAGGTATTGAAACTCAATTCCCAGATTACACTTAGTCCCTCAGATTCTCAGCAGTACAGTAGCAATGGTAAGTCCTCATCACCCGAGGACAAACTATATTATTTCATGTATTTATTTTAGTAGTCAGTAGAGTTAGTTAGGGGCTTGTCCCATCAACTCTAAGTCAGTCAGTCTTAGAGGCTTTTCTTACATTACAGTCAGTTAGTTGTTCAATTTATCAGTATTTTATCAGATTCAGATAGTTGTTTTCCTAGATTTATATTTTATTATGAATTCAGATCTTTAAAACCTTATGGTACTTCAGTTATTCTTCCGCATTCATGATTATATTATTTAGTGCTCACAGCAAGTACCAGTTCATGGGTTAGCTTATGGTCTCTCGGGACCATAAGCATCGAGTAACGACTAGGGGGTAGTCTCGGGTCGTTACAAACTTAGTATCAAAGCCTAAGGTTTTAAAGTGTCCTAGGTAGTCTGAAAGCCGCATCGGGTAGATTCTTGTGCATGGGTGTGTAGCGCGCCACACTTATGGACGAGAGGATACAAAGCGTTTAGGTAAAAGTTTCCCTTCTTTCAGTATTCATGTCATGCAAGTAAGCATGGGCTCAAGTTAAACTCTCTTTCTAATCTGTTTCCTCCTTTCGTATACAAAATATGCCTCACAAGAAGAACGGAAGAAGAACAGGAACTTAGCCAGCCTTCAGCCCATCCAGGCAGATCTTCTTGATGAGCATGTCTCTCACACAGAATTCAGGGTTACGTTCACTACTCTAATGAACTCCGTAGTAGCACAGAATAAACGGCCAACTGTTATTTTGGCCAACCTAGTGGCCAATACTACTACAACCAGAATTAGGGATTTTACTCGGATGAATCCTCTTTTTTTCATAGGATCCGAGTCTAAAGAGGACCCACAGGAATTCATAGTTATGGTTCAAAGGATCACGGATGTTATGGGGGTAACTCCTAGTCAGAGAGTTGAGTTGGCTGCTTATCAATTGCAGGATGTAGCCCATACTTGGTTTAGGTAGTGAAAAATTGATAAAGGTATTAATATAGGGCCTATAGAATGGGAAGAGTTTGCCATGGCTTTCTTGGACAAATTCTTTCCATTAGAGTTAAGAAAGGCCAAACTATTGGAGTTTATTAATTTGAGGCAAGGCAGCATGAGTGTGAGGGAGTATTCTCTCGAGTTCACTCAGTTAGCTAGATATGATCCTCATATGGTGGCTGACAGTGGGTCCAAGATGAGTAAATTTATGTCTAACATATCTGATAGTATGGTCAAAGAGTGTAGGACCGCAATGCTGATTAGTGAGATGGACTTTTCTAGGCTGATGGTCCATGCTCAACAGATAGAGGAGTAAAAGATTAAAAAGAGGGAGAGAGGAAATAAGAGAGCTAGGATGGGCAGTTTTAATTTCAATCAGCCAAAGTTAAAAAGTGGTAACCGTCCTCAGTTTCATCAGAGGTCTTCATCCCCAATACCTTCTTCGGCCAGTGCCCTAGTACCCAAATTCAGAAATAACAATAGGGATAGGGCACCAGGCTCTAAGTCCCAGGTCAGTATTAGCAGTGCTCGTACCAATTCTTTATGTCAAAAGTATGGAAAACACCATCAGGATGAGTGTAGAGTGGGTAGTGATGCGTGCTTCGGGTGTGGCAAGCCAGGCTATTAGATTCAGAAGTATCGGGTAGTTTCTCAGAAAGGTAGGGATATGTGCCAACAGGGCTAGTCCTATCAGTCGTCAGTTCCATCTGGCTATCTAACTCAGCAGGGTACCACTTCCAGTGCTACCAGTGGTTAGTGTCCGAATAGATTATATTCTCTTTAGTCCTGCCAAGATCAGGAAAATTCTCCAGACAAAGTTACTGGTATGTTGCAGGTATTTCACTTACATGTTTATGCTTTACTAGACCCTGGAGCTTTTCTTTCTTTTGTAACTTCATATATAGCTATCAATTTCGGAGTCAATCCTGAAACTCTAGCAGAGCCCTTTTCAATGTCTACCCCAGTAGGTGTTTCCATTGTAGCTAAGCAGGTATACAAGAATTGTCTGATCACAATATCTCAAAAGGTTACCTCAGTTGATCTCGTAGAGTTAGAGATGACGAATTTTGACGTCATTCTCAGCATGGATTGGATCCACTCATGTTATACCTCCGTTGATTGTAGAATCATAATAGTTCATTTTTAGTTTCCAAATGAACTAGTCCTTGAATAGAGGGGTAGTACCACAGCTCTTAGGGGTCAGTTGATTTCGTACCTTAGATTCAGAAAGATGATATCGAAGGGGTGTATTTACCATCTTGTTCGAGTCAAAGACTCTAACTCATAAACTCTTACTCTTGAGTCAGTTCCAGTAGTAAAAGAATTCTCATATATGTTTCATGAAGATCTTCCCAGAGTTCGTCTCGAAAGGGAAATTGACTTCGGAATAGACCTTCTCCCAAATACTCAGCCTATATCTATTCCACCATATAAAATGGCTCCAGCTAAACTCAAAGAACTAAAAGAACAATTAAAGGATCTCCTAGAGAAGGATTCATTAGACCCAGAGTTTCCCCGTGGGTCGCACCTGTTCTATTCGTGTATAAGAAAGACAGTTCTCTTAGAATGTCATTGACTACCGTCAGTTGAACAAGGTCATGGTCAAGAATAAATACCCACTTTCAAGAATCGATGACTTGTTTAACCAACTACAAGGTGCCAGTTACTTTTCCAAGATAGACCTCAGATCAAGCTATCAACATCACGCCTTATCAACTACTCAAGTAGAAACCATGAAGATAATTAAAAATATTGCTCCCTCTGACAATTTTGTAATTAATTTTTTAGTTTTCTAGAAATAGTTCAAAATAGTATTGTAGAATTTTAAAAAAATAAAAAATAAAAAAATCTCGCTTTGCCTTTGCTATAATAAAAATCCTTTCAATAGTTATGAAAAATAAAGTAGATAAGAATCAGAGTAGAGAGAAAAAGAAGCTTAGAGTCAGAGAATGTGATATTCAGAAAACAGCTTTCCAAACTCGATATGGTCACTTCAAATTTCTAGTCATGTCCTTTGGTCTTACAAATGCCCCATCAGCCTTTATAGACTTGATGAACTGAGTTTTTAAGTAGTACTTGGACATGTTCATCATAGTCTTCATTGATGACATTCTTGTCTATTCTAGCAGCAAAAATGAGTATGCAGACCACCTCAGAGTAGTGCTTCAGACTCTTAGAACCCATCAGTTGTTCGTTAAATTTAGTAAGTGTGAATTATGGATAATATCAATAGCATTCCTTGGTCATATTATTTCCAATGATGGCATTAGAGTTGATCCTCAAAAGGCCAAAGCGGTGAGAAACTGGCCTAGACCCATCTCTCTATCAGATATCAGGAGTTTTTTGGGTTTAGCTGGCTATTACCGTTTGTTTGTTGAAGGGTTTTCTTCTATTACATCCCCCATGTCCAGATTGACTCAGAAGAAAGTTAAGTTTCAGTGGCCAGATTCACGCGAGAAGAGTTTTTAAGAGTTGAAGACTTGACTCACCTCAGCCCCAGTTCTTACTCTAACAGATGGTTCAGATAGTTTTATTATGTACTGCGATGCATCTTGAGTAGGTTTGGGTTATGTCCTTATGCAGAGGGATAAGGTCATAGCCTACGCCTCCAGATAGCTTAAGCCTCATAAGAAGAATTATCCGACTCATGATATTGAGCTAGCAGTAGTAGTATTTGCCTTAAAGATTTGGAGGCATTACTTGTATGGGGTGCATGTAGATGTGTTCACAGGTCATAAAAGCCTTCAGTGTGTTCTCTTAGAAATATTTGAATTTACGTCAGAGAAGATGGTTAGAGTTATTGAAGGATTATGTCATGAGCATTCTGTATTATCCGGACAAGGCCAATGTAGTGGTTGATGCTCTCAGTAGAATGTCTATGGGTAGTGTAGCTTATGTTGAGGATGGTAAGAAGAAGTTAGATCAGGAAGTCTATCAGCTTGCCCGACTAGATGTACGTTTACTCGATTTAGCAGAAGGTAGTGTATGGGTGCAGAGTAGCTCAGAGTCATCTCTAGTTTTTAAGGTGAAGGAAAAGCAGGATAGATATCCCAGTCTAGTTAAGTTGAAAGATTCAGTCAGAGATCATAAAGTGGAGGTTTTCTCTCAAGGGGGAGATGGTGTTTTGCGTTGTCAAGGTAGATTGTGTGTGCCTGGTGTAGATGAGTTGAGGCAACGAATTATTGCAAAAGTGCATGGTGCGCATTACTCTATTCATCCAGGGGCCACTAAGATGTACCACAATTGGCAGGAGATCTATTAGTGGAGTGGGATGAAGAGAGATATTGAAGAGTTTGTAGCTAAGTGCTCTACATGCCAGCAAGTTAAGATTAAACACCATAAGCCTAGTAGGTCCATGCAGGAGTTCACTATTCCCATGTGGAAATGGGAGGAAGTGAACATGGACTTTGTGACAGGTTTGCCTCGTACCCGTCGTTAGCATGACTCTATTTGGGTTATCTTAGACAGGATGACCAAATCATCTTATTTCTTGCCAGTCCATATCTCTTACTCAGCCAAGGACTATGATAATCTCTATCTCAGAGAGTTAGTTAGGTTGCACAACATTTCCTTATCTATCATCTCAGATAGAGGTACCAGTTTACCTCTCATTTCTGGAAAGTTTTCCAAAGGGTTATTGGTACCCAAGTCCACCTCAGTATATCCTTCCACCCTCAGAAAGGACCATTCATACTCTTAAAGATATGCTGAGATCATGCGTTGTTGATTTTAAAGGTAGTTGGGATGACCATTTGCCTTTGATTCAATTCGCATACAATAAAAGCTATCATTCCAGTATCCATATGGCTCCATTTAAGGCTCTCTATAGTAGGAGATATAGATCTCTAATTGGTTGGTTTGAAGTAGGTGAGACTGCAGTAGTAGGGCTTGACTTAGTGTATGATGCCTTGGAAAAGGTTTAGTTGATCAGAGAAAGACTTAAGGCTGCCCAGAGCTAACAGAAATCATATGCAGATGTGAGGAGAAAGGATCTCAAGTTTGAGGTTGGTGATATTGTGTTCTTGAAAATCTCTCCTATGAAAGGAGTGAAGATATTTGGCAAAAAAGGGAAACTCAGTTCCTGATATGTCGGTCCCTTTAGAATTCTCAGTCGTTTCGGAAAGGTAGCTTACAAACTAGAGTTTCCTTTAGATTTAGCCTCAGTACACCCAGTGTTTTATGTCTCATTATTGAAAAAGTGTATTGGTGATCCAGTTGTAGTTGTTCCCTTAGAAAGTATAGATATTCAGAACAGTCTTTCCTTTTAGGAAGTTCCAATCTAAGTTTTTGATCATCAAGATCGTAGACTAAGGAACAATGAAGTTCCACTAGTCAAAGTTCAATGGAGGAATCTGTCCATTAAGGGAGTCACTTGGGAAGCAGAAGTAGATATGAGAACCAAGTACCCTCATCTTTTCTCTGCAAATCCAAATTCAGTATAAGGTACCAAGTATTCCTAAGATTTTTTTCTCTATCATGCTCAATTTCAGTTGCAAATCATGTTCATGTCAGTCGTGCATTCATGAATCAGTTTAGTCATGCATTTCATGCACCAAACATGCATATTTAGTGTATACACTCAATCCATCAGTCCCTCAGCTTAACCAATTTTATTCGGGGACGAGTGATCCCAAGGGGGAGATATTGTAACATCCCGTATTTCCCTAGCATAATCTAAGTCCCAGTGCATGAGCAATCATATATGAAATTTATGAAATGCTCATTATTTTTTAATTTAGATCTTTCCATCGCGTAAGAAATTCAATTAGCTTTCCAACGGTATAAAATTTTCCCAAATCCGATAACTGGGTAAGAAGTTATGGCGATTTTAAGTTTCAGTCGCAAAACATTATCATTTTAACCCTCTACGCATCGTGTAGGCAGCCAAAATGACAATTGTGAATTTCCATTATGACTCTGCGATCATGGAGCATTGTGGAGTAGGACAAATTCTCGATTGTCAATTTCCAGTGTGACTCCGCGATCATGGCGCGTCGCGGAGCAAGCCAAATTCCCGTTTTTCAATTTTCAGTAAGACTCCATGATCATGGCGCATTGCGTAGGTGGCTAAAATGGAATCCAAAGCTTTAATATGATGTCACCGCATCCCTGTTTTCCATTTTCCAGTGGCTTGGCGTGACAGTGGCGTGTCGCAGCAAAGCGAAAAATCATGTTTTTCAGTTTTCAGCTTCTATTTTTAAATTCATCAAAGGGTAATTGGGTCTTTTTTCATGACCCTAATTAACCTAAAACACAAAATTTAATCCCTAAAAACCCTAAGTAGTCATCAGTATTCAATTCTTCTTCAAAATTAAAGATCCCCTTTTTCAAGAACAAGAAACCCTAGCTCTAATATTCAAGGCAATTCCTCAAGAGCTCTCCATCAATCATTCCAAATTCATAATTCGAGGTATGTTAGATGTTCATCCATGGATCCCTTTCATCCATGGAGTCCAAGTATCCCATTTTAATTGCAAAGTTGTAATCTTTTTAAGTTATTTGATTTTAAAGCATGATTTCATCCATTAATCTCCATGAACTATGATTTTATACCATGATTCCATGAAATTAATGTCGTTCTGCGGTTCTTCATGTTTTTGTGTTGTTGTTTACTGAATTAAACCATGAATTATTGTTTTCTATGTTAATTTCATGTCAATTATGCCAGTCCTTTATTATTTTTAAGATTATTTTAACTCATGAACTACTAGCGTTTTATAAAATGCTTATAAGAGTAAATGTTTTATGAAAACCTTCATGTTATGTCCCCCAAGATTTAGTGTCATGTTTCTACTATTGTTTTGAGTCCTGGGGGTATTGAATACCCGAAAACCATAGCTTCTTATTTAGTCCAGTCACAGTACTTTACAGAATGGTCTTCAGAATAACTTTAGATTATATCATGAGCATTAACAGAATAGTCAGTTAAACTCAAACTAGTCTAGCATTTCAGTGTCATTCAGTTGGGAGTAGGATTTAGCACTGAGTGAGTATAGAGATGGTGGCTTCCCCGTCAGATAGGCAGAATCGTTAGTAGCAGTCCCTATACTCCTGAACTACGTAGCCAGCATAGGATATGAGTAGTCACCCATCAAATTAGGCTTGACTATCTCGCAGGGATCACCCATCAGTTCAAGCTCGACACCCTTAGTCCTTTGGGCATGATATCAATTTAGTAGATCCACACAGCTAGCATTAGTACCCATGGCACGCTATTAACATCCTTCCAACTAGGGTTACAGGTTGGACCCCGATTAGCTCAAATTGGGGAATATCGGTTACATGATACCTCCTACAGTTTTGGATATAGTTTCAGTCACAGTTCCAGTTTAGTTCTTCAGTCTTAGTATTGCTTGACCAAAGCGCAAAAATTTTAGTTATTCCAGTATTACAGTTTACAGATTTTACTCAGTTCATGTCATATGCTTGGTCATGCATCCTCAGTGTCTACAGATTTTCATGTATGTTCAGTATCTACAGATTTTAAGTTCTCTATTCAGTATTCCATTTTTTACATGTATATTTAGATAGATCATTACTTCTATTCATGAAACTTTGCATGTTAGCCTACCTTATTTAGCATACCAGTACATTCAAAGTACTGATCGCATACCTTTCTTTTGCACTATGATGTATCATATCATAGGTGTTGATGCTCAGTTCCCGGATCGTACTTAGTACCTCAGATTCTCAGTAGTACAATAGCAGTGGTGAGTACTCATCACCCGAGGACAAACTATCTTATTTCATGTATTTATTTTAGTAGTCAATAGAGTTAGTTGGGGGCTTATCCCATCAACTCTCAGTCAGTCAGTCTTAGAGGTTTTTCAGACATTACAGTCAGTTAGTTATTTAGTTTATCAGTACTTTATCAGATTCAGATAGTGTTTTCCTAGATTTATAGTTTAGTTTGAATTCAGATATTTAAAACCTTATGGTACTTTAGTTATTCTTCCGCATTTATGATTATATTATTCAGTGCTCACAGCAGGTACCAGCTCATGGGTTAGCTTATGGTCTCTCAGGACTGTAAGTACCGTGTAATGACCAGGGGGTAGTCTCGGGTTGTTACATGCCCTTAGTAGACTATTGATGGGTAGTGTTGCTCATGTAGAGGGTGATAAGAAAGAGTTCGTTCGAGAAGTTCATCAGATAGCTAGACTAGGTATGCGATTAGTTTATTCAGCAAAGGGAAATGTTTGGGTCCAGAGTAGTGTAGAATTTTCTCTAATTTCAGTGGTGAAGGAGGAACAAGCTAAGGATCCCAGCTTAGTTAAGTTAAAGAAGTCGGTTAGAGATTAGAAGATAGAGGTTTTCTCCCAAGGAAAAAATGGTGTGTTGATATACCAGAGTAGATTATGTATGCCATGCATTGATGGTTTGAGGTAGTGGATTATGGCTGAAGTGCATAGCGCGCGTTACACCATTCACCCAGGCGCTACTAAGATGTACCGAGATTTGCAAGAAGTTTATTGGTGGAGTGATATAAAGAAAGATATTGCGGAGTTTTTGACTAAATGTTCTATTTATCAACAGGTTAAGGTAGAACACCAAGGACCTGGTGGCACTTTGCAGGAGTTTATTATTCCAACTTAGAAGTAGAAGGAGGTGAACATGGATTTTGTAACAGGGTTACCCCATTCGCGTCGTCAGCATAATTCGATTTCGATTATTGTAGACAAGTTGACCAAATTAACCTATTTCCTACCAGTTCATACATCCAACTTAACCGAAGATTATGCTAAGTTGTATATTAGAGAGTTGGTATGATTGTAGGGAGTTCCTTTGTCAATTATTTCAGATAGGGGTATTTAGTTTATCTCTCATTTTTGGAAAGCTTTTCAGAAGGGTCTTGGTACCGAAGTTTATCTCAGTTCAGCTTTTCACCCTTAGACAGATGGTCAGACAGAGAGGACTATTCAGACCCTAGAGGATATGTTGAGGTCATGTGTTCTTGACTTCAAGGGTATTTAGGATAATCACTTAATATTGATCGAGTTCACCTACAATAATAGTTACCATTCTAGTATCCAAATGGCCCCGTTTGAGGCTCTTTATGGGAGGAGATATAGGTCACTGATCGGTTAGTTCAAAGTGGGTGAGGCCGCTTTTATAGGGCCAGATGTGGTGTTAGAAGCTACGGAGAAATTCCATTTGATTTGAGAAAGGTTGAAAATAGCTCAGAGTCGTCAGAAATCTTATGCAAATGTAAGGAGAAGAGATCTTGAGTTTGAAGTTGATAACTTAGTTTATTTGAAATTTTCACCCATGAAGAGGGTGAAGAGATTTGGCAAAAAGGGGAAGCTTAGTCCCCGATATGGAATATTGAGTCATGTTGGGAAGGTGGCGTACGGGCTTGAGTTGCTTGCAGATTTGTCATCCGTCCACCCTGTGTTCCATGTATCCTTACTAAAGAAGTGTATTGGTGATCAAGTTATTGTTAAACCCTTATAAAGAACAGATATTCACGATAGCCTCTCTTATAAAGAGATTCTAGTTAAGATTCTTTATCACTAGATTCGTAGACTAAGGAACAAAGAAGTTTCCTTAGTCAAAGTTCTTTGACGAAATTAATCCGTTAAGGGTGCCACTTGGAAAGCAGAAGCAGATATGAGAACCAAGTACCCTCATCTTTTCACCAAAAATTCATACTCAGTGTAAGGTAAAAAGTTTCCTTAGATAATCTCTTTTCATTCTAAGTTTCAGCTTTATATAGTCACTCTCTTGATAATTCTGGCTTTTGCAAACCAGCTTAGCCATGTAGTCATCCTTATAGTTGTGCATGCCAGTGTATAATTTCAGTTCCTCAGAAACCTCAGCTTAATTAGTCTTATTCGAGGACGAATGTTTCCAAAAGGGAGATGTTGTAATACCCGGCACTTTCCTAGCTCAGCTCATCCCCTAGTATGTGCCCATAGAACCTAGAAACTGAAAATAAAGTTAAGTGTTAAGGGATTTAGTCATTTTCGACTCCCTTTAAACTCTAAGGATTTTTAATTTGACCTTTCGGGCCCTGAGACGATGATTTTTGAGTTGAAGTATATTCAAGGGTGTAAGTAGCATGTCTCGGACAAGTTTTGGATTTTTTGGACTAGGATTAGATGGTGTTTGGATTGGAATTCCAGTAGTTCACCGCGATTCCATCGTGTCGCGGTGAGTATGGCGTCAAGGGGTCCACCGCATTGCGGTGGAGTGTAAAAAGGCATTTGTCAGTTTCAGTGAGTCACCACAATTCCACCGCATCGTGGAGGGTATCGCAATGACCCGTTTGGCCCATCGCGGTGAGGTCGTGATCAGAGTTCCAATTGCGGGATTTAAATCCCCAAGGGTAGTTTAGTCTTTTACCAAGTCCCCAAGTCGTGAAAAATAGAAGATTAAGTGTATTTTGAGCAAAATATACTCATTATTCATCAGATTCCTCCTCATGAAACCCTAGAGCTTCAATTTTAACCTTCAAGAAATCAAAAATTTGCCTTTTATTTTCCAAGATAACCAAGAATTCGAGGTTCCCAATTTAAGATCTTTAAGAAACAATCTTCAAGAGAACAAATAGGGATTCAAAGTCAAGTGTCTTCATCAATTTAATCAATTAAGGTATGTGGGGTTATGAACAAGGATACTCCTTTCATCCTTGTGCCCAAAACTAGTTTTTAAAGTTAAATTTACATGATTTGCAATTTAGGGTTCATACCCAATTATCTTTATTTGAAGATTATGATGTTACAAATGATTTAAATATTGAATTGCATCTCTATTTTGTATGTTTATACGTGTGACGTGATTATATATACATTGAGAATTGAATTTTCACTATTTTGACTAGAATTATTACAAAATTTCAAGATTTTGATTATTGAGCATGACTTAGTGATAATTTCACATGAGTTTAAAGCATAGTTTATTAAATTTTGAATATTGATATTTCAAGAAGATAATGCTTTTAAGCACCTATGATTAGTTGATATTCAGATTTTGAGAAAAGATTTGATCTTTTAATCCTCAGCTTAGATATGGAATCCACATTACAATTTTATTACAGTTTACAGTAAACAGATGCATAACTGGTTTTTATTATAAATCCTTATGCTAGTTTTAAAGTGGATTTCCTACAGATTGAGCATACATATTAAAGAGAGTAGTATTTAGCACCGAGCGGGAAGTGTGGCTTTAGCGCATCCTACTTCCCTAAAACTACGAGCCATCGTAAGTACATATTCAGATTATATTTTATTTGTATATGGATATAGATACATATTGTGATCACTTAGTTAATTTATACTCCCTGGCAAGAGTATAACACATCTCCCCAATGTGAGGTTTTACCCTTAGGGGAACTAGACGGTGGATTCCATGATAGCTCACATAGTTTATGTCGGTTAGAAGAACCTCCCTAATAGCAAAGACTTACAGAAAAGCTTTAAAATTTAAGTGTGAAGGCTCACCATTTTATTTAGATATTATTGTACATCAGATATTAGTCATGAGATTTCATCTTTCAGTTTACAGATATAAAAGTGAGTCCTTTCTACACTTAGACTACATGATTTAAAGATAGAATACAAGTACAACTTTTAGAACTAAATGTGATGTCTCACAAGACTTACACAGTATGCTTTATCATTTATGATTTACGATTTTCATCTTTTAGTTATCCAAGACAATGTGAGTCATTACACTTAGCATGCATTCTTTCATAAATTTTTATGAATATTGAGATATTATTTTACTAATGCATTCAATCTTACATGCTCAATACATTCCAAAAGTACTGATCCACATATATGTCTATGTACTACATTGTTTAATAATGTAGGTTCAGGTGCTCAGTTCCAGCAGTGTGATCGACCATGAGCATCTCTATCTACATACTGATAGTTGGTGAGTCCTCACAGTTTGGGGACCCAGTTATTTAGACTTTCAGTTTATTAAAGTAGCTTGTTCAGTTATTTTCAGTCAGATTGAGTCAACTGGGGTCTGTCCCAACGGCTATCTAGTTGTTAGCAGTAGAGGCTTATCAAAGTGCTAGTTATAATTCAGATTTCTAGTGTTGATTGTCTAGACTTTTAAGTAAAGTATTCTCAGATATTATATTCAGTTAATTCTAGTTTAGATCAAATAGAATTTAGTATTCCAGCATTGATTATATGTTTATATTTCTCTATTATGAGTTTTAGGTCTAGTAGAAGGCTTACAGGGTTAACTTGAGACTACTCGTAGTCTTGAGCACCATGTGACATCTTAGGACTCATTTTTAGGGCGTTACAGAGTGTTGGTATTTAAGATTCATTATATTATGAGAAACTCCCAGTTGAGATTTTGGATAGACAAGTCTGTCATTTAAGGAATAAGGATGTGGCTTCGATGAAGGTTCTATGAAGGAACTAGAAAGTTGAAAAAGATACTTAGGAAGCTGAAGAGGACATGAAGTCCAAGTATCCATTCTCGTTCCTCGGGTTGGATAATTATGCTTAAGGTATATGTTTTCCTACACTTTGTTTTTTTTGTTAAAGGTTATATGATTTCATTCCTATCTTACAATCGTGGTACTGTATGCCTTGACTCCTTATTAGGGGATGAATGATCCTGGGAGGAGAGGGTAATGTAACACCCTAAATTTTTACCTCTGAAAAATTTTAGAGTTTTGAGCTCACTGTCAGGGTACGACTTAGGTGACGAGTCGTGAAGACTCTTCACGAGTTGTATGGCTTCAATAGTTGTTAGATCAGTAAGTTGTCTATGGTTTATGCTGAGGTCATGACTTGGACCTCACGAGTCGTAAGGTGAGGTCACAAGTCATAGGGTGGGACTTGCGATTAAACTAGTGAATTGTCCTAGGTTGTTGTCTTGGTAATGACTAAGACTCCATGAGTCGTAGGGTGTGACTCGTGACCAAACCAGTAAGGGTGCCTTGAGTTACTGCCTAGACTATGAGTCCAGGCAACAACTCATACTCAGTCGTCACGAGTCGTGACGTGACCCTTACGGCTAGTGACAGTTTTCTTATGTTTTAATTGGGGCACTTTGGTTATTTTTCTTTTTTCCCAATTAAAACCCACAACCATAAAACACCTAAGGAGGTTTATTTCATCACTTTAATAATCATAAACTACTCTTTACTCTCTTAAATTCCCTAAATCAAGAACAACTAAGATTTTTTAACCTTTTCTCAAGGTTACCATCTAGGGCCCTAAGATTGGTTTCTTCTCTATAACTCTTGATATCTCAGGCATGTATCTCTCCCTAAACTTGTATTTCCATAATGGCATACAATGGCTTGATATTTTCATAGTTTTAATGGGTTGAGTGTTTTGATAGTAAGTGTTTAAATGTTTTCCCCATGGTTTTGAATTGGTTATCTATGATTTATCTTGAGGTTTTGAACTGAATATATGCATGGGCATGGGAATTGGAAAGGGGAACATGGGTTTCCCCAACCTTTATGGATTAAATGATTTGGAATTGGCTTTACCCCTAACCCAACTTGTGTAATTGGTTTTGGAAACATGGATGCTTGCATAATTGAACTCACTTTTGGAACCTTACATTGCATAAAAGGTTAATGAAACTTAACACGGTTTTTGAAAGGCCTTGGTATCCATTGATTGGTTTTCAATTGGAAAACATTTGAGTCATTTTGCGTAAATGGTTTTGGAATGGCATAATAGAGTTGGCTCGCAAGCTAAATATTTGGTATGGTGCTACTAACGGTAAACTCCTACTTAAAAAATTTCTTGGTTAATGGATGGGAATGTGTAAATGATTTTAGTTTGGGCTTAAAGGGGGTTGTGTAGCTCACCATGGAAGGTGAAAGTCCAAAGGACCGATAATAGAAACCACGTTTGTGGTGTGGGGGCCTTTGAAGCCGTGTGCATAGTTCACACTTTATATATCCTATATTTTTTGGAATGGTTGGAGCCTCGGTGGCTCTGGACCTTCCGCATATTTCTCTAGTTTGTGTGGATAACATGCACTGGGGACCTTCTGGTGGGGGGAGGTTAGAATAATTTTGGACTGATTTATCATGGCATCATTTTATCCCTTCCCTGAGTTACATGCTAGAGCTCACCCCATTATCCATCCTAGGAAGCTACATTATTTCATAATGTAGAGTTCGAAGACACTTCTTTTACCTATGTATAGCGTTAGGTGATCCGATTTTTTCACGGTGAAGTAGTGAGCTTCCATTCTTTAAAAACCATCAACTTCGTTCCATATTTTTATAATTGAATGGTTCACATTGTCGTTGTTATTGTCACTGTCACGGTGGCATATCCCAACTTAGTTTGATGTTTGGCTTTCTTAGAGGTTATTGTAGACAACAAAGTGTGGGTGGATTGCATTATGGATTCTTAAATTCCTCTTGGCATTTGATTTATCTATCTTGTTATATGTTCAAAACGTTGTTATATCTTGTTATATGTTCGGAATTCATCCGCTGCTAGTTATATTGTGTTTTGATTGGCTAGGTTAATGGGGGTGGTCTTCGATCCTTGGCGAACTTGAGATACCCGTCACGACTAGGTCCTGGTTTGGATCGTTAAAATCCTATTGGGACCTTAATCCGAATTGGGACATCCTCTGAAGGAGCATGTAATTTTGTATTCCTTTTCAAATCTGTAAATGTGTTTGGCATTAGATTTGCAATTTTCTACAAATGAATAATTTTTTGTACTTTTTACTCACAAATAGAAGCACATGGATCATGATAAGACTGTGATGAATTTTTCCATAAAATTTCATTTTTGATTTCACTATTCTCTCCCCCTAATTTTGGGTGTCTCATAAAACCGATAATTTTCAAATCGAACAGTGAACATATCCCCAGTTAATGGTTTAAGCTAGCAAATAATAGAGGGTGAATCAAACCCAACATATATTTCTTACCTTCTTTAGGGGCCCACCTTAGTGCGATATGATAGCGCTACAGGCACATATACAATGCTTTAAAAAATTCTCAGATGAGATATATTAGGCTCTTGACCCAAAACCAATTGTGACTGTGAAAAAATTATTATAATTTTTCCATCTGAGACGAACAAATGCCACAGCATGGAGAATGGCATTACCCCAAACAAAGGCGTGCAACTTAGTTTCCATAAGCAATGGTCTTGCTATCAATTACATACATTTAATAAAGAAAAATTTTCATTTATATGTAGAAAATAAAAAGTTTACAAAAAAAGTACCCCACTTTCTATTTACAGAAAAGAAAAAAAAAAAAAAAGGGTCATGGGCTCAACAGAGCTCAATTCGGCCCAAGGCCATTAGGGCATTTTTTTTTCCAGTGTTAATTTTTTTTAAAATAAAAAACTTTTTTTTTTTGCTTCATTTTTTTCATATAAAAAAAAATCCTTTTTTTTTTCGAAATATTCTCCATGCCATTTTTTTCATGTTTGTAAATGGTGTATGTGTATATATATATTGTATATGTAATGTATCAATATTGTATAAATAGTTTTATAGTGTATATTTAATGTATTAATATTGTATAAATAATGCATAAATATGTATAGATATCATATAAACATGTATTTATGATGTACAAATAGGTATGTAGTGAATATGGAATATATACATCTTGTATTATGTGTATAAACATGTATCGATGATGTATTGATAGTTATGTAACGTATCAACATTGTATAAATGGTATGTAAGCATGTATCAATATTGTATAAATAGTATATAAATGTGTGTCAATATGGTATAAATTGGTATGTAATGTACTGACATTATATAAATAGTGTATCGATATTGTATAAACAGTTAATTAATGTATCGATATTAATATTTATTTGATTCATATGTTCTCACCATATAATAAATAAAATTATAAATAAAAAATAATAAAACAACATGACTAGTCATTTTTTCCATAAAAGAAATGAAACAATTAGAAAAAAAAAGATACAATAAAAGCAACAACAAATATAAATAATGAAAAGTTTTTCTTTTAAAATAAATAGCACAAAAAAATAGTAGAAGAGATTTTTTTTAATTTAAGAAATGGCCAGATGGCCAAATGGCCTGACAGTGGCCATCTACTCCCATAACATACTAACATGAGGCAACTGAAAATTGATGGCAGTCGGCGCTAAGTTTGTAGTAAATAGTATGGCCGACTGGCCATTTATGATAATCACTTTAGGCGGTTGGCCATTTTAGGTAGAAAAAAGTGGGTTAGTTTTGTGTAAAAAATATTTTCTCAAATGGAGATTTGAGTAATTTTTTCTTTAATTAATGACTCAATAAGATCATTTTGAGTGTGAACATGAGCTATAAGATGTTCAACTTTTATGTCAATTAATAAAAAATAATCATTAAATGTTTAATTTATACATAAGACCATCTATAATAAGCATTTGTTAAGACCATGAAATATCTAAATGACCCGCTAGGTGGGTGAATAGGTCTATAAATATCCCCTTGTATACATTCCTAGAACGCGAGGGACGCAATCTTAATATTAGTTGGTGATGGTCTCACCATTAACTTGCTTTGATAAATCAATACAAGAAAATTCATTATTTGAAAGAACCTTCAATTTTTTTAATGATTGTCTATTTGAATTTTCTATAATTTATCTCATCATTATAGATTCACGATATCCCAATCGATTGTGCCAAAGTTCAAAAGTATTGAAATTAGTAAACTTCCTATTTACTATAGAATGTGCCTCAATTGGACTAATCTTTGTCCAATACAAGCCAGAAGATAAATCATGAAACTTTTCTATAACACATATCTACCCAGAGACATTCTTGGTAATACCAAGATATTTAAGATTCAACTTGTCACAATCCAAAACACGAATCGTATCGGGACCTACCCAATTCTACCCTAGATAGGAGAACTCTTACTACCCAACCTTTAAACATTGCCGAAAATATTATTAAAACCTTAAGAATTAGTAAATAATAAAACTTTCTTTTAAAACAAAATTCATTACAAAGTACATTATGAAATTTAGTTACACAACTCTCTAGAATGTAGTCTAACCAGGTACAAGATCACTAACAAATAAAGGATGACTCAATATATATCATCTATGTAAGAGTAGAACGACGGGAGCTGCTAACGAATAGCCACCGTTACACCTATAGAAATTCCAACTAACCTAAACATGGTTATATGCCCAAAAAGAAAATATAATAAGTATAGTATCATTACAACCAAATACACTGGGTAGGTATCATTATCCGACTAGGGTTAGAAACATATAGAAACATATAACAAACAAAAGAAAAGATCATGACAAGCATATCACCTTTCATTTATTATAGCATTATTAATTTACCTCAGAGAGTGACTAACTAACACAATTCCATTTTGTCAATATAACCCACGACTCTTGAAAACTAACCTTGTTATAACAACTCTACACTTCTCTATATCATTAGTCCTCTTTTGATATAGACCTCGCTCCTTATTCCACTACCACTAACCATTAAAATTGTAACAATCAAGACATTTAATAAAACATTAATAAACATCATATATATAACTATACACACAAAAGAATAAGATTTATACACAATTCAGGACATACCTTATATTCACACTTTGCTACAATGCAATATCACAACCATTAACATAATTGGGCAACTTAAGAAACCATAATATCTAATCATATAACTGGTCCACATAAGGAAACATAATATAGCTCAAGGAACCGTTAAACTCTCTAAATAATAATGTACATACATATTAAGGTCAGCAAGGACCCTCAGTTATGACCTATAAGGGACGAGCTCAGTCCATGTACCAATATCGATGTGGTACACAATCCAAATATCAGTGTTAGTGTGACACCTAATCCCAGACAACTAGTATCCATCCTTATTCTAAACCAAGTGTTATACCACTATTATTTCAATGTTTCCACCCTTTCATCCTTAAAATCTATCGATTCCATGATGATCAACCTTTAAAAGTACATCTCACAACAACAATCAATACTATAAATAAGTAAAATCACAAAATGAGATAAATCAATCAAACTTGTATATCAAACAAGGTCCTTCTTACAATATCATTATGGTCATCAACTTCCAAACTTGTATTCAATAATTAACAAGTTCATCATTTTAGGTAAACAATGAATATCCACTAACACATGAAGTCACAAGTATGCCTATAGTCCAATTCACCACTTATTCGAATGAGCATTATCAAACCCAATCATCAATCACAAACACGTTTGAATATCAATCAATCAAGTATCCATTTTAGGAAGGCACATTCCACTAAGATTGATGTCTATGCTTTAATTTAATATCATATTCCATTCGCCAATATAATCTTTTATTCATACTGAAACATGTAAATTTAGTTACTAACAAGTAACTCTTACACTCAAGTTGTCATTAAGTTTAAGACACTATTCCATTAGCCAATTATTCGACCATACGACTCTATTCAACTTAACTCCAGCTCAAGTCATATTCAACTCCAAACTTGCATTTAATAATTAACAAGTTCGTCATTTTAGGTAAACAATGAATATCCACTAGCATATGAAGTCACAAGTATGCCTAAAGTCCAATTCACCACTTATTCGAATGAGCATTATCAAACCCAATCATCAATCACAAACACGGTTGAATATCAATCAATCAAGTATCCATTTTAGGAAGGCACATTCCACCAAGATCGATGTCTAAGATTTAATTTAATATCCTATTCCATTCGCCAATATAACTCTCTTTTATTCATACTGAAACATGCAAATTCAGTTACTAACTAGTAACTCTTACACTCAAGTTGTCACTGTTTAAGACACTATTCCATTAGCCAATTATTCGATCTCACGGCTCCATTCAACTTAAACTCCAGCTCAAGTCATATACCTTTATATATCTTATTTTCTAGAACTTAGCCAACTTGACTTTAGGTTCGTAACTTATAACACTGCATTCTCTTATCATGATCCAATCTCCTAACTATCTTTCAACAAGAATATCTCATATGTCAAAATCATACAATATCAAATTCACCCCTTTTAAGGTATTAAAGACTAGTTGTATAGATTATAGGTTCAATTAATTCCTCTATTATTAATCTTAACATATTAAACATTACAAATCATCAGCCAAGTCATACAAATGCAAACACCCATCAAGGAATACACAAAAAATACAATAAAACACAATTAGACCCTTATTATACTAATTCCATAGTTTATTCATTCAATCTCATTTTTTTGTATGCCTAGACTTGACATCTCCCGTCAAACTATAGTAATTATATACAATTAACCAAAGTTTACTACACATTAAATATAACCTACCTCGTTCAAAGATCTTGAAATAAGCAAGCCACACCAAGGTTGCTCTTTCCTTTCCTTCATGTTTTCATTAGGCCAATCATATAGAAATCAAATAATTATAGGAGTAATTAATTGATTACTCTTTGAATAAATACTTTGGGAATTCAACCCATTAATTCTATGCTTAGTCATATTCTAAAACATTGTCCAAGGGTAAATAACCATTAACAAATACTATCATACTCAACCCATCTCTATTAATGGAGTATCAAAGCTAAAGATTTCATTTTTAGCGAATTCAAGGTCACCAACCACCAATTTCATGTTTTATAATTTCTAATTCATGCTAAGAATTGTTATTTAATAATCTAGAAGTAATTCTAGGTGATATTACCCCAACCCATAGATTTTTCCTAAAATATGATGAACTTAGGGTTTTAATCTCAGGAATTTCACTATTAAAGATAATTCTGATGATTCTAAGATTTTATTGGATTGAACAATGAATAAGATGATGAAGTAACTTACCACAACAAAGACTTTCTACCCTAGAAGTTGGAAAATGCCTTCTTAGGGCTTTGAAACAAAGTTTTTGAGTTAAAAACTCAAAATCCGTCAAAATCAGCTTATTTACTACCTATTTATTGCTAGAGCAACCTTTCCATCACTGTTGTAGTAAATATTTGCTATGATAATAATAATTTTTTTGCACAGGCAGTCTTCAGTAAAATGGCCATGGCTTTTTACTTTGGAAGCGAATTAATGAACGGTTAAAAACACTCAAAAGAAGATTCAAAGATATTTAATTTGGTGGGTATTGGGATCCACAACTCTTTATATTCTAGGAATAGTTCTCATTTAAAGTTGACCTTTGTTGAAACTTAGCTCGAAAGTCAATCGGTGAGAATAGTTCCAACTTAACTTTGTGTAGAGGTATTGTATGACCTTTGTTCATGTCTAATGCACTCCCATACTAAAGGATTGATCGTCTAACCTATGATGAATGAGGTTCTTATACCTTACCATTGATACTTTCTGTAATGACAGAAGAAATTGTCACAAAACTCATCCATTGACTTGATATGATAACTATTTTCACGGATACATTTAAAATTCAACTAGTTTCTCTGGAAGTTAGAAGAAAATATAACATTATTTATAATGATTTTAGCTCTCTTAGGTAAAATTATAATATCTCTTCCGAAGCCTTCAATCAAATTAGTACTACCAGAAACTGTAGTAACATTTATCTTGCCCATATTTAAATAAGAAAAATATTTCTCATTTTAAAATATCGCGTGTGTGGTATCTGAATCAATCAAGTAAATGTATTCATAATTTGATAACTTGCTTTAAGAATTATTCATATCTTTCAATAGAATAACATAAACAAAATAAAATATATATATTAAATATCTTTACAAAATTAAAGCTAAGTAATATAACAATTACTCACAGTTATCTTTTTCTATGCAATTTACAAAGAGATCTATTTAGTCAAATCAATCATGTAAGTTATGTTGTGAAATTAATTTTGATCAGTGTCATGACCCAACTAACTGAATTGTGTATGCACCTACTCTCATCTACCTAGATAGGAGATTTCTTACCACCCATTCAAAAATAAATAAGGAAGTTATAGATAATCTTATTAAAGATCTCAAAATCAACTAAATATTACAACATGATTTCAAATTATGAAGAATAAAAGATACATTTTCGAGGACCTAATCTAGACATGTGAAAGAACTGCTACAAGACAAGAAGAAGAATAACACCCAGCTTCCACCATATAAATAAGAAGACGGAAGTTGTTGAAGATCTCTATTCGCATCAAGACTTGAAACCTGAATCAATCCTGTAATAGGCTATACCCCGGATAGGATATAACAAGTATAACACCATTACAAATAACACGTACTGGTAGACATCATCAATCGATCTAAATTATATCACAGAAACATCACATAAATATTCAAAATAAACATGCACTTATATAATTTTATTAATTCATATCTTTCTCTTAGGGGTGGCAAATGAGCGGGTAGGCCAAATTTGAATGGATCAAAATGAGATAAAGCAATAAATGGGTCATTGCCCAACCCACCCTAAATATAGATGATCTATGATGGGTTGGGCCAAGATGGGCTAAACAATGGGTTATAGCCCAATCTGCCCAACTCAACCCATTATTGAACAAGTGACCATTCTAGTAGCAATTTAAGTTGGAATGATATTTTTAATTTTCTCTTTATATTTATAGTTTTATATTATTGTATTCCCGTAAAAATAACATATGAAAACTAAAAAAATTAATAAAAGCATTTGTATATATATTTAACACAAAATAATGATAACGAATAAGATATGAGCGGTGGAAAAAGAAAACAAATAATTTTTTTATAAAATAAATTTTAAAGATTTTTTTTTTGGGGGGGGAGGGGTAAGTGTGGGGTGGGCTAAGAAAAAAGTCTTAAAAAATTTTCTAAAATGCAAATTAAAAAAAAATTAACTGTTAGGAGAAGGGCTGGGGGTGGGTCTGGGTAGGGAGGGGGGAGGGGTGGGGATAAGAAAAAGTTTGTTTTTTCTGTAAAAAAAGATTTTAAGAAAAATTTAATTTTTTAAGGGGGGTGAGGTAGGGGGTCGTATTTATGGAGCTAGGGGTAAGGGGATCGTGTAAGAATTTATTTTTTATTAATTTTTTATTTTTGAGAAAGGTCGGGGGTAGGGATTGGTTGGGGTAAAAAATGACTTTGAATTGTTTATTTTATTTTTAAATTAAGTTTTTTTAGGGGTTGGAGGTTGGTAGGGGTTGAAGTAGGAAGGTAAGGTCAGGGTAGTGCGATGGTGTAAGAAAAAAATTATTTTCTTAAAATTATAAATTAAAAATAATAATTTTTTAGGGAGGGAGGGGGGAGCTGGGGTTGGTCAGGCTAGAGGGTGGGAAAATTGACTTTTTTAATAAAATAAATTTTTGAAAATATTTAATTTTTTATGAGGTAGAGTAGGGAGATGGTGTAAGAAAAAAATCATTTTTCTGCATTCAAAAACTAAGTTATTACTATAATTATTTCAAGACATAAAAAGAATATAATTGAAGCAACAAAAAATATTAAAAGTTAAATTATAAATATTAGGATTAAACATCTTTATCGATCAAAGTTGGGCATCATTATGAGCCCATTTGGGTTGATGATTTATGATAGGTTCACTTGGGCTAGCCCAAATCAGCCCATCTTCAAAATCACTCTAGCCCAACTCATTAAAACATGAACGGGTTGGACGAGTTAGGCGGGCTAAATGGGTTTGGGCTAATTTTGCCACTCTTACTTTCTCCTATTAATTCTCTCATTCCTCATGAAAATCCTTATGCCAATTTCACTAACCCATGAGTCAACTTTCATGCCATATAATTTCTCATTATTTCCATTACCTCTAGTTAAGCATTTAACATCTAGAAAATTAAGGACTCAATAAAAATAACTATGGCAAATCCCCACCTTTGATATCCCTTCAATTTACTTCAATAATTTACTTAATCAATCTTAACCACGTCAATAATTTTGATAAACACAATTTTATTATAAAATACTCAAGGCCATACCGAGTTCGATAATAAATGTAAAAAAATAGTCATAACTTAGTAAACAAGTACAATCAAGCAGAGCTAACCATTACCTTTACTAAAATATATATATCTTGTAGCCTTTCTCAAACAACACAAAAAATACAATCAAGTTGAAGTTCGTATAGACAATATACTAAGTCAAGATCATGACCACAAACACTAACCAAGTCACAAAACCATGACTCAACTATAATAAGTTACACCTTGCCTCAAATACATAAGTAAGTAGATATCAATAGAAGATAAGCCATTTCTTTATACTTTTTGCTAGGCCCACCAAGGATTGAATTTAACAATCACAATCACAGTATCAATAATAATAACTCATAAACCTGGTCCACTCAAGTAACCATCAAACTCATCAGTACCTTATACACACATGTTAAGTGTCTTATGATCACCCACTAGCCATGATCTGTTGGGGCTTAACTCTTGTACAATATCAAACATCCCAAGCAACTATTGTCTACAAACCATATACCAACTAATCCCGTGATGATGTTCTTTACCAGCTCATCTCACAATCATAATAACAGTTTCTGTAAAGATGTCCTTTACTGGCTCATCTCACAATAATAATAATATTAAACTACTTTAAGATGTCTCCCATAACTAGCAACAGATATAACAACAATGACAACTACAATGAAAATAAATCATCACACTTGTACAATTAAAAAGCCTTTAATATAACCTTATTATATGTGATTAACACTTAAAATATCATTCAACAATTTATCTTATTTGAATATGCATTATAACTAGTATATGAAGAGACAATTAACATGCACACATAAATCAAGTTGAGTTTTCAACTATATTTAACCATCATGAATCATCATATACTACCTCATTACTTGTCATATTAGTTGGGGACTCACCTATGACTCTCATATTTAGTAGCACCCACACATTTTTTCCATCATTTCTATACCTACATCCTTCCATCTTAACCCTAATAGTCACCATGATTACCTTGCCATTCATATTCTTACTAGTACAGTATCATAAATTGACTCGAAAATACATCCATTAATCTTTAACACTATTACTTTGAGCTTATTAATCATACAATTGTTCATAGCTAAATCTACCTTCACCATAATAAGTATACTAGTTCATAAACATTTCAAAATACACAAAACCCTAATCATTATTCAAGGAAATCCAAAATTATTGATTTTATCTCACCATACATATTGCCAGAAAGAGGTAGGCCTAAACATAAAATCACGTTAATCTATGTCATGAATATATTTTCTAACCTATGCCTATCCTACACAATAAACCTATCCTACCTGGACATCAAGCAATTGCTATAGAGGCATGAATATGAACATCTTACTCCGTCTTAGTGATTTTCAATGTGAAATTCATAGAAAACAAAGGTTTTTACCTTGTTCAAGAATATCCCTTATTGACCCTTGATGAATATCCCTTCTTGACCCTTGATCCAAGACCATGAGGCAACCCTAGGGTTTTTAGAAATCAACCTCATCCTATTTTTAACTAAAGCGGAGAAGGGAAAAATAATAAATTGATGAATTATTTTTAATCCTTGGCATCATTCTATAGCGGTCGGTAGGCCGCTACTTTGGTGCGGCTATCGTGGTAAAAATTTCCACTATAGTGGGATAATGTCAGCCTGCCCCAAAATTTCAAATTCTAAATTTTTTAATTAAGTCTATATGCATTAGCTCAAAACTATATCTTACAAGAATTGTCGTACACCATGCCATTGGATGAGGTGCCTTTAGTAACGACAAAATAGATCATTGCAATTAGATCACTCATATTTAGACAAAGGAGTCTATTGTTATTTGATAACAAAATAATATCCATCATAACTAAAACAAATATTAAAATATTGTTCAACCGAAATAGGACCAAAATGAGTTTAATTTACTAATGATCTTACAATAATATAACTAATTCAAAAAAATGCTAATTAAAAGGCTAGTACTCATGTAAACAAATACTTTTATATGATCTTTTGTTTACTAATAACTATTATTAATAAAAATTTAAAACTTGTTCATTCTTCTGTAGCCAAAGAACCATCACCAACCAAGTGAATTATCTTTCCTTCAGGGTGTTCTAGGAAATCTGCTACATACAAGTGCAAAATATCAACATGATTTTCAGAGATAAAAGTAGTTTTGGGATTTTTACCTTTCTTCTTTAGTGATGGTTTATAAAGCTCAACCAAGTTTTTGGGAGTATGACAATCATGTGCATAGTTTTCTTTTGCACCATATCAAAAGCAAACACATGCTCTAACTACTTCATATTTCTCATATTTTTCTTGCTCCTTTTGAAGGGGACCTTTTTTTGATGAATGATTAACACCAGGAACATGATTTCTTTCTTGACCATAATCATGACCACGACCATATCTATATCTATTACTAGGTCCACAAACTTTTACATGCCTTGCATGGTGGTTATAAACCTTATTTACTTTAAGAAATGATGCAAATTCAATAGGTCAATTCTCATAATTTTTTATTAATAAATCATTATTTTGTTCAAGAATAAGAAGATGGAAAATTAGTTTGCAATACTTATTGAAACCTTTCTATTGATACTGCTACTACAAGAACACATTTGAGGCATGAAATGTAGAGAATATTTTTCCACCATATTGACATTATTAATAGTTTCTCCACTTTAACTGAGAAGTTGTAATCATGAATAAAATTATAGTCTTAAACTCAGATTGCATCCAATCATATAGTTTTTTTTTTGGAAGAATGGCCATCTTCAGGTGGTCATAACTTTTTTTAATGATATTTCCAAAAACAAGTGAATCATTAATAGTACGATATTCAATTTTAAAAATATTTCCAATGTAATGATGCAAGAATATCATAGTCTTAGCTGTATCTTTTTGAAATACCTTGAATTTTGGTCCTTAAAAATTTTCTGAGTTTTGAGCTTTGTGCCCTAGCAACGACTCACCTGATGAGTCGTAATGTGTCTTTATAGGTCATAGCACCTAGTCGCAATGAACCCAGAAGAATTTTCCTAAGTCACTGCTTTGATAATAACTAAACTTAACGAGTCGTAAAAAGGGTATTTCATAATGTGTCCAGTATTCACTCAATTGATTTATGCTCTGACTACGACTTTGACCCTACGACTCGTAGTGTCACATGATGAGTCAGTTGACTGAGTCGTAAGGACAACAGTAGGTAGGGGTCCTAGAGACTATTTTGGTTATGACTTGCAGTGACGAGTCGTAAGGTGTGGTTATGAGTCGATGGGTGACTCGTAGCCAAGGGCGACACTTCTTTAATTTTTATGATGAGTGCACTTTGGACATTTTCCACTTTAACTCTTTTGACCCCACGACTTAAAACCATTGTTGAGACTTTATTATCACATTATTTTCAATCAAACACTCTCAAATTCTCTCTCAAACTCTCCTTTTAGGTCAAGGCTAGGGTTTCAATGGAAGTGATCATCTAGGGTTCAAAAAATGCTATCTCCTCCAAATTTCATGGTATTCAAGGTATGTTACGCTTCCCTCATTGTTAATTTTGTAAAAACATGTGATTTAAAGTGTTGTTCATGAGATATTCATGTTGGTTTTATAACAAGGGTTGAGGGTTTTGAATGCTTATTACTGAATAATGTTTTCCCATGGTTTAATTATGATTATTCATGTTTTAAACATGTCTTTGAACTTGTGGGTGCGTGAGAATGGTGATTAAACTGAGGGTCAGGGTTAACCCTCAATTTGATGATTTTGCCTTGATTATGGTTTTGAGAAATTGCATGCCCTCAACATATTTGTGAAATTGACAATGAAAAGGCTTTTTATCACATAGTTTGGTTTACCCACTTGTAATAATGCATTGGCATAATAAGGATAATAAAGTATTCACATTTTTTCTTAAAAGGCCTTGGTGATCATGTATTAATGGTGGAATCAGAACCTTGTGGGTTCGGTTGATTAAATGGGTTTGAGTCCCGAATGATTGATTATTTGAATATCTTTTAACCTATGGTTTTGAGTCCCAGTTGATCAGGTAGATGACATGATGATAATAGTATGCAAGCGAGGTTGGTATGAAGTACCAACAAGATGCCTTGATGTGTAATTAGTTTAATGAAGATGGGAATATGTGTTACTTATTTTAATTAGGCTTAAAAAAGGGTTGTGTAACTAACCGTGGAACGTGGAGGTCTCAGGGGGACTGATAGTGAAAACCGTACTAGACGGTGTGAGAGTTGTTATGGATTGAGGGTTTGAGTTTCCTCACTAAGACCAGGCGTTTCGAGTCCACCTTATTGTTATCATTATGATTGAAGGGTTTGAGTACCCCATATCACATTTTATGATTCGGTGCTTAAGTCACCTTAGTATATAATTGGAGGGTTCGAGTCCCCCGTGCATATATATGTATGATCTTTCTTCGGTTCGTGCGGGTACACGCACTAGGGCCCGACCAGTGGGTGAGAACGGAGGCTTATATAGCCCGTGAGTACTATTATTATTACGGTTAAGCTACACAACCCATGTTAAGATTTTCAAACATTCATGTTAAGCCTAGTTCCCTATCCTGGCATGTGATATATATATATAATATTAAAAGTGTGAAGACCCTTAGAAAAGTGATTTAAACTTTTTGTCCTTCATTAAAAGAATCTCCTTTAGACAAAATTATCTTTTCACTATTTTCTTTAATTTATTATTAATTGTTGATAGAAAGAATAAAGAAAACAAAGGTCCAAAATCCAAAGAACACCGGGCCTTTTTTTCGTAACAAAAAATAGCGTAACTTAGGTTTAATCAGTGTAAAAAAAAGAAATTTTACATGTATGAAAAAAGTCCTAGATTTTAGGTAACTTAGACAAAAATCCAAAACCCAAAGAACACGGGGCTTTTTTTTGTAACAAAAAATAGCATAACTTAGGTTTAATCAGTGAAAAAAAAAAGAAATTTTACACGTATGGAAAAGTCCTAAATTTTAGGTAAATTATTTAATTATTTTTATTATATTAACTAGACTCCTAAAATAAAATATATGGAGGGACAAGTAATTAATATATGAAAGGAGAATCAATTAATATTTTTCTTTGTACTACTCAATTAGAAAAATACTTCTAAAATAGGATAGAAAAATACTCCTAAAATAGGATTCTATTAAGAAAATACTTCTATAAATATTGAGATGCACGTTAAACTAGAGAAAAAACCTGATTTATTTATTGAAGAAATATGATTGATGCTCATCTAACTTGATTTGGTTGCATGTCTAGATTGGTGGACGCTTAACTTTTTAATCCTCAACTTCTTCACTATTTTTGTCAACATAGTGTAATTCAACGTGTGTATATATACATTTTTTTTATTTTCATTCAAATCATTCTTTATGGTAAAAAAAATTTCTCATGCAAGAATTATTTTCATCAAAACTGAAGCTTTATAATCACTATTATATTATTTTGTTGTAGTTCATAGGTCGTAGATGAATTTACAGATGGTAGATGAATGTCGATCGGCTCTGAGGAATTTCTTAGGTAGAGGTTAGGTTTAATTGTATTATTTTTATATCTCTGCTTTGAGAGCAGAATTTTTTGTTGTGTAAAGGTTAAGAGTAGTTGTATTTTTTTTATATCTTTATTATCGTATTATTTTGTTATAGTTTACAGGTGGTAGATGAGTGTTAGATGACTTTGAGGAAATTTTTGTGCAAAAGGTTAGATTTAATTATATTGTTTTGATGTCTCTATTATCATATTGTTTTATTGGTGTTGTTTTGTTGCACTTTACAAGTGGTAGATGAATATATCGATCGACTTTGAAATTATTTTTTTGGTAAAGATTAGGTTTAATTAAATAAATTCTTCAAAAATGTTGAATTTAATTATTTATTCATTTTTATTATTAAACAAATATCTTATTTAGTGTAACGTTTGAACTCAATATAGTGAGATACACACGCGAGGCGCGTACACCTAAACTAGTATATATATGTATATGCATTTGATTATTTATATTGGATTTTGAATGAGTTTGAAACTGTTGATCATTGCATTATGTTATCCTTATCCCTGAGTTACATGCTAGCGTTCTCTCCACTAATCGTCTTGGGATGTTGTATCCCCACGCGATGCAGGAATTGGTCATACTTCTACTTCTCTTGCACAATAATTTAGATTCGGGGTCAGTTCGTGAGTTGACATTGAAGTGGTGAGCTTCCATACATTGGAAGTCTATATTTAATGTTTTGGTCTCTTATGTCTCCGGTTGCTTAGACGTGTTTTGGCTATAGTCGGGGGTATAATCTGACACCTTATTGGTATTTAATTTTGGTAATTCGTTTAGAAGGCTTTGTTGGATTATGTGGATTTGGGGGATGTTGGTCGGGTATTGGTTATTGATTATAGAAGTATCATTTATTCTCTGAATTTATCTTGTTATATGTTCAGAATTCATTCGACAGGGGTGATATTGTGGTGATTGGTTAGGTACAAGGGGTGGTATCGATCCCCGACGGACTTGAGATACCCGTCACGGTCAGGACCTAGTTCGGGTGGTGACAACTTTATTTTTATTTTTAATGGTTTCTCCAAGACCCATAGCATCCAAATGGATTTCAACATCCAAATACCCATGAAAGGTATTTCTTGCCCAAACTTTAAAGGCTGACAAACTCAAGTTTGTAAGATTAGACATATTAAATATCTTAACCTTTAAATTTTGAGACGATAGAGTCTCGTGCTAATAATGTGTTATAAAATAAAGACAAAATAATAAACTAATGAAGAAAGAGACAACTTAGAGAATGATAGTACTTATTTTTCACTTCTCGAATATCTTTCTCAATTCCTGAAATGGATATATATAGACATATTTGTTGGGTTCGAAATCGAGAGGACGTCATGAGGAATCTTAAAGTTTGCAAATCAAGACGGTGATAGTTCAGATGAAAAATAAAAGTATACTAAAAAGACATTATTATTTGGCCAATTGGCCTACACATAAGAACTAATATAAAAAAACATAAAATTATTTGGAGAAAATTTCTCCCTAAACAAGACTCATAAATGACTACATTGTGGATAATAATGTGTTAAGGTATGAGAAAAAGGGTCTTCTATTTATAGAGTTTCAAAATCTGTCCTCTAAGAAAGAGGTTAAACAAATATGGAAAAGAATTATATTTATTCTTATAGGAAAAGTACAAGTAATTTGGTATTATTTTTATTTTTATTTTAAGAAAAATAAAATTTAAACTTGATAAGAAAATCAGGGTAAAAATCCGAATAATATTACTGGCCATGACTAAATCTATAGTATAGCGATGGTGCTTAGCCACCAACGTTGATACTTTGATAAAGAAATTTTGCTGTCCTTTTAGGTCACATGGCATCCATATACTTTACAATTCTATTTTCCAAAGCATTTGACCATAGATTTTGATTTTTTTTATTTTATATAGAATATATGAATAAATTTATTTGGTTATATTTTTTTCAAAGGATAGAAGAGAATATTTTATTTGAAATTTATGAAAATGTCATTACAAAACATATTTGAATTACATTTGCAAATTTAAAATTTAACTTTAAGTTAGATTTAAAATTTTTGTAACCCAACGATAATATGAAATAAAGTAAAAACTTAATTACAAAAAAGAAAAACAATAAATTATATGGCCAACCATTCCTTCATATTTGTATACATACATCCTTTTCCTTTCGTTCGTTCTCCAAATCTCTATGACAAAAAACTTAATCCCCTTTTAGCTATCGAATCACAGTATGCTCAATAGTGGAAGCTGTTATTTACCTGGATTTTTGGATCGCTGAGTCATTTTCTCAACGAGTGAATTGTAAAAGAAATTATTGTGGACTTCTTTTTGACCCAAAAATTAATGACTAGAGTGTAGAGTTGAAAAGCATATTGAATCTAGTGTTGGGATGGTCCATATCTTTTCTTTTTTTTTTGGTTTTCCAAGTATCTCCACAGCCAGCAGCCGTGAGACTAATCCTCCGTTTCTCGGTCAGCGCATTTTGCTGTAGGGAACTGGCCACAGAGTTTGCTCCATTCGCTAGAGGCGAGGATCGAACCCCCGACCTCTTGGTTAAGGGACATAGCGCTGAACCACTATGTCAGCTCTGGTGGTTGGGATGGTCCATATCATTAAGTCTTCATTCAATTTAAAGTCATTGATGAGCTACTTATTAGTACTAAAATAAAAATAATTTTGTCTATTGATTAAAATTTTCTTTTAGAATAAAAGGCATCTTAATTACTTCTTAAATTTGATAATTTTCTTACTTGGCTACTTGAAGATTTGTTTCTACTGTCGTATTAAGTTCAACACTGTTTGATTCAAGGGATTAGGTGGACATCCCGACATAATATTTGCGATTAAATTTATATCACTATTTAATTGAAGGTATTAGACTATTACCTAAAATTACTATAATCTTATGCTAAAATATTAATAATATCTTTTTAAAAGGTAAGATTAATTATTCAAGCTATAATCTCAAGATTATAATCTACAAATTTGGAACCAAATGACCACTAAAAGGATGCATTTATCTATATTTCAATTGTTTGTCTTACTATTTTTTTTAATTCATTTAAAACGATTGTCTCTATTTTTTTTTATAATGTAAGCACATAAATTTTATTTGATTAAATTTTATACAAAATTTAAATTAAATTTATATTTAATTGGGCTGAATGATTAACTTGAGCTTTATATATAACTAAGTCCATTTTATTAAATGGAAAAGTATATTCAATAGACTTAAAAAAGTAAAGTATTTATACTCAAATGTCCCTTTCCATACTTACTCCCACAATATTCACTCGGTTGATTATATTTAGAAAAAATATAGGTTGTGAGAAACTTAAGATTAAAATTAAGAAACATAGCAACACTTTTATAAAATTACATTTTATAGAAAAGGTAACATATTTTTAAGTGGGCCACCCACTTTTCCACGTGTTGGGAGTTACCAATGGTAAGTTACCATCTTTCACGCTAATTCCAATTCCATTTTTTCTCTTTCCTATATTTAACTTTACCTTTTATTTTTTTCAAATCTCTTAACCCTTCCAAATTTCATGTAACGCCCCGAACCCCATGAACGTCACACAATGCTTAGAACCACAAGTGATCCTAAGTTAACCTATGATCCTGGCATGATTCGTGAGCAACTAAATAAATTGATAAAATCGGAAGAAATAAACGGAAAAGATGTCATTAGCTGGACTTGTTCATTACAAAATTATTTAAGAATGTTTACATCAATATATATACAAAGAAAAGTTGAAACTGGATACATCAACTCTGACTGACTATCTATGAAGCCTCTACTAATACTGACTATAGGTATCCGGGAAATGACCCCATCCATCCCTAATCAATACGATTAAATAAAAATATAATACTGGTACAAGAGTTGACTCGAGTCCTCGAATCAAGAGAACTCATCACTTGCTGGTTGGAAGTTGTGTTCTGTCTGATCATAGTGTTGTGGGCTACATCTAGTACCTACATCATGAATCAATGTTTCCACAAACACATATATATGGTCAGTACTTTGAAATGTACTAAGTATGTGAGACATACACTAATCATGAAAATACTTAAAATATTACTTTAAAATGGAGGACATAAACCATTTGCTGAAATATGCATATAAAACATATCTATACATAAAAACTTGTAAGGCATAGTGAAGTTTCTAAATCATGAATACCATATGTAAATCTCAAGTTAAAGTTGAATAGGATGTAAAACTGTACTGAGGATCATGTATGAAAACTAAGCATGAATGCATGAACACGAATGCAAGACCAAGTATAAACATGCACTGAAATAATCTGTAAACTAATTAACTAAATAACTGATAGACTGGACACTTGGTCATGAAAACTTGAATTGGTATAATCTAAATACTGAACTGAGATTGTGGGAGCTAACATTTAACCGACATGTCCCAATCTGAGCTAATCGGAGTTCAACCTATAACCTCAGTTGGAAGGGTGTCAGTACCTTGCCACGGGTACCAACACCGGTTGTATGGATCAACTAATCTATTACCCCAAAAGATCAGGGTGTCAAGTCTAAACTGATGGGTAACCCTGAGAGAATGTCAAACCTAAAATGAAGGGTGACCCCTCATAACCTATGTTGTCTATGTAGTTCTGGAACTTCGTAACTGTTACTAACGACTTTGCCTAACTGACAGTAGAGCCGCTATCCGTGCGTTCACTCGGTGCTAAGTTCTACTCCGAAATGAACTGACACAGAACCATAAACTGGTACATGCACTGATAACTGATATCCTCAAATCATGATATTCTAAAAATAATAGTACATGTATAATCTAAAACATTTAAAACCATGTAAACTTATCATAATAAGGGAATTTCATAAATAAATCCCAAAAATTCAATAACTGATCATAATAAGGAAATTCATGATTCTTGAACATAGAAGGATGCCATTCTTATAGGAAAATATATATTCATGGTTTAATTACAAAATATTCTGAAGAAATTAGGGAAAACTCATATAACTTGATCATAATCTTGAAATCTTAAATAATTTCATGTAAAACATGCTTGGATTGAAGAATAGCATGAATGACATGATATGCGATTAAAAAACCATGAATAATCATTAAAACATGCTTAGGAATGAAAATTATATTATGGGGAATTGAATTTAAACTTGGAGTAACAATTTGGGTTAAGCCTAATTTTATGAAGATCATAAAATTCATGAAAAAAAAATCATAATTTGGACATAAGGACTAAAGAAGACCCTTATTGAATACCCACTTACCTGAATTTCTTGATTTCATGAAGGGGTGCATGAATTTGGATACTTGGAAATTAAACTTTGGGAAGAAACCCTAATTTCTTTTCTATTGAGAGTGGAGATGAGAACAAATATTGAAAATATAATTTATAGAATGATTTAAGTAGTAGGGGTGGGGTTTGGGGTGAAGAAAAGACCAAAATACCCCTAAAGAAACTGACTAAAAATTGCAGAAATTTTCAGTTGACAACTAAGTTGACAACTTGTCAACTAGTTGATAACTTATCAACTTAGTCGTCAACCTCTAGCTGGACTTGTACACTTTTTTATTAAGGTTGTTAACTTAGTGTACAACTTGTAAACTAGTTGATAACTTAACAACTTAGTCATCACATTTCTGATTTAAGGTGTTTCTGGTTAAGGTCGGCGACTAAGTTGACAGCTCGTCACTTAGTTGACAACTTGTCAACTCAAGTCATCCCTTTTTTCAGACAGACACTCTAAGGTAAAATGAGCATAACTTTCTACTTTGATATCGTATTAAGGTGAAATAAGATGATCTAGAAAGAAGACTCTAATATATTTCATTTGATATATAATAGGACACATAACTCTTTATATCCTATGATTAATGGTCATTGAAAGTTGATCCAAGTTGAAACATCCACTAAAACTTAATTGATAGAAAAGTTTTCAACTCATCTTTGAGTTAGGAGATCTTTATGATCTTGAATTATATCTCAAGATATTCCCACACTATATAATTAATCAACACATTTTTTTGACATGGAAATTATTTAGTCCGGGTCTATATATGTAGAAACAATGGTTCAAATTCTAGCCCAAAAATGTGGGGTATTATATTATCCCTCCTTAGAATCATTTGTCCTTAAATGAAGGCTGATATTTGGATGAAAAGAATGTAATTACTATCTTGAAATTAAATGTCTAAAATTGACCACATCTCATAACTGAAATCACCTCTTAATAGGGTTGTAACGCCGCAAAATCTAGTTCCCGGGATGCCACACGGTGCTCTGAACTACAAGTAGTCCTGAGCTAACCCTAGATGCTTTCTACTAAGTCTAGATCTCAACATTGGGAAAATATGAATATGAAATCATAATAATGCAGAAAAATCTTATCTGAAACATACTAAAAGTCTTGGTAAAATAATACTGAAAAATCTAAATTTTGAATCAAATCTCTAAAAATGAATCTAGTAGTCCGATAAGCCTCTACTATCTGAATCTATAGAGTCACCAGGAAAAGTCCCCAGTTGACTCAAACTGTCTGAAATGAATAAAGAAATATCTACTAATAAATTGAAAGTATGAATAACTAAGTCCCCGAACTATAAGGACTCACTAACTGGAGGGATGTAGATGAGATGCTCAGAAATCACTCATGCTGCTGAGACTGAGCACCTGAACCTATATTATGAGACAATGTAGCACATAGACATATATGTGGATCAGTATTTTGAGGATGTACTGAGTATATGGGGGTGCATACAATAAGTAAACAGCATCATCACAGTTTATAAAATCATGCATGCTAAATATAAATGACTCACGCAAGTTTGAGTAATCTGAAATCTGAAGATCATAAATCATAAATGATAAAATATATAACTTAAATCTTGTGAGCCATTACACTTAGTTTTTAAAATTTGGAAAATACTTTATCTTAAGGCTTAAGAATCTTAAAACCATAACTTCTAAGCCATATGCTTTTATCTTAAAGCTTTAAATCAATAGACAGTTGAAGAGTGGGAGACATTTTTTTTGGGAGGTTCTTCTAACCGACAGACACCATGTGAGAATCCATGGAGTCCTACGTCTAGCCATCATTAGGTAGGGCTGTTCTTTCCTTGCCATCAGAATAAAACTTCTATCTTAGTGATCACAATTTGAGTCATCCACGTAGAAGTGGGAATAAATCTGAATCCTACGTTGGCACGTAACTGTAGTAACCTACCCATCTCGGTACTAAATACTACTCCCATTCTTATTCTCAAAATCTTAAGAAATCCACTTCAAAAATAGCACAAGGGTTTACAAGAAAACCAATTATGCTTTTCTTTCTTTAAATCTCAAGTTATCTGAACAAAGTGGATTCTTTATCTTAGCTTAGGACCAAAAGGTTAAATCTTTATCAAAATCTGTGAATAATCTTATCTGAGTGTGCTCATGGCATAAATAATCTTGAAATAGCAATCTTAAATTAGGGCTTAACGATCTATGCATCAATCTTCATGTTTAAAACATCTTAAATTTCATGCTTGTTGATATAAACACTCATAATTCATCATAAAATCTAAAAATTACTGCACAATGCATAGAAATATAAATATAATCATGTAATTCAACTTCTATCATGGGAAATCTCATATTCTTGCAAATAATGATAATTGGTATAAATCCTAACTTAAATTTCATGGGAAATCTCATAAATTATAGTAAATTTATAATTAAAATAAAGTTTTTGGCACAAGGATGAAAGAATTATCCTTTTTCAAAACCCCACATATCTTAATTTGATGATCTTGATGCTAGAACTTGAATCTTAGATCTCAATGAATGTTTTGGAGATGACTTCTTAGAGTTCTTGAATTGGAAATTCTCAATCTTGAAGAGTCTTGGAGAATTAATAGAGAAATTTTGGATTTCTTAGGGAGAAAGTATGAGCCTTAGGGTTTTGTTTAAGAGAGAATAATGAATGAAGCATAAGGTGCTCTCAAATATGATTAATCTTTTGTTTTTGGACAGATTGGGGGTTGGGGATTTACCAAAATACCTCCTTTAAACTTTTATATGAAACTAGAAAATGCATATTTTCCTGATATAGGTGGCCACCGCGATGCGCCACCATCGCAGTGGCTCACTGGAAATTGACAAATGGAAATTGGACAGACTCCGCGACATGGAGATATCGGGGTGCCCCTTTGGAATGCCATTTTGGCACATGGCGTGATGCGCCATTATCGCGCTGGACCTCTGGAAATTGACAAACGGAAAATTGACCCTCTCCATGATGTGCCAATATCATGGAGGTCCACTGGAATGGGACAATTGGAAATTTACACTGGTCCGCGACGCGCTAAGGGTCCAAACGACGGTGTTTTGCGATAGGAACTTAAAATAACTATAACTTCTTACCCAGTTATCGGATTTAGATGAATCTTATATCGCTAGAAAGCTAATTCAATTTCCTACACAATGAAAATTAAAAATGTAAGGTATTCCAAGCCAAATAAATTGTATTTGTTTTGGAAGCTATCCCTTAACACTCTAGGGACAAATTTAAACTAGGAAAAATTGTAGGGTATCACAAGGGTACTGACTTAACTGATACATATGGATCATGTACACATATACAAGAATCATATGGAATGATGTTGACATAACAAGTATGCTAATGAATGACATAAATGAGATGAAAGGATAAAACTTCAATCATGAAACTGATTTTTGAGTTGAATTGATTGATTATAAGGAGTTCATTCATGCCGAGAGTTTAGAACTCACTTGAAATGTTCATGACTTGATCACATATATATAACTGTGAAGTGATAGCTAATGCGATAGAATCTCCAAGAGTTTCTAAGAATGGAATATGAGTATCCTCAAACTCTTCTTATCATAACTTCTGGTAATAATCAAGGAAATAGTGGATGATCTGGGTATGGAATTTGAGTAACAAATCGCAACATGGTAATAACTCTATAACATGGGATATCGGTATATAGAACAGAAGATAAAATAGGATTACTATGTCTTAAGAAAGCAACTATTAACCTTCAAGCTTATCCACACTTCTCCATGACTCTCTTAACTATACTTATCCTCTTAAATACTATGCTCATTTGATGCAACTTATAATTCTCACATGGGTACACATAACTACTTCAGTCAAAGTCTGAGTTGAACTATATACTCTTACCATGTTCAAGCCTAACTCGAAGTCACAAGGTACTATGCATAACACTATAATACTAGTCTAAACCACAAGATTCAATATTTTATGTCTTTTCATAGCTTTCATCCTAAGCATAACACACCTTACCACTTCAATGAGTAACTCTGAACTTTTACTATGAATTCACTAGTGCATATTATATTCATTCACTTATATACCAACATGATATTCAAGCCTATCATTATAAGCACATATACACTTCTAGGCAATCAAGATACCTAGGAATTTTCCTATATTCTTAAATACCTTCATCAATAAAAACTTTCATGCACTATCTCCAAGAAGACATACCTAGAATTCTCAACTAACTATGATATATACGTAGGCTTTGCCTCAACATTCCTTCACCTTTTAGACTTAGATAAAACAAGCATACAATAATTTTTTTCATGAGGGAAATATACTCCCTCTCATCTAAACCATTGTTCATCCATTTTAATCACCACTATCTTTCCATAAGAAGAGGTCACTGAAAGACTAGAACATGAGGACCTAAAGTATGAAAGAATACTATAAATAACTTTGATACTTAACTGAGGCCTGAGGAATAAAGTATCAAAGGCTTGGATTCATTAAAGAGATCTAAACTGAGGACTTACATAACATAATGATGATTCACTATTCAAGCATACATTCTAGTACTAGACATGATTAACCATAACCTCACCTTTTCTTGTTACTACACTTCTAAATCCATACTTACAACTCTAAGGATGTTCTACTACTTATGAATTATAACACCCTAAGTTACACTATCCCTTAATAAACTTATATTCAATACTCTAGGCACATGCTCTCTCCTTTCATGAGTGTTATCTATACCAAAAGGCTAAAGAGAAATCTAATTACATAACATATTTTGTCTTAACTACACAACTAATATGGATGAGGAAATAAGATTTTGAATTAAAAGACTTTAAACACACTAGCAGTCTCTTCTCAAGCCCTTTGTGCGGTTTCTAAAGTTACTGATAGTAAATTTGAAAGCATCATGTCAGGAGGAATTAGAATTTACTACTTATATTATTGCAAGAATAAGTTATAGATGGTGAATTATGGAGTAACACATGAATCGACAGAATTTCCTGAGAGAACAACCTTACTGCATAATCTAGAGCATGAAAAAGGGAAATATTTCTTAAATGCCCAATAGCCTCTCAAAGAAAAGTACAGACTTCTTCGTACTATTCTGTAAGACTCTACTAGACATGGATTCATAGACACCTTAGTACACTTAAACTCCATGCTTTGATACCAAGTTTGTAATGCCCCGAGACTACCCTCTAGATGTCACACGGTACTTAGAACCATAAGTGATCCTATGCTAACTCATGATAATGGCATGATTCATGAGCAACTGAATAAATATATAAAACCATAAGAAATAAGCAAAAAAGATATCATTAGTTGAACTTGTTCATTACAAAACTATTTCAGAATATTTACATCAATAGATATATAAAAGAAAGCTAAAATTTGATACATCAACTCTAACAGACTGTGTATGAAGCCCCTACTAATACTAACTATAGGTAGATGGGACATGACCCCCAACCATCCTTAATCAATATGACTAAATACAAATGTAATACTAGAACTAGAGTTGAATCGAGTCCTCAAATCAAGAGAACTCATCACCTGCTGGTCGGAAGATGGGTTCTGTTTGATCATAGTGTTGTGGGATATAGTTGGTACCTACATCTGAAGCAATGTATCCACAAACACATATATATGGTCAGTACTTTGGAATGTACCTAGTATGTGAGACATGCACTAATCATGAAAATACTTAAAACTTTGCTTTAAAATAAAAGACATAAACCATTTGCTGAAATATATATATAAAATATGTCTATACATAAAAAATTATAATGCATAGTGAAATTTCTAGATCATGATCTAAAACACTTCTGTAAATTGGGAAATGGTAGCAACATGAATACCATATGTAAATCTCAAGTTAAAGCTGAATAGGCTGTAAAACTGTACTAAAGATCATGTATGAATACTGTGCATGAATGCATGAACATGTAAAACAAATGCAAGATCAAGCATAAATATGTACTGAAATAATTTGTAAAATTGATTAACTGAATAACTGATAGACTGGACACTTGATCATGCAAACCTAAACTGGTATAATCTGAATAATAAATTAAGACCGTGAGAGCTAAGATTTAATCGACTTGTCCTTATCTGAGCTAATCGGGGTACAACTTATAACCTCAGTTGGAAGGGTGTCAGTACCTTGCCAAGGGTACCAATACTAGTTGTGTGGATCTACTAATCTATTATCCCAAAAGACAGGGTGTCAAGCCTAAACTGAAAGGTGATCCCTGAGAGGGTGTCAAGGCTTAACAGATGGGTGACCCCTCATAACCTACGCTAGCTATGTAGTTCTGAAACTTAGGGACTGTTAATAATGACTCGGCCTAACTGATGAGGAAGCCTCCATCCCTGCGTTCACTCGATGCTAAGTTCTACTCCCAAAAAATACTGACACAGAACCATAAAATGATACATGCACTGATAACTGATATGCTTAATTCACGATATTCTAAAAATAACAGTGAATGTACAATTTAAAGTATTTAAAATCATGTAAACTGATCATAATATGGAAATTTCATGAATAAGTCCCCAAAATTCAGCAACTAATTATAATAAGGAAATTCATGATTTTTGAACATGGGAGGATGCCATTCTTATGGGAAAACGTGTATTCATGGTTTAATTATACAATAATCTAAAGAAATTAGGGGAAACTGATATAGCTTGATCATATATTTGAAATCTTAAATAATATCATGTAAACATGCTTGGATTTGAGAATAGCATGAATGATATGATATGGGATTAAGAAACGACGAATAATCATTAAAACATGCTTAGGAATAAAAATTATATCATGGGGAATTGAATTTAAACTTGGAGTAACAATTTGGGTTAAGCCCAATTTTATGAAGTTCATAAAATTCATGAAAAAAATTATAATTTGGACATGAGAATGAAAAGGGACCCTCATTGAATACCCACATACCTGAATTTCTTGATTTCATGAAGGAGTGCATGAATTTGGATACTTGGAAGTTGAACTTTGGAAGAAACCCTAATTTCTTTTCGCTTGAGAGTGGAGAGGAGAACAAATATTGAAAACTGATTAATGCTGTGAAAATATCATTTATAGAATGATTTAAGTCGTAGGGGTGGGCTTTGAGGTGAAGAAAGGACCAAAATACCCCTAAAAAAACTGGCTAAAAATTGCAGAAATTTTCAGTTGACAGCTTGTCAACTAGTTGATAACTTATCAACTTAGTCTTCAACCTCTAGCTGGACTTGGACACTTTCTGATTAAGGTTGACGACTTACTTGACAACTTGTCAACTAGTTGATAACTTATCAACTTAGTCTTCACATTCGTGAAGTTATTTAAAGTGTTTTTGGGTTAAGGCTGACAACTAAGTCGACAACTCTTTTCTTAGTTGACAGCTTGTCAACTCAAGTCGTCACCTTCTCCCAGACAAACACTCCGAGGAAAAAAAATATAACTTTCTATTTAGATATCGGATTGAGGTAAAATTACATGCATTGGAAAGAAGACTCGAATATATTTTATTTGATAGAGAGTAGACCACCTAAATTGTTATATTATATGGGTAATGGTAATTGAAAGTTGAACCAAGTTGAAACATCCACAAAACTTAATCGGTAGAAAAGTTCTCATCTTTGAGTTTAGAGATCTTTATGATCTAGATTCATTTCCCAACATGTTCCTACACTATTGAATTGATCAGCACACTTATTTTTACATGAAAATCATTTTGTTCAGGTGTATATACGTAGGAACAACGATTCAAATTTTAGCCCAAAAATGTGGGGTGTTATATCACTTTCAATTTTTTTCCTTTTCTCATGTTTTTCTCATATTTTTTATAAAGATTGTATTCCAAAAAATCAGGTAACTATTAAATTTTAGTTATTGCATGTGTATAATTTTTATTTTTTGTATTTTTCTGTACACCATTATCACTGCCATTTTTTAGTTCTTGTTTGTGTAATTATGGAGGCCTTCTCTAATGGTAGAATACACACCAAATACAAGATCAAATAGGGGTATACCACCTATCAATTTAGTTTATAATAATCCACCATCATTTAGTCTTTGACAAACTCTAGATAATATTGTTTAAGTTATTTCTACTCCTGTACAGTTGAAGAAATCAGTGAGTATCAAAGAGGTTAGGTCCAAGCATCATAACGATCCAGAGAAGACGACCAAGATTATGAAAAAAATATTGAAAAAACCATCATCTCCAAAAGCCCTAAAATTAAAAAGATATTAAAAAAAGAAAAGAAAAAGAAATTGGTGAATCAAGAAAAATTCTAAATGATGATGTTGAAAACTCTTCTGGTTATGAATCAGAAGAAGATAAATTGGAAGAAGTATTTCGTATATGTATTTATTAGTCAATATGTACTCATTTATATACACACACACACACACACACAAAAACACAAAAACACAAAAACATAAAAACACAAAAACACAAAAACAAATAAATTCGATTGTTTATATATTTTTTTTGGGGAATGTCTATGTATTTGTATTTGTATTTGTATTTTCAACATACATATGCATATTTATATGTATTTTTATACAATGTTGGATTTGTCTATGGATTGTTCTAATAGGTACTCATTTGTATATATATACAACAAGATTTCTCTCTCTCTCTATATATATATACATATGCACATCCATATGTATTTTTATGTAATTTTGGAATTTGTATATATACATGTACATTTATTTGTAATTTTATATATACATATGCACAACCATATTTATTTTGAGTAGTGTTGTGATTTTCTTTTGACTGTTCTATATGCATATGCAATTTATATATACATATATATATATATGTAATGTGTTGAGTGTGTTTTTTGTATTTATAGTGTACAAAAGTATTTTTAAGTATTTGTAAGTATTTTAAAGTTTTTTTTGTAAATATTTGTTTCTCACCCAATTCATGGAATAGAGGACACCAATGTTATCAATAAGTTCTTAAAGTGGATTTCAGAGGACCTTCTTAAACATCATGCAAAAAGGTATGTATGTTTAACTTAATTGTATTGGTCTTTTCATTGTTTTATTTCATGGATTAACAATGTATTAAATATCTTAACAGAAAGGGGAAAGAGGACCATTACAAGAAGAGCAAGTAAACCACACCAATTATGCATTTTGGAGTTCTAACAACTAAAGATAAAAATTAGTTCGGCATTATAGGTTTTCTTGGTCAGTCATGGACAGACTCTATAAGTATTTTACGATTATTTTTTCCTTATGGAGTTGTAATATAAACTAAAAATATATATGATGTCTGACATATATATTTAAATTAGTTTTTGAACATATACATGTGCAGTTTACATATAAATATATACATATGCAGTTATCATTTTCACTTAAAAATACATACGCAGTTTACATCATATATATATATATATATGTTTATGTTTATATAAAACTTGTGTGACTGTTCTTATATTTTTATATATGATTTTTTATTCTATAATGCAATAAATTGATGTTTGCTTTTACTACTTATGGAAGAAGTCCAAGTATGAGCCTCATAGCACATACAAATACAACACAGTAGATTGCAACTTTATGAACATAGTTAACAGTGTGCTAGCTATTTATGTGTTGGGTAATTCAATTTTTAATGAGGGTGGACAGGAGTACTATCTCAATGAATACATAAATGAACTTTATATGCATGCTATAGTGTCATGGCATACAATTGGAAATATTTTCATTACTATCAACATAAAGGACAGACATCATTGGGTTCTTGCTATTTTATCATTCTCAGAAAGGTGCATATTCATATACGATTCATACTCCTTTTCTGGTCATGATGTTGTTGTCCTTGTTGAAATTGAGAAGTTATCTGAGATTACAAGTATATGTCTCCAGACTTGTAATTTCTATGAAAAAAAGGTATTGATCTTGATAATTATTCAAAATACAAAGATGATGATATGTAGGACCTCTTTGATGTGTGTTTTGTGGAGGATTTGCCTCAACAATCAGGTGGCATCTTGTAAGTATTATTTTGATATACATACACCAAGTTTATGTTTGTAATTTTGTGTAGAATAAATTCTAATTTATTAGTTAATGTATTTTATAGGGATTGTTAATTGTATATGGTTACTTATGCAAAGTGCCTTTCTTAAGGTGAAGGCGTTCCTTCGGTTGAGTTCAAGCCCGACATGCTTCGTACAAGATATGCTTCACTAATATGGGATTATGGTGTAATGACCCTTCATGTAATTTTTGTAAATCCCACTTATTTTCACCATTAGGGCTTTCTCATAGATTTCTTAAGTCATTTCTGACATGCTGGAACTGATAGTTCAGTAACTGAGTAGTTCGTTTATTTTTAGAGCCATTATCCTATTTAGAAATCTTCGCTGGTTCCAAATGGCCAGCGAGAAAAAACCTCAGTGAAATGAATTCTGATACAAATTCCAACTATGCCAGCAGCTTCAAAATATTAATTTTAGGGAAGGTAGACCTTTGGTTCGGGTCCTACTTCACCTGAGTTCATTTTGAACTATAGGTCGGAAAGTAGATAAATTGGAAATTCAGGTGTGGGACCAACATGTAGTCGAAATGACCTCGGATGGATAATACAATTTTTCCAATGTGTCCAAAACATCAAAATTAGTGTGTTCACATATTTTATATCCTCGTATTGGATTTCGGATACATCCCGAGGCATTGGCTGAAACTTGGCCTGTCATCTCGTGCAGCGTAAGGTAGCGTGATCGCGTAGGGAGAATCGTGATAGCGGTGTTCCAATTTCAGCCCACGTGCATGCGATCACAACAATTGAGTACCTAGAAAAGGGGTATTGTAATGCCATTTTGGTCGAGAATTGGCCATTTTCCAATTCCTTTAAGTTCCAAAAACCCTAATAGAGTATGCAACCTATAATTTAAGTCTTGGGTGTTGATTGGGAGCTTGAATAACTTGTATATTTATGATTAGCATTTGATTTAAGGTATGAAATCTTTCATTTCTAGTGTTGATTCATGATTATTTAACCTAAAACTCCAAATAGATTGAGGGCATGAATTAAGCCTAAGCAAGCTTGGTTTTTACTTGGTTATTGAGTGTTATGATTCCCTAATAGTATTTGAATGTTGGTTGATCTCAAAAATTTGTTTTCTGTATGTGGAGCCAATTTGGAATTTTTGGTGTCGCTTTTGGACTCGAAGCACAATAGTGCAATATGGGTATCGATGTTCTCATAATAATATGTAGATTGTATTTTTGATAGCTTGGCAACTTAAAGAATATTTGTGGATGGGAAAGGTAAAAGTTTAATGGTTTGTGGGCTTTATTTGTATTTGAGGTAGGTTAGGCTTACTTCTCATTAGATTAAGCTTTATTATAGTATAATTCTAACATCTTATTGAGATTGGGAGGGGTTTTAGGTGATTAGAGTGATAAATGATAATCATTGCGATTATTTGAACTATTTAGGTCATTAGAACTTATATAATGAGATTCTTGATTTGTAGCCTAGAACCTTGGATTCTTGAACTTGTTCACTCATGGATAGCATGAGGATGTTCAAGTTGTTCTAATTAGTTGGGATTTACCTTGTCACTCGTGTGACTGGACCTTAGTTATGCATAGTTGAAAAATTGCCTTAGTTGCTTAGGATAAGTTAAGGGTGATACTTAAGGAAGGATCATACCATAGAACTATTATGGGTTGAAAACCTCTAAGACATGATTTAGATAACTTAGCTTAGCCCTGGGTAGAAATTAGACTTGAAGTGAAATATGTGATATTAGAAGTGGGACTTGACCCACCTTAAGATTGGATTTTATAGTATCGTTAAAGACATAGGTGCTTGTTAAATGTCTAGAATATGCCTTCGTAGTTTGATGGCTAACCTCCGGTAAATGAATTATCCATGATGTTGGCATTAGGAGTAATGTTCTTAGTTGATTATTAAATTATTATAAATGCTTGGATAGAAATAGAATGTCCTAAGATTTAGCCAATGACTATTTCATCTCTCGATTCATTGACTACATTACTATGTGGGCTTGGGATTATGTTATTATTCATATTATGTTCAAGTCCAGTGACTAAACTAGTGTTTGTGGTAAAAAAACTCTCATGTTCCAACATTGTGAGCCATAATGATAAAGGGCTCAAGTAAGTATATTCTTGTCTTTATAAGTACACATGCTACTATTTATATTGAACCCGGTATGCATTGAATGTCCATATAGATATATCCATACATCCATTGATAGATTATTTTGGCAATAAATGATCAGATATGAAGTTACGATCCCCCTTACTTCTCTTTTATATTAGCTTTCGTGGGCTTGTCAATTATTGTTGAATTGATTTAATATATCTATCTATCTCTATATATATGTATGTAAGATTATATTATTGATATTCGGTTTGAGTTTGAAGGATATGTGGTGATATTGTTACCCAATTCGAGTCTGGAGGATATGTTGATATTATTAATACCCGATTTGAGTTCAGAGGACATGTTGATACTATTGATACACAATTTGATTTCAGAGGATATGATGGTGATATTTTTTCTCAGTTTGAGTCCGGAGAATATAATGATTCTATGAATGGGAAGTACGTATATATATGTGGTTTTTCTTCTTGTGATTATATATGTGATATGTAGGTGCCATCATGACCTGTAAATTGGGTCATGACAAATTAGTATTAGATCCTAGGTTTCACAGGTATTATTGGTAGAAGAGCGAATGTCTAATAGAGTCATGTGGATCAGAACGTTGACGTTTGTTTCCTATTTTCAGGAGGCTATGGGACATTCTTATGATTCCTTTACTTCTTTCATTTACATCGTGCTAAGAGTCTGAGTTTGGTTGTAAAATGTTCCCTTGACTTTACTCCTTCGCAGATGCCTAGGACACGTGCTACCTCTGTGCGAGATAAGGGTTCCGAGATTGGGCCCAAGAATTCTACCCCTAATCATGGATGACCTAGAGATCGAGAAAAGCCTCGTGATGTGTCCCCAACTAAGGGATAAGATGGGCTGCCTTCTCCAGACCCTATTCCTGCACCTGAGCTAGAGTTTCCTTCACCACAGCCAGCGATGGACCAGGGACCAGCCCAGGCTCCACCAAGCTTCGCTTTTTTTTTATGTCTTAGAGATACCTTGGTTCAACTATTGGGTATTGTTGGTAGTGCACTATTTTGTGGTGTACAAACTATTGATCAGAGTAATACTGAGGCAGGAGTGCAGCCTGCAGTTGCAGCTCCCAGAGTTGAGGTTCCTTTTGTGCTAATATTTGTTTAGCCGGTGGCTGCTCAGCTGGTTGTAACCCAACCTACTATGTCTGCTGAGGAGTAGAAGATATTGAGAATATTTCTGAGGTTGGCTCTGCCTAGGTTTGTTGGCTCCTCTGGAGATGATGCATTTGAGTTTCTCACCGCTTATGATGATAGGCTTTATGGTTTAGGCTTTGTTGAGAATCATGGTGTAGATTACAACACATTTTAGTTATACTAGTTTGCTCATCACTGGTGGAGAGGTTTTATGAGTTCTAGGTCAGCTGGATCTTCTCCCTTGTCACGGACTTAGTTCTCCGCAATGTTCTTAGAGAAGTATATGCCCCTCAGTCTTAGAAATTGATTGAGGGATCAGTTCACTAGATTAGAGTAGGGCTCCATGATAGTTACCGAGTATGAGGCCTATTTCCATGAGTTGTTTAGACATGCAACTTCTATTTTGGATACTGAGTATGAGAGAGAGTTTGATGCTTTGTGAGAGGACTGAGACTCCCTATTCAAATGGCTACTCAGAGTCTAGTAGCTGCAGGTAGGACTTTTTCTATGGCTTCAGATCATGCTAGAGTTATGAAGAAGATACACTATGAGAGTCATAATAAGAGGCCTAAGTTCCAGGGAAGATTTGGTGGGAGTCGTAGTAGTTCCCAATTTAGGAGTGATAGTTCTTATGTTGGGTATCCTCCGTGCTCATTTTTTCAGCCTCAGGTTCATACTAGTCAACCAGTTCAGGCAGCTCTTTAGACTACTGACGGGGGTCAGTTTGGTACTAGTGGTCTCCCTAGTAAGGGAGATGATCAATCTTTGAGAGGTTCGTCTACGGGTCATTCTAGATTTGGTGGTTATTTTGGTTCATCCTGATCTATTATTTATAGTTCTACTTGCGATTCTTGTTATACTTGTGATCTTTTTGGTCACTATTCATGAGAGTGCCCTCCTCGTGGGGCAATGGTTGTATCAACTCAGGGTGCTTCCCCTATTAGGGCAGTTCAACCCTCAAGTAGAGGTGGTTTATATGGTTGCAGGGGTTATTATCAGGCTGCTTGAGGTAGTACTCAAACAGGTAGGATAGGAGGTCGGTCAGGTGCCTAGCCATATGGCGGGCGTGGTTAGCTATATGTAGTACCTGATAGACCCAACACCAAGATTTTGGATGTTGTAATTACAGGTATGATTTTGGAGTCCATAAGTCAACTCTTGATTTATTTGATCTGGAACCACTTATTCTTGTATATATACTTATTATACACCATAGTTAGGCTTGACTAGTAATTTATTATTACGTGTATCTACTCCCATAGGTGATTCTTTAGTAGTAGATTGAGTATTCAAATCCTGTGTTGTCATAGTTAGTGATGTTGACACTTATGTTGATCTTATTATTCTGTATATGCTGGATTTTAAAGTAATTTTGGGTATGGACTGGTTATCCCACTACCATACGGTCATGGATTGTTTTGCCAAAACCGTTACCTTGTCCATGCCCGGCATACCCCCAGGCATATGGCAGGAAGCAGTTATCCATGAGGGGACAAGGATTATTTCTTAAGTTTATGCTAGGAGACTTATATTGAGGGGCTATGAGTCGTACCTCACTTATATATGTGATACTCGTATAAAGAGTCAGTCGTGTGACTCTATTCCTATTATTTTTGAGTTTTCTGATGTATTCTCTATCGACCTACCTGGTATTCCCCCTGAGCATGAGATCGAGTTTGCTATTAACCTCGATCTTGGAACTTAGCCAATTTCGATGACACCTTACGGTATAGCTCTTGCTGAGCTTAAGGAGTTGAACTCTCAGCTTTAGAACCTTTTTGGTAAGTTTTTTATTACACCGAGTGTGTCCCTGTGGGGAGCTTTTATTCTTATTATGAAAAAAAAGAAGGTTCCATACATATGTGTATTGATTATAGGTAGCTTAATATGGTGATAATGAAGAACCATTATCCTATCCCCACATTGGTGATTTATTTGACCAACTTTAGGGTGTAGCCGTATACTTTAAGATTGATTTGAGGTCCGGTTACCATCAGTTGAGGATTCGGGCTAAGGATATCCCGAAGACAGCTTTTAGGACCTGTTATGTTCATAATGAGTTCTTTGTGATGTCTTTTGGGTTGACTAATGCCCCAGCCACATTTATGGATCTGATGAACCATGTGTTCAGACCTTATATAGACTCATTCGTTATCATGTTCATTGATGATATTCTTGTGTATTCAAGGAGTAGTGAGAAGCATGCATAATATTTATGGATCGTGCTCCACACCTTGCGAGATCATGTGTTTTTACCAAGTTCTCCAAGTGTGAGTTTTTGATTGAGTCGGTGACATTCTGTGGACATATGGTGTATAAAGTCGGTATCATGGTAGACTCGACTAAGATTGAGGTAGTTCGTGATTGGGATAGGCCTAAATCTCTGATAGAGGTCTGCAGTTTCATTGGTTTGGTCGGTTATTACAGACGCTTTGTTGAGAGCTTTGTGACTATTTCATCCCCTATGACTATATTGACTCAGAAGGAAGTTCTCTTCCGATGGCCTGAAGAGTATGAGTTGAGCTTTGGAAAGCTCAAGGAATGTCTTACTTCATCTTTAGTGTTAGCTCTTCCAATTGAGGGTGAGGGATTCACCATATTTTTTGACACTTGTGGTCTTGGTCTTGGTTGTGTTTTGATGCAGTGTGGTTGTGTCATTACCTATGCTTCTAAACAGCTTAAGGTGCATGAGTGCAACTACCACACTCATGATTTAAAGTTGGTGGTGGTAGTTTTCATGCTCAAGATTTGGATGCATTATTTGTATGGGGTGCATTTTGAGACTTACACTGATCATTGCAGTCTTCAGCATCTTATGATCCTGTAAGAGCTTAATGCTTGAAAGCTTAGATAGATGGAGTTTCTAAAGGACTATGATGTTTCTATCTTGAATCATCCGGGTAAGGCAAATATGGTAGTTGATGCCTTGAGTCGCAAGGCGGTGAGTATGGGTAGGTTGGCTTGCATATCAGTTTCTCAGAGGCCTATGGAATGGGACATTCAATTCTTAGCCAATTTGATTGTTCGTCTTGATATTTTCGATCCTACGAGGATTTTAGCTTGGGTGAAGGCGAGGTCCTCCCTATTTGAGAAGGTTTGTGATCGTCTGTATGAGGATAACAAGTTGTGCCTTCTTAAAGGTGTTTTGAGATTTTAGGGTGTTATTTGTGTTCCCCAGTTTGATGTCTTGATTCAGTCGATTTTTTATGAGGCTCACAGCTCTAGATATTTTATTCACCCCTATACAACCAAGATGTATAGAGATTTGAGGCAATATTATTAGTGGCACGGTATAAACAGAGATATGGCAGACTTTGTGGCTCATTGCCTGTGTTGTTAATAGGTTAAGGCCGAGCACCAGTGTTCTGGTGGATTGTCTCAAAGGTTTCCCATTCCCGAGTGGAAATGGGAATGGATTTTAATGGACTTCATTAGTGGTTTGCCTCGTACTTCCCGTGGCCTTGATAGTATTTGGGTTATTATGGATCATTTACCCAAGTCAGCATATTTTATTCTACTTCAGTTGACCTTTATTGTCAAGAGATTAGCCCATATTTATGTTCAGGAGATCGTATGTTTGTATGGGGTTCCCATATCTATCATATTAGATCGTGGTTCTGTGTTTACTCTTTTATTTTGAAGAGCATTCCAGGAGGAGTTGGGTACTCGAGTGGATTTGAGTATGACCTTTTATACCCAAACCGATGGTCAGTTTGAGCGGACTATTTAGGTGCTAGAGAATATACTTCAAGCCTGTGTTATAGATTTTGGAGGACAGTAGGATCAACACTTAGCACTGGCAGAATTTGCGTACAACAACAACTATCATTCTAGTATTGAAATAGCACCTTATGAGGCTTTGTATGGAAAGAGATATCATTCTCTGATTGGATAGTTTGAGACTTCTGAGGTGAGACCTCATGGAATGGATTTTCTTCAGGACTCATTGGATAGAGTCAGGGTGATTCAAGATAGGCTAAGAGTAGCCCAAAGTAGGAAAAAAGCCTATGCTGACCTTAGGCTCCATGCCTTGAGTTTTGGAGTTGGTGATCATGTTTTCCTTCGTGTATCACCCATGAGGGGTGTGATTAGGTTCAGAAGGAAGGGTAAGCTAAGCCCTCGCTATATTGGTCCTTTCGAGATTTCTCGCCTAGTTGGCGATGTAGATTATGAGTTAGTCTTACCTCCATATTTTGCTGCTATTCATCTAGTTTTCCATTTCTCCATGTTGTACAAGTATATTTCGGACCCATCTCAGGTTCTCAGATGGGACTCAGGCAAGTTAAATGAGCAGTTGACCTTTGTAGAGGAGCCTATGCTTATTCTGGCTAGTGATGCGAGGAGGTTGTGTACTAGAGAGATCCCTATAGTTAAGGTTTAGTAGAGGCACCACCCAGTGGAGAAGGCCACTTGGGAGATCAAGAGCGAGATGTGAGCCCAAATCCTCACCTATTTAAGGCTTCTGGTATTTTCATCATCTTAAACTTTCAGGGACAAAAGTTCCTTAGTAGTGGATATTGTAATGACCCTTTAATTCATTTTTATAAATCCTACTTATTTTCACCATTAGAGCTTTCCCATAGCTGCCCCAAGTCATTTGTGACTTTCTGAAACTGATAGTTTGGTAATCAGACAGTTCATTTGATTTGTAGAGCCATTTCACCATTTAGAAGTTTTCACTGGTTCTAAATGGCCACCGAGTTAAAAACTAAGTGAAGCAACCTCATATGCAAATTTTAACTGTGCCAATAGCTCAGGAATTTTGATTTTAGGCTAGGTAGACCTTTGGTTTGGGTCCCACTGCACATGAGCTAATTTTAACCTATTAGTCGGAAAATGGATGAATTGGAAATTCAGGTATAGAACCCACATTTGGTCAAAACGACCTCAGATGAAAAATTTGGCTTTGCCAATGCATTCAAAACATCTAAATTAGTGTGTGCACATATTTCATTTTCTCGTATTGGACTTCGGATGCATCCCGAGGTATTAGCTAAAACTTGGAAAATATTCTAAGTTTCAACTATCATCTAGTGCAGCAGAAGGCAACGCGATCCCTTAGAGAGTATCGTGATCGTGACAATCGAGTACCTGGAAAGAAGGTATTTAAATGCCATTTTGGTCGAGAATTAACCATTTTTGATTTTCTTTGAGTTCCATAAACCCTAATAGAGTATGCAACCTATAAATTAAGTCTTTGTTGTTAATTGGGAGCGTGAATAACTTGTATATTTTTAATTATCAATGGATTTAAGGTATGGAATCCTTTATTTCTAGTGTTGATTCTTGGTTATTTGAACCAAAACCCAAATTAGCTTGAGGGCATGAATTAAACCCAAATAAGATTTGTTTTCACTTGGTTATTGAGGGTTATGATTTCCTAATGGTATTTGAGTGTTGGGTTGATCTCGAAAACTTAATTTCCTTATAAGGGCCCATTTGGACTTTTTAGTGTCATTTTTGGACCCGAAGCACAATGGTGTAATATGGGTATCAATGTTCTCATAATAATGCATGGATTGTGCTTTTGATAGCTTGGCACCTTGAAGAAACTTCGTGGAAGACAAACGCAAAGGTTAAACGATTTGTGGGCTTTATTCAGATTTGAGGTAGGTCAGTCTTACTTCTTGTTAGATTGAGCTTTATTATAGTATAATATTGTATCTTGTTGAGATTGGGAGGGGTTTAGGTGATTGGAGTGATAAATGTAATCTTTGCGATTAGTTGAACCATTTAGGTCATTTGAACTCATATCATGGGATTCTTGATTTGTAGTCTAGAACCTTGGATTCTCGAACTTGTTCACTCATGGATAGCATGAGGATGTTCTAGTTGTTCTAATTATATGGGAGTGACCTTGTCACTCGTGTAAAAAGCTAGTGGACCTTAGTTATGCATAGTTGAGAAATTGCCTTAGTTGCTTGGGATAAGTTAAGGGTGATGCTTGAGGATGGACCATACCATAGACCTATTATGGGTTGACAAACCTCTAAGACATGATTTAGGTAAGTTAGATTAGCCCCGGGTAGAAGTTAGAGTTGAAGTGAAATATGGGATATTAGAAGTGGGACTTGACCCACTATAATATTGGATTTTGTAGTATCATTAAAGTCCTAGGAGCTTGTTAAATATCTAGAATATGCCTTCAGTAGTCCCCCGATAAATGAATTATCCATGATGTTGGTACAGGGAGTAACGTTCTTGGTTAATTATTAAATCGTTGTAAATGCTTGGATAGAAATAAAATGTCCTAAAATTGAGCCAACGAGTATATCATCTCTCAAATCATTGACTACATTACTATGTGGGCTTGAAATTATGTTATTATTTATATCATGTTCACGTCTAGTGACTAAACTAGTGTTTTTGCTTAAAATCCCTTTTGTGCCAATATTGTGAGCCATAATGATAAAGGGCTCTAGTAAGTATATCCTTGGCTTTAAAAGTACGCATGCTACTAATTATGTTGAACCCGGTAATGCATTGAATGTCCATATAGATATATGCATACATCTATTTATAGATGGTTTTTGGCATTGAATGATGAGATATAAAGGTACGATCGCCCTTACTTCTCCTTTACATTAGCTCTCATGGGCTTGCCAATTGTTGTTGAATTGAATATATATATATATATATATGTTGATATTATTGATACTCGGTTCGAGTTCGGAGGATATAATGGTGATATTGTTACCTGATTTGAGTCCAGAGGATATGTGGATAGTATTAACACCCGATTTGAGTCTGGAGGACATGTTGATATTATTGATACGCAATTTGGGTTCGGAGGATATGATGGTGATATTATTGCCCGGTTCGAGTCCGGAGGATATGATGATGCTATGAATGGAAAATACGTGTATATGTGTGGTTATGCTTTTTTATGATTATATTTGTATGTGTATTAAGGGTATGTTGTCATACTTAGGATGTCGAATATAGCTCGCTAATGCTAATCACTTCCTAAGTAAAGGAGTTCATGTTATTACTAACTAGTAAGTAGAAATGGAACATGCCAAATAAGGAATCGATACTAGTTGATGAGATGGGGTTTTGTCATAAATTTTGGATCCACCTAGTAAATATTTCTAGCATTAGATAAAGGTTAATTAAGAATGTTCTTGGTTGAAATAGGCCATATGGTGACTAGTTGTCTATTATATAATTGTTTTACTTGATGAATGAAAACCAATGGATAGATAATGACTCTTGCTTAACTAAAATATGGTAATTGTTAAATGTGGTTAATGCGTAGCTAATGGATATGATGATATGGAATAACGACCTATTGGTGATGTTAGTTTCTAAGGGAAATTTTGAAAGATGTTCAATTGATGGTTAATGCGGAATATGCTTGGATAATGTTTGGGATTTTGTTACATTGGTAGATATACCTTTTTATTATCTTCTTGGATGTACTCTGTGGTGGTATGAGACGCCGCAAAGGATTCTTTTACTGTATGTGTTAGTTGGTGTATGGTCGCCAACTTTGTATTTATGTGGTTGTGATTGTATTGGTAGTTATTTACACTTTTGCATCATTTACTTCCTAGATATGATGGAATTGGTATGTATTGATACGATATGTTATTTTATTTTCCTAGTTTGATTACTTATTATATACAGTGATGGTGAAGATGATTTAAGTTTGACTATGTTCCTTGACTTAGATGTATTATCTTGATTTATATCGTCTTTATACCATGATTTAGCTCTGTCGGTCGATGATGCCTACTGAGTATCCATTATTTTGGTAATTATACTACACTTCTATACTTTTTTGATGTAGATCCGAGTACTAGTTGTTGTCGTTGAGCTAATCTCGTGTGGTATTGATCCTCCGGAGATAGGGTGAGCTCTTGGAGTTTCGAGTCACCCATTTTCCTCTATCTTTAGTTCAGTCTTTTGTGTTAAAGACGAATGTATTGACTATTTTAGATTTTTAGGTTGTATTTTCTACTATTATACTTAGATGCTCTTGTACTGATATTACCAGGTCGTGGGGTTTAGTATCCGGGTTGACTATTTCCTTTATGTTGGAACATTGTTTGATTATGACTTGTTTTTGTATTTTGGCCCAGTTGGGCATTTCGACTAAAGAAACCTGTTGCATTAGCTTTGGGTTATGGTGTTGGCTTACCTACTGGTGGGATTTTGTAGGTGCCATAATGGCCTGTAAATCAGGTCATGGCATATGGTATGAAAAAATAAGAAGCTGAAGCTGAAAGTGACGTCGAAGCACCATTGAGGTCTATTAGAGAAAGTAGGATAACAAATGTCATATGAATACTTGAAGTTTGATGGTTGATTATATTTTTGTATTTTGTATTTGATAAAATTTAACTGTACATTGACAGTAATATAGTGCAGTAATTTTTGACAGTTATGTTATGTTATTGTATTTTGGAGTTTCATAATATATTTAATTGAATGGAAGGTTTTTGTTTTATTTTTTTTATGTTGCATATTTATCTTGTGTTTCAATAATTGTATAGTATGTGTACTCTTTAGTTTTTCAGTAATATTTCAAATAGAAGTTGAAAATACATATAGAATATTGTATATGTATTTAACAAATAAATATAGTTAACAACATGTATTAATCACATATTTATCAAATACATATAGCCAAATACATATAAAATTATGTAGTTAATTGTCATTGATAATACAAATAGGCAATTGTATATGTAACTATCAAACAAAGGTAGAAATACATATATTGTAAATGTATTTCACCAATAAAAGATTATAAATACATACAGACAATTGTGATTGTGATTTAAGAATTATTCACATTTTTATCAAATACTTATGGGTAACCACATTTGAAAAATACATATTTATCAAATAAATATAGCAAAATACATATAAAATTATGTACTTGTTTGTCATTGTTAATACATATAGTCAACTGCATATGTATTTTTCAAACAAAATTAGAAGTACATATAGGCAACTGTAAATGTATTTTGCCGTCAAAAGTTTGTAAATATACATAGGCAACTGTGATTGTAATGTAATAATCAATTACACTTTTAGCAAATATATATAGATCACCACAATTGATAACTATATATTTATCAAATACATATAGACAAATACATATAAAATTATGTAGTTCATTGTCATTGTTAATATATATAGGCAATTGCATATGTATTTTGCAAATAAAGTTAGAAATACATATTTGCAACTGTAATGTATTATAATAGATGAAAAATAATTGTCATTAATCACATATTTAACAAATGAGTTCAACATTATGAAAAGTGTTAAAAAATTTATGAAGGAAGATAACATCAGAATAAATGTATCATTTATGATATTTCCTACACGAACGCCTATTGTGTCCCTTAAACCCACAAGAACTACATGAATTGATGTTCTTCTTTCCAACTATATCCCTTCTTGATTTTTCATGATCTTTATTTGTAGGTCTGTAGGAGGTTGTTTTTATTTTGGAGGCAGTTCTACCTCATCAAGTATGCTATTTGGAATTATCCAATCATCTTTGTGTGATAAAGGATAAATTGGATCATCATATGTTCTCATACTATTTTTGGATTATACAGGTCAGAGAAATATGATCCCATTGTAAAATTCTTGCTATCTGGGACTGCAAAAACATGTACATATGGTATCTCATCCAATATAAATGCGTGACAAAAATATATTATTTTCTTGAGTCAAACAATAAAATGCTTTTCTTTGTCATGTACCGTGTATACATACTTCGTGGCTTGTATAACCTGATATTTTTTTAAAGAAAATAATTTTAAAAATATCAAACGCAAAGTGTCTATTTGTATTGTCACACACAAATGCAAAACTGTATATGTATTTTTCAAAACAGAGATTACTGCATTTATTTTGTAAAATATAGATCACCGTATACGTGTTTTTTGAAAGAACATACACACATAGATATATGTAAATACAACTATAAATATTCAAATCCACATTAATATGTGATGCCAGAAGATTGTATAGTTGATTGTATCCATTCGTTCTCAACAAGATTGCATTAGTGATGTATTCTTCATAATGTTGTTCATATGTTCATTTCTCAGGGTGATTCACAAGAACAGGGATGCTTCCTATTGCCATTATTTTCACATAAAAAATGTTATAAAAAATTACAAATTAAATAATTCAATAATATTAATTATAGATAGAAGCATTAACATAAAACTGCAATTAACATATATACAACATAATTCTAATTATACATATTATACATAATACACAATTTCACACGCAAATACACTATTCCATAAAAATATACAAATAAAATTATGACAAACAAGTAACTTATAATTTACAATTACAAATTAAGATCTACAAATAAAATAATTATTTTTTAACTCAATACAAACATAATCAACATATACAAACATAATTATGTTGAACAAAATATATAAATATAATACAAACGCAAACATAATATATACAAACGCAAACAAAAGACACAAATAAAAACATAATAAAATATAATTTCAATATTCTGAATTTGTTACGAATAGACTCAATTACTATATACTTATATTCCGAAAAAAACATATAAATTACTGTTTATTGAGTATGTAGGAAAATCGAGTTTGATTACACAATAACTCGATCTACATCTAATTCAATGAAATTATATAGTCACCTTTACTTTTCGAAATTCATGTACGAAATATTTAAAAAATATTTGCCGCAAAGAAATTGATGAAAAATCAATTTTAAACAACATGAAATCGTTTTAATCTGTTAAAATTCATATAAGAAATCAATTTTAAGATTTCATACCTATAACACCAATGATGATTTATTTTAATTTTTTGAAGTTCATAATATAAGAATGTTCAGTTAATTTGAGTTTGATTTTAGTTGTTGAAAACTACACTGTAAAACGCCTTTTTGAATTTTGATTTGAGTTGTTGAAAAAAAAATTGGCAATTAAGTTTAGTAAGAGTCATTTAAGGAAAAATAATTTCTAGATTTAAATACATGGGGTAATTATTCCTAAATTAACTCAACTGATTTGAGAAAAAGTAAAGCAGTAAATTCTTTTGTATATGTATTTTAGTAGCAACACTTTTATAAAATAGAAAATACAATTTGTTATTTCAGCTAATTAAGAAACAGTTACTATGAAGTTCCTAATTATGGGCTTAAATTTGCTACTTATGAATTTTTTCCTTATATTTACCTACAATACCCTCATAGTTGCACACTATTTTTGGAGCATGAAATTATGGGTTCACATTCACAACCTTAAATAGCAGCACCCTTTTCTTTTCTTTTCCCATTAATAAGCTTTTCCAAGTTTCCACTCTTTACTCTTCTTTTACTCTTCTTTTACTCTTCTTTTTCTGTTTCTCTATACGTTTGTACATTTTCATTTTTTTTTTGTTTGTATTATATAATATTTTCGTTTAAACACAAAAAAAAGGTAAAATAGCCAATTATTTTGACTAATAAACGATAAAAAAATTAGATTACAATAGAAAATAATTTAAAAGAATATTAATTTTATTAATTTATTTTATAAAATCCAAACTAATAGAAAAATATGTTTTTAGTTTTTATTAGATTATCTTATTTTTATCATTTTCTTAAAAGATAAAATAAAATATAAAGCTAAAAAAAATTATCTAACTATTATTAGATTGATAAAAATATAAAAAAATTAATAAGTAATTAAGAAAGACTAAGTAGTGTCACATTGATGGACCGAAACAACCCTCTATGATACCATGTTAGTGTATAGATATACTGTGTTGAATTATAGATGTCTCACTAAAGGACTGAAACAAACATCGAGATACCACGACAGTATATAGATATACTGTGATGGTATCATTAAGGACAAAAGCAAACCTCAATGATACCATGAGAATATATGAACACATTGTAGTGGTATCATGGTGGATTGAGAAATGTCTTATTGAGTGATGATATCATGCTAGTATATAGATATACTATGATGATATCATGGAAGACTGATGAGTGTCTTATTGATATGATATACTATGATGAAGGCTAAAGAGTGTCTCATTGAAGGATGATACCACGTCAGTATATAGATATGTTGTGGTGGTATGCTGAGGAGTGTCTTATTGAAGGATTGAAGAAATTCTCTATGATACGATCACAAAATATGGGTATACTATGATGGTGTCATGGAGGATTGACGAGTGTCTTAGCATATAGATATCCTATTGTCATGATCCAAACCCTATCACGGGTGACACAAACACTAACCCTTTGGTCAGAGAACCATTTAACTCAAATAACCATCACCAACACTTAACCAATTTCAAATGAAAATGAAGCAATTCTATTATTAAAACAATATCTAGAATAGTTCTAAAACAAAGTAATGTAGAATAATATCAAAAACTATCATGACCCAAAAGTTGAGGTCATGATGGAACTTAACTCGGAACTAGCCTTAGTAAGTAAGACAAAACTCACCCAAAAATAAACAAGCAAATAATAAGAAAGAAACCCAAAAATGAGACTTTTAGAAGGGAGTCAGGCTATATGACAAGCAAATATTCGAACATACATAAACTCCAGAAATAGTGTCATAAGTAAAAGAGCATCTAATGGATAATCTGGAAACTGAAAATACAAAGTTTGTCTCTGAATGCTAATAAAAACATGATAAATACAGATGGAGTCTGGAATAAGGCTCCAAATGGGGAGCTCACCAGATACTCCCAAAGGTCAATTGCCACCATAAAAGCCAACAATCGTGGCAGTACTCGCAGTGGGATTTGCACTAAAAGGACACAACAGGGATGAGTATGGTCTTCTTATTCTCAATAGGTATCATAGGCTAACTAAGAAAGGTAGAAACAACACAATTAATATATACTATGAGTTTGTCACCTCCAAATAGAAAATTTCCCAAATGACAACTACATCATTACCATTAATAGTTGTGTGATATAAGATGGAAGAGAAACCACTACAAAGAAGTATATATGGATCTAAAAGCACATCAAAGGTATATGTAAGGAAACACAGAAAATGCAATGATAGTGGGACTTGCGTATACACCTTCCAAGCCTTAGCACTTCAAGATAGGATCTTTGGAGGGTTCGCAACCCATATACTTTCATCATCTCAGCAAACCTTACAAGAAAATAACCTCGTCATAGATTTCCAATACCTCATAATCCAACTTGCCGGCAATGACCTCAACTAAGGGTTTTATAAAAAAAAATCATTTTCTTTCAAAATCTTAATGCTTTTGTGGTGTCAATTTCATGAACATGTATAGATTATATGAGGATGTAATTCTTATAACCAATAAGTATGAAGATAAACATCAATTCAATATAGGTATGAATGAACTCAAAATCTACTCCATATGATAATGATTCACGATATAAGTCATTTTAAGGTACCAATGGTATGTATAGTCATGTAAGACACTAATAAACTCATTTAAAATCATCATTCAGATATCAATCATGTGATTAAGGAAATTAAATGCTAAAATAAGGCCTATAATATCTAGTCAAGCCCTTACTCAGGCGATACAATAATAATTATGAAAAATAATGCATAAGTAAGGCCTAAATCATCAAATACCCCCTGCACGGGCATTACATCGTTTACCACCTACTAAATCAATAATAATAAACATACAAGTCCCCTTACGAGAAACATGATAAAATAAAGTAGTCTTGAAATATGGTTCCCACATCTAAAACCCTAACCCATAGTATTGCTTTACAAGTTCTTTAACTACCTAACCCAGTCTGAAGGAAGTTAAGCCATAAACTTCCTTGAAGTGACGTAAATTTGAGCCTAGAACCTTCAACATAGATCCTTCCCCTTTCGAATGGTCTCGATATGAGCTAAAGATATTAAAATATAAAATCTACACACTAAAAGAAGCCAATGAAATCCATATTGACTATATTTAAGGCTAGTCCAAAATAAATTCAAAAAATGAGTTAATAAGCAAAAGGGTAAAACTAGAATTTCATTATAGAAACATTTCCTAAAGATGTGGGAGACTACCATTGAAAATCCATGCAAAAATGAGATAAAATGAGGTTCAAATTGAAGAAAAACCATTTTAAGAGTTTACCAGAACCCCCTCCCAAATTCTAGTTTGAAATACTGGTTAAAAGATGTTTCTAAAGATATAATCCATAGGAAATGATGAGAGGATGGATTAAAAGCTTACCCAAGTAACAATATTGGATAAAACCCACAAAATACTCTCTTCTCGAAGCTCCTAGGTCTGAAAATGGTGGAATTTATGAAAAATAGAGTACTTATACTATTTTGGGAATAGTCCCTTGTGATGACAGTCAACCCTTCACATTTGCAAGGGTCAATGCCGACAAGGCCAATTAATTATCCATTACATATGCAAATAGGGCTCGCATTAATAAAGGTCGACAACTTGGACCATCGCATTTGCGGAAGCTCTATTGTATTTGCAATAAAGGAGATAAGCAAACCCTGACCTAAGGACTCTTCATAATCGTGGCCCCCAATTCATGATTGAGATGAAAGATAATATCTTTCTTTGTATTCATGGCCAGAGGCTTATGTTTGCATAGAAGGAATGCACCTATACCAGATATCAGGAAATTTTGAGTTTTTTGCAAGTTGAAATGTCTACGAGTGGAACCTCAAAATTCGTTTGGGATCCCACAAAAATAAACCATATATGCTACTTCGCTATTTTTAACATTTCAAACTCAATGACAACTTAAAATTTTTAAAATAAAGTTATTTTCAACAAATTATCCTCCAAGACCCCATTTAAGCATTTTTACTAGTATTCAAAATACTAGTCAAAATGCAAAATAAAAAGGCTCTAAGCTTGAACTACCCATGCTACTAACCCAAAATCGATGTTTTGGATCTAATGGAACTACCAAAATTGTCATTCGGCATTCTAAACACAAAATATTGACTAAAGTCAAATTAATGACTTTTAAAGCCTCCAAAAGTCTCAAACTCTCTCAAATCACTCTCGATTGTATCTAGAACTATGCCAACCATCTCCACACCTCATAATCAACATGTAATAATTAGTAGAAGAGAAAAACAGTCAAAACATATAAAAAGAAAAATTTCAAAAATATCAGGGTTGTACATTATCCACCACTAAATTGCTAGTTCATCCTCCAACTAAAAACAAATAAGATACCCTAAGTGGTGAAAATCTGGGGGTATCTATGACACATATCGATCTTGATTTGACAAGTAGCCTCCTCAAAAAGACAATTTCTCCAATGGACCTTCACCGTATTAATACTCTTAGACCTCAACTTCCTAGTATTCCTATTTAAGATAGCGATAGGCTCCTTTCCAAAGGACAAATCGAGGTCTAAAACAATGGAATCCCACCGAATCACATGGGAATTATCATGACAGTACCTCTTCAACATGGAGACATGAAAAATAGAATGAATAGATAATAGATCTGGAGGCAATGCTAACCTATATGCCACATCACTATTCTTCCAAGGATCTTGAAAGGGCCAATAAACCTCGAATTGAACTTCCTTTTCTTCTTGAATTGTATCACACCCTTTATTGGTGAAACTTTTAATAGAACTCGATCTCCAATCATATATGATATATCGCGGGCTTGATAGTTGGCATAACTCTTTTTTCTACTCTGGACAGTCAATAGCCTCAAATGAATCAGCCTTACTCGATCCATTGAGTCCCTCAAATGAGTCCATGGAGAACATACACCTCTGCCCATATAAAGCCTCAAAAGGTGCCATCTGAATGTTGGAGTGACAACTGCTATTGTAGGTGAACTCTGCTAGGGCAAGTATCTATCCCAATTACCTCTAAAGTCCATGACACATGCTCGAAGCATGTCCTCAATTAGCCAAATAGTCCTCTCAGACTAACCATCGATCTGAGGATAAAACATTTTTTCTCAAATGAAGTTGAATATCCAACTCACTCTGAATAGTAGTCCATAAACCTAAGGTAATATAGAGGAAACAAGGATAACATACAATCGACCAATCTTCCTAATGTAGATCATAACCAACTTCTCTGTGTTATAACTTGCCCGTATAGGAATGAAATATGCTGATTTGGTTAACCGATCCATAATCTCCCGAATAGAATAAAAATTCCCCAATATCAGGGGTAATCCAACTACAAAATCTGTGGTAATTCACTCCCGCCTCCACTTAGGAATAAGCATCCTCTATAGCATATAACCCTATTGTTGATGCTCACACTTCACCTACTGGTAATTCAAACAGTTAGCCATGAATGCCATAATATCCTTTATCATACCACCCCACTAATAATGTTGCTTAAAGTCATGGTACATTTTATCCGCTCCTGGGTGAATGTATTATCTAGAACAATGAGCCTCCTCTAGGATTAATATAACTTATCCACCAACTCTAGGCACACAAACTAGGCCATTAATCTTTAAAACACCATCAGAATCAAGAGACACCACCTTATCCTCGCCACTCAACACCTTATCATGAATCACCCTCAACTATCATCATTAAACTAATGAGCTCAAATTTTCTCCATCAAAGAAGCTCTAGCCTCAACAAAGGAAAACACATGCTTGGGTTTTGAAATATCAAGCCTAACTAACTAGTTAGCTAATGACTAAAACTCTAACACCTTATGTCGCTCCTGAGTCAAGAGATGAGCTAAACTTCACATACTAGTCAAATTTTTGCACAAGGCATCCAAAACTACATTTGCCTCACCCGGATGAAAAAGACTAGTGAGTTCATAATCCTTAAGCAACTCAAGCCAATGCCACTATCTCATAATAAGCTCTTAGTGAGTGAATAAGTACTGAAGTCTTCGATAATTTGTGAAAATATCACAATAGACCCCATATAAGTAATGCTTCCATAACTTCGACACAAATATGATAGCCTACAACTCTAAGTCATGGGTAGGGTAATTTCTCATGAGGCTTTAACTAACGCAAAGCATTAGATATCACCTTACCCTCCTACATCAACACAATACCCAATCCAACTCCTGAGGCACCATAAAATATGGCAGAACCCATGCCCTCTTTGGGAAAAATTATGATAGGCGCTAAAGTCAACAACTTCTTGAGCTTTTTAAAACTCGCCTCTTAAGAATCTGACCACTAAAATACAACCTTTGTCTAAGTCAACTTGGATAAATGAGCCTTAATAGAAGAGAAACCTCCACATAATACAAATAATAACTTACTAAACCCATGAAACTCCAAATCTCAGTAGGATAAATAGATCTAGCCTAGTTGTAAATTGTTTCTATATAGGTCAAATTAACCATAATGACATCTTTGGTCATCACGTGACCCAAGAAATAAATATAATTCAACTATAACTAGCACTTTGAGAACTTAGCGTATAACTTCTTATATCACAATCTCAAAAGTACAGTCCTCAAGTAACTTCTCATATCACAATCTTAAAAGTACAGTCCTCAAGTGTCTCATATGATTGACTCTATTCTTGGAATCAAAGATATCATCTATAAATACAACCATAATGGAGTCAAGATACAATCGAAATACCTGATTTATCATGACACACCCCAAAATTAGGCCGTGTCGTAGGGGCACCTAAATCCCACATAAATCATCATCAGAGCAACCACAATGGTCGGGGAATCTCGACCTTATTATACGATAGCAGAAACATTAGTATAATAGTCAAAACTTAAACAATATCTAGCATTTCATTAATGTCAATAGTCTAGCCAATATACCCAAGTACATTGTCATCCACAATACCTCTATGCAAATCCAAAGTCTAAATATATGAACATATATCAGGACATGCCCCCTGCAATACCCAACATCAAGTCTAAAACATAAGGTAAAGAGACTATGAAATATGTGCATTCCAAAGAATGAAAGATCACCACTTCAATGTCACACATGATCCGCCCAAACACTTGGTCATTTTGCAGTAAAAGAAGATAAAGCTCAAGCCTCTATATCGCGTGGGGTCATAGAGTCCGGAGATGGTTAGTGGTTGGAGCGTTAGAATATAACCCAAGGATAAGGATAAAATAGTAAATTTGTTTAAATCTATTTCAAACCATCATATACGATCACATTTGCATAAATATAGGCATATATGAAGATACATGGACATATAGTTACACAACGTTCCAAACCATGGAACAAGTCATAACATGCATTCTCAAATCATTCATTCATGAGACATAGAACGAAGGACTTCCAAACTATCCACTCTTATATTTTTGCCATAAAATGCTTCTATGTTACAATAGGCAAGAGGATACAGACCTCGAACCAACATATCTTATATGATAGGTGGACACAAATCACAAACCAATATACCTCTTACAGTAAGTGGACACGCGTCACGAATCGACGTACCTCATATGGTAAGTGAACTTAGACCACAAACCATAACACCTCTTACGGTAAGTCGACACGAGCTACGAACTGACGTACCTCACATGGTAAGTGGACTTAGACCACAAACCAACACGCCTTGCATGTTAAGTGGACTTGGACCACAAATCAACATGCCTTGTATGGTAAGTGTCCTTGGACAACAGATCAACATGCCTTGTATTGCATGTAGACTTGAACCACAAACCAATACGCCACATATGATAAGTGGACTTGGACCAAAAACCAACAAACCTCCTACGATAAGTGGACTTCAACCATAAACCAACACACTCTTATATCATTAATAATCGACATTTGGACTCTAGCCCTCCATAATCATGTATCAACATCCATACCACTCAACACATAAGGAATGAAACCTATTTAAGTAATTATAGACACCAAAGTTACATATCAACACCCTAGATAACCACATGATCTTTGCCGACCCAAATTAACCATTAATTGTATAGATAGGCCTAGGGCCTTAGTTCACAACACGATTCAAGTTCATTTATGGTCACTAAGACCTCTACAAACCAATCATTCCTCATTACTATCCTTATACACACCTTTTTTTTATTCAATCACAACTCAAGTTTATGTTTTAGGGACTATGACCCATTTAGCCAACCACTATCAAAGACATCCCCATACTCCTCGCATAGCCAAAAAGGCCTCTTTCAACATTCATCAAGCGTTCAATTCATCATCAATTTAATTTACCATAGATACACATTTGACCTTCACAAAACCATTTAACCACTAGCCACTCCAATGGACTAAATGCCTTGATTCAATTCATCATCAATTTAATTTACGGTCACCAAGACCCACATAACTATTCATATTTCATTAGCAAGCTTATACCACATTCTCACCACATTTTAGTTTAACACACTATTCAAATTTATATTCATGTTTAGTGGCTTCAATCCTTTATTAGTCATTAACCCAACAAGGTCATCAATTATACAATACATAGCTCTCAATACCTTTACAATATCAATTAAAAATCATTCATTCTTATTGGTCCATTTCCTTAATTCAAAACATCACCAACATGTAACTAGACAATTCACCTAGACATTTTCACAAACACCCTGTGTGCATACTTTTAATAAGGTTATTTTCATGGTAGAAATCATCAAAATTAGGGTTACTTAAGAACCTCATGTTAAGACACATACAAAAAGAACCCACATATACAATTCATCATCAATAACATGAATAAACACAAGTCTAAGCAAGAAACAACATTATTCATCATTAGTCAACAAAACCCTTTTCATTTGATTTCAAAACCACAATGAACACTTACTAATCCACGTGTAAAATATATGGGTTTAGAGTTATTTAACAAGGGAAAGAATTACATTCCTTAAACAAGTTGATACACTTATAATATTGACTCCTTCTTGCCACTAGATGAGCACCCTCTAAACCCTAGCCTCCAATCTTGCTTCAAGAAGATTTTAGAGTGTTTTGGAGTGTTTGAGTCTTGTAAAATTAAGACTTAGGAGGCTACAATGCCTTATATAGAAAAGGACTTAGGGTTTTATGCAAGGGAAATAACAATAAGGCCCTTATTTAAAAGCTGGAAAATGACCCGTCCAGGGGTACAACTTCCTCATATGACTCACTAAATGAGTTATATCCTAGGGTACAAGTGGTACCCTAACTCATACCCTAGGATCCACCTAGGTCACATACACTGTCAAGGGTATGACTACCCACCATTAAGTCGTATCCACCGAGTACGAGTCACACCCCAACCATATCCAAGACCCATATTAATAAAAGTCCACTCTTTACCAAGAACCATGCACTATACGACTCATCTAGGTACAACTCGTACCCTCGTGTATGAGTAAGGGAAGACCAAGTAATATAGAGGACAAAATGCTATCCTAATAGGCTTTTTAGGGTACAAGAGGAGACAGTCAAGTGGATACGAGTCATATACCAAGGGTACAAGTGGCTTGTCCAATCGTACCTTGGCCAACTTGCTCAAAACCAAAAAATTTTGCAAGGCCAAGATCTTGGGTGTTTCATTCTCCCCCACTTAAGATCATTCATCCACAGATGATGAGTAAGGAAAGCATCAACACAAGTTAATACATTATCACACATTGCATCCATTCCTTCAACAAATTAGGACAAAACACACAACAAGTTTACAACACAACACATATCATGATCATCATCAATCAAGCATTTCATTTCATTGATCCTTGGGATCCCATCCCATAATTTATCAAAGACACTCGATCAATTCAAAACTTAGGGCTTAACCCATCGAATTTTAAAGATATAAAGCAACTCAAGCATTGGGAACTTCTATCCCTTGTCTAACGAAAACATGCATCAAGTATAACCATCAGGAATTTCACCCACCAACTATTAAAGACATAAACTAATTTAGGAACACCATCACATATCTCAAGCATGAGTTTCTAAAATGGAATGTAATTGCACATACTTGGACTTTATGTCCTCTTCTGCCTCCCAAGTAGCTTCCTCGGACTTACGGTTCCCCCATGGAACCTTTCTCGAAGCCACATTTTTGGGGATCAACCTTCGAGCTCTTAGGATAAAAGACGAACCTTTCTTTAGCCACTAAAGAAACTTTTTCCCGTACAATAATCAAATCATTAGGGAATTTTAAGCGTGACCTTATGGGTTCAACAATCTAAGGAAGCATAGCACAATGCAACCAATCCACCCCCAAATGAAATCAAACATAATCAGGTCCACCTCTATCAATCAGCAAGACTTTCTTTACTACTAACAACTACCACACACCCCTCTTAGACTCTTTTCAACCATGGAGTCTCTTACCGGAGTAGAAATAGAAAAAGATGCCCAAATGACTCAGAACCAAATTGAAATACACAATCACAGATGGGATCAAACATATAAAAAAATATATATATAACACGATGAAGGGGGGTTTTCAACATACCTTTAATGATATTTAGAGATGCATCGGACTCCTAGTAGGTATAAAGTGCATACAAGAAACTATGGCCAATGCTGGTACCAGAAACAAAAGCAGAGATAGCAACTTTTGGTGCAGGAGTCGATGAAGTAGCAATAGGGGCTGTGTCAGCCTGAGTAGCCACTCGAGAAGGGCACTCTCGCTGCATGTGCCCAATCCAACCACAATAAAAATATCTATTCTTCCCCTTCTCTCACTCACCACGATATTGCTGACCACAAAACCTACAAGAGGGATAGGTTGGCTCTGACTGGGATCCACTGTCCTAAGAATAACCACTCACCTAGTTCTTCCTCCTGGACAACCTACCACTAAACTATTGGCCCCTACTTAGCTCAGAAGGTCGAGACCTCTTACCTTGCCTCTTACTAATCTCACCTTATTTCTTTTTCTCTTTCTCTACTTATTGCATATACACAACCAACCTAGAGATGTTCATATCGGTGATAAGCAAAGCCACCTTACTCTCAAGGACTAATTCGGAAGACAATCCCAAAATGAATTTAGACATACTAGCTCTTATGCTAGAAACCATCTCAAGGGCATACCTCAACAATTGATGAAATTTTCAAGGAATACTTCTTCAAGGACATCCTACCTTGCCTCAAATTCACAAACTCTTCCACTTTCTCTTCCCACGACTCTTGAGGAAAGAAGCGGTCAAGGAAGGCACTAGAGAAATCTTCCCACTCGATCGGACTAGAACTAACATGACTAGACATCTCCCACTCTTCGTACCATTGGTATGCTATATTCTTCAATTTGTAGGAAGTAAACTCAACACCTTCTACCTCCGACGCATGCATAATTCAGGAGGCCTTCTCTATTTAATTAATGAAACTTTGGGGATCTTCTTCAACTTTCACACTCGTAAACATATGAGGGTGCAACTTCATGAATTATCAACCCTTGTGGACTCAGAAGATGTAGAAAAAGAGGAACCATACACGAATTGAGAAGCTACTAATTGGGTAAAGGGGATGAAAGAGTGATGAAACTCAGCATTAGAAGTATCCCCTTGAAGGGACTGAGGAAGAGCATCACTCTCATAAGCAGGGTTGGGGAACATACAGAACCCCACAAAGAAGGTCAGATGTCGCAGCCCTAGCCGGGTCTGAACCCCAGAAATTGGATGAGCTCCGTCCACATTCCCCCCAATCGAGACTGAAGAGTTTGCCTGAGTATCAGATCTCTTTGGAGGCATGATCTGAAAGATAGCAAATAGAAATCAAAGGATTCCAAGGCCTTAGACTCTATATCTTGAGATTGAAACACAAGAAAGCAAAACATTTCCTAAAATGTCTCATAGATCCTCTTTTATAAGTATGGCGCGCTTCACACCCATAAAAGAGACTCTACTTGACATGGTATTGTGGACACCCAATTGACCATGAACCTAGGCTCTAATACCAACTTGACAAGCCCCAAAATTGGGTCATGTCGTAGGGGCACCTAAGGCCCATATGAACCAAAGGTTGCCTCGATAACCCAACCTAATCGTCATCACAACAACCACAAGGGTCGGGGAATCCCGACCTTATTATAAAATAGTAGAAAAATTAGGCTAATAGTCAAAACTTAAATAATATCTATCATTTCATTAATGTAAATAGTCTAGCGAATATACCCAAATCCATAGTCATCCACAATACCTTTATACAAATCCGAAGTCTAAATATAGGAACATATGTTGGGACAAACCCCCGACAATAGCCAACATCAAGTCTAAAACATAAGGTAAAGAGACTATGAAATATGTGCCTTCCTAAGAATGGAATCTCACAACTTCAATTCGTACACGATCCACCCAAACACTTGGTCACTGCACAGGAAAAGAAGATGAAACTCCAACCTCTATGTCACATGGGGACATAGCATTAGAAGACGGTTAGTGGTTGGCATGCTAACATGTAACCCAAGGATAAGGATAAAATAGTACAATTGTTCAAATCCATGCCAAACCATCATATATGATCATATTTGCATAAGTATAGACATATATGAAGATATATGTACAAATAGTTACACAACGTGCCAAACCATGGAACAAGTCATAACATGCATTCTCAAATTATTCATTCATAAGACATGGAATGAAGGACTTTCTAACCTTCCACCCTTACATTTTAGCCATATAGGGTTTCTATATTACAATAGGCAAGAGAACATAGACCTCGAACCAATATATCTTATATGATAGGTGGATACGAATCTCAAACCAATATACCTCTTATGATAAGTGGACATGAGCCACAAACTGATATACCTCACATGGTAACTGAACTTGGACCACAAACCAACACACCTTTTACGGTAAGTGGACACGAGCCATGAACCGACGTACCTCACATGGTAAGTGGACTTGGACCACAAACCAACACGCCTTGTATGGTAAGTGGACTTAGACCACAAACCAACATGCCTTGTATGGTAAGTGGACTCGGACCACAAACTAACACGCCTTGTAGAGTAAGTGGACTTGGACCACAAACCAATAAGCCTCATATGGTAAGTGGACTTACACCATAAACCAACACACTTCCTATGGTAAGTGGACTTGGACAATAAACCAGCACACGTCTTATATCATTAGAAGTCAACATTTGGACTCTAGCCATCCTTAATCACGCATCAACATCCATACCATTCAACATATAAGGACTCGAACCCATTTAAGTAATTCTATCTACCAAGGCTACTTATCAACACCCTAGATAACCACATGGTCTTTACCGACCTGAATTAACCATTAATCGTATAGATAGGCCCAAGGCCTTAGTTCACAACACGATGCATGTTCATTTATGGTCACCAATACCTCTACAGACCAATCATTCCTCATTACTATCCTTATACATACCTTATTATTATTCAAACACAATGCAAGTTCATGTTTTAGGGACTATGACCTATTTAATAAAACCCTTATCAAAGACATCCCCTTACTCCTCGGATGGCCAACAAGGCCTCTATCAAACATTACTCAAGTGTTCAAATTCATTAATAACATCTTATCTCATTCATTTTCATTAGACCAATACCATAGATACACATTTGACCTTCATAAAACCACTTAACCACTAGCCAATCCAATGGACTAAATGCCTTGATTCAATTAATCATCAATTCAATTTACGGTCATTAAGACCTACATAACTATTCACATTTCATTTGCAATCTTATACCATATTCTCACCATATTTTAGTTTAACACACTATTCAAATTCATATTTAGGGGCTTCAATCCCTTATTAGTTATTAGCCCAACAAGGTCATCAATTATATAATATATGGCTCTCAATACCTTTATAATATCAATTAACAATCATTCATACTTATTGGGCCATTTCCCTAATTCAAAACATGACCAACTATAACTAGATAATTCCCTTAGATATTTTCACAAACACCCTGTGTGCATACCTTTAACAAAGCTATTTTTCATGGTAGAAATCATCAAGATTAGGGTTACTTAAGACCCTCATGTTAAACCACATACAAAAAGAATCCACATAGGCAATTCATCATCAATAACATGAATAAACACAAGTCTAAGCAAGAAACAACATTATTTATCATTAGGCAACAAAACCCTTTTCATTTGATTTCAAAACCACCATGTACACTTACTAATCCAAGTGTAAAATACATAGGTTTAGAGTTATTTAAATAGGTGAAGATCTATATGCCTTAAACAAGATGATACACTAAGAATCTTGACTCTTTCTTGCCACTATATGAGAACCCTCCAAACCCTAGCTCCAATCTTGCCTCAAGACGCTTTTAGAGTGTTTGAGTCTTGTAAAATAAAGACTTAGAAGGCTACAACGGCTTATATAGTGAAGGGACTTAGTGTTTTAGGAAAGGGAAATGACCACAAGGACCTTTATTAAAAGATGGAAAATGACCCCATCCAAGGGTACGACTTCCCCATACGACTCACTAAAGGACTCGTATCCTAGGGTATGAGTGGTATCCTGACCCGTACCCTAGGCTCCACTGAGGTCACATACGCTGTCAAGGGTACAACTACCCACTATTGAGTTGTATCCACTGGGTATGACTCACTCCTCTACCATATCTAAGATCCATATCAATAGCTGTCCACTTTTCACCAAGAACCATGCACTATACGAGTCACCTAGGTATGACTCGTACCTTTGTGTACTAGTGAGGGAAGGCCAAGTTGTATAGAGGACAAAATACTATCCTCATAGGCTTCTTATGGTAAGAGAGGGGAGGGGCATATGGTTATGAGTCGTATACCAAGGGTACTAGTGGCTTGTCCAATTGTACCTTGGCTAACTTGCTCAAAACCAAATATTTTTTCAAGTCCAAGATCTTGGGTGTTTCACATCAACTCCATGAACACTATAGGGTAATTGGTCAACCCAAAGGATATGACTAAAACTTATAATGACTATACCGAATCTAAAAAGTCATCTTAAAAACATCCAAAGCTCTAATCATCAACTAGTGATATCCATATCTCAAGTCAATCTTTGAAAACATTGAAGCACCCTGAAACTAGTTAAATAAATCATCAATGTGAGAAAAAGAATACATATTCTTGATGATCATCTTGTTCAATTGCCGATAGTTTATAAACATACACATGGAACCATTCTTCTTCTTCACAAATAAGTATAAGAGCACCCCAAGAAGACACACTGACTGTAATGAAACCCTCTCTCAATAAATCATGTAACTATTTTTTAATTCCTTTAACTCTACTGGAGCCATCATGTAGGGAGGAGCAAAAATGGGCATAGTGTCTAGGTCAAACTCAATAGCAAATCCCACATCACGATCCACATGCATATCAGGAAAATTTGTAGGAAATACGTCCTGAAATTCCCTAATAACCCAAACAGAAACCAAATGAGGGAGGTGAAGCAACACTAGTATAATGAATAAATCCAAGAAGGATTGACATCTTTTTTATAACATGCAATGAGCACGTATAAAAGATGTACCTCCCTTTGGACCCGAATTAAGAGTACCCTTCCAAGCTAACCTTGACACCAGGAGTAGCTAGAGTCACATTCTTGACATAATAGTCCAAAATAGCATGCTAGGAAGCTAACCAATTTATTCCTAAGATAACATCAAAATCAACCATATTAAGGATAATCAAGTCTACTCAGGTCTTACTTCCTCAAAGGTAACAAAACATGATCGGTATATCCGATCCACTACTAAAGAATATCTAATGGGGGCTCTAATCACAAAAAGACACAACAACGGACTCATATGAAGTATCAAAACTAGTAGAAAAAAATAAATACACATATGAGAATGTGGACCCAGGCCAAATAAAATAGAAGTGGATCGGTAGAAAATTGGGATGATACCTGTAATGACTGCATCAGAGGCCTTTTCTTCTAGTCTCCCTAGTATGCGTAACACTATCCACATTTACCTTCAGATTAAGTAACCCCTTATCCATGACCACAATCTCTCGAGGCTCCAACTTAAACATCTCCAGGACTATCCCTAACACTTTATGAATGACGTCTAATCACAAACATAGGAATAGGTCAAAGCTTAAGCTGAGAACCCAATAAACGTCGAAGATAGTTTGTCATATAATGTTAGATATCTAGATGTGCAAAACACTTTTTTATACTATCATCATATTGAGAGGTCTTAGAAGAATTATAATGACCTCATTGTCTTGAAGAACCTTAAACAAAGCCTCTACCCGCATGACCTAAACCCTGGCTACCTGGAGCCACAAAAACCATGAACCTGTAACTCGAACTCGGTAATGCTTCCTGAACTAAGCTGCCATTGTATCTATAAGAATGATTGTCGAATAAATCCCTACCTCTAAATATATGTCCACTAAACTCACCCTCAAAGATCACCTTTTTGTCGCCACCTAGAGTAGTCTGACTAATTGAATTAACAACTTAACATGCTAAATAATACTCTGGATAGTAGCCCATAACACAACCATCTGAGCTATAGCCAACTGATATGAACCATCCAATACCTTGAAAAACTTTCTAATCCTCTCTAACTTAGTAGAGATACTGGCAGTGGAAAATTTGAATAAAGCATAAAAGTTTTCTCCATACTCAGCAATATTTATGGAGCCCTGCTCTCGGTGATCAAACTTATCTCTTATCTAATCTCTCAAACTATAAAGCACGAACCTCTCAAGAAAAGCCTTAGAAAACTTAGTCTATGTCATAGCAGGCGAACCCAATAGTCTATAACAAAAAAGAGATCTCTATTATTGTCTGGCCACGTCAGTCGTCTGATAAGTCGTATAATCAATTCCATGAGACTCAAGGGATCCAAAGTTCTGTAACCTCTCTTCACAGTCAAGCATAAACTAGGCATGCTCTCTAATTACACACTAAACTTGGGAGAAGCCAAGAGAATGAACCTATCAAACCTATTCTGATCATCAGAAGGCATCACCGAGGCTGAAGTAATAGGAGGGATAGTGAGCTTAGTAGGTAGTGAATCAATATGTAGGGGTACCGTAGAAGATGGTTATACCCCTGAAGTTTGGAATACCAAAAGAAAAAGTTGGCCCTATCGGTTGAACATATCCCAAAGTTTGAGAAATACCCAATATGCTCAAAGGAACATCAGCCTGGGGAACACCATCTAGAAGATTCAAGAGACGAATTAATAGATGTTATAGTACTGGGGTTCCAACTAACTCCATGGGGCCAAACCCAGCCCCTCATCCACTATTTGATAGTCATCCACAACATAATAACCTAAGGTTCATGAGAGGCCTCCCCTATTACTTCCTCTAACTGGGGCAGCTCCTGGTGCTCGTCCTCTACCTATGGGTCATCAACGACCCCTGCCTTGCCCTATAACTGGGTCTCCTATATCAGGTTCTGGATTAGCATTCATAGTATATGTGGACCTATTCCTCATTATCTGTGTAAAAAATATTTATAAGTTTAGAATATAGGGTATGAATAACCTGCACAATAAGGAGTCAAATTAGAGAAGCTTTTCGTAAAGACATCTTTTAGCCTTTCAAAGATAGATACAAAGGTCTACGTATCGATCCGTGAGACTCTAGTAGACATCCTGCTCTTTCACATATGAAATCAGTGAAACCTGACACTCTAATACCGATTTTTCATGGCCTAAAAGTTGAGGTATTGATGACACTTACCATAGAACTAGCCTTAGTAAGTAACCCAATACCCATCTGAAAATAAGCAAATGAATAATAAGAAACAAATACATATAATGAGACTTCTAGAAGGGAGTCAGGCTGTAACATAACACAACAAAACTCTAAACAAAATACATAAACCCCAAAAATAGCCGCATAAGTAAAAGAGCATCTAAGACATAGTCTGGAAACTAAAACTACAAAGTATGTCTTAGAATGCCATTAAAGACATGATATGGATAGATGGAGGCTAGAATAAGGCTCCAAGTAGGGAGCTCACCAGATACTTTAGAAGGTTAACTGCTATTGCACAAGCCATCTACCATGACTTATAGTCGTACTAGGATCCATATAAAAAAGGCAAGTAGGGTTGAGTACGATCTACTTGTACTCAGTAGGTACCATGGGTCGACTGAGCAAGGTAGAAAATAACAAAAGTAAAATATACTATGATCATGTCACCTGAAAATAAAAAGTTTCCCAAATGGTATCTCACATTCTCTCCACTAACAATTCTATAATATAAGATAAAAGAGAAACCATTACAAATGAAGTATATTCAAAATCTAAATACACTTCAAGGGTATATGTAAGGAAACATAGCAAATGCAATGCAATGATGCAATAATAGTGGGACTTACGTATACATATTCCAAGGCTCAGTGCTTTAGGATAGAACCTATGGAGGGGGGCACAAACCAATATACTTTCATAATATTACCAAATCTATCGGTAAATGACCTCGAACTAGGTTTACAATACCCAACAATCCACTTTTCCAGTAATAATCTTATCTAAGGGTTCTTAAAAAAAAAATTCCATTTTCTTTTAAAATCATAATGCATCAGTAATATCAAGTCTCATGAACATATATAGATGATATAAGGATATAGTGCTCATAACCAATAATTATAAGGATAAAAATCAATTAAATACAGGAATTAATTAGCTTAGAATCTACTCTATATGACAATGATTCCTGATAGAAGCCATTATAGGACACAACTGGTATGTATAGTCATGTAAGAAATTAATAACCACATTTAACATCATCATTCAGATATCAATCATATGATAAAAGAAATTAAATACTCAAAGAAGGCTTATAATATCTAATCAAGCCCCTACAAGGGTGACACAATAATAATTATGGCTAATAATGCCAAAGTAAGGCCTGAATCATCAAATAAAGCCCCTGCACAAACATCACATCATTTACCACCTCTCAAGTCAACAATAATATGCATATAAACCCATGCACTAGAAACACGATAAAATAAAGTACTCTCAAAATATGGTTCCTGTATCAACAACTCTAACCCACAGAATGCTTTACAGGTTAATTAACTGTACAACCTAGTCTGAAAGAAGTTAAGCCATAACCTACCTCAAAGTGATGAAAATCCAAGCCTAGAAACTTCAACACAGAGTTTTCCCTTTCAAACAATATCAAAACAAGATAAAACATTCAAATATAGAATCTACACGTTTAAAGAAAGCTAATAATAACCATATTGACTTTATTTAAGATAGGTCCAAAATGGATTCAAAAATGAGTTAATAAAATAGGGGTAAAATTAAAATTTTATTTTAGAAACATGATCCCCAATGTTATAGGAGTCTGCCATTGAAAACCCAGAAAAAATGAGTTTAAAATGAGGCTCAAATCAAGAAAAACCCATTTTAAGAATTTACTAACTCTCCCCAAAATTCTAGTTTGAAATCTTGATTAAAAGGTGTTTTCAAAGATACAATCAATAGGAATTAATGAGAGGATGGATTAGAAGATTACCCAAGAAATAATGGTGGATAAAATCCTTAAAATGGCCTCTTCTCGAAGCTTCTAGGTCCAAAAATGATGGAATTTGAGAAAATAGAGTATTTATACTATTCTGTGAATAGTATGTCGCAAACACGGACAGGTGGCAACCATTCGCATTTGCAAGGGTCAATGATGACTAGATCAATTAATTGTCCATCACATTCATAGCCAGGGCTTAACATTTTTGAAGGTCGATAACCTAGACCATTGCATGCGTGACAGCCCTATCACATTTGCAACGAAGGAGATAACCCGACCTAGAAATAGGGATCATGATTACAAGGTTGTGATCACGATGAAGAATAATATCTTTCTCCAAATATACAGCTAGAGGCCCGCATTCGCAATGAAGGAATGCAGCTGAACTAAATATTATTTAATGCTGAGATTTTAGGAAGTTGAAATATCTCCGAACAAACCCTCCAAATTCTTTTGGGACTCCACCAACAAACCATATATGATACTAGACTATTTTCGATGTTTCAAACTTAATGTTAATTTTGAATTTTTGAAAATAAGTTGTTTTCAATAAATTATCCCCAGGACCCCATTTAGGCATTTTTACTATTTTTTGAAATACGAGTCGAAATGCAAAATAAAGGCACTGAGCACAAACTACCCACACTACTAACCTAAAATCCATATTGCAGATCTAATGGAACTTTCCAAATCGTCCCAAAGTCAAAATGTTGATCAAAGTTAATTTAATGGATTTTAAAGCCTCTAAGAGTCTGAAACTCTCGCAAATCACTCATAAATACCTTAGGAATTATGCCAACACCCCTTACCTCATAATCAACATATAATAACTACGAGAAAGGTCAAAATGATCAAAACACATAAAAAGAAGAATCTACATATTAGATTGTTATAAAATGAATAAACACCCCCAAAAATTAAGGGTCACAAAACCAAAACATCTAAATAAAACAATCTACAGTTAAAACCCCCAAAACTAGAAACAACTGCACTATTTGTGTCTGAAACAAGTGAAAAATGAAATATTTTAAGAAGACTTATGGCTACTTGGAAGATAAAGCTCACTCTTGAGTCAAAACTCAATCATTGCCTACAGATGAGGACTCATCTGAGCCAGTAGAATATGCTCTCTCTTCAACAAAATTAAGAGCGTAGGGTATTATCATTATAAATGTAATGGTAGGTAATAGGAAAAATCAACTTAATAAATGCAAACACATAAACAACAAATTAAAAACAAGAGCAACCATGTTGCACTAGCCATTATACTTTCTCTTATTATATATAAAAAAAAGCAACCATCTAGAATGTAGGTGCTGATAACATGTTATAAAATAAAGATAAAGTAGGTGCTGATAACATGTTATAAAATAAAGATAAAGTAGGTGCTGATAACATGTTATAAAATAAAGATAAAGTAGGTGCTGATAACATGTTATAAAGTAGAGATAAAGTCTTAAGTTAATAAAGGAAGAGACTATATAGGGATTAAAAACACTTAATTTTTTACTTTTCATATATCTCTTTTACATGAATGGAAATGGATATATGTAGTATACTTGGCCATCACTAAATCTGCAGTATAATGGTGGTACTTAGACACCAAGGTTGATAATTTGATAAAGAAAGTTTGTCGTCCCTTTTAGGTCACATGATATCCATATACTTTATAACACATTTTTGTAAGCATTTGTCCATAGATTTTAATTTTTAATTTTATATAGAATTTATGAAGTTATAGTTGAAAATAAATTTATTTGGTTATATTTTTGCAAAGGATAGAAAAAATATTAATTTGAAATTTGTGAAAATTAGATTACAAAATGTACTTGAAGTACATTTATGAAAGTTAAAATTCAGCTTTAAGTTGGATTTAAGAATTTTGTAACCCAATGCTAATGTGAAATAAGATAAAATTACTAACTGCAAAAAAGAAAAAGAATAATTCATATGGCCAAACCATTCCTTCATTTTATACACATACATCCTTTTTCTTTTGTCACGACCCACTCTATTGCGAGTGATACCCACACTAACCCGCCGGTGGGAGAGCTATCTAACTCAAAACAATCAAAACCAACACTTAGCCAAAATAAAGAATTTAACTATGTTTCATTAATTAAACCAAGATCTTGAATGTTCTAATAGAAATACTAAATATGGAAAATAATGAATGTTAAAACAACTCCTAGAATCAGGAAGTCATTATACCAAAACGCTACAATTGTCAATAAAAAGGGGTCAACCCAAATCTATGAAAAACATCCAAGTCTAAATCAACTAAACAGGAACAAGGTGAAGGACTCATGGAAGGTTAGAATATGTAGCTCACCCTTGAGTTTAAATTCGATCTTCTCTATAGAAGTGGTCTTGAAATAGTGGTACAAAATGCTCTGCATTCAAGAAAAAAGGAGCACATACAATATCATTACACAAGAAATATTGTTGTACTAGTAGGGTCATTAGCCAACCGAAAATAAGATATGTGAACGAGAAGCCATAACATAGAAAACATGAACAAACACGAACACCTACCATGTAAGTTTACCTTCCTATTTTTAACTCTAACCTTGTCCAACAACACCATAAAATTCAGTCAAGTACAAGTCAAAACAGACAATTACTCAGCTCAAAACCATGACTACCAAGGAGAATCTAAGCCAACAAACCATGACTCAACACCAATATACTGATCATGTCTCAAATACATAAGTATACATACTATTAAAGAGATGTTAATCATTTATAATTTAGCATGGACCACTCAAGAATCCATTCCAACAACCATGTTAATAATTATAAATCCCCTTTAACTCAAGAAATCAATTATAACAGGTCAACACATAAGTTCGGTTCACTCAAGGGATCAAATATAACATGTCAACACATAAATCAGGTTCACTCAAGAAATCAAATATAAAGATCAACACATAATTCCAGTTTATTCAGGAAAAAGTTACACTCAACTGTACCTTGTACACACATGTTAAGGGTCTTATGATCGTCCACTATCCATTATCACACTTCTTTTTTTACCAAAGGATTTATTTTAATTTTGAAAAGGGTTTTATTTACTAAAGTGACTAAAAATAAAAAATTATTTTGAAAAGAAATTTTTACAATTAAACTTAGAGTCGCCACTTGGCATAAATCTGATATGCCAAGTCATCTTTGAAAATCTCTTTTTCAAAAATGGTTTGACTCTTAAAACTAAACTACAAACAAAGATTCCGGTTAAGGAATTCTGTTGATCGAGAGGAAGGTGTTAGGCACTGCTCGATCTCGTGTTTCAACCACGGTTGGTTCTCTGAATTGCATTTGCAAATATGACACTATAAAATTATTGACTCACAAAGAACACATACGCAACAACAAACAATCAAATAATCAAAATTTTAAAAAAATAGTGTCCAGTCCAATTAATACAGACCAAAATGAAAAAGTGTTGAAATAAAAACCTAAACTAATCTAACTACCCTAAACTATGCTTTACTTGATACTTTGGGTCTTCATCACGAACGGTCTTCCAAATATAAAATTTTGTGAGGCATTTCCGGATAAATATATACATGTGACTTTGGGGCATTCTCTGGCGAATAAATACACTTGATAAAATGTGATATAAATATAAAAATCATTCAAAACAAGCATTCATACATTTGATAATATTGAATTTTATGATTTACCTATTAAAACCTATGATTTGAGCATCAATATCAATCAAAACATGATACTATCAAGGTTAACCAAAATCGACGCCTATTCCAAATTAAACAACCATCAAAAAATCAAAAAATCCAAAATTCACTATTATTAAATTTTTGATTCCTGCCCTAATTTCATTCTTAAATTATCAATTTCACATATTCAATATGAAATCAAACAACAACCTACGAAAATCAAAATTGCTCAAATACACTCAAAAGAAACCATCAAATTACATCATCAATCACATTTAGATAACATCAAAAGAATAGAGTTTAGAATTGGACCTCAGTAAATTGAATCTGATTTTTCTTTGATAACAGTGAGTTAATCAAAACCCGATCAAAGTTCTCATTCAGAAATCATCAACAATGATTCCCAAATCAACAAATTTGACCCGAACTCTATTTTTCCTAAACTTGGATGTTTTTATATAGGGTCTTTTGTGCTAGGATCGATTGATTATGGTTTTATGGTGATGGATCACTTTTCTGGAGATCTAATAGACTCTGAAAGTTTACAAAACAATATTTTTAGTGAGATTTTGCCATAAGAGTCAGAAATAAGGGAGTTTTGGGGGCTTTCAGGTTTGTGATGGTTGATTCTAGTGGTGGGGATGGATTTTGGGTTAGTTTTTTGGTGGTATAAAGAATATGACATGGTTTTCTAGTGAATTTCCAGTGAGAACTCATCGAAAATAGTCAGCCTTCATCTATTTTCTCTCTCTCTCATGTATCTTTTCTATCTCTCTATTTTTCTTCTTTATTTACTATGTGTGTTGGGTTCTCCCTCCCTATTTTCTTGAGATCTCTCTTGTTCTCTCCCAATGCCTCACTACTTTCCCTCAATTCTCCTCTCTCCATTCTATGACGTGTCCTTCTCTCTCTATTTACTATTTTTCTCTATCTCCTTCTCTGTAATTTTGATCTCTTTCCTTTTTCTGTATGTGTATGTCTATATAAGTTTAGATGGCTATGTGTGTACATCTTCTATAAGAATATGTTCATTCTTATCTCTTTCACTATAAGCTCCTATGAGTTTGTTGTAAGAAATAGAAAAATGTAAGTTGAGGTGAGGTGTTCAAATTTGATTGGATGGGGTTGTTATTTTGTTGTAAATTTGTAATATTTTGGATAATGGTGAAAATAGTGTGGTGGATTTGTTGTTTTTTTTATTTTTTATGAGGGAAATTATCAAATGGGTGGGGTGCATCATAAGGTGAGTAGGTTGAGTTAATTTTACTTTAGGGAAGTGTTAAATTTTTGTGTCTACATCATGTCCTCTTTGGCTATAAATAAAAAGTGGTTCCAGACAAAGAAGTATACAACAAGACAGAATATGACCTGACCATCATTCAAAAGAAAGGAAAAGAAAGATAGATTGCAACCAAATATTGATTTTGGTCATCTTACCTATCTCAAGTTATGCGAGAATCGAGTCACAGTAATTCCCAGGGTTGAAAAGGAGAGGGATTATACTAAGTTGGAGAGCCAAGTAAGGTTATGCTGAGGTTTCGATCCGTGGCTCTGTCATTACATCAAAATGAAAATTACAAGTTAAAAAGATAAATGAAATTACAAAAGCCCTATCTATGCAACTTGTCTTGATTCTTGACTTGAGTCTTCAATGCTTTCTTAAGTGATAAAATATCTTTTTTTTCTTTGGTTGAGCTTGAAAGTGTATTATTTATCTATGCAATATCTGGTATTGGAGATGAACTTGAAAATTGACCATGTTGCTCAGGTGGGACTTCTGAATTTGAACTAAAAATCTTTACCCTATTCTCCAAGCGAGCCCCTGACTTGCAATTTAAAAATTTCACCTTTTTCTCTAGGTGGGCCCCTGACTTTCAACTTCTTTTCGTTATTCTCTAGGCGGGGTCCAAACTCAATTTCTTCACTCTATTCTCCAGACAAGCTCCTGACTTACTATTTCTTCAACCTATTCTCCAAGTGGGCTCCTGACTTGCAATTTCTTCACCTTATTTTCCAAGTAGGCTCCTGAATTGCAATTTATTAACCCTGGTATTTAGGCGGGCTCCTGAACTGCAATTTCTTTACCCTGTTCTCCAGGCGGGCTTCCGACTTAAAAAATTTTCACCCTGTTCTCCAGGCGGGCTCCTAACTATCTATTTCTTCACCCTAATCTCCATGCAGGCTCCTGACTTGCAATTTCTTCACCCTATTCTCCAGGAGGGCTCCTGACTTGCTATTTTCTTCACCCAATTCTCCAGGAGGGCTACTGCCATGCTATTTCTTCACCCTGTTCTCTAAGCGGGCTCCTGACTTGTAATTTCTTTACCTTGTTCTCCAGGCGAGCTCCTAAACTTAAAGTCAAAACTAGAACATAAGTTATCTCAAACAAAGATTATGATAAAGAAATATCCTTTTTTTTAAAAAAAAATAAAGTTCCATTTTTAGGAGGGTCTGAACAGAAAGTAAAGTTCCAAATACCATGAATAAAATTTTTGGCCCTTATTTATTTATCATCAGAAAAATTTTGTGATTATCAAACTAAAGCACAACTACTTGTAAAATGCATAATGCAAAGGTTAATCCAGACTCTGGCCAATAAATGCATCTATTGAGAGTAAAATTGAATGACCAAGACTAGAAAATGTATTCCTCTAGAAATTAAAGAGAGGGACTCTGACTAGAAAATATGTTTTCTAGTTGTAAAGGTTCAAATTAGGAAGTGTGTCGCCTGACAAATGAAGTTGAATTACCCAGACAAGGAAGTGCGTCTCCTAGGGGCTAAATGGAAGGACTCGACTAGAAAGTGCAGCTTCTAGGAGTGACGGTTCAAGTTAGGAAGTACATTACCTAATGGATCAAATTTGAATATCCATACAAGGAAGTAAATCTCTAGGGTCTAAATGGAAGGACACGACTAAAAAGTGCTACTTCTAGGAGTGAAGGTTTAAGTTACGAAGTGTATAACCTAATGGATGAAATTTGAATATCCAGACAAGAAAGTGTGTCTCCTAAGGGTTAAATAGAATGACTCGACTATAAATTGCATCTTCTAGGAGTAAAGATTCAAGTTAGAAAGTATGTCACCTAACAGATGAAATTTGAATAACCTAATAAGGAAGTGCATCTCCTAGGGGTTAAATGAAATGGCTCGACTAGAAAGTGCATCTTCTAGGAGTAAAGATTTAAGTTAGCAAGTGATCATCTAACAAAAAAAATTTGAATATCCTGACAAGGAATGCATCTCCTAGGGGTTACATGGAAGGACTCAACTAGAAAGTGCGACTTCTAGAAGTGAAGGTTCAAGTTAGGAAGTGCATTACCTAATGGATAAAACTTGAATATCCAGACAAGGAAGTGCACCTCCTAAGGGTTAAATGGAATGACTCGACTATAAAGTGCATATTCTAGGAGTAATGATTCAAGTTGGGAAGTTTGTCACATAACGAACAAAATTTATATTACCCAGACAAGGAAGTGAGCCTAGGGGTTAAATAGAAGTACTCGACTAAAAAGCATGGCTTCAAGGAATAAAGGTTCAAAGTTAGGAGGTGCGTATCCTAATAAGAAAAACTTGAATTATCCAGACAAGGAAGTGCATCTCCTAGAGGTTAAATAGAAGGACTCGACTAGAAATTGTGGCTTCTAGGAGCAAAGATTCAGGTTAGAAGGTGCATCACCTAACAAACAAAATTGAAATACTCAGACAAGGAATTCAATCTCCTAGGGATATAGGATGATGAATTTATACCATAAATGAGATTATCAGACTTGTGTCCAGTTTCCTCCAAACACAAACCTAATCCATATAATGTTAATCCCTCCTAGTGTTGAAGTCTCACTATCTTATAGTTTGATGTGATTTAGGATTTTATATTAGCAGTACTATCTCTTGCATTTGCAGAAGTAAGTAATCTCACCCTTGATATTTAGGCTTTGAAGGTAACCTGTGCTCCTTTCATACAAAAAAACTTGTGAGTATAAATACATAGTGGTTGGTTTATAGCTTCAACATCCAAGGTAATAGCTCTTGAACTAATCACATTTAGCTTACTTTAAACTGTTGATGTGTGTCAATGACTTGTTCCACCATTAACCCAAGCTCAGTTATCAAGAATGACTTCCATGCAAATACTGTAACTCTGTCTCACGGTTTCTCTATACTAAACTCTATTGAAACCTTGCATTTTTACGAGTTCACAACCTGTCAGCTGATAGGACATATTTTGCTTCACTTGGGATAATTTTACCATCATGTCCAGGCTTTTGTCTTGCTTTGTGCAATTGAAAAACTTGGTAGCAAGTTTTATAATTGGTTATCACTTGTTTTAACATGGACTTGATTCAAAGACATGAGAAAAATAATAGTGATTTTCTATTTGGGTGATAGACTCAAAAGAACAAAAGTAGAAATATATAGAAGAAAAAAAAGACAACGAATGGCCCTTTTTAAAAATAGAGAAAAGAAAAACTTATCTGAAAATGACAGCCAACTGTAATGATTATGACATGAACTTTTGGATTAAGCAGCCTGATATTTCTACCCAAAATTTTCACCAATTATTGTTGAGTTAATTACCTTAAAATCGAGTTTCTTCCTTAAACCAATTGTACTCATATACTTCATCTAGCTAGTGAAGTCTCAATGGATTTTTGCCAATAAGCCTCTCTCATTTTTATTTCTCTCAGATCAACAATGACTTATGGTTCCCATGAGGGTTTTCACAGATAAGAACCTCTCATTTTATTTCTCTCAGCATACCATTTCCTTACAGTTCCCGTTAGGATTTCACTAATAAAACTCTCTCATTTTTGTTTCTTTCAATTCACAATCTTCTTATGGTGCCTGTGAGGGTTTTCACCAATAAGACTTTCTCATCTTTATTTCTCTCCTGATTCATTATGTTGAGGAAGAGAAATATTACCTAAAATGCATCACCATATCCATTGCATGCTTAGCCTTAAAATTATCAAAGATTGATTGAAGGTCTTTCTTGGTATTATGACCCGAATCAGGGCCTGGCTGTGACGGGTATCTCAAGTACACCATAGACCAACCACCACCCCTAGCACCTAGCCAAACAACACAATCTCCCTAAAATCAGATGAATTCTGAACATATAAAAAGATAAGTTTAAGTAAAAAGATATATCTATAACCAATAACCAGTGATCGACCAAAACAACCGACCAACATTACCCAAGTCCACAGTAATCCAAAAAAGCATCTATGCAAAGGAAAACCAAAATCATTCTTGGTCGGGACATGTCCCTAAATCTGATAGATGACAATGACAATGATAATGTTAATGATAATGTAAACTCTTAATTCTAATCTATGAAACGAACTGATGAAATGTCTTAAGTCTTCCAGAGAACGGAAGCTCACTACTTCACCACAACGAACTGATGAGTAGGGCCGATCTACCTAACTTTGCGTAGGAAAAATAGAGGTATCTCCAGTACCTGCATTGCATGGGGATACAACATCCAGAGATAGTTAGCGGTTGGAGTGATAGCATGTAACTCAGGGATAAGGGATAAAATAATTTCATGATTAACAATTCAAAACCAATCCCAAATCCAATACACATAATCATATGCAATTACACACACATATACATTTCGTATCGAGGTGGGGAACAAGGTTTATCATGAATCTTTACAACTTTAGCCTGGATCGTGTAGCTTAACCATCATAACATAAGAAGGAACCCACGAGCTATATAGGCCTAGCTCCCCCCAACTAGTAGGGCCCCAGTGCACGTGGCCGTACAAACCAGAGGGTATACATATGCACTATAGGGGACTCAAACCTCCTGGCATATCAAGGTGACTTAAGAACCTAATTATGTAGTATAATGTATGAAACTTGGACCTCCCAATCATATGATAATAATAAGGGGGACTCGAACCACCCGATCATATAGACCCCCGTGTTAGCAACCGTGGTTTCCAATATTTGTTCCTCAGGACTTCCACTTTCATGACTCAGCTACACAACCTCCATTAAAGAACAATTAAAACAATTATCACACATTTTGATTAATTGAACCACGATATATATTAAGGCATACATTGTTGGTATCTTCATACCAACTACACTTGCAAGGTAATATCAACATGCCAAAATAATTTCATTATTGGGGAACATTCATAGCCCCCTTGGTTCAATTATACATTATCTTAGGGAATCATATAACCCCATAAGGTTCAGTTTCAAAACCATTATGCTTCATTGACTTTTCACTTTATGCAATAGTTCAAGAGTAGTTCAATAAGAATACATTTTATATTCAAAAACCAATTTCACAATATGGGGTTGAGGTCATAACCACTTCAAAAGCCACAAATTAGGGGAAATCATAATCCCTTAGTTTATTCACCAAGATTCCTCCAAAGAACCTTTACCAAAGCCACGTCCTTCATCCACAACCGACGGACTTGCCAATCTAAAATCTCAATTGGGACTTCCTCATAAGACAAGGAATCCAAAATGGCCACCTTTTCCAAAGGAACAACCATCGAAGGATCACCCATGCACTTTCTCAACACCGAAACATGAAACACCGGATGAATGGAGCTTAAACAAAAAAGCAACTCCAATTCATAAGAAACATTACCAACCCTCTTCAAAACCAAATAAGGACCAATATAGCAGGGAATGAATTTCCCCTTCTTACCAAACCAAACCACTCCCTTCATATGAGAAACTTTCAAGAATACCCAATCACCAACATTAAACTCTAGCTCTATTCACCTCACATCCGCATAGGACTTTTAGAGGTCTTGAGTCTATCCCGAATCACCTTCACCTTTTCCATGGCTTTGTGAACCAAATCAGGGCCAAATAACCTATTTTCACCAACCTTAAACCACCTAATAGGATACCTATACCTCCTGCAATACAAGGCCTCAGACGGAGTTATACCATTACTAAAGTGATAATTATTGTTGTAGGCAAATTCTATGAGAGGCAAGTGGTCAACCCAACTACCACCATAATTAATTACACAAGCCTGAAGCATATCTCCCAAGGTCTAAATTTTTCTTTCTACTTGCACATCCATCTACGGGTGAAAATTGATACTAAGGGTTACCTTAGGCCACAAACCTCCCTAGAACAACCTCCAAAAGCGATATAAGAATTGGGTACCTCAATCAGATATAATGGAAATTGGAGCACCATGCAACTTCACGATATCCTCAATGAACAACTTGGCCTAATCCTCAGAAGAGAAATTAGTCCTTACTGGCATAAAGTAAGCAGAATTAGTCATCCTATCCACGATGACCCAAATCAAATCAAGTTATTGGTGAGACAGAGGAAGACCGCTAATAAAATCCATATTAATTATTTCCCATTTCCACACTGGCAGCTCAATCTCTTGAGTCAACCCACCAGGCCTCTAGTGCTCCACCTTCACTTACTGACAAACCATGCACTTAGCCCAAAAATTGGCCACACCCCACTTCGTATTATTCCACTAATAAATTTTATTAAGATCATGATACATTTTCATCTATCTAGGATGAATAGTATAATGCAAATCATGAGGTTCGGCCAAAATTCTTCTTTGCAACCCATCTATATTGGGAACAGACAACCTCCTTTGGCACCTCAAGATACCATCACCACGAATCTTAAAAGCCATCACCTTTTGGCGACCTACATCATCTTTGATCTGCATCAAGATAGGGTCCTATACTTGCTTCACCTTTACCTCAGCACCAAGACATGACTTTGCCACCTCATGAACAATCACATCACCATTTTTGGAGTCTAAAAGATGAATGCCAAAATTAACCAAATGGTGAATATCCTTCTCTAAACCACACTTCTCCTCATTACATAAGACAATATCCCCATAGATAACCTGCTAAGAGCATTAGAAACTATATTAGCTTTACTTGGGTGATAGTGAAGACTTATGGCATAGTCCTTGAGCAACTCAAGCTACCTCCTTTTCTTGAGATTTAGCTCCTTCTAATTGAACACGTATTGCAGGCTCTTATGATCAGAATAAATATCAACATGGACCTCATACAAATAATATCACCAGATCCTCAATGCTAATGTCATGGCTAACAATTCCAAATCATGAATCGGGTAATTCTTCTCATGAACATTCAATTGTCTAGAGGCATAGGCCATAACTCTACCATGCAACTTCTATACATAACCCAATCCTACCCAGGACGTATCACAATAGACCATAAAACCATCAGTACCCTCAGGTAGAGTCAATATTAAGGTCAAAGTCAACATATCAAAAATACCCTCGCAAGCACCAGACCATAAGAATTTTGCCTTCTTATGAGTCAACTTAGTCAATGGGGCAATAATAGAAGAAAAACTCTACAAAAACCTTCTATAATAATCGGCTAAACCCAAGAAGCTTCAAATATTAGTTGGAGTCATGGATTTAGGATACTTCTTAACCACCACAACCTTTTGTGGATCTACCATGATCCCTTCACTAGAAACAACATATCCCAGATAAGTCACATCATTCAACTAGAACTCACACTTAGAGAATTTAGCATACAACTACTGCTCCATAAGGGTCTGCAACACCAAATGGAGGTGATCAACATGATCCACCCCGCTCTTTAAATACACTAAAATATCATCAATAAACACGATCATGAACAAATTCATAAGATCTATGAATGTTGTTGGGGAATTAGTCAAACCATAGTACATGACCAAAAACTCAAAATGACCATACCGGGTTCGAAAAGAATTCTTAAGGATATCCACATCCCTAGCCTTCAACTGATGGTAACCCAACCGAAGATCAATCTTAGAGAAGAACTTAGCAGATTAAAGCTGATCAAAAAAATCATCAATACTTGGAACGGGGTACTTATTCTTCATGGTCACCTTGTTCAATTGGCGGTAATCAATATTTATCCGAAGGGACCCATCCTTCTTAAGCATGAAAAAAATAGGAGCATCCCATAGAGATACACTAGGAAAGATAAAACCCTTGTTAAGAAGATCTTTTAGCTGCTCCTTGAGTTTCTTCAACTCAGTTGGAGCTATTCGGCAAGGAGGGATAGCAATAGGATGAGTGTCCAAAAAAAGATCAATTTCAAAATTGATTTCCCTATCGGGAGGAACACCAAGAAGATCATCAAGAAACACCTCAAGAAATTCACATACCATAGGGATAGTATGCAAAAAAGGACCTTTGAATCTAGAATTCTTAACATGCGCCAAGTGATAAAGGCACCCCTTAAAAACTAATTTTTGGGCTCTAAGATACGAAATGAATCTTCCCTTAGGTACTAGGGAACTACTTTCCCACTCTATCACTAGCTCATTTGGGAAAGGAAAATGACCCTTCAGGTTCGACAATCAAGAGATGCATAGCATGAATGTAACCAATCTATCACCAAAATCACATCAAACTCTAACATATCCAACTCTATCAGATCTACCAAGGTCTCCCTACCACAAAATGACATCACACAACCCCTATAGACCCTTTAATCCATAATGGAGTCACCCACTGGGGTGGACACCGAGAAGGGACCCAAAATATACTCAAGGTCAAAACTAAAATGGATAGCCACATAAGGGGTCACATAAGAGAGGTAGACCTGGGATCAAGAAAAAAATATACATCACAAGAGAAAATTTTGAGTGTACCAGTAACAACATCAGGGGATGACTCAAAATCTTGGAGAGTGGAAAGAGCGTACAGATAATTTTGACTAGTATCGGATCCAAAAGTAGAAGCAACAACCTTTTGGTGCCGGGGTAGATGAAGTAGCAACAAGAATCTTATTTGCTCCATAATCACCCTTAGAAGGAGAATCCCTCTGCATATGAACAATCTGACCATATTTAAAGCACTTGTTCCTCCCCTCTTCATAAATACCACAGTGCATATGACCACAAAATCTACAAGGAGGATATAATAGAGCTGACAGAGCCCCACTATCCTGAGGTTGGTCACCCTATGCCCTGGGACCCATACTATTCTGAAAATAATGATCACTCGATGGCTTAGGATACCGAGTACTAGCCGTAGAGTAATAACCAAATTTTCCCCACTTCTTCTTAGACTATTTTCCATTGACTTTACCACTTTGCTACTGACTTCCTCCTTGATCTGAATACTAAAACTTCTTATTTAGCCTTTCACTCATCTCGACCTGCTTCTTCTTTTCCTTCTCAACCTATTGCATGTACACCACCAACCTGGAGATATCCATGTCCCTATTCAACTGAGCAACTTTGTATTCCAACAGTAATTCACGGGACAATCTTGAAGCAAATATCCTCATTTGAGCTCTCATAAAGGACACCAACTCAGGAGCATAACGAGACAGTTGGTGAAGTTTCAAGGCATACTCTTTCACTATCATCTTGACTTGCATTAAATTTATGAATTCCTCAGCCTCTACCTCCTTCAACTCCTGAGAAAAATGCCAATTAAGAAAAGAACTCGAGAAATTATACCACAAAGAGAACTCAACATCACCACCCCTAGACTGGTCCCACTCCTTTTTCCACTAATACACCACATTCTTCACTAGTAAGTGACAAAATCCACACCCTTCACATCAGTAGCATGCATCACATAAAAAATATTTTCTATATCATCAAAGAAATTTTGAGGATCTTCCTCAACTTTTGAACCAGTGAAAATAGAAGGATTCAACCTCATTAACTGTCCCACTTTAGTGGACTCCGAGGATGGATCAATATAAATAACACACTCAGTCTATGAGGCCACCAGTTGGGTAAGCAAATGAATCGACTGGTAAAACTCAGGATTAGATATGCTATCTTCAGGTGCTTGAGGAGGGATAGGGTAATCAATGGAGCTCTACTAGGGTAATAAGTAGCAGCAACCCTAGAATGAGTCTGAAATCCTTGAGTAGGATGAACTCCATCCATATTATCCTCAGACGGGACATAATAATTTCCATAAATAACAGATCTTCTGGGAGGTATAATCTAAAAAGTGAATATGTAGGGATTAAAGGAGATTCAATAACTTATACTTTATAGCTCTAAATAGAAAACCAAGAAAAGAAAACATTCCAAAATACCTCGTAGCCTCTTCCTTATAAGTATGGCGTGCTACACACCTATAAAAGGGACTTTACTTGACATAACTTTGTGGACATCCAATGACACCAAACCTAGGCTCTAATACCATCTTTATCATAACCTAAACCAGGGTCTTCTTATGACGGGTATCTCAAGTCTAATATGGATGGAGACCACCCCATGTACCTAGCTAAGCAACAAAACATCCCCAATGTCAGATGAATTCTAAATATATAATAAGATAAGTGTAAATAAAATAAGAATTATATACCTGATAACCAATTACTGGCTAATAAACTCAACCAACGTCACCTAAGTCTATAGTAATCCAACAAAGCCTCTATGCAAAGGAAAACTAAGAGCAGTCTTGGTTGGGACATGTCCTCGAATCTAAAAGATGACAATGACAATGATAATGTAAACTCTAAATTCTAATCTATGAAAAGAACTAATGAAATGTCTAAGTCTTCTAGAGAATGAAAGCTCACCACTTTACCACAATGAACCGATGAGATGATACGATCAACCCAACTCTATGTAAGAAAAGTAGAGGTATATTTGGTACCTACATCATATGGGTATACAACTTTCAGAGATGGTTAGAAGTTGGAGCGCTAGTGTAACACCCCACATTTTTTAGCTAGAGATTAAACTATTGTTCCTACATGTGTAAGCTCTAATAGAAATGATTTCCAAGTTATCATAAGTGTCATGATATTCATCCTTGTATTTGAAATGCTTTTGAGGTGATAGATGTTCATAGGAAACACTTAGAGCGAAATTGAGCTAAGATCCTTTGATTTGGCTAAATCTTTGTATTTAATTCTACAAGGGTCTATTTTGAGTGTGCATAACTTTTGATACACTTAGATTTTTTAGTTCAAGACCAACCAAATTGTAAATAATTGAGTAATCTTTCCAGCGATACCAATTCTGTCCTAATTTGATACATGAGTAAAAGGTTATGGCATTTTTCGTGAGAGGCAGTGAGCCAATGCAATTAGGACGCGGCACGCCGGTCCTCTCGATGCTATGATCAACGTGACACGTTGCATTCCCCAACGTGATATATAATGTAAACTGAAGCTTTTCCACATGATATTTTAAATCCTTAAGGGTCTAGAGGGACTTTGGTCATATTCCCTCACCCAAAATCTGTCCATGAAACAAAATTTTAGCCAAGGAGTATTAGTTGCCTCTTTAGTTCAATTTTCTCTCAAAGTAAAACCCTAGCCACCTCCTAAGAAATAGATTCAAATCTTCTTCTCCAAAATAAGAATTCAAGCCATTTAACTTCAAGATTTCCAAGAAATAAATCAAGATTTGGGTTTTATTCTTCAAACTAAGTAAGATAAGGTGCGTGGGATTTTCCTAAACTATACGGTCATGGTGGAATCATTTTATTATGTTTAAATATTGATAGTTCGTATATCTACAAAGGGTTTTTGAATTTACATTAACAATCATGCATTGCAAACCCTTTTTGTTAATAATGTTTTGGTCTTGAGGCCTTCTCCTTAAATTTAATTTTTGTTCATATATATATATATATGCATGTGTTTTGAGTTTTGAAACTTGAATTGAGAGCATGAAGATTTATACTCCCTCTCTTGTTATGAACTATTTGATTTCATATTGAGAGATATGATATAGATGTCTTTACTATTATTTATTAACTTGGTATTGGTGATGACATGAAGATAGGGCATTTTCTTTATTACATAAACAAAAGTGATTATTTTAAGAGTTGCATGGTTTGTTAAGATACTTGACCACCACGTGTTTCTAAATTAAAATTGAGGATCTTTATCTAAGTTTTCATGAATTTCACTATACATATCCTCTTATGCTATTTGAATATTTTGGTGGTCTGAACACAATGTTTTAAATGAAATAACTAAAATATAAAGTTGTATGGATTAGATATCACTTGCAAGTCTTAATATGATGACACCAAAACACATAATGCCATGATAGCACAAAATAGAATAGAAACCAGAGTTTTCTTCAAATTTTTAGATTTTAAAGTTTAGAATGATGCATGTTTAGAAATAATTAAAAATGGTCTTAAAAAGAGATAGGTGGTTACCCAAAGAAGGCATAAGCCTAGAAAACTCATTACCCAAAATCGTGTTTTACTGATACGGGTTATTATGTCCCCAAAGAGGGATTATACGCTGGCCTAGTACCCTATGACATATTAGAATTAAAAACTCCAACTCTTGCGGAAAACTTGGGGTTAGGGGCTTGTCCGTCGAGTCAAGGGAGGATTCCACATAGCCAGTGGGATTGTAGAATTTTAGGGTATACCACCTAACTCAGAAGTAAAGCAAAGAGTGAGTCTTGGTTTTAAAGAATTGTTTTAAAGTCTTTTAAGTTTCCCCATGTGTTTTCATATATCATATGTAAAGTGTTTTTCAAATTGCTCCCACGTATGTTGTAAAAAGTACATTATTTTGGACTACTCTGTGTACTAGTACATCTGTATTGACCCTCTATATTTTAGGATCTGAGGCACAGTCCCAGGGTCCCGCTAAGCAGTTGACTGATTGTCCGAAAATTGTAGTTGGTGAGACTTTTTTTTTATTTCAAAAGGCCTTGATTATTGGACATCGTTATTACGTATTATTTCATGGTCCGATTGGGGGCCTTGTCCCAGTATTTAGACAAATGTTAGTTTTTGTATTATTAGAGATTTTGTAGACTAGTTTTCATGTGGTTTCAGATGTTTATGATTTTAAATTTTGTATTGTTCAGTTGAATTCAAAAAATGACCATAATTTTGTTTGTTTATTTTCTACATTTACATATAGTATATGAATGATGTGTATGATTACCGGATAGTAAGGGCACTCGGGCCTTCATTGTTCAGGATGTTCATCGTGACCAGGACCTCGGTTTGGGTCATGAAAAACTTAGTATTAGAGCACGGTTCATAGTCCCAGGGTGTCTATGAGATCGCGTTGGTTAGAGTCCTTTTATGGGTATGTAGAGAGCCAAACTTATAAGGAGGAAGCTACTATGCATTTAGGAATGTTTCACTTTTCTTCATGTTCTAGATCATTCCATTGTGTTGTCCATTTGGAAGTTATTCAAAATTTTTCTTTACCCTCATTTTATTAACTATGTCTCATTGTTGAGTTGATTCAAGCGCGGAAGCTTAGAGTCTAAATGATGTGGTCCCTTATAATTGAGTCATAAAAGATTATAAAATTTGCACAAAACTTGAGAAGATCCATCAGTGCTTTAAAGTGTATCGATTTAAGCTTTTACCCCTATTAACATCAGTCGTGCATTTGATCTTGAGGTATGGAGTGTGTCCAGTCCCCCCATTTATAAAACTCTTGTTATAGATGTCATGCTTAAGGGTAGTGATATATGTCAGAATGTTGGAATAATATTTCCACCCGAGTAGTAGCATGTTCTAAGGTGTCATATCCTATTAGTAGTAAGATGATCCCAAAGTTAGTGATATGACATCACAAGCTTAAAAGTCAGAATAAGGGTGACTTTTGCATAAGAAAGCTAGTTTAATTGTATAACCGTTGAGTGAGAGATGGGTTGCCATTTTATAGTGATAAACTAATATGGTAGCAATATTTGTAAGTTGTATGGTAGTCTGTGGAGGAAGAGTTTCGATATGATTATTATCTATTCAAAATAGGGAATAAGCCTAAAGTGGATAGGTATGATGGTTATATAAACCCCTTATAGGCTGTGAATGGAAACAGTCGGATTAGTAAGTTATAGGTATAGACTCATTGTTATGTATGGAAATGTGAAGATAGTTGTGATGCAGGCATGGGTAAGTAACTATGATGTGAGAAAGTGGATTATGTTGATAAGATCATAATGGGTCATAATATGACATTAAGATCAACTATCCCTATTATGTGACCTTACCCTCTTGATTATCTATTCTCTAGTAGTTGTAAACTGGTACTTCATGTGAGAAGGTATGTAGTGGATTTTTGAATTGTAATAGTGATGTCATGGAAGGGTTTTGATTATAGGTGGTAGTTAAGTGAAGTGAAGTATTTGGGTTGATTTCCCAATTTGATGGACTAGTATAGTATATGGCATGCTTTACCGGTGGTATATAATTGATGATAGACAATAGGCTTGAACTTTTGATATGGAGTGTAGTGGTGAGAATAGTAGCTCAAGATTGATAATGCATATTTTGTGGGAATGAATTAGTTGGTTTGGTGTAGTGTTTGAAATAGCCTAGGTTGGCGACTTGCATAGTAAGGAGTGGATAATTATGATATGTATACAGTCATGAGTACTAGTGTTAAAAGATGAGGAATTGTGGTTGAATCATTAAGTGGATAAGAGCATAAGTATATAAGAATAAGTTAAACCCCGAGGTATCATGTTGTTGGATGAGGTGTGATGTGTACGAGTGTCACGTGTACCTAGATTTCATTCTTGAATCTTGTAGTATGGAGAAGTCTGGGGAGTTGTTGTATAGTGTTAATTAAAGTTAAACTTAAGGAATTATAGGTAGGAAATAGGCGTATTTGGTATAGTTGTGCAAATTTTGTTAAGTTGTAAGTTATGCGATAAGAGGTTTAATGTGAGTATCTTAAGTAATGGGGATTTATTATGTGATAAGGAGTGTGGATGTGTATGCTCATGAGAGTGGGAGTGATAGGGTGATAGCTATAGAGGCTAGCGAAAGTTAAGAGTAGCGTTCTTCAGAAGCAATGCCTTTAGAGTATAGTTAAAAAGGGGAACTTAGCGTTTATGTGTATGGTGATACCCTATTATGTTAAATGTTGTGCATATAGATTTAATGAGAAGATATGTCCTCAAGTCTAGTATTGCGACATTGAGCTAAGAGGGAGACGATGAGTTAAAGTAGTTTCTGAATTTTCTTGTGGATTCAAGTTTCAAGTGAGAATCATGATACATCAATTCCTATTCAAGCAAGATCCTCCTACTTTGATTTGAATGGACATCTACCAATGTCTTATATTATCCAGTCCTGCCTATGTCTAAGGTTTTAGCACTCTATGTAACTCATGTCATGTTTCGACCTCCAAACTAGAAGTAATAATGTCCCTCAGTGATCCAATATTTCAAGTATTCAAGCTCTCTACTATGCTACTCATGATCCATAAAAATCCATGTATCACATAATGCTTGGTTCTAAGAAATTATGCTTTCTATGCGTTAGTGATTCATTTTATGCCAGGATAAGCCAAAAGTGCTAACTCATGGAAAATTCCATTTCTTTAAATGAGGAGCAATCGCTTCAAGTGGAAATTTGAGTCTTAGTTGTAATGTAACACCCTGTAGCATTATCGACCCAATACCACTCTTAGTTGCATGCATAGAGAGCTTAAAACCTGAAATTTTTCTAAGTGTTAAGAGACTTATTCATATTTTTGAGATCATAACTTCCCTGATTTTTAAATTGATCTTCCCGACTTCGAGACATAGATTTTTGAGTTGATTCATGATTAGGGGTGAAAAGAGGATGTATCGGGGAAGTTTTGAATTTTTCAGATGATGTTTGAAGCATGTTTGGATGGTAAAAAAAGTAGACCAACACGATATAGTCATGTCACAGTAGGAAATACAATAACAGGGACCAACGCGATACATCGCATTTCATGTTGAGTAGACAACCACGGTATGGAACTTAATGCATTGGGTGCCCAGTTCATCGTAATGATTTCTTGGTCCAGGAGGGTAATTTAGTCTTTTCCCTCATTTTATCTTGATTTGTGCACCAATGTTTTCTCACTGTACTCTATCCTAAGAATGCATGTTGCATTGTGTTTCTGCCGAATGACTCCCTACTTATGATCCAGACACTTGATATAAGAAGTACTTCTTGATGGTATCAAATCTTCACCTCATGTCCCACCTCAAGTAGATCAACATAAATAGGTTATAATTAGGTAGTGTTTCTCCCATTCATTATGCTTGTGCTCGGGTCCCTTAATGACCCTTCATATGTTAGTATGATAGTGGTTGTGGAGGCGTAGTAATGTGTTAGGTAGGAGAGTAGATTGATCTTGAAGGTAAATTTTTTATATAATTTCTTGAGCTGAGGATATAGGAGAAGGGGGAAGAGGAAGATGGACTTTCATTATGTGAAATTGTGGGGAAGAAGGTATGTAGGAAAAATAATTTGAGAGTAATTGTTGGTCTTTGTAGGGAGATCTATGATGTGGGTGTAGCAATGATAGGCTTGAATGTTTTGATTGATGAGAACACAACCCATCTACTATATGGTTAGTATTCCCTAAATTAAAATTGAGGGTGTTTAATGACAGTGATAAGGTGAGGTAATATCCTTAATGGTATGTAGAGTACACGGTCCTATGGCTTAAGTCATCACCTTATTACTCAGAGTTAGGCTTCAACATAAAAACACTTTGCAGTGGGACTCAAACTCTTGTGGTTCGACGTATAATGGGAGAATTATAAGTTGGAAGGTGTGAAGTATGTTATTTATTGTTTGGGGTGTAGACAATTAGTGCCTCTAAGTTTAAGTCTATTAATTTTACCAATGTAAATTAGGCCTCTTATCACCAAATTACTCATGACTTATAACTTGATGATTATGATTCATAGAACTCATGTGTAAAATCATCTATATGTAAAGTCTCTTACTCAGTTTCATGCTTACACGTTTCACTAGGGGTTATCATAAAGCTCGTTTGATGCATTTGCATATTTTGGTTGAGGAAAGATGTTTAATGTGAGATTACATTCTTTATTCTACACTTTTAGAGCTTCAAAAGGTCCCTACCATCATTTGGGGATGAATGATCCCAAGGGGGAGATAATGCAACACCCTGCATTTTTTAGCTAGAAATTGAACCGTTGTCCCTAGATGTGTAAGCTCTAATAGAAATGATTTTTAAGTGATCATAAGTGTCATGATCTTTATCCTCGTGTTTGAAGTGCTTTTGAGGTGATAAATGTTCATAGGAACCACTTAGAGTAAAGTCGATCTAAGATTCTTTGATTTGGCTAAATCTTTGTATTCGATTCTACAAGGGTCTATTTTGAACGTGCATTAATTTCGAAACATATAGAATTTTACAGCTCAAGACCCACCAAATTATATATAATTGAGTTAGCTTTCCAACTATACCAATTTCATCTTAATCCGATACAGGAGTAAAAAGTTATGGCATTTTTTGTGAGAGGCAGTAAGTGGCACGATTGGGACGCAACACGGCTCGCCGGTCCTCTCCACACTATGAGCGATGCGATGCGTTTCTCTCCCCAACGCGATATCTGACGCGACTTGAAGTTGTTCCATACACCATGTCAATTCCTTAAGGGTCTAGGGGCACTTTGGTCATATTCCCACACCTAAAATCCGTCCATAACACAAAATTTCAGCCATAAGTAGCATTAGTTGCCTCTTTAGTTTAATTTTCACTCAAAGAAAACTCCTAGCAACCTCCCAAGAACAAGATTCAAATCTTCTTCTCCAAAATAAGAATTCAAGCCATTTAACTTCAAGATTTCCAAGAAATAAATCAAGATTTGGGTTTTATTCTTCGAAGTAAGTAATCTAAGGTACGTGGGGTTTTTCTAAACTACATGGGCGTGGTGTAATCGTTTTAATGATGTGTGAATGTTGATAATTCATATATCTACAAAGTGTTTTTGAATTTACATTAACAATCATGCATTGAGAACCCTTTTTGTTAATAATGTTTTGTTTTTGAGGCCTTCCCCCTTATATTTGATTTTTGTTCATATATATATGTACGCATGTGGTTTGAGTTTTGAAACTTGAATTGAGAGCATGAAGATTTATACTCTATCTCTTGTTATGAACTATTTGATTTCATATTGAGAAGCATGATATAGATGTCTTTACTATTCTGTATTGACTTGGTATTAGTGATGACATCAAGAGAGGGAATTTTCTTATTTACATAAACAAAAGTGGTGATTTAAATAGTTGCAGGGTTTGTGACAAGATACTTGACCACCACGTGTTTGTAAGTTGAAATTGAGGATCTTTGTCTAGGTTTTCATGAATTTCACTATACGCATCCTATTATGTTGTTTGAATAGTTTGGTGGTCTGAACACAACGTTTTAAATAAAAGGACTAAAATATGAAGTTATATGTCTTAGATATGACTTGGAAGTCTTGGTATGATGATACCAAAACAGATAATGCCATGATAGCACAAAACATAATAGAAAGCAGAGTTTCCTTCAGATTTTCAGATTTTGAAGTTTAGAATAATGCATGTTTAGAAAGAATTAAAAATGGGCTTAAAGAGATATATGTGGTTACCCAAAGAAGGCATGAGCCCAGAAAACTCATTGCCCAAAATAGTGTTTTGCCGATACAGGTTATTATGTCCTCAAAGAGGGATTATACGCTGGCCTAGTGTCCTGTGGTGTTTTATAATTAGAAACTCCAACTCTTGTGAAAAACTTAGGTTGGGGGCTTGGACGCCGAGTCAAGAGAGAATTCCATATAGCTCGTGGGATTGTAGAATTATAGGGTGTACCACCTAACTCAGAAGTAAAGCAAAGAGTGAGTCGTGGTTTCAAATAATTGTTTCAAAGTCTTTGAAGTTTGCCTATGTGTTTTCATATATCATATGTAATGTGTTTTACAAATTGCTCTCACTTATGTTGTAAAAAGTACATTATTTTGGATTTCTCTGCATACCAGTACATCTGTATTGAACCCCTATATTTTAGGATCTGAGGCACAGTCCCGGGGTCTCGCTAAGCAGTATACTTATTGTCCGAAGTTTGCAATTGGTGAGCCTTCCTTATTTCAGAAGGCCTTGATTATTGGACATTGCTATTACGTATTGTTTCATGGTCTGACTGGTGGACTTTTCCCAGTATTTAGACTAATGTTAGTTTTCATATTATTAGAGATTTTATAGACTAGTTTTCATGTAGTTTCGGATGTTTATGAATTTAAATTCCGTATTGTTCAGTTGAACTCAGAAAATGACCATGATTTTGTTTGTTTATTTTCTGCATTTACTTATAGTATATGAATGATGGGTATGATTACTGGATAGTAAGGGCGCTCGGGCCTTCATGGTTCAGGATGCTCGTTGCGATCGGGGCCTCCATTTGGGTCATGACAACTAGCATGTAATTCAGTGATAAAGGATAAAATAATGTCATGATTAACAATCCAAAACCAGCCCAAAATCCAATACACATAATCATATACAATTATATATATATATCATGTCGGGATAGGGAATGAGTCTTAGCATAAATCTTTAAAACTTTAGTTTGGATCATGTAGCTTAACCGTCATAACATAAGAAGGCACCGTGGGATATGCTCTCCTCCAGCTAGTAGGGCCCCAATATGTATGGTCGCATGAACTAGAGGTTATACAAATACACTACGTGGGACTGGAACCTCCCGGCATATCAAGGTGACTTAAGCACCCAATCATGTAATGTGATGTGGGGGACTCGAACCTGCAAATCATATGATAATAATAAGAGGGACTCAAACTACCCGGCCATATAGACCCCCACGTCGATAACTACAGTTTCCAGTAATGGTCCCTCAAGAACTCTACTTTCATGAATCAGCTACACAACCCCTCTTAAATCCCAGTTAAAATAATTATCACACATTTCCATTCATTAAATCACAATACACATTCAGGAATACATTGTTGCTATTGTCATATCAACTACACTTGCAAGGTAATATCAACGTGCCAAAATAATTTAATTATTACGGAATATTCATAGCCCCCTGGCTCAATTATACATTATCTTGGGGAATTACACAACCCCATAAGGTTCAATTTCAAAACCATTATGCTTCATCGACTTTTCACTTTATGCAATAGTTCAAGAGTAGTTCAATATGCATACTTTTTATATTCAAAAGCCAATTTCACAAGATAGGGTTGAGGTCATAACCACTTCAATAGTCACAAGTTAGGGAAATCACAATCCCTTAGTTTATTCACCATGACTATGCATTAAATTGATTTTAAAATTGCCATTTAACCATAACCCATATAGGGACAAACACTTAACATCACATAAACAACAGTTATTCAAAACCCTCAACCTATCTTTCAAAACCAACATCAATACCATATGAAAACCATTTTAAAACATATGTTTTAAATAAATTAGAAAGTAGAGAAGAGTAACATGCCTGAAATATCAAAGATTATGGAGAGAATTCAACCCTTGATGCTCTCCTTGACCTACTTCTTAAAAATCCCAAGTATGGATGCTTGAGAGACTTGAGAGAGAAGAAAGAATGTTTGGAGTGTATTATTGATGAAAATAATCCCCTAAGTATGTTTATAGGTCATGGGTTATTATTTGGATAAAAGGGGAATGTCTAAAACATCCCCATTTAAAAGCTGGAAAATAACCGTCAGTCATGACGACTCGTCGCGACTCATTATAAATCATCTCCATGAGTCATTGAAAAGACAGTGTCACCTATTACACACACACTATTTAATATATTACTCATATAAAATAACTCATAATTAGACCCTTCGACTCGCAGGGTCCAGTCGTCGTTAGCACAAAAACTATTTAGGGTATTTACTGGACATCCTATGATTTGCACCCAACAAGTTGTAATGAGTCCTTACAAATTGTAGTGATCCACTCTTACTCAAAATAGAACTCAACTACACACATACTGTTTAAACCACGATTGGTTCCCTAGGCCATCAAGACTCCTTACGACTCATAAGGAGAGTCATAGTCAGGATAGTGAGGATAAAATTTTAGAAATTTTCAAGGACCAAAAACTCAAGGTGTTACACTTTAGTTATACCATGGCTTTTATAAAGAGTAAGAAATAAAGGATGACATGACTCTTAAACGATAGTTGAAGTGGGGTGGGACTTACAACTTTTGGAATCGACTTAAACAAATAAAGATTAACTCTTGCCCGAGTTTCTTTAACTGAGTGATTCAAAACTGTTTATTAGGTTGACCAAAATGCAGAGTAGGGTTGCCTACGTATCTTATCATAACAAGAATCAGGTCAAACATAGTTCAAGTAACTTGTTTTTTTTCTTGGATTTGATTTCCTTTCTTCTTTCTCCTCTTTGGGACTATTTCTGACTCTTTTTTTCTTGACACTCCTATCTCCTTTTTTGACTAACTTTTTCCTTACACTTGTTTGACTTTGTTATTTTTCTAGACACTTTTCTTTTTTTTTTGAACTTTTGCTGACTTAAACTTTATTCCAAAAGAGGGGTACGGAAGAAAAATTAGAACTAAAGCTCAAACAGGGTAACAAAGGATGAAACAATATTTGGATAGCAGAATAAAATGTCTTCATCATATCAATCCTTAAAATACAATTACAAACATGCAATATGAAAGTGGAAGATAAAGCTCACTTATACCATTTTTTCCATAATACTAACTTGAACTGAGTATGTGTGTTAACTCTTTTTCTGCACTTGTCAAACATACAACTCCATCGTTGTTGTACACACCTCACATTGGATTTCTTCATACTTTAGTGGAATAAATTTTTATTGTTTCTCTTGACATAGAGCTCGTCCATCCACTATTTAATCCAATTCAAAATATTTGGGATGTGTCTTTCAATTGACGACCAAGTTATTTTTGTAATTCTCAAAGTAATTACTTCAATCTATTCAAGTGAGGCTTCAACTCGATCACCAAATGTCTCAACACTCTACCTATTTTCTCAGATGCTCTTTTTCTAACTTTAATATTCTAATTCTAAGTTTCATGATTAAAATAGATTTTGAGATCTGAATGAAAATTCTACAAGCTTGTCATATCACTAGAACCAACATAAAATGTATTGTGCAAAGAATATAAACAAACAAAATAAAATAAAATGTAAAATGAACACTATATTTTTTTGAAAGTAAAGATAAAAGTGTTTGAACATACACGACAAAGAAACAAAATAAGATAGATCTCATACTATAACCCTGAAATAACTTGGATGACAGAAAAGAAAACAAAATAAACTACCAAAAATCCTTTCTAGTAAGGAGAGAAGTGACTTTCCATTTGCTAAGCTCAACATTTTAGCCATCGATTTGCACATCATCATGACTAAATCTTTCATCACTATTCATGTCTTGCACTATAATTGTTATCTTGAATCATCCTTTCTATTTCTCTTTTCGAAGCATGACAATCTTCAATACTGTGACCCTGAACATCAGAATGATATGTACATCATACATTAGGATTAAATTTCTTGAATGTGGGTCAGGAGTGTACCCATTAAGAGAAGTTATTATGCCTTATTATCTCAATTTATGAAACAAACTAGTATATGGTCCCTCAGTTGGTGTGAAACTATCCCTAGGTTTTTTTCTCTTTTTTATTATTTGACTTGGATTGAAAATCTATCCTATAAAGACTTTTATATGTTTGTGGAGTTAGAGGATGATTTTAAGGAGTTGGTGTACACTATTCTAGATAAGAATGGGGTTGAACATATGGTTGTGTGCTATTTACTGGATATGGATATGGGGGAATAGAGTATAATGGATTTTGGGAAGGATAGTAATGTTGGGAGTAATTATATAGAGCTTGAGTATAAGTCTGGGATTGAAACTGAGAGTAATGGTGATGTGATCTTTTTGAATATGTATGTTGCCCAGCTATAACACCAGCTACATCTTCCTTATTCTTCTTCCCTCCAATATTTTCTAAACTATTTAGAATTACCTGGGTAGTTTCTTTTAATGCTGCAAAATTCATAATACAACCAGTCTTAATCATATCCTCTATCATCTCCCCCATTTAAAGGACCTCAATAAATAGTTTGCATAATGTTGATAATAGGTGCTGAAAGTATGTTTCATCCTGTGCTTAAATAAACACATCCTTCATCGTACTTTCATTCATTAGTGGTTTCACCTTTGCAACTTGTTCACGCCATCCAATGGCATATTCTCTAAAACTTTCAACACTCTTCTTTGTCATGTTGGTCAAGGACTTTTCATTGAGGACCAAGTCAATATTGTATTAAAATTGATGTATAAATTTATTAGCCATATCATCCCAACTATTCCTCTTAACGATTATTTGATCAACAAACCATTCAGAGGCTAACTTGCTAGACTCTTTTTCGAAATAAGATATAATCATTTCTTGTCTTCCTTTAGCTCTTCTCAATTGATTGTAATAATTCCTCAAATATGTTACGGGATCCCCATGTCCATCATATTTCTGAAACTTTGGCCTCTTAAAGTCAAGGGGAAGATTAACATTTGGAAATATGCATAAGTCCTTAGATGAGACACTTTTGTACCCCCCAAGTCCTTGCAAGTTCTTCATAGCCAGTTTCAAAATTTTCACCTTTTCGACCATTTTTTCTTTTTCTTCTATCATAACAGGCTTCTCATTATTAAGAGGAAACTCAGTCGGTTGAGTTGTAACGCTCTGAGACTACCTTCTGGATGTCACATGGTGCATAGAACTACAAGTGATCCTAAGCTAACCTATGATACTGGCATGATTCATGAGCAACTAAATAGATACATAAAATCAAAGTAATAAGTGGAAGAGATTTCATTAGATGAACTTTTTAAATACCAAACTATTAAAAAACTTACAACACTAGTTATACAAAGAAAACTGAAACTAAATACATCAACTTTGACTGACTGTCTATGAAGTCTCTACTAATTCTACTATAGGTATCCGAGACATGACCCCCATCCATCATAATCAATACAACTGAAAAAAATATAATACTAGAACTAAAGTTGACTTGAGTCCTTAACTCAAGAGAACTCATCACCTGTAGGCTAGAAGTTATGTGTTGTCTGATCATGGTGTTGTGGGCTATAAATAGTACCTACATTATGAAATAATGTAGCCACACAGACATATATGTGGTCAGTACTTCTATAATATACTAAGTATGTGGGGGTGATGCAATAAGTAAAACTAAAATTGACCATACTTTCAAATCATGTATGCTAAGTATTAAAGGACTCACCTTGATCATGAATAAAATTGAAAGTTTAAATATCATAAAACATGAATAATAAAGTATAACCTGATAAGCTTAGTGAGTCATTACACTTAGTTTCTAAAATCTTTACTTTTATGGGAGATTCTTATAACCGACATAAACCATGTGAGCTATCATGAAGTCCAATATCTTACCCACGTTAGAGAGAGCTTCTCTACCCTTTCCATTGGAATAGAACCTTAACTTAAAGTGATCACTATACCTAGCTCAAGTGAGGTGAGGAGACACTCTCTGGCGAGGTCCCTTAAACCTATGAGGGCACGTAGTTTCTAGAAAATAAGATGTGTTAAACCCACATTTCCTTCTCGGTGCTAAATACAAATCCTAAAATATATACTTATATGCTCATAGAAATCCACCTTAAAATAGCATATGGGTTTGTAAACTGAAAACTAACTATACTTTTCTTACTTAAATCATATTCAAGAGGAAACTTGTGAATTTTGTGTCTTATATGAGATCATAAGATCAAACTGAAATTTAATAATGTAGCAATTCTTGTAAATTAAACTTATAAGCTTAAACTTCTTGTAAACTCAATAGCTTATGCTTGAACTTGAAATCATGCATTGTTTCATAGACACTTATATCAAAAATATCAAACTAAATGCTTAAATTGAAGTCTTTTATCAACTCATCAAACTTTATGTCAAAATAGTAAAAATCATCTCATAATAGCAATCATATAATTAAAAACATGAATAAAGGTAAGTTATTGCACAAACTAAACGTCCAATTATATAATAATGTCATAATTTCAAGAATGTGGAAATTGGGCATGAACCCTAATTAAAATCATATAAATTCAACTTTAAAATCAAAGTATTTGGGCACAATGATGAAATATTATCCTTTCTCAAACACTACGTACCTGATTACTTCTAGTTCTTGAATTGAAGTTTTGGTGATTTGGACTTGGAGATGAAAAATCCTAATTTCTTGCTTTGGGAGAAGAGAAAAATCACATGTTTAGTGAGTAATTTGGTGTTGTGTCGAGAATGAGAGATTTAGAGTTGTTTTGTCTTGTTATTCAACCTTAAAATAGCTTAAACAATGTAGTTATGGGATTAAACGAATAGGAAAAGACCAAAACACCTATAATACCCTGTATTTTGCATATTCTAGTTCTATTTATATAGAACTTGGTATAGCCTTGTGTATAGGTAATGGACGAGATTTGTTATGTAAGTATTGATGGTATGATGGAGTTCTATATACTTTTTGTACATTTTAGTGTGATGCAACCAAGTTAACATCAATACAACTATTTAAACTTGGGATCGTAAGCTAGTATTTTAATCTAAAGTTTGAAGTGACCAAGTGCATACAAGTTGCAAGTTATATTAAAAGGGTTAACGACTGAAAATGGAATAAAAAATTGAGTTGCTTGTTTGACTTAATTAAGCAAGTAGGTGAGTTACATACTTGAGCTATATTGACCAAGTTAGTGGACCCAAGGCTATGGATCAGATTTAGTCCTATGTTAATGTACATATTTGGACCTAACTTAAGTAAAAGAAAAGGAAATGAAGAAAAGGCCCAACACTTAAATCTGCCAAAGGCCTAAGTTGATTGAGCCCAAATAAGAATTTAAGCAAGTAGGTGCATCGCCTAATTTGACCTTTTGAGAAAATTGATATCCTTAAGTAGGTGCATCACCTATTTGGACCCTTTTGACCAATTTTGAAGTCAAAAGTGCAGCAAAATAGATGGTAAAAAATAGAGTCTTTATAAGGCCAAGTTTCTAGTCATTTCCTTCAATTCTAAGTCACAAAAAGTAATATATTTCATAAAGTTCTCCCTACTTCTCATTAAAATAGATAGGAGTTTCCCCAATTTTCCTTCTAGAGTTCTTGAAGAAATCATTACCTAGGTAAGTGAAAACAATTATGCTTTATCTTAATTCTCCCATAGAAGATTAGGAAAACATGTTATTCATTCTTAATTATAAGTCCATGGTAGAATATAAATTAAGCTAACTGCTCACTTTTTCTTTGCTATTAAGTGACTTCTCTTTTCTTCTTTGATTTAAAGTGTGAAGGAAAGTTTAAGTTCTTAAAGAGTTTGAATTAGAAGGATAACTTGCAGAAAATTTAGGTAAGGTGACTGGTCGATTTTGTCCTCCTTATATATGAATTTGGGAAAGAATTATAGATGTGTTGCTATTAAGAACTCAACAGATGATGAGTTCCATATTTGATTTCTATGATAAAAGGAATTTACGGATATTTTGTTAAATGTTTTGTGTGTATATGTTGGGGGGCTGCCAGGTTGTTGTTGGGGAAAGGTGTGATTAGGTCGTACTAAAATATAGAAAAAAGGTGTGGTGGTACACCACCGAATTAATTTTTGTATATATTTATTGCCCATGTTGTTTTATGTATCATTTGGAGGGTTTAATGAAGCCAAAGTTATTTCGGAGGATCTTATAAGAATATGTATGGTATATGGGTGTAATTGGGGGAGAAAGGGGTTAAAATAACACCCTTGATTGATAAACTAAGTCTTACTGCCCGGCTACTGATTTGGGCAAAGTTAAGTAGCCCAATGTGTTGGCTAGTTACTGATATTAGTTTTACCATATACTTTATTGTAGATAAACAATCCTAACGGCTGGAAGTTAAGTTGGGTTAATAGCGGAGTTATACAACCAGGTATGTAAGGCTACTCTATGTCGTATTCTTTGGGATAAAATCCAACACTTGTGGTACAAAGTAAGCTTCTAAAGCTCTCCCATAGTAAATAATACCTAGTGGCAGCACATGACCTCCCATCTAGCTAATAAACTTGTTCCCACTCCCTAATGTGCTAAAATACCTCACCAGATGCTTATTATCAAGTCTACATTTTTAAATTCACTAGCAAGTTTCAAGAGTTCTCCTTTAAGTCAAATAAATCTCATATGTTATTTTCAGCTCCTGAACATTTCATGCGTGTACAATTTGCTCCATAACTTTTTGTCATTGCATTAAGTGGTTATTTGCATGTCTCTTATTGGTAGATTATTGTTCAAATGTACCAAAATTTTATGACCTCCAAAGTAACAATCTCAAAGGCTAGATAAACTAAGTAATGCAAATCTTAATTGAATGGGTGGTAGCTCAGGGGTATAAGCCTAGCATGGGCTGATCCTGATACCTTTATATATGGGTCATTGCTCAGGGGCATAAGCCTAGAATAGGCCAATCCTAATGTTTATATATGGGTGGTAGATCAGGGGCATAAGCCTAGTATGGGTCAATCCCCATTTGTCTATTTACCACTAATCAGCTGGTCATTTGTATCATATGGATTACAAAGATTATAAAGTAAGAAAAGTAAAATGAAAAAAATAATGTAATGTACTTGACCCTACAAGTATGTATAAAGGTGGTCTACTATCACTATCTGTACACTTGTATCTGACTTTCATTGAGCTCCTATATTATATGTGGTTACTTTCTGCCTTATATATTCAATACATATTTTCATACTGATGCCCCTTATGGGGGACCTGCATTTTATGATGCAGGCACAGGTGCTTCAACTAATACACCTTCTCAGTAGGAGCCTAGGATATCCAACGGCTATTGGTGAGATCTATATTGATTCGGAGCTTTTTGATTTTATTTTATATATTTTTGTATTGTACAGATGTTAAGAGTATGGCGGGGGTTTGTCCCGACCTTAATTAAGTGTCTATGTATCTTTTAGAGGCTTTGTAGACCAATGTAAAGTTAAGCATGATAGTGTCTTATCTTTTAGATATTCTGGCCCCAAAGTCCAATTCTAGTATATATAGTTTTAGGCTTATCATTTATTTCTCATCAATGTATTATATCCATGCATGGAAAAACCTTTGGTTATTATAGTTACATGTATGATAAGTATAAGGTTATGAATTGGTTCTATCGGGCCTTCAAAGCTACGGGTACCTGTCCACCCCAATAGGATTCGAGGCATGACAAAAGTAGTATCAGAATAGGTCATCCTAGGGAATATACAAAGTCGTGTCTACATAGAGTCTTGCTTATGGGTGTGTTGTGCACCACATCTATAAACAGGAGGCTATGGGACATTTTGGGGTTGTCTCTTCTTCTTCATATCTTAAATCATGCAATAGATCCCATGTTGTAGGTGAAGTCATATTTAACTATTGAATCTTTTTTTCTTCTAATAGTAAAGATGTCAATTACAAGAAGGAGTAAGAATACAGGTAAGTGAGTAGACGCAGCTACCAAAGAAGGGACCAGCAAGTCACCACCTAGACAAGCTAATCAAAGTTAGGCTCAAGCTGAGTTTGTATCATAAACCTCTTCTACTCCTCCATCTCTAGAAGAGCTAAGAAGGGGGAGAACAACATCCTCAGAAACACCAATTAATGCTACTGAGCAAGATCTAAGGAATGTGGAGCAATTTCTATCTTGTATAGTTGTTGGACAAGCTCAAGGACAAAATATTCCAACCACGGGTTCTAGTGGTGCAAATAGGGTAGCTAGCCTATGAACTCAAGATTTTCTTAAGTTGAATCCTCCCACATTCACTGGATCAGATCTTAATGAATACCCACATGACTTTATTGATCAAATCCAAAGGGCTCTAGATGTCATTCATGTATAGGGTAAAGAGAGTTGATCTAGCTATATATAGATTCAAAGATGAGGTTATATTTTGGTATGAAGACAGGAAACGATCTAGGGGTATCGATGCACCTCGGCTACTTGGAAAGAGTTCAAAAAGGTATTTCTTGATCATTACCTTCCATTTGAGATTCGAGAGGCACGTGCGGATTAGTTCTTGAATCTTTACCAAGAAAATATGAGCGTGAGGGAGTACAGCCTCTGGTTTAACTATTTTTCTTGGTATGATCCTAATGTAGTAGCTACTATGGATGATAGACCTCATCAATATGTGGATACATTAGATCCATATTTGGTTAGAGATTGTACTATTTCTTCCTTGAACAAAGACATAAATATAGAGAGGATTCAAGCTTTTGCTCAAAAAATAGAGTATCAGAGGTAAAGAAAAAGAATATAAGAATTAGAAAGAGGGTATTCCAAGAGGTCCAGATCTACGTGGCAGTTTATGGAATCCTAAGAAGAGTTTAGGCCTTAGTTTTCTGATAAACCTCCTAGGCCATTATCTTCTTATTTTGTAGCTAATGTATATGAGTTAATTGATCTGAGTTCTACATTATCATATGTCATTCCATTGGTTGCTAAAAAGTTCAAAAGAATGACAGAATTACTAGTTAAGCAATTTCAAGTATCTACGCTGGTTGGTGAATCTATTATATCTCGGAGAGTGTATCAAAACTGTATAATAACTATTTGTGGTCATGATACAACCACTGTGGTCATTGTACCGACTAGGAAATGGTAGATTTTATTGTTATAATGGGTATGTCCCAATTGGATTCTTGTTATGCCACAGTAGATTTCCAAACTAAGAGGGTGTATTTCCATTTTCCAAGAGAGGCAGTCCTTGAATAGAGGGGTAATATTGGTGCACCAAGAGGTAAATTTATTTTTTATTTTGAGGTAAAAAGGATGATTTCCAAGGGTTACATATATCATCTAGTTAGAGTGACAGATACAGATGTGAAGCCACCAACTCTTCAAACTATTCCAATGGTAAATGAATTTCCCAATGTATTTCCTGAAGATCTTCCAGGTTTACCTCCAGAACGAGAAGTAGAGTTTGGTATTGATGTAATTCCAGGTACTTAACCAATCTCAATTCCTCCGTATAGAATGGACCTAGCAGAATTATGAGAGTTGAAAGAGAAATTAAAAGACTTGCTAGAGAAAGGATTCATAAGGCCTCGTATGTCCCCTTGGGGCACACCGGTGTTATTTGTGCATAAGAAAGATGGCTCATTGAGAATGTGTATTGACTACTGACAACTGAATAAGGTGACTATTAAGAATAAATATCCCCTTTCAAGAATTGATGATTTATTTGATCAGTTATAAGGTGCCAAGTGTTTCTCATAGATTAATTTGAGGTCGGATTACCACTAAGTGAGGATCAAAGAGAATGATATACCTAAGACAGTTTTTCGTACACGATATGGTCATGATGAGTTTCTGGTCATGTTCATTCGGTTAACTAATGCACTCGCAACTTTAATGGATTTAATGAATAGGGTGTTCAATCCATTCATAGATGTGTTCATGATAGACTTTATAGATGATATTCTAGTTTATTCGAGATCAAAAGAGGACCATGCCAATCATTTACGATAAGTGTTACTGATTTTTCGTGATTGTAAGTTATATGCAAAGTTCTCTAAATGTGAGTTTTGGTAAAAATATGTTGCATTCTTGGTTCATATTTTATCAAATGAAGGAATAAAGGTTGATACTTAAAAGATAAAAGATGTGAAGAAATGTCCAAGACCTATAACGCCTATAGAGATTCGTGGTTTCTTTGGGTTGGCAGGTTATTATAGGAGGTTTGTTGAAGGGTTTTCTTTAATTTTTGCACATTTAACAAAGCTAACACATAAAGCATCTAAGTTTCAATGGAATGATGCATGTCAAAGTAGTTTCCAAGATCTAAAGTATAAGTTGACTTCTACACCCATATTGGTACTTCCAGAAGACACAGAAGGGTATGTAGTACATTGTGATGCTTTTAGAATTGGCTTAGGATATGTGTTGATTCAACAGGGTAAAGTAATAGCATATGCCTCAATACAATTGCGGCCATATGAGAAAAATTATCCTACACATGATCTTGAGCTAGCAGTAGTTATATTTGCTTTAAAGATATGGTGCCATGACTTATATGTGATTAATGTTGAAATATATACTAACCATTAAAGATTGAAATATATCTTTAGCCATAAGGACCTAAATTTGAGGCAATGAATGTGTCTTGAACTATTAAAAGACTATGATGTTGATATCTGGTATCATTCGAGAAAAGCAAATATGGTAGCTGATGCATTAAGTCAAGAGGCTATGGTGGGAACTTATGGGAGCCTACGGAATGACAAGGGATGACTAAATATCTACACCAACTAACCAGTTTGGGGGTTCGCCTTCTTGAAACTCCAAATAAGGGGCTTATTGTGCATAATACGAAAGAATTTTCATTAGTAGCCGAAGTAAAAGAGAAGCAAAATCCAGATCCTATTCTATTATAGTTTAAGGAAAATGTATAATGTGGTATGAAAAAGGCATTTGAGTTTACACAAGAGGGAGTACTTCGGTGCCAAAACAGATTGTACGTGCCTAATATAGATGGGCTAAGAAAGAGGATTATGATAGAGGCATATCATTCAAGGTATTCCATCCATCCGGGGTCAACTAAAATGTATCATGATTTGAAAGGAGTGTATTGGTGGGGTTACATGAAGAAGAACATATCAGAATATGTAGCCGAGTGTTCGAATTGTCAAAGAGTTAAAGTAGAGCACCAAAAGCTCGGGGGCTATATGCAATTTATTGATATTTAAATCTAGAAGTGGTACATGATCAACCTAGATTTCATCAGTGGTTTGCCTCATACATCTCGAAGGTTCAATTCCATATAGGTAATAGTTGATAGACTTACCAAATCAGCACACTTCGTATCGATTAGGGCCACTTACACAGGTGAAGAGTACGCAAAATTGTATATCAAAGATCTAGTTCGGCTACCTAAAGTACTAATCTCTATTATATCGGATAGGGGAGCTCAATTTACTGTAAATTTTTGGAAGTCTTTCCAGAGAAATTTAGGAACACAAGTGAATCTAAGTACAGTTTTTCACCCAAAAATAGAAAGACAAGCAGAACGTACCATCCAAACACGTGAAGATATATATGATCTTGTGTATTAAACTTTAAAGATATTTGGGATGATCAGGTGCCTCATATAGACTTTGCCTATAGTAATAGCTATCATTAGAGTATTTAAATGACAATATATGAAGCTTTGTATGAAAGAAAGTACATATCACCAATTGGATGGTTTGAAGTGGGTGAAGCTACTTTATTTGGGCCAGATCTTGTTCATCAAGCTATGGAAAAGGTTATGGTTATTCAGCAGTGGTTGGAGACATCGCAAAGTTGACACAAATCATATGCCTATATTAGAAGAAGAGGGACAGAGTTTGCTATCAGAGATTTGATATTCTTGAAGGTGTCACCAATGAAAGGGGTAATGAGATTTGGTAAGAAAGGAAAATTAAGTCCACATTATATAGGCCCATATAAGATTATTCAAAGGTTTGGCCAAGTCGCATATGAGTTAGAGTTACCCTAATAGCTCTCAATATTCCACCCAGTGGTTCACGTCTCAATGCTTCAGAAGTGCATTGGAGATCCATGTCATATTACTCCTACTGAAGATGTACAAGTTATGAAAGATTTCTCCTATAAAGAAATACCTATTTCCATTCTAGATCAACAAGTTACGAAGTTAAGAAATAAGAAAATAACTTCTATAAAAGTACTTTGGAGGAACCAACAAGTAAAAGAGATCACATGAGAAGCTAAAGAAATGATGAAATCCAAGTACCCCCATTTATTCGAATACGAAGATAAAGTACAAGATGTTGAATTATAGGAATAACAAATAAGTATAATATAAGTACCGTGTGATAACAGGAATATTAACCTTAGGCTTGAGCTTGTTTAGGTTGGAAAGTTATGCTAACATTTGAGGACGAATGTTCCTAGGAGGGAGGATGTAACACCCCGTATTTTACATGCTCTGAATCTATTTATATGAAACAAGGTATAGCCTTATGTATAGGTAATGGACGAGTATTGTTATATGAGTATTGATGGTATCGTTGGCGTTCTAAATACTACTCATACATTTTAGTGTGATGTAATCAAGTTAACATCGATACAACTATTAAACTTGGGATCGTAATCTAGTATTTTAATCTATAGTTTGAAGTGACCAAGTGTATACAAGTTGCAAGTTAGATTAAAAGGTTTAAGGACTAAAAAGGGAATAAAATATTAAGGTTCTTCTTTAACTTAATAAAGCTAGTAGGTGAGTCACCTACTTGAGATATATGGACCAAGTTAATGGATCGGATTTGGTCCTATGTTAATGTACTTATTTGGGCCTAGCTTAAGTAAAAGGAAAGGAAATGAAGAAATGGTCCAACACTTAAATCTGCTAAAGTCCCAAGTTAATTTATCCCAAATAAGAATTTATGCAAGTAGGTACATCACCTACTTTGACCTTTTGAGAAGCTTGATCTCTATAAGTAGATGCATTACCTACTTAGACCCTTTTGACCAATTTTTAGGTCCAAAGTGCAGCTAATTAGATGGCCAAACATAGTTCCTTTCTTAGTCAAAGTTGTTGGTTATTTCCTTCAATTCTAAGTCACAAAAAGTACCACATTTCATAAAGTTCTCCCTACTTCTCTCTAAAACAGCTAGGAGTAGCCCCAATTCTCCTTCTAGGATTCTTAAAGAAACCCTCACCTAGGTATGTGAAAAAAATTATGGTTTAGCTTAATTATTCCATAGAATATTAGCAAAACATGCTATTCATGCTTAATTATAAGTCCATGGCAGAATATAAAGTAATCTAACTGCTGACTTTTTCTTTGTTATTAAGAGAATTCTCTTTTCTTCTTTGATTTAAAGTGTGAAGGAAAGTTCAAGTTCTTAAAGAGATTGAATTAGAAGCATAAGTTACAGAAAATTAAGGTAAGGTGACTGCTCTATTTTGTCCTCCTTATATATGAATTTGGGAAAGAATTATGGATGTGTTGTTATTAGAAATTCAATGAATGGTGACTTCCATATTTGATTTCTACAACAAAAGGGATTTGGGGCTATTTTGTGGACTATTTTATGTGTATATGTTGGGAGCTGCCACGTTGATATTGCGGAAAGGTTTGATTAATTCATATTAAAATATAAAATAAAGGTGTAGTGGTACACCAACGAATTAATTGTTGTATATGTTTATGGTCCATGCTTTTTTGTGTATTTTTTGGAGGGTGTAATGAAGCCAAAGATATTTTGGGGGATCTTATAAGAATATGTATGGTATGTGGGTATAATTGGAGGAGAAAAGGGTTAAAATAACACACTTGATTGATAGATGAGGGATTACTTCCTAGCTACTAATTTGGGAAAAGTTAAGTAGCCTAATGTGATGGCTAGTTACTGATAGTAGTTTTATCACATACTTTACTATAGATAAACAATCCTAAAGGCTAGAATTTATGTTTGGTTAATAGTGGAGTTATACAACTAGGTATGTAAGCCTACTCTATGTCGTATTCTTTGGCATGAAATCCAATACTTGTGCTACAAAGTCAGCTTCTAAAGCTCTCCCATAATAAATAATACTTAGTGGCAGCACATGACCTACAATCTAGCTAATGACCTTGTTCCCGTTCCCTAATATGTTAAAATATTCCACTACATTGTAACGCCCCGGTTTTCTAAACCGGATCACTACACGGTGCCTATGATCCCGAGGGACCACAAGCTAACCCATGACTGATATTTGTACCTGTATACTACAATATATGATGTAATAATGCGGAAAACATAAACAGTAGGCCATAAGGTTCAACTTCATAGAATATCTGACAAATCTTAGCACCCATATGGGGTAACAAATACCCAAAACAACTGAAATCTGAATCAAATCTGAGCTAAATCTGAAAGCCTCTAGATACTATCTGAATAAGGAGTTGAAGGAATATGTCTCCAACAAACTCCGTCTAGCAAAACTAAACTAAAATAATAAATGAAATAAATAATATGTCCTCGAATGGATGAGGACTCACTACAACTCTGCGACTGGAATGCTACTATAACTGTTGATCTGGAGCTCGTATCTGTAAACCTATGGTGTAATGTGAAATAAAGCACCATAGCGCAAATACGTCAGTACAACTAGGAGTACTGAGTATACGAGTTAGGTAGGCTAAATGCAAAAGGTTTTACATGCATGAACGATGCTAACTGACTGACTGATATGAACGTAAGAGTGCAAGCACGCATACGTAGTAACTAAGATCGTGATTACGTGATATCTAGATCTAAACATTAATGCATAATATACTGATATCTAGAATGAAAAATACTGAGATTCTGATAACATAGATGACTGTGTCTAACAGTCCTGAATCTAATAGAACTATCTGTGTTCCGTTCTGTAACTAAATTAACTATATCTGACCGTCCTGATATACTGAAATCTGAAGATCTATTTGAGTTCCTTTACTGAGACTAGGACTGAAATGGTGGGAGGTACTTTTTTGACCGACATTCCCCAATAATGCATATAGCTAAGTTAGGGTCTAATCTCTGCCCCGACTGGAAGGGTGTCAATACCGCGCCACTGGTAAGGACAGCTGTGAGTGACCCTTAGTTGGCAGGTACTCAAAATAAGAATGGTGGGAACCCTAAACGGATGGATTAAGCCACCTCATCAACCCTAATCTGACAAGTTAAGATTTCTCAACCTAGTCTGTCTACGTAGTTCTGGAACACAAGGATGATTACTAAGAATCACACCCTAAACTGGCAGGTGAGTTCCCAACCTTGGGTTCATTCGTTGCTAACTTCTACTCCCATCTGAAGAGACTAAACATGATTTAACTGACGGTACATGGACTGAGTAACTAACTTCCGTTGACTTATGGATTTGTGCTATTATTTGAGAATTAACTGAGATCATGAGATTTTCAAGGTTTCCTGAGTCACATGCTCGACTGAGTTCTATAGATTATGGATTGACTGAGATTATTGTGATAACATGACATGGCTATAGGCATAAAGCTATATTTTTCAGGTACAAGTACCCCCAGGACTCAATAGAAGGAAACTGACACACATGACTGACTTGATCGTAAGAGTAAAGTCCATAATTTGCCATATCATGAGTAGGGTATTTCACACTAAGAATAGTTCTCAACATCTTATACATGGAAGGGAAATTCATACAACATGTATATACTTGCATATCTTCAATAACTTGGTCAATTCATATCACAACAACAATGCATAGTACTCACATGGAATTCATGGTAAATCGTAAAGCATAGAGCATGGACTTATCATTCAAGCACTATTACATCATGGGACATGAATTCTGTCATCCTAGGCATATTATTAAACACTTTGCATGCATTCTTTCAGCTTAAGTTTGTTCATGAATTTCACCATATTAAGCCACATAAGGATCATGGGTTTCAACTAACAAACACATATACTTCATGAAAACACCTTTAGATATCATCTTGAAACTTAAACAATAATCATCAACATGTACATGCTCATATCACAACAAGACAATCACAAAATAATATTTAAAACATGGTTCTTGAGCTCTATGAACGAAATGGATCCATAGATGAACACTACGCATACCTGATTCAAGGTTCTTGATGTTTTTGAACTTGAAGGATTTTAAATCCTTTGATTTTTTGAAGAAGATTGGGTCTTTTTCTTGGAGATTAAATTTAGAGAGAAACCCTAGTTTTTGTTTGTGAAATAATAATGAGCAAAATGGCTAAATTTGGACTCATCTGGGTATATATAGGAGATTGGTAAGTGACCAAAACACCCTTGTTAAAATGGACTAGAAGTAAACTGAACATGGCGTGTGACGACCCGACTGACGGTCCATCAGGAACTTGACGGTCCATCATTTCGACCGTAATACATGGACCAGAAATGGGGTTCACTAGATAAGAGTTGATGTCCTGGATGACTGTCCATCAAAAATCTGACGGTCTGTCAACTCATCCTTCAATCCTTATCTAGAACGTGGCCTTACTTCCTTGGCTGTGATGGTCAAAGTGGCGGTCCGTCACTTGTTTGGTAGTCCGTCAACTTGGACGTCGCGCCTGGGCATTTCAATCAGTTCTGAGTAAAACATCCATAACTTCCTCGTATGGTATTGGATTTTGAAAAAATTGGTATCGTTAGAAAGATAACTCAATTTCTCACGTGATAGAAATTATAAATCTCATAAATACCATAGGTACAAAAATAGTTTTGTATTTCAAATCAAGTACTAGAATCCTTGAGATGATTTCTAGCTAGGAATAAGCACGGGTATTATAATATCTCCCCCTTGAGAACATTCGTCCTCAAATGAGATTGACTAAGAGGAAAAATAATAAATGAACATGAACTGAACATGAGTGAATGAGACATGAATTCATGATTGACATGCTAAATATACTGAACTCATGCTCATCTGATGAATGGCTAACTAGTACATGAATGTGTGACCGAGTGTTCTAATAAACTGAGTTTCTCAAGATGAGAATACATAGCTAATGTATGATTTTACAACTAAATTGATACATGAATGCATTACAGAGTATGAAATGGTAGTAGATACCACGTTTATAAAGGGGAACATAAATATGAAACGGAATAAGCTTAAGGAGAACTATTACCTTAAGCTTGATCTGAATCGGTGGAGAAGAGGTAAGGATACTTGGTATGCATATATGCTTCTTCTTCCCAAGTATCTCCCTCGACGGACTGATTTTTCCAAAGAACCTTAACTAGAGGGACCTCTTTTTTCCTCAATCAATGAGTCTGATAGTCTAAGATTTCGAATAGAATCTCTTCATAAGAGAGACTGTTCTGAACATCAATGCTCTGAATAGGGACTACAATTGCTAGGTCACCTACGCAATTCTTGAGCCAGGATACATGGAAGATCGGATGAACTAAGGCTAAATATGAAGGCAATTCGAGCTCATAAGCTACTTGCCTAAATGATTGAGAATCCTGAAGGAACCGACATAGCAGGGACTAAGTTTCCCTTTCTTGATGAACCTCTTCACTCTCTTCATAGGAGAGATCTTGATATATACATAGTCATTGACCTCGAACTCGAGATACTTTTTATGAACATCAGCATAAGACTTCTGTCGGCTCTGAGTAGCCTGGAGTCTCTCTCTGATCAACTGAACTTTCTCTAAGGCATCAAAAACCAAGTCAAGACCTATGACTGTGGCCTCACTAACTTCAAACCAACCAATTGGAGATCTACACCTCTTTCCATAGAGAGCTTTGAATGGAGACATTTTAATACTGGAATGATAGCTATTGTTGTATTCAAACTCAATTAAAGGCAAGTGGTCATCCCAACTTCACTTAAAATCAATTGCACACACCCTTAGCATATCTTCAAGAGTCTGAATGGTTCTTTCTGCTTGACCATCTGTCTGAGGATGAAAATTTGTACTAAGATGGACTTGGGTACCAAGACCCTTTTGGAACGTTTTCCAGAAGTGAGAGGTGAATTGAGTACCTCTGTCTGAAATTATAGATAATGGAACACCGTGTAATCTGACTAACTCCATGATATAGAGTTTAGTGTAATCCTCGGCTGAATAAAAGGTATCAACTAGAAGGAAATAAGCTAACTTGGTCATCCTGTCTACAATAACCCAAACTGAATCGTGTTGATGACGAGTTTGAGGCAAACCCATCACGAAGTCCATGTTTACTTCTTCCCACTTCTAAGTAGGAATGGTGAACTCCTGCATGGGTCCACTAGGCTTCTAATGCTCTATCTTAACTTGCTGACATGTAGTACACTTAGCCACAAATTCTACAATATCTCTCTTTATCCCACTTCACCAATAGATTTCCCGCAAGTCGCGGTACATCTTAGTGTCCCCTGATTAAATAGAGTATCGTGCACCATGCACTTCTGCAAGAATCTGCTTCTCTAAGTCATCTACACCTAGAACGCACAGATGACCCTGACAACGAAAAACCCCATCTACCCCTTGGGATAAAACCTCTACTCTCTAATTCTGAACTGACTCTTTTAGCTTGAAAAGGCTAGGATCTCATTCTTAGTTTTATTTCACCTCAGAAACTAGAGATGACTCTGAACTACTCTGAACACATACACCACCCTCCAAAGAATTGACTAAGAAAACAGCTAGTCTGGCGAGCTGATGGATTTCATGAGCAATATTCTTCTTATTGTCCTCGACGTGACAAATACTACCCATAGAGAGTCTACTGAGAGCGTCGTCCATAACGTTAGCCTTGCCCGGATGGTAAAGGACACTCATGTCATAATCTTTCAAAATCTCTAACCACCTTCTCTGATGAAGATTAAGATTTTTCTGAGAAAATACATACTGGAGACTCTTATGATCCGTGAAGACATATACATGAACTCCGTATAGATAATGCCTCCAAATCTTTAAGGTAAATACTACGGCTGCTAACTCAAGATCATGAGTAGGATAATTCTTCTCATGGGGCTTTAACTGTCTGGAGGCGTAGGCTATGACCTTCACAACCTAAACCTACTTTGGATGTATCACAATATACCACGAACCCATCTGAACCATCTGGAAGAGCTAGAATTGAAGCTAAGGTGAGTCGGGTCTTTAACTCTTGAAAACTCTTCTCATAAGGATCTGACCACTGAAACTTGACCTTCTTCTGAGTCAATATGTACATGGGGGATGCAATAGAAGAAAATCCCTTGACAACCATCTGTAATAGCTAGCCAATACCAAGAAACTCCTGATATCTAATGGAGAGACAGGGCGAGGCCAAGTTCTTAACACTTCGGTCTTCTAAGGATCTACTCTAATGCCATCATCGAAAACTATATGGCCAAGGAATGCTACTGATCTTAGACAAAACTCGCACTTACTGAATTTGGTGAATAGCTGGTGATCTTTGAGAGTCTGAAGAACAATCCTGAGATGGTCTGAATTATCACACTCTGTGCGGGAATAGACCAGGATATCATCTATGTAGACTATGACAAACATATCCAAGTACTGCTTGAACACATGGTTCATCGAGTGCATGAAATAGGCTAGGGCATTGGTAAGACCAAAGGACATAACTAGAAACTGAAAGTGACCATACCGAGTACGAAAAGTTGTCTTCGGGATGTCACATTGTATAACTCTAAACTGATGGTAGCTTGATCTGAGGTCTATTTTGGAGAAATAACTGGCACCCTGAAGTTGGTCAAAAAATTCATTTATTCTAGGAAGAGGATACTTGTTCTTGACCGTAACTTTGTTGAGCTGACGGTAATCAATACACATCCTAAGAGAACCATCTTTCTTGAGCACGAATAAGACTGATGCACCCCATGGGGATACAGTGGTCCTGATGAATCCCTTATCTAAGAGATCCTTCAACTGAAGTTTCAGTTCCTTGAGTTCTCCTGGTGCCATTCTGTATGGAGGAATAGAAATAGGCCGAGTATCTGGAATAAGGTTAATGCCAAAGTCTATTTCCCTTTCGGGAGGAATGCCTGGAAGATCTTTGGGAAACACATCTGAATACTCATTTACAACTGGTATTGATTCAAGACTAGGAGATTCAGAAATGGAATCTTTAATATGCACGAGATGATACACACACCCCTTAGAAATTATTTTCCTTGACCGAAGGTAGGAAAAAAGTTGACCCCTAAAATATGAAGTACTACCCTTCCACTCTAGGACAGGATTATTTGAGAACTGAAACTGAACTACCCTAGTTCTGCAGTCAACTCTGGCATAGCAGGAATGAAGCTAATCCATATCGGGAATGACATCAAAATCAGTCATCTCTAACTTAACTAAATTTGTTGACGTTGTTTTCTGAAATATCATAATCGGGAAGTTACTGTATACCCGCTGAGCTATAATAGTTCTACCCACTGGGGTAGAGACTGAAAAGGGCTCTGCTAAAATTTTGGGACTAATTCCAAAATCGCGTGTTATATAAGGAGTAACAAAAGACAAGGATGCACCTGGATCTAGCAAAGCGTAAACATGAATATGGAAAATATGTAACGTACCAGTAACGACATCAGGAGAATTTTCCTGATCCTATCAGGTCTAAAGAGCATAGAGTCTGTTTAGGCGTTGCCCACTAGTAGCACTGGAAGTAGCACTCTACTGATTTGGACGACCGAACTGGGTTGTGGAGAGATTCTGCTGACGTTATAGACCTGACTTCAGACACTTTCTAATACTATTTCCTGGCTTGCCACAACTAAAACAAACATCGCTACCATCTCTACAGGTAACCTTGTAGTTCTTACCACAAGTCTGACACGGGGGATTAGTTCGGGCATTACTGACACTGCCCTAAGACTTAGAGACTGTTGCTCGATCTTTGTTGCCGTCTTTGAATTTTGGTACTGGGGCACTGACAGAGGAAGGATCTGGAATTACTGGATTAGGAAAAAATTGCAAACGGTTTCCTCCTTCTGATTTTGGTTGAGCAAAATTAAAACTGTCTGACCTTGCTCTCTTGTTCTGCCTCTCCCTAGTCCTAATTTTCTTCTCCTCTATTTGTTGAGCATGAGTCATGAGCCTGGCTAAAGTCATATCACTGTTCATCATCGCAAACCTATACTCATTTACCATGCTATCATTCACCCCTAACACGAACTTGCTCATCTTAGCCCTGTTGTCTGCAACCACATGAGGGTCATATCTGACTAGCTGAGTAAATCTGAGAGAATACTCCTTAACTATCATATTTCCCTTCCTGATGTTGATGAACTCTAGAACTTTTGCCTCCCTCAGCTCTTGGGGAAAGAATTTGTCTAAGAAAGTGATGTCAAATTTCTCCTACTCTATAGGACCTGCATACTCTAACCTCTTGGACTTCCACTGTTTGTACCAAGTGTAAGTAACATCCTGTAACTGGTATGTGGCTAACTCGGCACTCTGACAAGAAGTAACTCCTACAATGTCTATTACCTTGTATACTTGGTCAATGAATTCCTAAGGGTCTTCATCAGACTTAGACCCAAGAAAAGATGGAGGGTTCATTCGGGTGAAGTCCCGAATCCTAGTTGCGGCTGAGTTGGCCACTAGATTGGCCAAAATAACTGGTGGCTATACATTTTAGGCATCCACGTAAGTGTGGTGAATACGTCCCTAAAATCTACATGAGAAACATGTTCGCCCAAAGGATCTTTGGGCTAAGGAGCTGGCTGGTTTCTTCTCTTTGGAGGCATATTCTGAAATAAGAGAAAAATGGATTAGACTTAGAGTTTAACTTGAGGTTATGCTCACTACCACGATATGAATACCGAAAGAAGGGAAACTCTTCCTAAAACATCTTATAGCCTCTTGCACATAAATATGGCACGCAACACACCCATGCACAAGAATCTACTAGATGCGGCTTTAAGAATTCCTAGGAATCTATTGAACCTTAGGCTCTGATACCAAGTTTGTAACACCCCAATTTTCTGAACAAGATCTCTACACGGTGCCCATGATCCCTAGGGACCACAAGCTAACCCATGACTAATATATGTACCTGTATACTGCAATATATAATGTAATAATATGGAAAACATGAACAATAGGCCATAAGGTTCAACTGCATAGAATATCTAACAAATCTTAACATACATATGGGGTAACGAATACCCAAAACAACTGAAATCTAAATTAAATCTGAGCTAAATCTAAAAGCCTCTAGATACTATCTGAATAAGGAGTTGAAGGAACATGTCTCCAACTAACTCCATCTAGCATAACTGAATTGAAATAATAAATAAACTAAATAATATGTCCTCGATTGGATGAGGACTCACTGCAACTATGCGACTGGAATGCTACTACAACTGCTCATCTGGAGCTCATATATGTGAACCTATGGTGTAACATGAAAGAAATCACCATAGCGCAAATGCATCAGTAACTCTGAGAGTACTGAGCATATGAGTGAGGTAGGATAAATGCAAAAAGGTTTACATGCATGAACGATGCTAACTGACTGACTGATATGAATGTAAGAGTGCAAACATGCATACGTAGTAACTGAGATCATGATTACATGATATCTATATTTGAACACTAATGCATGATCTACTGATATCTAGCATGACAAATACTGAGATTCTGATAACATAGATGACTGTGTCTGACAGTCCTGAATCTAATAAAACTATTTATGTTTCGTTCTGTAACTGAATTGCCTGTATCTGACCATCCTGATATACTAAAATCTTAAGAACTATCTGAGTTCTTTTACTGATACTAAGACTGAAACTACGGGAGGTAGTTGTTTGATCCACATTCCCTAATAATGCATATAGTTAAGTTGGGGTCCAATCTCTACCCCAACTAGAAGGGTGTCAATACCGCGCCACTAGTAAGGACAGCTGTGAGTGACCCTTAGATGGAAGGTACTTAAAATAAGAATGGTGGGAACCCTAAACTGACAGATTAATCCACCTCATCTACCCTAATATGACAGGTTAAGATGTCTCAACCTACGTTGGCTACGTAGTTCTGGAACACAAGGATTATTACTAAGAATCACACCCTAAACTGGCAGGTGAGTTCCCATCGTTTGGTTCACTCGATGCTAACTTCTACTCCCATCTGAAGAGAATGAATGTGATTTAACTAACGGTACATGGACTAAGTAACTGACATCCGTTGACTGGCGGATTAGTGCTACTATTTGAGAATAAACTGAGATCATGAGATTTCCAAGGTTTCCTGAGTCACATGCCCGACTGAGTTCTATAAATCATGGATTGATTGAGATTATAGTGATAACATGAAATAGCTCTAGGCATACAACTATATTTTTTAGGTACAAGTACCCCTAGGACTCAATGGAAGGAAACTGACATACATGACTGACTTGATCATAAGAGTACCGTCCATAATTTACCATATCATGAGTAGGGGATTTCACATTAAGCATAGTTCTCAACATCTTATACATGGAAGGGAAATTCATACAACATGTATATACTTGCATAGCTTCAATATCATGGTCAATCCATATCACAATAACAACGCATAGCACTCATATTGAATTCATGGGAAATCGTAAAGCATAGAGAATGGACTTGTCATTCAAGCACTATTAAATCATGGGAAATGAATTCTATAATCCTAGGAATATTATCAAACACTTTGAATGCATTCTTTTAGCTTAAGTGTATTCACAAATTTCACCATATTAAGCCACATAAGGATCATGGGTTCAACTAAAAAACATATATACTTCATGAAAACACCTTTAGATATCATCTTGAAACTTAAACAACAATCATCAACATGTACATGCTCATATCACAAAAAGACAATCACAAAATAATAAATAAAACATGGTTCTTGAGCTCTATGAACAAAATGGATCCATAGATGAACACTACGCATACCTGACTCAAGGTTCTTGATGTTTTTGAACTTTAAGGATTTGAAATCCTTTGATTTTTTTAAAAAGATTGGGTCTTGTTCTTGGAGATTAAATTTAGAGAGAAACCCTAGTTTTTGTTTGTGAAATAATAATGAGAAAAATGGCTTAATTCGGACTCATCTGGGTATATCTAGGCGAGTGGTAAGTGACCAAAATACCCCTATTAAAATGGCCTGGAATTAAACTAAACATGGAGTGTGACGACCTGACTGACGGTCTTTTAGGAACTTGACGGTCCGTCATTTCGACCGTCATATGTGGACCAGAAATGGGATTCACTGGATAAGAGTTGATGGTCTGGATGATGGTCCGTCAAAAATCTAATGGTCCGTCAACTCTTCCATCGATCCTTATCCAAAACGTGGCCTTACTTCCTTGTCTGTGATGGTCAAAGTGGCGGTCCGTCAACTTGGACGTCGCACCTGGGCGTTTCGGTCAGTTCTGAGTAAAACATCCATAACTTCCTCGCCTGGTGTCGGATTTGGACAAAATTGGTATCGTTAGAAAGCTAACTTAATTTCCCACATGATAGAAAGTAAAAATCTCATAAATACCACAGGTACAAAAATAGATTTGTATTTCAAAGCAAGTACTAGCATCCTTGAGATGATTTATAGCTAGGAATAAGCACGGGTATTACATACATGCTTATTATCAAGTCTACATTTTTACATTCACTAACAAGTATCAAAATTTTTCCTTTAATTCAAACAAGACTCGTATGTTATTTTCAGCTACTGAATATTTCATCTGTGTACACTCTGCTCCATACCTCTTTGTCATTGCATTAAGTGCTTATTTACGTGTCTCTTATTGGTAGATTATTTTTCAAAGGTACTAAAATGTTATGACAACTAAAGTAACAATCTCAAAGGCTAAATAAACTATGTAATACAAGTCTTAACTGAACGGGTGTCATCTCAGGGGCATAAGCCTAGCATGGGTCGATCCTAATACCTTTATATGTGGGTGGAAGCTCAGGAAAAGAAGACTAGCATGAGCCAATCCCAATGTTTATATATGGGTGGAAGCTCAGGGTGTAAGCCTACCATGGGCTGATCCTAATTTTTGTATTTACCATTGATCAGTTGGTCATTATAAAGTAAAAAAAAAGTAAAATGAAGAAAATAATGTAATGTTCCTGACCCTACAAGTATATATAAAGGTGGTTGTAAGACACCGCATTTTCGGGCTAGCCTTTGAAACATCGTTCCTATATGTCTAAGATATAATCCAAATTATTCCATGTCAATATAAGTTTCATGATCTTTATCCTCGTATTTTGTAAGACCCCACAAAATTCTTAGCTTAATTCAGTCCTTTAATCTTGTTAAGGGGTCCTAGACTTAGAAAATTTTAGTAAAGTATTTAGACTTAGTGTTATTTTATCTTTCAAAAGTTGGAAATCTTATTTATTGACCTTCACATCCCTTAAATGTTGATATCAAGGTTGATTCATGATTAGGAATGTCCATAGGTGTTTCCGAACAAGTTTTGGATTTTTTGGACTTCGTTTGAGGCTCCTTTGGAATACTAAAATAGTGGATCAATGCAATCTTGGTGCTCCGCTTTGATTATCGCATTGATGGATGTTTTACCCAGCTCCCAGCATCAATTTCCAGATAGTCAACAAGGACACAACGCGACGTATTGGCTATCGCGTCAATGCCAACGATGTGGTGTGTCGGTCTACGCGTCGATGGTACAGTTTAAAGTCATTAAAAGACTGAATCCTTGGGGGTATTTAGATATTTTTCCCTCAACCTTCAACCCCCAAAAGAAAAAATTAATCATCTTAGGGAGCAAATAAACTCATTTTTTTCTCAAATTTGCTCAAGAAAAAAATCCTAGAAACTTCAATATCAAATCAAGAACTCAAAGTTACACCATTAACTTTCAGAAATTCAGGAACTAAGGTATGTGAAGTGTTCATCCAAGGGTAACTTCCACCCTTGGAGTCCAAGGAACTATTTTTAAACTTCAAGTTTATGAATTTTATGAATTCCATGTTAGTTTGATTATGTTCATGCTTATAATGATTAATTGGGATTCTAATCCATGTTTTATGATATATTTCATGTGGGGTTAATTTCTATGTATGTAATATCATGAGGATTCATGTAAAACCCTTGAAATTGTCAATGGGGATTTGACTTATGATGTCTACTTGTTGTTTAGTGTTATGTGCATATGTATGCTTACCAAGTGTTTGATGAATTGTCCATGTGAGTTGAATAATGAAACTATAGCATGCTAACATGTACTCTCCATTCATTTACAATTTAGTGCATTACAATTGTTTGAGTAAATGTCTCTATGAACAAACTATGGACTAGTATACATTGTTATGACTTTTACGACTATGTTATGCTCTACTTTTCATGCTATCGAGTCCTGGGGGAATTTATACCCAACAATTTATCAATTTACCTAGAGCCAGTGTCAGTTACAGAATAATATAAGTCATGTTACGATCATTAGTACTCTCAGTCAGTTACAGGACTTAGGAAAATTCAGCAGTACTCAGTAATCAGTCTCAGTTTAGTATTCAGTTCAGAACACAGTAGTATCCAGTTCAGAACTTAGTAAACTCAGTCAGTTGACATAATTAAGTTAGTAATCAGTTCAGTACTCAGAGAACTTAGAATTACTCCAGTTCAGTTCAGTAAAATTAGCTCAGTTAAGTTATACAAAATGATCAGTAAGCAGTTCAGTCCAGCCTAGTACAGTCAAGAATTCAGTCCAGTGTTTATTCTGTTGGGAGTAGGATTCAGCACCGAGTGAACCCAAGGATGGGGAATCACCTGCCAGTAGAGGGTGAAATCCTTAGGAGCAATCCTTGCTTCCAAAACTACGTAGCTAGCGTAGGTTGAGATATCTCCCTATGAGACTAGGGTCGATATATCTCATTTGAGTTTTCCTACCAGCGAGGGTTGACGAAAGAGCTTCCTATCAGAGAGGGCTAACTCACAGCTTGTCCTTACCCATGGCACAGTATTGAAACCCTTCCAACTGGGGTTACAGGTTAGACCCCAATCAGTTTAGAGAGGGTCATATCAGTTAGATGATTACCTCCTATAGTCTCAGTCTCAGAATAGAACTCATTTCAGTTCTACAGATTCTAGACTATCAGACATAGTCACTTAGCTTAGTACAAAACTTAGTATAGTTCCACAGTATTCAGAACTATCAGAAACAGTCATTCAAATAATTAGTAATACAGTATTCGTAAACTTAGATACCGGTTATTAGTATTCAGATTCAGTACTCAGTATTACCACAATCTCAGTTACAGTTAATATATTTATACATATACTCTTACTCATTCATACTCATGTTATTTGTTTATTATTGTGCATGCATATGAACCCATGCATTTTAGCCTAACTCACTGAGCATACCGGTATATTCAAAGTACTGATGCATGTTTTTCTTTGTGCTATGATGTCTTAAATAATAGGTTCAGATGTACTGGCTCTAGAGCACCCTTAGCAGTTCAGATTCTCAGCTTTCAGAGTAGTGGTGAGTCCTCATAGTTCAAGTATATGCTTATTATTTACAGTACTTCAATTTTATTTAGTAGACGAAGTTAGTTATGGGCTTGTCCCATCAACTACATAGTTTAGACAGTTAGAGGCTTTTCAGACTAGAGTATTTTCTGACAGTTGTTCAGTTTTTTAGTACTTATATTCAGTTTTGGTATTTTGATACTACATTCAGATTTACTTACAGATTTAAATCTTATGGAGTATGTTTTGCCTATTTCCGTAATCATTATAGTATTTATTACACAGTTATTATAGCAGGTACCAGACATGGGTTAGCTTGTGGTCCTTCAGGATTATGAGCACCGTGTAGAATCTAGGATACAGACTCGGGGAGTTACAAACTTGGTATCAGAGCCGAAGGTTAAACAGAGTCCTAGGAAGTTTGGAAGCCACATTTAGTAGAGTATTGTGCATGGGTGTGTTGCGCACCATACTTATCGATAGTAGGCTACAAGATGTTTTAGGAATAGTTTCCCTTCTTTCAGTATTCATGTCGTACGAGTAAGCATGAGCTCCAGTTACACTCTCTTTCTAATCCTAGCTTCTATTTTATTTATAGAATATGCCTCCAAAGAGGACTCAAGGAAGAGGAAGAGGAGACTAGTCAGCCCCTCATCCTGTCCATCCAGATCCTTTGGGTGAGCATGTCTTCCACATGGAGTTCAAAGTATCCTTCACCACCCTAGCTCATTTTGTAGTAGCCTAGCATGAATGTCCAGCTGCGGTTTTGGCTAACCCAGTGGCCAATACTACTGCTTCCAGGATTCGGGACTTTACCCAAATAAATCCTCCTCTATTCTCAGGTTCTAAGTTTGAAGAGGATCCACAGGAGTTCCTCGATTAAGTTCATAAAGTCACGGATATCATGGGGGTGACTGTTGTTGAGAGCACTGAGTTAGTCTCCTAACAGCTATAAGATGTAGCCCATACGTGGTTTAAGTAGTGAAAGGTAGACAGGGGTGTAGATGTAGAGCCCATAGAATGGGAAGTATTTGCTACGGCCTTCTTAGATAAATTATTTCCCTTAGAGCTGAAAGAAGCCAAGGTGTTAGAGTTCATCAATCTCAAGCAAGGCAGTATGAGTGTGAAATATTATTCCCTCAAGTTTACTCAGTTAGCCAGGTATGCTCCCCATGTAGTAGTAGATAATAGATCCAGAATGAGCAAGTTTGTTTCTGGGGTATCGGGTAGAGTGGTTAAGGATGGCGGGACTGCGATGTTGATTAGGGAGATGGACATATCTAGGCTTATAGTTCATGCTCAACAGATTGAGGAACAGAAACTTAAGAAGAATGAGAGAGAGAATAAGAGAGACAGAATGGGTAGCTTTAGTTTTGCCTAGCCCAGTTCCATCTTCAGCTAGTACACCAGGACCAAGGTTCAGGAATAACAGTCATAATAGGGTGACAGGATCCAAAACCCAGAGTAGTGCAAGCGGTGTTCGTACTAATCCGCTTTGCGAGGAATGTGGTAAGAATCATAAGGGTATGTGTATATACGACAGTGATGCGTATTTTGAATATGGTGAGTATTGTCATAGAGTCTGAGACTGTCCTAAGGATGGTCTACAAAGTCAGCACAGTCATCTTTTATCTTAGTTCAGTCGCTCGAATCAGCAAGGTACCACTTCCAGTGTTGCCAGTGGGTAGTGCCCAAATAGGCTTTATGCACTTCAGCCCAGGCAAGATCAGGAAAGTTCCCTTAATACAGTCACTAGTATGTTATAGACCTCCCATTTACATGTATATGTCTCATTAGATCCAGGAGTTTCTCTGTCGTTTGTAACTCCTTGTATAGCAGTTAACTTTAAGGTCAGACTAGATATTAATAAAACCTTTCTCAACCTCTACCCTAGTGGGTCAGTCTATCATAGCTCGGTGGGTATACAGGAACTGTCCGGTTATGATATCTCAGAAAGTTAGGCTTCCATACTTCAGTAGTAATATTAGTATGTGCAAAAAAGTAATGGGTGGGAATATTTGCTAACCCGTTTTTACCTCAGTTTAAAGCTTGTACTTCAATCATCACAATACCTATGCATGTTTTACGTCTTATCTCTATGAACACATCTTATATTCACACACTTTCTATAGAGTTGTGTGCATTTCCAGTTCCTAGTATGAGGAACTCCAGTTCACTCAGCAGTACGAATTATATTTCGTGAAATCATGAACTCCCAACTCAAGTCTTACAGCTTATGACTTCTGCACTCATGCCTTACATTATGTCTAGTCCCAATTACCGTATCAATCATAGTCTTAGCTATAGTCTTATTTATAGTGTTAGTCACAGTCCCAATCTCAGTTAAGCAATCAGATCAGAAACTCAATTTAGTTTCAGGTTTTTTTGACCATAGCATACAGTTATCAGTTATTCAGTTATCAGTATTTCAGTACCTCAATTTATAGAATATTTCAAAATCATGTTATATTCTTGGTCTTGCATTCTCAAATAATACAGTTTTTTTGTTCCCAAATTTATGCTCAATTATCTTATGTTACTCAGTCAGTCCTTACCTTATATGTAAAATACTCTACAGTTTCAGTCCCACTATTCAGACTAAGTACAGTTCAGTCTTACATGCCCAGTATTCAGCTATCAATCATCCAGTTAATCAGATAAGTTAGTATGCTTATGCATTCATGCGTAGCGCCCATGTGAATATTTTTCAGTAATCCCAGGTGAAGTTTCATACTAAGGTGGAGAGTAGAGTTGAGAATAAGTTTTTAGCATGAGTTAGTCCATAAATCCAGTAATTCAGTATTAGCGGTCAGACAGATAAGTTCGTGTGGTGTGGTTTCCACCTTTCCATCTAGTCCCGCTGTCCGAATATCTCATGAATTAAACTATTCCAAGATGGAGAAATTAGGTAGTGTATGTTCATCTCAGTTCATGTATCATGTCTCAACTTCAGTTCCCAGATATTCAGTCACGATTCAGTTCATAGGTGCCTTGTGCATCGCCCTAGTTTTCCTCAGTATCTCAGCCAAGTCAGCATTATTCAAGGGACATAAGGTCCTAAGAGGGACATGCACTATAACCCCGAGCTTTTATGTCCTAAACCTCTCAGTTCTCTTTACGTAACGAATCTAGTTTGGAGTAGCGAGTACTCATAAGTTGACCCTCAAAGTTCCAATCTAAGTTGTAAGCCACACATTCAAGAGGCTCAGTTCAGTGCACGATATTCAATTCATGTACCATATTCTAGTCTCAGTCATGTCCTCATGTTTCCGTTCATCCGCACTCCGAAAATGATCTTGAGTTCATCGGTATTTTTTCAGTTTATGTAATAGTTTTCCTTGAACTCATTAAGTTTCATGTTTAAATTTCAGTTACAAACTTGGTATCAGTTACCATTGCACAATCAGTCATGTCTTCATGAGTCAGTTCAGTCATGCATTCATGAATCAGATATACATTTCCAGTATGAGAAAACCAGCTTATCAATATTCCCAGTTATGCATTCATGAATCATGTTCAGCTATGTCCTCATGCATAAAATATGCATGTTTAGTATGAAATTCAGTATGTCAGTAATGACAATCAGATAATTATGTTTCAGATGTTCAAGTTTAGTAAGTAAGTTCATTCTACCAGTATTCTCCGCTTAGTCAGTCTCATTCGAGGACAAATATTTCCAAGGGGCAGATAATGTAAGACCCCGCAAAATTCTTTGCTTAATTTAGTCCTTTAAGCTTGTTGAGGGGTCCTAAACTTAGAAAATTCTAGCTAAGTATTCAGACTTAGTGTTATTTTAGTCTTTGAAAGTTGGAAATCTTATTTCGCGACCTTTATATCCCTTAAATGTTGATATCTAGGTTGATTCATGGTCAATAATGTCCATAGGTGTTTTCATACAAGTTTTGGATTTTTCGGACATTGTTTGAAGCTTCTTTGGAATCCTAAATTAATGGATCAATACGATCTAGGCATGTCGCATCGACTATCATATTGATGGATGTCTTCCCCAGCTCTCAGCGTCAATTTCTAGTGAGTCAATGCAGACTCAACGCGATGCATTGGTTATTGCATCGATGCCAATGACGCAGCATGTCGGTATGCACGTTGATGGTACAATTTTCAATCATTAAAATACCGCATCCTTGGGGGTATTTAGGTCTTTTTCCCTTAACCTTCATCCCCTAAAACACAAAATTAATCATCTTAGGGATCAAATAAACTCATTCTTTCTCATATTTGCTCAAGAAAAAAACCTAGAAACTTCAATTTCAAATCAAAAACTCAAGGTTACACCATTAACTTTCAAAAATTCAGGCACTAAGGTATGTGAAGTGTTCATCCAAGGGTCCCTTCCACCCTTGGAGTCCAAGGAACTATTTCTAAACTTCAAGTTTATGAATTTCATGAATTCCATGTTGGGTTTGATTATGTTCATGTTTATAATGATTAATTGGGATTCTAATTCATGATTGATATGTATGTAATATCATGAGGATTCATGTAAAACCATTGAAATTGTCAATGGGGATTTGACTTATGATGTCTACTTGTTGTTTAGTGTTATGTGCATATATATGCTCACCAAGTGTTTGATGAATTTTCCATGTGAGTTGAATAATGAAATTATATCATGCTAACATGTATTCTCCATTCATGTACAAGTTAATGCATTACAAGTGTTTGAGCAAATGACTCTATGAACGAACTATGGACTAGTATGCATTGTTATGACTTTTAAGACTATGCTATGCTTTACTTTTCATGCTATCGAGTCCTGGGGGTATTTATACCCAACAATTTAGCTATTTACCTAGAGCTAGTGTTAGCTATTGAATAATCTAAGTCATGTTACGATCAGTAGTACTCTCAGTCAGTTATAGGACTTAGGAAAATTCAGCAGTACTCAGTAATCAGTCTCAATTCAGTATTCAGTTTAGAACACAATAGTATCTAGTTCAGAACTTAGTAAATTCACTCAGTTAGTAATCAGTCCAGTTCCGTTCAGTAAAATCAGGTCAATTCAATTATATAGCACGATCAATAAATAGTTCAATCCAGCCTAGTACATTCTAGAATTTAGTCCAGTATCTATTCAGTTGAGAGTAGGATTCAGCACCGAGTGAACCCTAGGATAGGGACTTACCTGCCAGTAGAGAGTGAAATCCTTAGGAGCAATCCTTGCATTCTAGAACAACGTAGCCAGTGTAGGTTGAGATATCTCCCTATAAGACTAGGGTCGATATATCTCATTTTAGTTTTTCTACCAGTGAGGGTTGACGGAAGAGCTTCCTGTCAGAGAGGGCTAACTCACAGCTTGTCCTTACTCGTGGCACGGTATTGACACCCTTCCAACTGGGGTTACAGGTTGGACCCCAATCAGTTTAGAGAAGGGCATATCGGATAGATAATTACCTCTCACAGTCTCAGTTCCAGTCTTAGTCTCAAAATAGAACTCAGTTCAGTTCTACATATTCATGACTATCAGACATAGTCACTCAGCTCATTACGAAACTCAGTATGGTTCTACAGTATTCAAAACTGTCAGATACAGTCATTCAAATAATTAGTAATACAGTATTCATAAACTCAGATATCGATTATCAGTATTTAGATTCAGTACTCAGTATTATCATGATCTCAATTACAGCCTATGTATTCATGTATGTACTCTTACTCAGTCATACTCATGATATTCAGTTATTATTATGAATCCATATGAACCCATGCATTTCAGCCTACCTCATTGAGCATGCTAGTATATTCAAAGTACTAACACATGTTTTTCTTTGCTCTATGATGTCTTATATCATAGGTCTAGATGTACGAACTCCAGAGCACCCTTAGCAGTTCGAATTCTCAGCTTTCAGGGTAGTGGTGAGTCCTTATAGTTCAAGGACATGCTTATTATTTGCAGTACTTCAGTTTTATGTTAGTAGACAAAGTTAGTTGGTGGCTTGTCCCATCAACTCCATAGTTCATATAGTTAGAGGCATTTCAGACTAGAGTATTTTCAGACAGTTATTCAGTTTTTTAGTACTTATATTCAGTTTTGGTATTTTGATACCACATTCAGATTTACTTAAAGATTTGAACCTTATGGCATATGTTCCACCCATTTCTACAATCATTACAGTATTTATTACACAGTTATTACAGCAGGTACCAATCATGGGTTAGCTTGTGGTCCTTCGGGATTATCAGCACCGCGTATCTTCTTGGGTACAGACTCGGGGCATTACATGTTTGATGTGCTTTTGAGGTGAAAAATGTTCATATGAATCACTTAGAACAAAGTTGAGCTTAGAGCTTTGATTCGTCCAAAGTTTGGTATTTGATTCTATAAGGGTCTACTTTAAAGATGTATAACTTTGTATATACATAGAATTTTGTAGCTTAATATCAGCCAATTTATAGATAGTTGAATTAGCTTTCCAACAATACTAATTCTGCCTTAATTCGATACCCGAGCGAAAAGTTATGGCATTTTTCATGAGAGGCAGTAAGCCGACACAATTAGGACGCGACGCATTGTTCATCGACGCGATTAGCGAGGCGAAGCGATGGTAACCATACTACAGAACTGTTTCACATGCTATTTCAGTTCCTAAAGGGCCTAGGGGCAGTTTGGTCACTTCCCCTCACCCAAATCCGCCTATAACACTTAATTTCATCCCCAAAAAGCATTAGATATATTACTTTTCATCTTTTTCTCTCCAAGAGTTAAGAAAACCAAGAACTTCATCAAATTTTCTTCAAGAAAAGCAGGAACTCAAGTTTCACAATTCAAGATATTGTTTATCCTTTAACATTAAAGCTTTAAGGTATGTGGGAGTTCATCCATGGGTGCTCTTTCACCCATGGAGCCCAAAACCCTTATATTTAAATTAAAGAATTTTTTTTCGATCATTATGTTATTTTAAATATTCAAGAAAGATTGAATTGCATATTTTCGTGGTGATTTTAATTAATTTCAGCCCATGTATGATTCCAAGCAAGATTTTGAATTCCTCATGCTATGAATTTGAGTTTCTCATGCTTTATTCAAGTGAATTCCATGATAGATCCTAAATTCATGATTTTTAGCAACATTTCCATGTCTTAAATTTATGTTTTCCACATGTTTGATAAAATTCCCATATCATGTTCAATTAATTTCAAGTTGAATCCCCAAGTTATAAATTTTTCCATGTAACTCTATTGTTCACCCATGTTTAAGGCATTCTTAGGTTCAAGCTATGATCTTTACATGTATGATTAAACCCTCATGTCCTATTTTAAGCGAATTTCATGTGAATTCCTAAATTCATGATTTTAGTCATGTAATCATTCTATGCTCCCATGTTCAAGTTCATGATCCGCATGTGTTTGATGAATTACCCCATGTTAAAGTATTAATCTCCATATGTTTGCTGAAATGCCCAAGTGATGGGTTTCTTTAAATAATGCTTACTTATTATGGTCTCAAATGCTCTCATGTGTCCTTATTATCTATGCTATTGAGTCCTGAGGATATTGAATACCCAAAATTTAGTTGTTTATCCAGTCTCCGGTAGAAATAGAATGATTTCGTAGTATCCCGAACAGTAGTATTTGGTCAGTCAATAGAATCAGCGTTAGTTCAGTCAAGCCTAGTACAGTCTAGTGATCAGTTCAATGTCGATTCAGTTGGGAGTAAGATTCAGCATCGAGCGAACCCAGGTATGGAGGCATTCCTGCCAGTAGAGGGTTTAATCCTTAGTAGTAGTCCCTGGGTTACAAAACTACGTAGCCAGTGTAGGGGTAAATTTTCTTTCTGCCAGACTAGGGTTGACGTACCATATATATCTCATGAGTCTTCCTGCTAGATTAGGGTTGACCCATCTAATGTTAGAAACCCGTGGCACAGTGCTAACACCCTTCTAACTGGGATTATAGGTTGGACCCTAAATCAGTCTATAATCGGGGTATGTTGGTTAGATGATAACTCCCACAGTTTTAGTATTCAGTATTCAGTTCAGAACTTAGTTCAATTTCAGGTTTTCTTGACCATAGCATACAGTTATTAGTTATTCAGTTATTAGTATTTTAGCTTATAGACTATTTCAGAATCATGTTATACGCTTGGTCTTGCATTCTCAAATAATAAAGTTTCATGCATTCATGTTCGGTCATCTCATGTTGTTCAGTTAGTCCTTATCTCATATGCATAGTACTCCACAGTTTTAGTCTAATTATTCATACTAAGTACAGTCTAGTCTTACATGACCAATATTCAGCTATCAATCATTCAGTTAATCAGATAAGCTTAGTATATGTCAGTTTCCATCACATAGTTTCAAACTCAGTATTCATACAATATCCATGTTTTTCCGTATCCCAGCGACAGTTCTACTTATATCATAAAAGTAAAGTCTTATAGAAACTAAGTGTAGAGATTCACCAACTTACCAAATTATGTTTGTTACTCATGTTTTAAGATATTTCAGCTTGGATTTTATTCCAGCCTATTGGTGAGTCTACTTACAGTTAGCATGCATATTTTATGATTATGTATCAAATCAATTTTACTTATTGCATTCACCTCTGCATACTCAGTACATTCCAAAAGTACTGATACACATACGTCTGTGTGGCTACATTGTTTCATAATGTAGGTACCATTTGTATCCCGTACATCATGATCAGACATTTGCAATTTCCAGCCAGCAGGTGATGAGTTCTCTTATTTTTGGAACTCCAAAAAGTTTAAGTTCATGTACAGTTCATTTATTTTCCATGTGTATTGATTAGTGGTAGTTGGAGGCATGTCGAAACTATCTATAGTTAGTATAGTAGAGGCTTCATAGATGTCAGTCAGAGTCAGTCATGTAATTTTAGTTTCTTCCTTCATATTTATAAGATTGTAAAACTTTATCAGTTACATACTATTTCATATTTTCAGTATGATTATGTTTCCGCATAGCAGAACTTTTTATTTAATGTATTATAATTTAGTTGCTTAACAGTATGCCAGTTCATGGGTTAGTTTGGGATCACTTGTGGTTCCTAGCACCGTGTGGTGTCCAGGTTGTACTCCCCGGGCATTACAGTGGTCTACTAGCACTATCTGTATACTTGTATCTGATTTCCATTGAGATCATATATCATGTGTGGTTACTTTCAGCCCTACATATTCAGTTCATATTTTTATGCTGACACCCCTTATGGGGGACCTGTATTTTATGTTGCAGGCACAGGTTCTTCAGCTAATACACCTTCTCCGTAGAAGCCCAGGATATCCAGCAACTATTGGTGAGCGCCAGATTGATTCGGGGCTTCCGAGTCTATTTTATATATTTTGGTACTGTACAGAAGTTAAGAGTATGGCGGGGGTTTGTCCCAACCTTAACTAAGTGTCTCTATATCTTTTAGAGGATTTGTAGACCAATGTAAATTTAAGCATGATAGTGTCTTATCTTTAAGATGTTATGGCCCCAATGGCCAAGTCTGGTATATATAGTTTTGGACTGGTCGTTTATTTCTCATCTAAGCATTATATCCATGTATGGAAAAATATTGGTTATTATAGTTATATGCATGAGAAGTAAAAGCTTATGGATTGGTTCTCTCGATCCTTCATGGTTGCGGGTGCCTGTCCACCCCAATGACTTAGGTCATGACTCATAGGTTTTGGCCACGAGTTATGACTTGAGTCGTTGTCAGAAGTCAAATTTAAGCCCCTACTACCCAGACTACGACTCCCTCCTAATGACCCGTAATGATACATTACGAGTCGTAGTTTGGTAGCTTTTGACAATGCTTCATTATTTTTGCCATAACTTTTCACCCCAATACCGTATTAAGGAAAAATTGGTATAGTTGGAAATCTAATTCAATTATCTATCTGTTGGTGGGTATTTAGCTCAAAAGTTCTTAGTATACCAAAAGTTATGCTCGTCTAAAGATGACTATAGTTATATACTTTACAAGAATTTAATCGCTAAGGGATGTTTTGACTTGTCTATAAGCTAGGAGGTTTTTTAGGCATTAATATGTGTCTAAATCACTTATAAAACTACCAAACCATGAAGTTTTAATCTTGCATGAATTTAAAGTATGGTTCTAACATTGGATTGGATTTTGGGGTGTCACATGAGTATAGCTATATGGATTAGTCAACTTAATCGTGGGCTCAAGATCATAATGTTGATCACCAGAAATATTCAATACAGGATGGCTTGCAAAGTGGGGAAGCAAAACCATTGGATGGACATCAGAAGTAGGAGCTTCATATGGTGTTGAAGCTGCAAAAACTTAAATTGCGGGTGGAGTTGACTATGTGGTAGTTTTGTGTTGAAGAGCTAGGAGATGAATATTGAAAGTGTTGGAATGGTGTTTCCCTGGAGTAAAAATCATGATGCATGTTGGGTGTGTCAACAAAAATGAGAAATTGTGCATGTGACACTGGAAGCAAGCTAGAATGATATTTCAGATTATTAGTGAGAAATGGAGAAGGAGGTAACCCATTATCCCAAGCTCGATGCATTTCTATCATTTGCTGCCTTAATTTCTGGATCTCTTCATTAGGTCCTAAATTCTCATTCTTCGAACCCACTATTTAATTAATGACAACAAACTCGGTATCCTTGTTGGTCTAAATTTATCTTGGACTTGGTGTAATATGGAGGACAGGACAAAATGCCACAAACCAACCACCTTAAACTAAATGAATAATAGAAATAACAAAGGCGTTGGAATGCAACACTTTTGCAAAAACTCTTTTTCTTTTTTTTAAAAGATCATCGAACCCTAAAAGGGCGCCTATGTATCTCACCCCCAAGAGAGGAGAATCAGGTGTGCGTGGTTCGTGAAGTTTTGACACAAAATGACCAATCAAATTTTTTTTTATATTATGAATAATATCCATAAGAAGTTGGCGACAATATTTTTTGAATATTTAAACTCGGATCCCTCATTAAAATGAAGCCTATTATTACCGAAGAAAAATTCCTTTGGATTTTTTATTTTGAATTTCATACAAAAATGAAACCAAAAACTTATTAAAGAATTTTTCTAATATATATATAGATTTTTTAAAGATGTATATGAAATACCTTACTCTAAACGAAGAGTGAAGAAAATTATTTTGAATTTTTTAAATAAGATCACCAAACCCAAGAAGGGTTGTCTAAGCATCTCACTCTCGAGAAAGGAGAATCAGATGTTCATAGTTCGTCCATATTGGACAATTAAAGATTAACTAATAGAGTGCACCCTGACTTGAGAGACACAACAAAAACAGATGATAAAAAAATTTAATAAAAGCTTTTTGAGTTTTCGATTTGACACTTCATGACACCAATAACTACGAAAGAAAAATCTTTGTGTATTTTTCAATGGAATTGTTTAAGAAAAAATAAAGCACCAACAAAAAAAAAATATTTTTTAAAATTTTTGATATGGAAACACATGAAGAAACTAAAAGAAAAATCTTTTTGGCATTTTCATTATATAAAATATACTAAACTTCTAACATCTTTTTAATTTTTCTTCTATATAAAAAAAGTATATAACTTCTATCAAAATTTTGTTTTTGAAATTTTCAAGTTGTGAATGTATGCTAAAGAAAACAAAGAAATATTCTTTTTTATTTTTGTTTTTTAAGGAAAAACAAGAAAAAGGTAATTTTAAAAAAAAAATTGATTTTTTGGTTGTGAAAACAAAAGCCAAAGAACTCCTATAAACTACGAAACTCTTTTTTTTCTTTTTCTTTATTTATTTTTTGCCTATAACTCATCCTAGACACATTTTCCCCCTTAATTCTAGCACATTCTTCCCTAAATCAGTTCGTCAAATGATCTTGTTACCCCTAAAGATGTAATAATTAGCACACAGGGATTCTTAGAGTTGAGTCTCATATAAAGGACCAAATGGGTCCTGCCAGGTCTCAACATGATTCAAATAAGAGTGACTTAAAGGCTGACCTGGGTTGGGGTTCAACTAACAAGATTGTTCGGGGAAGTGTATGATCGATAGTGGATGCACCCGATGGCTCTCCTTCCTAAAATAAAGGTGACTCAAGGAATGTTCATGTACACACATGTACTATGAGACTTGATTTGAAAGAAATGACTCGAGTAATGCATATAATGACAGATATAAAGCGGTAATACATAGGAAAAAATTGTAAGCACATAACACATAGGCATCCAACAATGATAAAAGACAACATAAATGATAACACAAATAAGGAATCTATACACCTATAGTGCCAAACTAAGCCAATACAACTCAACATTGAAGCTCGGATTCTAAAAGAATTTTTCAGCAGAGTCGCCAGAGCTGTCACACCCCTTTTACCAAAAGATTCATTTTAAGTTTGAAAAGGGTTTTATTTATTAAATTTATTAAAAATAAAAATTTATTTCGAAAAGGATTTTTTATAATTAAACTCAGAGTCGCCACTTCGCATAAATCTGGTATGCCAAGTCACCTTTGGAAATCCTTTTCAAAAAATGGTCTGACTCTTAAAAATGATCCACAAACAGAGATTTAGATTAAGGAATTTTGTTAACCGAGGGGACGGTATTAAGCACCCCTAATGTGATACTATAAAATGATACTCAAAAAGAACACATATGCAACAAACAAACAACCAAACATCAAAATTCTAGAAAAATAGTATCCAGTCCCATTAATACAGACTAAAATAAAAATGTGTTGAAATAAAAACCTAAACTAATATAACTACCCTAACTATACTTTACCCGATGCCTCGGGCCTTGATTAGTAATGGTATTCTGAATACAAAATTTTGCGAGGCATTCCCTAATAAATATATACATGTGACCTCAGGGCATTCCCCAAAAAATAAATATATTTGATAAAATTAGATATAAATATAAAAATCATCCAAAACAAGCATTCACATATTCGATAATATTGAATCCTACGATTCAAATACCCAAAAACCTAAGATTTTCCTATCTATCCTCGACCTCTACCCAAAAACCTAAGATTTTCCTATCTATCCTCGACCTAAACATGATACTGTCGAGGTTAACCAAAACCAACACCTATTCTAAGTGAAACATCATTGATACGAGACGTAAAACACTAAAATGGAAACAAACACAAAACAAGAACAAACAAAGGAAAATGAAACAATAACCTTAAGGATAGATAGATTGACATAAACCAATAATGAGAAGACAACCAAGGGTATACTAAACCCTATACCTTCCTATCAATCACCGGAAACACTAACCTCTTATGAGGACACAAACGAGAATGAATTCTCGAGCACCCACATTTCTAAACAGCCAAAGAAACTCCCAATAAGTTTCTACAAAACACTCTCAAATGTATTCAAAACATATCCAAAATCATCTACCTAAAAATGAAATAAGACTAGCTATTTATAGCTATGTGCTATTTATTACACAGTGGGCCCAAAAGTGACCCTAAAAGCTATTGGGCCCAAAAGTGACCCAAAGCCCAAAACATAACAAGGTAGTCTTCATTCTTCCGATATTCTCATGGGGGATCTCAATATTCCTCTTCATCCCTAAACCGTGGCCATGATGTAATTTCACTTGTATAATCCTCTCCTTCTAGAAGAGAATTTGTCCTCAAATTCAAGATTTCATCATGTTCAAGATCAAGGAATTCTAGGGATTTTTTAAAAGTTGTAGGGAATATAACATGTGTAGCCAAGTAAAGTTGAATGCTAAGCTCACCTTCTTAAGGCCAAACGTCCTCCATCGGCACTTTGTTGGCCAGCAAATTTAGAATGGTAAGATCCCCATCACATGGATTCACATCAATCTCCACATTTTGATCAAGATCTCCAACTCCTTCCTCATGCTCGACTTCATCTTTATAGTATGGATCACCTTCTCGAAGTATGATGGCTCATCTTGTTGGACACTCACTCATTTGGTGACCCCATTCTTGATATTTAAAGCATTGAGTACCCTTAAGATTAGGAACATCTCCTTCTCTAGGTGGATACGTTGGAGCACTCTTCTCAATGTTCTTCTTCTCAAAAGTTTTCTTAAAGTCGGAGCCTTAAATCCAATTGGAGGATAATTGATTCCCCACCTTAGGCTTAGTTGCCTCCTTCTCCAACTTGATATCTCTCTCAACATCCATAGTCGCTTCTAAAAAATTATCCATCCAGGAAAACTTGTGTATTGATATTCGAAAGGCAATCTCTTTATTCAATCCTACCTTAAAATGGATCTTGGTGTGCTCTTCATCCTCGTTGTAATCAAGCTTCAAGAGTAGATTTTGAAATTCATCGTAGTATGCTTCAACACTCTTGTTTTCTTGTCTCAATTTGTACAACTTGGCAAGCAACCCTTGTCTATATCTCTCCAGTACAAACTTGGCTCTCATAGGGCCTTCATAACATCCCATGATGGATATTGACCTCCATGAAGGATCCCTTGTATTCTCTTAGCCGATTACAACCAAGTCAAAGAATATCCTTCAAATTGATCAATGGCATAGTTCTTCTTCTTAAAATCGGGCAAATCATTAGCTCGGAAGATCGTATCACATTATGACTCTTATTTGAGGTACCCTTCGGGATCACTACCTCCATGAAAGCTAGTAAGAATAACCTTGATAGAATTGCGACCCATATCAAGACCTCCATAGATACCTTGGTCTATTGGGACATGCCCTTGTGCACCATATCCATAACCTCCTTCAACATGTCCTACAAACTCTTCTTAAACTCTAACGACTTGGTTTGGTAGTATTTGGTGTGGTGGAATTTGTTTAAGTGGATCTTGGTAGGATGGATTTGGATTTGGTGGCCTTTGGTAGTATGGTATTTGGATTTAGGGTACTTGATAGGGTGGGTATTATGGTGGATTGAGGCCTTATGGGTTCAATCCTTGGGGAATTTGGTAGTTTGGAACTTAAATTGGGGGTTTTGATCGGGTGAAGTGAGAATTTGGGGAGCTTGAGGGGTGTGTTGGGTCATTTAATTATTGAATTGTAGTGGTCGGGCTATATGTAGTAGAGTTTGGTCAGTAGTAGTAGTGGTAGGAAAGGGAGCACTTACTTGTGGGGGATGGTAGAACATATGGTGGAGAGTTCTAGGAGAGATGGTAGTTGAAGTCTCTTGAACTTACACACTTGAGGATGCTCGAAGGTGGAGTTGAGGAGTAGCATTAGAATAATTATGGTTTCCTTCCACACTCACCATCATTCCATCTAAATTTGTCACTCTTTCCTCTAAAAGGAACAACTTCTCATTCATATCTTGTCGCATTCCCACTATAGCTTCCATTATTGTCTCATTTGAGATAGGTTGAATCTCGTATTCTGAATCCATGTACCTATCAATGAAACACTCAACACAACTAAAAAACAAGGTTAAAGTTAGTGAAATCAATCCTCTTGGCCCCAGTGTTTGGATTGGCTCACACTTTAGTTCAACTTGTTGATATTGGTTGCTTGTAGTTGGTATTGAACTCTATTAGGAAGTGAAGGACTTTGAAGAATTTGAATTCAAGTTTTAAGTAAGAAAAATAAAATATAAAATAAGGAAAAGATACAAGAAATCAAGACACAAAACAAGAGCAAACAAGAACTAATTGAACAACTAAGTAGATTACAGATTAGTTGTTAATTAGTTTCAAGAATCAAAGAAACAAAAGGAGGAATTAAGAGATGAAATTGATGTGTTTGTACCTTATTGAATAGAGTTTTAAAGTTGATAATGTGTTCAAAAGAGGTGGAGGTGCATTGGAAGTGTGACAAGGCAGCCTAGGTGTATGTCAAGAGCACATGTGGCTGCCTTGAGATGTGGCCGCACCTTGAGGGTATTTGGAACGCAGGCTGGGCGCAGGTGAGTGTTTACTCACTGTTTTGACTTGCAGCTGACCTGCTGGAGCAGCCTACACGCACATCAGCCGCAGGTTGTATGCATTAGGAGGATGATACACTGTATTGGAATGCGGCTGATCTGCTGGAGCACTTCACATGCACCTCAGGCGCATCTCCAACACATGTCACCCGTCCCAAATAGCTTGCGCTTGTACTATGGACCTCAAATGGTCCCCCCTTTTGTCCTCACTTGGGAAAATTCTTTAGGACCTTCAAAAGGTACTTGTACAAACACCTTTGCACACCTTTTTCTTCACTTTTGAGGATCAAACAGCACCTTTTAGTATGAATTCAAGATGAAGATTTGAATCTTCCTCAAGAACACCAAAACTTCAAAATTCTCTATCTCTTAAACCGTTGATCGAAATGAGACGAAATTTTGAACCAAGACTATTTTCAACCTTCTAAACACATTCCAAGCATCAATTTCATCAAATTATCTATTAAAAATTCAGATTTTAACTCCACCTTTGACCTTCATACTTGAGCTTCTCAACAGTGGTAGACCCTCCAATTCACCTCCGATTAAGCTCAAATTCAAGGTTTAGACTCTAATAGTGTTAGGGAACAAGAATATAACACCAAAACACAAGAAAAACAACAAAACCAAAGACTCAAAAATTGATCCAAAGGCAAAAACGTGAATAGTACTCTTTTGGGATTTTTGATTTTTGACTTTTTTTGTTGATTTTCGAGGTAGCAAAACCCAAAACTAGAATCGTGGGAATTATTCTAAGATCGGCTCTAATACCAAATGATACAAGACATAAAATATGAAAATGGAAATAAACACAAAACAAGAACAAACAAAGGAAAACAAAACAATAACGTAAAGGATAGATAGATTGACATAAACCGATAACGAGAGGACAACCAAGGGTATACTAAACCCTATACCTTCCTATCAATCACCGGAAACACCAACCTCTTACGAGCACACAAACGAGAATGGATTCCCAAGAACCCACGGTTCTAAACAACCAAAGAAACTCCCAACAAGTTTCTACAAAACACTCTCAAGTGTATTCAAAACATATCCAAAATTATCTACCTAAAAATGAAAGAAAATTAGCTATTTATAGCCATGGGCTATTTATTACACAGTGGGCTCAAAAGTGACCCTAAAAGCTAATGGGCCCAAAAGTGATCCAAAGCCCAAAACATAACAAAGTAGTCTTCATTCTTTCGATCTCCTCATGAGGGATCGCAATATTCCTCTTCGTCCCTAAATTGTGGCCATGATGCACTTTCACTTGTATCAACCATTAATGAATCAAAACAACCAATATTTACTTTTATTAAATTTTTAATTCTCGCCCCAAATTTATTTTAAAATTACCGATTTTACCCATTCAATGTGGAATCAAAAAAAAAGCCACAACAATCAAAATTGCTCAAATACATACAAAATAAAACATAAAATCACATCATCAATTGAGTTGAGATAACATAAAATGAGTAGAGCTGAGAATTGGACCTCGATAAATGGGATCTAATTTTTTATTTGATGATAGTAAGTTAACCAAAACCCGATCAAAATCCTCATACAGAAATCCTTAACAACAAATCCCGAATCAACAACTTCAAACCCAAACTTTTTTTTGCCCAAATTCGGTTATTTTTCTATGGGGGCTTTTATGATGAAATTGATTGATTATGGTTTTCTGGATATCTCTCTCTTCGTCAGAGCTTTGATAGACTCTGACAGTCGATGGAATAATGTTTTCCGGTGAGATTTTGTTGTAAAAGTCATAACCAAAGGGGGTTCTGAGTCTATAGTGGTTGCTTTCAGCGGTAGGGGTGGATTTTGGGTTATTTTTTGGTGAGATAAAGTGAAAAAAATGGTTTTCCAGCGGGTTTCGGGTGAGAACTCATCAAAAATAGTTAGCCTTCATCCAATTTCTCCCTCTCTATCACGCTTCTTCTTCTCTGTCTCTCTCTATTTTTCTCTTCCATTCACTGTGTGTGTTGGGTTCTCTCTCCCTATTTTATCGAACTTTCTCTCATTCTCTCTTAATTTCTCATTGTTTTCCCTCAATTCTCCTCTCTTCATTCCATGATGTATCCCCATCTCTCTGTTTACTATTTTTCTTTATCCCCTCCCATGTTATTCTATTATTTTTCCTTTCTCTGTGTATATATGTCTATATGGGTTTAGATGGTAATGTGTCAATGCATATTCTGTGAGAATATGTGTGTTCTTTTGAATTTTCGTTGTAATTCGATGTGAGTTTGTTATGGGAAATGAAAAAAATGTGAGTTGGGGTATGGGTGGGGTAGGAGGGTACATGGGGTAGGGGTGGGATGGTGAGGTGCTCAAAATTTATAGGGTGCAGTTGTTATATTATTGTAAATTTGTTATTTTTTAAATAAGGGTAAAAATGGTGAGGGTACGAGATAATGCATGAACTTTACCTCATAGGTTGCAACATTCATATTTCCCTGCTTAAGGGACAAAAACTTATCCTTCTTGAAATCACAAAGAGTACGGGGTTCATACTTCTCCAAAATAGGGGATGGAACCGAGCCCATGTTAATGGACGCAAAGTTGGTTACTGATACTCTACATAAACCCTCCACCACTGCTTTGCATCACCTTGCAGATGGAAGGTAACAAACTCAACACCATTCTGCTTCATAATACATATTTTATGCAGTTTTTCATAACAATTAACAATGAACTCAAATGCATCCTCAGTCTTAGAGCCAACAAAAGTAAGAGGTTTTATATCAATAAACTTAACCAATATGTCATGTTCAGTCCCGATCATGAGAGGACCTGATACCGAGTGAGGGAAAATCACAGTCCCTAAGACCTCACCCATTTTAGAAGCAACTATAAAAGTTCGTTGAATACTTGAAAACTGATAAAAAGGCACAGTAGGGGTAGCCCCAGTACCAGTTGACCCACTCAGAAAAGAATGTACCCCATGACTCATCTTAGAAAACATTGGAGGAAAAGTTGCACCCCCAACTTGTGCCACCTTTTCTGCTCTATAACATCCTCATTCATAACCTCAACCTCCTAATAATGATCCTGGGGTGGAGGAGGTATCACTGACCTTTGGCGGGCTTAATTAGTTGTTTCCTAAGCTCCACCCATGGAGAGTGTTGCTATCCCTCTTCCCCTTCTCCTACCCCTTTCTTAGCCCCAAAACTAAGTTTATAGGTAGAGCTACTAGTGCAGGGGATGCCGCTCTGTCTCCATTAGATCTAGTTCTCACCATCTGCGAATAAAAGAATGAAGAGGGTCAGATACCAATTTGGATCACTGAATACTAATTGGTATTAAGTTATAGCACAAAAAAAAGTAAGAAAATAATAGTTTCCTAACAAGCATGCGAAGAAACATTTAACAAGCGCACATAAAATAAGTTGGGTTTCAACTACATTAAATCATCATCTGCCCCAATCCAAACCTTAAAATGCTCTAACGAACTTGAGTTTTTCCTTTTATTGCAACCTAAGATTGATTGTAGTCTAAGAACATCACTATAACACATAATCAACTAACTGACCTAACAATATCAAGGATTTAACCTAATCCAAAAACACCAAGGCCAAATTCATGATCATTTCACATAATTTAGGGTTTTATATTATCATTTCACCTTAATCCTACTAATTTCATGGTTAAAATGGTGAATTATAGTCATTCATGGGTAATTTAACAACTTCTAACCAAAACATAAGGGTATTCTACTGAATTCACCTAATTGCACTAGAAAATCAGTTAGGCCAAGTTAAATCATTCCCAAACCCCCCCAAAACTTGTGATTCTATGAGTTAATAATTTAAAAAACTAGTTAATGAAAGTGATTAACTTACCTTTATCAAGTGTTTTGATGGAAAATAGGTTCAATTCTCCCTAAATTGCAATAACCCCTAAAATGAAAGTGGAATGAAAATAATATTTTGCGGGTATTTTCTGCATTAATTAGTGTATAGCCTACTATAGAAACCTTATTCCAGTGTAGTAGCCTCGCTATAGTAGAATTTGATTGCTATAGCAAGATTGACCAAAGCTGACTCCCCGTTATAGCGATGTAGTGTTATCGATTTGAAATTCGCTATAGCGGGAAAAAAACTCAAAATTGCTCCCAATTTTGCCTTTTTTGCAATATAACCTCAAATTTTGACATCTGTTGTGCCAAAGTGTACACACAAGCGTATATGGTCTCACCAAGTAATACAATGGCCTTATAAAAATTCAAATATCGATCCCTCAAAGACTTGTATTAACAACTATCGAGTGCTATGGAACCTAAAGAGTTTTAAAGTTATAGCGTAATGTAAACTAAAATAATGCAGTAAATTAAAGTTTTTGGATGATTAATGGAGAGAAACTCAAGTCTAAGGCACTGCGAACAATCATACTACATTATAGAACTTCATTAGTTAGTTTATTTATCTTGGTTGTTGATTCACGGGGTCTGTAATATGACTATGGTTTTTCAAACCTCTAATCAATTGTCTAACTTAGCCCCACAACTCCATCGTTGAGCGGGAATATGAGAACTAAGTTAGATGTTTTGGTATTCATCCCATGCTGGAACCAAATAGGGCTCTTAGGTATATTTCTATCCTAAATGTGAATCATAACATCATTCTATGAAGATTACGATCCTATTCTACTCATTCCACGTTTCACTCTACCATTCATCCTTCTGGGTTCACAATAGAGTTGTAACATGTATTCTAAGGGTCATGACTCCTTAAAATGTAATAAAAAGGATAAATAAATAACCAATAATGATAAACATCAATAACCAATTCAATTCAAAATAATAGTACTCATGTTCTTGGTCTTTACCCCGGAAATGGGTGTTTAGCCACTCATAGATGTAACAAGAATCACAATAGTATAATCCATGTTAAAATCCATAAAAAAAACTAAAGTAACGAGATATAAAACCCTAATTGAAGTGTTCTCCAGCCTCCTTTCAAGTCTCAAGGTCATCCAAGGTGTCCAACACAATAACTAAGTGTCCTATTTATATTAGGAACACAAATGTCGTTTTTGACATAAGGGCGTGCCACGCCAATAAAACACCATGTAGGCAGCGTGACACGTTAAAAATGCAAAGGCACACTTAAAATTAAAATCCATAATGTTTCCAAGGGCGTTCCATGGCCTTATCGCGGCACCTAGGCAGCGTAGCACGCCAAGCACTCCAATAATGCCCAACTTTCCCAAGCTTTGTCCCGTGATTTTGCTCATCCATTCCATGTTTTGTGGTGTTGTTTTCATTTTATTTCCATCTTGTTCCAAAAATTTACTTAAACCACTCAACTCAGATTTGTACCTATCAGGCCCCTAACCCACTCGAAATTTGATCCACCTAGACCTTTTTTGCCCATGTCTCATCAGTTTTACTGTGCATGTCACAACGTGCTGCTTACATGGAAAATTCATCCATTCAGTATTTTACGCGTGGATCCATTCTAATTTTAATGAAACATATCTAATTATAATATCTACTTGTTTTAAATTTTCAATAAATTAAAAATTAATTTTTCAATGGCATCACTGGTATGATGTTCCGATCACCAGTATGATGTTCTGATGGTTTCTGCCGGCGAAGTGATGACTCGAACTGTGAAGTTGTTTTTTTCTCTTGGAAATTTAGCAACAATTTTTCTTGAAAATTGAGAGAGTTCATGTTTTCGGGCAAGAAATAATATACTCCCTCAATTCTTGAAATCCAACGAGCAGTGAGATGAACCATTTTAGTGAAGATTTGGGAACCAGATGGAGAACACTATGACCCGTTAGATGGAGAACCACTTTTGATTTTTTGGAGTCTCGCCGGAATACGACATAGAAGGAAAACAAATGCAGACTTCCTGATATGAAGAAGAAAATTTAAATGCGGTTGCTTCCAAAACATTTGTACTTTGTCCACTTTGTAATTAACTATTAAATTTTTATAATTATTCATGGTCATGCAAATTGATACTCCGTTCTAGTTAGTACAGAACATTACTAGCGAGCATTACTCCGTTGTAGTGAAGACGATGACGCGGGGGTGCTGTTTGTGTTTTTTTTTAATTAAAAAATTATAATAATTAAAAATTATATTAATAAAATAATTTAAATATAAATTTTTTAATGAAAAAAAAGTAAAATATCATTTCTTCTTCGATTCACGTGCCTAAAGAAAGTGTGTTACATTTTCCTTACCAAATCAGCAATTTGTGCATGATAGTTACCAATTTTAAGCACTTAAAGTGCCTGATAGATACACGGCTGAGTTGAGGAGTTTAAGTGAATTTTTGAAACAACTTAAAAAGTATAGCGATGACTTAAGCCTAATTTTATCTATAGATTAAATTGCTTCTTTAATTTGTTAATTATTTTGCTTGGTCACTTCTAGATTTGCTTCCATTGTCGTGTTAGGTTCAACACCGATTGATTCAAAAGATTAGGTGGAGATGTGGAGTGGTGGACATCCCGATATAATTTTGAAATTAAATTTATATCACTATTTAAATGAAGGTATCAGCTAAAAGACTGTAATTTTTATGCTAAAATTTTATTAATTTCTCTTATATAAAATAGTGGTGGAAGTAGGTGGAGGTCATTTTGCCAGCTTCCGCCGTTTTTTTTTATAGTTACTTATTTCATCCGTTTTAATTTGTTTTTTTATTTTTTATTTGATATGTATTTAAAATTATATAAAATTATTTTAAATTACAATAATTAACAGCTTAATATATTTAACAGCTTATAAATTTTTAATTAATTCTTTAAATACTATCACAGTTACATAAGACAGAGGGAGTAACATATATTATATATTATATGAAAATTAATTATTAGCAAATATTATAAATCACAATAATTAACAACTGAAAATATATAAAAAACTATATATAATATTTTTTTTATAGTTATGTAAAATTTCACCCGTGTCACATAAATTGGGACACAGAGAGTATCACACATTATCTGAAAGTTATGTAGAAGTATTATAAATCATAATAATTAAAAAAAATTAATATTCAAAAATCCTACAAAAATATTAAAATTATATCAAAAAATTAGTTAACTCTTTAAATTCTATCAGTGTCACATAAATTAAAATGGCAAAAATAACATATATTATCTAGAATATATATATATATATATATATATATATATATATATAATTATATATTATTATAATCAATAATTTAAAAAAATAAAATAATGAAAAAATATTTAATTGACTCTAAAAAATTATCGTATTACAAAAAACATCTCATACATTGGACTTTACGGGTTTGAAATTGATCATCTGCACTTCTTTAAAGGGTGGAACTGACAGATTTGAAATTGATTATATACATCTTCTTTAAACGGTGGAACTGATTATCCAAGTTATAATCTGAAGATTATAATCTACAGATTTGGAACCAAATGACTACTAAAAAGTGTTTCAATTGTTTGTCTTACTCTTCTTAAGTAATATAAGCACATAAATTTTATTTGATTAAAATTCATATAAAATTTGAATTAAATTCATGTTTATTTGAATTAAATAATTAACTTGAAGATCAATCTTAGAAAAGAACTTGCACCCTGAAGTTGATCAAAGAGATCGTCAATCCTCAAAAGTGGATAACTATTCTTTACGGACACCTTATTCAATTGGCGGTAATCAATATACATTCGAAGGGAACCAACTTTCTCATGCACGAAGAGCATGGGAGCACCCCATGGAAATGCACTATGATGGATAAATCCCTTATCTAGAAGGTCTTTCAACTTCTCCTTGAGTTCTTGCAACGCAGTTGGAGCCATTCTGTAAGAAGGAATAAAAATAAGAAGAATGTCCAGAAGTAGATCAAATCCAAAATCAATTTCCGTATCGGGAGAAATACAAGGAAGTTTACCAGGGAACACCTCGGGAAATTCACAGACCACTGGGACAGACAATAAAGAAGGACCTTTGGATCTAGAATCCTTAACATGTACTAAGTGATAGAGGCACCTTTTAGAAACCAATTTTCGGGATCTAAGATACAAAATAAACTTTTATTTAGGTACTAGGAAACTACCTTTTTACTCGATCACCGGCTCATTTGGGAAATGGCAACTGACCCTAAGGGTCCAATTGTCCAACTCTATGAGGTCCACCAAGGTCTCCCTATCATGGACCAATATCACACAACCCCTATAGATCCTTTTACCCATAATAGAGTCACCCACCGGGATGGATACAAAGAAAGAATCCTAAATACACTCAGGATCAAACCAAAAAATAGACACATAAGGGGTTACATAAAAGAGAGTAGACCCGAGATCAAATAGACAATATGCATCACGAGAAATGAGTTTGAGAATACCGGTAACAAAATCAGAGGATGCTTCAGAATTCTGGCTGGTGGCAAGAGTATTGCTATATATAGTTTTAATGATGAGCAGCTAACTATAACGGACCAGGTCCCTGGATGTTCATAGTATAGTACAGCTAGCACTCTTGTCCGAACAATTTTGTCCTCTTGAGTAACAAACTTATAGGTGCTGCTTGTACTGAATAGGACACCTTCTCCAATAATATTTCATCCCTAATCATCACTCAACTATAAAAGAAAAAAGAGGCTTCTTCGTCAAATGTTTTTTTTGCAAATTCAAAGAGCGAAGAAAAGAAAAAGGCAAAAACCCATGTTTAGCTCAACTTCTTATTTTTGTGTGCTAAATTAAAATGTATCTTGAGTGAGATCTGATTTGTAATTAAACTACTCATGCTATAAGAGTAGTGTTCTCTTCTTTTGACAGAAGTGCTTAGATGGAGTTGCCTAAGCTTATTACTGGTTAGAGTTAACCAATTATTGAGGGAAACTTGGTAGAGGTGTCAAGGAATGCTTGTAATAAAGGTATTGCAAGCTGGAGAAACCTAGAGTTAGGTTCATAATCAAGTCTGTAATCAAGACTTTAGTTATAGTGGACTGTTTTGAGCTTGTGGGGGAAAACCGTGGTTATTCCTTCCTTGATCAAGGGGGTTTCCACATTAAACCATTGTGTTGTTTATTTCCTACAAAGCCTATAGTTTTTTAGCTCTTCATTGTTGCTTTACTATGCCTTTCGATGAGATTGACTTTGAGGGATGTGGTCCCTCACTATGTGGTGCAACCCCTAAGGGTTCCAACAATTGGTATCAGAGTAGGTTCATTTTAAAAGGTTCATACCTAGTGTTTTAGTTATCGTGACTGCTATAACTGAACTAGGGGTGGAAATAAAGGAAGTAAAAAGGGAAAGATTCTTGACTTTGAAGGCTTTAGAATCTGACTTGGGAGAAAAAGATACTAATGTTGTACATCTAGAAACAAGGATTATTAGATCTATAAAAAGGGGTGGTAGCTCTAAAGAATTCATGAGGAACTACCCAACGCAAAAAAAGAATCAAAATCCTAAAATATCAAGAAGAAAAGATGCAGCTAATTGTATAGTAAAGAAGGTATTGGCTGCTTAGAAAGACTTGTCCGCCAAATCTGGGAAAAACAAAGAGTATAGATACGGGTTTATGCTAAAACATGATGATAAGAAGATAATTTCAGGTTCCTGGTGTTCTTTAATGGTAACATAGGAAGACTCTTCCAGTGATTCAGGTAAATATGAGAAGTAACCAGGGCAAAACCACCAAAGCTCCCTAACTGCAGATCTTATGACTCAGCCACAAGACTCACAATGGGACCCTATGACTTGTAGGTCCCAGTCGTAATCAACACAAAACCCATTTGGGGTATACACTGGACACCCTATGATTTACACCAACAACTCGTACAAAATCCCTATGACTCATAGTGAGACACTTGTACTCAGAGCAGAAAAATGCCACAGACTTATATGATTGGGTTACAACTCATCCTAATGACCCATTAGGATACCCTAGACTTATAGGGCAAGTCGTAACCAGGGCACTGAGCTCAAAGCTCAAGGAATTTTCAAGGGCCCAAAATCCGGGGTATTTTAATTCTCCCCAACTTGGATCATTCATCCTTTAATGATGAGACAAGGAATTTATTAGCACGAATTGACTCCACATACCTCTACTCTTTCCTTTAATGAAGATAGAAAAATAAAGATGCTAAGGAAATACACATACCTTAAGCACAATTTTTCGGAGCAAAAGACAAGAATGAATACTTGGACTTCATATCCTCTTTGGCTTCCCAAGTAGCCTTTTCAACCTTATGATTCCTCCATAGAACCTTTAATGAAGCTACGTCCTTCGTCCGTAATCGACGAACTTGTCGATCCAAAATTTCAATCAGGACTTTACATAAGATAAGGAATCAAAATACCTACATCCTCCAAAGGAACAATTGTCGAAGGATCACCCACTCACTTTCTCAATATCAAAACGTGAAACACTAGATGAATAGAGCTCAAACTGGAGGGCAACTCTAATTCATACGCAACATTACAAACCCTCTTCAACACCAAGTATGTACCAACATATCGGGGATGAGCTTCTCTTTTTTATCAAACCACATCTCTCCCTTCAAGAGGGATACCTTTAAGAACACCCAATAACCAATACTAAACTCCAACTCCATTCGCCTCACATCCGCGAAGGACTTTTGGCAACTTTGGGAGGATTTAAGCCTATCCCGAATCACTTTTACCTTCTCTATCACTTGGTGAACCAAATACGGGCCAAACATCTCAGCCTAACCAAATTCAAATCACCCAATAAGATACCTACAACTCCTACTATACAAGGCCTCGAAAGGAGCCATACTAATACTAGAGTGGTAGTTATTATTATCTGCAAACTCTACAAGAGGCAAATGATCAACCCAACTACCACCATAGTCCATCACACAAGCTCTTAGTATGTCTTTCTGCGTCCGAATATTCCTTTCCGCTTGCCCATTCGACTACGGGTGGAAAGCAATACTAAGGCTCACCTTAGTTCCCAAACCTATATAAAATGAACACCTAAATTGTGATGAAAACTGAGTGACACAATCTGACATGATAGAAACAGGCCCCCCATACAACTTCACAATAACCTAGAGGAACAACTTCTCATAATCCTCTGTCGAATAATTAGTCCTCACTAACAAGATGTGAGCAAACTTAGTCATTCTATCCATAATGACCCAAATCGAATCAAACTAATTCTGAGATCGAGGAAGATCGATAACGAAATCCATGTTAATCACTTCCCACTTCCAAACAGGCAACTCAATTTCTTGATACAACCCTCTGGACTGCAAGTGCTCAACCTTCACTTGTTGACACACCATGTATTTAGTCATAAAACTGGCCACATCTTGCTTCATATTATTCAACCAACAAATCTCCTTAAGATCATGATACATCTTCATTAAACTAGGATGAATGGCATAACCCGATGCGTGATCCTCGGCCAAGATCCTCTCTAGCAACCTATCTACATCAAAAACACATAATCTGCCTTGGTACCTCAAGATACCATCTCCACGAATCTCAAAATCTACAACCTTTTGTAGTCCCACATCTCCCTTAATCTTCATTAAGACATGATCCAATGTCTGTTTCTCTTTTATTTCAGTACCAAGAGAGGACTGTGCCACCTTTTGCACAAACACACCCCCATTCTCAAAGTCTAAGAGACAAACTCCAAGGTTAGCTAAACAACGAATATCTTTCACCAATATCGTTTATCCTCATCTACATGAGCTAGACTCACCATGGACAACCTGCTAAGAGCATCAGCACCCATATTAGATTTACCTGTGTGGTAATGAAGACTCATGTCGTAGTCTTTCACTAACTCAAGCCATCTCTTTTGCCTGAGATTCAGCTCCTTCTGGGTGAACACATATTGTAGGCTCATATGATTAGAAAAGATATCTACATGTACCCCATACCAATAGTGATGCCAAATCTACAATGCAAAAACCATAGCCAATAACTCCAAGTCATGAGCGGATAGTTCCTCTCATGAGCTTTCAACTACCTAGAAGCATAGGCTACCACCATACCATGCTGCATCAACACACAATCAAGTACCACACGAGACGTATCGCAAAAAACCACGAATCCATCATTACCTTTGGGTAGGGTCAAAACTACAGTTGAAGTTAACTTATCTTTCAGCTTTTCAAAACTACCCTCACAGGCATCAGACCACAAGAACTTCACCTTCTTCTTGGTCAACTTAGTCAGCAGGGCAGCTATTGTCGAGAAACTTTCCACAAATCTCTAATAGTAACTGGATAAACCCAAGAATCTTCAAGTAACGATTGGAGTCATGGGCCTAGGCCACTTCTTAACCACTGCAACTTTCTGCAGATCCACCAGGATCCTTTCACTAGAAATGACGTGATCCGGATAAGTAACAACTTCCAACCAGAATTAACACTTCAAAAACTTAGCATACAAATATTGATCTTTCAAGGTTTGCAACACGATACGAAAAAGGTCGGCGTGATCTACCTCACTCTTAGAGTACACCAGAATATCATCTATAAACACGATGATGAATGAATCCAGAAACTAATGGAAAACCCTATTCATGAGATCCATAAATGCCACTGGGGCATTAGTCAAACCAAAAGACATGACTAGGAACTTATAGTGACCATACCGGGTTCAAAAAGCAGTCTTAAGGATATCCACCTCTCTAATCTTTAACTGATGATAACCCGACCGAAGATCAATCTTAGAGAAACATATAGCACCCTGAAGCTGGTCAAGCAAATCATCAATTTGAGGAAGAGGATACTTTTTCTTTATTGTAAACTTATTCAGCTGGTGATAATCGATGTACATCAAAAGGGAATCATCCTTCTTACACACGAACAAAGTAGAATCACCCAATGGAGACACACTAGGAAAGATAAAACCTTTTTCAAGGAAGTCTTTCAACTATTTCTTAAGATTCTTCAACTCAGTTGGAGCCATTCTATAAGGAAGGATAGATATAGGACGAGTTTCTGACACAAGTTCAATCCCAAAATCAATCTCCCTATCGGGAGGGATACCAGGAAGATCATCAGGAAAAACCTCAGGGAATTCATTGACCACGGGAACAGATTATAAGGAAGGACCCTCCAAGTTAGAATCCTTAACCTAGATTAAATGATAAAGACAGCCCTTAGAAATCAACTTCTGGGCTCTAATATACGATATAAATCTTCCCTTAGGCACTAGAAAACCCCTTTCCCACTCAATGACCGACTCATTAGGGAATTTAACCATGATCGTATGAATTCGACAATCTAATGAGGCTTAGCACGAGTGCAAAAAGACCATCCCTAATATGACATCAAAATCAACCATGTCTAACTCTATTAGATCTACCAGAGTTTCTCTGCCACCAACAGATACCACACATCCCCTATAGACTCTTCTACCAACCACAGAGTCACCTACCGGGTTAGAAATAAAAAAGAGATCAGGGATACACTCGAGACTGAAACCAAAATGTACAACCATAAATAAGGTCACATAAGAAAGAGTAGACCATGGATCAAATAAGAAATACACAACACAAGAAAAGAGTCATAACTTGCCAGTGATGACATCGGGACATGACACATAATCCAAGCGAGTAGCAAGAGCATACAAGCGATTTTGGCTAATGGTAGTACCAAAAGTAGAAGCAACACCCTTTGGTATAGAAGTTGATGATGTGGCAACAGGAATCTTATTTACCCCTGAAGCAACCATAGAAGGACAATCCCTCTGCAAGTGACCAATCTGACCATATTTAAAATACTTGTTCCTCCCTTCTTCATAAAAACCATGGTGCGTCTACCCGTAGAATCTACAAGGAGGATATGATGGAGTTGACTGAGCCTCACCAACTTGAGATTGGGCACCCTGTGCCTAAAACGAACTATCATGCTGAGAGTGACGATCATCCAATTACTTTGGATAAGGAGCACTAGCCATAGAGTAGGAACTAGAACTCCCTCTCTTCTTCTTAGACTACTTTCCACTATCTCTACTACTCTGATATTGACCTCCACCCTAATCAGAAAATCTAAACTTCTTATTTTGTCTTTCCCTACCTCCGCCTGCTTCTTCTTCTCTTCCTCAACCTGATGCATATACACAACCAATCTAGATGTTTATATCCTTGTTCAATAAGGTAGCCTTATTCTGTAGAATTAACTCACGGGACAACCTAAAAGTTAATTTCCTCATTCTAGCCCTTATGCTAGACACTAACTCGGGAGCATATCAGGACAACTGATGGAATTTCAAAGCATACTCATTTACCGTCATTCCTTCCTTCATATTAACAAACTTTTCCTCTTTTGACTCCCTCAACTTCTAAGAAAAAAAGTTATCCAGAAAAGCACTAGAGAAATCAACCCAGAATGCGAATTTGACATCCTCTCCTTTTGACTATTTCTATTTCTCATACCATTGGTATGCTACATCCTTCAGTTAATAGGCAACGAATTGCACACCCTCTATATTAGTAGCATGCATAACTGAATGATTTTCTCCATCTCATCTATAAAACCTTGAGGATCCTCTTCAACCTTAACACCAGTAAAAGTTGAACGACTCAACCTCATAAACTGGCCAACCATTGTGGGCTCAGAAGATAAAGTAACAGAAGCTACATACTCAGACTGAGAAGCTACCAACTGAGCCAACATATGAATAGACTGATAAAATTCCACATTCGACACATTAGCTTGAGGAGGACTAGAGGAGACCGGTGGAACTCCAAAATGGTAATCAAGAAATAGACCCTAGACCGCGTCAGTACCCCATAAGTAGGGTGTGTCTCATAAGCATTGTCCTCAAGTGGGACAAAGGAGTTTCCATGAGGTTCATATCATCTGGTGCGCATGATCTAAAAAGCAAACACACGGGAATTAGAGAGACTCAAGACCTCAGACTCTATAGATTTAAATAAGACAACAAGAAAGGAAAACATTCCTAACTCTCCCTTATAAGAGTGGCACGCTACACACCCATAAAAAAGACTCTACTCAACATGACTTTGTTGGACACCAACTAACACTAAACCTAGGCTCTGATACTACCTTGACACGACCTGAACCCAGGCCTGGCCGTATTGGCATCTCAAGTCCCACATGGACCAGAGATCACCCCCTGTACCTAACCAACCTAAACACAACACACCTCAAAGTTGGATGAATTTTGAACATATAACTAGATAGTGTGAAAAAGCTTAAGAAAATTTTAATGCATGTCCATGATCAACCACCAACTACCGGCCAAACGATCGTCAACACCTCCCAATAGCTATAGTAGCCTAAACAAAGCCTTCAAAATAGTGAACCAAAACTAAATATCACTAAAGTGTCGGGACATGCCCCCGACTATATCCAAAAATAGGATCCAATAGTCTATAACTTAAAAGGAAAACATAATCCTGAAATAGATCCTTTTGAAGCATGAAAGCACACTACTTTAAGTCGACTCTCGATCAATTCACAATCACTGAGCAAAAAAAGTAGAAGTATGATCAAACCCTACATCATGTGGGGATACAACATCCGAAGATAGTTAGTAAGATGAACACTAGCATATAACAGAGGGATAAAGATAAAATAATGCCATCAATTTAAATCAAGTCAACTAATGCACAATAATCATATGTAAATAAATATATACATATCATACCGGGATAGGGAATAAGGTTTAGCATGCAATTTAAAACCTTAGCCTAGATTGAGTAGCTCAGTCGTCATATAATAGTATCCGCTGGCTATATATGACCCAGCTCTCACCCCCGGTCAATCCCAAATGCGTGTAGTCGTACGAACCGAAGAATAATCTCTTATATATGTACACGGGAACTCAAACCTCCCAACATATACTAAGGTGACTTAATCACCCGATCATGTAATGATTTATGAGGGACTCGAACCTCCCTAATCATGAAATAATAATAAAGGGGACTCAAACCTCCCTGGTCACTTTGATCCCTGCATCAGAAAATACGGTTTCCAGTGTCGGTCACTCAAACCTTCACTTTCATGACTCATCTACACAACCCTTATTAGATCCCAATAAAAATATTTATCATACAATCCCAATCACGAACCATATTTCACAATAAGGAATACATTCTTTGTATCGTCATACCAACTATATTTGCAAGGTAACAACAACATTCAAAGATAGTTTTTCCATTAACTTGAGGAAAATAACTCTCTTTGTTCGTTAATATAAGGTGGGGGAACATCGACTCCTTTTTTTCATTAAACTATGGCATTGTATTTCCAAATACCTCTTTATATCATGCAATAGTTCAAGACTAGTTCAATTTTATAAATTTTCACCTTTCTCATAACTCAGAACCAATTTCACACTATGGGTTGGGGTCATAACCATTCAAAAGTCATAGTTTCGTAAAATCACAATTCCCTAATTTATCCACCATACCCATGCCCCCACAAGTTCAAAATCATATTTAAAGCATTAATAATCATAATTAAATCATGGAAAAACATTGTTCAATAGCAAGCATTCAAAACCCACAACCCTTGTTATCAAAACCAAACCAATTCCATGTGAATAACACTTTAATACATATTCTTTTTTATAAATTAACAATGAGAGAAGAGTCATATGACTGTATAGTAAGATGTACGGAGAGAAATCACCCTTCAATGCCCTAATTGATCAACCTCTTGAAAACCCTAAGTATTCTTGACCTTGAGGAATTTGAGAGTGGCGAGAAGTTAATTTGATGTGTTTATGAGTTCCAATGACACCCTAATAAGGTTATAAGAAATGGTTTTAAATTTGGGTAAGAGGGAAAATATCTAGAATGCCCATAACTTAAAAGCTGAAAAAGGGTCATCTTTGACTATGAGTCAACCATCGAATCATAACCACTCCTTATGACTCATCACCATGAGTCGTAACTAGGGAAGAATCACAAAACAACCCTAGACTTCAGATGTTACGATTCATCCACAAGACTCATAATGGGACCCTGCGACTCGTAGGTCCCAGTCGTAATCTACACAGAATCTATTTGGGGTATACACTGAACATCCTACGATTTTTACCCACGACTCATAAAAAATCCCTATGGCACATAGTGAGCCACTCATACTCAGAGAAAAATCATGCCATAAATATAAATACGACTCATCCCAAGGAATCGTCAGGACACCCTACGACTCATAGGGTGAGTTGTAACCAGGATAGTAAGCTCAAAGCTCAAGGAATTTTCAAGGGCCCAAAATTTAGGGTGTTTCATTGTTGTTACAACCTGGATCACAAAGGGTAAAACTCATTTGAGGAATGTGTTTTATGCCTTATATATCTGGTAACCTGGTAATAGTATAATAAGCCTCATTTTTCCTAATTTTTCATCTTGCCTCTTGAGAGCTAAACCCTGAATAGAGTGAGAGCTTAAAAGTGAAGCTTATGGTTGTAGGAAAAGCTAAATTAACATCTATTTCTTGATTCTTTTTTGGATTTAAGGTGATAATTCACCCTTTTCTTTATCAAATTTCTTGATTAATTATTCAAAATAAAACCAAAAACTTAGTACTTTATTTAGCCCCAAATTCTAAACATTTTCACTTGAATAATGTTCTTAATCCCATAAATACTAGTTTTCCCTCAATTTCATCTTCAAAACAACTATTATTCTTGATTTTAAAATGTATTTCAAAGGATTTACCCGGCAAAGCTCAAAAATGGTTCTTCTTCAATTTGAACCTCGTTTTCCACTCGATTTGACTTGGGTTTTCAGTTGTAGATTCCTAAAATTATAGGGAACACATTTTTGAAGTAAAGTTACAATTTTTCCTTTTTTAGAAAACCTATTTTGAGTGTCCATTATGACCCCAAACTAAAAGTGAGCAGTATGGGCATCGTTAGCCTTATTTTGACACATAGATTCTATATTTCTTAGTTTTAGTTGATTTTGGGACCATACATGAGAAGTAAGGCTTTATGGTTGAAGAATTGCAGACTGATTTTGGCATTCGAGGTAGGTTATGGATTAACTCTTTCAAACTGGGATGGGTAGTAATATTAGTACAAAATTCATGTTAAGGGTGAGAACTAATCACGATAAATGGATATATATATGTTGTGCCCGTGTGGGGGCCTATATATGATGTAAATGTTAAAATTAAGATATTATTCGATATGTATGACCACATGGGGTCCTATGTGATTTTGATAGCCTAAAATATATGTGAGTAATTGTATTATGTTGTTGAAAATACCTTTTTGTGGTACTATTGGCGTATTGTGATATATTCATACTTGTTGGCATATGAAACATGTGGAAATTCATGAATGAACGGAAATAATGATACGTGGTTGTGGAAATGTAACATTGTTATTGGTTATGGAAATATATTTTTATGGTTGGTTGTGGAAATAATCATTGTGACAGTTTATGAGCATTACATCCTTATTTCATACTCATTCATGAAACAAATGGTACCACCGTTGCAACATATTAGAAACATTGTCAATAACTTTTATAAAACCCTTCCCGAGGGATGTGTTAGGAAGGAGATATTTTTACTGTCATGACCCGAACCAGAGCTTAACCGTGATGGGTATCTCAAGTCCATCGTGGACCCGAGACCACCCACTTAGCCTAATCCAACAAAACCGTGTACACCTAGCAGCGGATGAATTCTAATAGAAAATAAGATTTGATAAGAAAGCTCAAAGAATCTATGACAGATAAATATCCAACAACCTCTAACCAATAACCAATACCGATAACCAACCGTAATGCCTATGTCCACAGTAATGTCTAACAAAGCCTCTACCAAAACCAACGATAATCTAGTCGAGACATACCCTCGACCAAAGCCAAAAATAAATCCAAAAGAAAGAGTCAGTACATAAAGAAACCCAAAGCATGAAATGGGATCTTCCAAAGGATGGAAGCTCACCACTTCAGTCTGGCTCACGAACTATCCCATGATCACTGAGTCACTGTGCAAGAGTAATAAAAGTATGGCCAGTTCCTGCATCACGTGGGGATATAGCATCTGAAGATGGTTAATGGCTGGAGCGCTAGCATGTAACTCAAAGAAAAAGGATAAAATAATACCATGAACCATAATACGGAAACCATTAAAACCAGTGCATAACATTATATGCAGTACATACAAACATACATATATATATATCACATATCGAGAAAAAGAACGGGTCTTAGCATGAACTTTCCAACCTTAACTTGGACTATGTAGCTTAACCATCCTAAACGCACACCCAGGGCTATATGGGTTCAGCTCCCCCTGCTGAAAGGGCCCCAGTACGTGTTAGACCCATGAACTAGAGGTACCATAGAAGGATGGGAAATCCTTACCCTTCGCTATCCATGATATAAATATATATATATATATATATATAGTTTGTGGGTGTGACATAAGCACAAGGTCATCAAGACCAACCCTCACATTGGCAAATGTGAGTTTCCAGTATCGGTCCCTCCGGGACCTCCACCTTCCACGGCTAGCTACACAACCCTATTTAAGCCCAATTAAAACCTTTAACACATAACCCGACCATTACATTATGGAGTCAACCATTAAGACATCATTAACCGGTATCATCATACTGACTATAGCTTGCAAGCAATGTCATTAGCCAACCCATTGGGGATTTCTTCGTACCCCTGACTCCATTATAAAAATTAATTAGGGGATTACTTCATACCCCATAAGGTTTTCAAAACCATCCTTCACCATTTTTCCATTTATGCAATGCATTAATTTTAAAGAGAATAGCCAAACCAAATGATAATTCATATTCCAAAACTAATTATGCAAGTGGGTCAAGGTGATCATCATTTTCCATACTAAGACCAATTATTTTAGGAATCCATTGTACACATAAATTCATTCACCATTACCATGCACCCCCAATGAGTGTATAAATCAACAATTAATGTATAATAAATCAATAGAAACCATGGAAAAACATTCAAACAATTTATATCCAAAACTTTCATCCCATAGTTCAAACCCCAACATCAAAACCACGAATAATAAACCAATATCATGCCATTAATAAAATACAAGTATAGGGAAAGAGGTACATTCCTTAGACACATGAGAATTGGAAAGTAATCTGGAACTTGAAACCTAAAAGATGAACGTATGATGAAATCCTTAGGCTCCCTTGGGGTTTTGAGTTAAAGAGTGGAATTGGAGATTTTAATATCTTAAAACTGAAAGGAATAGGCTATATTATGCTTAAGGGTCATGCATAGGTGAAAAGATGCCAATACAACTCATCTAAAGTAAACAAAACAAAAATAGCATGACTTTTACATATGGGCATGGCACAGACCTTATCGCGGAGGCTAACCTCCTTGCCATACTAATAAATGCGGAGATTATCCTCCGTGACATGCTCACTATCGCGAAGTGTAGCCAGTGTGAAATGGGGATATCATGGAGGCTCACTGCCTTCGAGGTCCAAAATCACCCCGAACCTCATCCGAAAATTCCTAAACTCTCCTGGGACACCTCATTCACATACCTAAACACAATTTAAGTCAAAAATTGACATTTTAAACACTAGATGGCCAAAAATAAAGTCCTCAAAATTTGAAGGTGATACATTATCCCACCCTTAGGATCATTTATCCCCGAATAATGAATTAGGACATTTTTTGCACGAGAATAGCAATATTACTCCAGAATCAAATGATAACCTAAATCATAACAAGGGAAGAACGAAACTCATACGTTAAGTTCCTTCGCCTGACACATGGAACAAGAATGGGTATTTAGCCTTCATAACTTCCTCCACTTCTCAAGTGGCTTCTTCCACCTTATGGTTCCTCCAAAGGACCATTATTGAAGCTACATCTTTAGTCCTCAACCTACAAACTTGTCTATCCAAGATCTCCACTGGGACCTCCTTGTAAGATAGGGAATCCAAAATACCAGCACTCTCAATAGGCGCCACCAAGGAAGGATCACCCACGCATTTCTTCAACATAGACATATGAAACACCGAGTGAATAGAACTAAAACTTGCAAGCAATTCTAGCTCATAGGCAACATTCCCTACTCTCTTAAAATCAAATAGGGGCCAACAGGTACTGAGCTTCCTCTTATTTCCAAATCGCTCTATTCCCTTCATGGGAGACACCTTCAAGAATACCCAATCACCCACATTAAACTTTAACTCTCTTCACCTCATGTTCGCATAGGACTTTTGGCGATTTTGGGTAGTCTTAAGCCTATCCTGAATCACCTTCACCTTATCCATAGATTAATGAACTAAATCATGACCTAACACCCTTGCCTTACCAACTTTGAACCACCCAATAGGTGATCTACACCTCCTACCATACAACGCTTTAAATAGAGCCATACCAATGCTAGAGTGATAGCTATTATTGTACGCAAACTCTATAAGAATCAAATGGTCAACCCAACTACCACTAAAGTAAATTACACAAGGTCAAAGCATATCTTTGAAAGTCTGAATGGTCCTTTCTTCTTTTCCATCTATCTGTGGGTTGAAAGCGGTGCTAAGGTTCGCCTTAGTACCCAAACCTCGTTGGAACAACCGCAAAAAATGAGATGATAAATGAGTACCACGATCAAAAATGATGGAAACTGGAGCACCATGCAACTTCATGGACTCCTGAATAAATAACCTTCTATAGTCCTCGGTAGAATAATTAGTCCTCACTAGCAAGAAAATGAGTAGACTTAGTCATCATGTCCACTATGACCCAAATAAAGTTGAACTGGTTTCGAGACCGCGGAAGACCAGTAACAAAATCCATATTAATCACTTCCCACTTCCACACAGGCAACTCAATCTCTTGAGAAAACCCACCGGGCCTCAAGTGCTCCACCTTCACTTGTTGATACATCATGTACTTAGCCATAAAATTAGCCACATCCCTCTCCATGTTATTCCACTAATGAATTTTCTTAATGTCATGGTACATCTTTATTGAACCTGGATGAACTGAATAACGCGACTCATGAGCTTCGGCCAAAATTCTACCTCGCAGCCCATCCACATCAGGAACACACAACCTTTCTCGATACCTTAAGATACCATCACCACCAATCTCAAAATCCATCACCTTTGGATTCCCCATATCACCTTGATTTGTACTAAGATAGTATCCAACACCTGCTTCTCCTTCACCTCAGTCCCAAGAGATGACCTCGCCACCTCTTGCACAAACACACCACCATCCTCAGAATCTAAGAGACAAACTTCAAGATTAGCCAAATGGTGAACATCCTTCACCAAGTCCCATTTCTCCTCATCCACATGGGACAAACTCCCTATATATAACCTGTTAAGAGCATAAGCAACCATATTAGCCTTACCTGGGTGATAGATGAGACTGATGTCATAGTCCTTGAGCAACTCAAGCCATCTTCTTTGCCTGAGATTCAACTTCTTCTGGGTGAATACATATTATAGGATCTTATGATTTGAATAAATGTCAACATGGACCCCATATAGATAGTGTCGCCAAATTTTCAATGCGAACACCAAAACTAGAGACTCCAAATCATGAGTCAGATAATTCCTCTCATGAACTTTCAACTTCCTAGAAGCATATGCTAACCTTGACATGCTGCATCAACACATAACCAAGTCACACATGGGATGCACCACAACCACGAAGCCATCAGTACCCTAAGATAGGGTAAAAATTAGAACAAAAGTAAATTCATCTTTCAGCTGCTTAAAACTTACCACACAAGTATCGAACCATAGAAACTTCACCTTTTTTGGAGTCAACTTAGTTAAAGGTGTGACAATCGATGAGAAGCACTTCACAAACCTCCTACAATAACCAGATAAACCTAAAAAGCTCCAAATATTGGTTGGAGTCATAGGTCTAGTCCACATTTTAACCACCACAACTTTTTGTGGATCCATTATAATCCCTTCACTTGAAACAACATGACCCAGAAAAGTAACAGCATTCTACCAAAATTCACGCTTCAAAAACTTAGCATACAAATGTTGATCTTTTAGGGTCTGTAACACCATATCGAGGTGAATAGCATGATCCACCTCACTCTTTGAATATCCCAAAATATCATCTATAAAAACAATCACAAACTAGACCAAAAACTAATGAAATACCCAGTTCATGAGATCCATAAAGATCGTCGGGGCATTGGTCAACCCAAAAGACATGACCAAGAACTCAAAATATCCATACTGAGTACGAAAGGCAGTCTTAGGGATATTGTCCTCCATAATCTTTAACTGATGATAACCCAATTGAAGGTTAATATTAGAGAAATACTTAGCACCCTAGAGTTGGTCAAACAGGAGCACCCTAAAGTTGGTCAAACAGGTCATCAATCCTAGGAAGAGGGTACTTATTCTTCAACGTTGCCTTATTAAACTGACGATAATCAATACTCATCTGAAGAGAACCATTCTTCTTACGCACAAAAAGAAAGGAGGCACCCCACAGAGACACATTAAGATGGATAAAACCCTTGTCAAGAAGATCTTTCAAATCAGCTGGATCCATTCTATAAGGAAGGATAGATATAGGATGAGTGTTTGGAAGAAGATCGTTCCCAAACTCAATTCCCTATTGGAAGGAACGCCTGAAAGATCATTAGGGAAAACCTTAGGAAATTCACTAACCACGGGAATGGATCATAGAGAAGGACCCTCCGAGTTAGAATCTTTAACCCTAACCAAATCATAAAGACACCCCTTGGAAATTAATTTCCAAGCTCTAAGATATGATATAAACCTTCCCTTAGGCACTAGAAAACTGCCTTCCCACTAAATTGCTAACTCATTAGGGAATCTAAAGACGGCCTTACAGGTTCGACAGTCTAAAGAGGCATAGCATGAATGCAACCAATCCATCCCCAAGATGACATCAAAATCTAGCATGTCTAATTCAATCAAATCCACCAAAGCTTCCTTACTACAAACAGATACCACACAACCCCTATAGACCCTTTTTGCAACTACTGAGTCACCCATTAAGGTAGAAATAGAAAAAGGGTTCAAAATACAATAGGGACCAGAACCAAAATGCACAGCCACAAATGAGGTCATATAAGAAAGGGTAGACCCTAAATCAACTAAATAGTACACATCATAAGAGAAGAGTTTTAACATACCAGTGAAGACATTAGGAGATGCCTATACTCCTGACGGGTAGAAAGAGCATACAAATAATTCTGACTAGTGTCGGTACTTGAAGTGGCACCCCTTGGGGTGGGAGTTGATGACGTGGCAACTGGAATCTTATTAACCCCATAACGACCTCTCCCATAGGGCAATCCTTCAGCACATATTCCAGTTGGCCATACTTGAAACACCGATTCCTCTCCTCATCACAAAAACCACGATGCTACCAACCACAAAGTCTTCAAGAAAGATTTAATGAAGCTGAATGGGCATCATTGGCCTGATACTGGGCATCTTGTGCCCTAGAACCATCACCACTCTAGAAACGATGATCTCCAATCTTCTTTAGATAAGGTACACTAGCCATCGAATAGGAACCAGAGTTAACCCACTTATTATTTGGCCATTTCCTACTATCCCTACCACTCTGCTGTTGAACTCTACCATAATCTAAATACTAAAACTTTTTAGTCTGCCTATGCCCTACCTCTAATTGCTTTTTTATTTCCTTTTCAACCTATTGTATATACACCACCAGTCGAGAGATATCAATATCCTTGTTCAACAAAGAAGCCTTGCTCTCCAAAATCAATTCATGAGACAAATGACAAGTGAATTTCCTCATCCTAGACCTTATATTAAACACTAACTCAGGAGCATATCACTACAAATGGTGGAATTTCAAGGCATATTCCTTTACCATCATCCTTCCTTGCCTCAAGTTCATAAACTCCTCAATTTTTGCCTTCTTCAGCTCATATGGAAAGAAGAGATAGACTCCACATCAACACCCCTACGCTACTCCCACTCTTCATACTATTGGTGCGCTATATCCTTCAATCAATAAGTAGTAAATTCCATACCGTCTATATCTACAGCATGCATAACCTTGAAGATCTTCTCCATCTCATCTATAAAACCTTAAGGATCCTCCTCAAACTTAGTACCAGTGAAAGTTGGAGGGCTCATCCTCATAAACTGGACAACTCTAGTGGACTCAGATGAACTTAGGGCAATACCAGTAGAAACCGTCTAACGTTACTGAGATATCACCAACTGGGTCAACAGATAAATGGACAAGCAAAACTCATCATTAGTAATATCTCCCTGAGGTGACTCAGCACGAGTGTCACTAGATAGAGAAGGATAAGTAGAAATAGGTGGAACTCCATGGGGGCAATCAGAAGCAGTGACCCTTGACCGGTTCTGTAACCTATAAGTTGGATGAGATTTGCCCATATTTTCCTCAGGCAGGATAGATAACTTTCCATAAACTTTAGATCATCTAGGAGGCATGATCTAAAAGGCGAATAAATGGGAGTTAGAGGAATCCAAGACCTTAGACTCTACAGCCCAAAATTAAGACAATAAGAAAGGAAAGCATTCCTAAATGACTCATAGCCTCTCCCTTATAAGTGTGGTGTTTTACTCACTCATAAAAGAGACTCTACCTGACACGGCTTTATGGACACACAATTGACCATGAACCTAGGCTCTATAACAACTTTGCCACAACCTAAATAAGGTCTTGTCCATGACTGGTATCTCAAGTCCGTCATTGACCCAAGACTACACCCTTAGCCTAATCCAATAGAACTATGTACACCCGGAAGTGCATGAATTCTAATATAAAATAAGATATGATAAGAAAACTCAAAGAATTTATGATAGATCAATATCCAACAACCATCAACCAATAACCAATTCTACTAACCAACCATCAGGCCCATGTCCACAGTAATTTCTAATAAAGCCTCTAACAAAACCAAAGATAATCTGGTCGGGATATGCCCCCGACCACAGCCAAAATTAAATAAAAAAGAAAGAGCCAATACAAAAGGAAACCCAAATCATGAAAGTGGATCTTTTGAAGAATGAAAACTCACCACTTTAGTCTAACTCATGAACTATCCCATAATCACCGAGTCACTGTGCAGGAGGAATAAAAGTAGGGACAATTCTTACATCACATGGGGATACACCCCTAAAGATAGTTAGCCGTTAGAGCACTAGCATGTAACTTAGGGATAAAGGATAAAATAATACCATAAACCATAATACAAAAACCATTAAAACTAGTGCACAATATCATATGCAGTACATACATACATATATATATCACATGTTGGGAAAGGGAACAGGCCTAGCATGAACTTTAAAACCTTAACATGGACTGTGTAGCTTGACCATCCTAAACCAACACCTACAGGCTATATGGGTTCATTTCCCCATCCTGGAAAGGCCCCAGTATGTATTAGCCGCATGAACTGGAGGTACCATAAAAGGTTGAGAAATCCTTACCCTTCCCCATCCATGGTCCAAATAAATATTCAATGTGATATAAGGACACGGTTATTAAGACCAACCCTCACATCAAAATTTATGAGTTTCCAGTATCGGTCCCCCAGGACCTCCACCTTCCACATTTAGCTACACAACCCTCTTTAAGCCCAATTAAAATCATTAAAACATAACCCAACCATTATATTAAGGAGTTAACCATTAAGGCACCATTAAGTAATATCATCATATCGACTATAGTTTGCAAGAAATATCATTAGATAAACTTTTTGGGATTTCTTCATACCCCCAACTCCATTATAAAAATCACTTGGGGGATTCCTTCATACGCCATAAGGTTTTCAAAACCATCCTTAATAATTTTCCATTTATGCATTGTATTAATTTTAAAGAGAGTAGCCAGACCAAAAGATAGTTCATATTCCAAAACCAATTATGCAAATGAGTTGAGGTGGTTATCAATTTTCATACCAAAACCAATTATTTTAGGAATCCATTGTAACTCTAAATTCATTCAGCATCTCCATGCACCCCCAATGAGTGTATAAATCAACAATTCACGCATAATAAATCAATAGAAACAGTGGAAAATATTCAAACAAATTATATCCAAAACCCTCAACCCATAGGTCAAAATCCAACATCAAAACCATGAAAAATAAACTAATTTTTATTCCATTAATAAAATACAAGTAAATAAAAGAAAATAGCATGTCTTTTACATAATGGCGTGGCAAAGACCTTATCGCGGAGGCTAACCTCCATGCCACACAGCTAAATGCGAAGATTATCCTCTATGTCATACTGGCTATCATGAAGTGTATCCTCCATGATATAGAGATATCACGAAGGCTCACTACCTCTGGGGTCCAAAATTACCCTAAACCCCATCCAAAAATTTCAAAACTATCCTGGGATACCCTATTCGTATGCCTAAACATAATTTAAGTCAAAAATTGATATTTCAAACATGGGAGGAAAAAAAATCTTGATATTCGAAAGGTGTTATAGTTACACCTTATAAAACCCTCCTCGGGGGATGTGTCGGGAAGGACATATGGATTGTATATAGGTTGATGAACCCCCTATGGGTCCCATATCAAGAGTCTTGCCTCTATAGGTGTATTCAAAGGTTGTGTGATGACCTCATTCATCATCATCATCATTATCATCTTATTATTATACATTGCACATGTGTTATTGTGTTCATGTTATGATTGAATTACCTTATTGTCTTGTCATACCTTTATGTGTTCTATCTTCTGCTGATTGTATGTGATTATATTATTTATATATGTTCTTTCTTGCTTCTAATAATATGTGATATGATGTATATTTATGTTCTACCTGGTTATGTTATTGCAATAGATGTGATATGTATACTAGAACTGTTAGTGCAAATGGTGTGGGCTATCATTGTAGGACATTTTCTGGTTATAGGTGATTTGCCTTTATTGTTTATTTTGTATGCTTTATTTTCTACTATGCACAATTAGCCTATGATACCTACTGAATAAAAGTGGACCATACTCGCGCTTACTGCGCCCTTTCGGTACAGGTCCTAGTTCGAGAGCCCCCCAGCTTGGTTGATTCGGCCAATATATGGTGCCTTCAAGGTAGTGGTTGAATTTTAAGAATCAAGATGTATTCTACTACCTGTCATATAAATTATGGCTTCACTATCATATCAAAAACAGAGTTCCTCTAATATTTTGGACATCTTATGTATTTTATTTGGATTTGAGTTATATTAGATACGTTCTTATACTGTTGACGCTAGGATTTGGGAAGTTATGGTTATATTGTTGATTATATTCTTTCTGCATTTATTATATTTATATGGTTTGCCTCTTTTCTATAAGCCTTACTTTTGAGGTATTTTTATCTTTTCCCCATTGTGTATTAGTTTGCGTGATAGACTTAATCATTAAGGTTTGCCACGATGAGTACCATCATGACCCTTGGATTTTAGGTCATGATAAATCGGTATCAAAGAATCTAGGTTTTTGTTAGTCTCAACGGTGTAAGAATAGAATGTCAAATAGATTCTCATGGATCGGTACGTAGATATTCGTATCTAACTTTCAGAGGTTATAGGATGTATTTAGGAAACTTTTCTCATTTTAATCCTTACCGTGTGAAGTTCTTTCATACCTTGCATTCTGAGTTATGTTTTAGTCTTTTTACACAGCTAGTGTTGACTAGGTCCTGTGAGGTCAGAGATGCAGAGCCTATTTTTAAAGAGAGAGTTTAGTCGAGAGGACGGTCTTTGAGTTGTGGACAAACTTGAAAGAGTAGATGGGGCTATTGATCAGCCTCGTCTAGGAGGAGTGCAAGGGGACTGTAATGGCCTGAGTATGCACCTCGTACATCACACTGTGCTTACAACCCCGAAGGACCATAAGCTAACCCATGACTAGTACCTACTGTGAGGACTGAATAATACTACCAAAATAATGCAAAAGTTAGGTTAAAATTCCATAAGGTTCATAATCTAAATACTGAAAAATATAGCAATTGATAATAACATCTGAAAATTGAATACTGTCTGAACTAGTCTAGTCTAGAAAGCCTTTACTAAACTGTCTGAATGTGAAGTTGATGGGACAAGCCCCCAACTAACTCCAAATAATAAAATGTTGAATCTACTATAATATTGAAATAACTAATATCCTCGGTGGATGAGGACTCACTACTGAATCTACTGCTGCTAACTGAAAATAGCTAAGCACGGTCAGGAACCTGAGCGTCCAAACTTATGATATGATACATCATAGCACAAGAAAAGAGTATGCGATCAGTACGTGGAATGTACTGGTATGCTAATTGAGGTAAGGCTGAAAAGCATGGATTCATATGCATGAATAATAACTGACTGAGTGATATGAATATAACTGAATGAGAGTACATGGATAACTGAAGCTACTGTAAACACTGATTATGCAATACTGTGAATATACTTATATACTGTGTCTGAGATTTATATTGAAACTGGGTACTGAGTTTTGATAACTGAGTAACTGATATCTGAGATTACTGATAATTGAATTACTGATAACTGGGTGACTGTTATTGACAGTCCTAATTTTGTTGAACTGAACTGAGTTCTATACTAAAGACTGAAATTGAAAATGTGGGAGTTAATTATCTAACCAACATGCCTCTTTCTGAATTTATTGGGGTCCAACTTGTAACCCCAGTTGGAAAGGTGTCAGTACTGTGCCACGGGTACTAATAGGCTAAAGAGTCACCCTAATCAGGCAGGTGCCTTAATAAGAACGATATTACCCTCAACTGGCAGGTAAAACACCTTATCAACCCTCAACTGGCAGGTTGATATCTCAACTTACGCTGGCTATGTAGTTCTGGAATGCAAGGGCAGATACTAAGGATCACACCCTCTACTGACAAGTGAACCCCTATCCTTGGGTTCGATCGGTGTTAAATCTTACTCTTAATTGAAGGACACTAATTATTAAACTGAACTGAACTGTACTGAGTTTCACTAAATTTTGGAACTAACTGAGTACTAATATTCATGAAGTTACTAAGACTATTCTTTCATTACTATAATTATAGGTAAACATCTAGATTTCGGGTATTAAATACCCCCAGGACTTGATAGCATCAATAGTAAGACATGGCACAATCTTGAAAGCATACTAGCTAGTCTCTTAGTCATGATTCATTCATTGAGACATTTTGTCAAAGACTTGCAAGGCATGGACTTGTACATAAATGGGAACACATTCTTAACTTATCATGATTGCACTATTAAATTCACATAGGCATTCTAACAAACATTTAGGGAGCATAATTAATGTAAACGATAATGGTCAACACATAGCATCATGAATACAACACTCAACTTGCAAATTTCAAGGGTTTAACATGAGGATCACATAATTCAACACACATACTATCTCAATTTCATGAAACTTGTAGTTAATCATGGATTGAAACCCAAACAACATCATGAACATGAGTACAATCTAATTCAAGCATGGAAATCACAAATATGAAAAATTGTATTTTTAAAAAGGGTTCTTGGACTCCATGGATGGTAAGGTCTCGTGGATGAACACCTAACATACCTGAGAAGATGAGTTATTGAAGTTTCTTGGTGGATTTCTTGAGAATTGCTCTTGATTCTTGGAGGGTAGGGTTTTTTTCTATTTTGAGAGAGAATGATCTTGATTTGAGAGGAATTGAGCAAATAATGATCTAATTAGGTTATTTGGGTATTAATCTCGTGTTTAGGATGATTAGGGTCACGAAAAAGACAAAACTACCCCTGAAATAATTTAAATTTTTGTCATTAAAATTCCTGATTTTGGCCTTCATCGTGACGCAGTGGCATCGTGGGGAGCCACTGGAAGTCAGCTAAAACTATTCAAAAATGGATCATTGCAAAATTCCATTATGGCGCGATGTGGTGGTATCATGTCGGGCTACTAGAAAATGACAATTGCAAAAATAGACATTAGCCCGATGCGCCATTATCGCGTTGACACACTGGAAATTGTAAATTGGGAATTGGAACTTTACCACAACGCACTGGAATTGTGGTGTCTCACTGGAAACTGATGAATGCCATTTAGCCTATCTCCGTGATGCGATGATTCTCAATTTGACATACTATTTTACTAAAAGGGCCATAACTTCCCACCCGAATATCAGATTTGGGCAAAATTTATATCGTTCGAAAGCTGACTGAATTTCCTACACTTTGGTAAGTCTTAAACTAGAAAATTCTTAGTGTATTGAAAAATTTATATAGAAATTCTCGTGTAATGAGAGCTAAACTGAGCTAGGAAAATATAGGGTATTATAATATCTCTCATTGGGAACATTCGTCTTCGAATGAGACTGATTAAAATGAGACTGATTAAGCTAAGCATACAGATAGATTGAGTTTACATACTGAACAAGCTCAACTAAATCATGATTACATGAATGAAACTACTGATAAACTGAGTTTTCATACTGAACATGCATAACTGAAGCATGAGTACATGGCTGAACTAATTCATAAATTTGAATGCATAACTGCCATGAGGATAATATACAACGATAATTGATACCAAGTTTGTAAAGATAACTGAGCATGAAAATGAGTAAATCTAAGGAAGATTGTTACCTCAAGCTAATAATATTGATGAACCTGAGATCATTTACTAAACATTCATGAACGAGAACATGAGAACATAACTAAGTCTGAAACATGATACATTAACTGAATATCATAAGCTAAACTGATTCCTTGAATACATGCCATGACATGGTAATGGTCATACGGCTTAGATTAGAACGAGAGAATTAACTTATGAGTACTTATTACTTCAAACTAGATCTTGTTACGAGAAAAGAAAATGGAAGGTTTATGACGTGAAAGCTCGGGGGATTATAGTGCATCTCCCCCTTGGGATATTATGTCCCCCAAAGGATGATGACTTGGCTAAGATACTGAGGAAAGGTTGTGAAGATGAACGAGGCACCTACGAACTGAATTGTGACTGAATATCTGGGATCTGAAACTGAGGGATGATACATGAACTGAGCTGAACTCGCAACTACCAGGATGCTCCATCTTGGAATAGTCATATTCATGAGACTTTGGATGGTACGACTAGATGGAAAGATGGGAAACTATAAGAACTCATAGCCTCTCCCTTATAAGTGTGGTGTGCTACACACTCATAAAAGAGAGTCTGCCTGACATGGCTTTATGGACACATAATTGACCATAAACCTAGGCTCTGATAACAACTTTTTCATGACCCAAACAAGTTCTTAGCCATGACCGGTATCTCAAGTCTGTCGAGGTCCCAAGACCACCCTTTTAGACTAATACAACAGAACCATGTACACCTAGTAGTGGATGAATTCCAATATAAAACAAGATATAATAAGAAAACTCAAAGAATCTAGGATAGATCAATATCCAACAACCAAGATCAAAATCCAACAACCATCAACCAATAACCAATTTCAATAACCAACCATAAGGCCCATGTCCATAGTAATGTCCAACAAAGCCTCTAACAAAACCAAAGATAATTTGGTCGGGGCATGCCCCCGACCATAGCCAAAAATAAATCCAAAAGAACCTATTATTCTAAATCTGCGAACCACTTAATAAACTCTAAATCAAACTGAAACCACTTTACTCTAGAGTCTGAGATATAACAATATTCATAAATACTAAACTCATCCTGAAGGACTACACCTAATAATGTAAGGTCCACTGCTAGTACTTCCTTCTGATATACAATTCTTAGCTTTCTATGGCCCCAACAATCATCATATAGCAACCTCAACACTGACTAACTTAGAATTTTCAAATCTTCTTTCTACTAGCTCAATCTTTAATGATTCAAACTTAGATTCTAACACATACCATGAATATCTCCAAGTCTTTGATAACCATACTAATTTCATCATATCTTACACATACTACATCCACAACATATGTTTTTAATCAACAAACTTAAATTCTTGCATACACTGCTTCAAGCTTATTGATTCACCTTTCATACAACTAGCCCCATGAAATATAACCTGCCCAAATTCAGATAACACTATCCTATCTCCTGTTACTGCTGATAAACTCCTAGGTTCATACTTCTAACTCTGGGTTATATGTTATCATAGGAATTTGAAAAGAATCTGGAAACACATCTAACTTTTAAGTACTGAGGTACTACCCCTTCATTCAATGATTGGTTCATTAGGAAACTAAAACTGAATAACTCCCCAAGCAATTTTTGTATACTCATCTGGATAGAATAGGTTTACCTATTGGGGTAGGCACTGAGGAGGTCTCTACTAGAGTATTAAGACTAAGACCAAAATTAGCAGCTATATACTGAGTTATAATAGAAAGTAAGGCTCTAGGGTCTAATAAAGCATACACAAGAATATGAAAGGCCTGTAAGGTACCCGCAACTACATCAAGAGAACTTTCTTGATCATGACGAGACTGGAGTGCTTACAGTTCATTCTGGTGTTGATCACTGGTTGCACTGGAAGTGGCGCCCTACTGAGTTGAGTGACCGGATGGGACTGCAGGACGGTTAGACTGACCCTATTGGCGCAAACCCTTTCCCCTCTAAGCTATTATTTTACACTTCCACATCCTATGGCCTAGCTTACCATATCCAAAATACATATCATGCATTTTCCATAAATATCATGTATGTTTCCAGTCCCTAGTATGACGAGTTCCAATTTACTCAGCAGTACGAATCTTATTCCATGAATTTATGATCTCCAAACTTAATTCATGCAGTCATGACTCATGCTTTACAGTATGCTCATTTCCTGGTACTCATGATACACTCTTAATGACCCGTAAAATTAAGATTATGTCATGTATGTCATCGGTTTTGATCTCTTTAGTGAATTCATGTTTTTATTACTCAATTCCTCAGGCCTAAGTTAAGTGTCAAAGTTATGCATAATATTTTTTCATGTTTTAGGTCCTCATGTTCTAACCTTTGAGTGTCCTTTCCTTAATGTTAAGATAGTGGTGATGAAAAATTGATGATCAATGGTTTAAATGGGAAAGAGTAAATGTTTCTTGTTGAGGATATATTATTGTATGCTTATTTTATATAAGGATATAAGGTTAAAGTAATATTGAGGTAAATCTTTTGATATATGTCATGGTTAGTTGAGAATTCTATGTGTATTTCATTAGGGATAGGGCATGGGAGTTTTTATTGACAAGAAATATTTGAGAATACGGTAAAAGTTCCTAGGTAGGTTGGTTGACCAGAAGTTCATATGTATTTATAATCATAGGCTTGAATGTCATGTTGGTATATAAGTAGATGGGTGCATTGTGCGCTAGTAAAGTTTTAGTAAGAGGTTCAATTTAGCTATTGAAGTATAGTAAGAGGAAATATTGTTGAGATGAAAGTTGTGAAACACGCATGGGGTATTGAATTCATGGTTTAGACTAGTATTATGGTGTGATGTGTTGTACCTTGTGATTTCGAGTTAGGCTTGATCATGGTGAGAGAATTTAGTTCAGTTCAGACTTTAGTAGATGGAGTTATCAATGCCCATGTGAGAATTTAAAGTTGAATCAAATGAGCATGGTATTTAAAGGGAAAATTATAGTTGAGGAAGTATTTAAGAAGTGTCGCTAGGCTTGAAAGTTAGAAGTTACATTGCCTACGGCCTAGTAATTCTATCCTAGCTAGGGAAAATAACACCTCTTTATGTTTTTAAGTCGTGGGTTGGGAGTTTAAAGAGGACAAAAGACCCAAAAATACCCTTAGGAACCTTCTAGAAATCATTTGGAAGTCGTCCCAACGTCTTAGGTCACGACTTGTATGTTCTGGGTATGAGTTGTACCTTGAGTTGTCACCAGGAACCAAGATTTTGACCCCTACTATCATGGTTACAACTCCTCTTGATGACTCGTATGGTCTTCTTATGAGTCGTCATCAGTGAGTCGTACCCACTGGCAGCTTTAATAGCGCTTCAGTAATTTGGCAATAACCTTTCACCCCAATATCATATTAACGCAAAATTGGTATCATTGGAAAGATAATTAAATTATCTATCTGTTGGTGGGTCTTGAGCTCAAAAATTTTTAGAAGAATTAAATTTATGCTCATTTAAATATAACTATTGTTATATACATCCCAAGAATTTAATCTCTAAGAGTTGTTTTGACTTGTCTATAAGTTAGGAGCTTTCTTAATATAGGTCTAAGTCATTTGTAAAACTACCAAAACATGAGGATTGATTCTTGGATCCTTCATTAATTTGGATATATTTCATATCTTTCGACTTGTAACAAGTTATTATGACTTCTAGCCACCACTCGTAACTTGGACAGAAACTTAGAGAACCTAGGCTACTGACGTTATGACTTATCTTTATATGAATCTTATAGTAATCTTACGACTCTAAGGTTCAATTCAAACCTAAATTATAACATCAACTATTTTATACTGTCTTGGATACGACTACAACATATGACTCATATGTTGTGTATATAACTTAAGGAAATGAGTCATACATTGCACAGTGATTTTGAAACATGGGGTATTACAAGATTAAGGCTGATATTTTTGTATTAACCCACTAGGAAGAGTCACATTCCACTACTATTAAGCAATTGGAGTACCAATTTGGGCAGATGTTAGTAACTCTGAACCAGAGGCAACCAGATAACCTTCTGGACAATATGCTACAAAATTCAAAAAATAATGATCATGTACTTGTTATTACCACAAAGAGAGGTATCACTATTATGGATCCCCCTATGACCTAATGCAGAAGCTACTGACGATGAGATACCTACTGTTGAGTCCAAGAAGGTAACAGGTGATAAAGGTAAAGTTGTTGAAGAAAAAAGTAAGAGTTCAGTTATTGAGCCAGAAATCAAAAAAATTTGAGACCACTCCCACCTTTTCTCAAAGATATTGACAAAATAAAGAGGGAGATAAGTTCAAGTTATTCATTGAGATACATAAAGAAGTGAGCTTGAACATACCTCTTCTTAAAGTGTTAGAGCAGATGCCTAGATATGCAAGGTTCATGAAATAATTGGTCACAAGTAAGAAAGGAGCAACAATTGAGGATGTTGATGGTGTTCACTACTGCAGTGCAGTAACGACTAGGTCCTTGGCACAAAAAAATGGTGATCCCAGAGCATTCACTATACCATACATTATTGGATCATCCTAATTTTCCAGAGGCTTATGTAGTTTAGGGGCCAACATTAATTTGATTTTGCGGGCCGTATTCAAGCAATTCGGCTTAAAGCCTCTGGAATCAAATTCAATGCGGCTATTGATGGTTGATCGCACAGTGAAGAAGCTTGTTGGAATGTCTTTTGATGTGATCATAAGGGTGGATAACTTTATCTTTCCGATTGACTTTGTTATCCTGGACTGTAAGGTTGACAACAAGATGCACATTATATTTCGAAGACTATTTATGGCCAGAGGTAGAGCTATGGTTGACATGGAGAAAGGTGAATGAAACACCCAGGGTTCTGGATCTTAGAAATTTAGTTCTGAACTCTCTGGACATCATACGACTAGGGGTATTTGTCGTATGATAGGGTACGGTTTAGGGTTCTTAAGTTGTGTGTTGCTCAATGAGGTTTGGTTGGTTTCTGCCCAAGGTATGAATGAATTATACTAGTCGTATGATAGGGTACTAGTAGTATAGTGTTAAATCATATGATTCCCTAAGTTAAGCCTATAGGATTCTATTCTGCCCAAGGTACAATTCTAGGGTACTTGTCGTAAGCTTGGGTATGAATTAGCCTTGGTGGTCATATGTTGGATAGTGGTTGTGTAATACCCCAAACTTTTCCATAAGCCTACTTTCATCTCTAGAAGGTTAAGAAATGGCTTTCTAAGTGAGTAATATTTAAACCATATAGATTTTTCCTAATTTTGACTTTTTATCATTTGGGAATTTTAATTAGCTTTTCAACGATATAAGATCCTCCCAAATTCGATAACCGAACAAGAAGTTGTGGCTAATTTAAGTTCTAGTCATAAAACACCATCATTTTAGTATTTGGTGCATCGCGGAGAGGGTCTATTTAACAATTATCAAATTCCAGTGGAACTCCATGATTGAGGCACATTGCGGAGGACCTCAATTTCCCAATAGTCAATTTCCAGTGGCCTAGCACGATTATGACTCATCGTGCTGAAGTTCCAGGTCTCAACCAGTGGTACAACGCGATGGCTCTGCATCGAGGTGACTCCCAGATTCCCATTTGTCAATTTTTAGTGAGCCACCACGATAGTGGCACGTTGTAGTAGACCATAAAGTCAGGTTTTTGGTTCAATTTTTCCAGCTTCGTACAGAAGTTAAAAAGGGCACTTTGGACTTTTTCCAAGCCTCTTAAACCGTACAAACATCATAATTAAGGTCACTACAAGCATCATATGAGATTTTTATCAAGATTTCCCTCAACAAAAAACCCTAAGCATCCAAATCCTCTTCCAAGAATCTCAAGGGTTCATCGTAATTTTCTAAATTGAGTTAAGATTCAAGACTCCCAAGTCAAAAGCTTCAAGAATCCGCATTCAAGAGTTCCAATAATATCTCAAAGGAAAGTTGTTCATCCAAGTGTATTAATCTAAGGTATGTGGGGTTTGAGCAAGGGCAATCCTTTCACCCTTGTGCCCAAAATCTATGTTTTTACGGATTACCTATGATTTTAAATATTAAATTTTATACCCAGAGTATTTTGTTGAGAAATTTTGAGCATGATGTGATTAATTTATGAAATTTCATGGTTTCTTTGAATTAAAGAATGTTCTTTTATGATTTTGAATATCATGAGCATGATTTGATCCATTGATTACAGTTTTCCATTGAATTACGTATGAGATTGTGATTTGAAGCTATTATTTTGGTATTATGGTAGAATTTTGAGAAAAACTTACAAAGCATAATGTTTTGCCATGCATTTATATGAGTTGATACATTGATATTAAATAGTATAAATAGTATTTGATCTTTTGATCCTTACATGAATTTTGAAATCCACATCCCAGAGTTATTATCATAATGTTAAATGCATAACTGGTTTCCAGTAAACCTTATACGAATTTTAATATGGGTTTCCATAAGATGAGCATAGAAAATTAAAGGGAGTAGTATTTAGCACCAAGTTGGGTAAGTAACTACGGTTTCATACCCCAGAACTACGTGCCACCATAGGATTGAGATTTATAGGCCTAAGGCCCAGATAGTGATCACTGAGTTGAGGTTATACTCCCTGGCAAGAGTATGACGCCTCTCCCCAACGTGAGGTTTCTTTCTTTCGAGGACAAGACGTTGCACTCCATGTAACTCGCATGGTGTATATCAGTTGAGAGAACCTCCCTGCTAGTGAAAGTAAATAATCAATTCCTAAAGTATTTTCCCTCAAGATGAGTTATTTTCTCTATTAATCAAGACAATATTTTAAAAGTATATTTCCCCAAGGCTTTAGAAACTAAGTGTAAAGGCTCACAATTTAATTAAATATATGTTTTGAGAAGGGAATAGAACTACAAATTTCAGAAATAAGTATATTGACTCACGAGATTTATACTATGCGTCCCATTATTCATAATGGATGAGATTTAAATTTTTGAGTTATTCAAGCTATATGAGTCAGTTGTATCAGCATGCATGATTTCTATAAAGATTGATGATATTGTTGTTTTAATCATTGCATACACCCCCATATACTCAGTACATCCTGAAAGTACTGATCCACATATACGTCTATGTGCTACATTGTCTCATAATGTAGGTTCATGTGCTCAGTCTCAGCAGTGATAGTAATCTTCAAGCATCCCATCTATATCTTTATCTTTGGTGAGTCCTCATGGTTCGAGGACCTATATCTGCAGCTTTTCCACTTTCATAGTATTTTGAGCATTACTTTTAGATCAGTTCGAGTCAGTTGGGGGTCTGTCCCAATGGCTTTCTAGTTTGAGTAGTTGAGGTTTTGTCAGATTAGACTATCAGTGATATTTGAGATTTTTCAGTATGTTACTATTCGAACAGTATTCTTTTGTTATTTTCAATTAAGATATGATATGACAGTATGCTTGTTTTGCTATAATTGTCCTAAAGTAAGTGTTGGGAGTAGTAGCAAGCTCAAAGGGTTAGCTTAGGGATACTTGTAGCCTTAAGTACCGTGTGACATATGGGGATGAGATTTTAGGGCGTTACAGTTGGTGTCCAAGGGATGCCTAGGGATTGAGTGGTGGGTACCACTCATATGGTAGGGTATGGTTAGAGAAGGGGCGTGGTCGTACCTTTCGGTGGGAAATTTGTATAGTTTAAGTTGGGAGTAATCTGTACATTTTCCCTCTTCACCTATCATAACCCTGCGACTTAAAAAACACTATTGGAATATCATTTACCCTATTATCCTTTATTGAAAACACTTTAAACACTCTCAAATTCTCTCAAGGCTCTTGGGTTAAGAAAGGCTAGGTTTTTCTTTAAGGTGGTCAATTTGGGGCTTACAAGGGTGGTTTCCCTTCGTATTCTTTATAATCTAAGGTATGTTACTCCTACCTCATTGTTAGTTCAACTAAAGGCATGATTTAATGTATGTTTTTCATGGGATAATTGGTATGGTTTTGGGTTTTGAATTATATGTTGAGGGTTTTGGTTATAAATGGTTTGGTTACGGCTTTTCCATGTTTTTACTTATGGTCTTTATGTTATAATGGTAGTTTGAATATGTGGTTGCATGGGAATGGTTAATTGGTTCTTGGTTTTGGTTTGGAAACTATATGCCCTAACCATATTTGATAAAATACCTATGGGAATGCTTTTGTTACGTTGATGAACTTTTATTGAAAATTTTGCATGGTATAAAGTGGTAATGGAATCCTAAATTGGTTTGGATGATTTTAAATGGTTAAATGGTAAGGTCTTGGTGGTCATGGTTGTGGTTTAATTGAAAGCCTTGTAGGGTACATGGGAATAGCCCAAGCAAACATAATAATGAACTACTTGTGGAGTACATAGGAATCCCCCAAGTAAACTTAATAATAATGAAATCTCCGGGTACATGGAAATCCTATCTTTAAAAGGTTGGCTAAGGACATTGCTTGCAAGCCATTGTCGGTATGAAGGTACCATTTCATATAGACATGGTTAAAAATATATGGAATTGGTGGTTTGATTAAGTGCTAATGGTTTTAATTTGGCAATAATGGCGGGTTGTGATAGCTAACCATGAAGGTGTGAGTCCAATGGACGAAAACTGGAAACCCATGTTTGTCAACATGAGGATTAGCCATGGCGACCATATACTTATGGGTTACACGAGAATCCCCTAAGTTATACTTTTATATATGTATCATGAAGGGCGAAGGATACACGGAAATCCCCTACCCCTATGGTATCTTCGATTCGTGCGGCTAAATGCATTGGGGCCTGTTCAGGGGGTAACACTGGACTCTGTGACACCCAATTTTGACCGCCCGATACTCCTTTTAGGCTGCTATTTTAGTAAAATTATTAATTTCAAATGTTAGTATTTTTACACATTATTCTTGTATTAAATAGATATTGGTGTGTCACACTCATGATTTAAACATATACAAATTATTTTTATTACTTTTTATCATTATTATTTATTAATTTATTTATAATATTCTACATAATTTTATCAATATTTATTAAGTCTTTTTCATAAATATGCACACTCACATTTTGCAAACATGTTGTTCATTATTATTATTATTACTATTATTATTATTATTATCGATAATTTTTTTTGCGTAACATTAATTTTTACATGGTTAGTTTATTTTAATAGTGGCATCTTATTATTTTTCTCGTCATTATCACATTTATTAAACTAACAGCCACTTTTATCCAATTTTCCTTTCTTGTGTTTAATTTTTAGCCAATTTTTATTCCAATTGGTATCAATTTTAGTCAAAATTAAATATCAATTAGGGTCCCTATTTAAATCCCAATTGACCTATTTTTTAATCTCAGTCGTCGATCAAAGTTGATCCAATAGCTGAGATCAAATCACCTTCTCTTTCCTTTTATACACAAAGAGGAACCCTAATCCTCATGACACAAAAATATCAGCCGCACCAACATTCCCTTCCCTCTCTCTTCTCTCTTGGCTCTCTCTCTCAATCGGCGATTGCTACCATCCTATCACCCATATGCCATCGTCGAAAGTGATAGAACTCCTCTTCATTCTCTTTTCCTTTCTCTAAAGTCGGCGACCTTGCCGCTGGTGGACGGTTGCTACCACCGCACCACCGCTCTCTGTTTTTTTTCTGTCCGACCACTGCTCAGCTGGCAAGACCCATGCAGCCGACGGCCCCTCTCCTATTCCCAACAAAGACCATCCCAGTTGCTCTGACCAACGGCGGCAACAACAACACCAGCCATCCCTCCATTCTCCTTTCTAGCCATTGCCTCCACCACCAGCGCCACATCCGCCGCTGCACTACAACAACCGTACCAAGCACCGCTTTCATCTCCATTCCATATCTTGTCGGAGCAATCTTTTTCAGTGCAACATCGGCCAAAATCACTGTCAGTTTATCTTTGACCCTTTGCATTTAATAATGTTAATCTGTTGAACAAATTTATTTTTTTATTTTTTGCATGATTGTTTGGACATCATCATATTCTTCATTATTTTGTTATGCTCATTAAAGTATTTGGTTGTCCTCCGGTGACCACAAAATGGTTATTGTATTTTTCTTATTTCTTGCTTAACAAAGGAGACTGATTTTAATATTAGTTCTATCATGTTCATATTTTTTTGGCTTAGTGACATCATTCTTCGTATGATTTTGAATGCTCTAATAATTTTCAACTGATCTCGTACTCTATTTACCAATTTCTCTACTTTTTGTTTAAATTGGACAGCTTTTATATTTTTTTATTTTATTAATGTTAACACAACTTCCTACTCTTAATCAATATTGCTCATACCTTTAAAGGAGTGAATCACTGTGACAGAATCTACTCCTTTCCTTTTTTGATTGTCTTATTTGATTCTTTAATAAAATAATTTCATCATTTAATTATGCTGGAATTTAAATTTAAATTTGATTGACTGATGGTAAACTTTGATTGTGTTTCTTTTAAATTAATTGTGATTCCGCTTATATATGGTAAGTGTTAATTGTCTAGTGTTTTATTTTATTATTCGCTCTCCTTTTAACTCAACAATGATTTTACTTGTTTATTTATGGAAAATTTGATCTTTTTTATCTTAGATTGATTCAATTATCTCTCTAAGGAAAATAGATATATTGATTGATTCTCGCAGTCACTTTTTCCTTTCTGAGTCCCCTAATTTATCATTTTTTATGGTCTATACTCATTCATTTGGCCTATATAAAGGCACCTCTTCATCTATTATTGAAAAAAAAGACTTTTAACTGTCTTTTGTCTCACATGAAAAAATAACAAATATTCTAAGTTCTCTCTCGGTTTATACTGCACAACGGATATTTGGGTCGGCATTTTATTTATTGCAATTACTGAGTATTTGATTCAAAGTGTTGATCTCCAGGCTTTCTTTAATTATTTATTTGCTGCAAAACTGGTTAGTTTTCTGAGAGGACGCATTTTATTATCATATGTTAAATGTTTTAAATCCCCTTAAGTGTGATTGGTGAATTTTGTGGCATCTTCACATGCTTGTTGAGTGCTATATAATTTTTGAATATTTGTTTTGTTGTGTGTCTTGGATATGTTTGTTTTGCTTGACAGATACTATTGCTTAAATTCTTCATGACTTTTATTCCTTTCTTGATTTCATTTGGGTTTTAACTATTGATTGTATACATGCTATTGATGTAATAATAATTAGGGGACTACTCGGAGAGTGGGGATCTATGTGCTTTACGTGCTATGTGACCACCTAAGCAAACCTTAACATAGGATCAACAACAAAATTCTTTTGTCGCCTAGAATCTTGTCTTTAGGAGTTCTAAATACTATTTTGACATATCAATTTAGACGTCAACTTAAAATTAATGTTGAACGGTTGCACTTATTTTTACAGCATGCCTTCACATTATTTTTAGCGTTTAAAGTCAATTTCCAACAATTGGAACACAGTTTTCATCATTAAAAATATTTCTCAGCAATTGACACAATTTCTAGCATCCTTTTATGAATTTTTAGCAATTAAATAATTACTTTGCAACATCAATTGAATCCCACCATATTACAAGGGTAAAAATGATATTTTAGTATATTGAAACAAATTTCCATAATACAAAAAAAGATGACTTCTAGCAATAGTTTTGTTAATTTTCAGAAATAATTTTAACAGTTAATTCTTTTAGTCAATGAATATGTTTTCTAGTGTCCTAAAATTAATTTCCAATATTTTTTTAGCGTAACAAAATTAATGAGCATCACACTTCAACATATTTACTTTATTTTGACATACTTTGTTTTAACAACTTTACAACATTATTTTTAACGGTTTGACAATTACTTTTCATCAATAAACAGTTACTTTCCAATTAGACATCATGCTTAACTATCTTTTAAATAATAAATTAACGTTCTTATTTTTTCATGTTTGTTTAACTTTAATGTGCCTTTTACTTCTCAATAAACTTTTACAACATTGTTCTAAATGTTTTGACGGTTATTTTTCAATAAACAATTGTGTGACAATTAGATACCATGCCTATAGGTTTGAACTATAAAATCGATAATTTTTTTTCTTGCATGCTAATCATATTAATCACCCTTTAATTAACCAAGAGGCTAATGTGAGACATTACTTGCTACTTGACGTCTTTTGTTTTTTACGCGTTTTGGATCCTAGGAAACGTAGGTTTGTTTGTCTAGACCACAAACCTAAATTAGCAAAGCCCAATGCCTCTTGGACGATAAGTGGGATGATAGGTATTCTAGAGGCATTAGTTTTATCTTTTCTTTTTAGTGCGCCTTTAGGTTAACAACCAGTCTAAATGAGGTGGGGCGGGTAGTCATTCAAAAGATACCCAGAGACATTACACAACATTTTACATTGTTACTTGTTTAAGAATTCGGTCAGTGGGTCAGATAATGAACAAGTTGGGGTTCTGATCCGAATGAAAACCAACAATATTTCTTTGTTTAATTTTTTTGAATTTGTCCTTTTCTTACGTTTACTTTACATGCTTATTTGCTTGGGATAGTTTAGGTTTTAAAATTAATAAATATTTTGTTATAAATCACTTTCATTCTCTCTCCTCGCTTATCTACTTTACATTATTTATCTTCTTTCTTTTTTATCTTCACCTAGTTAATAATTAGAAATAAATAAGGAACGTTTGTTTATTCATTATTTTATTCCTTAGTTAACATTAAGTTAATAATAAGGTCAATAAGCGACCTTTACTTGATCACATAGAATTCCAACGTAAAATATGAATTCGGTTGGGAACCACCTTTGTGGACCTTGAAAGGTGCCTAACACCTTTTTTTCGAGGTAATTTGAACCCTTACTCGAATTTCTGGTGAACTATGACTAAATAACAAAATAGGTTCGTAGTTAGCCTAGACCGGTGCCCTAACGCATCTTAATTCGTTAGGTGGCAACTCTTCACACTTTTCCTCAAACAATCCCAAAAAGAGTGGTCACATCGAATCTCGCTATTCGTGAGAAAAATGGGGCGTGACAGAATAGCGACTCCACTGGGGATAAGGAGAAACTTAAGGATCTCTTGGATAAGGATTTCATCCATCCTAGTGTATCCTTGTGGGATGCACTGGTGTTATTTGTACTGAAGAAGGATGATTTTCTTTGGATGTGCATTAATTACTGATAGTTGAATAACGTGACGATAAAGAACAAGTATCCTCTTCCAAGGATTGATGATTTGTTTGATCAATTGCAGGGCACTACATTTTTCTCCAAGATTGACCTTCGGTCTTGGTATAATCATCTTAAGATTAGGGAGGTGGATGTCCCTAAGACAACTTTTCATACCTGGTATTGTAATTTTGAGTTTCTAGTTATGTCTTTTGCGTTGACCAATGCCCCTGCGGCATTCATGGATTTGATGAATAGGGTCTTCCCACAGTTTCTGGATCCGTTTGTCATTTTTTTCATAGATGACATTTTGGTGTATTCTAAGAGTAAGGTGGATTATGCCAATCACCTTCATATTGTGTTACAGACCTTGAAAGAGCAATACTTACATGCCAAATTCTCAAAATATGAATTATGGTTGAATGTTGTCACTTTTCTGGGTCATATTATTTTTAGTGAGGGGATCAAGATGGATTCACAAAAGGTTGCAGTGGTTAAGAAGTGGCCTAGACTCACGACTCCAACCAACATTTAAAGTTTTTTGGGTTTAGCTAGTTACTACAGGAGGTTTGTGGAGATTTTATTGACTATAGTTTCCCTTTAGACTAAGTAGACTCAAAAGAAGGTAAAGTTCTCTTAGTCAGATACTTATGGGGGTAATTTTGAGAAGCTAAATGATAAGCTAACTTTGGCTCCTATTTTGACTTTTTCAGAAGGCATTGAAGGGTTTATGGTTTACTATGATGCATCTTGGATGGGGTTTGTTTGTGTTCTTATGCAGCATGGAAAGGTGATAGCTTATGCCTCTAGACGGTTGAAGGTGCATGAGAGGAATTATCTAACTCATGACTTGGAATTATTTGTTGTGGTATTTGCATTAAAAATATAGCATCACTATTTGTATGGAGTTCAAGTGGACATCTTCTCGGATCATAAGAGTCTGCAGTATGTGTTTACTCAAAAAGATCTTAATCTCAGGCAGAGAAGATGGCTTGAGCTTCTCAAGGACCATGACATGAGTCTTCACTACCACCCAGGTAAAGCTAACATGATTGTTCATGCTATTAGCAGGTTTTCTATGGGGAGTTTAGCTCATGTGGTAAAGGAAAAGTGGGAGTTAGTGAAGGATATTCACTGGTTATCTAACCTTGGGGTTTGTCTCTTAGACTCCGAGGATGGTGGTGTATTGGTATAGGAAGTGGTGTGGTCATCTCTTAGTGCAGAGATCAAGGAGAAGCAAATGTTAGATCCTATCTTGATGAAAATCAACGGTGATGTATGGGGGCAAAAGGTAATGGTATTTGAGATTAGTGGTAATGGTACCTTGTGGTATCAAGGGAGGTTATGTGTTCCCGACGTCGATGGGTTGTGTGAGAGGATCTTGGCTGAGGCGCATGAGTCATACTATGTTGTTCATCTCAATTCAAGAAAAATGTATCATGACCTTAAGGAGATGTATTAGTGTAATGGTATGAAGAGGGATGCGGCTAATTTTGTGGCCAAGTGTATGGTGTGCCAACAAGTAAAAGTTGAGCACATGAGGCCTGGAGGGTTGTATCAAGAATTTGAGTTTCTTGAATGGAAGTGGGAAGTGGTCAACATGTATTTTGTTACCGATCTTCCTCGATCTCAAAATTAATTTAATTCGATTTGGGTCATCGTGGATAGGATGACAAAGTCAACCCACTTTTTGCTAGTGAGGACTAAATTTTTAGCTGAGGACTATGTGAGGTTATACCTCCAAGAGATTGTGAAGCTGCATGGGGTACATGATTCTATTATCTCTAATCGTGGTATGTAATTTTGATCTCACTTATGGCGGTCATTTCAGAAAGAGTTGGGGACTAAGGTTAGTTTGAGTACTGCTTTTCACCCACAAATAGATAGGCAAGAAGAGAGGACTATTCATACATTGAAGGATATTCTTCGTGCGTGTGTGATTGACTATGGTGGTAGTTGGGTTGACCATCTACCTCCTGTAGAGTTTGCTTACTACAATAGTTACCATTCTAGTATAAGGATGACCCCTTTTTGAGGCATTGTATGGTGAAGGTATAGATCTTTTATTCGGTGGTTTGAGCTTCGTGAGGCAGATATGTTTGGTCCAGACTTGGTTTATTAGTCTATGGAGAAGATGAAGGTAATTCAGGATAGGCATAAGGCTATCCAAAGTCGCCAAAAGTCCTATGCAGATGTAAAATGTAAGGACTTAGAGGTTGAGGTTGGGGATTGGGTGTTCCTAAAGGTGTCTCCCATGAAGATAGTGATGCGGTTTTAGAAGAAAGGCAAGCTCAATCCCTGGTATATTGGTCCTTATGTGATTTTGAGAAGGGTTGATAATGTTGCATATGAATTGGAGTTGCCTTCTAGTTTGAGCTTCATTCATCCGATGTTCCATGTATCTATGTTGAGGAAGTCTTTTGGTGATCCTTCTCAAGTGGTGCCTATCGATGATATTGGTAGTTCGGATATCTATCCAATGAGGAGATCCCAGTTTAGATCTTGGATCATCTGGTTTTTCAGTTGCAGACCAAGGATGTGGCCTCGGTAAAGGTTCTATGGAGGAACCGCAAGGTGGAAGAGGCTACTTGGGAAGCGGAAGAGGACATGAAGTCCAAGTATCCGCATTTGTTTTTCAATTCAGATATTCTTGCTTAAGGTATGAGTTCTTTATAACATCCTTGCTTTCTGGTTTTTTATTAAAGGAAAGGTTGATTTCCTTACATTTTATTTTCTAACTAGGTTAAAGGTCGGAATGGGGGTGTTAGGGTGTAAATTGTGCTTATACTACCTTGTCCATTATTCGAGGATGAATGATCCAAGAGGGGGAGAATTGAAACATCCTGGGTTCTGGTCCTTAGAAATTTCTTAAGTTTTCAACTCTCTAGAATTATACGACTAGGGATACTTGTCATATGATAGTGTATGATCTAGGCTCCTCAACTAATGTGTTGATTAGTTAGGTTTGGTTGGTTTCTGCCCAAGGTAATAATGGATCATACTATTCGTATTTTAGGGTACTAGTAGTATGGTGTTAAATCGTACGATTCCCTAAGTCTAGCTTAGAGGATTCTATTCTACCTCAGGTATGGTTCTAGGGTACTTGTCATAAGCTTGGGTATGAACTAGACTTGGTGGTCATATGTTGGACAGTGTTGGGGTCCAAGGGATGACTAGGGTATGAGTGATGGGTACCACTTATATTGTAGCGCACGGTTGGAAGAGTGGTCATACCTTTCTACAGGAAATTTATACAGTTTAAGTTGGGGGTACTCTGTACATTTCCCCTCTTAACCTCTCATAACCCCACAACTTAAAAAACATTATTGGTACATTATTTACCTTATTATCCTCTATTGAAAACACTTCAAACACTCTTAGGTCAAGGGAGGCTAGGGTTTCCTTCAAGGTGGTCAATTTTGGGCTTACGGGGGTTGTTTCTCTTCGTCTTCTTTGTAATCTAAGGCATGTTACTCCTACCTCATTGTTATTTCAACTAAAGGCATGATTTAATGTATGGTTTTTATGGCATAATTGTGGTATGGTTTTGGGTTTTGAATTATATATTGGGGGTTTTGGTTATAAATGGTTTGGTTATGTCTTTCCCATGTTTTAACTTATGGTCTTTATGTTATAATGGTGGTTTAAGTATATAGTTGCATGGGAATGGTTAATTGGTTCTTGGTTTTGGTTTGGAAACTATATGCCATCAATATGTTAGATAAATTGCCTATGAGAATGATTTTGTTACATTATTGAACTTTTATTGAAAATTTTGCATGGTATAAAGTGGTAATGGAACCCTAAATTGGTTTGGATGGTTTTAAATAGTTATAAATGGTTAAATGGTAAGGTCTTGGTGGTCATGGTTATGGTTTAATTGAAAGCCTTGAAGGGTACATGGGAATCTCCCAAGCAAACATAATCATGAACTACTTGTGGGGTATATGGGAATCCCCTAAGTAAACTTAATGATAATGGAATATCTGGGTACATAGGAATCCCTTATTTAAAAAGGTTGGCTAAGGACATTGCATGCAAGCCATAATCGGTATGACGATACCACTTCTTATTGCCTTGGTTAATAATATATAGAATTGGTGATTTGATTGTGTTCTAATGGTTTTAATTGGGCAATAATGGCGGGTTGTGATAGCTAATCATGAAGGTGTAGGTCCAATGGACGAACACTAGAAACTAATGTTTGCCGACATGAGGAATTGTCATGGCGACCATATACTTTTGGGGTACACAAGAATCCCCTAAGTTATACTTGTATATATGTATCATGGAGGGCGGAGTGTACACGGGAATCCCCTACCCCTATACTATCTCTGATTCGTGCGGCTACACGTATCGGGGCCCATTCAGGGGGTAACACTGGACCCCTATAGCCCCCACCTATATTTAAATAACCTTAACCTCATTCCAACTCATTCAAATCCTAAAAACTTCACTTTTCTCTTTGAATTCAAACTTCTCTCATAAAACACAAACTAACCCCACACTTACGTAAAGGCTAAATTGACACTTATTTGAGATACCAACTTGTCCCAACACTCTAAAAACAAGTTCCAACTTTGGTTTTGCTTGAGTTCTTCAATATTCACTTCCGGTTCATCATAAAAGAGGTAACTTTCTCGGCTCCTAATGGTTATGTATTGATCTATTTACTGTTTAATCACGTTGATATATGTATTCCGTTGCAAAATATATAGAACCTTCTTGTATGTAGGAGTCTTGAAGTAGCCTAAAATCATAATGTAGGGCCTTGTTTTTAAGAAAAATCTAAAGTTAGGCCCCAACCGAAAGTTGAACTTGAATGAATAAAAGTAATACCACTAGTTGAGCATGTTTGTTTTCTTTGAAAGCTGTGATTTATTATAGGTGTGAGAACATTGGACATGTTGGGATTTCAAATTGGTTATAGGGGTGTGAAAATTATGGAAAATTCAAACTTTTCAAATTTTAAGTTTTTCTTCAACTTTTGCTATCCCTCACTTTTGTTGGAAACTAACAACTAGTTTTTCAGGTACATATGGCAGCTAAAGTTTTGAAGAAGATAAAGGTCGATACCTCGAGAAGACGGGTAGAGTCTCCTAATCCTAGAGGTTCGGTGGAGGAGTACCCGAGGTAGCGACGTAGAGATACTGCAGTAGGGGTGACATGTAGAGTCACGAGATAATAGACACGCCAGGCTGCTCAGACAACTACAGCCCAACCAAGGATGAAGTCAGCAAGGATGTCACCCCCATACACTCCTCTACCTGATGATGAAGAGGAGACAAATTATGAGTCTACTCCACAGGTTACTACTCAGGACCCCCAATCTGAGAAGGGGTCCAGAATTTATATGAGGAGGTAGAGCAGGATGAGTTGGCGGTGGTTCCCCAGACTAAAGAGGGTAGCGCAACTCCTGTATAGCAGACAGATATACCCTATTTTGAGAAGGGTACAGAGAAGTCTACCCACAATGCATTAGTACAATACGAGCAGAGTCCCGCTTCCGTACATACCTTAGATGCACCTCCAGAAGAGACGTCAGAGGTGGTGTGTGGAAGGGATGTGGGAGATATTTACCATTGTAAGTCTTGTTTGGGAGGCAGGCAGGCCTACAAGGACATTTATTAGGAGCGCCGAATTGACCTATCAGGCCTATATCGAGTACCACTATTATGGGAAACATTTTGTTGATATTAGCAAGAGTAGATGACTAGGCCACTCGATTCCTACAGACCAGCTATGGTACAAGAATTTTATACATCCTATCAAAATATCAAAGACCTTCCTATGAGCTGACATCCAGGCCTAGTGAGATTTGCAAGGCACGAATTAATCATACACTGGTTAGAGGGGTCAAAGTTGATATTTTGATAGAGACTATCCGTAGAGTTATCCTTGGCCCAGATTACATTACTCCTGCATCTACATCTGAGTGTGACCACAAACTGAGGGTCACATGTGATCGACATATCATGTGGGAGGTTGAGTACCGACGAGAGAGGGTTGAGTTGGCTAGGTGGATATCCAGTTATATTTTACCTTTGGGTGATGCGACCCCATAGATTAAGGGGCATGTCGAGATCAACAAGGGCCCAAGATTTGGTAGTTTCTGATTAGATACCGACTGATACCCACTTTTTTGGATAATACATTAATGTGGGAGGGAGAAAGACTGGTTGCTTGTATTATGGTCGGATATATTGTTGATTTTCCTGCCATCCTCAAGCATGAGTTACATGGTAGAGCATTTACGGAGATGACTAATTTGTCATTCCCCTGTATGATTTAGAGGTTGTTTGATGAGTCTAGTATGCCTGAGATATCGGGCATATACAAGAGGGTACTTATGACAACTACTGCACAGATAAAGACTATAAAGGATCTGGCACATCCAGGACCTTCTAAGAGATCGAGAGAGTAGGCAACAGCACCACGGGCCCAGACTGGGGGCCCATCAGTTTCCAAAAAGCCTGATGAGGCACATCTAGGTGATGTGGAAGTTATTATTGATATGGATATAGAGAAGTAGAGAGATTCTCCAAACTCTAGTACACAGGGCGAGGGGACACTAGCTACTTCTTCTTCTGCCTGGGCTTCAACTTTAGAGTTGGTGGGTGTACCTTCAGAGCCTATTTGCCCATCCACTACAGCTCCTACTTCAATTATTATTACTCTATTTAGCGAGTTTTTGAAGAGCTTAGTATACATCCAGAGGGCCACCAATGCTAGGATGAGGGTTGTTAAGACTGATATGACTACTTTTTATGAGTAGAAAAGATTAGGTGTTAGGATTAGATTTGAGCAAGAAGATGCTTGGTTGGAGGTTGCACTGATATTTGTACTATCCAAGCTATATGCCAACTTCCATACATAGCTCAATGAGTTTGAGAGATAGGTTACAGTCCAATTCATAAAGACAGATATGTTACAGTCCAATTCATAAAGACAGATGTGTCGGATCTATCCCAGATAAGGGTTGGAGTTTGATGTATTACGAGCAGAGGTACACTCTTTCACAGAGAGTCATATAGCATCCACTCTCTCAGTTATACCCCAGGTGATCCAGATATCATCTCTATGCACACCGAGATAGTTTGATTTAATCATAGAGGGTAAAGAGGAGGTCCCATCAGTTGGGGCCAAGAGAGGTCACATAGATAACTTGCAGGAACCTAATTGGCCATATTACCAGGCCATTAAAAAGAATAGACATGATTCAATAGAGATTGTATTTGTCGATAGGAAGAGGCATGTATTTATAGCAGCGAGTGCATCATCTAGTAGTGCACCACCACCGCCTTTGCCAGGAGATATTCCCTTATCTAGGGATGCTCATAATTTAGGAGCTTAGTATGTCCCAGGTATATTCTCACTTCCTTTTATTTTACTTTGTTCTAGCTCATTGAGGACAGTGCGCAGTTTTTAGTTGGGGGTGGGCATACCTTGCCGCCGCGGGTTTTTGTTATTGGGCTTCTTTTTCTTTCGGTCGCGGTATATGATGTGTGAGTAGATGCTAACACATTTGAGGCTTTTAACTAAGAATAATTGCAAAGTCTTAATCAACTTTTATGGTTTTTGGTTGTTTTCTATTTGATATTGCAGTAAAAGTTAAGATGCAAGAGAACCAGGAATAATAGAAGTAAAAAAGTTGATTTCTGAGCAAGTAAAGAGGGATAAGTCATCAGCCTTGTGATAAGCTATTAGAGTTGTCGTCAACCTTAGACACAGAATGAGTTTCAGCTGGAATTCATGACGACATTTGTGATAGGCTGTCAGAAGTGTGATAAGCCATCAGGGTCATCGTTAGGCTTAGGTAGGGAATGGGATTTGAAGTGAAGAAGCGACAATAATTCTGATAAGTCATCACATGTCTAATAAGTCATCACGTCTCATCGTCAACCTAAGGTAGATATTGTAAAAAAGTGGAAAGAAGCTGACGACATTCCTGATAAGTCGTCAGACTCCTGATAAGCCATCACACACGTCGTCGCCTGTTCGAGAAAATACTGTGATCTATGATTTTGTTTCCATAATTAGGCTGAAGTATTTAAAGCATATGTTAGGGTTTTCTAATAAGGGGGGAACTGACGTTTTGAGAATCTCTTCTCTCTAGTTTTCTGACTTGAACTTTAAAATTATTTTTGGAGAGATTATTCCAATTGTTTTGGGATTTTCTACTGTGAATCAAATCTGAGAAACACTTGTTGCTATTCATCTTGCTGTAAGTTCATATATCAAACTATGAATTCAACTTGTTGTCTTGATTATTTTATTATGAGTAGCTAAATTCCCTTAACCCAAGTTGTGGGATCTATGAGTTTGGGTTTGTAACGTAGCTAAGTGTTCAAGATTCTAACGGTGGTAGAAACTTCTTGTTAATTCCATTATTTTATACTCTGACTATTGGTTGCAAACAACAGGCCTTGCTTACTGGTGATTTGCTTGAGATAAGATATCAACCCTAGTAAGAAGTGAATTATCAACAGAGACTTGGAAGCATCAAACTTTCATTTAATAATTAATGTTGTAACAAGATTAATTAAATTGAGATAACATCCTGTTATGAAATATAAATTCCCTAAGGTCGAGAGAATTAGGTGGTTAAATGTCTAAATAGGTTGAGAAACATTTAGACATAACTTCAACAAGGATAGTCTTCTGTTCCTACCTACCATAAGAATCTTGAACCGTTACTAGCGTCTGTTAAATCCCAACACCCATAGTGAACATAACTCTGGTTTTCCTTATCATATTGATTTTAAACACTGAATTGAGAAGTAATTATTTGTTACCTTTCCAAAAAAAAACATTTATAGGAAACTGATAACTATCAGTTGATTAACCCACAGATAACTCAAATTCACACCATATTTCCTGTGGTATTCGACCCCAACCTAGTTGGGTTATATATTAACAACAATCACTTACATTCTAGTTAGATAGGTGTAGTTTGAGCATTATCAAAAATGGCTCCATTGTCGAGGAATACGGTTGTAAATTGAAGTTGTGTGCTCTAATTGACTGTTAGTCAAGTTTCCTAGTTTTATGTTTATTTGTTGTTTTTGTTTGCTACAAGAATTTTGTGGTGCATGACAAGAACCAAAAGTTCTAGAGAATCCTTATTACCATTTAATCTAGAACCGCAACTAATCGGCAGAATGGCAGAACAGTAAGAGGCTGACAGGTTAGTAGCCTTAGCTAGAGCTCAGGTGAATGTGCAGAATCACGGTCAACAAGTAAGGCATCCAAATCCTAATGATGATGACTTGGGAGATCAGGTGTTGCTAAACCCTGGTAAACCAAGGTGTGCAGAGAAAATAGCTGCACCAGTACAGCGTAATGCTAACAGGAACCATCCATTCCGAGGAAGGCAAGATCACCAATCAGTCCAGTATGACCTCAATGATAATGATGATGGAATGGATAGAGAAGGTGCAACGGGTACAATTATTTCTCCACCGTTAGCACCTGGGGAAAAATTCAACAATACGAGTACTATGATTCAACTCCTTAATCTGAAAGGGTTGTTTGGTGGCCTTCCTGGGGATGATCCGAACTTGAATCTGGTGAACTTTGTCACCATTTGTAAAACTTTTGATAACCCAGGAGTGGGTCAGAATGTTATCTGTTTGAGATTGTTTTCGTTGTCTCTGTCTGGGGAGGCAACATTGTGGCTTAATTAGCTGACACCCGATTCTATAACCAACTGGAGACAGTTGAAAAGAGCTTTCCTAGAAAGGTTTTTTCCACCTTCCAGGAGGGTATAGTTGAGGGATGAGATCAGCAATTTTAGACAGCTCCCAACTGAAGCCTTGCATGAAACCTGGGAGAGATTCAAAAAGAAGCTGACGCAGTGTCCGAACCACAACATGACGGACATACACTTGATGGAGACTTTGTACACGTCTCTTAACTCTATGACAAAACCAATTGTAGATAATGTTGTTGGTGGTTTGTTTGTTGATCTTACATTCCCAAAGGCTTCAGAAATGCTTGAGAGAATGACCAAACAGAGTCGAGTATAGCATACTAGGGACTCTGTGGTAGCAATCCCCACTATTTCTGTTGGTATGACTATGGAACAATGCAGAAGAGATGAGGAGCGTGATCAAGACATGGCTTACCTAAAATCACATATGGACTTGCTAACCAAGCATTTACTATCTAGTAAAACTGAGAAAGTGAAGGTTGTGGGATCGCAAAGCAAAGTGGAGTCTGACTCAGAAGAAGAGGCAAACTATGTAAATAATCAAGGGAGTTTCCAAGGCAATAGCTAAGGAAATCAAGGTCGGACATATCATGACAAGGTTGGATATAAGATCTAGGAGCAAGGTAATTGAAGAAGCAATAATGATAGGAGCGGGCTATATGTCCCTCCTAGAAATCGTGAGGCTGCTACAACAAATTCTGAAAAGGTGTCCCTGGAGGACATGATGGCTAAATTATTAAAGAAAGTGGAGGCTACTAACTCAGGGGTGACTACCATGAAGACCAATTTGTCCTTTATGAGTTAGTTGGTAAATTCGCACTCTACTTCGATCAAACAGCTAAAACAGCAAATAAGCCAACTCTCAGTAGCGCGGAACTAGAGGAAGAGTGGAACGTTACCAAGTGATATGGTTCAGAATCCGCGAAGTGATGGCTCATGTATGGAAATTACCACTAGGAGTGGTAAAATATTACCTGTACCTTCTGTGGGAAAAAGTTTGATTGAAGATGTGACTGAAGCAGATGATGAACCCAAAGAAGAATGTCCAATGGAGTTTGGGAAGCTGGATGGTTCTGATGATGCTCCAAAATAAGGAAAAGGAAGTAGTGGTGAAAACTCTCCCAAGACCACCACCTCCCTTTCCTCAAAGATTGAAAATAAAGGTTGACAAGATGAAATTTAGTAAATTCATGGCAATGTTAAAGCAGTTAACAATAAATGTGCCTTTGGTGAAGGCACTCGAGCAAATGCCAGGGTATGCTAAATTCATGAAGGACCTTGTGATGAAAAAAAGAGCAGTGAGATACAAACTGGAGGATAATCTCCATCATTGTAGCACTATTTCTATGAGGTACTTGGTGCAGAAGAAGGCAGACCCAGAAGCATTCATAATTCCTTGTACGATTGGGTCTTTGGAATTCGCTAAGGCCTTATGTGATCTCGGAGCAAGCATTAATCTGATGCCGCTGGCTGTATATAAAAAGCTGGGTTTGGGAAATCCTACACCCACCAACATGCGACTCGTGATGGAGGATAGGTCAATAAAATAACCTATTGGTATTTTGTATGATGTATTGGTGAAGGTATCTAGCTTCATATTTCCTATAGATTTTGTCATTCTAGATTGTGAGGTGGACTTTGAGGTTCCCATAATCTTGGGTCGACCTTTTCTCGCAACTGGAAGTGTGTTGATTGATTTGCGAGCTAATGAGCTCTTATTTAGGATGAATGATGAGGTGGTACGATTTGATGTGTGCCAATCTAAGAAGCAGCATAAAGAAATTATTGTGTTCTTAATTGTTGATGTATATTATAAGGATAAGCAGGAGGTGTCAATAAAGGAGAAATTTGTTGTCGAGCCTTTAGCCGCATTTTTGATGAATTTTGATCGTGAAGGTATTGAGGAGTATGAAGAGACTATTTGTACTTTTTTTCAGGAATGGGTTCATACTCTTATTCTCCTAAAAAGCTAGATCTTGATCTTGCTAATCGACCAACACCACCAGCTAAGCCATCAATTGAAGATCCACCGTGTTGGAATTAAAGGAACTGCCAAGGCATTTAAGGTACGTGTTTTGGGGAAAAGAAAACATGCTACCCGTTATTATTGTAGCTAATTTGGGAGAGCATCAAGTAGAAGCACTTATTTCAGTACTTCAGAGGTACAAAAGAGCAATAGGATGGACTATCGCAGATATTATTAGCATTCCCCCTGGCATTTGCACGCATAAAATACAATTTGAGAAAGATTGTACTCCAAACATCGAGAACCAATGCCATCTTAACCCACCAATGCAAGAGGTGGTTAATAAAGAAATTATTAAGTGGTTGGATGCAGGAGTGGTTTACCCAATTTCTGACAGTAAATGGGTGAGCCCAGTTTAATGCGTGCCCAAAAAAGGGGCATGACTATTATTGCAAATAAAAGAAATAAGTTGATTCTAATCAGTCCTGTGACTGGGTGGAGAGTTTGCATGGACTACCGTAAACTAAACTCATGGACTTTGAAAGACCACTTCTTGATGCCCTTTATGGACCAAATACTTAATCGATTGGCCGAAAAGGGGTGGTATTACTTCTTGGATAGTTATTTTGGATATAACCAGATCTGTATTACTCCTGACAACATTCATATGCCCATGTGGCACCTTTGCATTTAAGAGGATGTTTTTTGGGCTATGCAATGCACCTGCTACTTTTCAACGGTGCATAATGTCTATTTTCTCATATATGGTTGAGGAAACCTTAGAGGTGTTTATGGATGATTTCTCTGTGGTGGGAGATTCGTTTGAGCTTTGTTTGGAAAACCTGAGTATGGCCTTGCAACGATGTGTTGAATTTAATTTGGTGCTTAATTGGGAGAAATGCCACTTTATGGTAAAAGAGGGCATCGTTCTCGGGCAAAAAATTTCAGAAAGAGCCAATGTTGAAGTTATCGAGAAACTACCACCTCTCATTTTAGTGAAGGAAGTGCGTAGTTTTCTTGGACATGTTGGCTTTTATCGGAGGTTTATAAGAGACTTTTCGAAGGTTAAAAATCCACTTTGCAAACTTTTGGAGAAAGAAGTGGAGTTCTCCTTTGATGATGATTTCTTGAAGGCATGTGAATTCCTTAAAAAGAATCTGGTTGAGGCCCCTATCATTGTTGCACTGGACTGGTCAAAACCATTTGAGATCATGTGTGATGCAAGTAGTGTTGCCCATAGAGCTGTATTGGAACAAAAGAAGGACAAACTATTTCATCCAATATATTATGCCAGCAAAGCACTAAATGGAGCACAAAAGAACTACACCGTCACTAAATAGGAACTCCTGGTTGTAGTGTATGCTCTTGGGAAATTCAAGATTTACCTGCATGGGACCAAGGTGGTGGTCCACACTGACCATGCATCCTTGAGGTATTTGATGGCTAAGAAGGATACAAAACCAAGGCTGATTAGATGGGTGTTTCTTCTACAAGAATTTGACTTTGAATTCAAAGATAGGAAGGGTTGCGAAAACCAAGTTATGGATCATCTATCAAGAATTGAAAGTGAGCAGGCAGCTAATGATGAAATGGAGATAAATGATGCATTTCCTGATGAGGAGATCTTGGTTGTTGCTATGGAGAAAATGCCTCGGTACGCTGATTTTGCAAATTATGTTGTGAGTTAGGTCATTCCAGCAAACTTTTCTTTCCATCAAAGAAAGAAATTCCTTCATGATGTGACACATTACTTCTGGGATGAGTCGCATCTTTTTCGGCGATGTGCTGATAATATTATAAGGAGATGTATGCCAGAAGTGGATGTATTATGTATATTGGAAGCATGTCATGCTTCCCCAGTTGTAGGTCACCATGCAGGTGACCGAACGGCTAGGAAGGGGTTGCAGAGTGGCTACTATTGGCCAACGTTGTTCAAGGATGCTCACGAGTTTGTGCTGAAATGTGACCAATGTCATAGGCAGGGGTCGATCTCCAAAAGACATGAGATGCCTTTGACTAAGATGCTTAAAGTGGAATTGTTTGACGTCTGGGGCATCGATTTCATGGGTCCTTTTGTAAGCTCGTATGGGATGAAGTATATTCTAGTTGTTGTTGACTATGTCTCGAAATGGGTCAAAGTTGTTGCCTTGTTTGATAATGAAGGAAAGAGGGTTGTTGCTTTTCTCAAGAAGAACATCTTCTCTTGCTTTGGAGTACCACGTACTATTATAAGCGATGGAGGATCTCATTTTTGCAACAAAGTATTTTAAGCTACCTTAGCGAAATATGGGGTGAAACAACATAGAGTATCCACTCTATATCACCCACAAACTAATGGGAAAGTAGAGGTGTCAAATAGAGAGATTAAAGCCATCCTAGCCAAAATAGTGAACGCTAGTCGGTAAGACTGGTCTTGAAAGCTTGATGATGCCTTGTGGGCATATCGAACCTCTTTTAAGACACCCATTGGCATGTCACCATTCCAGTTAGTCTATGGCAAAGCATGCCACTTACCAATAGAGCTGGAGCACAAGGCTTTATGGGCACTCAAAAGGTTAAATTTTAATTGGAATGAGGCAGTAGAGTTAAGACTGGGACAACTAAATGAAATGGATGAATTCCGTCTCAGGGCATACGAAAGATAAGACCTATACAAAGAAAACATGAAGAAGTATCATGATTGGAGGATCAAGAAATGAGATTTCCAAAAAGGTGACTTGGTGCTTCTGTTCAATTCCAGACTCAAACTGTTCCCAGGTAAGCTTAAATTCAAGTGGTCAGGCCCATTTAGAGTTAGTCAAGTCTAATCATCTAGAGTAGTAGAACTTGAAAATGAAAATGGCAGCATCTTCAAGGTTAATGGGCAACAATTCAAACTTCATATCAGTCCAAAAGACTCGATGAAAAGTATTGCTACTATCTGTCTCGATGAAGTCTGAAGTAATCAAGATACCTGAGTTATGCCATGATGTTAAATCATGCGCTACATGGAAGGCAACCCATGATCCCCGTACTTGATCTACTCCAGGTATACCCTAACCCTTAGTTCAGTTTTTCTTTGATTTTAAGTTGAGGGTGTAGGGTGAGTTGTTGTTGTAACATTTTGTAGTTGACTAGGAGAAATACAAGCACCTGAGGCAGTTAACATGGTTTTGTTATTTTGTAAACACCTCTCAAATGGTCTGATTGTTTAACTGTGTGATTTCCATCTAATTGTGACCATTGTGCATCGTGTTATGGTATCAGTTCTAGTGACTTGATAATCATTGCTAAACAATTGCATAAAATGGATAAGTAGTAACTTATGATATACTTGTGTTCCATGTGTGTGTGTGATCTTACTTAGTTCTCTTTGTATGTTGAATCCAGAACTTGCCCGGTTAGTCTTACCTAGATTGAAGGATAGGGGTTAGGAAATGATCATAGGCCGTTTTGATATTAGCCATTTTTAGCCTAAATGACCTGTCTGTATGCATAATATCCCTTGATCCCTATTTTGAGCCTGAATCGCCTATTTCTTTTTTTTATGATATTATCACCGTCTTATTTATATCATAATGAACCAATTTTGGCCCTGGTCCTTCTTGGACATTGTGCACCTTGACTTAGGCAAATGGCCTAAGTTGAGGGTGGCTATCATGGGGGTGCATAATGTAAAATGAGTATGAAGAAAGGTAGAATAAAAAAAAAGAATAAAAAACTAGGTGCGGTGGAAAAGAACAAGAAAAGAAAAGTTGTGAAAAAAAAGAAGTGATTATAGAAAAGACCACACTCATCCTGAATATGTGTGATCAAGAAAAGAGAAGAATAGAAAAAGGTTAATAAGTGAGACCCCAGAAGATAGTGTAGTGTCAAGGAGGCTTAGTCACTTTAAATATCAACGAGTATCATACCAGCCCCTAGCCTACATTACAACCCAAAGAGAAGACCTATAGTGATCGTAGCTGACCTGTCTGAAAATCTTGGTAATGAAAATAAGGGCAAGCCTATGGTATTTGGCATATATTGATTGGAACTTCATTCTGAGAGTGAGTGTTTTTTTATTGTCCCCATGGTTACATATGTGATATCTGATATAAGTGGAGTGGGACTTCTTTGTAGTGAGGTCACACTAGTTACGTTGCTAGTTGCTAACTTATTTGGATAGTGTAATCTTGGTACATGCATGGTTGTTGTTGCTGAATTGATGTCATATCTTGATTTTTGTGTGTTGCATTGTTGTTCTTCAATAATATGCACAGTTGTTGTTTTTAAATTAATTGACCTTGGAGATGGTGAAGATGTTTTGAGATAATATGGATGGTTAACTGTTGAATGTACTCTGTATCCTCTTCGTTGTGTTTTAGTTGCTTGAGGACAAGCAATTGTTTTAAGTTGAGAGTGTTGATGTGTGAGTAGATGCTAATACATTTGAGGCTTTTAACTATGAATAATTGCAAAGTCTTAAGCAACTTTTGTCATTTTTGATTGTTTTCTATTTGATATTGTAGTAAAAGTCAAGATGCAAGAGAACCAGCAATAATAAAAGTAAAAGAGTTTATTTCTGAGCAAGTAGAGAGAGAAGTATAGCTGACGACTTGTCTGATAAGTCGTCAGCCTTATGATAAGCTATCAGAGTTGTCGTCAGCCTTAGACAGAGAATGAGCTTCAGCTGGAATTCATGAAGACATCTGTGATAGGCCGTTAGAAGTGTGATAAGTCGTCAGGCTCATCATTAGGCTTAGGCAGGGAATGGGATTTGAAGTGAAGAAGCGACAATAATTCTGATAAGTCATCACATGTCTAATAAGCCATCACGTCTCATCGTCAACCTAAGGTAGATATTTTAAAAAGTGGAGAGGAGCTGACGACATTCCTGATAAGTCGTCAGACTCCTGATAAGCCGTCACACACGTCGTTGCCTGTCTGATAAAATACTGTGATCTATGATTTTTTTTCCATAATTAGGCTGAAGTATTTAAAGCATATGTTAGGGTTTTCTAATAAGAAGGGAACTGACATTTTGAGAATCTCTTCTCTCTAGTTTTCTGACTTGAACTTTATAATTATTTTTGGAGAGATTATTCCAATTGTTTTGGGATTTTCTACTGTGAATCAAATCTGAGAAACACTTTTTTCTATTCATCTTACTGTAAGTTCATATATCAAACTATGAATTCAACTTGTTGTCTTGATTATTTTATTTTAAGTAGCTAAATTCCCTTAACCCGAGCTGTGGGATCTATGGGTTTGGCTTTGTAATGTAACTAAGTGTTCAATATTCTAACGGTGGTAGAAACTTCTTGTTAATTCCATTATTTTATACTCTGACTATTGGTTGCAAACAATAGGTCTTGCTTACTGGTGATTTGCTTGAGATAAGAAATCAACCCTAGTAAGAAGTGAATTATCAACAGGGACTTGGAAGCATCAAACTTTCATTTAATAATTAATGCTATAACAAGATTAAGTAACTTGAGATAACATCCTGTTATGAAATATAAATTCCCTAAGTTTGAGAGAATTAGGTGGTTAAATGTCTAAATAGGTTGAGAAACATTTAGACATAACTTCGACAAGGATAGTCTTTTGTTCCTACCTACCATAAGAATCTTAAACCGTTACTAGCGTCTGTCAAATCCCAACACCCATAGTGAACATAACTCTGGTTTTCCTTATCATATTGATTTCAAACACTGAATTGAGAAGTAATTATTTGTTACCTTTCCAAAAAATCCCATTCACAGGAAACTGATAACTATCAGTTGATTAACCCGCAGATAACTCAAATTCACACCATATTCCCTGTGGTATTCGACCCCAACCTAGTTGGGTTATATATTGATAACAATCGCTTACATTCTCGTAAGAGAGATGTAGTTTGAGCATTATCAGTATGATTGTAGAATCGGCATATCTAGAATAATATTGTATCGTATTATGTTTTATTTTAGATTGTGTTTTGTTTTTGTGTAATTAGGAAATTTTTATGTATTTAGGGTAGTAGTTATATTTTGATTGATTTTTTATACCCCTCCAAAATTTTATGTGTAAATGTATATATGTGTGAACATTGTGGATCTTGTTATGGCATTAGGATTAAGGTTATGATAATCACTTGCTAGCAATTGCATGAATCAGATAGGTAGTAGTTGGTTATATTGACTTTGTGTTGTGTGTGTGAGAGATACTACCCAGTTCCCCTTGTGTGTTAAATTTAGAACTTACTTAGTTAGTCTAGCCTAAGTTGAAACATAGTCAGTTAGGACAGGATCATAAGCCATTTTTTATTTCAGTCCACTTTTAGCCAAAATGACCTTCCTAATGTGAATTATATCCCTTGATCCTTGTTTTGAGCCTTGTAGACGACATTGTGCACCTCAACTTAGGAAAAAAGACAAAGTTGAGGTGGCTATCATAGGAGTGTATAATGTAAAGTGGGTATATAGAAGGGTAAAATAAGAGAAAAGCTTAGTAGGGATGGGTGTGGTAGAAAAAGAATAGAAAAAGAAAGACAAAGAAAAGAAAAATTATGAAAAAAGTGAAAAAAGAAAAGAATAAAAGAGCACACCCAACCTGAATGTGGAATAAAGAATAAAAAAAGAGAAATAAGGGTGGAATAGAAAGGAAATTGGCTAGTAAGTAACACCCCAAGGTTAGTGTAGTGCAAAGGACACTTGATATATCCATATGTACCATATTATCCCCAAGCCTACATTACAAGCCAGGAAAAGTCCTATAGTGATCCTAACTTGTCTATATGAATGTTAAGGTAAAGAAAATAAGGGAAAGCTATGGTATTTGACATGCATTGATTGCAACTTCTCTTCTAAGTGTGAGTGTCTCTTGATCGTCCCTGCATTAACATGCATTATTTTATATGAGGTGAGAGGGACATCATTGTGGTGAGGGAACTTGAGTCATATTGCTAGTTATTTGCTTGTTTTGGGTAGTGTAACTTGTATATATGAGTGGTTGTCTGTTGCTAATGTAATTTCCATACTTTGATACCATTGTGTCACATTGTTGTGCTTTATATTCATTCACAGTTGGTTTTAAAAAATAAGATTGGAGGGGGTGTTGTAATTTGAGTTTAAAGTATTGACTGACTGCCTTGAATAGCTTAGATTCTCCTAGTTAAGCATCATTTTGTTTTTGTTGTGTTTTGTTGCCTGAGGACATAAAATGTTATAAGTTGAGGGTGTCGATGTGCTATAGAAATATAGTACTTACAATGCTTAAAACAAGGAAAATATGCAAGTTTTTGAGGTTATTTTGTTAGATATGATGAGTTTTGGGTATGTTTTGCAGAAAATCATGTTTTGGATGCTAAGTTCGTGAAAAAGGTGAAAAAAGGTGTTTTTGGCTACTTTTTGGATAAATTATGGATGTTCAGGACACTTTCCATCTTGTTCGTGATCAAAGCACGTTTGGGAATTGAAGAAGAGTTGAAAAGAGGACTCCTGGCACTTACTAAGTCAACCTACGGACCGCATATAGGACCTACGAACCGCGAGTAGGCAAAGTAAGTGCCAGAAGTCCAAACTCCCAAGAGCTGACTTGCAGGATTTTTTATTCGGTACCTGCGCTCTATACTTACGCTCACCCTGCTGACTGTAGGTACTACCCACGCCCAGGGTCAGGGCACATGTACAGACCATATATGGCCACCGACTCTATTTTCTCCTATTTTATTCGGGCTTTGGTTTTAGGATTTCCTTATGTACTATAAATACCCTTTTTATGTGTTTTTAGTATGAGTTATGCACTATTGATACTCACAAACATATTTTGATTCCAAGATTCAATTTTGATCTTGGTATTCTCTTGTATTGACTTCAGTTGATTAATTCAGTTGCGGTTGTAGGTTTTTACACTTCTTATCATTGTGATTTTATCTATGCTTTCGATTATGAATGATATTGATTTTTTCTTTAAGCTATACCTCCTCTCAGAAGATGATATGGTCTTTGTCAAATATAGTAACCCAACGATGGTTTGGGTCGACTCCTAAGGGAATACATGGACACGTGGATTTTAGATGTTGTAATCAACAGGAAAGAACTGGAAAAGTAAATGGGGGATTTGAATGGAGATATCAAATAAGGAGTAAATATCAAATTTAGTTGTGATCAATATTGGTGAATACTACGATTGTGTTCCCCCTGGCTTCTCAACTTTGTAGGCTTATCGTGCTATGTTGAACCAACTCAATACCTTACATGCGGAATTGATAAGTTATGTGCTATCTACAGTCTTATGGATGAGTAGACAGATTTCACCCTTAAGCTTTTGAGTCTCAGGATGTCGCATTACTAATCCTTATCTTGATACCAGTTAACTATTACCTTTTGAGTCTCTAGTTATTAGATGAAATCTAACCATCTTACATAGATAATACCTAGTAGAGTGGATCGATAGCTAAACTCCAAATTATTGTTGTCATTATATTTTCCTAGTCACTACTCCTACTTTTGGAGTAAGTAGCAATAATCTAGGCGGGATCTTAACATTGGCCACCACTAAGAAATCTATTATAGTGAAGATAATGCAATGCATGCCATGGGTATTAGTTCAATTCAACAATCACACTTCCCTTACTTTGTTAATCCACCAGGGTTTCCACAACATTATCTATGGGTTATAGCCGCTCATGTTTGTAAATAAATCAATAACATTGATAATTGAAAGCATAGATGAAATCAAAATGATACGAAGTGTAAGAACCAACAACCGTTACTGAATTAATCAACTGAAGTCAATACAAGAGAATCCCAAGATCAAAATTGAATTTTGGAATCAAAGTATGTTTGTAAATATCAAAATTGTGTAACTCCAACTAAAAACCACATAAATGGTATTTATAGTACATGAGAAAATCCTAAAACCAAAGCCTTAATGAAATAGAAAAAAATAGGATCGGTGGCCACATATGTCTGTACTTGCTCCCTGACCCAAGGAGAAGGTAGCACTTTTGGTTTATGCTTGCCCTGAACCTAGGCACATGTAGTACCTGCGGTCATCATGGTGGGTACAGGTACCAGGATTCAAAAATCTTGTAGGTCAGCTCTTGGGAGTTTGGACTTCTGGCACATGCTTTGCCTAATTGCAGTTTGTAGGTCCTACTTGTGGTCCACATGTTGAATTAGTAAGTGTACGGAGTCATTTTTTAGCTCTTATTCAATTCTCGAACATGCTTTGATCATGAACAAGTTGGAAAGTATCTCGAACATCTATAATTTGCTTCAAAAAGTAGCCAAAAATACCTTTTTCATCTTTTTCATGAACTTAGCATCCAAAACATGATTTTCTGCAAAATATACCCAAAATTCATCATATCTAACAAAATAACCTCATACTTGTATATGTTCCTCGTTTTAAGCATCAAAAGTGTTATATTTCTATAGCACATCAACTCTCCAAATGGGATCTCAGCCTGCTAGATTTACTATGACTCCCCTTGCTGTGAGTACTATTATGTCTTTTAAGGATCAGAAGTGGTTTGAGGGGTTTACTCATTTAGGTCCTCCTAGATTCAGTGGTACTATAGACGAGGATTCTTATGAGTTCCTGATTGATTATGGAGAGATGTTGCATAATTTGGGATCGCTTGAGTTGCATGGGGTTACTTATACTACCTATCAGTTGAGAGATACTACTAGAGATTAGTAGAGGTTACTGATTAGTTGCAGACCTCTTGATTCTCCTGATATGACTTGAGATCAGTTTGTTGAATGCATTTTTGGAGAGGTTTGTGCCTTAGTCTGAGGGATCGAATCAGTAATGAGTTTAACCACCTAGAGAAGGTCTCCATGACTGTAGAAGAGTATGAGTCACACTTCAATGCCTTGTCTAGATATTTCTATGTTAGTATTTCCATCGAGTCTGAGAAGATTTGGAAGTTTATAAAGGGTTTGGATGTCTTTCTTCAGTTGGATACATCATAGATGACTGTATTTAGGGAAACTTTTTGGAGTATAGTGGATCATGCTAAGATGACTAAGGGTATTCTTCGAGCATCAAAGAGAGGCAGCAAGAAGGTGCATCGTTTTGGTAAGTTCAGAGGTTAGATTTCTCGTGGTAGAGATTTTAGAGGTTCTCGTGAATATTAGTATAGGACGATGCAAGCATCTTTGTAGAGTTTGAGTGGTGGATCTTCTAGTTCAGTAGTTCAGGGTGTTCATTTGGGCCTAGTTGTACCTTTTCCTGTTGTGTCGAGCTATAGAGGTCGCTTTGTGTGTGATGAGATTGTCCATGTGGACAACAACTGTCCATGCCATATGATTAAATCCACTCTTATTTTAGTTATAAGAGGTAGGGGTAATACTAGTAATGTGAGGGACAGAAGTAGTGGAGCTCATCATGGTAGTCGTAGGGTCACTCAGGCAGTTGGTGGCCGTAGGTAGTGCTATACTACACCATCCAGACCTGAGGTAGAGGCTTCAGATGTTGTGATCAAATGTATTTTCCCCATTTGTTTCAGACCTACATCTATATTATTTGATCTCAGATCGACTTTCTCTTATGTACCTGTGTATTTTGATTCGAGTTTTGATTTTATTAATGAGGCTCTTGTTGTGCCTATTCATGTATTTACACCGATTGGTGATTCTTTAGTAATGGATTGGGTGTACCGATCTTGTGTTGTGACTTTTTATGAGCGTGAGACCTTGGTAGATTTGTGTATGTTATATATGGTTGATTTTAATGTTATTTTGGGTATGAATTGTTGGCTCCATATCATGTTGTCCTAGATTGTTTTGCTAAGACCGTAAGCTTAGCTTCGTTGGGTGTGCCAAGGATAGCTTGGAAGGGTGCACTTCATTCAGGTCCTAAGAGGATCATATCTTATGTTCAGGCTCGTAGGTTGGTTGAGGGGGATGTTTATCTTATTTGGCTCATATTTGTGATACTAGTGTGGGTTCACCTTCTTTTTTGGATTTTGTTCATATTGTCTGTGAGTTCATGGATATGTTCCCTACGGATGTGCCTAGTATGCCTCTGAATAGTGATATTGATTTTTCTATTGATGTTGATCCAGGTACCAAGCCTATTTCTATTCATCCTTATAAGATGGCCCTGACCGAGTTGAAAGAATAGAAGAATCAGTTGTCAGAGTTATTAGATATAGGACTTATCCAACCTAATGTATCGCCTTGGTGCGCCTGTCTTATTTTTGAAGAAGAAGGATGGTTCCATGTATATGTGTATTAATTATTGGTAATTGAACAAGGTAACAATAAAGACTAAGTATTCTCTTCCTCATATTGATTATTTATTTGATCAGTTTCAGGGTGCTACAGTGTTTTTGAAGATCAATTTGAGATCTGATTATCATCAGATACGGATTAGAGCTTTGGGCATTCTGAAGATGTATTTTCAGACTCTATATGGTCATTATAAGTTTTTGTTCATGTCCTTAGGGTTGACAAATGCCACGGTCGTATTTATGGAGTTGATGAACCAGGTGTTTCGACTGTATCTCAACTCCTTTGTTGTTGTATTTATAGATGATATCTTGGTTTATTCAAAGAGTGAGGCTGATCGTGTGGAGCATTTGTGAATTATGCTTCAGAGATTAAGGGATAAGAGGTTGTATGCGAAGTTCTCCAAGTGTGAGTTTTGGTTAGAGTTTATTTCTTTCTTAGGTCATGCAGTGACTAAGAATGGTATTATGGTTGATCCAGACAAGATTGCAACAGTTCGTTATTGGGATAGACCTACTTCACCCATCAAGATTTACAGTTTCATTGGCTTGGTCGGGTATTATCAGCATTTTGTTAAGGATTTCTCTTCTATTGTAGCTCCATTAATTAAGTTGACTCAGAAGAAGATCTTCTTTTAGTGGTCTGATGCTTGTGAGGTGAGATTTCAAAAGTTCAAGGATTTTTTTACTTCAACTCCTATCTTGACTTTGCCCAATGAGGGCGTGTATTTTACCATCTTTTGCAATGCTTCTGGTATTAGGTTAGGTGTTGTGTTAATGCAGAAGGGTAGGTGATTGCGTATGCTTCTCGTCAGTTAAAGCCCCATGAGAAGAATTACCCTGTCCATGATTTAGTATTGTGCGCGGTTGTGTTTGCTTTAAAGTTGTGGAGGCACCACTTGTATAGAGTCCGTTGTAAGATCTTCTTAGATCATTATAACCTTCAGTACTTCTTCACACAGTGAGATCCTAATATAAGGCAACGTCGTTGGCTTGAGTTTCTTAAGGATTATGACTTGATCATTCTCTATCATTCGGTCAAGGCTAATGTGGTTGTGGATGCCTTGAGCCAGAAGTCGACTAGCATTGGAAGCTTGCCACAGCTTTTGATCCAGGAGAAGCCTTTGTCCTTAGAGGTTCAGTCGTTAGCTAACCAGATGGTTAGGCTTGATATTTCGACACCTAGGCATGTTTTGACATTATGGAGGCTAGATCTTCTTTGATGGAGCATATTCGAGGTCATCAATTTGATGATACGGGATTGAAATCAATTCGAGACAAGTTGTTGAGTGGTGAGGATAAGGGAGCCTCACTTCATTCGGATAGAATTTTGAGGATTGGGGGCTGAGTTTGTGTGTCGAGAGTGGGTGACTAGATCAAGTTGATCTTGGATGAGGCCTATTGTTCCAAATATTCTATCCATTTAGGTTTGACTAATATATATCGTAACTTGAGATAGCATTACTGGTGGGGTGATATGAGGCGAGATGTAATGGATTTCATGGCTCATTGCTTATGTTGTTAGTGGGTAAAGGCTGAGTATTTAAGGCTGGTGGATTGCTTCAGCGGTTACTTATTCTCGATTGAAAGTGGGAACGGATCACTATGGACTTCGTGACTTGTTTACCTCGTACATATCTTGGTTTTGATAGTGTTCGGGTCATCATGGATAGATTGACCAAGTCATCTCATTTCATTTTGGTTCAGATCTCCTTCAATGCTGAGCGGTTGGCCCGTATCTATATTCGTGAGATTGTGCGACTACATGGTGTGTTAGTATCTATTATTTTGGATCGAGGTTTTGTGTTCACATCTCACTTTTGAAAGACTTTTCAGTATGAGTTGGGTGCTCGAGTTGATCTTAGCATAGTGTTTCACCCCATACTGATGGTTAGTCAGAGAAGACTATTTAGGTTTTAGAGGTTATGCTTGCATTTGTGTGATGGATTTTAGTGTCCAGTGGGAGCATCATTGGGCCTTAGAGGAGTTTACATATAATAACAGTTACCATTCCAGTATTGATATGGCTAGGACTGGGCATATTTTGGTTTAGATAAAAAAAACAAAAACCGAACCAAAATTTAATTTTCGTTCGGTTTTTTGGTTTTCGAACTGTTTTCGATTTCAAATTTTAGAAATTCGGTTAAATGGTTTGGTTTTTGAATTTTCAAAAAAAAATTGGATAAACCAGAAAACCAAAATTATATAAATAATATATTATAATTTATACATATATATATTATTATATATGTAAATATACTAAAAACATAATATAATCTGATATAACATATAAATATATAAATTATAATCATTTAGTAACCCTAACTCCTAATATACTGCTTTGCTTTAGACCCTAACATTAACATGAAGGCTGCAGTGACACTCAGTCATCCTCAGTTCATCAGTTTGTTTGAAATTTCAACATCGCCAACGGAAGTCGGCAGTTATTTGCTCAGTTCATCACTACCGTCGGCAGTCGCTGCCGAGTGCGGCCACTACCATTATGCCAACGGCGACGACTCTGCAAGGTCGATATTTATGGTTATTTCATCCATGTTGAATTAATTATATTTGACAATGAAATATAGGTTTGAAAAAAAGATTATTTTTCTAGAAAAATCACCAATTTTAAATGCTCACTACTTTAATCTTTAAAACTGAAATAAAAATTCAAAATATCCAAACCGAATTTGTAAAAATTGAACCAAACCAAAATAATTTTGATTTGGTTATGATTGTCATTTTCGTCAATTCAAAAACCAAAAAATCAAACCGATATTCAACAATCAAACCGACTGCCCACCCCTAGATATTGCTCTTTTTGAGGCTTTGTATGGTAGGCGTTATCGCTCTCCAATTGGTTGTTTGATATTCTGAGGTTAGACCTTTAGATACAGACTTGCTTTGTGAGTCCTTGGATAGAATTCGGATCATTCAGGATAGACTTAGAGCGGCTCAGAGTAGGTAGAAGTGTTATGCATATTGTAGGCTTCGTTCCCTGAGATTTAGGGTTGGTGATAGTTTTTTCCTTTGAGTTTTAACCATGAATGGTGTGATGAGGTTTGGGAAGATGGGCAAACTTAGACCCAGGTATATTGGTTTACTTGAGATTCTTCGGACTGTTGGTGATGTGGCTTATGAGTTAGCTTTTCCTCCAGATTTATCGGTTGTTCATCCAATATTTTATGTTTTTATGCTTCGTCGTTATATTTCATATGAGTCTCATGTTATTCGTTGGGAGTCATTTTATTTAGATGAGCGGTTGTCTTTCGTTGAAAAGCCCGTCTCTATTTTGGTTAGGGATGTTAGACGATTGCGTTCTAGAGTTATCCCTGTTGTTAAGGTTTAGTGACGACATCGACCTATAAATGAGGCTACTTAGGAGGTTGAGTCTGATATGCATAGCTCTTATCCCCTATCTCTTTATGGATTCAGGTATTTCTTTTGCCTTCAGTTTAAGGACGAACTAGATTTTTAGTGGTGGATGATGTAACGACCTGAAATTTGATGAGATATGTGAAATTTGTGATGTCTTGTAATTTGACTAATTTACCCCCTCCCCGTAGTTGCATTGTGGTATTTTTGGGGTGTGGGTGTGATTGGCATGATTTCTTATGTATTTTAGTACCATTTATGCAATATTATGGTTTTTTGTGGCTTTAAGAGCCTTATTTTGGACTCCTGTGGTTATCTTTTGATTCGTCCGATGGATGACTAAACGGACTGCGCCAACAGATTCAGAACGTCATTTTTAGCGTGGTAACATGGTTGGTGCTATTTTATGGCTTTTAAATCTCATTTTAACCCTCGATTTAAAAAATTATGATTTTGAGTTTTGGGGGTTGACTTTGTGAAAATGACGTTTTTCAAAATTCTGATATCACCATTGTGTCTAGAGCACCGAATTTAGTGTGGTTACATAGTTCATTTACGTATATCGAATTCTGAACGAATCCTGGGCACCCCGTGGATGTCCGTTTTGGACTTAGAAAAACTGGTGCACCGGGTTGTTGGTGCAACATGGATCACAAAGTTTAAAACTCATTTGAGGAATGTGTTTCATGCCTTATGTACCTGGTAACTTGGTATGAGTATAAATAGCCTTATTTTTTCCAATTTTTGCTCATTTTTTATCTTAACTCTTGAAAGCTAAACCCTAAAATAGTGTGTGAACTTAAAAGTGAAGCTTGTGGGTGCTTGGAAAGCTATATTAACATCTATTTCTTGATTCTCTTACGGATTTAAGGTGAGAATTCACTCTTTTTTTTATCAAATTTCTTGATTAATTGTTCAAAAAATCCTAAAACCTTAGTACTTGATTTATCCCCAAATTCTAAACCTTTTCACTTGAATAATGTTCTTAATCCTATAATTACTAGTTTTTCCCCAACTTCATCTTCAAAAAAACTTCGGTTCTTGATTTTAAAATAAATTTCAAAGGCTTTATTCGGTAAAGCGCAAAATGATTTTTCTTCAATTTGAACTACGTTTTTAACTCGATTTAACTTGGGTTTTCAACTGTAGATTCCTAAAGGTATGGGAAACACATTTGAAGTAAAGTTATGATTTTGCCCTTCTTTTTTGAAAATCCATTTAGGGGTCCATTTTAACTTCAAACCAAAAGTGGGCAATATGGGTATCGTTAGCCTTGTTTTGACACATCGATTCTATATTTCTTGGTTTTAGTTGATTTCGAGACCGTTTGTGAGAAGTAGGGATTTATGGTTAAAGTGTTGCGAACCAATTTTGGCCTTTGAGGTAGGTTATGACTTAACTCTTTTGGACTGGGATAGGGTAGTAAATGCTGGTCCAAAATGCATGTTAAGGGTGGGAACTAATTATGATAAATGGCTATCTATGTGTTGTGACCGTATGAGGGCCTATATGTGATATAATTGTTGAAATTGAGATATTGTACGATATGTATGATTATATGGGGTCTTATGTGATGTTGATAGCCTAAAATACATGTGAGTAATTGTATTGTATTATTGAAAATGCCTTTTTGTGGTACCATTGGCGTATTGTGATATATTCATACTTGTTGTCATATAAACATGTGGAAATTCATGGATGAATAAAAATAATGAGTGAATATTGGCTCACATGGTTGTGGAAATGTAACATTGTGATTGGTTGTGGAAATGTATCATTGTGGTTGATTGTGAAAATACTCATTGTGACTGGTTGTGAGAATTACTTCCTCATAGCATACTCATTCATGAAAAAAATAGTACCACCGTGGCAACATCTGAGAAACACTAACAACACCTTTTATAAAACCCTTCCCTATGGATATGCCAGGAAAGAGATATTATTACACCTTATAAAACCCTCCCTGAGGGATGTGCCAGAGAGGAGATATGGATATATGGATTATATGTGGGTTGACGAACCCCTCATGGATCCCACATTGGGAGGCTTGCCTCCGTGGGTGTATACGGAAGTTGTACGACGACTTCATGCATCATCATCATCATCTTCATCATCATTATGTTATTAAACATTGCACTTACTTTATTATGTTCATGTTGTGATTGAATTGTCATATTGACTTGTCATACCTTTATGTGTTCTATCTTCCGCTAATTGTACGTGACTATCTTATATACACATGTTCTTCTTTGTTTCTAAGCGTATGTGATATGATGTATATTTGTGTTCTACCTGGTAGTGTTGTTGCAATATATGTGATATGTATACTCGAACTGTTAGTGCAAGCGGTGTGGGCTACCGTTGTGGGAAATTTTCTGATTACAGGTGACACGCTCTTAGTTTATATTTTATATGCTTTATTTTCTACTTTTCTCGATCGGCCTATGATACCTACTGAGTACAAGTGGACCATACTCATACCTACTGCGCCCTTTTGGTGCAGGTCCTAGTTCAACTGCGCCCCAGTTTGGTTGATTCAGGCGATATCTGGTGCCTTCAAGGTAGTGGTTGACTTTCAGGCGTCCGGATGTATTCTACTAGCTTACTTATAGACTATGTCTTTACTATCATATCAAAGACAAAGTTCCACTTGTGTTCTGAACATCTTATATATTTAATTTAGATTTGAGTTGTACTACATACGTTCTTATACTGTTGACACAAGGTTTTGGGAAGTTATGGTTGTGTTGTTGATTATATTTTTTCCACATTTATTATACTTATATGGTTCGACTTCATTCTAGAAGCCTTACCTTGGAGGTATTTTTGTATTTTCACCTTTGTATATTAGTTTGCGTGATAGGCTTACTCGTCAAGGTTCGCCGCGATGAGTGCCATCATGACCCTTGAATTTTGGATCGTGACATAACATAAGTAGAAAAATGCCTCAGATCAAACATGCAAATTAAGTAGAAACTTTTTCAGTTATTAAAAGTGCAAGTGACAGCAACAAGAACACCATTAAAATCGGTCTAATTTAGTAAAAAAATCATAATCGATAGGCAATATAAACATAGAAATTGAAAAATTTCTTACCATTATCCAAAGAAAAACACAAATAAACATGTTGAATCAAGAATATTAACTAAAAACTCCCATATTTCGACTAATTCAATCAAGAACAATGCATTTTTCGTGAAAATCCAAGAATGACTACAGAAAAATGCAACAAGAAAATATATTAAAATGAATCTAAAACTGATCGGGGAGAAGATTAAACTTATCTGAGCAAGAGAAGATGAAGGATTTTGACTTGGGGAGGAACAATGGAGAAAAATGTTTCAATTCTCTACAAGTATGAAGAAAAATTAGGAAGAGAAATATTTGAGGAGAGAGAGAAGTTGTTGAATTTATTAAATGAATTTTAAAAAAAGTTTGAATATTTAATAAATATTAAAAGGGACCTTGTTGTATTTTTACTTACTTAAATTTGATCTCCAACTTTTAAGAATATTAAAGAGGCTCATAACCCCACAACCCTATCCCACTTTTTTCTTTTTTACATATACTAACCCTAGAAAATAAATGAAAAAGAAATTAAGTGGGTATGACCTTAATTTAGTTTTCAAAATGGGTACCATTCTAAATCTTCTCCTGTAACCCTGATATGTTTGTCACAGTAACATTTCTTTTTGGAAAAAATGTGCAAAAAATATTTGTACTTTGACGAAATTTGTAATTACGCACCCGGAATTTTGCGGGGTCCCTATGACCCCCCTAGACTATTTTTTACCGTATTTAACTGACTAAAAATATAATTGACTATCAATGCCACAAAAGTTTGAACAAGAAGAGTAACATTTATTATTTGAAAACATAAAAAGTATTATAAATTACGACAGTTAACAACTTAAAATATCTAAAGCATATTATAAATATGATTAATTATCTAAATTCCATTTATGTTATATAAATTGAGACCAAAAAACATATATTGAGCTCGTGCTGGCACGGACCTTCGACATCTAGTTTTTTTTTCTTATACTAGATGTCGAGGGACCGTGCAATATATGTTATTTTTTAGTTTCATATGTGACATAAATAAAATTTAGATAATCAAACATATTTTTAATATACTTTAGATATCTTATGTTGTTAATTATCGTAATTTATAATATCTTTTATGTAATTTTTAAATAATATATTTTACTCTACTTGTTCAAACTTTTGTGGCATTGATAGTCAATTATATTTTAGAATAATTTAAGTTTTTAATTATTGATATTTATAATATCTTTCTATAATTCAAATTAAGTGGCACAAATATAATTTTTAGAGTCAACCAAATATTTTATATCTTTAAGAAAGTTTAAATTTTTATATAACAGATTATGTTTTTAGATATTTTAAGTTGTTAGTTATTGTAATTTATAATACTTTTTATGTAATTTTCAAATAATACATGCTACTCTCCTCGTCCAAAATTTTGTGGCATTAATATTCAATTATATTTTTAACTATTCCAATGTAAGTGGCACTGATATAATTCTAAGAGTCAACCAAATATTTTATATCTTTTAAATTTTGAAGGTGTTAATTATTGTGATCTATAGTATTTTTTACGTATTTTTTTGGAATATATAACAGATTAATTTATAATAGATATTTCAAGCCGTTAAATATTGTAATTTATAATATATTTTATGTTATTTTTAAATAATATATGTTACACTCCTTGTTAAAAAATTGTGGCACTGATAGTCAATTATATTTTTAAAATAGTTTAAATTCTTAATTACTGGGATTTATAATACCTTTTTTTCATTACAAATTAAGTGACAATGATATAATTTCTCTAGTCAGCCAAATATTTTATACCTTTTAAATTTTTTAAGTTATTAACTATTGTGATTTGCATGATTTTTTTGTTTTTTTTTTAAATATATAACAAATTAAAAAAATAAGACAAACAAATTAAAATGGATGATAAAAATAAAGGCAAGGAAAAGGACCAATGAAGTTGTGCCAAAGCAGGCAAATTAACCTTTAAATTTTTTAGGTTTTCAATTACTGTGTTGTATAGTATTTTTTGCATATTTTTTTAAAGATGTATGACAACTTAAATTTTTTTATAGATATTTTAAGTTATTAACTATTATAATATATAATTCTTTTGATTAATATTCCAATAATATAGGTTATTCTCCCTGTCCAAAATTTATTGGCATTTATAGTCAATTATATTTCTTAAATAATTTAATTTTTTAATTATTGTGATTTTTAATACTTTTTCTTCTATTTCAATTTAAGTGACACAATGCTTAGATGATCATAATAATTAATTAGGGATGATATAGTAAAATCATGATTGAAACAGTGAAGTAGATATGTCTTAAATGACTTAAAGTAACTAATTAGAAGTGATATAACAAAATTATTTTTAAAAAAATACTTGTGGAAGAAAAATTAAGTGGACCTCATAAAAGACATCAAGTTAATTCAACATTAAATATTATTAATTTTTTAATACTTAAATAATTTTATGATAATTTTTTAATATTAATTTTTTAATACTAAAATAACTTATAATAATTAATTAGAGGTGATATAGTTAAATTATGGTTAAAGCAGTTGAAACAAATATGTCATAAATGTTTATTTTACTTTGTTTAGATATTATTAATTTTATAATACGTAGATGACATATAATAATTAATTGGGGGCGATATAGTAAAATTACGGAGCAAGTAGCTAAACGGTCGACAAGCAAGACGACCGGAAGCTGCTCACTCCCTCTCATATTCACTCTTATTATATAGAGTAATGTCATTTAAATATTTTAAGTTGTTAATTATTATTATTTATAGTATTTTTAAGATCATTCAAATAATTATCCCAATTTATGCAACATCACAAAAAATTTGAGAAACAATCGATTTTTTTATCATGTCTTTTAAATATTTTAAAATTAATTGTTGTAATGTATAGTATTTTTACATAAATTAAAAATAAATATAAGTAATTCTTGAAAAATCCTCAAATAATAATAAATGAAACGTTGAGAAGCTTAGTTGTCATTTTTAAAAAATGACCCTAAGCTCCTCATTCACTCTTAATCATTTTCCAGACTGACTCTAAGCTCATCAAAAAGATATAAGTGACACTTTTAGGAGCTTAGTTATCATTTTTGAAAGTTGATCTCAAGCTTCTTTCGTTCTTATTTTTTATATGTCTTTTAAATATTTTAAGTTGTTAATTATTATTATTTATAGCATCTTTATAACATTTTAAATAGTTATCCCAATTTAAGCAACACTCCAAAAAAAATTGAGAAGCAATCAATTCTTTATCATGCCTTTTAAATATTTTAACATTAATTATTGTAATGTATTGTAATTTTTTACATAAATTTTAAATAAATATAAGTAATTCTAGAAAAGTCCTCAAATAATAATAAATGAAACTTTGAGGAGCTTAATTATCATTTTTTTTAAATGATCCTAAGCTCCTCATTCAGAGATATTTTAAGTTGTTAACTGTCGTAATTTATAATACCTTTTATATAATTTTTAAATAATACATATTACTCTATTTGTTCAAACTTTTGTGGCATAGATAGTCAATTATATTTTTAGAATAATTTAAGTTTTTAATTATTGATATTTATAATACCTTTTTATAATTCAATTTAAGTGGCGCAAATATAATTTTTAGAGTCAACCAAATATTTTATATTATTAAAAAAATTTAAATTGTTATATGACATATTATGTTTTTTAGATACTTTAAGTTGTTAATTATTGTAATTTATAATACATTTTATGTAATTTTTAAATAATACATGTTACTCTACTTGTCCAAAATTTTTTGGCATTGATATTCAATTATATTTTTAACTATCCAATTAAAGTGGCACTGATATAATTCTAAGAGTCGACCAAATATTTTATATCTTTTAAATTTCTAAGGTGTTAATTTTTGTGATCTATAATATTTTTTACGTATTTTTTTGAAATATATAACAGATTAATTTTTTCAGATATTTTAAGTCGTTAAATATTTAATTTATAATATATTTTATGTTATTTTTAAATAATATATATTACTCTCCTTGTCAAAAAATTTGTGGCACTGATAGTCAATTATATTTTTAAAATAGTTTAAATTCTTAATTACTGTGATTTATAATATTTTTCCTTCATTACAAATTAAGTGACAATGATATAATTTTGAGAGTCAGCCAAATATTTTATACGTTTTTAATTTTATTAATTATTGTGATTTGCTTGAATATTTTTGTACTTTTTTTTTAAATCTTTAACAAATTAAAAAAATAAGACAAACAAATTAAAATGGATGAAAAAATGAAGTCAAGGAAAAGGACCAATGAAATTGTGCCAAAGCAGGCAGATTAACCTTTAAATTTTTTAAGTTTTCAATTATTGTGTTGTATAGTAATTTTTATGTATTTTCTTAAAAATATATGAAATATTAATTTTTTATATATAGATTTTAAGCTATTAACTATTATAATTTATAATACTTTCTATTAATATTCAAATAATATATGTTATTCTTCCTGTCCAAAATTTATTAGCATTGATAGTCAATTATATTTCTTAAATAATTTAATTTTTAATTATTGTAATTTAGAATACTTTTTCTTATATTCCAATTTAAGTGACACAATGCTTAGATGGCCGTAATAATTAAATAGGGATGATATAGTAAAATCATTAGTGAAACAGCGAAGTAGATATGTCTTAAATAACTTAAAATAACTAATTAGAAGTGATATAACAAAATTATTATAAGAAAATATTTGTGGAAAAAAATTAAGTGGACCTCATAGAAGACGTCAAGTTAATTCAACATTAAATATTATTATTTTTTTAATATTTAAATGGTTCTATGATAATTTTTAATACTAAAATAACTTATAATAATTGATTAGAGGCGATATAGTTAAATTATGGTTAAAGCAACTGAAACAAACATGTCATAAATATTTATTTTACTTTTTTAAAAATATTATTAATTTTCTAATACGTAGATGATATATAATAATTAATTAGGGGTATATAGTAAAATTACAGGGCAAGCAGCTATACGATCGACAAGCAGGACGACTGGAAGTTGCTCACTCCCTCTCTCATTCACTCTTATTATATAGAGTAATGTCATTTAAATATTTTAAGTTGTTAATTATTATGATTTATAGTATTTAAACATCATTCAAATAATTATCCCAATTTATGCAGCATCACAAAATTTTGAGAAACAATCGATTTTTTATCATGTCGTTTAAATATTTTAAAATTAATTATTGTAATGTATGGTATTTTTTGCATAAATTAAAAATAAATATAAGTAATTCTTGAAAATCCTCAAATAATAATAAGTGGAACGTTGAGAAGCTTAGTTGTCATTTTTAAAAAACGACCCTAAGCTTCTCATTCACTCTTAATCCTTTTCCAGACTAACTCTAAGCTCATCAAAAATATATAAGTGAGAATTTGAGGAGCTTATTTATCATTTTTGAAAGTTGATCTCAAGCTCCTATCATTCTTATTTTTCATATGTCTTTTAAATATTTTAAGGTGTTAATTATTATTATTTATATTTTTTTATATCATTTTTAAATAGTTATCCCAATTTAATCAACACTGCAAAAAATTTGAGAAGCAGTTAATTTCTTATCACGCCTTTTAAATATTTTAACATTAATTATTGTAATGTATAGTATTTTTTAACGTAAATTTTAAATAAATATAGGTAATTCTAGAAAAGTCCTCAAATAATAATAAATGAAACTTTGAGGAGCTTGTTATTTTTTTTAAAAATGACCCTAAGCTCCTCATTCAGTCCTCATTCACTTTTATTATATAGACTAGATGTCGAGGGCCCGTGCTATATGCTATTTTTATCTCAATTTATGTGACAAATAGAATTTAGAAATTATTAAGTGTTGTAAGTTATAATACTTTTTATTTAATTTTCAAATAATACATGTTACTTTCCTTATTCAAACTTTGGTGGCATTGATAGTCAATTATATTTTTAAAATAATTTAAGTTTTTAATTATTGATATTTATAATATCTTTTTTCTCTTTCAATTTAAAAGGCTTTGATATTTTGTTTAGGGTCCCTTTGCAAACCATATATGGAAATATTTCTCTTCAAGTATGGGAATTACTCATGTCCCTGCCTCAATCAAGAACCTGTTATTGAAGTGGTGGAAAACTAGAGCATACAATAGAACCCATAAACTGGTGTTTCAGGCCCTTTCAATTATCATTTGTTGGAACTTGTGGAAGAACAGGTGTGCTGTTAAATATGGTGACAAGCAGCCCCAATTAGCCAGAGTCAAATTTCTGATTTACAAAGATATTTCCCTTTTGCTTTACAATGCATTTCCTTACATACCCTGGCCTTCTGGTTGGTCCAACCTGGCAGCTGATGTGGAGAAATATAGCTAGGAGACAAAAGTCACAACTGTGTATTGGACTAAACCACCAGCTCCAATGGTCAAATTGAATTCTGATGGTAGTACACTCACTAATTCTGGAAGGATTGGTGCAAGGGGGTTATTAGAGATCATAATGGTGATCTCATTTATGCTTATGTTGCTCCCTTGGTACAGATGACTAATAACCTAGTAGAGGTGGAAGCTGTTATATGGGATCTATCTTGGTGTTTGAGTAATGGTATACAACAGGTTGTGATGGAGGTGGACTCTGAGCTTCCGGTCAGATAGATAAGGAAACAACTACCAGTACCGTAGAACATACAACCCCTTGTGGAATCCTTACTGAAGCTCATTTCACAACTTCACCTATGTATTTATAGACATGTATACAAAGAAGCTAACTTTATAGCAGATGCTCTGTCAAAAGTTAGCCACCAATCCGACCAGCCACAATATTATTTCCATAGTTGTCAGCTCCCATCAGCAGTAGCAGGATATTTTCAACTAGATAAATTGGGCATGCCAAGCTTCAGGAGAAGGAAGTTGAACAAGCAACATAAACCACCTTAGTTTTAGCATACTTGTATATTGTAACCCCTGTTTATGCCCCCCTCTATGTACATTTTCTCTTGTGGTTGTAACCCCTATTTAGTCTTATTATTTCATATGTTGTTGCACAAATTGAGGCCAGGTTTATGCCCCCCTCTATGTACATTTTCTCTTGTGGTTAAATAAAAAAGCTTGGGGGTACTGCTCAACCCCCAAAAATTTCTTTAAAAAAATAAAAAAAGGCATTGATATGATTTCAAGAATCAACCAAATATTTTATATATTTAAAAAATTTTAGGTTGTTAATTATTATGATTTATAGTATTTTTCTACGTTTTTTTTTTTTGAAATATATAACAAATTAAACTTTTTTTTTTATATTTTAAGTTGTTAACTATTGTAATTTATATTACTCTTTTTATGTGATTTTCAAACAATACATAGTGTTGTTCTTGTCCAAGCTTCTATGTCATTGATAATCAATTATATTTTTAACTATTCCAATTTGAGCAGCGTTGATAATTTCGAGAGCCAACCAAATATTTGTATTTTAATTTTTTTAAAGTTGTTACTTATTGTGATCTATAGTATTATTTACGTATTTTTCTGGAAGATATAACAGATTATTTTTTTTAGATATTTTAAATTATTAAATATTGTAATTCAATTTAAGCACATTGATATAATTTCGATAGTCAGACAAATATTTATGTATTTTAAATTTTTTAAGTTATTAATTAATATGATTTACAGTTTTTTTTTAAAATATATAACAAATTAAAAAAATAAGACAAAAAATTAAAATGGATGAAAAAAAATGAAGGCAAGGGAAAAGACAAATGAAGTTGTGCCAAAGCAGACAGATTGACCTTTAAATTTTTAAAGTTGTTAATTATTGTGATTTATAATTTTTGTATGTATTTTCTAAAAAATATATAACAAATTAAATTATTTTTTAAATATTTTAAGCTGTTAACTATTGTAATTTATAATACTTTTTATTTAATTTTCAAATAATACTATATGTTACTCTCCTTATTCAAAATTTTGTGGCATTGATAGTCAATTATATTTTATAAATAATTTAATTTTTTAATTATTGTGATTTATAATACTTTTTCTTCTACTCCGATTTAAGTAGCACAATTGTTAGATGGCATAATAATTAATTAGGGGAGAAATAAAATTATAATTGTAGCAACGAAACAGACATATCTTAAATGATTCATAATAATTAATTAGAAGTAATCTAGCAAAGTTATTATAAGAAAATATTTGTGGGAAAAAATTAAGTAGACCTCGTATAAAACATCAAGTTAAATTAACAATAAATATTATTATTTTTTTAATTCTTAGATGACTTTATAATAATTTATTACAAAAAAGTATTTGTTGAAAAAAATTAAGTGAACTCATATAAGACGTCAAGTTAATTTAACGATAAATATTATTAATTTTTTAATACTTAGATGAATTTATAATAATTTTTAATATTAATTTTTTTAATACTTAAATGGCTTATAATAATTGATTAGGGGTTATATAATAAAATTACGATTGAAGCAGTTGAAGTAGACATGTCATAAATGTCTATTTTATTTTTTATTAAATATTATTAATTTTCTAATATTTAAATGACATATAATAATTATTTCGGGGTGATATAGAAAATCACGGAGCAAGCAGCTAAACGGTCGGCAAGCAGCACGACCCTAAGCTGCTCTCCCATTCACTGTTATATTATAGACTAACTAGTCGGCTTACGCTGTGCTACACACGACCCAATGTTGATCCTTAAAAATTCTATGTTATTTATAATTCTATCATTTAATTGAAACCTTCATTTGTTTGGTTGATAAATTCTAAGTTAGACACATATTATTATATTTAGATTAATGAAATTTGTAAAATAATATTTTAGGTTGTTCAAACTTCTGTGGCATTGATAGGCAGTTATATTTTTCTAATTCACTCTTATTATATAGACTAGTCGGCTTACGCCATGCTACGTACGACCCAATGTTGATCCTTAAAAATTCTACATTATGTATAATTCTATCATTTAATTAAAACCTTCATTTGTTTAGTTGACAAATTCTAAATTAGGGATATATTATTATATTTCGATTGATAAAATTTGTATAACAATATTTTAGGTTGTTCAAACTCCTGTGGCATTGATAATTAATTATATTTTTTAAATAACCTAAGTTTTTAATTATTGTGATTTATAATATTTTTTATTCTATTCTACTAATTAGAAGTGACATAATAAAATTATTATAATAAATACTTATGAATTTTTTAAGTGGTTTCATATAAGACGTCAAGTTAATTTAAAATATCAAAAAATAGTTTATCATTTTATGTCTATTTTATCCTTTTTATTAAATATTATTAATCTTTTGATACTGGAATGACTTATAAAAACATCAAAAAGTAATTTATTATTTTATGTCTATTTTTTATCGAATATTATTTATTTTTTAATACTTAAATGACTTATAAAATTAATTATGAGTGATATAGTAAAATCATTGTTGAAGCAGCTGAAACAGTCATGTCATAAATGTCTATTTTAAATTTTTTATTAAATATTTTTAATTTTTTAATACATAAACAACTTATAGAAATTAATTAGGGGTAATTTAGTAAAATTACAGTTGAAGCAACTGAAGTAGGCATGTCGACCATGAGCAGCCTGCTTCAGCTGCTTATTGTGACAATATATAGGATAATAATAACTCTTACTGTGTAGAAGTGCAAGTGGCAGCTGGCGGTCGACATGTCTGCCTCCAGTTGCCTGCTTGTTCCGTGATTTTACTATATCACCCCTAATTAATTATTATGTAAAATTTACGTATTAATAAATTAACAAAATTTAATTTAATAAAAAATCAAAATAGATATTTATGACATGTCCGTTTCAGTAACTTCAATCATAATTTTACTATATCGCCCCTAAGTAATTAATATAAGTCATCTAAGTATTAAAAAGTTAATAACTTTAATAAAAAAAGGTAAAATAATATAAAGTGATAAATTAACTCTTCATTATGACATTTACATATTAAAAATTTAATAAAATTTAATTTAAAAAAAGTAAAATAGATATTTATGACATATCTGCTTCCATCTTCTCTAACCGTAATTTTACTACATCACCTTTAAATAATTATTATAAGTTATGTAAGTATTAGAAAATTAATAATATTTAATAAAAAAGGTAAGATAAATATAAAATGATAAATTAACTTTTGATTTTTTAAATTAATTTGACATCTTATATGAGGCCTACTTAAAAAAAATTCACAAGTATTTTTTATATGAATTTTGCTATATCACTTCTAATTAGTTGGTATGAGTCATTCAAGACGTGCCGGTTTCGCTACTTCAATCGTGATATTTGATTGACTCTCGAAATTATATCGGTGTCGCTTAAATTGAAATAAAAAAAAACATTACAAATAACAATAATTAAAAACTTAAATTACTTTTAAAATCCAAATTGACTATCAATACCGCAAAAGTTTGAACAAAAAAAGTATTATAAATTATAATAACAATTTTTCTATATTTCTTGTAGTTAGTTATTATGAGTCATTCAAGATGCCGGTTTCGCTACTTCAATCGTGATATTTGGTTGACTCTTGAAAAAATAATATTTAATAAAAAATAGACATTTATAATGTAAAATAGACATTTATGACATGACTGTTTCAGTTGCGTCAACTGTAATTTAACTAGATGACCCATAATTAATTGTTATGAATCATCTTAATATTTAAAAAATAATAATATTTATTTTTACAAGAGCAAACAACTTAAAATAGTAGCATATATTGGACCCGTGCTAACACGGGCCTTTGATATCCAGTAATATAATAGAATAAATTACACAAATCCCATACTTAAGAGACTATATTACCTAATATCCCTTACTTTTTTAAAATTTACATAAAATCCCATTTTTCAACTTTACTCTTGATATATATCAAGAAAACCCCACATCCTATTTTTACTCCACCATTAACTCATTCAAGATTTTCTTCCCTAAAATATCTCCCTAATTATCAACAGTTAAATCATCTTCATTCCTGTTTTTTTCTCTTCCATTAATGCTTAAATCATCTTCCTTCCTGATTTTTTTCTCCTCCATTAATGCATGCAACTTTTTTTTTCCTCTCCTAAAATCTCTCCCATTTTTTTTTTAAAAATCTATTGATACATATATAAATTTATTTAGTTATTCATGCATGTTTATTTTTTTAATGGTGATTCATATGAATGATAACTATGATATCATTATATGGGTATATGGTGATTCATACGATAGATACATTTTGTATGATTTTAACGGGTGATACATATGATATTAATGGGTGATATATATTGTATTATGGTGATTCATATGGTAGATACAATTATTTATTTCAATTATTGGGTGATTCATATGATATTAATGGGTGATATATATGGTATTATGGTAATTCATATGGTAGATACAATTATTTAGTTCAATTATTGGGTGATTCATATATATGGTATTATGGTGATTCATATATATGATATTATGGTGATTCATATGGTAGATACAATTATTTATTTTAATTATTGGGTGATTCATATGCTATTAATGGGTGATATATATGGTATTATGGTGATTCATATGGTAAATACAATTATTTATTTCAATTATTGAGTGATTCATATGTTATTAATGAAAGATAATAGTATAATCAGTGTAGGAAGCAAAAGTAATAATATTTTAAAAAAAGACTAAAAACAGAATTGAAACATAATTAAATTAAATCTAAGAAAAACAGACTAAAATTAAAGACGAAAAAAGACCCCAAAAAACATATCTTTCATAATTAAAGACGAAAAAGAGAAACATAATTAAAACACCTAAATTAAATCTAAAAAAAGAGAAAAATTAGATATCTTTCCTTAAATAAAAGAATACAATGAATAAAAAAGAATCTATTATTTCCTTAAATAAATATCTTGTTAGTTTCAAATGTATCACTTTTTTATATGTATCACCATATAACATATGTATCACCATTTCAAAAACCCGGGATAAAATGTAATTAACAAAATAATCAGAAATTTATGTAATATCACTTAAAAAATCAAGGATTTGTGTAAGTTACCCAATATAATATGCGCCACAAAATGAGGAGCTTAAGGTCAACATGTTTTCTTAAAATAATTAATTTAATTTTGATGGCTTTAATGGTCATTTCATTTATTGTTTGTGTATTATTTGCTTGCCCTGTATACAATTAAGGGAAAAGGACATGAGCTGATCTTTTTTTTTAAATGGCCACAATTTGAAAAGATGGACAACTGTAGCTTGTCGGCTATTTTTAATTTCCTTTTTTAGCCATTTGGCCCAATTGGACACATGCAGTCTCTATACTCAATTGATACACTTTTATACTAAATTGATACACTTTTATACTATATTGATACACTTTTTAAAAAAGACAAAAGAAATTCTATGCAAGCACATGCAGTCCCTTTACCCAATTGATACTCTTTTATACCACATTAATACACTTTTATACTATGTTGATACATTTGCAGTGTCCATATACTCAATTGATACTCTCTTATACTAGATTGATACATTTTTAGAATGCATGTAAAAACTATATAGAGTCGTATAAAATATGTATCTAAATAATAATTGTAGTTTAAAATTGTATAGAATGTGTATAAAAATGATATAATTATTATATAGAATATGTATATGTATAGAAACTGTATCATTATTATATAGCCTACAAGAAATTGTACCCATCAGTTACTACCAACGAAGCAATGTAATTTTTATTAAAAGTATGTGGAATAATGAATACGGAGAGACCCATTTCTATTGCATTCAAATGATTGGTTTTGTTGAAAAGTATCCAATGTGCAAATTATGTAAAGCAGGGAATAAAAATGTTATTGATTAATTGATTTTTAATGTGGACAAAGTTATAATTAGTTCAATGCAATAATTTTCTCTTATTAAGTAGTAACTAAGTAATTTGTTTTCATTTCCTGTTATAAGTTTGTGGTGTGACGTCTTTTTTATTCAAATAATATGGTGAGTATCTATTACAATTAGCATTACTAATGATGCCCACTCCCCACACACGTCAAATGGCCATTCGGTTGGAATTATTTTTCCTAGTGACTATTTACCGGGGTTTAGAATTTAGGTGTTAGTTTTGTAGAATTATTTTAGTTTTATGTGTTGTTTTTGTCCTTTCCCCTATAATTAAAAGCTTGTTCTCAACTTTCATTGACGAAAAGACCAATTATTTTTTTTCCCTAAAATTCCAACTGTAGCCTTTTGTTTATCTGGGCCAGTAATTGTAATTACACAGAAAAATTGCCTATTTCATTTTTTTTTCACATAAATTAAAAAAAAGCTTCACTTGAATTTAAGATTTTTAAAATTAAATATTTGGTTTTCATAGATAATTTATTTCCACTATTAAATGCAGCGTAAACATTTAAAGAACTAATAAGTTAATTCACTAAATTCTAATAATATATTAGAGTGCAAGAATTTAACAGTGAATGAAGGATAAAATATGAATGTGAGTATATCGAAGTTAATATTAATCTTATATTTTTATGAGTTTAATTTAATTAACATGCTAATTTTAAAACTAATAACTAATTTAACTTTTGATTCAATTTATATACGCTAAATGAAGGATAATGTTTGAATGTACTCCTTCCGTCTCATTTTACGCGTCCCAATTTGACATTGCACATTGATTGAGAAAAACAATCAATAACATGCTTACTTTACCATAGTACACCTATTAAATGATGTTTACGTTTTAATTTAGAGATAAAACAATTAATACTAAGGGTAAAAAAGAAAAAAAAAATTGTCTTGTCTTGATTAATAAAAAATGTCAAGTAAAATGAGAAATCAAATTAGGAAATTTGGGACGAGTAAAATGGAACAGAGAGAGTAAGTATATGTAAGTTAATATTACTTCTTATATCTTTATGAGTTTAATTAATTTAACATATTAACTTTTAAGTTGACATCTAACTTAACTTTCCATTTAGGTTTGTTCAGTATATTCTAACATAACTTGTGTTTGCACTAAATTCTATGGACCAAATCAGTTTAGTAGCGGATTTGTGAATTACAACTTCTATATGTTTATTTGCAAATATAAGTAGTGCTGCAAATTTGTGTTTACAATCAATCGAGAAAACATATTTTACACTCACTTATTATTCAAGATTCAAACTAGAATACAAACTTCATGAAAAGATCTAGATAAAATTTCTGAATAGCCAATTAGTATATAGAGCTTGTTTTGACTAATTTATTTTTTGTGTTTTTAAGTGAAAATGGCTTTTACGTAATTTTGTAGTGTTTATGTAAAATAAAAAAAAATAGTATTTATAAGCACTTGCATTAAAGTAAGGGAAAAATTAACTAAATAAACTTATGATATTATTTATTACAAGTTATAGCAAAACATTTTTGTTTTCAAGTTATAGCAACTCTCATTTAAAAAAAGTAGTTAAAAATGATTTTTCGTTTTTATAAAAATACAAAAACGTAATTACTGAAAAGGAAAATAAAGATTTAATACAACTAATATACAATATTCCTTCCTTAAATGTATTTGACCTTAGTTATTTGATATCAATCCACCCCCAAATCTCTCTAACCGTTTTTCTTTTCTCCTATTTTAATGCTTTCATTAAGAGTTTTCATTTTCATACACTATCTTTTTTTCCTACACGATTTAGCTGTTCCAGTAAATCAAATACGTAATTTTTGTTTCTTTTCTCCTATTCTTCTTATTTGATGGTATTGATTTTGGTTGTCAATTGATGACATGAGTGTTTAGTTTGAGAGTATTGCTTGTGTTCTGTAGCTGACTGATATTAATATTACCACACAATCTCATCATTCACCCGTTACATAATTCGAGTAGTGTTGAATCTCATACATGTTGAAGCTAATCATACTGGTGGCTCAACCTTCTTTTACCATTTCTGGTTGAATCTTTTTTGCTTTTAGATGAATTCGTCGTTGCTGCTATCATGTTAACTTCTTATTATGGTATTTATTAGAGGCATTATAGGCCAACTCGAGGAACACTACACGGATTGATGCAGTAGATAGATGTGTAGCTGGATATTTTTATTAGTAAAAGATGGATGTCATCGTATATGGATGTGTAGCTGGATTTTTGTATCAGTAAAAGATGGATAACGTTTAAAAACGTATATCTTCATTATTTATCATGCATTTTAATATAAGGTTTTGAGTGGTGAGAAAGATGATAATTATTGGAATATCTGCTTTTTTGATGTTGATATCATCATACTATTCCACGGAATAACTGAAAATTGAAGGGAACCTGTAGGCTTGAACACCTTTTGTTCTGAAAAGCACATAAATCCGAATGCTATATTGAATGTGCGATTTTTTGGTTCATTATTTTGGATATCTCTTCTACTGTTTTTTTGAGGCAAGAAGTTTTCAATAGGGCCTTCTTGTTTTCAATAGCATATAAATTTTTAGATTGTGGCAAGGATCTTAAAACTATGGTGTCACAAAAAGGAATTATCTATGAAAAAATTAATTTGAATTCCAATTTTTCCTATTAAACGTCTAAGAGCGGAGGTCGTACTTTTGTATTAAATTGATATCAAAATTGGTGTCGATGAAGTTTCACATATATCACATTTATATTGAATGAGTTTTATGAATGTGACAATCGATAAGAAAATTATGTTTTATGTTACATAACTTTTTTAGTGTAAGTAATGGATATTACATGAAAAACTATCACCGTAAATGTTGAAAATAAATTAATTGATAATTATTTGATGTCAAATAATTTCGTTGCAATGAAAAAATTAATCAATATTAACCATGATTGATATTGGTGTTTGCTTTCTGGAAGAAGAAGATGAAGAACATTATATAAATACTATATTAAATACCAAAACTAACTTTGTTCATACAAACAATCTTAGAAAAACAAAGAGTAATGAGAACCAATAAATATCAAAATACAATATTCATGTCAAATGCTACTAATTGCAGAATCGAAAAATGTATAATTTGATGTAGTTGATATCAAATTTAATACCATCTGATGCGACTTAGTGCACATCAATTTCATTCAATTATGTAAAATACGAAATAAATGTTAAAGTAGCATAACATTATATAAATACTACTTAAATACAAAAAATAAACTTTGTTCATACCAACAATCTTAGAAAAACAGACAGTAATGAGCACCAAATAATTAAATAAAATTATTAACTATATTAGAAAAACAAATAGTAAATAGAAAAAAAAATTCAATATCAGTTTTATACCAATTTAATATAGGAAAAAAAATCAAAGTAAACTATATTAACTTTACAAACTTTTCTTGATTTCTTCGTGTCAACCTTCTTATCACCACCTTTGCCAACACTCACATTGATCTTGGATCTTGTAACTCTAGCATTTTCACGATTTTTTATTTTGATTTTCTCGTTTTATGAGCGAAAATTTCATCTTTAAAATCAGAATCTGAAGCTTGTTCAACAACAACATTTTTTCGCACCACAAAATAAGAATTTACTCAACATAAGATTTCAAGCAACCGAGAGGCTGTTAGCAGCATACAGAGTCACATTTCATCTATGTATTGAAATTCCTCTTTCTTGATGGAGAAAATAAAAAAAAAAATCCTTATGGTCTAAATATGTAAGTGAAATTCCTCTTTGTTAGTCATGTACTAAGGGTGTTATTCATGGTACAAACAAGATAAAGTGATGATTCATTCACTACTTCATATAATTGAGGGTCGATGAGTGCAAATAGTGTATTTAATCGGCTTGAGAAGTCTTAAGGTACGAACTGGGGAAATAAATCTGGAGAAGTTCATCCTGATGGTTTCTTCAGTTTAAAAGGCTAAGTTCTAACATGCCTCTCGCCAGCCAACTACATCAAAGCTAACACCTTCGAGTCTTCTAATAACAATAGAGACCAGAAGTGATTAATGGTAGCAAACATAAAAGACTAAACTACTCAGATGTATATTTACAGGACATTAAATCTTTTGGTAATTATGGCAAGTTATATTTGACTCCTTAAAAATTGTGAACAAACTTTAAAACTTAATTATTAAAATAAAAAAAATCATTGATACCAATAATATAACTTTCCATAATTATCAAAATATTTAATGAAGAGTGATAAATATTAAATTCTATAAATAAGGAAATAATATAAATAATAGATATTAAAAAATGATTTTTGAATGTTTAATTAAATTTTTTTTTTCTAAAAAGTTGTTGTAACTTGTAATTATTTCTTTAAATTAGTAAGTATTAAATTTTTTTGTTATAACTTGTAATAAATAATCTAATAAATTTATTTAGGATAATTTTCACTTAAAGTAATACCAAAAATAAGCCCAAAAAAAGATAAATTCTTGACTTGTGCCGCATGAGTTACAAGTCCATCCAAATGAGCCTGTACTATACAATATAAAAAGAAAGTAACACAAAATATATTTTATGTAGTAACTATTCATCAACTACTCTATACAAAGACACTTACAAAATTTCCTTTTTAAACTTTAAAAACTTAATAAACAATATTTGACTATAGTAAAAACCCCTATAAATTAATAATCGATAAATTAATAAACTCTCTAAGATAACATCTTTCTCGAATCTCAATTTGAGCTAGTGAAAAAAACTATTGATTTCGTTAAGATAATAAATTGATATATTTTCAAAGATCATTATATAAATATATGGTCCCATTAATATTATAAGTTAATAATTCTTTGAATTACAAAAATGTGTAAGATAATTTAGTAAAATATGATTCTATTAATTTTTATTTTTCTAAAAAATTTAAATCTAGTTGAAGCTCATCTTTAACTTTTCTTATTGCATCCAAAAGTTTTGGTCTTGTCTTCTCGAGCTGCTCCAAAAAATCATGAAAAGTTTTAGACACAATAAGCATTTTCTTACGCGTAATTGGTTCCACAATTTCTTCTAAGCGCTAGACCTCAGAACAATGAACATTATAATGAATCATTTAATAGAAAAAAATTACAATAAGTCATACTCCCCTATTTATCTTTACTTGTCCACTTTTCTATTTTGAGATGTCCAACAACACTTGTCCAATTTATAAAATCAATGGATAATTTATATATTTTTGCCCCTTTTACTCTTAGCATTAAATACGATCCACTATCTAATGCATTTTTTAAATCATTAAATTTATTATATTCAAAGGGTAATATGATAAAACTACATCTGTCATTTACTACTTCTTAATCCTTGTGTCAATAGGAAAATGGACAATTAAAGATGAACAGAGGGAGTGCGTCATACATTATACTTTATTTATAATGAATTTATTTTTTATATTAATTGAATAAATAGAATACAAAAGTTAGAAAGCTACAATGATATGATGTAATCAAAATAAATCTTTATTAATTTTTTTTTAAAAAATAATAAATATTAGTTTATCGATTAAATATTATCTCTATAAAATAATAATATTTTGTAGTTCCAATAATATTAATTTTTTTTTTTTTTAACCATATGTGAAGTATAACAATATAATTTAAATATTAAGCCCATGCTTGCACTAGCTTTACCTTCACTATTACTGTATTAAGAATGATTCTAGACTACCTCATCCAATAAATTGATATTAGTGATAGTGATTCAACAAAATGAGCATAAAAATAGTGAAGAGTCACTCTCATGCATGTTCAACAACGTGGAACATGCATGACTTTGGTGATACAATCAATATCTATATCTATATTTATAATCTATATCTATATCTATATCTATATCTATAATATATTAAAAGTATAACATTCTTAAAAAAAAAATATATATAATTTAAATTTTTTGCCCTTTATTAAAAATTTTCGATTTAAACAAAATTATTTTTTCACTATTTTTCTCAAAAATTAATTATCATTTAATTAAAAAAAATTATGATATTTAACAATTTTAAATTACTTAGAATTCGACCAAAGGTTGGTAATTAGTCTAATTAGACTTTACGGCCGTCATTATTTGTGAAACTTTGTAGGGTTGGCTTTATGCCATAATTTCTTTGTAAATTTTTTATTATATATATAATTACCATATATATAAATTCTAAAATTCTATTTAAGTAATAATATATATTTTTTTAACTATTTAAGTTATATTATGAATCAAAATTTTTCTGTAAGGCTTTCTTATACTTCTTTATATATGAATTTTCATTCAAGTCGTTTTCTTTTAGTTAATATAGCATTAAAATTTATGTATGAATTCTATAATTAGTAATTATAGTATATTTTCCTCTATTGACAATTTCTGTGTTTTTTCCTCCGGTTGAAGATTTTTTATCAAAAAATTGAATGAAACAAACATGTTGTCACTTAATAAAGTAGTCAGAAGAATCAAAGATTTAATTTACTCCCCCCCCGCCCCCGCCCCCTTTTTTTTACTTTATTTAAATTTCTCCGTTTATAATTTGCTAATGTATTCAATTTTGAAGTCTGTAAAGTAGTGTTTTGGAATATAGATAGTACGAGACATGCATAGTTCTTTATTTTTTATTTTGATTTCTTGTTATGGTATGTAAACAAGCTAAGAGTTCAGGTCAAGTTTTTTTTTTTTTCATCACTGATGTATGCATTAAAAAAAGATCTTCATTAAATTAAAGAAAAAGAGCTTGCATAAGCCTTATTTTGTTTTTGTTACAAACTATTTATTTGCACTTGATGAAGGTATTAGTCATAATTACTTATATTTCTATTAAAATATGTTTAATTTTTGGATAAGGGATTTTCTAGGGGGAAATAGTTTTCAACGTTTTATGTTGTTGTGTCGGTGATAGATGTAATTCTCTAATGAAAATTATTTTTTTGTGAAAATTGTAAATAATTGATAATTTATCGAATTTTAGGTAAATGTTGAAAAAGACGAAGGGTATGCTCAATTGTACAGCCTTTGACATTAGTACTCTTTGAGTGTTACTATACATGTATCTTATAATAATGTCTTTTTGCATCAGTTATTTGTGAATGGATGATAACGCTCAATCTACAGCTCTCGTTTGAGTGTAAAACGGTCGTTAGCAAATATAGAACCCAACCTGGGTTGGGTGTCGATCCCACAGGGAATAGCTTGGCCAACAAGTAAGTAAAATTACTAAACTTTTGGTGCAAGTCTCGTAAGAAGGGGGGATTCTTGTTTTGCAAGTAATGTAAAAAAAAGCTGAAAATAATAAAGTAAAAAGAGAGAGATTGTTACGTTGGTTGTAAACAATGAGAATTGAAGCGTTGGGGTTATGTCCACCTTCTGAGGTATACGTCTCTATTGGCTATGAGTGTGTAGAATTCTGACATGCAATTGCTTATAGAGGATTGTAGTCGATGGTAAATCCAAGCGTCTCTCGACCTAAACAAGGACTATTTCACTTTAACTCTCTCGAGCTTAAAGCGTGTCTAACGGTACGAATTCTCCAAGAGGTTAGTCCAGTTACGGCACTAGCTTTTTAATAGGAAAGGGTGTCCTACTACCTTGACATTATCTCTTTTCCAGACAAATAACTTTTCTCTCGAACAAGTTAAATGTTAGACTGGCGTATTCTTGCGTTTGCAACCGCAAAGAATGTAGATTAAGATGAAGAGAATAATGATATAAGCAATATACGTGCCTCGAACTCACAAACTCACAGCAATAGATAGTAACTCATTCGGCTTCCATAACCCCAACAGAGAAGTTTAGTTACCCATGAATGCGAAGAAAACCACAATTGTCATTGTTATTATACCACAATAATGATCAATTTCGTGTAGCACAAGAGTGGTAGGCGTTAGGTGTGATTTCTTGCAGAGTAACGTTTCTCTTGTTGCAGAATTTAAGAATAGAAGAATAGACGAAAATAGAATTGATGGAAAGATTAGAAGAGTTGTAGAATTGTTTGTAGTGTAGAATAATAGAGGAGTAGAAGATGTCAGAAGATGAGAGGGATGGAAGGAAGTATTGTGTTCTCCCTCCTTCCTCCCTCCTTCTTTTAAATCTCTAGCATGATAGGGTATTTATAATACCCATATCCTACTCCTACTAAGCTAATGAAATAAATAACCAAATCCTACTAGACTAATGAAATCCTTAACCCAAATGTACTAGGTTAAGGTAACATTATCATAATCCACATAAAATAATGAAATACATAACCTAATTGTACTAGGTTAATGTATCATTGTCAAAATCCAGCTTTGTGTCTGTAAGTCCCCAAAGTCTTCAGAATTACTGTTTTAGCCCGGGACAGATTTTCCATGCAGCAGTTTTGGTCCCCCAAAGTCTTCAGAAATGCTGTTTTAGCCCGGGACAGATTTTCCATGCAGCAGTTTTGGTCCTTAGGCGTGTAAACTCCCTTCCCTTCCTTCGTGAGCTTTCTTTAGCGTCAAGTAAGCCATAAAATGCTGAATTATGCATCATTTATACCTGAAACTTTACTAATCATGTTCGTTAGCTCACTTACAGGAAAAAAGACTAAAAGTGCATGAAATATATAATTTGTTCTCAAAACTAGGCTAAAATATGGGCAAAATATATTGATATAGGTGCGTAAATTCGCCTATCATCAACACCCCACACTTAGAGCTTTGTTCGTCCTCGAACAAACTATCATGTCCTTCTAAACATCAACTTAGGGTTTTACAGCAACAACACAAAATATTCGTCAAGACAAGCACAACAATTATCAACCAAGAGTAGCTTTCCGATTATAAGTAGAAACAATTTAACCTCAAGTATAGACTCGTGATGGTGATCAACTCGCATGCAAACGTTAAAGTGCATAGAATCATATACAACTATCCAAAACTCATCAACCATGTGTGTCTCACCATATAGTACCCATAATCACTCACAAATATAGCATATTTTTCAAACATAGGTATCAAAATGTCCTTGCTCTCACTCTCACAAAGAGTTCATATGTAGCAACTGATGACCATAGGCTTGCCCTTAATGTAATACTCTACTAAATGTTGGAATGTTAAGATTAGGATCAAGTAGGTCTTTTGATGGTTGTAATGTAGGCTAAGGGACGGGTAGAACTATTTTGGCCAAGAATAGTGACTAGGTTCCTAAGCGCTTTAATACATCACTTTGTATCATTGACATTTTTTTCTTTCAACCTTTCTTCTTTCTTTTTTCTACCACCCTTGTTCTCCTCTTTTTTCAATTTTAAACATAACTCACTTTTCAGCTTTCTTTTCCTTTTTCTTTTCACAACATACCTCTTATGATAGCATTTTTTTTTTCATAACACATTCAAGAACCATTTCAATTTATAGCATTATACTCACCCAATTTCCTTTTATGTTGTCACATGACTTTTTCACTTTAAAGCACTTAGAGATTTTGGGATCAAATTACGGTCTTGAAAGAAATGGATTAGGCTTACATACAAGGTTGTCAAAGAAATAGGCTAAAGGCTCAAAAGGGTTAACTAGGATGATGTCCATGGGTAGGTAAAACTGAAGGTAAACATGTATAGGTTGCCAAAGAAATGCCTAAATCATATCCTAAACTTACACTCCTTATTTTCGCTTTGCATACATACCAGGCAAGTTCTAGCATCAGCCACATACATAGAATATACTATTATCTCACACACACAAGGCACATGGTCGACTTGATTGGAAGTAATATAGACTCTCGACCCAACAAGTGAAGTAATTGAATCACACAATATCACATATTGAGTCACAACTAGAGCCTAAATGTCTCAATAGTCATAATTGTAGCACATACTCTTGTTATAATCTCATGCTGCCTATCAAAATAATTTCATGCGAAGCTAGAAAAAATTTACTACTAAAAAAAACAAAATGAAACAAAAATGAAACAAAAGCAAACAAACATAGATGCGAATAGAGAAGTATAGCATGCAATACCACCACCCCACACTTAGTCGGGACACTGTCCTCAGTGGAAAATAAATACGAGGAACCTGGTTGGTCGGACTTATCCTCTATGTCTGGGTTCATACCCCTTGCATTGGAATCATCATCAGAGTCGTCATCCTCAGAAGTTTCTCATAAGTATCCCCCTTAATTCCAAGCGTGAGTCGAGGTATTTGCAGCGAGGAGGGTTCTCCTTGGTCCTTGCGACTTCTCTTTTTGCCCTTTTGGGAGGTGGTAGCCTTCTCCTTGCCTTGTCTCGCTTTAGATGCCATTGTACCTGAGACTAGAAATAGTGTTAGTGGTAGCACAATATCAATGGATACAATCTATGCACAAGCAGTAGGGGTACCACCCCACACTTAGTTTTGTTGACACAAATCAGTGAAGTGAAAGTGGTCGATTACTCAGACTTCATCGACATACGTTTTAGGGGCTATATTCCAACAAGAAATTCAGATATGTAACACTTCTTGCAATCTTTGCAATACTTTATGTTAGGTATATCAAGACTTCTTCATAGGGATTACATCATGGTATAGTTTCTATCAATAATCACAATCTCCTATGTCGGTAGGCAACTATAAGTCTTATTCCAATGAGCGAGACATCCCAACATGTAAGTATTCAAGTGACAAGAACATGCAATGTTCATGACTATAGCAATTCCGCAAGTAGTATAACAATGCATCAAAATCAATTTCTAGTTGGAATCAAGTTAAGAGTATCCTAACGTTCATGTTCACTCACTTGGTTTTATATCAACAATTCAAACACATTAACATCACCAATATTTCTTCAAGATGTAGCAATTCATAATAGACATAGCAACGTAGCACTTACGAAAAATAGATGAAGAACAAGAGAGTACTTACGTGATTGAAGCCTTTGGAGATGTTCTTGTGAAGTGGGAGAGCAAAAAGAAAAGTTTTGAGATGATTTGGAGAGTATATGCGGCGCCTAGGTCAAGTTTTCAATGTGTTTGTGTTTCAAGACTAAGTCTCCTTTATATAGGAAGAGAATGGGTCGGGTTTTGACCCATTTACAATCGGTTTTGGAGACAAAAATGCTACATATGCGGCGCATTGTCTATGGCATAATGGGACATATGCGCCGCATAGTCTATGGCATTTGTAGACATATGCGGCGCATTGTCTATGGCATAATGAGACATATGCGGCGCATTGTCTATGGCATAATGAGACATATGCGCCGCATAGTCTATGGCATATGAGATACTGAGACCAAATGCCATAGCATAGGCGGCGCATAGTCAAAAACATACCTAGGAATAGGCAGTGCATAGTGTATAGCACACTAGATTCCGAGACCTTAGGATATAGGATAGGTTGTGCATCGTTCTTGGCCTAGTTTTACCAAGGCCTAGACTTCCTCGAAGCCTATTTTGGCGTGAGAAAGGCTCAATCCATAGCCTTATGCATCACCCTTCCTAACTTACCAACTTTACCATACAATGCGTCCAAATCGTCAATTGAAATCAATCTCCTCGTTGACTACTTCTTGCACCTATATTCACTCAAACAAATGAAAACGATTAGTACGATGGGTTGCCTCCCACCAAGCGCCTTAGTTTTGGTCGTGGCACGACTCTTATTTTTGGATTTTTCATTTATCAAATCAAGTACTAGAATGAAAGAAAACGATAAACTATAAATGAAAAACGATAAACGATGGGTTGCCTCTCATCTAGCGCCTTATTTATTGTCGTGGCTCGACATAGTTACCTCGAGTACTCAGACTTCGTCGAGGTAAATGGTGGATCGTTTTCTGAAAGGATTTAGACGACAATGAGGCTTACCTGTGGGCATGCGATCTTCTTCACCAATTATATCATCAATAGTCCAACCCATAGCTCTCTTGTACCTCTTCAGAGCAGAGATGAGAGCTTCTACGTGCTGTTCACTTAAATCATTTGCACTCTCCGGAAGTATATTTCTACTTTCCAAGAACACATACCTTAGATAATCGGGTAGCTCTTGCGATTCTAGCATTGGTGTCTCGTCAATGGGAGTCTTCGTTGTTGGTTGATTCTTGAGATCACAATCCGGTTGCTTAGGAGTATAAGACTCTATTTCTGTTAGAGCACCCATAAGTTCTTCATAATCTTCATTATCCTCATGCTCAACTTTCAGTGGCGCAGCAGACAATGGCTCAACAGTAGGCTGTTTCTCTATAGATAATGCTTTCATATCCTCATGATGAACATCAGCTACAGATAACTCATTCATGTCGCTGGGCTGCTTCATGGCTTTGCATATATCAAAGCGGACCACTTCGTCATTAATTCGAAACAAAAGCTCATTATCTTTCATGTCAATAAGCACACTTCCAGTTGCGAGGAAGGGGCGTCCCAAGATTATGGGAACGTCAGAATCCACCTCACAATCTAGAATAACGAAGTCTGCAGGAAAGATAAATGAAGATACCTTCACCAACACATCATTCAAGATACCCACAGGTCGTTTTACTGACCTATCAGCCATCACGATCCTCATATTGGTTGGTGTTGGATCTCCTAGCCCCAACTTCTTGTAGACGGATAGTGGCATCAAATTGATGCTAGCACCCAGATCGCACAATGCCTTAGCAAAATTCATAGATCCAACCGTGCAAGGAATAGTGAAAGCACCAGGGTCTGCCTTCTTCTGTACTAAGGACCTTGTGGCAATTACACTGCAATGATGAATATTATCTGCCGGCTCATAGCTTACTGCCCTCTTCTTTGTCAACAGGTCCTTCATGAATTTAGCGTACCCAGGCATTTTTTCTAGCGCCTCTACCAACGGAACATTAATGGTCAGCTGCTTCAACATGGTCATGAATTTGCTGAACTTTGTATCATTCTCCACCTTCTTCAATCTTTGAGGAAAAGGTGGTGGTGGGTATGGAATTGTTCTTTCCACGGCTTTCTTCTCCTCTTGCTTCCGTTTTTCAGCTTTTTCAGGTTGCACGTCGTGAAGAGTGACGTTAAGGACGTTAGGATCGGCTGCTGCGGCATCTTCCCCTTTCGCCTTATCATCAATTTCCGCTTCTTTGTCCACCACTTGCTTGCCTTTTTCTGAAGTTTCTAGCACCTTACCGCTTCTGGTAGTGATGGCCATGCATGACCCATCATTCCTTGGGTTTTGTACAGTATCGCTAGGTAAAGTGCCAGCCTTTCTTTGATTGAGTGCTGCTGAAAGTTGGCTCAATTGCTGCTCTATTTTCTTGATTGAAGTGGAATGTGAATCAACTAATTGCTTCATAGAGGACAAATCATTTATTACCTCCATTACTCCCGCGCTATTTGCTTCCACTCCTTTCAGTAATTTAGCCATCATGTCTTCCATACATCCAGAACTAGATGTGGTGGTGTCACGTCTTCCAGGGGGAACATACACACCACTATTGTCATTCTTGTTCTTCCAACTACCTTGGTCCTTGTTTCCAGATTTCTCATAGTAGTTCCGACCTTGGTTTCCTTGGGCATTGCCTCGGAAACCCCCCTGATTGTTCAAGTAGTTGGCCTCCTCTTCCGAATCAGATTCGTCTCTTCCTTTTAGCGCCACAGCTTTCACTTTTTCGGTCTTCCCTGATAATAAATGCTTTGTAAGAAGATCCATTTGTGTTTTCATGTGCGTCATATCTTGATCACGTTCTTCTTGTCTACGCCTCTGCTCTGTGGTCATGCCAATAGATAAAGTGGAGCTTGCTACCTCAGAATCCCTGGTATGCCAAGCTCTACTTTGTTTCGTCATGCGATCTAACATATTGCTTGCTTGACCAAAGGTGAGGTCCATAAAAGATCCTCCAGCTGCGTTATCCACCACTAGTTTAGTTATTGAATTCAAGGCTCTGTATAGTATCTCCATTAGGTGAACGTTAGTCATATGATGGTTTGGACACCTCGCTAGCTTTGTCTTAAACCTCTCCCATGTTTCATGAAGAGCTTCAGTGGGAAGCTGACGAAAGTTGCTGATTTCATCTCTCAATTGTGCTCTTTTGGATGGCGGAAAGAATCTTTCTAGGAAAGCGTCTCTCAATTGCCTCCAATTTGTAATAGCATCAGGAGTCAGCCCATTCAACCATAGTGTTGCCTCCCCAGACAGAGACAATGGAAATAGACGTAATCGAATTGCATTCTGACCAACTCCAGGATTGTCAAACGACTTGCATGTAGAAATAAAGTTGATGAGATGCATATTCGGATCATTGCCTGCTAGTCCACCAAATAATCCCTTGATTTGCAATAACTGAATCATGGTGCTTGTGATGTTGAACTTGGCTCCGGGCGCTAATGGTGGAAGAATAATGGCTTCTGTGGCTCCGGCTCCATCAAGATCATCATCATCATCATCGAACGGTATCTCACGTTGTGCATCCATTGATGCACTGAACAAAAACCTGCAGTAAACAAAAACAAAAAGTAAAAGTAAAAGTACGAGAGTCTTCGACCAAAGGGTCTAGTAATTATTACGAACTTGATTGACACTTGTATTCCCCAGCAACGGCGCCAATTTTTGATAACGCTCAATCTACAGCTCTCGTTTGAGTGTAAAGCGGTCGTTAGCAAATATAGAACCCAACCTGGGTTGGGTGTCGATCCCATAGGGAATAGCTTGGCCAACAAGTAAGTAAAATTACTAAACTTTTGGTGCAAGTCTCGTAAGAAGGGGGGATTCTTGTTTTGCAAGTAATGTAGAAAAAAGCTGAAAATAATAAAGTAAAAAGAGAGAGATTGTTACGTTGGTTGTAAACAATGAGAATTGAAGCGTTGGGGTTATGTCCACCTTCTGAGGTATACGTCTCTATTGGCTATGAGTGTGTAGAATTCTGACATGCAATTGCTTATAGAGGATTGTAGTCGATGGTAAATCCAAGCGTCTCTCGACCTAAACAAGGACTATTTCACTTTAACTCTCTCGAGCTTAAAGCGTGTCTAACGGTACGAATTCTCCAAGAGGTTAGTCCAGTTACGGCACTAGCTTTTTAATAGGAAAGGGTGTCCTACTACCTTGACATTATCTCTTTTCCAGACAAATAACTTTTCTCTCGAACAAGTTAAATGTTAGACTAGCGTATTCTTGCGTTTGCAACCGCAAAGAATGTAGATTAAGATGAAGAGAATAATGATATAAGCAATATACGTGCCTCGAACTCACAAACTCACAGCAATAGATAGTAACTCATTCGGCTTCCATAACCCCAATAGAGAAGTTTAGTTACCCATGAATGCGAAGAAAACCACAATTGTCATTGTTATTATACCACAATAATGATCAATTTCGTGTAGCACAAGAGTGGTAGGCGTTAGGTGTGATTTCTTGCAGAGTAACGTTTCTCTTGTTGCAGAATTTAAGAATAGAAGAATAGACGAAAATAGAATTGATGGAAAGATTAGAAGAGTTGTAGAATTGCTTGTAGTGTAGAATAATAGAGGAGTAGAAGATGTCAGAAGATGAGAGGGATGGAAGGAAGTATTGTGTTCTCCCTCCTTCCTCCCTCCTTCTTTTAAATCTCTAGCATGATAGGGTATTTATAATACCCATATCCTACTCCTACTAAGCTAATGAAATAAATAACCAAATCCTACTAGACTAATGAAATCCTTAACCCAAATGTACTAGGTTAAGGTAACATTATCATAATCCACATAAAATAATGAAATACATAACCTAATTGTACTAGGTTAATGTATCATTGTCAAAATCCAGCTTTGTGTCTGTAAGTCCCCAAAGTCTTCAGAATTGCTGTTTTAGCCCGGGACAGATTTTCCATGCAGCAGTTTTGGTCCCCCAAAGTCTTCAGAAATGCTGTTTTAGCCCGGGACAGATTTTCCATGCAGCAGTTTTGGTCCTTAGGCGTGTAAACTCCCTTCCCTTCCTTCGTGAGCTTTCTTTAGCGTCAAGTAAGCCATAAAATGCTGAATTATGCATCATTTATACCTGAAACTTTACTAATCATGTTCGTTAGCTCACTTACAGGAAAAAGGACTAAAAGTGCATGAAATATATAATTTGTTCTCAAAACTAGGCTAAAATATGGGCAAAATATATTGATATAGGTGCGTAAATTCGCCTATCATCAATGGACTGACGAGAAAAAACTCTCTTAGATTTTAGGAAGAGTAAAAAGATACAAGTCTTCGTTTTGAGTTTGGAATTCCTAGCAAGTAGCTTGCTGACTATTTTTGTAAGACGCTGACTGCAAGTGATACTAGCACACACAGTGAATTTTTTGGTCCTCATCGTACGTCCTGCATGCAGAGAAAATAACTTGGGTAACTTAAATAGATCTATTATAACTCTAATGGATCTATTTTTATTTGTGCGTGGATGTTTCTTAACTTTTCTAAACATTTTTATTTTTAATTTAGTTATTTTAATTTTATTGATGTTCATATGTTGGGGGATGATTAAATGATATTTGATTAAATGTTTTACTGTAATATTCTTTAGTTTTTTCTCTTAGTCTTTGTAATTCTTGTATATTATTTTGAAGGTTTTCTAAATATTCTATATCTTTTGTTCTAAAATATTCCATTAAATTTTCTTTCATAAGTATTTATGTTAATCTTATTTCTTCCATATCTTGTCTCCAATATTTTAAATACTCATAGTATATCATTTTATCCTAAAGTAGTTCCTTGTTTACAAATTTCTGTGTAATATTCTATTCTAATTGTACTAAAATTTATATCTAATTTAAGGTTATTAATACTATTAATTATCTCTTTTTCTTCATCCCTTAATGAGTTTTTCAGGTTATGTAAACTATTATCTGTATTTTTTTCTAAATTTTCTAAGGTTTTTTCTATCCATATTAATTTTTCTTTTTGATTTTCCATCATTTTTTTGAGTTGATTTCTATAATTAATTTCTTCATATAGGTCACTTTGTTTTTCTCTAACTTTTCTAATATATTCCAACATTTCTAATTTGTATAATATCCATTTGAATAACAACAATCTAAATATGAGCAGTAGCTTTCATTATATAGGTATAAGTTTTCTATAGAACTTAATAAATCTTCATTAAAATAAAATACCTCTTCGTATATAATTTTTCTTATATCTGTTATTTCTATATCCTTAAGTACATACAAAACAAGTATTTTAAATTTATCCATCATTCCATCAAATAAGTAGGTAGTCATTTTATTTCATATAATGCTATTTTCAAAATATTTCCTTCAATCATACACATAACAAAATATGATCATTTTAGATTACTATATACTAGATTATTCTTAAATAACATGTTCTTCGGTCACTATTAGCATGATAATCTGGATACTTTTCCCTTAAACAACGCTTGTACTCTGGCTACTCCCCTATCACGGCTTTCTTGCCTCATCGGTTTCACCTTTAGGATGACATAGTTCTTAGGGATTTTTCTCCTTTTCCACTTTGCTAATAAACTTCTTAACATGCTATTTTTCGAATAATTCTACTATAAAGTAACTAACATGAACTTATTTTATCATATCATGATTGTCAGGAATTTATGAATTTAGCTATTCATAATCATAAATATAAATACCTGTTCTGGTAAATCTGATAATTCTAGATTTTTCATAGTTGTCTTATTCATAGCTTTTTCTTGAAAATATACCTGTTTTTATTAAATAATTCAAAAGTTTTTGTACAAGAGAGGGTTTTTCTTCAACTCATGAAGACTTGCCTCTAACTGAGCAAAATGCTCTCTATTTATAATCCTAAGAAAGCGCGTAAACTATTAACACACTTTACACGTTTCCTAATTTACATCTCCTATTTTTGTCAGAAAGATAAGAATTAATAATGCTATACATGAAAAGTCAAAAAACCTATACCTAAAAAGTTAAAGCTATTAATGGCTATTACTAAAAAGTCTTCCTAACTATACAATTTACGTAACAAAATTTAAAAGGTTATACAATAATTCACATGTCGCTTTCTAGATTTTATTATCTTTGTCTTTTATCTCTTCCATTATTGCTCCATTGTTATCTTCTTTTCATCTTCTCCTTGTTGTATCTGCTGCTTTTTTTTATCTTCTTGCTATTGTAGTATCACATCTGGGATAAAGTTGTGTCTGCCACTACATCTGCTGCATATGTGGTCATCGTATCTTTGGCCAACCTGTTTACAGAATTGATCCATAGCTTCTTCTGAAATAATTTCTTTTGTAATAGATCTTGTGACTGGTAACTCTTCTGGTTTTAGGATCGTTATGACCCATTTTCTTATCTCTTCTCTGTCATTTTCTCTAATATTTTTACAAGTAGAGTAAACCAATAATTGATTTCTGTTATAGTAAATCCAAACTGGGTTTTGATTTATATAATTATTTGCTAACTCAGTCAATATACTGCTAAGTCCAATAACTCTCTTATTTCGGTAGAAGTCTGGTATCTGATTTTTGGTTATCTCTTCTTGTTCGCATATTTCTTCAGGGATAATATAGTCTCGTGTCATTCCTATCTTGACAATAGTAATTGTCTGTTTTATTTCATCAAACAATATTTCTGCTGGTGCTGAGTAGAAACGGACATTGAATAACTGTCCCTTCGTAATCCTTTTATAATCCATAAATTTTTTGTGAATATCTGGAATTCTTGTTAGCTCTTCTCCAACAATTGTGTAAACTGTAGATAATAGTCCATAATAGTAACATGAAGTAATTAAGTTTGCACTGGTGCCAGACAAAACAATAAGTTTGTTATAGTTCTGACATTTTTGTGTAATATATCCTTGGTTTTGTTTTGTTAAATTTTTACTCTGGATAGGTTTTGTATTTAACAATTTTTGTAAAGTATAAATATTATCAATATATGTACGAGCGGTATGGTTATAAGTCTGCTTTTGTTGATTGAGTGATTCAGAATATGTGTGTATCTGGGGAGGTATAGATGACTTTGATTTTGTATATTTGGTGTATATGGTTTTGAGAATATCTGGTTGAGGTTATAATTCTTTTTCTTTGGTAGTTTAGGTTTATTTTGAGTGACTATATTCTTTTCCTTGGATACATCACTTGCGCCTGCAGCTGTAACTGTAGTTTCGTTAGTAATTTGAGTTTTTAGGTGTTTCTCATCGTCACCTTCTAGGTTTAGTTTTTTAATGTGCTCTTCCTGCACAGTATCTTTGCTAATAGCTTCTTGTTTTTTATAGTGTTCAACCTGCACTTTTACATTTGTAACTTCAGTAGTTAATATGATAACTCGTTCTTGTAATAACTTCATTTGTTCAAACACTTGTAATATTAAGTCTGTTTGGATATCTTTGACATCAGCTTCTTCCATTAGTAAATTAGTTTGAGTAGCTTTGTCTAGATATGTAATCTGCAATAACATTCTTGTCAGTCTTGATTACTTCAATCATAAATGTAAAATTTAATATATTCAATACTAATCTCCAAATTTCCTTCGTCGTAATTGAGTTTTATATTTTTCTTGTTAACCACCATCGAACCTGGGTATTATCTATTCTCACAATAAATTTGTTATATACAATATATGGTTCAAAGGCTAATAAACATTTATATAATGAACATAATTCTTTTCTATTTATTTTTCATTTTATTTCTGTTTCATTAAATGTTCCTGAATAATATCTACAATGATGTTCTATTTTTTCATTTTCGTACCTATATTTAAGTACTCCTCCATAACTATATTCACTTGCATCTGCTTCTACTATATATGTAAATTTTTTATCTTCGTCTGGAAATTGTAATTTTGGTAATTCTTTACAAAGTATTTTTATTTTCTGAACTAGTTTTTTATCTTCTTCGTTGTAATTATATTCTACATCCTTTTTAAATTTTTTCTGTAAAGGTTTTAGGTTCTCTGCTAATTTTGGTATGTATTCTCTTACTTGGTTTACTAATTCTAAAAATGATTGTAATTTATTTTTTGTATCTAATTCTTCTTTTGAATTTATTATTTTTTATACTATATGTTGTTTCATTTATACTCCACTTTTATCTATTTGTATTCCTAAAAATTCTATCTGATTTTCATAATTTCAGCTTCCTTTTCACTTAAACTTATTCCTGATTTTTCTATTATATCTATAAATTGTTCTAATAATTTTAAATGTTCCTCTTTAGTTTTTGTGTATAGTAATATATCATCTATGTATACTATACAATTAGGTAATTGTTTAAAGTAACTATTCATAAAGTGTTGGTATCTACCTGGTGCATTTTTATATCCAAATGGTAATACATTCTATTCATAAAATCCTTGTGGTACCGTAAATGCGGTTAATTCTTTAGAATTTTCATCTAACTTTAAGTAGTAAAATCCTGATTCACAATCATATTTACTAAAGTAGTTATATCCTTGCATTTCTCTTATTTTCATTATCTTATTTGGTATTGGATAATTGTATGTCATAGTTTTTGCATTTAAATTTCTATAGTCAATAACCATTCTACTTTTTCCTCTTTTTTGTTCACTATGTTTATTTACTATAAATGCTGGACTATTGTGTTTACTATTACTTTTTTGTATATACTGTTTTTCTAATAATTCATCTATATGCATTTTAGATTCTTTTAAATCATCAAAATTATATGTTAATGGTTTTTGAGTTATTATGCTATTTTTATCTATTAATTCAATTTTTATAGTAGTTTTATGTTTTTTCCATCCTTTTAATGGATCTTCACTATATAATTGTTTTAATTTTTTCTTTATTATTTCTACCTTATCTATTGAAAATATAGTTATTTCTTTTTATTTATCGAAAATACAACTAGTTCTACTGTGTCTTCTGTATTTTTTATATTTTTTAACTTTTGTATAATTTTTTTACTTCCTTTTATCCAATCAGTTTTCTTTCTTATTTTATTAATAACTTTTTCTACTCTTACTTTTTGTTTACATGGTGTTGTAAACCACCAATCTGTTTTAGTTATTATATGTGGATATAATTTGTCTTAAAATGACTTTCCTAAAAGCATATCTTTTGATGTTAGTTCATAATTATAGATTTCTTCTATTGTTATTATTTTATCCTATATCTGTATTTTTACATTTTTAGCTTTATATGTAATTAAACTTCCTTCATTATTAAATCCTTTGACTACTATTGGTGTTTTTAATTTATTCCATTTACTTTCTGGTAAACAGTTGTATCTACATAAGTTTGTTTCTGCTCCTGTATCTATCATAGGTGTATAATACCTATTATAATATCCTTCTACTATTATTTTTACAAGTACATATATTTTCATATCATGTTAAAGTTCCTTTTATGAATAATTTCTCTTTATTATATGTTATAGATAATTGTGTATGTTTTATATTGTATGATTTTACTTTTTCTAACCATTTTATTCCTAATATTATATCTGCTTTTTGCATTTCTTCCTTTATTTCAAATTCTATTTTTATTTTTCTAACTCCTATTATTGTTTCTTTTTCTGTCGTATCCTTAATGTTTATTAGACTCCTTAGTAGATCTGGGCATATATTACTATTAGATTTTATTTCTTCATTTTTTACTAGATATTTTGCTATATAATTTTCTTCTTGTCCAGTATTTAAGAGTATTAAATATTCTTTTTCATTTATTGTTCCTGTTATGTAATATTGATTTGAATTAACTGTTGAAGTTGTTTCATAACTTGTTCTTTATTTAAATGTATATAGGTTATGTTGATATATATATTCTAGACTATCTATTGTTGATTCTAAATTTGATATTTCTTCTTTTTGTGCATTTATTGAGTTTTTACTAACCCCGACAATTATGTTATACTATAGTCTTTTTATCCTTATTTTTAATTCTTTACGTTTTTCAGATATTATTTGTTTTAATTCTTTATATTTTTATAATTTTTGTTCGTTATTCATCTAAACAATATTTATAATATTTTGGTGGATATCTAAATCTAATTTTATCATAATTAATAAATTAATCAAATAAATCTAAATACATATTACTTCCGTAACTTTAAACAACATAGCTCTGATACCAATTGTAGGGAGGTGCGGATAACTTGGGTAACTTAAATAGATCTATTATAACTCTAATGGATCTATTTAAGTTTGTGCGTGGATATTTCTTAACTTCTCTAAACATTTTTATTTTTAGTTTATTTATTTTAATTTTATTAATGTTCATATCTTGGGGGTGATTAGATGACATTTGATTAAATGCTTTACTGTAATATTCTTTAGTTTTTTCTCTTAGTCTTTGTAATTCTTGTATATTATTTTGAAGGTATTCTAAATATTCTATATCTTTTGTTCTAAAATATTCAATTAAATTTTCTTTCATAAGTATTTCTGTTAATCTTATTTCTTCCATATCTTGTCTCCAATATTTTAAATACTCATAGTCTATCATTTTATCCTAAAGTAGTTGCTTGTTTACAAATTTCTGTGTAATATTCTATTCTAATTGTACTAAAATTTATATCTAATTTAAGCTGATCTTGTCCGAGTTTTACAAAAAGACACCTAAACTTTATTTTCGACCTATTACCCCACAATGCTGCCACGTGTTAAATAATTTAATTTCATATTGTATTTATATTTTTTTAATAAAGTTTTTCTTTTTATTTTATTTATCCCTCCACCCCACCCCCTCTCCCCCACCCCTACCCCGTCCAAATCTCCCTCCCCCATCCCCCCGTTCAGCAGCTTCCCTCCACCCCCACTCTCATTAGTTGTTGATTTCTCCATATATTCTTCTTTCTATTTGGATTTCAATGTTAATTTTGTGGTTTCCAATTTTGTGTTTATGTTAACTTTGTATTGCTTCCTAATTTTGTACCATCAAAACTCCATTAAAATGGAGTTTTATAGTTCTTCTTAAGAGAATATATATTGAGTTTAATAAAATTGTTCAAAATGTAAAAAAAAACTAACACAAAAACTTGAAATTGAAGAAAGTAAACATGGTGATGGTAAAAGGTGAATAGAATTATGGTGATGCTTGAGAGGATTGGAGAGAAAGAGAGTTATGGTGATGATGTTGTTGTTGTTGTTGCTCTAATTAATGTTGTTGTTGTTGTAATTGATGTTCTTGTTGAGTTATGGTGATGAAGAAGAAGACAATGGTGGGTAGGGGTTACGGGGAGCCGGGGGGAGGGGGTGTTTGAAATAATTTTAAAAAATAAATAAATATTGATTTTTTTTTTTAAAAAGATAAATTATATATCAAAATATTTACACGTGGCAGCTTTTAATTGGTAGAAAAAGTCAATTTTGAGCCTTTTCACGTGCCTATTGCGCGTGTATACACGCAGAGGGTCAAAATGGTGTATTTGCAATGATTTAAGTAAGATTTGTGGGATAATAGGTCGAAAGTAAAGTTTAAGTGTCTTTTTGAAAAACTCGGACAAGATCACGGGGTCTTTATGTATTTTTTTTACTTCGCACTCAGAATTTCTCACAGACACCACCTGCCCAAGAACTAATTGCAAAAGATCTGCGTGATGTTGAATAAAAGTTTAGACATATTTTCCGAGGCAAGCTCTAGATGTTGTTTTCCTTATTGTGCTCTCTGTAGCTTAACATTGTTTAAAGTATCTTCGAGTGTAATCTAAAAGATGGTGAGTGGTTTACCTCTTGGAGAAAAAGCTAGACAGTGTCCAAAGCTACACTGTATCATGAATACGACATGTGCTTTATCTTTATTTTTATTCTTATTCTCAATCCAGTTAGGTCCAATTTCTTCTTTTATTTCTTTCATTACGGTAATTTTTAACCATTAAGTTAAGGATTGTGAATTTGTGATGGAGTGATACGGATATGAACTCCTTTATCTTTAATCATAGTCTCAAATTTGAGCCCCTTTACAAGTATTCGCCTTTGTTAGAGAGCGATTTACTCTCAATATGAAATTTCCGCATTATGAAATCAAATATTCGATCCCTAATATGAATATCGAAAGACAAATGATTTTTTTAAACCATTGATTTAAATGGATTGTAAATTCATAACTTTGACAAATCCTTTCTTTACTATTATCTTTATCAAAAATAAAATTGTAAAAACTAAGCTAATTCAGTAATTTGAAGTCATTTGGATGCGTAAAGTACTATGTTCATCCATTCAAAAAATTTTGAAGTTTATTGCTCAAAGATTTTTCTTCCATTGCTGATCAAATTATCGAAAAATAAATGAAGAGAACTTATAACTTCCTTCTTTTGCTCATTGTATATCATGAGATCATAAAACGTCATTGTAAATTGTTAGTTGATTTTTATACATTTAAATATAAATATAGAATATATTTTTTTAATTTGATACGCACGTGCAACGCAGTAACACTAAACTAGTATATATATAAAGGAGAAACAAGACAAGGATGATGTGGCACCTTTCTATGGCCACCATTCCTATTTATCTTTTTTCCCCCTTTTTTGAATTATTTTCTCTTGTATTTCTCTCAAAAAATGTTGCTGAAAATTAAAATTAAAACCACTCTATCAATTATTCAATAATTATCCACATTTAAAAGTTGTTTGAAGTAGTCACAACTTCGATTATACACTCGAAAGTTGCACCTCTTCAATGTTTCGGTTAAAAGCTCAACCGTCACACCAATTCATTGATCTTCTTATTTATAAGATCCCATCCATCAACAAAATGTATGACCACTACGTAAACTAATTTTCTAAATCACTGAATGGATATGAATAGTACTCTCTAAATCACTTTCTTTATTTTCATTGTTTATTTAGTAAATCGATTAATGTTCTTTTCTTTCGCTGCAATAGAGATTAGAGAGTCAAAGGAAATTCTCTCTCTCCTTGAGAAAGTGAATGGTTCATCATATGACAGGAAACAATGCAAACAAAAATATAATTTCTTCTATGTTAGAGGTATTATTCTTTATTTTTCTTTGTTTTATTTATTTTTTCCTTCATTAAATCTATTATTCTGTCTTTTTCCTTATCTTTTTCAACCTTTTAATTATCTTTGTTACTTATTTAAATTTTAAAATTACTCGTGTTTATCATCTTAGCAACCTAAACAGATTGAGGAGATTATGAAAAGGTGAAACACCTATTTATAAGGTAAAAAAATTCTACCTTTCTTTTAGATTATCAAGTTTTCTATGTTATCGCTTTTAAATTGTAAATTTTTTTTTAAAAAATTTTCAGGAAGTTTTTAGTTGTAGTTGTTTGAAGAATCATCTTTTTAGATTCAATCGATGCACATAGGTTGATTTGTATTAATAATTTAGCTGCATATGAAAATACTACTCATTTGATCCTCTGCAATCCTACTTTTTTGTGTGTTATGAAGCATAGTTAATGTAATTATCCATTTCAATTAAAAGGATTATGATAAGAAGTTTCACTCTTATTATCCTCACACAAAAATTAAAGATGAAATGTTAATTTTATGATGTCATTATTTTTTCTTTTGCATATATATAACAATTTGTTTTGGTCGTTGTCCTTTTTTGTTTGAAATGTACTTTAAATTTTTTCCATTCCATTTTTAATTATTTTGCAAATGCAATAATGTAGGTTATTTTTATATGTCTAACAACATAAGGAAGAAAATTTATCATCACCTCGCTTACACTGTCAACTCATTTATTTACTTTTTTGTTCACTTTTTACTCCCCCCTTTATTTTCACCATTGATCTATTTATTCTTATAAATAAAATCAATGCATAATAAATAATATATTTAACATCAAATAAATTATATATTCAAATTGTTATAATGCATATCTCTTCATCTTACTTATAACTTCTATTCTTAAATATTGTTCTTAACTCCGGGGTATTTAAATTTCACGATTCTTAAAAATTCTTATTAAAATTTTAAAAGTTTATAGCAAAAACAATGCAACATTAAAGACACAATGAGTGCAAAAACTTCTTTCAAGAAATCAAAGTTTGTATTCGGTGTATCAAGTATTCCTACAAAAAATAGAAGAAATTGAACAAAAATTAATAATTTTTGCGTGATACAATGTATTATTAATTAAAAAATATAATTTCTGCGCGAAGCGCGGATGATTTCACCAGTGAATAATTAAACTCATAAATTGTGATAATAAGTAATAAGGTACTTTAGTTGTGGGAGAAATTATTGGGTGTTTGTACAAATTTTCCCACTAAAAGTTGAAATTAAAAAGAACATATATAAGATTTTTTTTCACTTTCCGAAGTGTAAAATGATAAACTTTTGTTATTTGATTTCAAATTCAGAGGTGGAGCCAGAATTTGAAGTCAGAGGTGATATCATTAAGATTTTGATGAATGATCATTGTGTTTGATTTAATTGCAGGAATTCAATACCAAGAATATTTCGTTTGAGTAATATTCAAAAAGAAAGAAGCATCTCACAACAAGGAAAGGAGATTGCTGCAGATTCTAAGGAAAGTAAATCAAGAAGATTGGTAAAAGATCACGTACTCCACAAAAAAAGGAAAAAAATATGTTACTCTTAATAGATTGAAGAAGTTCTATCGAAAGATTCTATTGAGTAACAAAAGGCATGGAAAGAATGGAAAAAGATCTGATGTATTAAATGGATTACTAATGTCATGGGATTGCCGCATCTCTCTCTCGTGTATATATTGTACTTAGTTATATTTTCGTTTTAGTCTTTACTTATTCTTGGAAATTATATATTCCTTATTCAATTTCCTAAGAAGAAAAATTCTTTGGGTTGTCGTCTAGATTCCAACGGTTAGTAGTAGTCAAATCACTACTATATAAGCATTGAAAGTCAAAGAAAGAGACATACACTTGTCTCAACCTTCTCTAGTTCTTTGCTCTACTTTTCTAAAGCATTGTATTCTCTTAAAGGTTTACTTTGTACTTAAAAAGAGAGGAGAAAAACACATAGTTGGTGAGACTTTGTATCAAAATGTGATAGAAAGAAGAGAGTGTGAGTCAAAGACAAAAAACTTGACTCAATCTTATATTTTGATTTTATTCACAAAAAGAATTAGTAGAATTCCTTGCCACCCAAGGGGACTAGAGTAAGACCTATTAGAGGTCCCAACCAGTATAAAGAAACAGGCGTTATTTACCTTTAACATTTTATTTTCTAAAGTTTTCATTACTGCAATTAATAGTCGATTGTCTTTAGAAGAAAGTTAATTGCCTGATTGAAAAATGAGTAATTCACCCCTCTTATTGCTTCAATTGGTATCATAGCTAGGACTCACATGTATTTATCTAACAACAAGCGATAAAAGATCATGACTCAAACTATTGCTGGAGCATTATTTTCTGAAGGGACATCTCAAACTAGACCTCTTTATTTCAATGGAAAACACTTTTCTCATTGAAAAATAAGGATGGAAAACTTCACCAAATCTTATGATGTCAAAGTTTGGAGATTAATAAAACCTGGTGATCTTTCACTTGTCTCTACTAACAAAGACAAAAATGAAAACACACCAAAAAATGGTGAGAAATCTACTAAGAGCATTCAATCTTTGGAGAATTATACAAATGAACAAATAGAGATCATTCAGATCAAATCTAAGACAAAACATATTCAATATAATGCAATCAGTGGTGAACAATAAGAGAAGATCTCCTACTGTGAAATTGTCAAAGAAATTTGTGACAAACTGGAAGTAAATATGAAGGGACTGAGAATGACAAACAAATTCTTGCAAGTTTATTAGTCTATGACTATGAACTTTTCAAGATGAAATATGGTGAATCCATTGAAAAACATTTGCCAAGTTTAGCAAAATTATTGAGAAACTCAAAGCTGCAGGAAAAATCTATCCCATGACAGATCAGATTACAAGGATTCTCAGAAGTTTACTTTCTCAGTGACTTTCTAAGGTTGTGGCTCTTGAAAGCATGAACTTGAATAACATAACCTTCTATGAAGTCAGAGGAGACCTCATTTTCTTTGAAAAGGATCACTAGAATAAGAAGGACCCAAAACATGAGGAAATAAAAAAGAAAACTGTGGCCTTAAAAGCTACAAATGAATAAGAAAATGATACCCTACATGCAGATGAATTTTCTCTCATCACAAGAACGGTTGTTGAAAATTACGAAAGAATCAGAAATCAAAGAAGGAAAAGAACAAGTTACTCATAGGAAAAACAACATGATGATCAAAATAAAAATGAAGGTAAGTGTTATAATTATGGTAGATATGGTCATATTGCTTATGATTGTCCAGAAGCTAGAAGAAGATCCTCCAAGAAAAAACAAAAGACATTCAGCTGTTGGGGTGATGAGGAACAATCAGATCAAGAAAATGATAACAATAGAGACTGTTGCTTCATAGAAATTAGAGAACCCAACCAGATAAAAGCTAAATCCTATACTGAATGTTCAAAACTTTAAATTTTTTGTTGGCCCTAGCCATAACTAATTTAAATAAAGTCCATGAAGAAAAAAAGTTTTATCAAGAGAGAAACGATTAGGAGCTTAAATTTGAAGTTTATGAAATTGAAAAGGATTACCTACAAGAAGAGATTGGTGATTTAAAAATCAAGATTAGCAATTTTAAAAAATCTCCCAGTCATAGTATTATTAGGTCAAAGCAGTTGACTAACTCAATGAAGTCAACTATTAAATCTGATAGTAATAGATATTATAGTTGTAAAGTGATAACCTAAAGGACTATCAAACACGAAATGGACACTAAAGGAACAAAAATCAGCAAGTTCACAAAGAGAAAGACAACACAAAGAAAGGGGATGAAGAAGAAGAATTGCATGAAATTAAAGATAGATAGAGAGACCCTCACTTCCACCAATGAATAACACTAGAAGATGTATCAAACCTTCAAACACACATCACCAATGTAAGATCAAACCACTCTCTTAGGTGACCCAAAGGAAACACTCTTCCTCAAGCACACCTTTCTTGCCAAATTTCCCAATACAAGTGAAACCCTAACTTCAAATGTATTCAAGGAACCAATTTCGGGTTTGAGAGCTAAAAATACAACACTAAAGCTACAATCTAAGAATAATATCCAATTTCATCAAAGTTTAATGAAAAATAAGACTAAGGAGTCTATTTATACTTATTACATTAAAGACCAAAATACCCTTAATGAAAAAGGGGCTCTTATGGAGTGTAAAGAAGAAGCATAAAAAGACCATTACACCCTTAATGAACGGGTGATCACGTAGTGTTTTGATGTGGTCTTCTTCACACTTCAACATATGAATTTCCTTGAGTCTTTTTGGTCTTCACAATTATTATTCAACACTTGGACCTCTCAGGCATCTCATCAAGGCAAGCTTCCAAGCAACCTTCCATACACGGGATTGTTCTATTGTGGGCTTAAAATGGGTCCACCATGCGTGCTCTCGTGCCCTCAATGTGACCACAATTGGGTTCTTCTTGTGTTGGCCTCGCAGGATGTCTTCAAAAGCTAAGGTGTCCATTTGACTTGTATCATCCTCCCCTTCTTGAAAAGGATTCGATCTCGAATCCAAACCTAGCAAAACCAAAGAGAGGACAAACAAATACAAAATCCTCATGGCATGAGGGTTAGGGTTAGCACAACAAATCATGTCAACATGCCAAGGTTGCACATATTTTCAATATAACCAAGAATCCTTTAAATTAAATATTAAAAGTTCAATGAAAGATGTACAAAGGATTTGGTTATGGAATTCGCCAAAATTGATACTTTGCTTGTCATGTAGACCAAGCAATAAGTTGGGCACGTCAACATCATCAATTCTATATTTGGCGCGAGGGTCAAACGGGAAAAGTGGCCATAGACACGGGTCTAGACAACACTTCCATTTCCCATAGGCTTCACTCAAACTACATGACATACTCTCTACAATGGCATACATGTCATCAAAAGAAACTAGGGAGTAAAGAAAGGTATCACTCAAGTCAACTTTTACTAAGGTATCTTCATGTGTGTACTCACCACTAGTTTCAACATCATTTCCATAAGTACTCTCAACAATAAGATCACACATAGTAGAAGAAGAAGTAATTTCAAAGCAATGGACACCTTCTCTTTCTATAGAAGTACCCTCAAGTATACACATACCACCACCAAAGTCAAAGAAATTATTACTTAAGTATTCACAAGAAGCAAGTAATTCATCCTCATAATCATCAAACATGGGTGAGGTGTCATACTAAAGATCACAACCACAATCAATTTTCAAGGAACAATCACTTATTGGGTTTCTTAAGAATTCAAGCAAGTCAAAATTATCATCACCCAATTGATCATTCCTTTCCAAGACCTCACATTCCCTTCCCTTAAGAGTACTCTCATCTTCCAAGAAGAGATTTTCATCTTTAGGAGGAATGTTGTCACACCATAGTGGGTTCGCATATAGGCTATAGCTTTTAAGACAAGCTATACCTTCAACTTCATTCTCACCACTAGGTTCATTAGGAGTGAACTCATCATCTTAAAACAAGATATTATCCTTAAAGAGAGAAGGATCTATCTATGAAGAGGATATAGAATATGCAAATCCATTCTCTAAAAGATCGTTATCAAGCATCAAAGATATTTCAAGCACATGGTTATCCTTATGAGCAAAAACGAGAGTAGAACATTCACTAGAGGTTATGCTAAAGGGGTTACTCCTATTTATTTGATCAACATTTTCAACAACATCACTCACTTCAGATCCATTAAACATATCACATACATCCTCAAGTGGTGGATAAATTTCACACATAAGTTGATCAACACAATTCCCACAAGATAATGTACTATCATTCAACACATTAGCTTCAATACTAGGTGGACATAAATTGATCTTACAAGAAGAGTCAATTCGGTCATCAATAGGATCAACTAGTATATCCACATTCACAATATGTACATCATCATCAAGGGGCAAAGAATCAATAGATGGTGTATTATCATTCAACACAATGGCTTCAACACTAAGTGGACTTAAATTGATCTTACAAGAAGAGTCAATTCGGTCATCAATAGGATCAACTAGTGTATCCACACTCATAACAAGTACATCATCAACAAGAGGCAAAAAATCAATAGACTCACAAATAGATAAGCTACCACTCATGCTCAATGGGCTACTAGCCACACAATCATCGTCCACATGTACAAAAGTGTATGAGTTTGCTATGTTACCTTTATGTTCTTGAGTACAATCTTCTTTGCCTTGGTTTGGATTATGGCAGACCACTTTCTCTTTTGAGAATCTCACATCACATGGGAGTTTGTCAAGTCTTCTTCCTTGTTTCACCTCTTCATCTCTTTTTCCCAAATTGGGATTTAGTGCACTAAGAATTTGGCGCATATCTTTAATGAAGCTCTGAATATTGTCATTGATACGATCAAACGTGGCATCAAAACTATAGGCAGCCATGGAACCTCTACCATAATCCTCAATTTGGATGGGTGGGTTTCGGATTTGAGGTCTTTGGGAAGGTGGGTTTGGCCTTTGGTTATTTGGTACTTGAACTTGTGGTATTGGAGGTGGTTGATGGTACGGTCTTTGGTCCATGGGATTTGGTATTTGGTAAGTGGTACGTTGTGGGGGTATTAGGTTTGGATTTGGTGGTGGAGTTTGAGCTCTAAGTCCCTCTTGTTGGACTTAGTTCATTTGGTGATGTAATGGTCTTTATAGGGTCCGGTTAGGGGATGTTTGGGGTGGGTTTAGTGGCTGGTTTTGTGAAGTACAGGATCTTTGGACTTGAGGTGTTTGGAATTGTGGAGATTTTGGTGGACATAGTTTATCAACCCTCGCTCTAATTCTAAATATGTCACCCCTCATTGAATCCATATCACTCCTTATAGCATCATTTCCGCTCTTCATTTCTCGACTCAAGGCCTCCATTTGGGCCATCAAAGCTCCCATAACATCATTTCCCAAAGGTTGGGAAGTAGTACCTTCGTTTTCCATGGAAAATGTACCTACAAAGTGCAAAAAAAAGCAAGCAAAATAACCTACAAAACGAGCAAACGAGTTAGTTCAAAAACCTCACTTCACTCACACTCACCTCACCTCACACTTGGCTTCACAAGTGTTGGAGAACCGGCAATACTTGGCAAGTTACTTGAGAGGTGAGAAGCTTTGAATCGGAATAGATTTTCGTTTGAAATGACTCAAAATAAGTGATGCACGAAGTTGAACCAACAAAAATACTACGACTTGAAAACGAGAAAAGCACACAAAAATCAAAGACGCGAAACAACGGACTCTAATCTAATTACCAAACTAGTAGGTAATTACTAGCTTACTAATTAGGGATAGAATTGACTTATAAGAAACTAGAATAAAAAAAAAACTGGAAACAAGAAAAATATAATTTTAGGGTCGAACTTTGGTTGAGCACAAGTGATGACATGGCACTACATGGTAGGTTGTCACCCTTCGGAATTTCAACTTTTCCAAAAATTATTTTCGGCCAAACACCCTTAGGAAAGAAGAAAATTCAATTTTGGGAGGGAAAATGTTCAAGTTTGAAGCCCTCTCAAGCTTCAAAATGGATGAGAAATGAATTGGTCCCCCCTAATAAATGCACTTGTACTTTGTTTGTCCTCTTGTCCCCCCCTCTTTTTGGAAGATTGGACTATTCTTTGAATATGCTTTTGGACAAACAACCTTTCACACTCTTTCTTCCTTTTTTTGGATCAAACAAGAACCTTGAATACTCTTCTTCACCAAGTTATGAAGATCATGGATGAACAAGATGAATATTCAAGCGTTGATCAAGTTTGACCACCTAGCAAATGAGCTCCAAATCTGATTTTTTTTCTAGCCCTAGGTTCCTTATGTCAAAACAACTTAAACCAACCAAAAATCAGCCACAAATCAAGCCTAAATCACCAAGACAAAAATATGTATAGCACAAAAATCTTTAGAACTCCATAGCCATGGTGGATCTAAGCTCAAACTCAACCAAACTTCAATCTAAAAGTAGATCTAGACTCCCTAGGTGTTAGAGAACAAGAATCTAACACAATAAACCTTCAAACAAAGTAAATATTTATACATATAAGACACTAAATTCGGATCTAACACAAGACACCTTTTTTTTTTTTTTGTATTTTCTGATTTTTTGACCTTTTTTATGAGATTTTCTAGATAAGAACACTAAAACCAAAATTTAGGGATGTTGGAACAACCCTAACCAAGGCTTTGATACCAAATGATATCCTAAAGGACTATCAAACACGAAATGGATACTAAAGGAACAAAAATCAGCAAGTTCACAAAGAGAAAAACAACACAAAGAAAGGGGATGAAGAAGAAGAATTGCATGAAATTAAAGATAGATAGAGAAACCCTCACTTCCATCAATGAATAGCACTAGAAGGTGTATCAAACCTTCAAACACACATCACCAATGTAAGATCAAACCACTCTCTTAGGTGACCCAAAGGAAACACTCTTCCTCAAGCACACCTTTCTTGCCAAATTTCCCAATACAAGTGAAACCCTAACTTCAAATGTATTCAAGGAACCAATTTCGGGTTTGAGAGCTAAAACTACAACACTAAAGCTACAATCTAAGAATAATATCCAATTTCATCAAAGTCTAATGAAAAATAAGCCTAAGGAGTCTATTTATACTTATTATATTAAAGACCAAAATACCCTTAATGAAAAAGGGGCTCTTATGGAGTGTAAAGAAGAAGCATAAAAAGACCATTACACCCTTAATGAATGGGTGATCATGTAGTGTTTTGATGTGTTCTTCTTCACACTTCAACATATGAATTTACTTGAGTCTTTTTGGTCTTCACAATTATTCTTCAACACTTGGACCTCTCGGGCATCTCATCAAGGCAAGCTTCCAAGCAACCTTCCATACACAGGATTGTTCTATTGTGGGCTTAAAATGGGTCCCCCATGCGTGCTCCCGTTCCCTCAATGTGACCACAATTGGGTTCTTCTTGTGTTGGCCTCGCAGGATATCTTCAAAAGCTAAGGTGTCCATTTGACTTGTATCATCAGGGAGCAATCATAGTCCTAATGCATATCACAAAAGGTACTATAGCTATTTTATAGACCTCAAAGGTCAACTAACTCAAACCAGTTAACTAGGAGTTATGATCGCAACTACAAGACTTACTATACAACCATTGATCACTACTATCCTTCTTGTTATCACTGTGAAAAAACTAATTATAAATATTACAACTACAAATTTCTCTCTGGAAATACTGGTTAATGAATTTAGAGACTCAAAACCGAGTCAACAAATTCAAAGGAACCCAAAAATACTTGGGTACCTAGAAATAAGTGATACATCTGTTTTACAGGAACTACACTCAAAATCTAAATGGAAATAATATCTCGATAGTGGATGTTAAAATCACATGATTGAAAGCAAGAATTTATTTGAAACTATAATTAATTTTGATGGAGGTGACATCAGCTTTGGAGATAACTTCAAAGGCAAAGTAATAGGTATTGGTACTATCTTCTATAATAATTCAAGTGATATTACTAATGTTTATTTGGTTAGAAACTTGAAGTACAACTTGCCAAGCATCAGTTAGTTGTGTGATGCTGGATTGGAGGTAATATTTAAAAAGAAAGGGTGCACAATTGAAAAACATGAAAAGCTGACACCGAAATGTGTATGTTATAGACTCCATAAAAAATACATAAGGACATATATGTCTTGCCTCCATCTCTGATGATCCCTGAATTTGGCACAAAAAACTTGATCATGCAAGCATGAGGCATATTGATAAATTAGTCAAGCATGAACTTGTGACTGGACTGCCAAGTCTTAATTTTAAAAAAATTTATATTTGTGATGCCTGTTAGCTTGGTAAGAAAATTATAAATTCTTTCCTATTAAAGATATTGTGCCCATAACTAAAGCCTTGTAGCTACTTCCTAGAGACGTATTTAGTCCAACTAGAACTACTAGTATTGGTGATAAAAGGTATATTTTTGTAATTATTGATGATTATTCTTGATTTACTTGGTTCATGTTTTTAGCTAACAAAGATGATACCTTACATAATTGTAAAGTTTATTGTGAAAAGGTTCAAAGAGGCAAAGGTTATTACATCTTTATCATTAGAAGTGATCACGGGGGAGAATTTAAGAATAAAAATTTTAAAATATTTTGTGATACTCATAGATACACTCATAACTTCTTAGCTCTAATATCCCCTCAACAAAATGATGTGGTTGAAGGAAAAAATAGAACACTTCAATACATGGCTCGAACCATGATCTGCGAATACTCTCTACCACATAAATTTTGGGTAGAAGCCGTCAGTACTACATGTCATGTTTTAAACAGGTGTCTCGTTAGACCTATTCTGAAAAAAACTCTATATGAGCCCTGGAATAATAAAAGACCCAACATTGGGTACTTTCATGCATTTGACTCAAAATATTTTGTTCATAACAATGGCAAGGAAAACATTGGTAAGTTTGGTCCACGAAGCGACGAAGGTTTTAATATGGGCTACTCTAACTCTAATAGATCATATAAAATTTTCAATAAACGCACTCTTTGCATTAAGGAATCTGTACATGTTGTTTTTTTATGATACTAATCATTGTGTAAAAGTGTTAGCTCTTAGATGATGAGATTGAACAGGGACAAGTTAACAAACCTCCTTTCACTAAGGATGACTCCTCCTCAAAACCAACTAGTACTAAAACTGACCAATCTGCTACTACTTCAAACAATCAAGTTAATCAAGAGGGGATTCCAAATGAATAGAGAAGCGAGCCTGATTATTCAAAAAAATTCATCATTGGGAATCCAAAAGAGAAAATGCAAACAAGGGCTTCTAGTAGAAGAAATACGAAGATAACCCTCAAATCTCAACTTGAACCAAGGAATGTCAATGAAGCCTTCGAAGATGATAGCCGAGTAAAGACAATGAAAGAAGAGCTTGAGCAGTATAACAAAAACAATGTGTGGACTCTTGTTCCAAAACCAGAGAATATCTCTATTATTGAAAACAAATGGGTATTTAGAAATAAAATGAACGAATCAGGTAAAGTTGTGCAAAATAAAGCTTGTCTAATCGTTCAAGGCTACTCGCAACAAGAAGGAGTCGATTATGATGAGACCTTCACACTTGTAGCAAGGTTGGAATTCATTAGAATTTTACTTGCTTATGAATCTTATAAAAGGGTTCAAATTATTTTAAATGGATGTGAAAAGTTCTTTTTAAATGGTTTTATCGATGAACATAATTTTGTAAAAAAACTCCCAGGTTTTGAAAATCCAAACTTTTTATATCATGTCTTCAAACTCTCCAAAGCTCTCTATGGTCTAAAATAAGCTCTTCGAACTTGGTATGATAGACTGAGCAACTTTTTAATTGAATATGATTTCACAAGAGAAAAAATTGATACTACCTTGTTTATCAAATGAACCTCTTCTGGAAATTTGATTTTCAAATTTTTATTGACGATATTATCTTTGGAAGTACTAATGCTGTTTTTTGCAAGAAATTCTTTGAGTTAATGCAAAGTGAATTTGAAATGAGCATGATGAAATAATTAATGTTCTTTCTGGGATTACAAATCCATCAATATACTAAAGACACATTCATCTCCCAAGGTACGTACACTAGAGATCTCATTCAAAGATTTGGGATGGAAAATGCCAAATCATCCAATACTCCAATGAGTTTTAATTGTGTTCTGAAGTCATGTCAAAATAGCAGCATTGTTGATAAAATCAACTATCGTGGTATCATTGGTTCACTTTTATAGCTTACTGCCATTCGACCTGACATTCTTTTCAGTGCATGTAAATGTATTAGGTTTTAATCGGCTCCTAAAAAAGCTCATCTGACTGTTGTACAATATATTATTAGATACCCTATTGGTACAAGCTCCTATGGCTTACGATATCCTAAGTCTACTGACATTATATTAAATGGTTTCTAAGATGCAAATTATGCAGGTGATAAAGTGAACAAAAAAGCACCTGTGGTACTTGTTAATTCATGGGATAATCCCTTATTTCATGGAATAACAAGAAACAAAATTATGTTTCTCTATCCACCACTGAATTTGAGAATATTGTTATTGGATTGTGTTGTGCCCAAATTTTTTAGATGTTGCATCAACTCAGTGATTATAATCTATGTTTTAATCTATCAAGATATTTTATGATAACTCTAGTACTATTTGTTTGTCTAAGAATCCGATGCATCATTCTAGAGCAAAACATATTGATGTTAAGCATCATTTTATTAGAGATCTTATTTCAAAAGGAGACATTGAGTTATCTTTTGTGAGCAATAATTTTCAATTAGCTGATGTTTTCACTAAACCTCTTCTTGAAGAAAGATTTTATTCTCTCAGAAAATCTCTTGGCATAATTGTAAAACCTTTTTAAGCCAAAGATCGGTTAGTTGAGTTACCATGCTTGCTCCTACTTAGTTATTTCAGTTAGTATTTTGTGTATGCTTTCTTTCTTCCTTCTTGATTGATGCCAAAGGGAGAGAAATAGTGTATGTATTTAATCTAACTTTGTAGAATAAGTAAGTAGGGGGAGAGTCACTCATTCGGGGGAAGAACTTAAATAGGGAAGTAATCTAATTTTCTTCTAAACTTATTTTCTTTTGTCATCCATCAAAAAGAAGGAGATTGATAACGTTAAGATTTTGATGAATGACCATTGGGTTCAATTTAATTGCAGGAATTTAGTACCAATAATATTTTATTTGAATAACACTCAAAAAGAAAGAAGCATCTCACAATAAGGAAAGGAAGATTGTTGTAGATTATAAGGAGAGTAAATCAAGAAGATTGAAAAAAGATCATGTACTCCACAAAAAAAGAAAAAGATATTTTTCTCTAAATTGATTGAAAAAGTTCTATTAGAAGATTCTATTGAGTAACAAAAGGCATGACAAGGATGGAAAAATATTTGTTGCATTAAATGGATTACTAATGTCATGGGATTGTCGTATCTCTCTCTTGTGTATATCTTGTACTTAGCTAGATTTTTCTTTTAGTCTTTACTTATTCTCGGAAATTGAATATTTCTTATTTAATTTCTTAAAAAGAAAAATTCTTTGGGTTTCCTTCTAGCTTCCAACGGCAAATAATAGTCCAATGACTACTATATAAGCATTGAAAGTCAAAGGAAGAGACATACACTTGTCTCAACCTTCTCTAGTTCTTTTCTCTACTTTACTCAAGCATTGTATTATCTTAAAGGTTTACCTTATACTTAAAAAGAGAGGAGAGAAATACATAGTTAGTGAGGCTTTGTATCAAAGCGTGATACAAAGAAGAGAGTGCGAGTCAAAGCCAAAAAGCTTGACTCAATCTTGTATTTTGATTTTATTCACAAAAGATTTAGTAGAATCCCTTGCAACCCAAGAGGACTAGAGTAAGACCTATTATATTTCTCAACCAGTATAAAACATCGGGTGTTATCTACCTTCAACATTTTATTTTTTGAAGTTTCCATTACTGCAATTAATAGTCGACTATCTGTGGAAGGAAGTCGACTGTCTGGTCGAAAAGGAGTAATTCACCCTCCCTCTTACTGCTTTCATGATGGTTCTAAATTTTAAGACAGGACAACGTCCTCAAGCTAATATATAATAATCGACAAACTGACAAATGAGTAATGATGCTCAATATATATTTAAAAAAGAAACAAACCACTAAAACACTATATAAGTAAAACATTATCATTTCAATTGTACCCGATGACTATTCATGTTTTGAAAATGATCAATGATTGCATCATTAGATACACTTTCATATGTTTCATCTTCTATATTACAAACTGAACAATTATTCAAAAAAAAAGGACCAATTCTTCTTCGTAAGTTATTTTTAATAAATTACATAGATAAATATAAAATACAATACAAAATAGTATTAGAATCAATGATTAAAATCATTTTTAACTAATATATTAATACACATTATGATAGGTAATGTTGGTGTATTTATGCACTTTAGTGTGGTTATCCTAGCTTAATAAACCTTGTTTTGAGGACCATTCATATGCTTTACATGTTAATAATGATATAAATGTGCATCTAAGTGACCACGTATGTGCTTACAATGTTTCATGGTGTTTTTATACGAGTTTTGATTCAATTTGAGAATTTAAGATCTAGACGAGAAAACTAGTGTTCTAGCTTGAGTTACTAGTTCATCATCGTTATTGTTGTGTTGTTCTGAGCTTTAATTCGGGGTGTGAAATGTTATAGGTGGTTTGGTGAGATGATTATAATGATACATGAAGGATTTAGAATCCTCAAATCAAGTTGAAACATTATACAAAGGCGAGGAGTGGACGACGAAAGGATAAGACCACATGATGAGAATAGGACGCCTGGGAGCACACTACCACGATGGCATGCTTATAGAGATGATGGTGGTGTCTATTTGCAGCAATGGGAAAATCATCAATTGTCATTCTAGAAACTCAACACGATTACACCGTGTCGCGGGCTTATAGTGATGGACACCTTAGCGTGATGCAATGATCATCAAAAATGGGAAAATTGTGCCCAGCTGAAAAAGGACAATGTGAAAATCTAATCCTACTCGGTTTATGATTAGTCTACTATAAATATAATGTGTTAAAACCAGTTTTGGATATCTTGGAATGGCTGGGAGCATTGAAGGGCTGCTACCACTTTATTTTTAGTTTTTTCATTCTTTAATTTAGTTTCTTTATGGTTTTAATCATTCATACAATTATTTGGATGTTGATTATGGCTATGAGTGTCTAAAAACTCCCTTTTCGGGGTTAAAGCCAAATACATAAATACTATTATTTTGAATTAATTTTATTTAATTTACTTATCATATTTGGTTGGTTGTCTATTCTTGTTTTAACTATTTTGAGGATTGATCACCTTTAGAATACATCTATTGTCACCCTTGTGATCTCGGGAGAGGGAATAGAGAGATAGAACATGGGAATGAATAAAGTATGGTTTGTATTCTTTTATAAAATAAGGAGTGCAAATTTGCGTCTAGGACAAGGATGTATCTAGAAACCTTACTTGATTCACATGTAGGAGGATAGCTTAAAGAACTTAATTGAATTATTACATCCCCGCTCAATGATATAGTTGTAATATCCAAATTAGGTGAACGGTTAGAGGTCGGGAGACCATGATCATGCAATTAACCCTACGAATCAACAACTAAGATAATCAAGTTAGCGAATAAAGTTCAATAACATAGTATGATTGTTCAAAGTGCTTTAACCCTGGGCTTTACTCCATTGATTGTTTCAAGTCTTTTATTTTACGTATTGCTTACTTTATTTTAGTTTACGCATATTCAAAACTATATTTCGGTTACTCTTGCACTAAATTGATCTAAACTGTACTGAGCTAAAATCAAATAGTTGTTAGAACAAGTCCCTGTGGGATCGATATTCGGCTTTCTTGAAGGCCACTATATTACTTGGTAGACCATGTACATTTGTGTGTATACTTGTGCGCTGCCAATAGGTAAATAAACTGGAGGTAAAGAGAGAAGAGAGTCTGAAAGAGTTTATTGTGTGTATCAGTCACAAGATCTGGACTCCGATAAAGAGTTGGAAATCTACAAAGACTTTTAGGTCGCTCTTAAAACTGATTTTGTGTTTTGTTTGTGAAAGAAATTGAAAATTCCTTCTATTTTAAGAGTGAATTTTATTTTATTTTTCTAATTTTTAAATTAATTTTATGTTTTTATTTCCTTTATATATTTTTCTTTTTGAAAAATTGCATATAGCAAAAAGCAAAAAAAAGTATTGAAAATTGCAGAATTTATGTTTTCTATATTCTTGTTTTGCTCTTTTAATTATTAATCTGATTTAAAAAAATAAATTAAAACGTTAGAATAGGAGAGAGACGACAACGTGCAATGGAAAATAAAGATAAAAAGGATATAAAGGGAGAGATTTAAACCCACAATCAAGATGCGCGAATGTTTTTCCACCCACATCCTTACCACTGCGCCATCAGATTACTCTTGTTTGGGGGTTTAACAAGTTGGTAGTTATATATATTGTAACGACCTGAAAATTTGATGAAATATGTGAAATTGTGATTTTGTGTGATTTGACTATTTTACCCCTTTTCGTAATTGCATTATTATATTTTTAGGGTGTGAGAGTGATTGACATGATTTTTGATGCATTTTGGTATCATTTATGCAATATTGTGGTTTTTGATGGCTTTGAGAGCCTTATTTTGAACTTATGTGGATATATTTTGATCCGTCCGATGGATGGCCGAACGGACTGCACCAGCACCTCTGGAATATTGATTTTAGGTTGGTTGGACCTTTGGTTCGGGTCCCGGTGCACCCGAGCCCATTTCGACCTATTGGTCGGAAAGTTGAAAAATTAGAAATATGGGTGTGGGACCCACATTTGATCGAAATGACCTCGGATGGAAAATCTGACTTCTCCAGTAGATCCAGAATATTGATTTTAGGGTGTTAGCATATTTAGTATGATTTTACGGCTTTTAAATTTTATTTCAACCCTCGATTTGAAAAATTGTAAGTTCGAGTTTCGGGGGTCAACTTTGTGAAAACGATATTTTTTTTTGAAAATCTCATATCGCGTTCGAAATGTCGAATTTAGTATGGTTGCATAGTTCGTTTGTGTATATCGGACTCCGAACGAATTCCAGGTACCCCGTCGAAATCCGTTTTGACTTAAAAAGAAAAAAAACCCAGCAGTTATATTGCAGATTTTCTGCAATATAAACAGTTTTTTCACCTTTTTTTTTCCTATTTTGTTCATTTTTCATCTTGCCTCTTGAGAGTTAAACCCTAAATAGTTTGGGAGTTCAAAAGTGAAGCTTGTGAGAGCTTGGGAAGCTGGATTAACATCCTTTTCTTGATTTTATTACGAATTTAAGGTAAGAATTCACCCCTCTTCTTAGTAATTTCTTGATAAATTTTTCAAAACCCCAAAAATCTTAGAGCCTGATTTTAAATCCAAATTTCACTTGAATAATATTTTTATCTTATAATTACTAGTTTTTCATCAATTTAACCTTAAAACAACTCCGATTCTTGATTTTAACCCGAATTTCAAAGATTTTACCCGATAAAGCTCAAAAATGTTTTTTCTTTGATTTGAACTCCGTTTTTACTCGATTTAACTTGGGTTTTCAGCTGTAGGTTTCTAAAAATATGGAGAACATGTTTCTGAAGTAAAGTTTTGATTTTGCCCTTTTTTTTCGAAAATCCATTTTGGGGGTCCGTTTTGATCCCGAACGAAAAATAGTCAATATGGGCGTCATTGATTTTGTATTGACGCGTAGATTTCATATTTGATATTTTTAGTGGAGTTCGGGATTATTAGTGAAAGGTAAGGTCGTTGGTTCAAGTGTAGCAAATCGGTTTCGACTTCGAGGTAGGTTATGACTTAACTCTTCAGACTGGGTTGGGTAGTAAATGATGGTACAAAATACATATTAAGGGTGAAAACTAATCATGAAAAATGGCTATCTATGTGTTGTGCCCGGTGGGGGCTTATATGTGATGTAATTATCGAAATTGAGATATTATGAGATATGTTTGACCGTGTGGGGTCCTATATGATATTGATAGCCTTGAATACACATGAATAATTATTTTGTGTTGTTTAATGTGGAACCATTGGTGTATTGTGTTTATATTCATACTTTGTTGGCATATGAGACATGTGGAAATTCATGGATGGAACGAAAATAATAAGTAGATATTGGCTCATGTGGTTGTGGGAATGTATCATTGTGGTTGGTTGTCGAAATATATCATCTGATTGGTCATGAAAATACTCATTGTGATTGGTTGTGAGCATTACATCTTCATATCATACTCATTCATGAAACATTGGTACCACTGTGACAACATTTGAGAAACACTGGCAACACCTTTTTAAGAAAATATTGTAACACCTTATAAAAAACTTTCCGAGGGATATGCCAAAAAGGAGATATGAGATATGTGGATTGTATATGGGTTGACGAACCCCCCATGGGTCCTACGTCGGGAAGCTTTAGCTCTATAGGTGTATACGGGGATTGTGCGACAACCCCGGAGGTTGTACGATGACCTTGTACATCATCATCATATACATTGCACTTACTTTATTGTGTTTATGTTGTGTTTTATTGCCTTATTGACTTGTCATCTATGTATTTGTCTTACCTTCTTTTACTTGTATTTGATGATCTTGTATCTACATATTCTCTCTTATTCAATTTATATATGACATAATGTATACTTTTGTTCAATATCTGAGTGTGTTGTTGTAATATATATAAGATATATTAGAACTGTTAGTGCAAGCGGTGTAGGCTATCGTTGTGGGATATTTTCTGATTGTAGGTGACGTGCCCTTAGTGTTTATTTTGTATGCTTTATTTACTACTTTGTTTGGTTGGCCTATGATACCTACTGAGTACAAGTGAATCGTACTCATGCCTACTGCGCCCTTTTGGTGCATGTCTTAGCTTGAGTGCGCCTCAGCGTGATTGACTCGGGCGATTATTGGAGCTTCTAAGGTAGCGGTTGGACATTTATGCGTTTGAAGTTTACCTCTATCTTTCTATAATTGTTATGTCTTTATATAGTATTCAGAGACAGTTATTATTCCTTTGTGGTTATTTTTCTGATGCATTTGACTCTTGGATTGTATTAGTAGTTCTTACACTATTGACACTTGGTTTTGGGCATGATTGACATTTTGGATAAGTTCTTTCTACATTGTTATGATTACTTATATGGTTCGGCTTCATTCCAGAAGCCTTACCATGGGATATTTCTATCTTTTCTTCTTTTTGTATTAGTTTGGGTTATAGGCTTACTTGTCAAGGTACGCCGCGACAAGTTTCATCATGACCCTCATTTTTGGGTCGTGACAAATTGGTATCAGAGCCAAGTTTTATTGGTCTCAACGGTGTAAGAACGGAATATCTAATTGAGTCTCACAGATCGGTATGTAGATGTCCGTATCTATCTTCGAGAGGCTATAGGACGTCTTTAGGAAACTTCCCTCATTTCATTCTTTATCGTGTGAAGTTCTTTCATACCTTGTGTTCTGAGTTGTGTTTCACTCTTTCTACGCGAATAGAGTTGCGTATGCCACTATTAGTTGAGAAATGCTGTGAGAAATTAGTAGATATCATTTATCGGTTGTAGGCTTATTGATGCTCCTGAGTTGTCATAGGATCAATTTATTGATGCCTTTCTGGAGAGATTTGTGCCTTTCAGTTTGAGAGATCATATGCGGGACGAGATTAATCTTTTAGAGCAGGGCTCCATGACAGTTGTTGAGTATGAGGCATGCTTCTATGCCCTGTCCAGATATACCTTTGGTAGTATTTCCACCAAGTTTGAGTAGATATGAAGTTTGTAAAGGGTTTGGATTTCTCTCTTTAGTTAACTACGTCTCAGATGATTGTGATTAGAGATTCTTTTTAGAGTATTATGGATCATGCTAAGATGATAGAAGGTATTCTTAGTGCATCTCAGGGAGGCACCAAGAGGGTGCGTTGTTTTGGTAAGTTCAGGAGTCGGACCACTCGAGGCAGAGATTTTAGAGGTTCTCGTGGATATCATGGTAGGCCAGTGCAGGTGACTTTATAGAGTTCAGCTAGTGGATCTTTCAGGGTGACCGTTCGGTCTCAGTTGTACTTTCTTTTGTTGAGACTGGTCATAGAGGTTGCTATGTGTGTGATAAGGTTGGCCATGTGGCCAAGGACTGTTCTTGTCGAGTGTTTAGAGCTATTCCTATTTCAGATGTGAGAGGTAGATATTCTATCAAAGGTGCAAGAGGTAGAGATGGTAGAGCCCATGTTGGTGGTTGTGGAGCTACTCAGCCAGTTGGTAGTCATGGATAGTGTTATGCTATATCAGTCAGATCTGAGGTGGAGGCTTCAGATGCTGTGATCGTAGGTACCGTTCCATTTGTTTCAGACCTGCATCTTATTATTTGATCCTGGATCAACTTTCTTCTATGTGTCTATATATTGTGCTTCAGGTATTGATTCTGTTAGGGAGCCTCTTGCCATGCCTATTCGTGTCTCTTCTCCAGTAGGTGATTCTTTAGTGGTGGATCGGGCGTACCGATCTTGTGACTTTTTCCAGGCGTGAGACTTTGGTAGACTTGCTTGTGTTAGACATGGTCGATTTTGATGCTATTTTGGGTATATATTGGTTGGCTTCTTCTCATGCCATCCTAAATCGTTATACCAAGACTGTGACTTTAGTTTCGTTGGGTGTGCCAAGGATAACTTGGAAGGGTACACTTCATTCGGGTCCTCAGAGGATCATATCTTATGTTCAGGCTCATAAATTGGTTGAGAGGGGATATTTATCTTACTTGGCCATATTCGTGACACCAATGTTGTTTTGCCTCCTTTCTTGGATTCTGTCCGTGTCGTATGTGAGTTTATGGATGTGTTCCCTACGGACTTGTCTGGTATACCCTCAGATTGAGATATTGATTTCAGTATTGATGTTGAGCCAGGAACCAAGCCTATTTCTATTCTTCCTTATAGGGAGGCCCCAACATAGTCAAAAAAATAGAAGGATCAATTGCAGGAGTTGTTGGATAAGGGATTTATCCAACCTAGTATTTCTCCTTGGAGTGCGCTTGACTTGTTTGTGAAGAAAAATGATGGGTCTATATAGATGTGTATTGATTATTGGCAGTTGAATAAGGTGATAAATAAGAATAAGTATCCTCTTCCTCGCATCGATGATTTGTTTGATCAGCTTCAGGGTGCGATGATCTTTTCAAGGATTGATTTGAGGTTCAGTTATCACCAGTTGAGGTTTAGAGCTTCAGATGTTTCAAAATAGTTTTTTGGACTCGATATGATTATTATGAGTTCTTGGTCATGTCTTTTGGGTTGACCAATTCCCCTGCCGCATTCATGGAGTTGATGAACTGGGTGTTTTGACTGTATCTTGACTCCTTTGTTATGGTATTTATAGATGATATCTTGGTTTATTCCAAAGTAAGGTTGAGTATAGGAGCATTTGTGGATTATGCTTTAGAGATTGAGGGATTAGAAGTTGTATGCTAAGTTCTCTAAGTGAGATTTTTGGTTGGAGTCTATTTCTTTCTTGGGTCATGTGATAACCAAGAAAGGTATTATGGTTGATCCATCCAAGGTTACAGCGGATCGTGACTGGGCTAAACCTACTTCGTCCACTAAAATTTAGAGTTTTGTTGGCTTGGCCAGGTACTATCGACGTTTTGTTGAGGGTTTTTCATCCATTGCAGCTCCATTGACTAAGTTGACCCAGAAGAAGATTTCTTTTTAGTGGTATGATGTTGTGAGGCGAGCTTTCAAAAGCTCAAGAATTTGTTGACTTCAACTCCTATATTGTCTTTGCCCAAGGAGGGCGTAGGCTTTATAGTCTTTTGTGATGCTTTAGGTTTTGGGTTAGGTATTGTGTTGATGTAGGAGGGCAAGGTAATTGTGTATATGTCTCATCAAGATTGGAGCCTCATGAGAGGAATTATCCTACCCATGATTTAGAGTTGTGCGCAGTTGTATTTGCCTTGAAGTTATGGAGGCACTACTTGTATGGAGTCCGTTGTGAGATCTTCTCAGATCGTCGCAGCCTTCAGTACTTCTTTACTAGTAAGATCTTCATATGAGACAGCATCGTTGGCTTGAGTTTCTTAAGGATTATGACTTGACTATTCTCTACCATCCAGGAAAGGCTAATATGGTTGCGGATGCCTTAAGCCGAAAGTCGACTAGCATGGGTAGCTTGGCGTATATTTTGACCTAGGAGAGACTTTTGGCCTTAGAGATTCAATTTTTAGCTAACCAAATGGTTAGGCTTGATATTTTGACACCGGGTGTGTTTTGGCATTTGTAAAGGGTAGATCTTCTATGATGGAGCAGATTCGAGCTCATTGGTTTGATGATGTTGGATTGAGCTTGATTCAAGATAAAGTGTTGAATGGGGAGGATAAAGAAGCCTCACTTGATTCAGATAGATTTTTGAGGATTGGGGGATGAGTTTGTATGCCAAGAGTGGTGATTGGATTAGGTTGATCTTGGAGGAGACCTATTGTTCCAGATATTTTATCCATCCAGGTGTGACTAAGATGTATTGTAATTTGAGGCAGCACTACTGGTGGGGTGGTATGAGGCGAGATATAGTGGATTTTATGGCTCATTACCTATGTTGTCAGTAGGTGAAGGCCGAGCATATAAGGCCTGGTGGATTGCTTCAACGGTTACCCATTCCCAAGTGAAAGTGGGAACGAATCACTATAGACTTCCTGACTGGGGGGCCTCGTACATCTCATAGTTTTGACAGTTTTTGGGTCATCATGGATTGATTGACCAAGTCAACTCATTTTATTCTAGTTTAGGTCTCATTCAGTGCTGAGAGGTTAGCCCCTATTGTCATTTGTGAGATTGTACATCTTCATGGTTTGCCGGTGTCCATTATTTTAGATCGAGGTCCTGTGTTCACATTTTACTTTTGGAGGACTTTTTAGTATGCGTTGGGTACTTGGGTTGATCTTAGCACAACGTTTCACACCCAGACTGATGGCCAGTCAGATCAGACTACTCAGGTTTTAGAGGATATGCTCCGCACATGCATGATGGATTTTGGTGGCCAGTAGGAGCAACATTTGGCTTTAGCAGAGTTTGCATATAATAATAGCTACCATTCCAGTACTGATATGGCTCCTTTTGAGGCGTTATATGGTAGGCGTGTCTCTCTCCAGTAAGTTGGTTCGATATTTCAGAGGTAAGACCTCGAGGTATGAACTTGCTTCATGAGTCTTTGGATAGGGTCTGGATTATTCAGGAAAGACTTAGAGCGGCTCAGAGTAGGCAGAAGTGTTATGCTGATAGTAGACTTCGTGCCTTGAGATTTGGTATTGGTGATTATGTTTTCCTTCGAGTTTCACCCATGAAGGGTGTGATGAGGTTTGGGAAGAGGGTCAAGCTTAGCCTCAGGTATATTAGTCTATTTGAGATTCTTCGGACTATTAGTGATGTGGATTATGAGTTGGCTTTGCCTCTTGATCTATCAGCTGTTCATCCAGTTTTTCATGTTTCTATGCTTCGTCGTTATATTCTTGATGAGTCTCATGCCATTCGTTGGGTGGGAGTCAGTTTAGTTAGATGAGCGGTTATCCTCTGTTGAGGAGCCCGTTTCTATTTTTGTCTAGGGATGGTAGGCGGTGGCGCTCTAGAGTGATCCCTATGGTTAAGGTCCAGTGACGACATCGACCTGTAGATGAAGCTACTTGGGAGGTCGAGTCTGATATGCGTAGTCCTTATCCCCATCTTTTTGTTAATTCAGGTATTTCTTTTTCCTTAGTTTAAGGACGAACTAGATTTTTAGTGGTAGATGATGTAACGACCTAAAAATTTGATCAAATATGTGAAATTGTGATTTTGTGTGATTTGACTGTTTTACCCTTCCCCGTAGTTGCATTATGATATTTCTGGGGTGTGGGAGTGATTGACATGATTTTTGATGAAGTTTGGTATCATTTATGCAATATTGTGGTTTTTTATGGCTTTGAGAGCCTTATTTTGGACTTATGTAGATATTTTTTGATCCGTGCGACGGATGGTCGAACGGACTGCGCCAACAGCTTAGCGCACGTTCCTTTACTCGTATTTGATGATCTTGTATCTACATGTTTTCTCTTGTTCTATTTATATGTGACATAATGTATACTTGTGCTCAATATCTGGGTGTGTTGTTGTAATATATGTGAGATATATTAGAACTGTTAGTGCAAACGGTATGGGCTACCGTTGTGGGACATTTTTTGATTGCAGGTGACGTGCCCTTAGTGTATATTTTGTATGCTTTATTTACTACTTTGCTTGGTCAACCTATGATACCTACTGAGTACAAGTGGACCGTACTCATGCCTACTACGCCCTTTTGGTGCAAGTCTTAGCTCGAGTGCACCTCAATGTGATTGACTCGGGCGATTATTGGAGCTTTCAAGGTAGCGGTTGGACATTCATGCGTCCGAAGTTCACCTCTATCTTTCTATAGTTGTTATGTCTTTATTAGTATTCGGAGACAGTTATTATTCCTCTGTGGTTATTTTTCCAATGCATTTGACTCTTGGATTGTATTAGTAGTTCTTAAACTATTGACACCTAGTTTTGGGCATGATTGGCATTTTGGATAAGTTCTTTCCGCATTGTTATGATTACTTATATGGTTCGGCTTCATTCTAGAAGACTTACCGTGGGATATTTCTGTTTTTTCTTCTTTTCGTATCAGTTTCGGTGATAGGTATACTTGTCAAGATACGCCGCGACAAGTGCCATCATGACCCTCATTTTTGGGTCGTGACATATATTTATTGAATTTTCTAATGCAAATTCTAGATCTACATAAAAGCTACAAGGTTTGGCCGAATCCCTGTATTGTGCTTAGCTCCGCCTCTGATTTTAATGTATTATCTTCATATTTAAACCACAAAACAACTTAATGGAAGACAATCGAACTTAATGAAGGCTATGACTAATTCTAAATTTTCAAAGAGGAGAAGAGAGTAGATGTAAAAGGGGAAAGTGTACTATTTAACTCAACACCTTCCACTCAAACAAAAGTTACATTAGTGCTTCACAAAGAGAAACCCATAGAAGTGGAGACATAACAATTTCACTTGGGGAGGAGGTGGGGGTGGAGAGAGGAGAGAGGAGAGGAGAGGGGTCGAGGGGATATATTCTCTTATTTATAAGAGGGAGTTGAGTAATTGAAGCAGGCAGGAGGTCGACATGCCTGCTTTAGCTGCTTCAACTGTAATTTTACTATATCACCCCTAATTAATTATTATAAATTATTTATGTATTAAAAAATTAATAATATTTAATAAAAAATTAAAATAGACATTCAACCGTAATTTTACTATATCACCCCTAATTAATTATTATATCCCTAATTAAATATTGTAAGTCATTTACGTATTACAAAATTAATAATGTTTAATTATAAAAAAGGTAAAATAGATATTTATGACTGTTTCAGCCGCTTCAATCGTAATTTTACCGTATCAACAAAGCAAGCACGAGGTTGACATGTTTGCTTCAGCATCTTCAAATGTAATTTTACTATATCACCCCTAATTAATTATTATGATCGTCTAAGTATTGAAAAATTGATAATATTTCATAAAAAAGGTAAAATGGACATAAAATGAAATGTCAACATAAAAAATTTGACTGACTATCGAAATTATATTAGTGCACATAAATTGGGATGAGACAGAGTAAGACATAAAATAATGTATATTATTGGAAAATAAAATTAAAAGTATTATAAACCACAATAATTAAGAACTTAGTATAAAAGTATATATGTAAAAAAATTTGATTGACTGTCGAAATTCTAGCCATTCCATATAAATTGAGACAGGGAGAATATTCATATATTATTGAAAAATAATGTAAAAGACATTGTAAATCGAATAATTAATAACTTAAGAAATTAAAAAATATAAAATATTTGACTGACTCTCGAAATTATACCTGCATCATTTAAATTGAAACAGAATTTTTTTTTATAAATCATAATAATTAAAAATATAAATTATTTTAATAATTTAAATTGAGATAAAAAAAATATATATTGGACTCGTGCCAACGATATCTAGTCATTCTATATAAGAAGATCTTTTTAGTGGGCACCACAGCTTTTAGTAGGATGCTATGTACATTAGGGGTGTGTTTATAGTAGGGAGGAAAATATCTTTCAGCAATTTTTTTATTTTTTTTTCATGATCTGTTGGTTAAGATATTTAAAAATATTTTCTTTAATAATACAAGTTTTTTAAAAAATGAAGAAAATAATTTTTTTTAGTGAAGTAGGAAAAATAAGTTTCATAAGTGACACTCCAAATTAATTGCGTCCTCTCAAGTACCCTCCAACATACCTCATCATCTTCACTCCTACCCCGTAGCCCCGTTACCCACCACCTCACACCCCCACTCCCTATGCTCACCTTTCATATCTTTTGTCTATATTCTATACAAATATTTTTCAGATAGTATTTTTTTTGTTTATGTAACGACCAGAAGAAATAAGTAAGAAACTCACATATCTTTTTAAAAAATATTTTTCATGAAAAATATTTACATTTCCCACCGAACACACCCTAGTTTGGAGAAAAATCCTACGCTAAATGCTAGAAAATTTCTACATAGTGTTGCATGAGGCAATGAAATTGCTAATGGAAACATCAAAAAGCTTTATTGTTGAGAAGTATAATTTATGCTACCTTTTCTTTACTATGGTAGGTTCAAAAGATGACTATTAGCGTCGAGAGCACTTCCCAAATTACAAATGATTTTGAGCATATGTTTGCTTCAGTCAATTAATCAACCACACTTCAATCCTAAATTAACAAGTTGAGTTCGATTGTTGAATTTTTCGTAATTATTTGACTCTTTAATTTGGACTTCTATCATTATGATTCATGAAGAATTTAACTAAATTTGGTTTTACTTGATGTTAGCACATTCCTCTTTCTTTATGCAGGCTTGAATGTGTGAATGTATAGTGAGGACTATCCCTAGTAAGTCCTTCGAAATCTTTAAATTAGATGATAATGGGGCGGTGCGGGGCGAATTTTAGACTATGTGGATGTGGGACAGGTTGGAGTAATTTTTTTTAAATGATGTGGGGCGGGGCGGGGCGGGTTGCGGATATATGCGGATTTAAATAAAAAAATATCTAAAAATTTAATATTATTCTCGTGAATCTATCTAAAATTATATGTATTCTTTACTTAAAGTTTTATCATACTTAAAACATGTATAACACTACAAATAAATAATTTCATAACTTTTCTTTTAAAAACGATAAAATAATTTTATAACTCAAAATATCAAACAAAACTTTAAAGTTTTTCCTTATTAAATCACTTTGCCGTGCATAATTATTTAACATATCTATAGCAAGGATTTAAATAATCAAATAAACTAATTGATCTCTAATTTTATTTTCTTGATTCATCTTACAAATGATAATTTGATATTTGATCATTACTTATACACCTGATACTTCTCTGACAATTTCTTAGTGAAAAGTGATATAATAGAAATTGGTTATTACTATTTTCTAATGCAGATTTAAAAATATTATGATTTTCAATGGAGTTATAAATTTTTTTAAAAAGAAAAAAACAACAATGTGGGGCGATGCGGTGCGAATATGCACGGATATAAGTGTCGGGTGAATTTATACAAATTTAAAGGCGATGCAGTGCGAGCCGGGACGGATCGATTTTTAAATTCGCGGATTTAAAAAAACTCGTACCACATTGCCCCATTGCTACCCCTACATGTTAGGAACTATAATCTTTAGATTGCCTCTTATTTGACTTTTTTTGGTTAAAGGTTTATCGTATGATGTAGCTCCAGTAATTTAAGAAAGAGAAAAAGATTTTTAATATTAATTATTATGTCAGTATTATTTGTGTGGCTTTAAATTTTTTGAAATATGTGGTTTTAAACATATAACTTTTATGTGATATTAAATGTTGTCATTAACGATAAATTTAAAAGTTTAAATAGATTGTTGCAAAACTTATGAGAAGAATATTACTAAAATTCTTTTTGGAACGACAAATAAGAAAATGGTTTCATACAAAATGAATTTCAAAGTGTAAAATGGTTTCATACAAAATGAATTTCAAAGTGTATTAAGTGAAACTTGGCTTGTGAACATTTGAATATCACATAATATACTCCTGTAGACATCCTAGAAACTAGTGTACATGACAGTAAATTAAGTACTCTCTTAGACCCAATTTATAATGTGACACGATTTAAAATTCGAGAGTAATAAAGTTTAATTTTGATAATAAATTGAAATATGAAATTTGTAAATTTTTTAAATTAATTCATATATTTAAAAATTACGTAAAAAGTAAAATATCTCCCAATAATTGATAATTCAAGATATTTAAAAAAATATATGAAAAATTATGATAAATTTTTTTTGTTGAATCTCAATATTCAAAAGATGTCACATAAATTGAGACGACCTAAAAAATGCAAAAATAGTGGCATCTTTTGAATTTTATTGAATAATTCGACTCCTATATTGGCCGTCACTGATCACATGTGAAAGAAATATTATAATCAAGGATAGTAGAAAGAAATTAATGGAAACATATTTTTCAAAATTATGCCTAAACTCATCTAACATAGTCGATGCTGCGGTCGGGCACGAAATAATGAGTTTTCATGACATATACTTGGTGTTAGAAAAAATAAATAAAAATAGAAAATTATTGTTTTGAGCCGTGAAAGATCACTATTTTTACAAAGTTAATGTCCGGATATTTGTTAGAAATTATAAGCAATTCTCTATCAGGACATAACAAAATTCGAAAGCAATTCTCTATCAGGATATAATAAAATTCGAAAATATATTTACAAATTGAATACACTATTTCTAGATTTTCATTCGTACTTATAAAGTCTGGTTCAATCACAACTTTTCTAAACAAATGCAACTATTTTGAACTGACACAACTATTTTGAACAAAAGTATTTTTTCTTAACAGACACTTATTCTGAACAAACACAACTTTTTTGAACAGATGCAACTATTTTAAACAGACAACTATTTTGAACAGATGCAATTTTTCTTAACAGACACAACTATTCTGTTTTAACAGAATTCTTTATTATTTTCTTTTTTAAAAAATAAATACAAAACTAAAATCTTTAATAAAGATTCGCCCCGATTCGCGCCCAAGCCCCAATCCAAGTCCAAGTTTAAGTCATTTATATATTTATATAGTAAAATATATACATGTACAAAGTACACTTATTTAACTTATTAGACTTAATGGGTTTGGTCTTATATGACCTTAAGGGTGCCTTTAAACCACTAATGTGGGAGAACCCACATATTACAACTATACTTCACAATCCCTCACTAGTTTGTAATATGTCTCATAATATCACACATATCGAAAAGTATCTTATCTAGATTTAAACTTTTCATTAGTTTAAATATGTTAAAGTTTTGACGAAGTTATTGGTATCCTAAGATTTGAACCACGACTCCTTTTGTTAAGCCGAAAGTATCACACATGTAATATTATTAAGTAGTGAAATAATTTAATATTATGCTTTGGCACATTTACGGTCGTGTGCTTATTAAAATTCATGAATATTTACAAGATCAACTTCATAAATCTCGTTTAAAGCGACACCACCTCAATATTCATATAGGTGAAAATAGACTTTATGTCTCTGTTACTACAGACATTTGCTAATTTCATTAAAAATTAATTCACCTTTTTTTTTGTAACAGTATGCACTTTGACGTTTGTAATTATGCTCCTACTATTACTAGCATTTAAAAACTTTTAATCACCTGACATAATAGTAAACAGTACACTAAAATCAAGGATATCAACAAAGAGATTCGTGCTTAAACAACACAAGCAACTAGTTGTTACTCTTTGAACTTATATTATTAGAGTGTTTACTAACTCACAATTAGATTTTCATTATTTATGCTTAATCTAAGATTTTTAGTCTCATTTCTTCACTAGTTTGTTGTACTGCATCTCTATTTAATGCTTTTGTAAGTGAATCGCTAAATTATTGTTTGATCTCACATACACTGCAGTTATAGTTTCATCAGTAACTAATTCTCTTATATAAGCATGACTTAAGCTTATATATCTTAATTTTTTACTATACATTTTAATGTGAGCGACGTACATAGTAGCCTCACTATCACAAAATATGTAAATGATTAGCATTAGTTGTGGCCAAATCTTTATATCCAGTAAAATGTTTCTTAGCCATTCTGCGTCATTTTCAACAGCCGCTAAAGCAATGAATTCAGATTCCATTGTAGAATAGAGAAATATAAGTTCGTTTTTTGGATGCCCAACTAGTACCCCCCCCCCCTCCCCAAGTGGATATCTAACCTGAAGTGTCTTTATTATCATTTATTCTTGTTATTTAACTCACATAAGAATCTCCTTCTAATATTGTAGGAAAATCATTATGATAAATGCTCAAATATTTTATTTTCTTTAAAAATTCAAGTACTCTAATTATAGTTGTACGATGAAAGTTACTTGGACTACTTGTAAATCTTTAAAGTTTATCGACAGCAAATGCTATATCAGGATTAGTCCAGTGCATAACATACATCAAACTGTCAATTGCCAATTGCACTTGCATAATCTAACTGAGCCACTATTCTTCCTATATTTTCAGTAAGCTTTATACTAGAATCATATGGAGTTTTATACTCCTTTATGCCCAAATGACCGAACATGTTAAGTATTTTATCAATATAATGAGCTTGTGATAAAGTCACTTTCCTATTATTTCTTTTGACTTTGATACCAAAGATATTATCTACTTTATTCAAATCTTTCATGTTAAAGACTAAAGTTAGATATTTCTTAGTTTCAGAAATTTTGAGCATGTTCGTACCAAAAATCAGCATGTCATCAACATAAAGACAAATGACAACTCCATAATCTTCAGCAAATTTAAAATAAATACACTTATAAGCAAAATTATATACAAACTCATTTGATAATATCATGCTATCAAAATTTTTAAGTCATTATTTTGATGCTTATTACAAACCATAAAGAGAATTTATTAGCTTACAAACATTATGTTCATTACCAGAAAGAAAAAATCCTTCAGCTATTTCATATAAATTTCTTCAGTTAAATTTTTACTTAGGAAATCTGTTTCAACGTTCATTTGATGTACATACAGATAATATACAGATGTTAAAGACGAGTATTCTAATGTTTGTTATTTTTACAATCGGAGCATACTCATTAAAGTAGTTGATACCTTTTTTCTAAGTATTTTTTTTTACAATTGATCTTGCTTTAAAGATTTGCATAGAACTGTCTATATTATATTTTGTCTTAAGCACACACTTACTATTTATAGGTTTAAATCCATGAAGCAAGTCAACTAAAATTCAAATATTATTGGACATCAATGAATCCATTTCATCATTAATCGCCTCTTTTTCAAAGGCAACATCTCTTGAAGACATGACTTCTTGAAATGTTTTAGGGTCTTCTTCTATATTAAACAAAATAGGCATTTGATGACAAACATTAAGTTTATCACCATTCACTAGAAAGATAAAATTAGGATTAATAGCTTTTTCTTTCCTAACTCTTTGACTTCTTCTTGGCTCTAGATGAGAATTGTTAATTTTTTTTTATTTAAAATAATTTCAAAATGTGACATCTTTTGTTCGTCAAGACTACTTTGATCTGCTTTAGTCAACTTATCATTAATAATGTCATTTAGAAATTTATTTTTGAAAAATTCAACATGAATAGATTCTGCAATAACATTAGATTCTTGATCGAGAAGTCTATATGCTTTAGAATTTTGTGCATATCCTATAAATATATTTTTAATTTTTCTTGGACCCAATTTTATCCTTGGATGATCAAAAACTCTATAAAAAGATATATATTTCACACTTTAAAATTATCTATATTTAATTCTCTGCATTCCAAAGTTCATAAGGAGATGAATGCAAATATTTTGAAGGTACTCTATTTAATATATGACAAGCAGTAAGTAATGCTTCACTTCATAAATTGTGTTGTAAATTTCCATTTAGCAACATAGAGTTAATCATCTCAACTAAAGATATATTCTTTCTTTTAGTTAATTCATTTGTTGAGGTGTACAGGGAGCACTAGATTGATGTAATATTCCTTGATCTTCATAGAATTTACTAAATTCAGTAGAAAAGAATTCTCCTCCTCTATCACTATGACTTATTTTTATTTTCATATTTTTTTGACTTTTCACGATTGACTTGTGTTCCCTACACTTTTAAAAAGCTTTATATTTTGTTATAAGAAAATGAATATGTAAATCTAGAGAAATCATCTATAAAAGTGATAAAGTACCTTTTGCCTCCTGCACTTATCTCCATGTTCAGATTTGCAAGTAATATGATCATTTTTGAATATTTAATTTAATGAGATAAAATTTAAATATCCTAATCAAGCATGCCAAAAATAAGAATCAAACACAATGGTATACGCAGAAGAATTATTTATTTCATTAAGACTTAACTTTAACATGCCATCACAATGATATTCTTTTCCTACAAGCATACCACTCTTAGACATAATTACATCGCTAGACTTAATTACAATCTTGAAACCTCTCTTAGAAAGTAAACTAGTAGAAACTAAGTTCTTCATTATTTCTGAAACAAGAAACTCGTTAAGAAAAGTCAATTTTTGTCCAGACGTGAAGTTAATTTCAAGTGTTCCTTTTCCTGCAACTTCGATTGTAACATGGTTGTCCATTAACACCTTTTCAGAATCCTTTACATCTGAATAAGTTTTGAACATATTTTTGTCACGACAAATATAAATTATTGCACCGGAATCCAACCACCAATCTTGATTTTTTGATGTTGTAGCAGTCATATTCAATTCTTTAATCGTTTTTATTGGTACAACAGAAATCATAGAAACTAGTCCTTGTGAAGAATCTTCTATAACATTCACCTTCTTTGAATTATCTGATTTTTTAGACTTCTTGGATTTTTCAGACCTTCCATCTCCAAAATGAATATTTATTTCTGCTTTCTTAAACCCGCAATCTCGAATCTTATGGCCTTTCTTTCCACAATGATTGTAATTTATGTTCTTTCTCTTTTTATCAAGAGACTTGTAGGAAACTTTTACATTCTTATCTTTATTTTTTAATTTATTTTGACTAACATTGTTAACTGCGAAACTAGAGGCTTGAATAAGAGCATCTCTAACATGAGTCTCACTTTCAATTTGAAGATGAGTTTGAAACTGCTCCATAGTTAATTTATCAGTAAAATGCAGAATTTTCTTTTGATAGTTATTTCATAAAGAAGGCAGTTTCAAGAGAATTGCACCTATTTGAAGTGCATCTAAAATTTTCACTTTAAGAATACTTAGTTTTGAAATTAATATCCTTAACTAATGAGTCTGATCCATGATAATCTTTGTATCAATGATCTTATATTCAAAATAATACAGGAATAAGAATTTATCAATACCTCATTTCTCGTTTTCATATGTGGTCTGGAATGCTGTCCAAATTTTCCTTGGAGATTTTATATTTGAGTACAGATCATACAAACAGTCAGCCAAAGTATTCAAAAAATAACCGCAATAGAGTAACCATCTATTTCATATTTTTTTCTCTTTGATTTTGTTTCATCAGTATCATCTGGGGTAGATTCTAGTAGTGCAAACATCAATGGATCAAGAACATAAAATATTTTTAATACAATGAGTAAGAAGATCATCTTGTCCTTCCAGCAAGTGAAGTTTGATCCGTCAAAATGATCTAGTTTGATCATCTCTTTTGGATTCTCAACACAAGACAATAATTCATTTATAGCAGAAACAACTCTTGAAAATTGTAAGAAAATAGATGAAAAATAGAAAATTATTTCTTTGAGGAATGAAAGATCACTATCTTTCAAGAATTATTGCCCGTATATTCTTTAGGAATTGCAAGCAATTCTCTATCAAGATACAACAAAATCTGAAAATATATTTGTAAATTGAATACATTACTTCTGGATTTTAATTCGTATTTATAAGGTTTGAGCAGTCACAACTTTTCCGAACTGATGCAACTATTTGAACAGATACAACTATTTTGAATAGATGTAACTTTTCTGAACAGACACAACTATTCTAAACAGATGCAACTTTTTTAAAAAGATACAACAATTCTATTTTAATAGAATTTTTTACTATTTTCTATTTAAAAGAATAAATACAACAACATACCCAGTGTATATCCACATAGTGAGGTCTGGGGAAGGTAATTGTCACGATCCAAGTCGGGTCCTGACCGTGATGGGTATCTCAAGTCCCACATAGATCGAAGATCACCCCCTGCACCTAACCAAACCAAACATATCATCCCCAAGGTCGGATGAATTCCAAACATATAACAAGATAACATGCAACTACTTAAGGAAATTCAAAACATGTCTATAACCGATGACTGGTGACCGACCAAACGACTGACCAACACCGCCTAATATTCACAGTAATCTAAACAAATCCTTCTAAACCAAGATCCAAAACTGAATATCAATGAAGTGTTGAGACATGCCCCCGACTATAACAAAAAACAAGTCTAAATAGTCTGAGACATAAGAGACCAAAACATGAAATATAGACTTTCAATGTATGGAAGCTCACCACTTTGATGTTAACTCACGAGATGATCACAAATCCTAATCACTGAGCAGGTGCAGTAGAAGTATGACCAATTCTAGCATCGCGTAGGGATACAATGTCCGAAGACGGTTAGAGATTGGAGAGATAACATGAAACTCAGGGATAAGTTTAACATAATAACATGGTCAATAATTCAAAATCATTAAAAACCAATGTACATAATCAAATTCATATACATATATATATACATATATATATATATATTATATGCCGAGATAGGGAACTGTAATACCCCATATATTTCTAAGCTAGAAAATGAACCGTTGCTCCTACACATGAAACCTCCTATCCTGTGACTCATATTTGAGTACATGAATTACAATAAGTATCCTAGTAATAATATAGCTTATGATATGTTAATCATGTTCATAAGAGTACTTAGAGTAAGCCAAGCTAAGAACTTTTGAATCCACCAAGTTTTCGTGTGTGATTTCACATAGGTCATATTTGAATGAGCATAACATGGTTTATAGGTGTTATTTTGGCAGATTTATACCCTCTAAATTTTAGATAATTTAATAATCTTTCCGTCGATACCAAATTCACCTAAAATGAACACCCGGTGGCGTCATTTCAGTCAGTGGCGCGTCGCATCATAAGACAAATTGACGTTTGTCAATTTCCAGTGTCTCTCCATGATTCCACCATGTCGCTGTGAGTTTCCAGGTCACAAACGAGTGGTAACGCGATATCTCCGCGTCACGCCAGGGGCCCAAATCGGGTAATTTTCACAGAAATTAAATAACGCATCTAGAAGGGTATTTGGGTCATATTTCCACCCCTATATATTCCATAAATATGGAATTTAGCCCTAATCCAACCATATTATACTCTCTTTTCTCAAAATTCTCTCAAGAACCAATAGGGTTTTCATAGGAGCTTTAAGATTCAAAGGATTTCACCGTAAATTTTCACGAATCCTCCATCTAAGGTATGCGTAGTGTTCATCTATGGATCCATTTCATTCATAGAGCTCAAGAACCATGTTTTAAATATTATTTTTTGATTGTTTTGTTGTGATATGACCATATGTTTCAAGATGATATCTAAAGGTGTTTTAATGAAGTATATGTGTCGTTAGTTGAAATCCATGAACTTTATATGGTTTAAAATGGGGAAATTCAAGAAAACATACCTAAGCTAAAAGAATGCATGCAAAGTGTTTGATAAAATGCTTAAGGTGATAAGATTCATGTCCCATGATTTAATAGTGCTTAAATGACAAGTCCATGCTCTATGCTTTATGATTTCACATGAATTCCACGTGATTGATATGCATCATTGTTGTGATATGGATTGAGCATGATATTGAAGATATGAAAGTGTACACATGTTGTATGAATTTTCCTTCCATACGTAAGATGTTGAGAACTATGCTTAGTGTGAAATCCCCTACTTATGATATGGTGAATTGTGGACTCTATTTCTTTTATGATCAAGTCAGTTATGTGTGTCAGTTTCCTTCCATCGAGTCCTGGGGGTACTTGTACCCGAAAAATATAATTGTTTGCCTAGAGCCATGTCACGTTATCACGATAATCTTAGTCAAGCCATGATCTATAGAACTCAGTCAGTCATGTGACTCAGGAAATCTCAGAAATCTCATGATCTCAATAAATTCTTAGATAGTAGTACTATTCCGTCAGTCAACGGAAGTTAGTTACTCAGTCCATGTACAACCAGTTAAATCATGATTTAATCTCTTCATATAGGAGTAGAAGTTAGCACCGAGTGAACCCAAGGGTGGGAACTCACCTGCCACTTTAGGGTGTGATTCTTAGTAGTCCTCCTTATGTTCCAGAACTACGTAGCCAGCGTAGGTTGAGACATCTTAACCTGTCGGAGTAGGGTTGATGAGGTGGCTTAACCTGTCAGTTTAGGGTTCCCACCGTTCTCATTTGAGTACCTGCCAGCTAAGGGTCACTCACAGCTATCCTTACTAGTGGCGCGGTATTGATACCCCTCAAGTCAGGACAGAGATTAGACCCCAACTTAGCTATATGCATTATTGGTGCATGTCGGTTAAACAACTACCTCCCACAGTTTCAGTATCAGTCTCATTAAAAGAACTTAGATAGTTCTTCAAGATATCAGGACTGTCAGATACAATCAATTCAGTCATAGTAAGAAACTCAGGTAGTTCCCTCAGATTCAGGACTGTCAGACACAGTCATCCATGTATTCAGAATTCCAGTATCAGTCATGTTGGATATCAGTAAACCATGTATTAGCGTACAGATCTAGATATCATTTATTCACGATCTCAGTTACTATGTATGCATGTTTGCACTCTTACGTTCATATTAGTCATTCAGTTAACATTGCTCATGCATGTAAACCCTTTTGCATTTAGCCTACCCCACTCGAATACTCAGTACTTTCAGTTGTACTGACGCATTTGCGCTATGGCGCTTTTTTTTATGTTGCACCATAGGTTCAGTCATGAGTTCCAGATCAGCAGTAGCAGTAGCATTCCAGTACACAGAGTGACAGTGAGTCCTCATCCATCCAAGAATGATATTATTTTATTTCATTTATTATTTCAATTCAGTTTTGTTAGACAGAGTTAGTTAGAGACATGTTCCTTCAACTCCTTATTTTAGACAATATTTAGAGTCTTTCAGATTTAGTTTAAATTTGATTCAGACTTCAGTTATTTTGGGTATTTGTCACCCATATGGATGTTTTGTTTTGGCAGACACTTTATTCTGTTGAACTTTATGGCCTATTATTCATGTTTTACCGCATTTTACATGTATATTATGCAGTGTACAGGTACAGATATCAGTCATAGGTTAGTTTGTGGTCCTTCAGGGTCATAAGCACTGTGTAGCATTCCGGTTCAGAAAATCAGGGTGTTACAAACTTGGTATCAGATCCTAGGTTCAATAGAGTCCTAGGAAGTCTGAAAGTCGCATCTAGTAGAGTCTTGTGCATGGGTGTGTTGTGCGCCATATTTATGTGCAAGAGGCTATGAGATGTTGTAGGAACAGTTTCCCCTCTTTCAGTATTCATGTCGTGCTAGTGAGAATAGCCTTAATTTAAACTCTCAGTCTAATCCGTTCTTCTCTTAATTCAGAATATGCCTCCAAAGAGAATAAACCAGCCAGCTCCTCAGCCTGAAGATCCTTTGGGCGAACATGTTTCTCATGCGGAGTTTAGGGCCGCCTTCACCATACTTGCTCAGTATGTGGATGCCCAAAATGAACGGCCACCTATTATTCCAGCCAATCCAGTGGTCAAATCAGCCACAGCTAGGATTTGGGACTTCACCCGAATGAACCCTTCATCTTTCTTTGGGTCTAAGTCTGATGAAGACCCTCAGGAATTCATTGACCAAGTACAGAAGGTAATAGACATCATGGGAGTTACTTCTTGTCAGAGTGCCGAGTTAGCTGCATACCAGTTGCAAGATGTGGCTCATACTTGGTACAAGTAGTGGAAGTTTGAGAGGTTAGAGGATACAGGTCCCATTGAGTGAGAGAAATTTGTCACGGCTTTCTTAGACAAATTCTTTCCCCTAAAGCTGAGAGAGGTAAAAGTTCTTGAGTTCATCAACCTCAGGCAGGAAAATATGACGGATAAAGAGTATTCTCTTAGATTTACTTAGCTAGCCAGATATGCCCCTCATGTGGTTGCAGACAACAGGGCTAAGATGAGCAAGTTCGTGTCAGGAGTGAATGATAGCATCGTAAATGAGTGTAGGTCTATGATTCTGAACAATGATATGACTTTAGCTAGGCTCATGACCCATGCTCAGCAATTAGAGAAGCAGACGATTAGGACTAGGGAGAGGCAGAACAAAAGAGCAAAATCAAGCAGTTTCAGTTTTGCTCAACCCAAACCAGAAAGAGGAAACCATTTGCAGTTTCATCCCAAGCCAGTAGTTCCAGCTCCTTCCTCCGCCAGTGCCCCAGTGTCAAAATTTAGAGACGACAATAGAGATCGAGCAGCAGGCTCTAAGTCTCAGGGCAGTGTCAACAGTACCCGAACTAATCCCCTGTGTCAGACTTATGGTAAGAACCACAAGGGTACCTGTAGAGCTGGTAGAGACATTTGTTTCATTGGCAAGCTAGGCCACAGGATTAGAGAGTGTCCACAGTCAGGTCTATAGGGTCAGTAGAATTATTCCACAGCCTAGTTCGGTCTCCCAAATCAGCAGGGTGCCACTTTCAGTACTACTAGTGGGCAACGCCCAAACAGACTCTATGCTCTTCAGACCCGACAGGATTAGGAAAATTCTCATGATTTTTCCATGTTCATATTTATGCTTTGCTAGATCTAGGTTTATCCTTGTCTTTTGTTACTTCTTATATAGTAGGCGATTTTGGAATGAGTCCCGAAATTTTAGCAGAGCCCTTTTCAGTATCTACTCCAGTGGGTAAAACTATCATAGCTCGACGGGTATACAGAAACTGCCCGGTTATGATATTTCAAAAAGCCACGTCAGTAGATTTAGTCGAGTTAGAGATGAATGATTTTGATATCATTCTCGGCATGGATTATCTTCATTCCTGCTATGCCACAGTCGACTGCAGAAATAGGCTAGTTCAGTTTCAGTTCCCAAATAAGCTCGTCCTAGAGTGGAAGGGTAGTACTTCATCTTTCAGGGGTCAGCTTATTTCCTACCTTCGAGCAAGGAAAATGATTTCTAAGGGATGTGTTTATCATCTCATTCATGTTAAAGACTCTGGTTTCGAATCTCCTAGCTTTGAATCAATCCCAGTGGTTAACGAATATTCAGATATCTTTCCCGAAGATCTTTCAGACATTCCTCCTGAAAGAGAAATAGACTTCGGCATTGATCTCAATCCAGATACTCAGTCTATTTTTGTTCCGCCATATAGAATGGCACCTGCAGAACTCAAAAAAATGAAAGAACAGTTGAAGGATCTCTTAGATAAAGGATTCATTAGACCCAGCGTTTCCCCGTGGGGTGCACCAATCTTATTCATGTGCAAGAAAGATGGTTCTCTCAGGATGTGTATTGATTACCATCAGCTCAACAAAGTCACGGTCAAGAACAAGTATCCTCTTTCCAGAATAGATGACTTGTTTGACCAACTTCATGGTGCCAGGTATTTATCCAAGATAGACCTCAGATCAGGCTACCATCAGCTCAGAGTTGGAGAATATGACATCTCGAAGACAACTTTCCATACTTGGTATGGTCACTTCGAGTTTCTAGTTATGTCCTTTGGTCTTACCAATGCCCCAGCCGCTTTTATGGACTTGATGAACCGGATGTTCAAGAAGTACTTAGACATGTTCATCATAGTCTTCATAGATGATATCCTAGTCTATTCCCGCACTGAGCTTGATCATTCAGACCATCTCAGAATTGTACTTAAGACCCTCAGAAATCACCAGTTGTTCGCTAAATTCAGTAAGTGCAAATTTTGGATAAGATCAGTAGCATTCCTTGTCCATATTGTTTTCGGTGATGGCATTAAAGTAGATCCTCAGAATACCGAAGCAGTAAGAAACTGGCCTCGCCCTGTCTCTCCATCAGATATTAGGAGTTTCTTGGGATTGGCTGGCTATTACAGACGGTTTGTTGAGGTATTTTCTTCTATTGCATCCCCCATGTCTAGATTGACTCAGAAGAAGGTCAAGTTTTAGTGGTCAGATTCTTGTGAGAAGAGTTTTCTAGTTCAGCTACTCGAGGGCAAATCAATGGGGGCAAGTCTACGAGAAAGGGTCTATGTCCCCTTTTTACAAAACAAAGCATGTCTCTATACGTAATTTAATCAAACTTTATACATCTCTGTGAAGAAATAAAAGTAGGCGCTTTTAAGGCCAGTATGGAGTAGCTAGAACGGATGGGAGGTAATTCTTCCTACATTGGGTGGCTTGCTAAAGCCTTGTGTTTGTTTCAGTAACCTGGAGTCTTCGTTTGGGAAGTCTCCCTCTATGAACGTGAGCTACAGAGGAGGATGAATTTGATGTAGGAGCAGAGTGGAATCTGGAGCAGGGTATCAGTTTCAGACGACCTCAAACTGGATAGAGCAGGATTAGTGGAACCTGTGGTCGTCTCAAAATAGAAAGAGGTAACTCTTCTGACACCTCTAGCTTCGAATTTCGAAGGTCTAAAAGATCGTTAGGCCACGCTTTCATGGTTCATATTCGTACTGGATTTACCCGATAGAACTCGCACGCGAGCTCCTGCTATCTCGAGGGAAACTTCGGAGGGAAGACTCGACTCACCTCAGCTCCAGTTCTAGCTCTTCCAGATGGTTCAGACGGTTTCGTAGTTTATTGTGATGCATTAAGAGTGGGTCTAGGTTATGTCCTCATGCAGCATGGTAAGGTCATAGCCTACGCCTCCAGGTGGTTAAAGCCCCATTAGAAGAATTATCCTACTCATGATCTTGAGTTAGCAGCCGTAGTATTTGCCTTGAAGATTTGGAGGCATTATCTATATGGAGTCCATGTAGATGTCTTCATAGATCATAAGAGTCTCCAATATGTCTTTTCTCAGAAGGATCTCAATCTTCGTCAGAGAAGGTGGTTAGAGCTCTTGAAAGATTATGACATGAGTGTCCTTTATCATTCGGGCAAGGAAAACATTGTGGCCGATGCTCTCAGTAGACTCTCCATGGGTAGTGTTTCTCACGTTGAGGATAGCAAGAAGAAAATAGCTCAGGAAATCCATCATCTTGCCAGACTAGGTGTTTACTTAGTCGATTCTTCAGAGGGTGGTGTATGTGTTCAGGATAGTTTAGAGTCATCTCTAGTTTCCGAGGTGAAAGAAAAGCAAGACAGGTATCCTAGCCTTTTTAAGCTAAAAGAGTCAGGTCAGAATTAGAAAGTACAGGTTTTCTCCTAAGGGGGAGATGGGGTCATTCGTTGTCAGGGTCGTCTCTGTGTTCCAGGTGTAGATGATTTAAAGCAGCAAATTCTTGCAAAAGTGCATGGTGCGTGATACTCTATTCATCCAGGGTCCACTAAGATGTACCGTGACCTGTGGGAGATCTATTGGTGGAGTGGGATGAAGTGAGATATTGCAAAATTTATGGCTAAGTGCCCTACATGTCAACAGGTTAAAATAGAGCATCAGAAACCTAGTGGTTCCATGCAGGAGTTCACCATTCCTACTTGGAAGTGGGAAGAAGTGAACATGGATTTCGTGATGGGTTTGCCTCAAACTCGTCATCAGCATAATTCAGTTTGGGTCATTGTAAACAGAATAACCAAGTCAGCTCATTTCCTTCCATTCCATACCTCTTATTCAGCCAAGGATTACGCCAAACTCTACATTAGGGAGTTGGTCAGATTACACGGTGTTCCATTATCTATCATCTTAGACAAAGGTACCCAGTTTACCTCTCACTTCTATAAAGCATTCCAAAAGTTTCTTGGTACCTAAATTCATCTCAGTACAACTTTTCATCCTCAGACTGATGGTCAAGAGGAAAGGACCATTCAGACTCTTGAATATATGCTAAGGGCATGTGCAATTGATTTCAAGGGAAGTTGGGATGACCATTTGCCTTTGATTGAGTTTGCATACAACAATAGTTATCATTTCATTATTAAAATGGCTCCATTTGAAGCTCTCTATGGTAGGAGGTGCATATCTCTAATCGGGTGATTGGAAGTTAGTAAGGCCTCAATCATAAGGCCTGACTTAGTATTTGACGCCTTAGAGAAAGTCCAGTTGATCAGAGAAAGACTTCAGGCTGCTCAGAGCCGACAAAAGACCTATACAGATGTGCGCAGAAAGGATCTCAAGTTTGAGATTGGTGACTATGTCTATCTGAATATATCTCCCATGAAAGGAGTGAAGAGGTTCAGCAAGAAGGGAAAGATCAGTCCCCGATATATCGGTCCCTTCAAGATTCTCAGTCGTTTAGGCAAGGTAGCTTATAATCTCGAATTACCGTCAGATCTAGCCTCAGTTCATCCAGTCTTTCATGTATCTTTGCTCAAGAAGTGTATAGGTGATCCATTAGTTGTAGTCCCTATTCAGAGCATTGACGTTCAAAATAGTCTATCCTATGAGGAAATTCTGATCAAAATTCTAGACTATCAGACTCGTAGACTGAGGAACAAAGAAGTCCCTCTAGTCAAAGTACTTTGGCAAAATTAGTCCGTTGAGGGAGATACTTGGGAAGCAGAAGCAGAAATGCGTACCAAGTATCCTCACCTTTTCTCCACCAATCCAGATCAAGCTCAAGGTAACAGTCCTCCCTAAGCTTATTCAGTTACTCGTTCAGTATTTTATATAACTTGGTATTTAGTTCATGCTCATGTTTCATCACAAATCTGGTATCAAGTACCATTGCATATTCAGTCATGCATTCATGTATCACTCCAGTGTATAATCATGCATCAAATATGCATTCTCATTGGGAGAACTCAGTTATCAGAAATCTCAGTTATGCATTCATGAATCAGTTACTTATGCATCAGATATGCATGTCCAGCATGATATGTTTAGCTTATCAGTCATATCCGTCATGATATCATGTTCCAGTAGTGTATGTATTGTACGTACTCCAGTTTATCATCTCTGCTCATTTTAGTCAGTCTCATTCGAGGATGAATGTTTCCAAGGGGGAGATATTGTAATACCCGTATATTTCTAAGCTAGAAAGTGAACCGTTGCTCCTACACATGAAACCTCCTATCCTGTGATTCATATTTGAGTACATGAATTAGGATGAGTATCCTAGCGATCATAGAGCTTATGATGTGTTAAGAATATTCATAAGAGTAACTTAGAGTAAGCCAAGCTAAGAACTTTTGAATCCACCAAGTTTTCGTGTGTGATTTCATATAGGTCATATTTGAACGAGTCTAACTTGGTTTATAGGTGTTATTTTGGCAGATTTATACCCTTTAAATTGTATAGAATTGAATCATCTTTCCATCGATACCAAATTCTTCTAAAACGGACACCCGATGAAAAAGTTATGGCGATTTAAAGTTTTAGTAGCGTCATTTCAGTCAGTGGCGCATCACACCATAAGAGAAAATGGCGTTTTTCAATTTCCAGTGTCTCTCCGTGATTCCACCGCATCGCGGTGAGTTTTCAGGTCATAAACGAGTGGCAATGCGATATCTCTGCGTCGCGCCAGGGGCCTAAATCGGGTAATTTTCACATAAATTAAATAACGCATCTAGAGGGGTATTTGGGTCATCTTTCCGCCCCTATATATTCCATAAACACGAAATTTAGCCCCAATCCAACCACATTATACTCTCTTTTCTCAAAATTCTCTCAAGAACCCCATAGGGTTTTCATAGGAGCTTCAAGATTCAAAGAATTTCACCTTAAATTTTCACGGAACTTCCATCTAAGGTATGCGTAGTGTTCATCTATGGATCCATTTCGTTCATAGAGCTCAAGAACCATGTTTTAAATATTATTTTGTGATTGTCTTGTTGTGATATGACCATGTACATGTTGATGATTATTGTTTAAGTTTCAAGATGATATCTAAAGGTGTTTTCATGAAGTATATGTGTCGTTTGTTGAAATCCATGAACTTTATGTGGTTTAGAATGGGGAAATTCATGAAAACACACCTAAGATAAAAGAATACATGCAAAGTGTTTGATAAAATGCTTAAGGTGATAAGATTCGTGTCCCATGATTTAATAGTGTCCATGCTCTATGCTTTATGATTTCACATGAATTCCACGTGATTGATATGCATCGTTGTTGTGATATGGATTGAGCATGATATTGAATCTATGCAAGTGTACACATATTATATGAATTTCCCTTCCATACGTAATATGTTAAGAACTATGCTTAGTATGAAATCCCCTACTTATGATATGGTGAATTGTGGACTCTATTTCTTTTATGATCACGTCAGTTATGTGTGTCCGTTTCCTTCCATCGAGTCCTGGGGGAACTTTTACCCAAAAAATATAGTTGTGTGCCTAGATCCATGTCACATTATCATGATAATCTCGGTCAAGCCATGATCTATAGAACTCAGTCAGTCATGTGACTCAGGAAATCTCAGAAATCTCATGATCTCAATAAATTCTCAGATAGTAGTACTATTCCATTAGTCAATGGAAGTCAGTTACTCAGTCCATGTACAGCCAGTTAAATCATGATTTAGTCTCTTTAGATAAGAGTAGAAGTTATCACCGAGTGAACCCAAGGATGGAAACTCACCTTCCAGTTTAGGGTGTGATTCTTCGTAGTCCTCCTTGTGTTCCAGAACTACGTTGCCAACGTAGGTTAAGACATCTTAACCTGCCAGAGTAGAGTTGATGAGGTGGATTAACCTGTCAGTTTAGGGTTCCCACCGTTCTCATTTGAGTACCTTCCAGCTAAGGGTCACTCGCAGCTGTCCTTACCAGTGGTGTGGTATTGACACCCCTTCAGTCGGGGCAGAGATTGGACCCAAACTTAGCTATGTGTGTTATTGGGGCATGTCGGTTAAACAACTACCTCCCATAGTTTCAGTAAAAGAACTCAGATAGTTATTCAAGATATTAAGACTGTCAGATACAGTTAATTCAGTCATAGTACGGAACTCAGGTAGTTCCCTCAGATTTAGGACTGTCAGACACAGTCATCCATGTATTCAGAATTCCAGTATCATTCATGTTGGATATTAGTAAACCATGTATTAGCATACAGATCCAGATATCACGTATTCAGGATCTCAGTTACTATGTATGCATGCTTGCACTCTCACGTTCATATTAGTCAGTCAGTTAGCATTGCTCATGCATGTAAACCCTTTTGTATTTAGCCTACCCCACTCGTATACTCAGCACTTTCAGTTGTACTGACGTATTTTCGCTATGGTGCTTTTTTTTATATTACACCATAGGTTCAGAGTCACGAATTCCAGATCAGCAGTAGCATTAGCATTCCAGTACACAGAGTGGCAGTGAGTCCTCATCCATCCGAGGATGATATTATTTTATTTCATTCATTATTTCAATTCAGTTTTGTTAGACGGAGTTATTTGGAGACATGTTCCTTCAAATCCTTATTTTAGACAGTATTTAGAGGCTTTCAGATTTAGTTCAGATTTGATTCAAACTTCAGTTGTTTTGGGTATTTGTCACCCATATGGATGTTATGTTTTGTTAGACACTTTATTTAGTTGAACCTTATGGCCTATTGTTCATGTTTTTTCACATTTTACATGTACATTATGTAGTGTACAGGTACAAATATCAGTCATGGGTTAGCTTGTGGTCCTGCGAGGTCGTAATCACCATGTAGCATTCCGGTTCAGAAAATCGGCGTGTTACAGGAACAAGGCTTAACATGCTCTTTACAACTTTTTCCTGAATTATCTATCTCGACCGTCATAACATGTACCCACGGGCTATATGGGACCAAGTTCTCACCCTCTGGCCGGTCCCAGTGTTTGTAACCTCACGAATTAGAGAATAATCTCATATATATTCACGGGAGACTCGAACCTCCCAAACATATACTTAGAAGACTTAAGCACCCGATTATGTGATGATTTATGGGGGAACCGAGCCTCTCTAATCATGTAATAATAATGAGGGGAACTCAAACCTCCCTAGTCAATTAGACTTCCACATCAACAAATATTGTTTTCAGTGTCGGTCACTCATATCTCCACTATCACGACTCAGTTACACAACCCCCATTAAATCCTAATTAAAAATATTTATCACACAATTCCATTCATTAAACCATAATACACATTTAGGCATACATTATTGGTATGGTCATACTGACTACACTTGCAAGGTAACAACAACATGCCAAAACAATTATCATTACTTGGGAAAATTCACAACCCCCTTGGTTCAATTTTACAAATTCCCATATTTCTCATAATTAAAAACCAATTTCACATTATGGGGTTGGGGTCATAACCACTTCAAAAGTCACAAGTTTGGGAAAATTTCAATTCCCTAGTTCATTCACCATACCCATGCACCCACAAGTTCAAAACCATAACTAAAGCATGAAAAATCATATGTTAACCATGGGAAAACATTGTTCAACAACAAGGATTCAAAACCCTCAACCCTTGTTATAAAACCAATGTGAATATCTCATGAACAATACTTTAAAATAAGTGCTTTTAATAAATTAACAATAAAGGAAGAGAAACATGCCTTAAATACCAAGAAATTTGGAGAGAAATCGATCCTTGAGCCCTTAGATGACCAACTTGATGAAACCTTTGCTTGACTTGCTTGGGGGAATTTAGAGAGCCTTTTGGAGTGTTTGAGAAGTTACTTAGATTTGTTTCTGAGTTCTTATGACACCCTAAAAAGGTTATAAGATGTGGTTTCCAATTTAGGTAAGAGGGAAAATATCCAGAATGCCCATAACTTAAAAGCCAAAAAAGTGTCGCCATTGACTACGGGTCAACCATTGACTCATAGCCACTCCTTATGACTCGTCACCATGATTTGTTACCAAGACATTCTCTAGGACCCCCACATATTGTTGAACCTACGACTCAACTAGTACCACTCATAATGAGACCCTATGACTCGTAGGGTCCAGTTATTGTCAACGCAGAACCCAATTGGGTAAAAAATGGACATCCTAAGATTTTCACCCAACGACTCGTAATAATTCCTTACGGATCATAGTGAGTCACTCGTACTCAGAGAAAAACTTGGCCACTTAATTTCTAATTTTGTTACGATTGGGTCCTTAGGACCCTTCAAGACTCCTAACGACTCGTACCCCCAAGTCGCACTTAGGACAGTAACTCAAGCACAATTCACTGGACACCTTAAGAATAGGGTCACCTGACTTGTCAAGACACGCTACAACTCGTAGGGTGAGTCGTAATCAAGATAGAAAGCTCAGAATTTTGAAAAATTTTGAGGACCAAAAACCCAAGGCGTTACAGTAATATATATGTTGTCCATACCACTACCTCAGATAAAGTAGAGAGGTTGTTTCTGATAGACCCCCGAATTAGGATACATTATAACAAACAAAAAATATAAAAGCACACAGAAAAATAAGGTAACACACTACTAGCTAATACAGGAAAGAAAACAACCTCAAGATAATAATATAAACTATATATTCGAGATTATAGACATCACCAAAATAAGAAACTCTAGACGCAGATGAATCACTCTTTCCTACTATTACCAATGAACTCCTACCCACTAACCCTCTATTCTAATCTGCATCCTCCACACCTTCCTATCAATGGTCATGTCTTATGTAAGCTGTAACTACTCTATATCGTTCTTAATCACCTCTCTCCAATATTTCTTTATCCATTCTCTCACACCTCTAAACTAGAATATCTACGCACCTCCTTATCATATGCCCGAACTAACGCAACCTCACTCCCCGTATCTTTTCCTCCACTAAAGCCACTCCCAGTTTCTCCTAAATAATCTCATTTTTAACCCTATCTTTCTAGGTAAGGCCACATATTTATCACAACATCCTCATCTCGCCACCTTTAACTTTTGGATTTGAGAGTTATTAACTGGCCAACACTCTATTCCATACAACATAGGTGGTCGGAATGCCACTCTGTATAATTTTTCTTTAATCTTTGAATGCACCTTTTTATCACACAAGACTCCCAAAGCAAGCCTCTATTTTAACCATTCTATACCAGTATGGTGCGTGACAGCCTCGTAAATCTTACCATTCCCCTAAATCATAGATACAAGATACTTGAAACTCTCCCTCTTTGAATGGCTTAAGAATCCATCTTCTCTATCACATCAGCATCATGTGACAAATAACTAAACTTATATTTCAAGTACTTTATCTTGGTCCTGCTAAATCAAAATCCTTTAGACTAAAGGGTTTGTTTTCAAATCTCCAACTAATTATTAACTCCTCCCTTAATCTCATCAATCAGTACAACATCATCAATAAATAACATACACCAAGGCACCTCTCTTTAAATATGTCGCGTCAAAACATCCATTACCAAGACAAATAAAAATGGGCTAAGAGTCGATCCCTAGTGCAATTTTGTCATGATAGGAAAGTGCTCTAAATATCCTTCTATCATCCTCACATAAGTCTTTGCCCCATCGTACATATCCTTAATAGACCTAGTGTACGCCACCAACAGCCCTCTATCCCCCAAGAACCTCTACAGAATCTCCATGGGACTTTTTCATATATCTTCTCAAGATCAATGAACACCATGCGCAAGTCATTCTTTGTCTCCCAAAACTGCTTCACTAATCTCCTCATGATATGAATGGCAATAGTAGTTGAGCGACCTATCATGAAACTGAATTGATTCTAAAAAATAGTCACGATCCTCATAAGCCTCAACTCCACCACCCTTTCCCAAACCTTCTTAGTATGACTCATCAACTTGATACCCCTATAGTTGTTGCAGCTCTTAATGCCCCCTTTGTTCTTATATAATGGAATCATCATACTCCATCTCCAAGCTTCAGGAATCTTTCCCGCCTTAAAATGATGTTAAATAACCTAGTTAGCCATTCTAAACCTACCTCACTAGTTCTTATAAAAAAATTCACTAGAATCTCATCTGGCCTTGTCTTTGTGCCCCTACGCATCCTACAAATAACCCCTTAAACTTCTCAACCTTGATAAACCAATAATAACTATAGTCACGACACCTCTCTGAGTGTTTCAAGTTCCTCAACACGAAATATTAACCCCCCTTGTTATTTAAAGGTCGATAGAAATAGGACTGCTACCTCTTCGTAGTGAGGGCATTCTTAACCAACACTATACCATCCTCCCCCTTGATGCATTTTACTTGGTCAAGGTCACGCGCCCTCCACTTTTTAGCCTTGACAAGAAAATAAAACTTCTTATCCTGGCCTTTCTCCTTTAAAGTCGCACACACGCCCTCAAAAACTTCTATCTTAGCTTCCATAATCCCTTACTTAACCTCTATTCTAGCAACCTTATACTCCTCTCTATTCATCTGCCTCTCCTCAACATCTTTGATCTCAACCAACTTAGCATAGGACATTATCTTAGTCTTTACTTTCTACTTAACTTCTTCATTCCACCACTAGTCCCCACGGTGATTGCCAGATCGACCTCTTGAGACATATAATACCTCTCTAGTGGTCTTCTTAAGGAGACTGGAAATCATGTCCCACAGACTCTCCACATTCCCTCTACTCTCCCAAGCCCCCATAGTCGTCAATTCTTTCCCTATTTCTAAAGCACTGGCCAAAGTCAAGCTATCCCACTTAATCCAGGGGAGGTCCTCCAAACTCCTCTTCTTCATGCCCCTTTTGATTAGCAAGTCCATCACCAACAACATATGTTGAGTCAAAAAATTCTCGCTAGGTATGATTTTAAAGTCTTTAAAAATTGCTCTATCACCCTTTTTAAAGAGCAAAAAGCCTATATAGATCTTGGCTACTAAACTAAGAAAGGTAATAAGGTGCTCTTTCATCTCAAAGAAGCTCGAATTCGCCACCCATAACCCAAAAGCACTAGCAAAATCTAAAATAAAAGATCCTCCTTAATTTCAGTCTTTGAAACCAAAATCTCTATGTACATCATCATAACCTATCAATAAAGCCTAATATGCTCTTTGAAATCCCCCAACTAAAAGCATCTCAGTGCTCGGAAAGCCTCTCTCCATCTCATTCAAAACCTCCCAAAAGTTTTTCTCCTCCTCGTCCAATCCTTCTTGTGGAACGTAGGCACTAGTAACGTTCAAAGTATACCCTTTAATGACCTACTTAATCAATACCAACTTATCATTAAACTGCTTAAACTACACCACCTGTCCCCCAATCTCTTCAACAAGTAAGATATCTACTCTTTTCCTATGCCTCACGCTACTCAAGTACCAGAACTTATACCCATCCACATCCTTCACCTTAGAGCCTACCCATTTGATTTTCTGTACACAAGATATACTAATCTTCATCTTCCTAAGAATCTTCATGAGCTCAATGGACTTAAATTGAAGAGTCTTTATGTACCAAGACTCAACTCTCAACCTAGGATATCTCTTATCCCACCTAACCACACTACCCCTCACTCTAACCCCAAACTCGATCCTAGACTTAATCGTAACCTATTGCCAGACCCAAAACTCGTCTTCACCCTAGACCCTATTCTAGACACCAACCTCAACCCTGACCTATGGCATTAGCCTAGTCTACCATCGACCACAACAACCACTACTCAATAGGAGAAGAGAAAAAAAGGCAAGCAAATAGGTAGGGCTTAAAAAAAATAGGTAAGGCTAAAAAACACAATGGTTATAACGAGAGAAATCTGCACTAAAAAATCAAGAATCACCACTATACCAAGATCCACAAACCAATAGATGATATAAGTTTTGGTAAACAACAATCAATAACAAGAACTATACTACCCACAAGAACTCTAGTCAGTATTAAAAAGTAACACAAACATAAGTTGATTTTAAAAAAATAAATATAGAAATATAATCTTTAATTAAAGATCCGATCTGACCCGCGCCCAAACCCCAAATCCAAGTTATTTAGCTATTTATATAGCTATCCAATGAAAGTTACTTGGACTAATTGTAAATCTTAAACGTTTACCAACTACAAATTTTATATCAGGCCTAGTGCAGTGCATTAAATACATCAAACTGCCAACTGCCATTGTACTTGCATACTTTATTGAGCCGTTGTTCTTCATGTATTTTCAGTAAGCTTTACACTTGAATCATAGGAATTTTTATACTTCTTTATGCCCAATTGATTGAACATGTTAAGTATCTTATAAATATAATGAGCTTATGATAAATTCATTCTCCAATTATTTCTTTTGACTTTGATACCTACGGTAGTATCTACTTCATTCAAATCATTCATTTTAAAGACAGAAGTTATATATTTCTTTGATTCAAAAATTCCAAGCATGTTCGCACCAAAAATCAGCATGTCATAACTATATTGACAACTGACAACTCCATAATCTTCAATAAATTTGAAATAAATATGCTTATCAACAAAATTATGTACAAACTCATTTGATAATAACATGCTATCAAACATCTCATCCCATTATTTTGGTGTTTGTTTCAAACCATAAAGAGGCTTTATTAGCTTAAAATATTACGTTCATTACTAGGAAGAACAAATCTTTCAAGTTGTTTCATATAAATTTTTTAGTTAAATTTTTATTTAGGAAAGCAGTTTTAATGTCCATTTGATGTACATACATATCAAATATGGATGTTAAATACAAGAGTTCTCTAGTGAATGTTATTATTGTAGCCGGAACATATGCATCAAAGTAGTAAATACCTTTTTTCTAAGTAAAACCTTTTACAACTAATCATGCTGTAAAGATTTGTATAAAACTGTTTGTATTATATTTTCTCTTTGATGCAACTCAAGCTACGGAATATGGAATCTAATTAAGGAAGCTAAAGATAATCAACACAAAATAGGAGTTAGAAATATTGACATAATAAACTATAAGAAATTAAGAACCATTGAGTGTATAAAACTTAGAAACCATTAATCTAATAGATTCAAACACAAAATCTCTTACTTGGACCAAAAGGGATTCAATGCCCTCCAAACCCCCCATTTCAAAACAAACATTCAATACAAACTCACCAATCACACACTCAATTTCAATATGCATTCAATATTCAACAAAAACTTATGAAAATAACACTAAAAGTAACTATTTATAGTCTATTAAAAGGCCCTAAAATGGCTCATGAGTAAAATTTATCAAAATAGCTTTAGTTGATAATTTTTAGCTGACAAGTCATCAGTGAAGTCGTCAACAAGGTGATGGCTTATCAACTAAGTCGTCAGCAAGGTGATGGCTTATCAACCAAGTTGTCACCAGTCATGAAAAAGGTGATGACTTATCAACCAAGTCATCAGCAAGGTGATGGCTTATCAACCAAGCCGCCACCTCTAGGCAGAAGGTGATTCTCAGCTTGACAAGTCATCAATAAAGTCATCAACAAGGTGATAACTTATAAACCAAGTCGTCAACTCTAGACAGTGGGTCATTTATTCCTCCTTTTGCCCCGGAGCTATTTATTATGATGAGAAATCCTTTGGAGGAGCTCAAATCATATCCAAGTACTTCCCATCTTCATAAATAATCCTTGAAGCATTTGCAACTCTCGTGCATGGCTTCTAGTGAATGGTTTTGAAGTCCTTTAAATCGTATCAACCTCTACATCTTGAGGAGAATTTGACCTCAAATTCGTGGGTTCATCATCCTCAAGCGTGTCAATGAGTGAAAAGTCGCATACATCAAATGTGTTATGCACTTGATAGTCTGGAGGAAGATTAATCTTATATGTATTATCATTTATCCTTTCAACCACTTGAAAGGTTCCATCACGCCTAGGCATCAATTTAGATTTCCTTTGTGTTGGGAATCGATCCTTTTAAAGATGTACCCATACCCAATCGCCCAGTTTAAGAAAAGACTTTTTTGCCCTTTGTTTGCCCTCTTAGAAACTTCTTGATTCTTCTTCTCAAGGCGGAGTCTCACTTTCTCATGAAACTACTTCATTGTTTCCATCCTTTTATTTCCATATAAGCTTAGCACAAGATCACTAGATAAAGGGGTGATATCTAAAGGGGTAAGGGGGTTAAATCCATAAACACACTCAAAAGGGAGTCACACCGATAGTCGAATGGTTAACATAATTTTAAGAAAACTCAACTAAGGGTAGGTTATCCTCCCAAGAATCCATATTACCTTTCACCATAGAGCGTAGCATATAACTTAAAGTCCTATTTACTAATTTTATTTGGCCATCAGTTTGTGGGTGGATGATTTGAGAAAAGCAATTTGGGGCCAAGCCTACCCCACAACAACCTCCAAAGGTGACTAAGGAACTTAGAGTCCCTATCACTAACAATGGTCCTAGGGATTCCATGCAATTTGACAACATGTTCAATAAAAAATGAGGCCATATTGGGTGAATCCTCAATCTTATGGCATGGAATGAAATGGGCCATCTTAGAAAACCGATCAACCACAATAAAAATGCTATTTGTACCCTTCCTTGTCCTTGGCAAACCCAAAACAAAATCCATAGAGATGTCAATCCAAGAGTGTTGGGGAGTAGGTAGTGGGGTATACAATCCTTGAGGGAGAAGGCGCGATTTTGCACTTCTACAATCCATACATAGGCCATAAATTCTAAAAATGTCTTGACGCATTTTAGGCCAATAGAATTATTCTTCTAAGATTCCAAGGGTGTTGTTAATTCCAAAGTGACCCATCATACCACCATAATGTTCTTATTTTACAAATAATTCTCTTTATGAACTAGAGGGCACACACAACCTTCTTCTCTTAAGCAAGAACCCATCAAACTTGGAGTAGGGCATAAATGCTTTATCCCTCTCCTAACTTTCCTTATCATATGACTCATATTCTTGGTAGAGTTGAGAAAATATGGGGTCCTTGGGATACATTGCCTTTAGGATCTCAAATACCAACAACTTAGAAGACAACATAGAGACTAACACATGTTTCCTAGATAATGCATCGGCTACCACATTTTGTTTTCCCTTTTTGAATTGGATTGTATAAGGGAAAATCTCTAGGAACTCAATCCATTTAGCGTGTCATTTATTCAAATTATCTTGGTCCCGGAGATACTTCAAGGATTCATGGTCGGTTTGGATCACAAACTCCTTGGGCCATCAATAATGTTGCCAATTACCTAATGCTCTAACTAAGGTGTATAACTCTAGGTCATAAATGGAATAATTTAGAGTTGCACCTTTGAACTTGTCACTAAAGTAGGAAATAGATGTAAGATCTTACATTAAGATAGCATCTATTCCCACCTAACTTGCATTATATTCAATTTTAAACATCTTATCAAAATTAAGTAACTGCAATAAGGGGCGGAGCTAAGCATAACTTTTAAGGATTCAAATGCATTAGCCTACTTATTTACCCACTTAAAGAGTTTGTCCTTCTGAATCACCTAGATCAAGGGAGCAGAAATGGTACTAAATCCTTTGAAAAATTGCCTAAAAAAACTAGCCAACCCATGGAAGCTTCGTACTTCACTAATGGATTTTGGGGTTGGCTAATTCTTGATGGTATCTATCATAGATTCATCCACTAAAGTAAAAATTCTCGTTAAATTAGGTAATAGGTATAATATTTTGCATTAAGACAGCACCTACTCCCACCTTACTCACATTATATTCAATTTCAAACATCTTATCAAAATTAGGTAACTGCAATAAAGGGGCGAAGCTAAGCATAAATTTTAAGGATTCAAATGCATTGGTATGCTCATCTCCCCACTTAAAGAGTTTGTCCTTCTGAATCAACTTGATCAAGGGAGCAATGATGGTACTAAATCTTTTGATATATCGCCTATCGAAACTAGCCAACCCATGGAAGCTTCGTACTTCACTAATGGATTTTGGGGTTGGCCAATTCTTGATGGTATCTTTCATAGATTCGTCCACCTCGAATCGTCTTGAGCTTACAACAAATCTCAAAAACACTACTCCACTCACACCAAAAAAGCATTTTTCAAGATTAGCATACAATTTTTTCTTTTCTAAGCACTACAAACACACTTTGCAAATGTAAAACATGCTCTTTAAGGGATTTGCTATAAACTATGACATCATCAAAGTACACCCCAAAAAATTTCCCAAGAATGGTTTCATCACATGATTCATCAACCGCATAAAAGTACTAGGAGCGTTAGTAAAACCAAAAGCCATGACCATCCATTCATAGAGACAAAACTTGGTCTTGAAAGTGGTCTTCCACTCATTACCCAATTGCATGTGGATTTGGTGGAACCCACTCCTAAATTCTATCTTAGAAAACACACATGAACTATTCAATTCATCAAGTATATCATCCAAATAGGGAATTAGGTGGCGATACTTTACCATTATTTTATTGATGGCTAGATAATTAACATAAATGTGCTATGTCCCATCTTTCTTTAGAACCAACAACATCGGGATCGCACATGAGCTCATACTTTCCTTTATGTATCCCTTGTTAAGGAGTTACTTACTTGCCTTTGTAGTTCTTTGGTATTCGTAGGGTTACTTTGATACGCTGATTTGTTAGGTAATTGAGAGCCCTACACGAAGTCTATTTGATGCTCGATTCCTCAAAGTAGAGGTAACCGTTGTAGAAGTTCCTTTGAGAACACATCTTCATAATCCTACAAAACAATAGGGAATAGAAGAAATAGAAGGGTTAGTGTTAGAAACATGGGTTAGAAGGAGCATTGGTGTTTTGTTATCATGCTCTTTAAAGAGATTTTTGTTTCTAGCCAACATCACCATTTGTTTCTTTTCCTTTAATTTTCTTACTTCTTCCCCTTCTTCACCTTCCTTTCTAATGGTCTCATCTTCCCTCACATTCATTTCTTTCTCCTTCAACTCCCTCAATATTTGATGGGCTCCATTCACTTGAGAGGGTGAAAGACGATGTAGAGTAAACTTTCGGCTATTCATCTCAAGGGAATATCAATTGGTTCTCCCATCATGATTAGCCGATCGATCATATTACCATTGTCTTCCCAAAAAGATATGACAAGCTTTCTTGTGAATAACAATATATAACACCCCATCTTGGTAATTCCCGACTTTGAAATGGATCATAACTTGTTGAGTTACCTTTAACTCTCCATATTCATTCAACCATTAAAGTTTGTATGGGCTAGCATGCTTGGTGGTGGGTATATTTAGAAAATTAACCATGGTGGTACTAGCTACATTGGCACAACTACCACTATCAATGATCAACGAGCATACATTTTCCTTGATAATACACTAGTATGGAATAGATTTTCCCATTGACTCAGGTTATCCAATGCCTTACTAATTATCATTCGTCTTAAATAAAAGCTAGGAACTTCAAACTCTCCATATTGAGGCCAAGAATCTTTATCATCTCCTTCTTCTTGTACCTCTCCCTCAACTTGCTCTCTATCTTAGAATTTTTTATCATTCTTATCCGCTTCTAATCCCATCTCTTCTCTAAGGTAATACAATTTTCCTTTCCTAGGGATCACATTCCTATGGTTGGGATATTTATTTTCCTTATGTCCCCACCCTTGGCATTTAAAGCATTGAAAACCTCTAGGATTAGGAGTGGCATATTTGTTACCTCCATTCCTTGGTGGGTATTTTAGAGTGGTTTTATCTACGGTCTTCCTATCATTGGATTGGTAGTCCTTGTTCTTGTTCTAACTCGATGAAGGCTAAGCTATATCTTTGTTCTTACCTCAAGATTTTATTGATGTGTACCCTTCTGGTTTGTAAGTCGATCTTTCTTTGATATCCTCTCAATTTCCAAGGTCGCTTGGAAATTTTTTTCTAGGGTTTCAAACTTATGGATAGTCGTACATGAGGAGATGTCTTTGTTCAACCCAGCCTTGAAGCGTATGATGTCATGGTTCATGTTATCTCCTCGATGATCAAGCTTCAAGGTCAATTATTGAAATTCAATATAATAAGCCATAACTCTCTTTCTACCTTGCCTCAAGTTATATAGCTTGGCAAGGAGCTCATGTGTATACCGCTCCGACAAATACCTTTGTCTCATGAACATCTTTAATGTCTCCCATGGAGGAGGTTTCATTCAACAGATATCCAAATCTCTTAACATAATCTCTCCATATATTGGCATACCCTTCAAAATAGGCTATGGTATAGAAACTGTTCTTTTCTTTGATGATATCATTAACTTGGAAGATCCTTTCACAAGAGGACTCACATAAGAGATAAGCTTTGGGATCATTTTCTCCTTTAAAATTTTGAAGACTAAACTTGATTAAATTGATACCCACATATCGATCCTTATTACCTTGTTGGTTCCATTAATCATAACCATGGGGTCGGTTTTCCAAGTTTTCTCTAAGATTAGGTGCCAGATCGAATCTTTCTCTTCGACCTCAATAACCTCTTTGATCCACAGGTCTATCTCTCATTTTCTCTACCAATATGTCGGATTCATCGTATGCTCCAAACTCCGCTTGTGTTCTTTCCTTTCTTCCTCGTCTATTTGGATGGGTTGGTTTTGGTTAAGGGGTGCTTGGAATGAGGGAATTTGGTTTAGAGGAGGTTGGGGTATTTGGGTTTAAGATTCATCATGTTGTGTATGGTTGATTTGAGGTTGGAGTTGTCGAACGGGATTTTGGATTAATGGATATGTAGTGGCTTAAGAAATATAATCATTTGCTTGTATTGGTGGATTAATCATTTGGTGATAGTTTTTCGAGGAATTATGAACCGAAGGATTTGGAGCACACCCACTAGTCGAAGCATGGTAGTGTTGAGGTGTGGAGAGGGATGTTTTTTGATGACCTTCAATGATATCCACTTTTCCACCAACGAGGGATACACTTCCGTCAAGAGAATCCACCTTAAGGTCAAGTGAATTTATCTTAGAGTCCATAGAATTAATTTTACGATTGAGAGTTTCAATGGCCACTAAGATAGCATTTGTTGAGTGGTTATCCATGGTTTGCGATGTTTTGCCTTCCATAGCCATTGTACCTATAAATTAAAACACTAACAAAAACAACAAACACATTAGCATTAAAGAAATAACCTCACAACTCTTCACACTTTGTTTGCCACACACTTGGATACACAAATGTTAAATGTTGGTTTATACTCCGGCGAGAATTGAGATGTTGATATCTACTATTGCATGGAATAGATTCTTATTTTAATTACCCAAAGAAATCTCGTGCGTACTTGATCCAAGAAGTTACGACGACACAGAAATAAGAAAAGCACCCAAAAAATTGGGACAAAGAAAGAAATGAACTCAAAAACTAATCCACAACTAAGTAGATTGATTACTAGTTTTTAATTAGTGGTGGAATAAAGTAAAAGATGATTAGGAATCAAAGAAATTAAACTATAAATCTATATTGAGCTTGCCAAATTTTTTCCAAATTGACAACGAAGTGATGACGAGGCTGGAAGTCATCACTGAGCTGATAACTTATCAATGTTGTCGTCAACCCAAGGCAAAATAGGAGGTTGGGGTTGTTTTTACCTAATGACTTAGTTGATAAGTCATCACTTAGTTGATGGATTGTCACTCTTGTCGTCAACCTTAAGCAGAATAGGAGGTTGGGATTATTTTTACCTGACGACTTGGTTGATAAGTCATCACTTAGTTGATGGCATGTCACTCTTGTCGTCAACCTTAGACAGAATAGTTGATCACTTGATTCCTTGGTCCCATTTCTTCTAGTACTTATCCTTTTTGGAATATTCCTTAGCACAAACAAATACAACTCTTTTTTCTTCAATTCTTTTGGATCAAACCCTTACTTTTGTAGCTTCTTCTTCAATAGGATATGAATAACTTGAAGAACATTCAAATTTTGACCCTCAATCAAACAAACTCGAAATTTGATAAAATTTGAAACCCAATCTCTTTTCAAGATCTCGAACAAACCCAATAGTTTTCATGCCTCAAAACTCAATCAATAAATTCAAATTTTGAAACCCACTTGAAATTTCTTCAAACTTAAGCTTCAACAATGGTGGATTACTTAATACGTGTCGTGTAAGCTCAAATCTTAAATAATGACTCAAATAGTACTAGAGAACATTATTCCAGCACTAGAAACACAAAAAGACATATTCAAAATTTCAACACAGCCTAAAATGTTAATGATACCATTTTTTTGTGATTTTCTAGATCCCAGGACTAGAATAGTGGGAACGATCCTAGCTCAGCTCTGATACCAAATAATGCGACTCAAGCTACAAAATATAGAATCTAATTAAGGAAGCTAAAGATAATCAACACAAAATAAGATATAGAAAGATTAACATAAGAAACTATAAGAAATTAAGAACCATTGAGTGTATCAAACTCAAAACCCCTTAATCTAATAGATTCAAGCACCAAATCTCTTATATGGACCAAGAGGGATTTAACGCCCTCAAAACCCCCATTTCAAAATAAACATTTAATACAAGTTCACCAATCACACTCCCAAGCGCAATATGCATTCATTATTCAACAAAAACAAATGAAAATAACCCTAGAAGTAACTATTTGTAGTCTATTAAAAGGCTCCAAAATTGCCCATGAGTGAATTTACTAAAATATCCTTAGTTGATGATTTTTAGCTGACAAGTCATCAGTGAATTCGTCAACATGGTGATGGCTTATCAATCAAGTCATCATTAAGGTGATGTCTTATCAACCAAGTCGGCACCTGTCATCAACAAGGTGATAACTTATCAACCAAGTCCTCAGCAAGGTGATGGATTATCAACTAAGTCACCACCTCTAGGCAGAAGGTGATTCTCAGCTTTACAAGTCGTCAATAAAGTCATCAACAAGGTGATGACTTATCAACCAAGTCGTCAACTCTAGGAAGTGGGTCATTTGTTCCTCCTTTTTCCCCAGAGGTTGATTATGATTCGAAATCCTTTGGAGGGTCTCAAAACATGTCCAAGTACTTCCATCTTCATAAATAATCCTTGAAGCATTTGCAACTCTAGTGCATGGCTTCTAGTGAATGGTTTTGAAGTCCTTTAAATCGTATCACTCTTAAATACCCACTTACTACCTATAGTTTTCGATCCATGACGCAAGTTAATTAAAATTCAAGTATTATTGGACATCAATGAATCCATTTCATCATTAATTATTTCTTTCCAAAAGTCAACATCTCTTGAAGACATGACTTCTTGAAATGTTCTAGGGTCTTCTTTTATATTAAATAAAATGGATATTTGATTATAAATGTTAGTCCAATCACCCTCTACTAGAAAAATAAAATTATGATCAAGAGTTTTTTATTTCCTAACTCTTTGACTTCTTCTTGGCTCTAGATGAGTATTGCAACTTTTCTTTTTATTAAAAATAATTTCGGAATGTGACATTTTTTGTTCATCAAAACCACTTTGATCTGCTTCAGTCAACTTCTCATTAACAATGACACTTAAGAATTTATTTTCTAAAAATAAAACATGAATAAATTCTACAACAACATTAGATTTTAGATCGATAAGTCTATATGCTTTAGAACTTTGTGCATATCCTACAAATATACGTTTTATTCCTCTAGGACTCAATTTTTTCCTTTGATGATCAAGAACTCTATAAAAAGATTTACACCCCCACACTTTAAAATAACCTACATTTGATTTTGTACCATTTCAAAGTTCATAAGCAAATAAATGCAAACTTTTTGAAGGTACTCTATTTAATGTATGACCAGCAGTAAGTAAAGCTTAACTCCATAAATTGTGTGGTAAATTTACACTTAGCAACATAGAGTTAACCATATGTACTTAAGATATATTCTTTTTTCGGGCAATCAATTTTGTTGACGTGTATAGGGAGCACTAGATTGATGTATTATTCCTTGATCTTTACATAATTTATTAAATCCAATATCAAAGAATTCTCCTCCTCTACCAGTTCGAATAATTTTTATTTTCCTATTCTTTTAATTTTTCACGACTACCTTGTATTTCTTAAACTTTTTAAAAGCTTCATCTTTTGTTATAAGGTGATAAACATGTGTAAATCTTGAGAAATCATCTATAAAAGTAATGAAGCACCTTTTAACTTCTACACTTTTCTCCATGTTCAAGTTTGAAAGTAATATAACCATTTTTGGACATATAATTTAATGAGACAAAATTAAAATATTCTAATCTAGTATGCCAAAAATAAAAATCAGACGCAATGGTATAAGTAGAAGCATTGTTATTGCATTAACACTTAACTTGAACATGTTATCACAATGATATCCTTTTTCTACAAACATACCACTCTAAACACAATTACATGATCGGACTCAATTACAATCTTGAAACCTCTCTTAGAAAGTAAACTAGCAGAAACTAAGTTCTTCATTATTTCTGAAATATGAAACATGTTAAGAAGAGTCAACTTTTGTCTAGATGTGAAGTTGATTTAGACTGTTCCGTTTCCAGCAACTTCAGTTGTAACATGGTTGCCGATTAACATTACCTCTGGATAAGTTTTGAACATGTTCTTTTCATGATAAACATGAAATGTTTCATCAGAATCCAATCATCAATCTTGATTTTTTGAGGTTGTAGCAACCATATTCAATTCTTTACTAGTTTACATTGGTAGAACAGAAATCATAGCAACATGTCCTTGTGAAGAACCTTCTACAACATTCACTTTCTTTGGATTTTCAGATTTTTCAGACTTTTTATATCCAAAATAAAAATTTATTCCGTCTTTCTTAAACCTGCAATCTCAAATCTTATGTCCTTTCTTCCCACAATGATAACAAATTATATTCTTTCTCTTTTTATCAATAGACTTGTTGGAAACTTTCAGATTCTTATTTTTATTTTTTGATGTATTTTGACCAACATTGTTAAATATGGAACTAGAGGCTTGAACAAGAGCATCTTTAACATGAATCTCACATTCAATTTTAAGATGAATTTGAAATTGCTCTACAGTTAATTTATCAGTAGAATGCAGAATTTTCTTTCTATAGTTATTCCATGAAGAAGGCAATTTTGAGAGAATTGCATCTATTTGAAGCGCATTAGAAATTTTTTCTTCAAGATCACTTAGTTTTGAAACTAAGATCTGTAACTCATGAATCTAATCCATGACAATCTTTGTATCAATGATCTTAAATTCAAAATACTGTAGGAATAAGAATTTATTAATATCTCATTTCTTGTTTACATATGTGGTCTGAAATGATGTCCAAATTTTCCTTGGAGATATCATATTTGAGTACAGATCATAAAAATGGTCAGTTAAAATATTCAGAATATGATTGCGGCAGAGTAATCATCTTTTCACATTTTTTTCTCTTTGCTTTCATTTCATCAGAATCATCTGGGGTAGATTCCCGTAGTGCGGACATCGATGGATCAAGAACATAAAATATTTTCATGTAGTGGGAAAGAAGATTATCTTGTTCTTTTAGCGAGTAGTTCGATCCATCAAGATGATCTTGTTTGATTATCTCATTTGGATTATCAATAGCAGACAATAATTTATCCATAGCAGAAATAACTCTTGAAAATTGTTAGAACAAATAGATGAAAAATAGAAAATTATTGCTTTGAGGCATGAAAGATCACTATCTTTCAAGAGTTATTGTCCGTATATTCGTTAGGGATTACAAGCACTTATATATCAGGATATAATAAAGTTCAAAAATATATTTACAATTTGAATACACTACTTTTGAATTTTCATTCGTATTTATAAAGTCTGAACAGTCACAACTTTTCTAAACAGATGAAACAATTCTGAATAGACAAAACTATTATGAACAGATGCAATTTTTTTGAACAGACACAACTATTCTAAATAGATGCAACTTTTTTGAACAAACACAACTATGTTGTTTTAGCAGAATTTTTTATTATTAAAAAAAATACAAAAATAAAATCTTTAATTAAAGATTCAACCCGGCCTGCGCCCAAGCCCCAAGTTCAAGTGCAAGCCATTTATATATTTATATAATTGAATATATACGTGTACAAAGTATACTTAGTTAACTTATTAGACTTAATAAGCTTGGTCTTATAGGGCCTTAAGGATACCTTTAAACCACCAATGTGGAAGAACCCACATATTACAACTGTATTTTACACTTAGGGTGCAATTAGATCTGAATAGACCTAGAGGATTAGGAGAAAAATTCTTTCATCAATAACTACGACACATATTGTTGCAATATTATACCTTTTGGGTTAAAGAAGGCACAGACAACTTTTCAGAGGTTGGTGATTAGATGTTTGAGAAGAAAATTGGTAAAACCCTGTAACTCTACAGTAATGACAAGTTAGTGAAGTCTTTGGAAACAAAAAAACACCTTGCTCATTTTCTAGAATATTTTGACATCCTTAGAAAGTACAACATGAAACTGAATCAGAAAAGTGTGTGTTTGGGTTCAGTCTCGAAAGCTCCTAGGTTTTCTCATTTCAAACAGAGGGAACGAGGTAAATTCAGAAAAAATCAAAGTGAGAGCCCTTAGAGTATGGATTTTCCATAACAACCAGGTATCTTAGATGCAATGCATAAGCATTAGCATAAAAGAAAGAGGTTATGGTGGCTATGGAGAAAGGTAGTCGACTAAATCATTACCTACCTTACCCCGGTCTTTGCCTATTGTCCTTACCTCACTCTCACTGCCAACCTAATTAGGGTCCTTACGAATAGGTTGTTAGGGTAAAAAAAGAAATAGGGCAAGGACCATAAGGAGTACAAATGGCAAATGCTTCAGATTTGGAAAAACTTGTCATTTGTTCTGATTTGAAAGCGAGAAATGTGGAGAAAAGAATTCAAAGAGAACGGATTTTATTGGCTAGGAGTCCCCAAAAAAAGGCCCTGGATGAATGACACATGGATGGACATCCACAGTGGATGTGCCAATATGCAGAAATCAAAGCACTAAGATCCATCATATTGTTACTAAAGGCAATATTTCAGGTGACGAGAGACGCGGTTTGACTACTCTTGCAATTAATAAAGGGGTTAAAAGAAAAAGTAACAAGTTGTTGGATAAGAAGGCACATATTTGATTGATACGATGAGGACAAAAGCCATAGTGCCAAAGGTGCAACCTCGGGACCAACAACCAGTAGCCAGGGAAAAGCCTCCCGAATGGTACAAAAATCTATCTTCTCAAAGGAGTTTTGTAATAGAATAAAGGGCTCTGTCTAATTGAAGAAATATACTCTCAATTAGGCATGAGGGATATCCAGTGGATCGTTCTTTCGGCCTCTCAACGGCAATGATATTTGCATAAGAGATAGAGGGACTATTTGTATGGGATAAAATAGCTTTGGTAAAGACTGGGCCTATCTGGGTCGGGTGTAACGAGACTCGGCCCATGATGACATCATCTCAAGAACGAGTCTGACACGAAGCAACGCCTCTTGAGCAAAAGCAAAATAACCGTAGATCATCAACAATGGAAACTGTGTACAAAGGATAGACGAAAGGATGGTGTGCTAGATTATTTAGGTGCACAGACAACTCTCAACGGAACCATGTCAGACACGCAATACTAGGTTGGCATCCTCTCAAAGGCTCGAGGAAAAGTGGATGTCGATCATTGGTCACAATACTATGAGCTCAAAAAATAGATCTATCTCATTGGCCATATAAAGAATCTAATATTTACTTATCTCTATCCTAAAGCAATAAAAAATCGTTATCTTTGCTCTTAAGCTTTGTTTATTTTCTTTAGTTGTTTCACTATCTTCTTGTTTTCCCGCTTGCTTATATTGAGTTCTCGATCACAACCTGCCTATAACTGAAAGGATTGTGGACCGCATTGTCGTTCAGATTTGTTCCTAAGAGGATCTTGTTTAATATATTTTTTCTTTCGTTACTTTACTTTCTTTTATGCAAGCGTTCACTGCTAACCTAAAGCTGAAGTTGTAATGTGTGCTTTTGATTCACAAACAAATCTAATTGTTTCAAATCGACGATAAACAAGAGAATGATAATATCCTTATAAAATATTTCTATTATATATTACGCTCAAAAAATAATATGAATGTCTTGGGTTCTAAGAAGTTCAAGAATTCTACATTAACGTAATTGAAATGATTAGCTACAAAAAATTCTTTGATGGTCCAATTGATTAGTGGGTTTTTAAATGTATCTAATGATGTCGGAATGCTTAATAAACCAATTAATTATTGAAAACAAATCTCGATATATCTAACCTTGATGTGCTATTAATTAAGATTAAATCTCGATGTTTTCTTTTACCTATTTTTTTAATAAGAAATCTCAACATAATTATCAACATGCTTGTCATTGTCGATTTGGCAATATACCATCTCTCTAGTCACTAAAGATGTGGTCCAAACCACTGACACATAAACCTCAATTACTGGTGATACTACCATTATAAATTTCTAATAATCTTAATTCTTACTCCGTTTGGTCAGTAATTTGGAGGCACTTTGGGATATCCCTAAAAGTCTTAACACAATTAATAAATTAATTATCCTCATTGAAGTGGATTAAGACCTTAGAGATGGTACGTAAGCAACGGATAACATACGTGCAAGTTAAAGTAGGTATTATTCTAAAACGCACAAACCACAACTAATATAATTAATAATCAGACAAACTAATATAATTAATAATCAGCCAAAGTATTAGTAATAAACAGAGGTAATGAAAATTACTAGCTAGTTTACCACTAATAATTGTTGATCACTAATGATGTAAAGTTGGTAGGAATTAACAATAACAAGAATACCCAGTGTCACTCCGCTAATGGTTGGGGAGGGTAGGGTAGGATACATGCGGATCTTATTCTTATCTTTGTGAAATAGAGAGGTTGTTTTCATAGATCTGTTGGGTTCGAAATCGAGAGGGCGTCATGCGAAAGCTGTTAGTTGCAAATCATTGTGGTGACAATTCAGAAGACACATAAAACAATATTAAAAAGCTTAATATTATTATATTATTTGGCCAATTGGCCTACATATAAAACCTAGACATAAAAACTAATGAGGGAGAACCTAGACATAAAAACTAATGAGAGAGAAAATCTCCCCCTAAACAAAACTTTAAAAGACTACATTGTGGATGCTATTGTGTTGTGGTATGAGAAGGGGGTATTTTATTTATAGAGTTCCAAAACCTTTCCTCCAAAAAGAGGTTAGCCAAATATGGAAAAGAATTATATTTTTTCTTTCAGGAAAAGTAAAAGTAATTATGGTAACTTTTATTTTCCTTCTAAGAAAAAATAAAACTTAAATATAGTAAGAAAATCAGGGCAAAAACCCTAACAAATCTCCTCTTTTTGGCTTGATTTTCTTCGGTTGATTCGCCTTCTTCACATATTTGATCTTTGTTCTTCATATAGTCTTCATCACTGCTGCTTGGCATGTTTAAAAATGAAGCTTTTGGGGTTAAAAATATATGAGCCTTTTTTGAGTCAAAAATATTGGAGCCCTTTGTAGGGTTAAAAGTAAACTTTATTTTCAAATATGTAACAACAGAATTGTTGAAAATATGATTGACAATTGTCTCCACATGTAGTTTTTGGACATATATCTTCATTATCATCAAATTTGTTGCAAATTGATTTGAACCGCTTTAAACTTGTCTTCAACTTCGTTTTACCAAACCACTGGATCTTTGAACCGTAGGCTCTGATACCACTTGTTGGGTTCGAAATTGAGAGGGCGTCATGCGGAAGCTATTAGTTGCAAACCATTGTGGTGACAATTCAGAAGACACATAAAACAATATTAAAAAGCTTACTATTATTATATTATTTGGCCAATTGGCCTACATAGAAAACCTAGACATAAAAACTAATGAGAGAGAAAATCTCCCCTAAACGAAACTCTTAAAAGACTACATTGTGGATGCTATTGTGTTGTGGCATGAGAAGGGGATCTTCTCTATATAGAGTTTCAAAACCTTTCCTCCAAGAAAGAGGTTAGCCAAATATGGACAAGAATTATATTTTTTCTTTCAGGAAAAGTAAAAGTAATTATGCTAACTTTTATTTTCCTTCTAAGAAAAAGTAAAACTTAAATATAGTAAGAAAATCAGGGCAAAAACCCTAACAAGATATTCCACTTAAAAAAAGTGTAATCAAAGTAAATTAGAAAGGAAAGGGAGGAATGCAATACGAGGACTTCCCGGAAGTACTCACTCATCCTAGTGCAACTCTCGCTTAAATTGTTTAGCTTTGATGGAATCCGATGTGTTAGTATCGTATATACGATCGCATCTAAGTAGGAATTAATGGGTAATAAATTATCCGCACCCGATATAAAGTGTAGTACTATTTTAATGATAAAACTAATTGTAATATATTTTTAAAAAGGGCTATGAAAAAAAATCTAAAATATAGATAAATATTAGTTGAATGGTGTAAATTGGAAAGGAAAAGGGAGAAAAAAAAAAGAGCCGAGGAAAAGTTAAGTGATGAAGAGGCGAGAGGATACAAGATGATGATGTGCTTATCCTTTTGTCCTTGGAAAAACAAATCGACAAGAAGAGAAACATAATAGGAGTATATGTCAAGAGTTTGGGTTTATGGTAGTTTGTAGGGTTTAGGGTTGAGGAGGGGGGGGGGGTCAGGAGAGAGAACTTGACAAACTTTTAAGTCAAAGGCATAACTTTCTCGTCGTAATTACTTTAATTATTCGGGGTCAAAAGATAATTGGGTTTTTATACTTACATATTTGCTCCGTTTTGAAATAAGTGAATTGTTGGGGTATTTATTGGTGTTTCAAAATATGTGAATCATTGAATTTATTTTCAAATTTACCCTTATGATTTGACAACCAATTAACTTTTGAAAAAGTATTAAAAGGTCAACTTTTTCTTTTTAGGGGTAAAAATGGAAAGTTATGTTAAATTTATGTCTTTAATGCTTTTTTCTTAATCTGTGTGTCAAAATCCAACAATTCATTTATTATGAAATGGAGGGAGTAATATTTTAATAAAGTTGCAACAAAATTTAGCTCATGTTTGGTTATATTAGAAGGGTATACTTGAAAAGAATTTGTGAGTTGGGCTCTATCAGAAACAACTTCTCTATCTCACATTCGAGTTAGTGGTATGAACTGCGTATACTTACCCTCCCCAACCCCACTTGGTGAGAATATACTGGGTATGTTGTTGTTGTTGTTGTTGTTGTTGTATACTTGGAAAGAATAATTTGAAGTTGTGATTTTTGAATTATAAAGTTATATTTGGACATGAATTTTATATGAAAAAATTTAACGATTTGTAAGTGGAAGTTCTAAAAATTCCAAAACTGGTCTGAACCAATAGATCTATTTAAGTTACCCGATTTATCCCCACCCCACTATAATTGGTATCAGAGTCTATGTTGTTTAAAGTTACCAGAAGTAGTATATATTTGGATTTATTTCATTAGTTTATTAATTATGATAAAATTAGATTTAGATATCCACCAAAATATTATAAATATTGTTTAGATGAATAACGTACAAAAATTACAAAAATATAAAGAATTAAAACAAATAATATCTAAAAAACGTAAAAAATTAAAAATAAGGATAGAAAGACTACAGTATAACATAATTGTCGGAGTTAGTAAAAATTCAATAAATGCACAAAAAGAAGAAATATCAAATTTAGAATCAACAATAGATAGTCTAGAATATATATATCAACATAACCTATATACGTTTAAATAAAATTAACAAAGAAGAATTTATAATAGATGAAAAAATATATGAAAATCATGAAGGATTAAAAATAAAAATAGTATTCTCTAATTTAGGAAGAAGATATAAGAAAATAGGTGAACATTTATATCTAATGTTAGAAAAAGAAGAATTAAAATTAGAAGATAAGTTGGCAGTCATGGTAAGAATAGAAAGAGAAAACGAAGAGATAGACAGAAAAAAGGAAATAGATAAAATAAAACAACAAACCACAAGAAATACGAAAAATAGAAGAAACTAAAAATAGTAGGATTGCTGAATCAGAAAAAGAACTACAAATGCTAAAAGATTTATATGAAAAGAGACAGAAAGAAAAAGAAGAAAAAGATAAAGAACAAAATTATTAAACGAGATAAATCAATTTAAAGAAAAAATAGAAATAAAAAGTAAAGAACCAGAAATCAGTGAATTAGAAATAAATGCAATAGATGCTGAAGAAACAGATAATTATGATTCGGAAGATAGTGAAACATATACAAAAATTCTAGAAAACATAGGAAAACTAGAAATTAATGGAGAACAAGAAGTAATTAATAAAGAAAATCTAGAACTAATAAATACAGAAGTAAATACTCTAGATAAAAATATAATACCTAGTGCATCAGAAATAAGAAAACCAACATATAATTACAAAAGTAAGTTTAAAAGATATAATCCAAAGGATGAATATAATAAATGGACACCAGAACAAATAATTAATTACAACTTTTTGGATATAGACTGTGTAATAGACACAAATAAAACAATACAACCATGGGTAGGATATATGTCAAAACAATTATTAGATAATAAAATAGATACAACAAACACACCAGAATATATAGAAAAGACATTAATAGGAACAGTAAAATTATGATTTTTAAACCTAGCCGAAACAAGTAAAAAAGTATTAAGATCTGATAACAAAACAGAAGGAACATCAACAACTACTAAAATACTACCAACAGAAATATTGAAAAATATGAAATAGCTATAAGAGATGAATTTAGCAGTATGACAACAGAAGAAGTAGAGCAAAATAAAGAAAAAAAAATAGAAATTTAATGTTAAAACTAGCAATATGTAATATGTGTTATATAGATGAGTATACGTGTGCATTTAAAGAATATTATTATAAAGGAACATATAATATAGAAGAAAGTAAAGAAATAAGAAGATTATATTTTAGTAAATTACCTAAACCATTTAGTTCAAAAATAATAAAGAGTTGGGATGAAGCAAAAATAGTAGATACCCTAGGAGCAAGAATAAAATTTTTACAACAATGATATAGAAATCTATGTGAAAAATATAAAGAAGAAATAAAAATGGAAAAGACATTAATAAGAAATTTAACATGTTGCAAAGATAAAATAACACCTCAATTTGGATGTGAAGAAAGATATTATAAGAAAAGAAAAAGACATAAGAAATATAAGAAATACAAGAAATCAAAATATAAGTATAAGAAACCAAGAAAAAGATATTATGTAAAAAATTATAAACATAAAAGACCATATAGAAAAAAGAAATCTATAAAAGAATGTACTTGTTATAATTGTGGAAAACTAGGACATTTAGCTAAAGATTGTAAATTACCAAAAAACCCAAAAAAGAAACAAATATCAGAAATAAAAATACAAAATACAAAATATATGCAGATAGATTATATAGATTATGAATTAGAAAGTGAAGAGAGTATATATGAAATTTCAGAGAATGGAACAGATAATGAAATAGATAGTGAATTAGATGAATCAAATGACTGAAGAAGATATAAAAATAATAACAAAGGAAGAATATTTAAATGAAGAAGGAACAAATCAAAAAATAATATTTGATAGTCATATATTTGACGAAATAAAAGGAAAAGAGTTAGACTTAAGTGTAGAAAAATATGTAAAATACCAATAATAAAAAATATATTTAGTAGAAAAAAGGAAGAATACTATGTAGTAAGCCAAAAAGAATATGTAATAGACTGTAGATATGCAAAAGGAAGGTATAGTATACCATTAGTAACAAAAAGAATAATTAATAAAGAAATTAACGATATAAAAAGTAAAGACCCAATAAAATATGTACACCTTGGAGGAACAGAGATATTAATAAAAGCATGTTTCAGAGAAGGAATAGATACACCAATAGAATTATATTTAGCAGATGATAGAATAATAAAACCTATAGAAAAAACTATAATAACTGCTATAAAAGGAAATTTAATATAGCAAAAATTTAAATTTACAATAAGTGCGAATTATTCAGTAGCAATAACAGATAAAAATATAGATAAATCATTAGTATTATATTGAAAAATATCAGGAATAGAACTAACTTCAGGAAGTAAAATATTTACAGCAAGATGTAAAAATCTATATGTATTAACAACAAAACATAAAATAACAGGAAAAAATAAAATTAATAAAATACAAATAGAAAATCCTTTTGAACAATTTGTAAAAACAATTGATAATAATGAGTATAGTTACAAAAATATAGACATAGAAGAAGATTTAGAACTAATAAATGATAGAATAAGTACATAAAAAAGAATAGCTCATGAAAAAACAGAATCATCAAGCTCATCAAAAAGAACAAGTTATGAAACAACTTCAACAGTTAATTTAAATCAATATTACATAACGGGAACAATAAATGAAAAAGAATATTTAATAATCTTAAACACAGGACAAGAAGAAAATTATATAGCAAAATATCTAGTAAAAAGTGAAGAAATAAAATCTAATAGTAATATATGCCCAGATCTACCAAGGAGTCTTATAAACATTAAAGATATAGCTGAAAAAGAAATAATAATAGGAGTTAGGAAAATAAAAATAGAATTTAAAATAAAGGAAGATATGCAAAAAACAGACATAATATTAGGAATAAAATGGTTAGAACAAGTAAAACCATACAATATAGAACATACACAATTATCTATAACAAATAATAAAGAAAGATTATTCATAAAAAAGAGCTTTAACATGATATGAAAATATATGTACTTGTAAAAATAATAGTAGAAGGATATTATACTAGGTATTATACACCTATGATAGATACAGGAGCAGAAGCAAACTTATGTAGATACAACTGTTTACCAGAAAGTAAATGAGATAAATTAAAAACATCAATAGTAGTCAAAGGATTTAATAATGAAGGAAGTTTAATTACATATAAAGCCAAAAATGTAAAAATACAGATATGGAATAAAATAATAACAATAGAAGAAATTTATAATTATGAACTAACATAAAAAAATATGCTTTTAGGAATGCCATTTTTAGATAAATTATACTCACATATAATAACTAAAACAGATTGGTGATTTACAACACCATGTAAACAAAAAGTAAGAGCAAAAAGATTTATTAATAAAATAAGAAAGAAAACTGATTGGATAAAAGGTAGTGAAAAAATTACACAAAAGTTAGAAAATATAAAAAATACAGAAGACACAGTAGAACTAGTTGTATTTTTGATAAATAAAAAGGAAATAACCATATTTTAAATAGATAGGGTAGAAATAATAAAGAAAAAATTAAGACAATTATATAGTGAAGATCCATTAAAAGGATGGGAAAAACATAAAACTACTATAAAAATTGAATTAATAGATAAAAATAGCATAATAACTCAAAAACCATTAACATATATTTTTGATGATTTAAAAGAATTTAAAATGCATATAGATGAATTATTAGAAAAACAGTATATACAAAAAAGCAATAGTAAACATAATAGTCCAGCATTTATAGTAAATAAACATAGTGAACAAAAAAGAGGAAAAAGTAGAATGGTTATTGACTATAGAAATTTAAATGCAAAAACTATGACATATAATTATCCATTACCATATAAGATATTAAAAATAAGACAAATACAAGGATGTAACTATTTTAGTAAATTTGATTGTAAATCAAGATTTTACCACTTAAAGTTAGATGAAAATTCTAAGGAATTAACCGCATTTACGGTACCACAAGGATTTTATGAATGGAACGTATTACCATTTGGATATAAAAATGCACCAGGTAGATACCAACACTTTATGGATAGTTATTTTAAACAATTACATAATTGTATAGTATACATAGATGATACACTACTATATACAAAAACTAAAAAAGAACATTTAAAATTACTAGAACAATTTACAGATATAATAGAAAAATCAGGAATAAGTTTAAGTGAAAAGAAAGTTGAAATTATGAAAAAACAGATAGAGTTTTTAGAAATACAAATAGATAAAAGTGGCGTAAAAATGCAAAAAAATATAGTACAAAAAATAATAAATTCAGAAGAAGAATTAGATACAAAAAAAGAAATTACAATCATTTTTAGGATTAGTAAACCAAGTAAGAGAATATATACCAAAATTAGCAGAAAACCTAAAGCCTTTACAGAAAAAATTAAAAAAGGATGTCGAATATAATTACAACGAGGAAGATAAAAAACAAGTTCAGAAAATAAAAATACTTTGTAAAGAATTACCAAAATTACAATTCCCAGACGAAAATAAAAAATTTACATATATAGTAGAAGCAGATGCAAGTGAATATAGTTATGGAGGAGTACTTAAATATAGGTACGAAAATAAAAAAATAGAACATCATTGTAGATATTATTCAGGAAAATTTAATGAAACAGAAATAAAATGGAAAATAAATAGAAAAGAATTATGTTCATTATATAAATGTTTATTAGCATTTGAACCATATATTGTATATAACAAATTTATTGTGAGAACAGATAATACCCAGGTTCGATGGTGGTTAACAAGAAAAATACAAAATTCAGTTACAACGAAAGAAATTCGGAGACTAGTATTGAATATATTAAATTTTACATTTACAATTGAAGCAATTAGTACTAACAAAAATGTTATTGCAGATTACATATCAAGACAAAGCTATACAGACTAATATAATAGAAGATGATGCTTTAGAAAAAATACTCAAAACCCTAACTACGCTTTCAATGAAAGTGGACAGTATGGGTAATGAAATAGAAAAGCTAAAGACTAATGAAGTTAAATTGAAGTCTAAAGTTATGAATCAGCTAACTCAGTAGTGTGCAGAGCTATGTCGATCGGAAGACAATAAAATTCCAGAGCTAAAAGGAGACGTTGGAACACTCCATAAAACCCATAACATTTATCAATCTACAATTGCAGGTACAAGCAAAGGAGTTAGAGGACAAAGATACCAGAACATGAACTTGAATAAGATATTTGAAAAACCATTTATACCAAAAAACACAAAAAGACCCCTTGTTCATAACTCCACAAATTACCACATATTGAGATAGTTTAAACCAAGATAAAAAAAGCTTATAACCATATAGCCCGAGCATACATAGAAAATATCCACAAAGTACAGACTTATCTAAACGTTAACCTCAGAGCTATAAATATTCAAGAACCAAACACAAACTATATAACCCAAAAATTGCAAGGTCACAACAAGCTAATCGTATTACAAAAAACCAACCCAAGCTTAGTTAAAACTTGTTTCAGCTATGGATTATTAAATACCGTATATACCCAAGATGGAGAAGAACTAACAGCTATAGAAGAATTACATAAAGTATTCACCATCTATAAAAGAGTAACCAAAAGAAATCTATTTTATATAAAGTTTTATACTGCACCAGCAGAGATATTATACGACGAGATCAAACCAGTTATACGAATTGTAAAAATAGAATTAACCAGAGATATGATTATATCGGAAGATATTGTCCAGCAGCTCGAGATACCCAAAATCGAGATACCTGATTTTTATGCAAATAAACGACTTATTGGAATAGCTACAATTGTTCAAGAATTAGCAAATAATTATATCAATGGAAACTCAATATGGAGCTATTATTCAAGAGACCATCAAATGATTTATTCAAATTCAAAAGAACTACGACAAACAGATATGGAAGACGTTAGACAATGGATAATGACGTTACTTAACCCAGAAAAACAATCTACTGCAAGAGCAATTAGGAAGGGATTCATTTCAGACGAATTATTAACAAGATATTGCAAGTTAATTGGACACAAATATCCAAACCATCAATGTTCAAGATGTAATGGAGAAGACAATATTATCCCAGAAGTTCAAATGGAATAGAAAAAGATAAGGATAATAGCTGGAAGATACACGACAAAAAGATAAAAAGATGGAGCAATAATGGAAAGATAAGGAGACAAAAACATCAAAGTGAAGAAAGTGACATATGAAGAAAAAGCTAACTTTGTGAAATATGTAATACGTAAATCATGTAAACATTTAATAGCTTTACTATTTTTAGGATAGGCTTTTTGACTTTTGATACTTGCCATTAAATGTAAAGACATAGGACCATTATTGGTTTTTATTAGTTTTTGACTAGAAATTGTATATAGGTAACGTGTAAAGTTATATTAGGACAGATGTAAAGATGTAAAAAGTTTACACATTTTCTTTAGAATTATAAATAGCAGAGCATTTGCTCAGATAGAGGCAAGACTTTCATGTGTTGAAAGCAAGGCTCCTTTTTTGTAAACAAAAAACTTTTGAATATTTTATCAAAAATAGATATATTTCCAAGGAAAAGCTACGGATAAACAAAGCCCAGAATTATCAAACCTACCAGAACAGGTATATTTATTTACAATTATGAATAGCTAAATTCATAAATTTCTGACAATCATGATATGATAAAATAAGTTCATGATAGTTACTTTATAGTAGAATTATTCAAAAAATATCATGTTAAGAAGTTTATTAGCAAAGTGGAAAAGGAGAAAAATCCCTAAGAACTATGCTATCCTAAAGGTGAAACCGGTGAGGCAAGAAAGCCGTGATAGGTGAGTAGCCAGAGTAGAGGCGTTGTTTAAGGGAAAAGTATCTAGATTACCATGCTAATAGTGACCGAAGAACATGTTATTTAAGAATAATATAGTATATAGTAATCTAAAATGATCATATTTTGTTATGTGTATGATTGAAGGGAATATTTTGAAAAAAACATCATATGAAAAATGAATACTTATTTATCTGACGAAATGGTAGATAAATTTAAAATACTTATTTTGTATGTACTTAAGGATATAGAAATAGTAGGTATAAGAAAAATTATATACAAAGAGGTATTTTATTTTAATGAAGATTTATTAAGTTCTATAGAAAACTTACACCTATATAATGAAAGTTACTGCTCATTTAGATAGTTGTTATTCAGATGGATATTATACAGATTAGAAATGTTGGAATATATTAGAAAAGTCAGAGAAAAACGAGTGACCTATATGAAGAAATTAATTATAGAAATCAACTCAAAGAAATGATGAAAAATCAAAAAGAAAAATTAGATAGAAAAAAACTTAGAAAATTTAGAAAAAAGTACAGATAATAGTTTACATAACCTGAAAAACTCATTAAGGGATGAAGAAAAAGAGATAATTAATAGTATTAATAACCTTAAATTAGATATAAATTTTAGTACAATTATAATAGAATATTACACAGAAATTTGTAAACAAGCAACTACTTTAGGATAAAATGATAGACTATGAGTATTTAAAATATTGGAGACAAGATATGGAAGAAATAATATTAACAGAAATACTTATGAAAGAAAATTTAATTGAATATTTTAGAACAAAAGATATAGAATATTTAGAATACCTCCAAAATAATATACAAGAATTACAAAGACTAAGAGAAAAAACTAAAGAATATTACAGTAAAACATTTAATCAAATATCATTTAATCACCCCCCAAGATATGAACATTAATAAAATTAAAATAAATACACTAAAAATAAAAATGTTTAGAGAAGTTACGAAATATTCACGCACAACTAAAAATAGATCCAGAGCTATGATAGATCTATTTAAGTTACCCGATTTATCCGCACTCCACTATAATTGGTATCAAAAAGATATTTAAATAAATTTTAAAATTCGATCCAAATTTATAGTCAAATGCTAGCTTAATTTATATATTGTATATAATCAATATATATTATTTTGTATATTTTATGTTTAATCAATATATATAAAAATCAATTATACACTTACTTTTTGAGTAAATAAACATTTATTTACTACCAAGTAATTAATATGCTGAAGAGAAACGAAACTACAATCATTACTGGACAATCACGAGGCTTAGGACACAAACTAAGTCTAAAAATAGTCTCCTGGATAATAATTACACTAAGAGCCCGTTTGGGATTGTTGTTACAAAACTACTTATTAGAGAATCACTTTTATAAAATAGTTTTTTAAAAAAGTGTTTTTAAAAAAAAGCAGTTTATGTTTGGTAAATTCATTTGAAAAGTATTTTTGATAATCAAATTGTGTTTGGATAATATTTTTTAAGAAGTGTTTTTTTGAGACAAATGACCAAAAAGAGCATCTATCAATAACCTTTTATTACTAAAATCTTTTTTTTAATATATTTTTACTGTATCAAAATTTACTATGAATAAACAGTCTCCTTATTCATATATATATATATACACACTATATTGTAACAAATATGTCACTTTTCATGAATTATTTATTTAAAATTAAATATTCTAGAAAAAATCTACATGTGTTGTCAAAATACAATCTTGTAACATGATTCATCTGCCAATTGTTATCATTAATAGTAAAAAAATTATATAATCTTTAGTCATCATCATCAGTGATATTTTTAAATTTATTTAAAGAAAATGAGTGAAAATAAAATAACAATATATAAATCATAAAGAATAATGACGTAAATATAAAATGTAAAATTTTAAAAATTAAACGTTAATCAAACTTGTAAGGTATGTAATTTATTTAATAATGAATATATATATATATATATATATATATATATAATATAATATAATATATTAAAAGTGTGAAGACCATTTGAAAAGTGATTTAAACTTTTTTCCCTTCAATTAAAGTCTCTTCTTTAGACAAAATCGTCTTTTTACTATCATATATTTATTAATTAATTATTATATTATAATATTTAAATTAAGGAGTCCTATAATATATGTATTAGGAAAACTACTAATTAAGGAGTCTAAAAATATATGGTAAGAGCTATTAGAATAATTTGTAATTAAAGTATCCTAAAATATATGGTATAAATAAATTTTATATATTAAATTCTTCTTTATTTGAATCATGTAATTCTTTATTTGAATTAGGTTAAAGAATATTTTGAATTTATCACACTTTTATACATTTAATGTATGTAAAATATGTTTTTGTTCGTAAAGTCAGGTGTGGGTAAATATTTTGACCAAAAATATTTTAATTTTTGAATCCTTTTCCCATTTAAACTACACAATCCTAATACTTAACATTTTTAAATTTAGTTGATCTAAATTTTAATATTTAATACTTTTAAATATTTAAAATTTTACTTTATATATAAAAATAATTTCTATAATCCTATTTAAGCAATATTTTGAATTACAATTGCCAAGAAACTCACCATTCTTCTATTTCTACTTATATTTTTTCTCTTATTTTGATTTTGAATCAAGTCGTCTTTTTATATTCATTACCATCATCCTTTGTGTCTTTTTTTTCTTTCTTTTTATCAATAGTTTTAATGATTATTTAAATTATAAATAATCAACAATTGATATAATTTCTCGTGTTTCTCTTTCAATTGAAAATTTTGATCGATCGAAGAATCAGACGAACCAAGCATGTTGTCGCTGAATGAAATAGCCAAAAGTCTAAGGTTATCTCTTTTCCTTTTTTTTTGTTTTTGTTTAATTATGACTTAGTTTTGATTATGTTATTTAATTATACTTGATACATTATTTATTAAACTTATTTGTTGAATTCAAAAGTATAAGGTTATAGTTAAGTGTTAAATCTGAATGTATAGATTAACCTCAAAATAACTCTACCTTATATTTTATTGTTGTAAGTAATTTCACTATTTTCTCAATTTTGTTAAAAATATTATGCCCTGATGTTTCAAACATCATGAGGTTCTTTGCATGAAAGTTCAAAAATATATAAATATTCGGTGAGATGTTTTAAAATGCCATATCAAATTATATTAGAGGTTTTTTAATTTTGTCCTTCTTTGCCTCATTATATTGAATTAGTAAAAATTTAATTGTAAAAGGTGCTATTTTTTAGATTGATGCTTTGTTACTTTGTTTGCTCAATTGAATTTCCTATATTTTGTTTGTTTTTATTTTATCATGCACTTAACTAAATGAATAAAAATTTCTTTTTATTTGATTTTATATTTTTTTCTTTTGATTGTAAGGTAAGTTGTTAACTATTATTAAATGTATTGTGGTGTTTGTTAGTATCAAAGAACCGCTCTCGTGATGCTGAGTTAGTGTTAAAACATTGCTCTTGTATTTTCCCTTGCTTTGATTTGTTATAACTAAATTTATTATAGAAGGTTTGTTAGATAGTTAAGCTAGCATTGTCTCGCTTATTCTCATTATTATTAACTTTAGTACTCACATCGTTAATAATTATGTGATAACTACTAAGATTTTTATGTTCAAACGATTCTATAAAATTGAACTCATTAAAGTGAAATATATGCGCATGGCGTGTATTTAAACACTTGTTGTAAATGTTCTCTCATATTATTACTAAAAACTAAAATACCATCTACGTAAATTAATACAAAATTTTTATAGTCTCTACTATCCATTTTTCTTTGAAAAATTGGAGAAGCCGTTTTTAATCCGAACGGCATGACCAACCATTCAAAATGTCATTCTGGACATGTGAAAGCTGTCCATTCTATACTATCTTCATGCATTTTAATCTGCCAATATCCAGATTTACAATCGAATTTACTAAATACTTTTCTTCCTTGTATTCTATTTATTAATTTTGTTTTGTCTGGTAACTTATATCCATCCATTATAGTATTATCATTTAGTCTTTTGTAATTTATTACCATTCTAGCTTTTCCTCTTATTATTTCACTATGATTTCTTACTATGAAAGCTGTTGACCTATGTCTTGATGTAGATCTTCTAATTATTCCTAATTCTAATAGCTCTTTTATTTGTATTTCAAAGTCATTAGGGTCTTTATTTGTAGCTTCTATAGATGTTGTTTTTTATAGTATATTCTGGATTAATTATTTCTAATTTGCAGGTAATTTGATTGGAGTCCCAGTGTTGCAGGGTTTTTTCTCCGATTATCTCTAGCTTGTCTAGGATTTGTATTATTTTTCTAAGTCTTTTTGATCTTTTATTACTCCTATCTGTTGTATACCCTTCTTAAAGTTGTATAATTCTGTACCCATTTCTATTAAAGTATAGTTTTTTTCTATCTCTTCTACTACAAATAAATCTTGTAATTCTTCATACATTGTTGCCTTTTTATTATTATTACATGTACAATTTTCTCCTTTATCACATTCTAGTGGCATTTCGGATTTTACTTGGTCATCTGAGTTTTCATCTGGCTTATCCTTAAGAAAACGATATTTAGTTAAAGTAGATTGCGTCTGTACTGATGAGTGAGTGATATTACTAGCGAATATTACCCAATTTTTTGTAACTAAACATCCTCCATTATTTTGTACCATAAAGTGTAATCCTAACACAAAGTCTGCTTTTATGTTTAAATCTCTAACTAGTGTTTCACTAAATGTATATGCTGGTTGGTAAAAAATTTCACAAGTATTAATAAATTACCGGGTAATGATACAACTAGTCCAGCTCAAACGGTAGCTGGTAAAGACTTCTCAAATCTGTTAATGGGTGTGCGTTCCCCAATGAATGCAGCAAGACCCACTGTATCGGGTAATGATACAACTAGTCCAACTCAAACGGTATCTGGTAAAGACTTATCAAATCCGTTGATGGCTGATACTTTGCCAAACCAAAAAGTATAGGGAGAATACTTTCAGCTAGTTTTAAAACCACAGGTACTCAGACAATAGATGAAGGAAGTTCTTCTTAGAATAAGAAGGGATTTTCATTAAGAAAAAAGAAAACTGAAAAAAAAATATAGAAAAAATAGTAGTAGACTCAATAAAAAAGTTGTTAGGAGAACAATTGCCTAAGGAGATAGCAATGAATCCAGGCCCACCAGAGCAAAGACCCAGAATTTCTTTAATTCCAAGAGAAGAAACAAGATCACCTAGAACTAGAACAAAACTGGGATTATCAGACGGAGACAATGACGAGTATGAACGAGAATACAACTCAGCCATGGATCATTTTTCCCAAGACCCAAATGCAGACGATGATTCAGGAATGGAGTTTGACTTAGAAGCTTTACACAATTTAGATATGTAAGCAATGACGATATCTACAAAAGATAAAATAACAGACGTATGCAATATCAGATAAATAAATGGACGGAGGAGAATTAAATAAAGATATTAGCCGCCGGGCCCACCCAAGTTGATAAAGTCTTGCTAAAGTCTTTAGAAAAGATTTGAAGTCCACAAAAAAGTTAAGATTTGAAGTCCACTAATGCCTATAAATACCCCCATTTATGAAAGACAAAAACATGTACCAAAGAGAGAGAAAAAAGCAAGAAAAAAATCAAGAGTGAGAAAGTTCTCTAGTTTTCTTAAGTTCTTAGTTTCTAAAGTTTGTAAGTCACTTTTAAAAAAAAAGAGTGTGAAAAGTGTGAAAAGTTTTCTTAGTTCTTCATTTTTCGGTAGCTGTCAAGTTTTCAGGGGACTCCCGAAAGGAAAACCTCACTTCTTCCTTAAGGCATGGAAGTAGTAGTTACATAGATCTTTGTATTTTTCTCCCAGGTTTGTAAATTATGTTTGAATTAATAAAGTTTATTTTCTTTCACATGTGTTTTATTAAGATCTGGATCGCCGGCGGTTTTCCGCCAGTTTTTCTGATCTTGTAAAATTTGTAAATTACTTATAAAAATACCCTTAGTATATGGTTATTCTCTCAGTGTTTTAGCAATAACGATGGATTAATCTGTAAATTCCTAAGGACTTGAAAAGTCTGAAGAAGATTAAAAAGGACTGTTGTTATTCTCTCAGGGTGTGATTAAAGAAGATATATTGCTAAAATACCTAAAACTGAAGAGAAAGAGATGAACAGGGTATAAATTAAAAAAAATCAAAAGACCAAAAAATGCAAAAAATAATTTATTTTGGGAGAAAAAATACTTGGATCTTTATGACTTGGACTCTTACATTGGACTAAGGACAACGAAGGTGGGAGTACTAAGTAGGACTTTACACCATATTAAAATACAACCGCGATAACTCTTCTTTAATAACTTAAAATTACTTACCTGCTTTAATAACTTAAAATTACTTACCTGATTTAATAACTTGTTATAATAATTTGCTTGCTATAATTATCTATATTTAGTATTATACTAACTATATAATATACGATATATTATATTGTAATACATATACTAAAGAATATATATTTATATATATATATATACATATATAAGTAATATATATTTGTAACGACCTAAAAATTTGATGAAATAGGTAAAATTTGTTATTTTGTGTGATTTGATTGTTTTACCTCTCTCCGTAGTTGCATTATGGTATTTATGGAGTGTGGGAGTGGTTGACGTGATTTTTGATGCATTTTGCTATCATTTATGCAATATTGTGGTTTTTGATGGTTTAGAGAGCTTTATTTTGGACTTATGTAGTTATATTTTGATCCGTGCGACGGATGACCGAACGGAATGTGCCAGCAGCTTCGAAATATCGATTTTAGGCTAGGTAGACCTTTGGTTCAGGTCCTGATTCACCCAAGCTCATTTTGACCTATTGATCGGAAAGTTGGAAAATTGGAAATATGGGTATGGGACCCACATTTGATCGAAACAACCTCGGATGGAAAATACGACTTGTCCAGCAGATCCGTAATGTCGATTTTAGAGTGTTAGCATGTTTGTTATGATTTTACAGCTTTTAAATCTCATTATGACCCTCGGTTTAGAAAATTGGAATTTTGGGTCTCGGGGGTCAATTTTGTGAAAACTAATTTTTCTGGAAAGTCTGGTATCGCCATCGCGTCCGGAACATTAAATTTAGTATGGTTGCATAGTTTGTTTGTATAAATCGGACCCCGAACGAATCCCGAGCACCTCGTAGAAGTCCATTTCGAGTTAGAATAAAAAAACTGCTCAGTTATGCAGAAAAATCTGCAATATATATTGCAGCTTTTTCATATTTTTGGCCCATTTTGCTCATTTTTCATCTTGTCTTTTGAGAGTTAAATCCTAAATATTTTGGGAGATTAAAAGTGAAGTTTGTGAGAGCTTGGGAAGCTAGATTAACACCTATTTCTTGATTTTAGTTACGGATTTAAGATAAGAATTCACTCTTTTTTTAGAAATTTCTTGATAAATTTCTCAAAACCCCAAAAATCTTAGGGCATGATTTTAAACCCAAATTTCATCCCCTTTCACTTGAATAATATTTTTATCTTATAATTACTAGTTTTTCATCAATTTAACCTTCAAAACAACTCCGATTCTTGATTTTAACCCGGATTTTAAGGATTTTACCCGGTAAAGCTCAAAAATGGTTTTTCTTCAATTTGAATCCCATTTTTCACTCGATTTAATTTGGGTTTTCATCTGTAGGTTCCTAAAAATATGGGGAGCATATTTTTGAAGTAAAGTTCATATTTTGCTCTTTTTTTTCGGAAATCTATTTTGGGGGTCTGTTTTGACCCCGAACCAAAAGTAGTCAATATGGGCGTTGTTGGTTTTGTTTTGACACGTAGATTTCATATTTGATGTTTTTAGTAGAGTTCGGGATTGTTCATGAAAAGTAAGGTCGCGGGTTCAAGTGTAGCGAACCGATTGCGGCTTTCGAGGTAGGTTATGGCTTAACTCTTCAGACTGGGCTGGGTAGTAAATGATGGTACAAAATTCATGTTAAGGGTGGGAACTAATCATGAAAAATGGATATCTACGTGTTGTGCCCGTGTGGGGGCCTATATGTGATGTAATTATCGAAATTGAAATATTATGTGATATGTTTGACCGTGTGGGGTCCTATGTGACATTGATAGCCTTGAATATATGTGAGTAATTTTATTGTATTGTTTAATGTGGTACCATGGGTGTATTGTGATTATATTCATACTTTACTGACATATGAGACATATGGAAATTCATGGATGAAATGAAAATAACGAGTGAATATTGGCTCATATGATTGTGGAAATGTATCATTGTGGTTGGTTGTGGAAATATATCATGTGGTTGGTTGTGGAAATACTTATTGTGATTGGTTGTGAGCATTACATCTTTATATCATACTCATTCATAAAACATTGGTACCACCGTTGCAACATCTGAGAAACACTGGCAACACCTTTTTAAAAATATTGTAACACCTTATAAAACCTTTTTCGAGAAATGTGCCAGAAAGGAGATATGAGATATATGGATTGTATATGGGTTGACGAACCCCCCATGGGTCCTACGTCGGGAAGCTTTAGCTCCGTAGGTGTATACGGGGATTGTACGATGATCCCGGAGGTTGTGCAACAACCTCGTGCATCATCAACATCATCATCATTATCATATACATTGCACTTACTTTATTGTGTTTATGTTGTGTTGTATTGCCTTATTGACTTGTCATCTATGTATTTGTCTTACCTTTCTTTACTTGTATTTGATGATCTTGTATCTGCATGTTCTCTCTTGCTCTATTTTATATGTGACATAATCTATACTTGTGTTCTATATCTTGATGTGTTTTTACAATATATGTGATATATATTAGAACTGTTAGTGCAAGCGGTGTGGGCTACCGTTGTGGGACATTTTCTGATTGCAGGTGACGTGCCCTTAGTGTATATTTTGTATGCCTTATTTACTACTTTGCTTAGTCGGCCTATGATACCTACTGAGTACAAGTGGACCGTACTCATGCCTACTACGTCCTTTCGGTGCAGGTCCTAGCTCGAGTGCGCCTCAGCTTACTTGATTCGGGCGATTGTTGGAGCTTCCAAGATAGCGGTTGGACATTCATGCTTTCGAAATTCACCTCTATATTTCTATACTAGTTTTGTCTTTATTAGTGTTCGGAGACAGTTATTATTCCTTTGTGGTTATTTTTCCTATATATTTGACTCTTGGATTGTATTAGTAGTTCTTACACTATTGATGCCTGGTTTTGGCCATGATTGGTGTTTTGGATAAGTTCTTTCCGCATTGTTATGATTATTTATATGATTCAGCTTCATTCTAGAAGCTTTACCTTGGGTATTTCTGTCTTTTTCTCTATTTTTACCAGTTTGGGTGATAGGCTTACTTGTCAAGGTACGCCGCGACATGTACCATCATGACCCTCATTTTTGGGTCGTGAAAAATTGGTATCAAAAGAGCCAGGTTTCATTGGTCCCAACGGTGTAAGAACGGGATGTCTAATAGAGTCTCGCGGATTGGTAAGTAGACGTCTGTATCTATCTTCGAGAGGCTATAGGATGTCTTTAGGAAAATTTCCTCCTTTCATTCTTTATCGTGTGAAATTCTTTCATACCCTGTATTCTGAGCTGTGTTTCACTCTTTCTATGCGAATGGAGTTGCTTATACCTCTTAACATTTAAGAGATGCAGTGAGAGATTATTGGATATCATTTGTTGGTTGTAGGCTTATTAATGCTCCTGAGTTGTCATGGGATCAGTTTGTTGCCTTTCTGGAGAGATTTATGCCTTTTAGTTTAAGAGATCATATGTGGGACGAGTTTGATAATTTGGAGCAGGGCCCCATGACAGTTTTTGAGTATAAGGCATACTTTCATACCCTGTCTTGATATTTCTAAGATAGCATTTCCACCAAGTTTGAGAAAATTCAAAAGTTTGTGAAGGGTTGGGTTGTCTTTTTTTTGTTGGCTACATTTCATATAGTTGTGTTTGGGGCTTCTTTTTAGAGTATTATGGATCGTGCTAAGATGACAAAGGATATTCTTAGTGCATCTCAGGGAGGCGCCAAGAAGGCGCGATATTTTGGTGAGTTCAGGAGTCAGACCTCTCGAGGAAGAAATTTTAGAGGTTCTCGTGGATACTATGGTAGGCCAGTACAGGTGGCATTACAGAGTTCAGGTGGTGGGCCTTCTAGTCTAGCAGTTCAGGGTGGCCGTTCAGGCCCAGTTATACCTTTTCCTATTGAGACTAGTCGCAGAGGTTGTTATGTGTGTGATGAGATTGGCCATGTGGCCGAGGACTGTTCTTTCCGCGTGTTTAGAGATAACCTTATTTCAGCTGTGAGAGGTAGGTATTCTACCAAAGGTGCTAGAGGTAGAGATGGTAGAGCCCGTATTGGTGGTTATGGGGCCACTCAGCCAGATGGTAGTCATGGATAGTACTATGCTATATCAGTCAGATCTGAGGCGGACGCTTCAGATGCTGTGATCGCAGATACCGTTCCATTTGTTTCAGACCTGCATGTTATTATTTGATCCTGGATCGACTTTCTTCTATGTGTCTGTATATTTTTCTTTGGGTTTTGATTCTGTTAGGGATCCTCTTGCCATGCCTATTCGTGTATCCACCCCGGTAGGTGATTCTTTAGTGGTGGATCAGGCTCATCAATCTTGTGTTGTGACTTTTGCCGGGCATGAAACTTTGGAGACTTGCTTATGTTAGATATGGTCGATTTTGATGTTATTTTGGATATGGATTGTTTGGCTCCTTATCATGTTGTCTTAGATTATTTTGCTAGGACTGTGACTTTAGCTTTAGTTGGTGTGACAAGGATAGCTTGGAAAGGGTACACTTAATTCGGGTCCTAAGAGGGTTATATCTTATGTTTAGGCTCATAAATTGGTTGAGAAGGGATGTTTATCTTACTTGGACCATATTCATAACACAAGTGTTGTTTCGTCTTCTTTCTTAGATTCTGTTCGTGTTACCCGTGAATTTATGAAGGTGTTCCCTACAGACATTCCTAGTATGCCTTCGAATTGAGATATTGATTTTGCCATTGATGTTGAGTCGGGCACCAAGCCCATTTCTATCCCTCCTTACAGGATGACCCCAGCAGAGTTGAAAAAACTGAAGGATCAGCTGTAGAAGTTGTTAGATAAGGGATTTATTCGACCTAGTGTTTTACCTTGGGGTGCGTCTGTCTTGAATGTAAAGAGAAAGGATGGGTCTATGCAGATATGTATTGATTATCGGCAGTTGAACAAGGTGATGGTTAAGAATAAGTATCCCCTTCCTCGCATTGATGATTTATTTGATCAGCTTCAGGGCGCTGTGATGTTTTCGAAGATTGAATTGTGGTTCGATTATCACCAGTTGAGGATTAGAGCTTTGGATATTCCAAAAACTACTTTTCAAACTTGATATGGTCATTATAAGTTCTTGGTCATGTCTTTTGGGTTGACCAATTCCCCTGCCTCGTTCATGGAGTTGATGAATAAGTGTTTCGACCGTATATTGGCTCCTTTATTATGGTATTTATAGATGATATCTTGGTTTATTCCAAGAGTGAGGTTGAGCAAGAGGATCATTTGTGGATTGTTCTTTAGAGATTGAGGGATAAGAAGTTGTATGCTTAGTTCTCTAAGTGTGAGTTTTGGTTAGTGCCTATTTTCTTTCTTGGGTCATGTGGTGACTAAGGAAGGTATTATGGTTGATCCAGCTAAGGTTGCAGCGGTTTATGATTTGGGCTAAACCTACTTCGCCCATCGAGATTCAGAGTTTTATTGGCTTGGCTGAGTATTATCGACGTTTTGTTGAGGGTTTTTCATCCATTGCAGCTCCATTGACCAAGTTGACCCAGAAAAAGATTTCTTTTCAGTGGTCCGAAGCTTGTGAGGCGAGCTTCCTGAAGCTTAAGGATTTGTTGACTTCAGCTCCTATATTACCTTTGCCTAAGGAGGGTATGGGTTTTACTGTCTTTTGTGATGCTTCAGGTGTTGGGTTAGGTGTTGTGTTGATGTAGGAGGGCAAGGTAATTGTTTATGTATCTCGTCAATTGAAGCCTCATGAAAGAAATTATCCTACCCATGATTTGGAGTTGTGCGCAGTTGTGTTTGCCTTGAAGTTTTGGAGGCACTACTTGTATGGATTCCATTATGAGATTTTCTCAGATCATTGTAGCCTTTTGTACTTCTTCACTCAGCGAGATCTTAATATGAGGCAACGTCGTTGGCTTGAGTTGCTTAAGGATTATGACTTGACTATTCTCTATCATCCGGGCAAGGCAAATGTTGTTGCGGATGCCTTGAGCTGAAAGTCGACTAGCATGGGTAGCTTGGCGCATCTTTTGACCCAGGAGAGGCCTTTGGCCTTAGAGGTTTAGTCTTTAGCTAACCAGATGGTTATACTTGATATCTCGACACCGAGGTGTGTTTTGGCATTTATGGATGCTAGTTCTTATTTGATGGAGCAGATCCGAGCTCATCAGTTTGATGATGTTGGATTGAGGTCGATTTGAGACAAGGAATTGAGTGGAGAGGCTAAGGAAGCCTCACTTGATTCGGATGGAGTTTTGCGGATTAGAGGCCGAGTTTATGTTCCAAAATTGGGTAATTGGATTAGGTTGATCTTGGAGGAGGCCCATTGTTCTAGATATTCCATCTATCCAGGTGTGACTAAGATGCATCGTGATTTGAGACAACACTACTGGTGGGGTGGTATGAGGCGAGATATAGAAGATTTTGTGGCTCGTTGCCTATGTTGTTAGCAGGTAAAGACCGAGCATATGAGATTTGGTGGTTTACTTCAGAGGTTACCCATTCCCGAGTGGAAGTAGAAACGCATCACTATGGACTTTATGACTGGTTTGCCACATACATCTCATGATTCTGACAGTGTTTGGGTCATCGTGGATCGATCGACCAAGTCAGCTCATTTTATTTTGGTTCAGGTCTCATTTAGTGCTGAGAGGTTGGCCCGTATCTACATTCGTGAGATTGTGCGTCTGCATGGTGTGCCGGTGTCCATTATTTTAGATCGAGGTCTTGTGTTCACATCTCACTTTTGGAAGACTTTTCAGGGTGAGTTAGGTACTCGAGTGGATCTTAGTTCAGCGTTTCACCCCAGACTGATGACCAGTCAGAATGGACTATCCAAGTTTTGGAGGATATGCTTCGCGCATGCGTGATGGATTTTGGTGGCCAGTGGGAGTAGCATTTGGCTTTAGCAGAGTTTGCATATAATAATAGCTACCATTCCAGTATTGATATGGCTCCTTTTGAGGCATTGTATGGTAAACGTTGTCGCTCTCCGATAGGTTGGTTTGATGTTTCAGAGGTGATACCTCGAGGTATGGACTTACTTCGTGAGTCTTTGGATAGGATTCAGGTCATTCAGGATAGACTTAGAGCAACCCAGAGTAGGCAGAAGTGTTATGCTGATCGTAGACGTCGTGCCTTGAGTTTTAGTGTTGGTGATCGTGTTTTTCTTCGAGTTTCACCCATGAAGGGTGTGATGAGGTTTGGGTAGAGGGGCAAGCTTAGCCCCAGGTATATTGGTCTATTTGAGATTCTTTGGAGTATTGGTGATGTAGCTTATGAGTTGGCTTTGCCCCCTGATCTATCAGCTGTCCATCCAGTTTTTCATGTTTCTATGCTTCGTCGCTATATTCCTGATGAGTCTCATGTCATTCATTAGGATTCGATTCGGTTAGATGAACGGTTGTACTTTGTTGAGGAACCGTTTTCCATTTTGGCTAAGGATGTTAGGCGGTTGTGCTCTAGAGTGATCCCTGTGGTTAAGGTCCTATGGCGACATCGACCTGTAGATGAAGCTACTTGGGAGGTTGAGTCTGATATGCGCAGTTCCTATCCCTAGCTTTTCATTGATTCAGGTATTTCCTTGCCTTAGTTCGAGGACGAACTAGATTTTTAGTGGTGGATGATGTAAAGACCTAAAAATTTGATGAAATAGGTGAAATTTGTGATTTTGTGTGATTTGACTATTTTACCCCTCTCCGTAGTTGCATTATGGTATTTCTGGGGTGTGGGAGTGGTTGACATGATTTTTGATGCATTTTGGTATCATTTATGCAATACTATGGTTTTTTATGGCTTCGAGAGCCTTATTTTGGACTTATGTGGTTATATTTTGATTCGTGCGATGGATGACCGAACGGATTGCGCCAGAAGCTCCGGAATATTGATTTTAGGCTAGGTAGACCTTTTGTTCGGGTCCTGGTTCACCCAAGCTCATTTCGACCTATTGATCGAAAAGTTGGAAAATTGGAAATATGGGTATGGAACCCACATTTGATCGAAACGACCTCGGATGGAAAATTTGATTTGTCCAACAGATTCGAAATGTCGATTTTAGTGTGTTAGCATATTTGTTATGATTTTACAGCTTTAAAATCTCATTTCGACCCTCGGTTTGAAAAATTGAGATTTCGAGTCTCGAGGGTCAATTTTTGTGAAAATAAATTTTTCTGGAAAATCTGGTATCTCCATCACGTCCGGAATGTCGAATTTAGTATGGTTGCATAGTTTGTTTGTATAAATCGGACTCCGAACGAATTCCGAGCACTCCGTCGAAGTCTATTTCGAGTTAGAATAAAAAAATTGCTCAGTTATGCAGAAAAATCTGCAATATATATTGCAGCTTTTTCACATTTTTGGCCCATTTTGCTCATTTTTCATCTTGTCTCTTGAGAGTTAAACCCTAAATATTTTGGGAGCTTAAAAGTGAAGTTTGTGAGAGCTTGGGAAGCTAGATTAACACCTATTTCTTGATTTTAATTACGGATTTAAGATAAGAATTCACCCTTTTCTTAGAAATTTCTTGATAAATTTCTCAAAACCCCAAAAATCTTAGAGCATGATTTTAAACCCAAATTTCATCCCTTCACTTGAATAATATTTTTATCTTATAATTACTAGTTTTTCATCAATTTAACCCTCAAAACAACTTCGATTCTTGATTTTAACTCGGATTTCAAGGATTTTACCCGATAAAGCTCAAAAATGGTGTTTCTTCGATTTCAACCCCGTTTTTCACTCGATTTAACTTGGGTTTTCAGATGTAGGTTCCTAAAAATATGGGGAACATATTTTTGAAGTAAAGTTCCAATTTTGCCCTTCGTTTTCGAAAACCTATTTTGGGGGTCCGTTTTGACCCCGAACCAAAAGTAGTCAATATGGGTGTCGTTGGTTTTGTTTTGATGCGTATATTTCATATTTGATGTTTTTAGTAGAGTTTGAGATTATTCGTTTAAAGTAAGGTCGCGGGTTCAAGTGTAGCGGACCGGTTTCAGTTTTCGAGGTAGGTTATGGCTTAACTCTTCAGACTGGGCTGGGTAGTAAATGATGGTACAAAATGCATGTTAAGGGTGTGAACTAATCATGAAAAATGGCTATCTACATGTTGTGCCCGTGTGGGGGCCTATATGTGATGCAATTATCGAAATTGAAATATTATGTGATATGTTTGACCGTGTGGGGTCCTATGTGACATTGATAGCCTTGAATACATGTGAGTAATTTTATTGTATTGTTTAATGTGGTACCATGGGTATATTGTGATTATATTCATACTTTACTGGCATATGAGACATGTGGAAATTGATAGATGAAATAAAAATACCGAGTGAATATTGGCTCATGTGGTTGTGAAAATGTATCATTGTGGTTGATTGTGGAAATATATCATGTGGTTGGTTGTGGAAATACTTATTGTGATTGGTTGTGAGCATTACATCTTCATATCATACTCATTCATGAAATATTGGTACCACCGTGGCAACATCTGAGAAACACTGGCAACACCTTTTTAAAAATATTGTAACACCTTATAAAACCCTTTTCGAGGGATGTGTCGAAAAGGAGATATGAGATATGTGGATTGTATATAGGTTGAAGAACCCCCCATGAATCCTACCTCGGGAAGCTTTGGCTCCGTAGGTGTATACGGGGATTGTGCGACGATCCCGGAGGTTGTGCGACAACCTCGTGCATCATCATCATCATCATTATCATATACATTGCACTTACTTTATTGTGTTTATGTTGTGTTGTATTGACTTATTGACTTGTCATCTATGTATTTGTCTTACCTTTCTTTACTTGTATTTGATGATCTTGTATCTACATGTTCTCTCTTGCTCTATTTTATATGTGACATAATCTATACTTGTGTTCTATATCTTGATATGTTTTTACAATATATTTGATATATATTAGAACGATTAGTGCAAGCGGTGTGGGCTACCATTGTGGGATATTTTCTGATTGAAGGTGACGTGCCCTTAGTGTATATTTTGTATTCCTTATTTACTACTTTATTTAGTCGGCCTGATACCTACTGAGTACAAGTGGACCGTACTCATGCCTACTGCGTCCTTTCAGTGCAGGTCCTAGCTTGAGTGCGCCTCAGCTTACTTCATTCGGGCGGTTGTTGGAGCTTCCAAGGTAGCAGTTGGACATTCATGCGTCCGAAGTTCACCTCTATCTTTCTATACTAGTTATGTCTTTATTAGTGTTCGGAGACAGTTATTATTCCTTTGTGGTTATTTTTCCGATGTATTTGACTCTTGGATTGTATTAGTAGTTCTTACACTATTGAAGGCTAGTTTTGGGCATGATTGGTGTTTAGGATAAGTTCTTTCCGCATTGTTATGATTATTTATATGGTTCGGTTTCATTCTAGAAGCCTTACCTTGGGTATTTCTGTCTTTTTCTATATTCGTATCAGTTTGGGTGATAAGTTTACTTGTCAAGGTACACCGCGACAAGTGCCATCATGACCCTCGTTTTTGGGTCGTGACAATATTCTTGCTTAATATTATTACTAGTAGTAGTATAACTTGTCTATATATAAGACTATAATATATATATATATATTTGTTAATATTATATATATTATTATTCCTAATATAGAATACATCTATAATATACATACTAACATATATATATATACTTATATATATATATATATATATATATATATATATATATATACTTAGACTTATATTGCTAGTTACTATTTATTATTTTTGTTTATATTACCTATCTATTATTATTTATCTGTTTTTATTATAACCACTTGTCTATTTTATTTTTATTATTATCTGTCTATATTACCTATTATTATCTATCTAGTTGTCTTATTGGTATCAAAACTGTAAGATTCTAGGAGACCTTATATATATGTTTTCAAGAACTCAGAAAAGAAAGCTTAGACCCTTCGAACGTTTAATAATATTAGATTAAGAATATTATTAGTCTGAGAGAAATTTAAAGTATTAATCATTGATCAAGAATTAAAGAATTTTTAAAGGATTATGTTTTCTCCCAAAATGTATTCTGTCATTTTTTATGTTGTTTTTGGAAACAATCATATCTGACCACAAGATACGTTCGACTTCTTGGGTATTCCGATTTACTTCTGCAATTGATTCGGACCACTAAGTATGATTTTAAAATAAGGCCAACTAAACCAATATTTTGTACAATACTTCCAATGACAATTAGGGTGTGTTTGGTATGAAGGAAAATATTTTTCAGTTTTCTTATGTTTGATTGGCTTATATGTTTTGGAAAATATTTTTCAAACCAACTTATTTTCCTTAAATCTAAGGAAAATGACTTCCCTTCAAAAAGTATGAAAAATATTTTTCAAAACTCTCTTTCAACCTCACTTTAAAGTTGAAATGTTCATACAATTCTCAAAATCATGTACCCCGCCTCTGCCCTCGCCCCCAATACCCTATCACCCCGACACCACCCCTACCCCCATCCCACCCCACCCCACCCCACCTCCTCTCCTAAAATTCAATTGTTTTAAAAAGTATTTTAAAATTTTTCTTAGTCCATCCCCTGCCCCTACCCCCACCTCTACCCCTATCCCTACCAGCCCCCCTCCAAAAACTATATCTACATTTTATTAAAAAATTCAAACTTTTCTCTTACCCTTACTCCTCCTACCCCCCTTCTCATCCCCCCTCCCAAACACACCTCAAAAGAAATTTAAATTTATTTTTAAAAAATTTTCAATTTTTTCTCCCCCTCCCCCCTCACTCCCCTACCCTGACCCCCAGCTCCTACTACCCCCCCCCCCCCTCATCACCACCAATTTTTAATTTTTTTTTCTGAACAAAAAAAATTCAAAAATTCTTCTTACCCCACCCCTACTACCTATTCTAACACCTCGACCCACCCGCCAACCAACCCCCTTCCCAAAAAAAGGATGTAATTTTTCAAATTTATTTTTTGAAGAAGAATTCTAAAATGTATTTTTACACTTTAGCTAAACACTAAAATGTATTTTTTGAAAAATATTTTTTCATTCTCCAACCAAATACTAGAAAATATTTTCCGAAAAATATTTTTCATCCACCAACCAAACATAAGAAATCAACTTGTATTTCAGGAAAACATTTTTTAGGAAAACATTTTCCATGGAACATTTTCCTTCATACCAAACACACCCTTAATGTGTGTTGTTTTTTCAAGAAAAAGTTGGAAAGAATGGTATTTTTATGTAACTCTGATTTACACGCTTCTTTAATTAGTTGACAATTTTTTTCTTATAATTTTAATCTTTGTACCAATTAAATTAAAACAAATAAAATAAGGCAAATGAGTTTACTTTCTCCGTCCCATTTTACTCATTCCAAATTTTTTAATTTAATTTCTCATTTTACTTGTGATTTTTCATTAATCAAGACAAAACATTTTTTTTTTACCCTTAGTATTATTTATTTTTTCTCCAAATTAAAATTTAAACATCATTTAATAGGGGTACTATGATAAAATAGTCATGTTATTAATTGTTTTTCTTAATCAATATGCAATATCAAATTAAGACGAGTAAAATGGGACGGAGAAAGTAATTTCCATTAGAAATCAATTAGACATTGTATTTGTGAATGATAAAGTTACCAATATGGGTTGTGATGCAGTGGATGGGGCTGCTCCACCCTTAACCAGAGGTCGAGGGTTCGACCCTGGGTATGGAGAAAACTCTGTTGGGAGCGCTACCCCCGAATGGGGCCCTACCCGGTGCGAATTCGGAATAGTCGGGCTCCAATGCGAGTGCCAGACACCGGATGGAAAAACAAAAAAAAAGATAAAGTTATGCCCTATTCAGAAAACCTAAAAAGTAAAAACTCAATGAAAAACCTAAGAAAAATTTTCATCCCAGACCTCGAGAGAAATCAATGTACTCCTTCCATTCCAAAATAATTGAATTATTGAATACAACACATATCTTAAGAAAAAAAGATAAAGATATAAATTATTTATGTTTTTTCATTTTTGCCCTTTTCAAAAACTCCAAAACATTAGTAATGATCATTGGAACTAATCCTTGAAAATTTAATTAATGAAGGATAAAATTGAAAAAATAAAAATTCAACATCTATCTTGAATAATGAATAATTAAATTATTTTAAACACTAAAAAAATACCCCAACAATTCAATTATTTAGAACGACTGAACTATATAAAGAAAAATTTGAAATTTTAAGTCAAAAGGAGAGTATTATTGTACCTTGCTGTTGTACTACAGTCTACACATTCATTCAGTGAGGGGCATGCCTCAAAATAAACCGGCAAAGCAATTGAGACAGAAAAAGGAGCAAGCACAAAAAGTAGTAAAACTTACATAAATTTCTACTAGTTTATTATTAATTACATTTTATTCTAAATTTTATAAAAATTATAAAATGTCTTTATTTATTAGTTTTTTGATATATTTATTTATAAGAGATACATTCAGTGAATAAATTAATGTGCGCAAATAAAAAAAAATAACAAAAATTTACTTAATTAAGTAGTAAATCACCCTTCATATCTTCAAACTAACACATAAAAATTCTCATAAAAACATAATTAGTTATTATGTATATTTTTAAAATATCCTTCTTCCATTCTATTTGTAAAATCAATCTTCTTCTTTTTTTTCCTATTTTTGTTGCTGCGATTTTTTTCAACGATTTGCCAAAGCAGATCTTAATTACTTCTTTTGACAGAATTTCTTCAAACTTTTCTAGAAATTTAGCATTGCACGAGCTGCCAAACCTTGAAGGATGTTGTGGAATCTCCTCAATGACATATTCATACCCTGAAAATAGAGCTACTCTTTAATTAAACGTGTCAGTCAACTAAATCATGTAACGATAGATAAAAAATATACGAGATACATAGCAAATATATATTTGTAAACATATGAATAAAAAACAAAGATACATATTCTATTTATATATGAGTCACATAGAACAAAGACGCTATGTATCTCTTTATATTAAAAATGTATCCTCTTCAATTGTAAAATGTATCTCTTTATAACATATTTAGGATATATTATGTATTAATAGCTCTTACTTATGTATCTCAATGTATCTTTAGTAAGAAATACAAGAGATGTATTACACTAATCCTTTTAAAAGTATATAACTATAGAGAGATAACATAAAAATACTTATGTAACATACGTAGAGATCTAAGATGAAAACTGATGCCCCGGAAAAAAAAAATTCCGTTAAGATCTCGGACGAAAATGTGTTGAATTCTGTTCTTTATCGTGATTAATAATTTTTCTGTGTGGAATTTTTGGATATGCGACCCATCATCGCGGAGAGCATCGAATAATCTTTCCAATGATATATGGATCATCCAAAACGGACACTCGAGCGATGAGTTATGATCATTCCGATCTAACCGTGAATAGTGGTGAACAGTAAATGTGCAGGAAAAAAATACTGAGGCCAGGCGAATTTTAGGGTCAACTTCAAACGATCATAACTCCTTATACATAATGATCTGGGTGAGCTACTATATATCAACAGAAATCTCTGAAAGTCCTCTTTCCAATGAAATTGGTTTCATCCAATTTGTCCATCGAAAAGAAAAAGTTGTGGTCGATCTACTTCAGCCTATCAAAACAGTCCACCAAAGGACAAATTTGACATTATTTGATTTTTAAGGGTATTTTGATAATTCCCACTCCAATCCATCCGGGTAAACCATGTATTTAAGTCCATTAAGAGCATTCAATAGCTCATTTTTCTACAAAATTTTCTAAGGCTCAAACTCCAACCCTACGACTCCAAATTTCATCCTTTTATGTCTCTTGATTGAACTGTAGAAATTTCAAATTGATTTGGGATATGAGTTAATCATGTTAAGGGCTTCGAGAAACACCCTTTATTTTCGTGAATAAAGTTCCAGAGTCGGAAGTTCATATTCATCTTCTATTTTTAGGTATGTGGGGCTTTGAACAAGATTATCCTTTCGATCTTGTGCCCGGTATTTTTGTTGAATTACATTGACATGAGATTTTACATGTTTTACCATGAATTAGAAATATGGTTTTATATTTTATATTATTGTCCATGAGCTATGGGATTATGTCATCCGATATGTGTATGATGTTGAGATGGAATTATGTCCAAAAAGTATTTAATTGTGAGAGTATGATGATTTAATTTGTTAAGCCTTGATTTATACTATCATTCCACTATTTTCTTATTATGAATTTATAATTGATATTGGAAATTCTATATCCCTACTATGGGTTGATGTCTCAAGTACCTTTAAATGAGAGTTGGATGGCAAATTGAGAAATGTTGATATTGAAGTTGCAATGAGTCTTGGTATTTTCCGGATGGTTTTGATGAGTTAAATTGTTGAAAATATTATGTATTAAGTCTTCATATCCTTGTCCAAATGTCGAGTCGGTTATGGTTCAATGCATTGATACCTTGTTGATGTTGAGGAATATTAAAATATTTTGAGCTTAAATGTGTTGAGTTAGGAATCCACAAATTGATATGATTTGATAAATGAGAAAGAGATTTGATTTGGTCTTTATGATAGACCCTTGTGATTTTGTGGTGGATTTCCTAACGCGTTCTGAGCTTGTCGGGGAGTAGTACTTAGCACCGAGAAGGAAATTTGGTATTTCCCCAAACCTATGTGCCACCGTAGGATTGTTTGATAATGATATTATTGGCCAGAGAGCCCGATTGTGATTATTGCAGTTTTAAGGTCGTACTCCCTGGCAAAGAGTATGACGCTCCCACCAACGGGAGTTTCAAATGTAGGTATTCCACGTAGCTCACGTGGGATTGTCGGTTATAGGAAACTCTCCTGTCCATAAGAGTCATGTTTATTGAAATACTGAGTCACTCCGAATTTTGATGTGGTAAGTCAAGTTGCCTATGATGATCTATAATGATTTATGAGTTTTTTCTCCTACATTTCTTATCTAAGATGTTATGAGTTGCATGATTCAATGTCACTCAAGCCAGGTGTGTCATTATGGTCCGTATGTACATTTTTACGAAATTTATGATATTATTTATATTTTGCATGCACCCCCACATACTCAGTACGTATCTTGTGTTGACACACATATTTCTCTATGGGCTACATTCTTACCATGATGTAGTTTCAAGTACTCAGCCGCAGCCGCGACAGTGATATCCGAGTGTCGCATCTACGTTCCTTCAGTGGTGAGTCCTCATGGTTCGAGGACCAAGTTGCTAGTTTTGGTACTGTTGTTTTGTGATCCCTTTGGTCTGTTGAGTCAGTTGGGGGTTTGTCCCAATGGCTCATTGATTTTGCTGTATAGAGGCTATGTCAGACTAGGGTATTGTTGGGTTGGTTTGTGTATAGACATTCCATATATGTACAGTCTAACGATATTCTGTGCTATGTGCGATGTGATATGATATGTACTTATATATTTCCTTAGTGTAGCGTGTATGTTGTTGTGTTGGAACCCAAGGGTAGTGTTTTGGCTTAAAGGGTTAGCTTGAGGCTACGTGTAGCCTTGGGCACCGTGTGGCATCTCGGGAGGATATTTTGGGGCTTTACAAACTTTGTATCAGAGCCTAAGGTTGTGAAGAGTCCTAGGGAGTCTGACAAGCCGCGTTAAGTAGAGTCTTAAGCATCGGTGTGTAGCGCGCCACACCTATGATCAAGAGGCTGTGGGGCGTTCTAAGAAAAGTCATTTCTTTCTTTCTTTCTTTCTACAAGAGTCTATCATGTTTACAACTATTTCCTTCTGCTGTTAATTCGTGCGTTCTTACAATAAAAAATGCCTCCACATCGAGCTCGTGGACACAACAACCAACCTCAACCCGTTGATCCGTTACATGAGATGGTATCCCATGCCGAATTCCGAGCAGCTTTTCAGACGCTAGCCCAGGCAGTTACCGCCAATACTCAGGCCAACGCTCCACCTCCACAGGAAAATAATTCGGCAGCAGCACGAATTCATTATTTTATGCGGATGAATCCGCCAGAGTTTCATGGGTCGAGAGCAGGTGAGGACCCGCAGATGTATGTTGATGAAATGAAGAAAATTACACAGATTATGCACGTGACCAAGGAAGAAACTGTGGAGCTGGCTTCTTATCGGTTGAAGAATGTTGCCTATGATTGGGTGCAGATGTGGAATAAGGGTAGACGGGAAGATACCGCTCCGGTGACTTGGCAATTGTTCCAAGATGCTTTCTTGGATAGATTCTTTCCTCTTAAGTTACGGGAAGCTAAGATAGAGGAGTTTATAAATTTGAGACAAGGCTCCATATCGGTTGAGAAGTATTGTCTTAAGTTTAATCAGCTATTGAAGTACGTTCCTAATATGATGGCTGACTCGAGGACTAGTATGAGCAAGTTTCTAACTGGGGTGTCGAGTTATATGGTGAAAGAATGTAGATCTGCTATGATCAACAAGGAGATTGATCTTCCTAGGTTAATGATTCATGCCCAACATATTAAGTCAGACAAGATAAAAGAAAGAGAAAGAGTAAGAGGGATTAAGAGAGTCAGATCGGAGCAACAGGGGTCTGGTCAGACTAGATTCTCCGGAGGGAGTCGCCCTCAGTTTCAGAGACGTCTATTTATACCTGCGCCTTCCTCATCTAGTGCTCCCGTATATCGAGGCAGGCAGGAGCTCGAGAATAGGTCGGTGTCTTCCAGGTCTCAGGACAGTGTAAGCAACCGGCCTCATCCTCCTTTATGTGCTAAGTGTGGTAAAGACCATTTTGAGGAGTGTTATATGAGGCAGCGGGGCTGTTTTGGTTGTGGCAAGTTGGGCCACATACTTAGAGACTGCCCGTATGCCAGACAGCAGAGTCATGATGCCCGTCCCCAGAGTCAGGCTACCAGTGCCCCGTCTCCCGCAGCCCGTCCAGTTCCTCCTCAGGGTGCTTCATCTAGTATTGCTGGCGGTCAATGCCAGAATTGTTTCTATCCTATACCACCTCGTCAGGAGCAGGAGAACTCTCCCGATGTTGTCACTGGTATGCTCCGTATTTTTTATTTGATGTTTATGTGTTGATGGACCCCGATTCGAGTTTTTCTTATATGACACCTCTGGTTGCTGTAAATTTTGAGACGGATCCTGAACTAATTTCTGAGCCTATTTTGGTTTCTACTCCGGTAGGAGAGTCTGTCATTGCTAAGCGGGTGTATAAGAAATGTCTCATTACTCTCTTTCATCGGGTTATGTATGCTAATTTGATTGAGCTAGATATGGTTGACTTTGATATTATTATGGGTATGGATTGGCTTCACTCATGCTATGCGTCTATTGATTGTCGTGCCCGTATGGTCAAGTTTCAGTTTCCTAATGAACCTATCCTCGAATGGTCCAGGAGTTCTGTGATTCCTAAGGGTCGTTTCATATCCTATCTCAAAGCTAAGAAGTTGATTTCCAAGGTTGCATCCACCATTTAGTTCAGGTTAAAGACACTAAGTCTGAAACCCCGACCATTCAGTCAATTAATATTGTTAATGTGTTTCTTGATACCTTTCCAGAAGATTTCCCTGGAATACCTCTTAATAGAGAGATAGAGTTCGGGATTGACCTTCTTTCCGATACTCAGCCTATTTCTATTCCTCCGTATGGCATGGCTCCCGCGGAACTTAAAGAGTTGAAGGAGCAATTGAAAGATCTTTTAGACAAAAGCTTTATCAGACCTAGTGTGTCCCCGTGGGGTGCACCTGTCCTGTTTGTACGTAAGAAAGATGGTTCTTTGTGACAACTTAATAGGGTTACTATCAAGAATAAATAGCCGCTTCCTCGAATTGATGATTTATTTGATCAATTGCAAGGTGCGAGCTACTTTTCAAAGATAGACCTCAGATCCGATTATCACCAACTTAAGGTTAGGGAATGTGATATCCCCAAGACAGCCTCCCGAACCCGTTACGGTCATTTTGATTTTTTAGTGATGTCTTTCGGGTTAACTAATGCTCCAGCGACTTTTATGGATCTTATGAATCGTGTATTTCGGCCATATCTAGATTTATTTGTAATAGTGTTCCTTGATGATATTCTTATTTACTCCCGAAGTAAAGGTGATCATACGGATCATCTTCGAATCGTGATGGAAACTCTTCGAACTCATCGATTGTATGCTAAGTTCAGTAAGTGTGAGTTCTGGCTGAACTCTGTAGCCTTCTTGGATCATGTTGTTTCTTCCGAAGGTATTAGAGTTGATCCTCAAAAGATAGAGTCTATAAAGAGTTGGCCTAAACCTATTTCTCCTTTTGATATCTGAAGTTTCTTGGGTCTAGCTGGTTAATATCATCGTTTTGTTGAAGGGTTTTCATCTATTGCGTCTTCTATGACCCATTTGACCCAAAAGAAAGTGAAGTTCCTGTGGTCCGAATCTTGCGAGAAGAGTTTTCAGGAGTTGAAGACTCGACTCACTTCAGCCCCTGTGTTGACTTTGCCTGACGGTGTTGATGGTTTTGCGGTGTATTGCGATGCTTCCAGAGTCGGTTTGGGTTGTGTATTGATGCAAAAGGGCAAGGTTATAGCTTATGCTTCCAGGCATCTAAAGCTCACGAGAAGAATTATCCTACCCATGACCTTGAATTAGCTGTCGTGGTTTTTGCTTTGAAAATCTGGAGACATTATTTGTATGGTGTCCATGTCGACGTCTTCACGGACCATAAGAGCTTGCAGTATGTATTCACCCAAAATGAGTTGAATCTTAGGTAGAGACGATGGTTAGAACTGTTGAAAGATTATGATATGAGTGTGCTATATCATCCGGGCAAGGCCAATGTAGTAGCAGATGCCCTTAGTCGAAAGTCCATAGGTAGCGTAGCATATGTGGAGATTGGTAAGAAGGATTTGGCCCGTGAGGTACATCATTTGGCTAGATTGGGGGTTAGGTTGTTTAGTGATGCTGAGGGTAGTATAGGAGTGCAAAGTGGTTCCGAATCCTCTTTAGTTTTGGAAGTGAAGGAGAAGCAATACAGGGATCCTACCTTGGTCAGGTTAAAAGAGTCAGTTAAAGACCAAAAGGTGGAGGTTTTCTCCCAAGGGGGAGATAGAGGTTTGAGACTTCGAGAAAGATTATGTGTTCCTGATGTTGATAACTTGAAGCAGAGGATTATGGAGGAAGCGCATGGTACGCGATACTCCTTCCATCCTGGTGCTACCAAGATGTACCATGATTTGCGGAAAATCTATTGGTAGAGCGGTATGAAGAGGAACATAGCAGAATTTGTGGCGAAGTGTTCCACATGTCAACAGGTTAAAATAGAGCATCAAATGCCCAGTAGCGTGATGCAAAAGTTTAGCATTCCTACTTGGAAGTGGGAAGAAGTTAATATGGACTTCATAGTTGGTTTGCCTCCTTCTCGTCGCCATCATGATTCGATTTGGGTTGTCGTAGATCGGCTGACGAAATCAGCTCATTTCTTGCCTGTGCATTCATCGTATACAACTGAAAATTTTGCTAGAATATATATTCGGGAACTCATCAGACTTCATGGAATACCTTTGGTTATTATCTCTGACAGAGGTACTCAGTTTACCTCTCAGTTTTGGAAATCTTTCCAGAAGGGTCTCGGTACCCAAATTCATTTAAGTTCTGCTTTCTATCCGCAAATAGATGGTCAGGCCGAGCGGACCATTCAGACTTTAGAATATATGTTGAGGGCTTGTGTGCTTGATTTTAAAGGTAGTTGGGATGAGCACTTAGCATTAATCGAGTTTGCTTACAATAACAGTTTTCATGCTACTATTGGAATGGCCTCGTTTGAAGCTTTGTATGGTAGAAGGTGTAGATCACCCATTGGTTGGTTTGAAGTTGGTGAGTCTGCCGCGACTGGACTGGATGTGGTGTTCGAGGCCATGGACAAGGTTAAGTTAATTTGGGAAAGGTTGAAAAACTCCCAAAGTCGTCAAAAATCATACGCAGATGTAAGGAGGAAAGACCTTGAATTTGATGTTGGTGATTTAATGTACTTGAAAGTTTCACCCATGAAAGGGGTGAAGATATTTGGGAAGAAAGGGAAACTAAGTCCCCGTTATATTGGTTCCTATAAGATTGTGGATCGCATTGGGAAGGTAGCGTATAAGGTTGAATTGTCCGCGGAGTTATCTAATGTCCATCCGGTTTTCCATGTTTCTATGCTTAAGAAGTCTATTGGTAATTCTATTGTGATCCTACCGAAAGATCGGGTATTCAAGATAGTCCTTCATATGAAGAGATTCCGATTGAGGTTTTTGACTTTCAAGTTCGTAGGCTAAGAAACAAGGAAGTTCATTTGGTTAAAGTGCTTTGGCGAAATCAATCCGTGGAGAGTGATACTTGGGAAGCCGAAGCGGATATGTGCGCCAAATATCCCCACATCTTTCCTACGAATCCTGAGCATGTCAAAGGTATCGTTCTCTTTTCATTTAATCCTTATTGCTATGTTTATCTTGGCTTGTGTGTTTTCTACGGTATCCAAAAAAATCTAGAATGGAGTATATGCTTGGGCAAGATGATTTTTCTCTATATACTCATTTTCATAGTATTCCTGACCTACCTATCAACATTCGAGGACGAATGTTTCTAAGGGGGAGATGATGTGATGCCCCGGAAAAAAAAATTCCGTTAAGATCTCGGACGAAAATGTGTTGAATTCTGTTTTTTATCATGATTAATAATCTTTCTGAGTGGAATTTCTGGATATGCAACCCGTCATCGCGTAGAGCATCGAATCATCTTTCCAACTATATGTGGATCATCCAAAACGGACACTTGAGCGATGAGTTATGATCATTCCGATCTAACCGTGAATAGTGGTGAACAGTAAATGTGCAGGAAAAAAATAGTGAGGCCAGGCAAATTTTAGGGTCAACTTCAAACGATCATAACTCCTTGTACATAATGATCTGTGTGAGCTACTATATATCAACATAAATCTCTGAAAGTCCTCTTTCCAATGAAATTGGTTTCATCCAATTTGGCCATTAGAGCAAAATGTTATGGTCGATCTACTTCAGCCTATCAAAACAGTCCACCAAAGGACAGATTTGACATTATTTGATTTTTAAGGGTATTTTGGTCATTCCCACTCCAATCCAACCGGGTAAACCGTGAATTTAAGTCCATTAAGAGCATTCAATAGCACATTTTTCTCCAAAATTTCCTAAGGCTCAAACCCCAACCCTACTACTCCAAATTTCATTCTTCTATGTCTCTTGATTGAACCGTAGAAATTTCAAATTGATTTGGGATTTGAGTTGATCATGTTAAGGGCTTCGAAAAGCACCCTTTATTTTCGTGAATAAAGTTCCGGAGTCGAAAGTTCATATTCATCTTCCATTTTTAGGTATGTGGGGCTTTGAACAAGATTATCCTTTCGATCTTGTGCCCGGTATTTTTGTTGAATTACATTGACATGAGATTTTACATGTTTTACCATGAATTGGAAATATGATTTTATATTTTATATTATTGTCCATGAGCTATGGGATTATGTCATCCGAAATGTGTATGATATTGAGATGGAATTATGTCCAAAAAGTATTTAATTATGAGAGTATGATGATTTAATTTGTTAAACCTTGATTTATACTATCATTCCACTATTTCCTTATTATGAATTTACAATTGATATTGGAAATTCTATATCCCTACTATGGGTTGATGTCTCAAGTACCTTTAAATGAGAGTTGGATGGAAAATTGAGAAATATTGATATTGAAGTTGCAATGAGTCTTGGTATTTTCCGGATGGTTTTGATGAGTTAAATTGTTGAAAATATTATGTATTGAGTCTTCATATCTTTGTCCAAATGTCGAGTCAGTTATGGTTCAATGCATTGATACCTTGTTGATGTCGAGGAAGATTAAAATGTTTTGAGCTAAAATGTGTTGAGTTAGGAATCCACAAATTGATATGATTTGATAAATGAGAAAGAGATTTGATTTGGTCTTTATGATATACCCTTGTGATGTTGTGGTGGATTCCCTAACGCGTTCTGAGCTTGTCGGGGAGTAGTACTTAGCACCGAGAGGGAAATTTGGTATTTCCCCAAACCTATGTGCCACCGTAGGGTTGTTTGATGATGATATTATTGGCCAGAGAGCCCGATTATGATTATTGCAGTTTTAAGGTCGTACTCCCTGGCAAAGAGTATGACGCTCCCGCCAACGGGGGTTTCAAATATTGATATTCCACGTAGCTCACATGGGGTTGTCGGTTATAGGAAACTCCCCTATCCATAAGAGTCATGTTTATTGAAATACCGAGTCACTTCGAGTTTTGATGTGGTAAGTCAAGTTGCCTATGATGATGTATAATGATTTATGAGGTTTTTCTCCTACATTTCTTATCTAAAATGTTATGAGTTGCATGATTCAATGTCACTCAAGCCAGGTGTGTCATTATGGTCCGTATGTACGTTTTTACGAAATTTATGCTATTATTTATATTTTGCATGCACCCCCACATACTCAGTACGTATCTTGTGCTGACCCACATATTTCTCTATGGGCTACATTCTTACCATGATGTAGGTTCAGGTACTCAGCCGCAGCCGCGACAGTGATATCTGAGTGCCGCATCTACGTTCCTTCAGTGGTGAGTCCTCATGGTTCGAGGACCAAGTTTCTAGTTTTGGTACTGTTGTTTTGTGATCCCTTTGGTCTGTTGAGTCAGTTGGGGGTTTGTCCCAATGGCTCGTTGATTTTGCTTTATAGAGGCTATGTCAGACTAGTGTATTGTTGGGTTGGTTTGTGTATAAACATTCCATATATATACAGTCTAACGATATTTCGTGTCATGTGCGATGTGATATGATATGTACTTATATATATATCCTTAGTGTAGCATGTATGTTGTTGTGTTGGAGCCCAAGGGTAGTGTTTTGGCTTAAAGGGTTAGCTTGAGGCTACGTGTAGCCTTGGGCACCGTGTGGCGTCTCGTGAGGATATTTTGGGGCATTACAAAAATGTGTCCGATGCACTTAATATACACATAGATCTGAGATGTAACATAATTATAGAGAGATACATAAAAATACTTATGTAATATATGCATAGATCTGAGATGAAAAACATATTTGATGCAACCTTAACATCCTTTTCCATCTGCATAATTTCACTTGTCTAGGATTGAAATAGAAAAAAAAGCAATAAAATTCTTGACATTGTTTGAGATTGAAATAGAAGAAAAAATACTGAAATCGTTGACGTTGTTTGAAGTTGAAATAGAAGAAAAAATAATGAAATCATTGACGTTGTTTAAGGTTGAAATAGAAGAAAAACAATGAAAAACATATATATTTATACAAGAAAAACTAGCAAAAGAATAATAAAAAACGTTAAGGAGGAGAAAAAAATGTGAACTATGGAGAAAGGAGGAGAGAGAGGGTGAGGGGATAGGGGGAGAGGGAGGGTGAGAGGATAGGGGGAGAGAGAGAGGGCGGGAGGATAGGGGGAGAAAGTTTTTTGGAAAATAGTTTAAAGGAGAAAGATGTTAGACATTAAAGGTATTAAATTGGTTAAGAGAGAGAATGTAAATTGGTATTAATATATCCTAATTTTTAGGGCTGAGGTTATATATATGAAAATTTAAAGAGAGAATGTAAATTAGGGGTATTTATAACTTTTATTAAGTGAAGAGATTTTTAGTATTTTAGGTAACTTAAGTTGTGATTTTGTGAAATTTTTCCTAAAAAGTATGCCCATCCAATTCACTCAAGTTTTAAACAGAGGCTAAACTATATAAATAGCCCTTGGTGATTTTACTTTTTTGTTCTCCATAAGAAAAGTCTTACAAAATTAGTATCCCTTCTTTTTTTACTAGTTTAGCCGCACGTGCCTCACACGTATAATCTTTGATTATTTAAAATTAAATAATTTTGTCTATTGAGAATGTTTTTAATGAAGTGCAAAAAGTTCGAATCACTTCTCAAAAATCTTTCACACTTTAATATAATAATGTAAACATAACACATATTTTATTGGAAGCACATATATATATTTTACCACTAGAAGTTTTAAGTTTTAATAATAGCACATAAATGTTTAGACGATCAACATTTTTCATTGGTCAATTGTGCTTTATTAGTCTAACTCGGTGTAAATGAATAATGATAATTAGTTATTGGCAAATTTTGTAGAAAAATAACAAGTTTTCTTTTGTTGCTTTCTTGAACTTGAAACTTTCATCTATTAGTAGTTCTATCTTCAAACAAAGATAGTCATTTGAAAGTTTTAAGTTTTTACCTTTTTTTGGGGAAAAAATTATTCTACTTGTATTATCAAAAATGTATTAATTCGTAATCAAGAATGTATTAGATACTTGGACTCATAAATGTTACCTGAAATTATAATGTTTGTAGAACTTAAGAGTTATGGTGCGATGAAATCAATAAAACTTAAATGTAATTATAACTTGAAACTTAAAATTTTTAAAAAATTGATACTTCTGATATTTTTCTTATTCTTAGAATCAACTTTAGTTGATTTAAAATTCTTAAACTAATGAAAAAGATGTTAGTTGTCGTTAATTTTGATGACTTCTAATAAGAAAATATTTTACTATAAATATTTAATTAATTTTTAATTCTTAAATGTTAAAAATTAGTGAAAAGACGAGTTTGTCTAAAGCAGAAACTTTTAATGGAGGGCAAAAATTTTAAACAATTTGTGTGGTAAAATAGATCTATTATAAATACAATAGATCTATTTTTATTTGTGTGTGGATATTTCTTAACTTCTCTAAACATTTTTATTTTTATTTTTATTTTTATTTTGAGTTTATTTATGTTAGTTTTATCGATATTCATATCTTGGGGGGTGATTATATGGTAATTGGTTAAATACTTTATTATAGTATTCTCTATTTTTTTCTCTTAGTTTTTGTAATTCTTCTATATTATTTTGAAGGTATTCTAAATATTCTATAGTTTTTGTTTCAAAATATCCAATTAGATTGTCTTTCATAAGTTTTTCTAATAATATTATTTCTTTCATATTTTCTCTCCAATATTTTAAATATTCATAGTCTATCATTTTATCTTGTAGTAATTGTAGATTTACAAATTTTTGTATAATAATTTATCCTAATTGTACTGTAATGTATATCTAATTCTAGATTTTCAATGCTATTTATTATCTTGTGTTGTTCTTCTCGTAGCGAGTTTTTTAAATTATATAAACTATCACATGTACTTTTTCCTAAATTTTCTAGGATTTCTTCTATCCATATTAATTTTTCTTTTAGATTCTCCATTATTTTTCTGATTCGGTTTCTATAATTAATTTCTTCATTTAGATTATTTTGATTTTCTCTAGTTTTTCTAATATATTCTAACATTTCTTAATCTGAATAATATCCATCTGGGTAATTATCCAGATATAACTGTTCTATCCAATTTATAGTTTCAATTTCATAGTCTAATACTTTTTCTAATATTGTTCTCTTAATATCTATAATTTCTATATCTCTAAGTATATATAAGATTAATATTTTAAGATTAGCTATCATTTAAAATTGGTTAAATACTTTATTATAATATTTTTTTAGTTGTTTGTTTTAATCTCATTAATTCTTCTATATTTTCACTAAGAAATTGTATATATTTTATATCTATTTTCCAAAATTCTAAATATACATAATTTATCATAGTTAGTGTGTGAGTTTGGTATGTAAGTATTTATAAGAGTAGTTCGGTAGGTGTGGTATATAATTAATTTTAGTCATAAAATATCTATCAAATATTTTTTTTCAATATGATTTTTCTTATATCTACTATTTCTATATCCTTAAGTACATATAAAACGAGTATTTTAAATTTATCTACCATTTTGTCAGATAAATAATTATCCATTTTTCATAAAATTGTTATTTTCAGAATATTCCCTTCAATCATGCACATAACAAAATATGATCACTTTAGATTGCTATATACTAGATTATTCTTAAATAACATATTCTTCGGTCACTATTAGCATGGTAATCTGGATACTTTTCCCTTAAACAACGCCTCTACTCTGGTTACTCCCCTATCACGGCTTTCTTGCCTCACCGGTTTCACCTTTAGGACGGCATAGTTCTTAGAGATTTTTCTCCCTTTCCACTTTGCTAATAAACTTCTTAACATGCTATTTTTCGAATAATTCTACTATAAAGCAACTAACATGAACTTATTTTATCATATCATGATTGTTAGGAATTTATGAATTTAACTATTCATAATAGTAAATGAATATACCGGTTCTGGTAGTTTTGATAATTCTAAGCTTTGTTCCTCCATAGATTTTTTCATTAAAATATACCTGTTTTTTAAATAATCAAATTATTTGTTGTAGACAAGAGAGAGTTTTTTGCTTCAACGCATGAAGGCTTGCCTCTTTCTGCCTTCGATGCCTTCATTTATAATGGATGATTTACATAGTTTTTCATACTAATGTTTTACACGTTTCTAAAACTTTTTTAAAAAAAAAATCTAGTCCTATCTTTTTACAAAGTCTTCCTAATTATTTCCCTGACATAAGTTACATAAAAGTCTTTACATAAAGACTTTAATATCTAACTATAAGACAAAAATCATAAAAAAAAGTCAAAAAGCCTAATCTATCTAAAGACTTTATAAACTTTATACAATAAGTTTTACGTAAAATTATAAAAGTTTGTTACATATCGCTTTCACAATTTAATAGCTTGTCTTTTATCTCTATTATTACTTCCGTTGATATCTTCTTATCGTATCTGTTGCTTTTCTATCTTTTTTCCAGCTGGCATGCTTATCTTCTTGATTTTTTTATTTTATTCTAGCCGAATTTCTGGGATAATATTATCTTCTCCATTACATCTTGAACATTGATGATCTGGATATTTGTGTCCAATTATCTTGCAATATCTTGTCAATAATCCGTCTGAAATAAATCCTCTCTTAATTGCCCTTGCAGTAGATTGTTCTTCTGGGTTAAGTAATGTCATTATCCATTGTCTAACATCTTTTATATCTGCTTGTCGTAGTTCTTTTGAATTTGAATAAATCATCTGATGGTCTCTTGAATAATAGCTCCATATTCGGTTACTATTGGTATAATTGTTTGCTAGTTCTTGAATAATTGTAGCTAGTCCAATAAGTCATTTGTTTGCATAAAAATTAGGTATCTCGATTCTGGGTATCTCTGGCTGCTGCACAATATCTTCTGGTATAATCATATCTCTTGTTAATCCTATTTTTACAACTTGTATAACTGGTTTTATCTCGTCGTATAATATCTCTGCTGGTGCAGTATAAAACTTTATATAAAATAGATTTTCTTTGGTTACTCTTTTATAGGTGTTGAATATTTTTTGTAATTCTTCCATAGCTGATAGTTCTTCTCCATCTTGGGTGTATATGGTATTTAATAATCCATAATCAAAATAAGTTTTTATTAAGATTGGGTTGGTTTTGGGTAGTGCAATTAGCTTGTTGTGACCTGTAATCTTTAGGTTATATAGTTTGTGTTGGGTTCTTTGATATCTGTTGGTTTGGGGTTAAGGTTTAGAAAAGTTTGTACTCGGTAAATATTTTTTATGTATTTTTGGGTTGTATAGTTATAAGCTTTTTTATCTTGGTTCAGACTATCTCGATATGTGGTAATTTGTGGGGGTATGTTCAAGAGGTCTTTTTGTATTTTTGGTGTAAATGGTTTTTCAAATGTTTTATTTAAGTTCATATTCTGGTATCTTTGTCCAATAACTCCTTTGCTTGTACCTGCAATTGTAGATTGATAAATGTTATGGGTTTTACGGAGTGTCCCAACGTCTCCTTCTAGCTCTGGAATTTTAATGTCTTCCGATCGACATAGCTCTGCACACTGATGAGTTAGCTGATTTGTAGCTACAAACTTCAGTTTATCTTCATTAGTCTTTAGCTTTTCTATTTCATTACCCATACTATCCACTTTCATTGAAAGCGTAGTTAGGGTTTTGAATATCTTTTCTAAAGCATCATCTTCTATTATATCAATCTGTGTAGCTTTGTCTTGATATGCAATCTGCAATAACGTTTTTGTTAGTACTAATTACTTCAATTGTAAATGTAAAATTTAATATATTCAATACTAGTCTCCGAATCTCTTTTGTTGTAACTGAATTTTGTATTTTCTTTGTTAGCCACCAACGTACCTGTGTATTATCTGTTCGTACAATAAACTTGTTATATACAATATATGGCTCAAATGCTAATAAACATTTATATAATGAACATAATTCTTTTCTATTTATTTCCCATTTTATTTCTGTTTCATTAAACGTTCCTGAATAATATCTACAATGATGTTCTATTTTTTCATTTTCATACCTATATTTAAGTACTCCTCCATAACTACATTCACTAGCATTTGCTTCTACTATATATATAAATTTTTTATTTTCGTCTGGGAATTGTAATTTTGATAATTCTTTACAAAGTGTTTTTATTTTCTGGACTTGTTTTTTATCTTCTTCATTATAATTATATTCTACATCCTTTTTAAATTTTTTCTGTAAAGGCTTTAGATTTTCTGATAATTTTGGTATATATTCCCTTACTTGGTTTACTAATCCCAAAAATGATTGTAATTTCATTTTTGTATCTAATCCTTCTTTTGAATTTATTATTTTTTGTACTATATGTTGTTGCATTTTTACTCCACTTTTATCTATTTGTATTCCTAAAAATTCTATCTGGTTTTTCATAATTTCAATTTTCTTTTCACTTAAACTTATTCCTGATTTTTCTATTATATCCATAAATTGTTCTAATAATTTTAAATGTTCTTCTTTGGTTTTTGTATATAATAGTATATCATCTCTATATACTATGCAATTAGGCAATTGTTTAAAATAACTATTCATAAAATGTTGATATCTACCTGGTGCATTTTTATATCCAAATAGTAGTACATTCCATTCATAAAATCCTTGTGGTACCGTAAATGCGGTTAATTCCTTAGATTCTTCTTCCAACTTTAAATGGTAAAATCCTGATTTACAATCAAATTTACTAAAATAATTATATCCTCATATTCTAAATTGTCTTTTAATTCTAGTTGTTTTATGGTTTTATTTATCCAAATTAATCTTTCTTGTAATTGTTCTCTTCCTCTTCTAAGCTAGTTTCTATAATTAAATTCTTCGTATAGCCAACTTTGTTTTTCTCTAACTTTGTTAATATATTCTAACATTTTTAATCTGTGTAATATCCATCTAAATAATAACTATCTGAATAGTAAGTTCTACCATAGAAATCTATATTTTCTAATTTATCTTCTATCCAATTAGTATGTAGTAACTTATCTTCAAAATCAAATATTTTTTCCCATATTATTTTCTTTATGTCTTCTATTTCTAAGTCTTTTATGATATATAAAACAAGTATCTTAATTTCATCAGATCTATAACTTGTTATATTATTCATATGATGCTTAGGTTTTCTACGAATAACTTGGATAACTTGAAATTGGATTCTAGTAATTAAATGCTTTATCATAGTATTTATTAGTTGTTTGTTTTAATCTTAATAATTCTTGTATATTTTCATTAAGGAATTCTATATATTTTATATCCTTAGTTCTCATATATTTTTCTAGATTGGTTTTCATTAGTTTTTCTACTAATTGTATATTTTTCAAATCCATTTTCCAATATTCTAAATATACGTAATTTATCATGGTTGATGTGTAGGTTTGGTATGTAGGTATTTGTAAGAGTAGGTAGGTAGGTGTGGTATGTAATTTTTTTAGTCATAAAATAATTATCAAATATTTTTTCCAATATGATTTTTCTTATATCTACAATTTCTATATCCTTAAGTACATACAAAACAAGTATTTTAAATTTATCTACCATTTCATCAGATAAATAAGTATTCATTTTTCATATGATGTTTTTTTCAAAATATTCCCTTCAATGCTTTTTTCAAAATATTCCCTTCAATCATACACATAACAAAATATGATCATTTTAGATTACTATATACTAGATTATTCTTAGATAACATGTTCTTCGGTCACTATTAGCATGGTAATCTGGATACTTTTCCCATAAACAGCGCCTGTACTCTGGCTACTGCCCATCACGACTTTCTTGCCTCACCGGTTTCACTTTTAGGATGACATAGTTCTTAGAGATTTTTCTCCTTTTCCACTTTGCTAATAAACTTTGTAACATATTATTCTTCGAATAATTCTACTATAAAGTAACTATCATGAACTTATTTTATCATATCATGATTGTCAGGAATTTATGAATTTAGCTATTCATAATCGTAAATAAATATACCTGTTCTGGTAGGTTTGATAATTCTGGGCTTTGTTTATCCATAGCTTTTCCTTGGAAATATATCTGTTTTTTATTAAATATTCAAAAAAAAATTTGGTGTACAAAGGAGAAGGCTTGCTTTCAACACATGAAAGTCTTGCCTTAATCTTGCCGAATGACTTACATATTTATAGGAGGAAATAAACTATTCTTACTTCACACGTTTTTTACATGTAAACTATACTATTCCTACTTTTTACAAAAAAGTCTTCCTTTTCAATAGTAGAAAAGGACTAGACTAAACTAGACTAGTATAATAAGACAAAAACTAGGTCCCATCTTTACAAAAGAAAAAAAATCTTAAGACTAAAAAACAAAAAACCAATACTGGTACTTTGGCCAAAAAAGTCAAAAACTAAACAATTTACGTAACAAACTTTCAAAACTATACATGTCACTTTCTATCTTTTATTATCTTAATTTTTTTCTTTATTCCATCATTACTCCGTTGCTTCTTATTTTTTTTCTATCTTCCAGCTGACGTTCTTATCTTATTCCAGTTGAACTTCCGGGATAATATTATCTTCTCCATTATATCTCGAACATTGATGGTCTAGATATTTGTGTCCAATTATCTTGCAATATCTTGTTAATAATTCTTCTGAAATAAATCCTTCTCTAATTGCTCTTACAGTTGGTTGTTTCTCTGGGTTGAGTAATATCAGAATCCATTGTCTAGCATCTTCCATATCTTTTTATCGTGGCTCTCTTGAATTTGAATAAATCATTTGACGATCTCTTGAATAATAGATCCATATTGGGTTTCCATTGATATAATTATTTGCTAATTCCTGAACAATTTTAGCTATTCCAATAAGTCATTTATTTGCATAAAAATTAGGTATCTCGATTATAGGTATCTCTGGCTGTTGAACAGTATCTTTCGGTATAATCATATCTCTGGTTAATCCTATTTTTACAATTTGTATAACTGGTTTGATCTCGTCATATAATATCTCTGCTGGTGCAGTATAAAACTTTATAAAAAATAAATTCCCTTTGGTTATTCTTTTATAAATGGTGAATGCTCTATGTAATTCTGGTATAGCTAATAGTTCATCTCCATCTTGGGTATATACGGTAATTAATAATCCATAACTGAAATAAGTTATAACTAAGGTTGGGTTGGTTTTAGGTAGTGCAATTAACTTGTTGTGACCTTGCAATTTTTGGGTTATGTAGTTCGTATTTAGTTCTTGGATATCTGTGGCTCTGGGTTTAAGGTTTAGATAAGTCTGTATTTTGTGGATATTTTCTATGTATGCTCGGGTTATATGGTTATAGGCTTTTTTATCTTGGTTCAAACTTTCTCGATATATGGTAATTTGTGGGGGTATGTACAAGGGGTCTTTTTGTGTTTTTGGTATAAGTGGTTTTTTAAATATCTTATTCATGTTCATGTTTTGGTATCTTTGTCCACTAACTCCTTTGCTTGTACCTGCAATTATAGATTGATAAACGTTATGGGTTTTATGGAGTGTCCCAACGTCTCCTTGTAGCTCTGAAATTTTATTGTCTTCCGATCGACATAGCTCTGCACACTGCTGAGTTAGCCGATTCATAGCTTTAGACTTTAGTTTAACGTCATTAGTCTATAGTTTTTCTATTTCATTACCCATACTGTCCACTTTTATTGAAAGCGTAGTTAGGGTTTTGAGTATTTTTTCTAAAGCATCATCTTCTATTATATCAGTCTGTGTAGCTTTGTCTTGATATGTAATCTGCAATAACATTTTTGTTAGTACTAATTACTTCAATTGTAAATGTAAAATTTAATATATTTAATACTAGTCTCCGAATCTCTTTCGTTGTAACTGAATTTTGTATTTTCTTTGTTAACCACCAACGTACCTGTGTATTATCTGCCCGTACAATAAACTTGTTATATAGCAAAAAATGGCTCAAATGCTAATAAACATTTATATAATGAACATAATTCTTTTTTATTTATTTCCCATTTTATTTCTGTTTCATTAAACGTACCTGAGTAGTATCGACAATGATGTTCTAATTTTTCTTCTTCATATCTATATTTAAGTACTCCTCCATAACTATATTCACTAGCATCTGCTTCTACTATATATAAAAAAAAATTATTTTCGTTTGGAAATTGTAATTTTGGTAACTCTTTACAAAGTATTTTTATTTTTTGAACTTGTTTTTTATCTTCTTCGTTGTAATTATATTCTATATCCTTTTTTAATTTTTTCTGTAAAGGCTTTAGGTTTTTTGTTAATTTTGGTATATATTCTCTTACTTGGTTTACTAATAAAAAAAATAATTTTAATTTCTTTATTGTATCTAATTCTTCTTTTGAATTTATTATTTTTTGTAATATATGTTGTTGCATTTTACTCCACTTTTATCTATTTGTATTTCTAAAAACTCTATCTGGTTTTTCATAATTTCGGCTTTCTTTTCACTTAAACTTATTCCCAATTTTTCTATTATATCTGTAAATTGTTCTAATAACTTTAAATGTTCCTCTTTAGTTTTTGTATATTGTAGTATATCATCTATGTATACTATACAATTAGGTAATTGTTTAAAATAATTATCCATAAAGTGTTGGTATCTACCTGGTGCATTTTTATATCCAAATGGTAATACGTTTCATTCATAAAATCCTTGTGGTACCGTAAATGCGGTTAATTCCTTAGAATTTTCATCTAACTTTAAGTGGTAAAATCCTGATTTACAATCAAATTTACTAAAATAATTATATCCTTGTATTTGTCTTATTTTTAGTATCTTATTTGGTATTGGATAATTATATGTCATAGTTTTTGCATTTAGGTTTCTATAATCAATAACCATTCTACTTTTTCCTCTTTTTTGTTCACTATGTTTATTTACTATAAATGCTGGAATATTGTGTTTACTATTACTTTTTTTTGTATATATTGTTTCTTTAATAATCCATCTATATGAATTTTAAATTCTTTTAAATCGTCAAAATTATATGTTAATGGTTTTTGAGTTATTATGCTATTTTTATCTATTAATTCAATTTTTATAATAGTTTTATATTTTTTCCATCCTTTTAATGGATCTTCACTATATAATTGTCTTAATTTTTTCTTTATTATTTCTACCTTATCTATTGAAAACATAGTTATTTCTTTTTTATTTATCGAAAATACAACTAGTTCTACTGTGTCTTCTATATTTTTTATATTTTCTAACTTTTGTGTAGTTTTTTCACTTTCTTTTATCCAATCAATTTTTTTTCTTATTTTATTAATAACTCTTTTTGCTCTTACTTTTTGTTTACATGGTGTTGTAAACCGCCAATCTGTTTTAGTTATTATATGTGGGTATAATTTATCTAAAAATGACATTCCTAAAAGCATATCTTTTGATGTTAGTTCATAATTATAAATTTCTTCTATTGTTATTATTTCATCCCATATCTGTATTTTTACATTTTTAGCTTTATATGTAATTAAGCTTCCTTCATTATTAAATCTTTGACTACTATTGGTGTTTTTAATTTATCCCATTTTTACTTTCTGGTAAACAGTTCTATCTACATAAGTTTGCTTCTGCTCCTGTATTTATCATAGGTGTATAATACCTATTATAATATCCATCTACTATTATTTTTACAAGTACATATATTTTCATATCATGTTAAAGATCTTTTTATGAACAATCTTTCTTTATTATATGTTATAGATAATTGTGCATGTTCTATATTGTATGGTTTTACTTGTTCTAACCATTTTATTCCTAATATTATGTCTGCCTTTTGCATATCTTCCTTTATTTCAAATTATATTTTTATTTTTCTAACTCCTATTATTATTTCCTTTTCAGCTATATCTTTAATGTTTATTAGACTCCTTGGTAGATCTGGGCATATATTACTATTAGATTTTATTTCTTCATTTTTTACTAGATATTTTGCTATATAATTTTCTTCTTGTCCTGTGTTTAAGAGTATTAAATATTCTTTTTCATTTATTATTCCTGTTATGTAATATTGATTTAAATTAACTGTTGAAGTTGTTTCATAACTTGTTCTTTTTGATGAAATTGATGATTCTGATTTTTCATGAGCTATTCTTTTTGTGTTACTTGTTCTATCATTTATTATTTCTAAATCTTCTTCTATATCTATGTCTTTGTAACTATAATCATTATTATCAATTGTTTTTACAAATTGTTCGAAAGGACTTTCTATTTGTATTTTATTAATTTTATTTTTTCCTGTTATTTTATGTTTTGTTGTTAATACGTATAGATTTTTACATCTTGCTGTAAATATTTGACTTCCTGGGGTTAGTTCTATTCCAGATATTTTCCAATATAATACTAATGATTTATCTCTATTTTTATCTGTTATTGCTACTGAATAATTCACACTTATTATAAATTTAAATTTTTGGTATATTAAATTTCCTTTTATGTCAATTATTATATTTTTTTCTATAGGTTTTATAATTCTATCATCTGCTAAATATAATTTTATTGGTGTATCTATTTCTTCTCTAAAACATGCTTTTATCAATATCTCTGTTCCTTCAAGGTGTACATATTTTATTGGATCTTTACTTTTTATATCGTTTATTTCTTTATTAATCATTCTTTTTGTTACTAGTGGTATACTAGTTCTACCTTTTGCATATCTACAGTCTATTACATGTTCCTTTTGGCTTACTACGTAGTATGCTTCTTTTTTTCTACTAAATATATTTTTTATTGTTGGTAGTTTAAATATTTTCTCTATACTTAGGTCTAACTCTTTTCCTTTTATTTCGTCAAATATATTATTATCAAATATTATTTTTTGATCTGTTCCTTCTTCGTTTAAATATTCTTCCTTTGTTATTATTTTTATATCTTCTGCAGTTATATGGTTCATTTGTATATCTTCTTCAGTCATTTGATTTATCTAATTCACTATCTATTTCATTATCTGTTTCATTCTCCGAAATTTTATATATACTATCGTCACTTTCTAATTCATAATCTATATAATCTATCTGCATATATTCTGTATTTTCTATCTTTATTTCTGATATTTGTTTTTTTTTTTTGGATCTTTAGGCATTTTACATTCTCTAGCTAAATGTCCTAGTTTTCCACAATTATAACAAGTACATTCTTTTATAGATTTCTTTTTCCTATATGGTCTTTTATGTTTATAATTTTTTACATAATATCTTTTTCTTGGTTTCTTATATTTATATTTTAATTTTTTGAATTTCTTATATTTCTTATGTCTTTTTCTTTTCTTATAATATATTTTTTCACATCCAAATTGAGGTGCTATTTTATCTTTGCAACATGCTAAATTTCTTATTAATGTTTTTTTCATTTTTATTTCTTCTCTATATTTTTCACATATATTTCTATACCAATGTTGTAAAAATTTAATTCTTGCTCCTAGGGTATCTACTATTTTTGCTTCATCCCAACTCTTTATTATTTTTGAACTAAATGGTTCAGGTAATTTACTAAAATATAATCTTCTTATTTCTTTACTTTCTTCTATATTATATGTTCCTTTATAATAATATTCTTTAAATGCGCACGTATACTCATCTATATAACACATATTGCATATTGCTAGTTTTAACATTAAATTTCTATTTATATCTTTTTCTTTATTTTGTTCTGCTTCTTCTGTTGTCATACTGCTAAATTCATCTCTTATAGGTATTTCATATTTTTTCAATATTTTTGTTGGTGATATTTTAGTAGTTGTTGATGTTCTTTCTGTTTTATTATCAGATCTTAATACTTTTTTACTTTCTTCAGCTAGGTTTAAAAATCATAATTTTACTGTTCCTATTAATGTCTTTTCTATATATTCTGGTGTGTTTGTTGTATCTATTTTATTATCTAATAATTATTTTGACATGTATCCTACCCACAGTTGTATTATTTTATTTTTGTCTATTACACAGTCTAAATCTAAAAAGTTGTAATTAATTATTTGTTTTGGTGTCTATTTATTATATTCATCATTTGGATTATATCTTTTAAACTTACTTTTGTAATTATATGTTGGTTTTCTTATTTCTGATGTACTAGGTATTATATTTCTATCTAGAGTATTTACTTCCGTATTTATTAGTTCTAGATTTTCTTTATTAATTACTTCTTGTTTTTCATTAATTTCTAGTTTTCCTATGTTTGCTAGAATTTCTGTATATGTTTCACCATCTTCTGAGTCATAATTATCTGTTTCTTTGGCATCTATTGTATTTATTTCTAATTTATGGTTTCTAATTCTTTATTTTCTCCTTTTAATTTTTCTTTAAATTGATTTATCTCAATTAATAATTTTTGTTCTTTATCTTTTTTCTTCTTTTTCTTTCTGTCTTTTTTTCATACAAATCTTTTAGCATTTGTAGTTTTTTTTCTAATTCAACAATCCTACTATTTTTAGTTTCTTCTATTTTTCGTATTTCTTCTGTGGTTTGTTATTTTATTTTATCTATTTCTTTTTTTTCTGTCTATCTCTTCGTTTTCTCTTTCTATTCTTACCATGACTGCCAACTTATCTTCTAATTTTTTTCTAACATTAAATATAAATGTTCACCTATTTTCTTATATCTCCTTCCTAAATTAGAGAATACTATTTTTATTTTTAATTCTTTGTGATGTTCATATGTTTTTTCATCTATTATAAATTCTTCTTTGTTCATTTTATTTAAATGTATATAGTTTATGTTGATATATATATGTATATATATTCTAGACTATCTATTGTTGATTCTAAATTTGATATTTCTTTCTTTTGTGCATTTATTGAATTTTTACTAACTCCGACAATTATGTTTTACTGTAGTCTTTCTATCCTTATTTTTAATTCTTTATATTTTTCAGATATTTTTTTAATTCTTTATTGTTGTGGTTTTTGTACGTTATTCATCTAAATAATATTTATAATATTTTGGTAGATATCTAGATCTAATTTTATCATAATTAATAAATTAATCAAATTATTCCGAATATAAATTAATCAAATAAGTCAAAATATATACTACTTCCGTAACTTTAAACAACATAGGCTCTGATACCAATTGTAGGGGGCGCAGATAACTTGGGTAACTTAAATAGGTAACTATTGTATTTTGATTTATGAAATGTTCTATAATTCTTGCCTTAGAGACAAGACTTAACCCAAGGATATTCAAACAACAAGTATAACACCTTGGATTTTTTATCCTCAGAAAATTTTCTGGATTTCTGGTTTATGGGTAAGATATGACTAAGGGCTTTGTATATTGGGGTACGGTTTATATGGGTTGGTCGTATGCTGACCAGTGTTAGTTGGTGGGTTGGATTGGTTTCTGAAATGGATGCAACTTGTTGGATACAGGTCGTCTGGTTTGGGAATTTTCCTTTACTTAATATTAGACTTGGTAGCTTTGGATCTGAGTACGAGTGGCTCACCATGAGTCGTAAGCTAGGGTACGAGTCGTACCATAGACTCGTATGGTGGACAGTGTTCAATCCTATTTAATTCTATTCTGCCAGGGGTATGGGTAAAAGGTATAGGTAGTATGCTTTGGGTACAACTTAGTTTGGGTAAGTCGTACCTTTGGGTCGGTCTCGGTCAAAGACCTATCCCAGAGTTTGGATTTAAGCAAGTACATGCTATCTTGTTATATGTTTGGAATTCATCCGAATCAGGGCATATGCTGGATGGTTAGGTTAGGAATCGAGGGTGGTCTTCGGTCCTGGTTGGACTTGAGATGCCCATTACGACAAGGCCCCTGGTCGGGTTGTGTAAAGTTGCTATCAGAGCTTTAGGTTCATAGTCAATTAGGAGTCCACAAAGCCATGTCTAGTAGAGTCTCTTTTAAGAGTATGTAGCGCGCCACACTCATAAGGGAGAGGCTAAAAGATATTCAGGAATGTTTCACTTTCTTGGTATTCCATTCTTAAGATTGGAGTCTAAGTCTTGGAATCTTGTCTAATACTAATATGTTCGCTTTTCAGATCATGCCTCGATGATCTTGAACACAAGAAAACTCTTCAGTCCCATCTGGGGACAACATAGAAGGGATATAAAGGATCCATACTCGGTCTAGGGATCCAGTCTCTAATATTTCTGGAGTTCCACCAGTTGCTACTAGTCCTCTTCAGGGTGAGGTGACAAATGTAGAATTTCGTCAATCGATTCATGCTATTGCTATGTTGGTTGTTGCTCAAGCTGATCGGGATGCATCTGGTGTTTCATCTACTAAGGCCACAAGGGTTGGCCAGTTTATGAAGATGAGTCCTCCTACTTTTACTGGTGTGAACGTAGAGGAGGATCCACAGGGTTTCTTAGATGAAATGAAGAAGATATTCAGGGTGATGCAGGCTACGAACGTGAAGGGGATGAATTTTACATCTTATCAGCTCAAGGATATTGCATACTAGTGGTATGAAGAGTGTCATAAGGATAGAGGTGATGTTGAGTAGTTGTCCTTATAAGAGACTTTCTCAAATGCTTTTCTGGATCGCTTTTTTTCTCAAGAACCAAGAGAAGCGAAGGTGGTGGAATTTGTCAATCTGAGACAAGGGAAAATGTCAGTCAAGGAATATGCCTTGAAATTTCATCAACTGTCAAGGTATGCTCCAGAATTGGTGTTTGATGTGAGGGTGAGGATGAGAAAGTTTGCTTCTGGACTATCTCAGGATTTGATCCTTAAAAGCAAGACTGTATTGCTAATCAAGGATATGGATATGTCTAGGTTGGTGGTTCATATAAAATAGGTGGAGGAAGAAAAAAGAAAGCAAGCTGAATTTGGGGAAAGACAGAGTAAGAAGTTTAGGTCTTTTAAACAAAATATTGGGCAACAACAAGGTAGTCGGGATAGTGGTAAGTGGCCAAAGAAGAAGTAAGATAGTTCTAGCTCCTTCTCTTTTATGAGTAATCCTTACCCAAAGACTTTGGGTAATAGGCGTCAACAAGGTGGTAATAATTTTAGGCCATAGGATGCCCAATCTTAGGCGAGCGGGGAACAGTCGATTTCTTCATGACCTCCTTGTTAGTTCTGTGGTCGTCTTCATTGGGGATTTTATGATGAAGGGAGAGAGGAGTATTTTAAATGTGGTCAGCCAGGCCATATGCTCAGAAACTATCCAGTTGGTAAGGGTGCTTTGAGAGCGATCAAAGCTCCTGTTGCTTCATCTTTTGCTCCTTCACCTAGTGGTGCTGCTTCGACATCTGCTCCTACTTCTGGTACTGGCGCTGTTCGAAATAGGTTATGCTCTTGCATCTCGACAGAATTTTGAGGCATCACCTAATGTCGTGAATGGTACATTACAACTCTTTTTTTGTGATGTGTATTGCTTGCTTAATCCACGGTCCACTCTCTATTATGTGACCCCATTTGTTACTATGTATCTTGGTTTTAATCCCAAGGTTTTTTTATCCTTTTTCTGTTTCTACCCAGTAGGTGACTTTATTGTTGTGAAAAGGGTTTATAGGGTGTGTGTGGTATCTATTAGTAGTAGGAAGACTTTGATGGATTTGCTTAAACTGGATATGGTGGATTTTGATGTTATTCTGGGGATGGATTGGTTACACTCTTGTTACACATTATTAGATTATCAGACCCGTAAGGTTGTAGTTAGGTTCGTTGGTGAATCAGTTATTCAGTGTAAGGGTGGTTCCCTAGCTCCCAGGGGAAGGTTTATTTCTTATCTTAGAGCTCGTAGATTAATCTCCAAAGGGTGTCTCGATCATTTGGTCTGGGTTAAAGATTCTAACTCCGAAGGTCCTTCTTTACATTCGGTTCAGGTGGTTAATGAGTTTCCTGAGGTCTTTCCAGATGATCTTCCTGGCGTTCCTCCAAATAGTGAGATTGAGTTTGGTATTGATTTGGTTTCGGAAACTCGTCCAATATCTATTCCTCCTTATAAAATGGCTTTAGCTAAGTTGAGAAAACTCAAGGAGAAACTTAAGAATCTTCTGGATAAGGGGTTTATTTGTCCTAGTGTATCCGCGTGGGGTGCACTAGTATTATTTGTGCACAAGAAGGATGGTTCCCATAACACCCTGGATTTTCGACCTTTAGAAAATTTCTTAGATTTCTGGTTTTTGGAAAAGATATGACTAAGGGGTACCAGTCGTATGTTAGGGTATAGTACGTATGGGTTGGTTATATATTGATAAGTATTAGTTGGTGGGTTGGATTAGTTTTTGGAATGGATGCAACTTGGTGGATATGGGTTGCCTGGTTTGGGTTTTTTCCTTCACTTAATCTTAGACTTGGTAACTTAACTTGGATCTGAGTATGAGTGGCCCATCATGAGTCGTAAGCTAGGGTACAAGTCGTACTATGGACTCGTATGATGGACTGTGCTTAATCCTCTTTGATTCTATTCTTCCAGGGGTATGGGTCAAAGGTACAGGTCGTATGCTTTGGGTACGACTTAGTTTGGGTAAGTCGTACCTAGGATAATGTTGGTTCTAAGGGGGAATACTAGGGTACGAGTGATGGGTACCACTTGTATTGGAGGGTACGATTGGTATGGTTAGTCGTACCCCCTGACAGGAATTTTATGCAGTTTAAGTGAGGAAAATCTGGATATTTCCCTACTTAACCTATTAAGGCCCCACAACTTTTAACACACTTGAGAGGTTATTTGCCCTATTATTTCATTAACACTTAGAAAACACTCTCTAATCCTCTCTAAGTCTTTTGGATAAAGGAAGGCTAGGGTTTCACTAAGGTGATCAATTTGGGGATTGTGTTGATGATTTCTCTCCATCATCTACTCAATTTAAGGTATGTACTCCTTCCCTGATTGTTAGTTCCAACTAAAGGCATATTTTGTAAATTATTTTCATGGCATAATTGTTATATGATTTTGAGTTTTTAAATAAATGTTGGGGTTTTTGGTTATAATGGCTTAGTTATGGTTTCCTCATGTTTTAATTATGTATTTACATATTTTAATGGTGGCTTGGATACTTGGTTGCCTGGGAATGGTTAATTGGTATTTGATTTTAGTTTTGGAAACACTATGCCCCCAATAGGTTTGATAAAATCCCTATGAGAATGCTTTTACTATATTGTTGGACTTTTAATGGAACTATTGCATTGTTTGGTTTGGTAATAGAACCCTATATGGTATAAATAGTTTAAATCATTTGGAATAGTTAAATGGAATGGTTTGATGGTCATGGTTATGATTAATTGAACTCCTTGTGGGGTACAATGGAATTTCCCAAGTAAACATGTTAATGAACAATTTGTGAGGTACATGGGACTCCCCCAAGCAAACATATAATGGAACACTTGTGGGTTACATGGTACTCACCCAAGTTAACTTGGTAAATGGGTACGTGCAAGTTAAAGTCGGTATGCCGATACCACTATTAATAGCCTTGGTTAATAATAAATGAAATAATGGATTGGTTGGTTGGAAATGGTTTTAAGTAGGCAATAATGGCGGGGTGCGATAGCTAACCGTGAAGGTAGGTGTTCAACGAACGAACACTGAAAACTTATATTTACCGATATGAAGGGTTGGTCATGGAAACCATATATGATACTATGAGGTACATGAGAATCCTCTAAGTACACTGTACATATGTATCATGGAGTGAGAAGGGTACTTGGAAATTCCCTACTCTTATAGTATCTCCAGTTCATGCGGCTACATGCAACGAGGCCCGTTCATGGGGTTACACTGGAGCCATTAGACCATGGGTGGTTTTAGGACAGTTAAGCTATACATACCCAGGTTAATATTTTTAAATGCATACTAAGCCTGGTTCTCTTTCCCAGAATGGTTATATATATGTATGGTTTGTATGCATATGGTTAGTTTACTTGGTTTTATTGGATGATATTATTTCATTATTATCCTGAGTTCATGTTCGTGTTTACCCACTAACTCTTCTTTGAGCGGCTGTATCACCACGCGATGCAGGAACCGACCGTTCTACTCTTCTTGCATAGTGATCGAATTTTGGGATCTACTTTTGGATTGATATGGTGAGCTTTCATCTTTTCAGAAGGCTCCATTTCATGTTCATGGATATTTTTACCTACTTTGGTTTATTTATGGATATTGGTTTTGGCTATGGTTGGGGGCATGTTCCAATCAGATATTGGTTTTCTTTTTGGTTAGAGGCTTTTATGGAACTACTATGGGTTGGTATGGGCAGGATCGATCTTAGTGTCAGCCTTAGTATTGGCATAAGTATTGGGGCTAATCTTGTTGGAGTAAATTTTACACTGTTCCATCATTTTATATTATATTATGGAACATGGTTTGGTTATTATTTTGGTTTTAGCTTACGGTTTTGGTTGATTATGGTCATTGGTTAGATTTGGGACAGTTGGTCTTATTGGGTCGGTCTTGATCTTTGACCTATCCCAGAGTTTGGATTAGTGCTAATACACACTATCTTGTTATATATTTGGAATTTATCCAACTCAGGGCATATGATGGATGGTTGGGTTGGGTATCGGGGGTGGTCTCCGATCCTGGTTGGACTTGAGATGCCCATTACGATAAGGACCTTGGTCGGGTCGTGTCAAGTTGGTATTAGAGCTTTAGGTTTATGGCCAATTGTGAGTCCACAAAGTCGTGTCTAGTAGAGTCTCTTTTAAGGGTTTGTAGCGTGCCACACTTATAAGGGAGAGGCTATAATGCATTTAGGAATGTTTCACTTTCTTGGTATTCTATTCTCAAGCTTGGAGTCTAAGTCCTGGAATCTTCTCTAATCCTAAATTGTTCACTTGTTAGACTATGCCTCGACGATCTGGAACACAAGGAAACTCTTCTGTCCCATCTGAGGACAACGTGGAAGGGACACACAGAATCCATATTCGGTCTAGGGTCCAGTCCCTAATATTTTGGAGTTCCCCCGATTGCTACTAGTCCTCTTCAAGGTGAGGTGATAAATGTGGAATTTCATCAATAGATTCATACTATTGCTCAGTTGGTTGCTGCTCAGGCTTAGTGGGATGCATCTGGTGTTTCATCTGCTGAGGCCACAAGGGTTCGCCTATTTATGAAGATGAATCCTCCTACTTTTACTGGTGTGAAGGTGGAGGAGGATCCACAAGATTTCTTGGATGAAATGGAGAAGATATTTTGGGTGATGCGGGCCACATACGTGAAAGAGGTAAATTTTGTAGCTTATTAGCTCAAGGATGTTGCGTACTAGTGGTACGAGAAATTGGATAAGGATAGAAGTGATATTGATTAGTTATCCTTATGGAGACTTTCTCAAATATTTTTTTGGATCGCTTCTTTCCTTAGGAGTTGAGAGAAGTGAAGACGGAGGAATTTGTCAATCTGAGACAAGGGAAAATGCCAATCAAAGAATATGGCTTGAAATTTCATCAGCTGTCTAGGTATGCTCTGGAATTAATATCCGATACGAGGGCGAGGATTAGAAAGTTCACTTCTGGACTGTCTCGAGATTTGATCCTTGAAAGTAAGATACATTTCTGATCAAGGATACGGATATGTATAGTTGATGGTTCATATGAAACAGGTGGAGGAAGAAAAGAGGAAGTAAGCTGAATTTGGGAAAAGACAGAGTAAAAAGTTTAGGTCTTCTAAACAAGGTGTTGGGTAACAACAAGGTAGTCGGGATGGCGGTAAGTGGCCAAAGAAGAAGTGGGGGAGTTTTGTTTCCTTCTCTTCTGCTAGTGCTCCTTACCCGAAGCCTTTAGGTGATTAACGTCAGCATGGTAGTGATAATTATTTAGCACAAGGTGCCCAATATCAGGCGGGCTGGGCACAGTCGGCTTCTTCATGCCCTCCTTGTCGGTTTTGTGATCGTCTTTATTGGGGATTTTGTAATGAAGGGAGGGACACGTGTTTTAAATTTAGTCAGACATGCCGTATGCTTAGAAACTATTCGGTTAGTAAGAGTGCTTCGGGAGAGGTCAAAGCTTCGATTGCTTTATCTTCTGCTCCAGTAACTAGTAGTGCTGCTTTGGCATCTGCTCCTGCTTCTGGTACTGGTGCTTTTTGGAATAGGTTATATGCTCTTGCATCTCGACAGGAGTTTAAGGTATCACCTGATATCATGACTGGTATGTTACAACTTTTTTCTCGTGAAGTGTATTGTTTGCTTGATCTAAGGCCCACTCTCTCTTATGGTACCCTATTTGTGGTTGTGTATTTTGGTTTTAATGTCGAGGTTATATCGGATTTTTTTTCTATTTCTACCTCGATAGGTGACTCTGTTATCGCTAAAAGGGTCTATAAAGGGTGTGTGGTATCTATTGATAGTAGGCAGACTTTTATGGAATTGTTTGAACTAGATATGGTAAATTTTGATATTATTCTTGGGGTGGAATGGTTACACTCTTGTTATGGGTAGTTAGATTGTCAGAGTCGTAAGGTTATATTTAGGTTTCCTGGTGAATCAGTTATTGAGTGAGAGGGTGGTTCCCTAGCTCCTAGGAGAAGGTTTATTTCTTATCTTAGAGCTCGAAGATTAATCTCCAAAGGGTGTCTCTATCATTTGGTTTGGGTTAAATATTCTAACTCGAAAGGTCCTTCTTTACATTTATTTCTGGTGGTAAATGAGTTTCTTGAGGTCTTTTCAGATGATCTTCCTAGCATTCCTCTGGATAGGGAGATTGAGTTTGGTATTAATTTAGTTCTGGACACTCGTCTAATATCTATTTCTCCTTATAGAAAGGCTCTTGATAAGTTGAGGGAACTCAAGGAGCAACTTAAGGAGTTTTTGGATAAGGGTTTCATTAGTCCTAGTGTATCCCCGCGGGGTGCACCGGTATTATTTGTGCACAAGAAAGATGGTTCCCTTTGGATGTGCATTGACTATCGGTAGTTGAATAAGGTAACGGCTAAGAACAAGTATCCTCTTCCAAGAATAGATGACTTGTTTGATCAGTTGCATGGTGCCAAGTTCTTTTCTAAAATAGATCTTCGGTCTGGGTATCATCAGCTTAAGATTAGGGAGTTTGAAATCCCTAAGACGGCTTTCCAAACTTGGTATGGGCACTTTGAGTTCTTGGTTATGTCATTTGGTTTGATTTATTCCCTGACGACATTTATGGATTTGACGAACAAGGTTTTCAGACAGTTTCTGGATCTTTTTGTCATTATGTTCATTGATGACACTCTGGTTTATTCTAAGAGTGAGGTGGATTATGCTAATCACTTCCGTGTGATATTGTAGACCTTAAACAAAAGCAGTTGTTTTCCAAGTTCTCCAAGTGTGAGTTTTGGTTGAATGCTATGACTTTATTAGGCCATATTATTTCTAGTAAGGGAATCATAGTGGATCCGCATAAGGTGGCTACGGTGAAAAGATGGCCTAGAACCACGACTCCAACCGATATTCGAAGCTTCTTGTGTTTGGCTGGGTATTATAGGAGGTTTGTGAAAGGTCTTTTTTTGATATATGCCCCATTGACTAGGTTGACTCATAAGAAGGTAAAGTTTTTTTAATCGGATGCATGTGAAGGGAGTTTTGAGAAGCTTAAGGATAAGCTACCTTTGGCTCCGATTTTGAAATTGCTCGAAGGTAATGAGGGGTTTGTGGTTTATTGCGATGTTTCTTAGGTGGGACTTGGTTGTGTTTTGATGCAACAAGCAAAAGTTATAACCTATGCTTCCAGGCAGTTGAAGGTGCATGAGAAAAATGATCCTACTCATGAATTGGAGCTTTTAGTGGTGGTTTTTGCTTTGAAAATCGGGCGGCATTATTTTTATGTACTGCACGTGGACATCTTTTCTGATCATAAGAGTTTACAGTATGTGTTCACTCAGAAGGAGATAAATCTCAGGAAAAGAAGATGGTTGGAGATTCTCAAGGACTATTATATGAGTCTTCACCACCACCCAGGTAAAGCTAATGTGGTTGATGATGCTCTGAGCAGGTTGTTCATGGGGATTTTAGCCCATGTGTATCAGGGGAATCGGGAATTGGTGAATGATATTCACCGCTTGGCTAATCTTGGAGTTCGTTTCCTGGACTTCAATGATGGTGGTATGATAGTACAAGAAATAATTTGGTCGTCTCTTGGTGCAGAGATTAAAGAGAAACAAGTGCTGGATCTTGTCTTGATAAAAATCAAAAGTGATGCTGGTGTGAAAAAGGTGATAGTCTTTGAGATCAGTGGTGATGGTACTTTATGGTACCAAGGGAGGTTGTGTATTCCTAATATCTATGATTTGTAATAGAGGGTTTTGGCTGAGGCGCATGAATCGTGCTACGTTGTTCATCCCGATTCAATAAAAATATATCATGATCTCAAGGATATATAATGGTGGAGTTGTATGAAAAAAAATATGGCTGATTTTGTGGCCAAATTCTTGATGTGCCAACAAGTCAAAGTTGAGCACATGCGGCCTGGTAGGCTATATCAAGAAATAGATTTACCCAAATAGAAATGAGAGGTGATCAATATGGATTTCATTTCTGGTTTTCCTTGGTCTCAAAATCAATTTGAATTGATTTGGGTCATCATGGATAGGATGACCAAGTTCGCTCACTTTTGGCCGGTGTGAACTAATTTTACGGCTGAGGACTATGTAAGGTTGTATCTTCATGAGATTGTAAAGCTGCCCAGGATACCTGTTTTGATTATTTTTGATTGGGGTACACAGTTTTCATCTCACTTCTGGCGATCTTTTCAAAAGGGATTGGGGACTAAGGTTAGTCTGAGTACTTTTTTTCATCCTCAGATGGATGGGTAAGCAGAAAGGAATATTCAGACATTGGAGGATATACTTCGGGCATGCGTGATTGATTATGGTTACAGTTGGGTTGAGCATCTACCTTTGGTAGAGTTTGCTTATAACAATAGTTATCATTCTAGTATTAGAATGACCACTTTTAAGGCGTTGTATTGTAGGAGGTGTAGATATCCTATTAGGTGGTTTGAGCTGGGTGAGACGAATATGTTTGGTATAAATATGATTTATCAGGCTATGAAAAAGGTAAAGGTGATTCAGGATAGGCTTAAGGCTACCCAAAGTCACCAAAAATCCTATGCAGATGTAAGTCATAGAGACTTGGAGTATGAAGTTGGGGGTAAGGTGTTCCTAAAGGTATCTCTCATGAAGAGAGTAATGCGGTTTGGTAAGAAGGGGAAACTCAGTCCCCAGTTTATTGGTCCTTATGCAATTTTGCGGAGGGTTGGCAATGTGGCTTATGAATTGAAGTTTTCTTCTAGTGTGAGCCCCATTCACCCGATATTTCATGTCTCTATGTTGAGAAAGTGCATTGGTGATCCTTCTTCAGTTGTTCCTTTGGTGGGATTGGGTATCTCAGATTATCTGTCTTATGAAGAGGTACCAGTAGAGATCTTGGATAGATAGGTTCATCGGTTACGGACCAAGGATGTGGCCTCGATTAGGGTTCTATGGAAGAACCACAAGGTGGAAGAGGCTACATGGGAAGCGGAAGAGGACATGAAGACCAAGTATCCACATCTATTTTCTGCTCTGAGGATTCGTGCGGAAGGTATGTTTTCTTCAACATACTTTTGTTTTCAAACTTTGTTAAAGGAAAGATTAATATCTTTGCATCTTTATTTTCTATCTTGGTTAAAGGTTAGATTCATATTTGATAATGCAAATGAATCATGCTTGTGTTTACCTTACCTTGTTCGTCATTCGGGGACGATGTTCCTAGTGGGGGAGACTATAACACCCTGGATTTTTGATCCTTAGAAAATTTCCTGGATTTCTGGTTTCTGGACAAGATATGACTAAGCGGGTACCAGTCGTATATTGGGGTACAATTCATTTGGGTTGGTCGTATATTGACCAGTGTTGGTTGGTGGGTTGGATTATTTTTTAGAATGGATGGGACTTTTTGGATACGAGTCATATTGGTGGTACGGGTCGTTTGGTTTGGGGTTTTTTCTTCACTTAATCTTAGACTTGGTAGCTTAACTTGGATCTGAGTACGAGTGTCTCACCTTGAGCCGTAAACTAGGGTACGAGTCATACCATGGACTCGTATGGTGGACAGTATTCAATCCTCTTTGATTCTATTTTTCCAGAGGTACGGGTCATATGCTTTGGGTACAACATGGTTTGGGTAAGTCGTACCTTGGACAGTGTTGGGTCCAAGGGGAAGTCCTAGGGTACGAGTGGTGGGTACCATTCTATTAGAGGATACAACTAGTATGGTTAGTTGTACCTCTAACGGGAATTTTATGCAGTTTAAGTGAGGGTAATCTGGACATTTCCCCACTAAACCTATTAAGGCCCTATGACTTTTAACACACTTGGGAGGTTATTTTCCCTATTATTCTATTCATTAACACTTAGAAAGCACTCTCTAATCCTCTCTAAGACTTTTGGGTGAAGAAAGGCTAGGGTTTCACTAAGGTGATCAATTTGGGGCTTGTGTTGGTGATTTCTCTCCATCATCTACTCAATTTAAGATATGTACTCCTTCCCTCATTGTTAGTTCCAACTAAAGTCATATTTTGTAAAGAATTTTCATGGAATAATTGTTATATGATTTGGGTTTCAAATATATATATCGAGGGTTTTGGTTATAATGGCTAGATTATGGTTTCCCATTTTATAATTATGTATTTGCATATTTTAATTGGTGGTTTGGATACTTGGTTACATGGTAATGGGTAATTGGTAGTTGATTTTGATTTTGGAAACATTATGGCCCCAATATGTTTGATAAAAAGCCTATGTGGATGTTTTTACTATATTGTTGGACTTTTTAATGGAACTATTGCATGATTTAGTTTGTTAATGGAACCCTAAATGGTATAAATGGTTTGGAATGGTTAAATAGAATAGTTTGGTGATCATGGTTATGGCTAATTGAACTCCTTGTGGGGTACAATAGAATTCCCCAAGTAAACATGCTAATGAACAACTTGTGGGGTACATGGGACTCCCCCAAGAAAACATAATAATGGAACACTTACGGGGTATATGAGACTCCTCCAAGTTAACTTGGTAAATGGGTACACGAGAATCCCTTAACCTGTTAAGGTTTGGCTAAGGACAATACTTGCAAGTTATAGTCAGTATGGTGATACCACTATTAATAGCCTTGATAAATAATAAATGGAATAATGGATTGGGTTGTTAGAAATGATTTTAATTGGGCAATAATGGGGTGGTGTGATAGCTAACCGTGAAGGTGAGAGTTTAACGAATGAAAACTAGAAAATTATATTTGCCGACATGAGGGGTTGGTCATGGCGATCATATATGATACTATGAGGTACACATGAATTCTCTAAGTATACTGTACATATATATCATGAAGAGCGACAGGTAATCGGGAATCCTCTACTCTTATGGTATCTCTTATTCATGCGGCTACATGCACCGAGGCCCGTTCAGGGGGTTACACTGGACCCAAATAGCTCGTGGGTGGTTTTAGAATGGTTAAGCTATACATACCCAGGTTAATGGTTTTAAATGCATGCTAAACCCGGTTCCTTTCCCCGCATGGATATATATATGTGTGTGTATGGTTTGTATATATATGGTTGGTTTACTTGGTTTTACTGGATGACATTATTTTATCCTTATCCTGAGTTCATACTAGCATTCACCTACTAACCCATCTTTGAGAGGCTGTATCCCCATGCAATGCAGGAACCGACTGTTCTACACCTCCTGCATAGTGATCGAATTTTGGGATCAACTTTTGAATTGAAATAATGAGCTTCTATCTTTCCGAAAGACTCCATTTCATGTTCATGGATATTTTTACACACTTTGATTTACTTATGGATATTGGTTTTGGCTATGGTTGGGGGCATGTCCCAATCGAATATTGTTTTTTTTGGTTGGAGGATTTTTGTGGAACTTCTATAGGTTAGTATGCGCGGGATCGACATTGGTGTCAGCCTTACTATTGGCATTGGTATTGGGGCTGATACTGTTGGACTAAATTTCTCACTGTTCCATCCTCTTATAGTATGTCATGGAACTTGGTTTGGTTATTGTTTTGTTGTTTGTTGGATTCGGGACGGCTAGACTCATTTGGGTCGGTCTCAGTCATAGACCTATCCCAGAGTCTGAAATTAATCAAATACACGCTATCTTATTTTATGTTTGGAATTCATCCGAGTCAGGGCATATGCTAGATGATTCGGTTGGGTATCGGGGGTGGTCTCCACTCCTAGTTGGACTTGAGATGCCCATTACGACAAGGAACCTGGTCGGGTCGTACCAATAAGTTACGCCCCATGGGTAAGAGTTGACACTACCACATTATGTTTTGATTTTTGAGATGCTCTATAACTCTTGAATTAGAGGCAAGACTTAGCCCAAAGACTTTTAAACAACAAGTTACGCCCCATGAGCAAGATTTGACACTACCAGATTATGTCTTTATTTATGAGATGTTATATGAATATAGGACTTTCAAACGATAAGTTATGCCCCATGGGTAAGAGTTGACACTATCACATTATGTCTTGATTTATGAGATGTTTTATAACTTTTGCCTTTGAGGTACGACTTTCAAACAACATGCTATGTCCTATAGGCAAGATTCGACATTACTACATCGTGTCTTGATTTTTGAGATGTTCTATAACTCTTGTCGCCTTAGAGGCATGACTTAGTCCAAGGACTTTCAAACAACAACTTATATCTCATGGGCAAGAGTTGACACTAACACATCATGTCTTGATTCATGATATTCTATAACTCTTGCCTTAGAGGCAAGACTTAGCCCATAAGTTACACTCCATAGACAAGCGTTGACACTACCATGTTATGTCTTGATTTTTGTGATGCTCTGTTAGCCTTGCCTCTAAGACAAGACTTAGCCCAAGAACCTCTCAAAAAAATAAGTTATGTCCAATGGGCAAGTGTTGACACTACCATATTGTGTGTTGATTTATGAGATGTTCTATAACTCTTGCTTTGGAGGCAAAACTTAACTCAAAGATTTTCAACACTTGACACTATGACATAGTGTGTTGATTTATGAAATATTTTATAACTTTTATCTTAGAGGCAAAACTTATCCCAAATGACTTCCAAATAATAAGTCATGCCATTAAAGTTACTTTGATGTCAAAGAAAGAAGATCCCTTTGCAGATTATCCAACTTTCTATTTATTAACAAAATATAATAGAAGTTGAGAAAAAAAAAAAGGAAACGAAATAGAGAAAAGAAAAAAATTGAGAAAAAAGAGAAAAAATATTGGTTAAGAAAAAACGGAAGAATAAAAAACATTAAAAAATAAAAAAACAAGATGAGAAAAACAAGCATGAGAAGAAAACAATAAAAATAATGTTTGAGAAAAATGAAAAAAAATGAGAAACGTTAAAAGAAAAAAATTAAGACAAATGAATTAAAAAAATAGAGAAATAAAGAAATAAATAATGTTTAAGAAAAAAAGAAAAAAGTAAAAGAAAAATAAGGGTTGAGACAAAGGAATTAAAACAAAAAAAAAGAAAAAAGAAAAATCAAGAAAAATAAAAAAGTAAAAAAAGAAAGAAATGAAAATAGAAGTTGAGAGCCAAATAAACATAGAAAGTTTAAAAATATTTTAGGTGTACAGGGACAAAAATATACTTGTTCTATACATAAAAAGGAAGGAAAATTAATTTTTAAAAACTTTTCATATGTGGTATAAAAAATCAAAGCTACCAACTATGGGGGCCTTCCATGTAATTTTCTGTTAATAAAATTATTGACCAATTTATTTATGGGCTCAACTTATTTTTATCCGTTCAATTTTGTCCACTTAAAAGTTGAATTGATATATAATTTGAATTGACGAATGAAAAACTTTGTTAAAATTCCTTTTTCTTGATATGTTATATTTATTGAGTGAGTTATGATTTGATTCACTTTTTAGCTTAATTCATTTCAGGCCAATTAACTTTAATGTGTTTTTTGGTTATTGTTTGTTGTTTAACCAATCGAGTCCCCTTGAAAATTAACAAGTTCACCACACCCTTTTCCTGTTCACCAGTCAAACCATTCTATTATTTTCTTCTTTTTTTGGTCGATGAGAACTACATTTACCAAAAAATAATGGGCAGATTCATTATTAGTAATAAGGAAAAAAGGTACCATGAAAGGTTATTTTCTGTCATTTTTCCTTCTATTTCCTATGTTATCTCATCCACTAAAGTTCTTGTTTGTTGGTCTATCTATGAAGATTTGGGATTGGTAGTCTATATATGAAGATTTGGGATTGGCCTTAAATTGAAGTAAGTTTGAGGTGAGAATTTTGTATGTTACTTGTTCCTTTAATATGCTCTTGTATTTTCAGAAAGAAACAAATAAAAATCATCATGATGTCTTGCTAATAGAATAATATTTGGTTGTTTTACCACCAAGGTGTAATGGATGGACTACTCCTCTCTTAACCAGATGTCTCAGTTCGAATTTTAGGCATGAAAAATCCCTAGTAGGGAGCGTTTTCCCTGAATGGTCCCTATCCAACATGAATTCGGATTAATTGAGCTCTAATGCAGATACTGAACACCAGATAAGAAACTAAAAAAATATTTGTTTTCTTAAAAATTAATTTTAGTTTAAGTTTTAATATAATCTATACATATTATTGTGGATTGTTGGATTTTCTGTCTAGATTGTGGGTCGCTCCATGTGGGATGACCCGATCCGAATAGGAGAGAGAAGATTAAGATTTTAAAAGTAAAAACAACCCGACATAGAAATTATCCACACTTTGTAACCTCTAGGATTACTAGCGTGAAAATGGGAATTAATGAGTATTTTTTCCCCTCCTTTTTAAAAAGACAGAGGTGTTATGAAATAACTTAGAATAAAGAAGAAGAGTAGAGAGAGTAGAGAATAATTCTTATTCCTCTTGAGCAATTCTCTTGATGGGGTTATTTACAATGAAGAAAGCCCTTCTATTTATAGGAAAATTTACTCTTAGTTTCCCACTAAAATATAAATACTCCAAATCCTGATAGATATCAACTAGATCTTGATAGATATTCACTATAATATAGATACATTTATAACACTCCCCCTTGAATGTCTAATCAATAGATAATGTGCCTCATTAAAACCTTACTAGAAAAAAACTCAGTGGGAAAAAAATCTAGTGAAGAAAAAATAGTACATATCTTTAACAATACACATATAGATTGCCTCATTAAAAACCTTACAAGAAAAACCCAGTGGGACAAAACCTCGTAAGAGAAAAAGAGTACAACGCGTATTAACTCCCCCTAATGCGAACATCCTTGAACCTTTGCATCCTAATATTGTGCATCATCTTCTTGAAACTTGCAATTGAAGGAGACTTGGTGAATAAATCAGCCACATTATCACTTGAACGTGTCTGTCACGTTAATTTCACTATTCTTTTAGAGCTCATGTATAGAAAAGCTTTGATGAAGTGTGCTTTGTTCTATCTCCTTTTATGAATCCTTCTCTAAGTTGTGCTATCCATGCAGTATTATCTTCAAATAAAATCATGGGTACTTTGTCACATGTCAAATTACATTTTTTTCAAATGAGATGTATCATGGACCTCAATCATACACATTCTCGGTTCATTTCATGAATAGCTATTATCTCTTCATGATTCGATGAAGTGGCTAGATAGATTACTTTGTATATTCCAAGATATAGCAGTATCACCACATGTGAACACATTGCATGCTTGAGATCGAGATTTAAGCAGGTCAGATAAGTACCCAACATTAGCATGACCAATAAGATCGGGACTGCAATCTTGCTAACAAATTAACTAAAAAGGCTATATCACTCCTTATAGTATTTGCAAGATACATGAGTGCACCAATTGCACTAAGATATGGTACTTCATAACCAATTCAAATTGGTATATTTCTTATTTCAGCAAATAATCTATTGCTTTTGAAAACTCTCCAAGAGTTCTAATAATTTTTAAGCTATAAGCTTATACAATATAAGGATTATAAACAAGTTTCCCCAGAAACTTTTACATGCTTCAAACATTTTAAATCCTTAAAAAAGTTTTCGTATAAATTGTCAAGTGACAATATTCAACATTGAGTGACATCTTTAAATATTTGGACTGCAAATCAAATAAGTTTTGTGCTTACCAAAATGCATCCTTTCACGTTACTTGATAAATGTTTCTACGTCAGTATGCTTAAATAAACATAGAATTTGAATCCTCGTAATCTTTCACAACATTGCATCAATATTGTATCAAAGTTATCATCGACGGTTTCTTATTTTATATATATTCACAATGTGACATAACATTTTGAGATCTCATCACTTCATTATTTTCAGGTACCTGAACCTCTCATAAGGTTTCATGAAGTTTTATGTCGTAGACTCTTCAAGAGCACATTGCCTTCTTATTATAATTATTTGCTCCTTATCCTTTTCAAGGATTATTTTATTTGAAACCGATTGGTCTACCACTCTTCATGAATGCATAGACTTTGTCCTTTAGGGACACAAAATAAGAGCACTTGTATCTTAAATATGATACTAAATTTGAGTCAACAGAAGCTTCCAGCATTTGACTTGAATTATCTTTTGAATGAGGATCTGATGATAAGTCCTAACATATTTCATAGCTACTTATAATCTCCCCCTTATGTTAGGAAAACTAACATTCATCCTCCATCTTCTTTGAGGAATCCATCTTTGTACATCATGGTATATTCATTAATTGTATACCGCACATCAAAACTATTAGATGAAATAGTTGGTTCTTGACCTTGAACCAATTGGGGGGAAGAAATAATTATAATTTATTGATCTAATGCATACAAGTGCTATTATATGCAATATATCATATTTCAGACCAACACATGAAGTTTTGTTCTCATTAGCAATGGTTTAGCTATTTATCAAAGGCATTCAATGACAAACCATTGTTATCAAGATAAATTATCTTGATTACACAATCTGAAAGTTATTCTCTTAACTCAATTTAATTGAGCAAACAACTTTATGAATTTCAAATTGCAGGTTAACGATAAACGTACATGTGATCATCTTATATCGATGCATCTTAATAGATCACATGATAGGTGAATGGGCCCATATTCACTTTTTATACTTTTCAGATTTTAAGAGATCCAATTCCAAAATTAGTTGGTCCAACCAACTTATTATGAGAACAAGAAACATTAAAAGTAATGAAGAATTTTCTAATCTTCAATATATGTGGAATACTCAGTCTCAGCCTCTTTGGGAGGTCACAATCATTCATGTCAATTTATGAACGTTTATTCAAGCAACTCCAAGTTCACCATGATATGTGCCTTTTGTTTTAGTAAATTTCAAATTTACCATGACATGAATAGATTTTGGACTTACTACTTTGAAAGTAGATTTCAAAATAACTCTATTCAATTATTCAACATCTTTCGGAGGTGAGTTGTGATACCATCATAATTAAGTGCACGTTTATCGTGCCTTAATCCTATCAAATTATGATAGCTAATAGTTTCTTTTAAGATATTGCCAATTCGGGAGAATATTAGGGGATATTTCTAATTCAGGAGAAAATCGAGGCATAAATTGGGACTTGAACCCAATATTTTATCATCATAGTTCATCAGAACTCTAACCCAATGTATTATTAGAGTGCTATAAGATTTGAATCCACCGCCTTACTATTTTACATGAATACCAACATAAATAAATTTAATCACTATAAAATTTATGAAGTACAATAAATGTAAATTTATACCTTTAATAAAGTGACATAACGGAGGAACTTTGCTCCACCAAACAAACATATAACTTATTAGAGCGACAGAAAACATAAAGTAGCAATTCATCCAAAAGTACACACATTGTGACGCTGTGTAAACTTGAATTTTCAATAAATTTTCTTTAGATGATATGTATCATATTTAAATCTTCATAAAGCAATACTACTAAATAACTTCTCTTTTCAATATAAAAATAATTTTTCAACAACAAGAGTTAAAAAAATATACCAGAACACACCAAATTAAACATGTAGTTAGTGATCTATTATCATATCAATATTAATTTAGAGACTCGTGCTGATAACGTGTTATGAAATAAATAAGAATAAAGAAGAAGAGAAGAGAGAGTAGAAAATAATTCTTATTCCTCTTGAGAAATTCTCTTGATGAGGTTATTTACAATGAAGAGAGCTCTTCTATTTATAGGAAAATTTACTCTTAGTTTTCTACTAAAAGACAGATACTTCAAATCCCGATAGATATCAACTTGATCTTGATAGACATTCACTGTAATGTAAATACATTTATAACAAGAGACACTTTCTTTCAAATATCTGAATAAGTTTTTCTTTTTCAAAAAGCTTTCACAATATAATAAACACATAACAGTTGGACCTCTATTTTGAGAGATATTTGACTGTGTTTCCTAGTGAAACTTAGTTCAACTTGAAGCAATTCCTTAGCAAAGATTTTGTTGAACTTCTGCTACTATTACATTAGGCTTGTAAGTCCACAGTACAAGGACCGACAACGCCACCATACTTATAATAATAAAGTAGGAAGGCCGATATGATTGATCAAAATGTACAATAGTACGACCTAAGTCTGCAAGCCTCCATGAGCATAATACTTAGTCAGGACAAGGTCTGACCTAATCATCAACTATAGATAATAAAATACTCCCACAACTCACAACCTAGTAACTCTATAGTGTTAGGTTCAAAATAATCAGGTGTCATGTGGAATCTAGCAAAGAAAACCATGAAAGGCCATGAATAAGAATATATGCGAGAAATAAATCAAAAGAGACACAGTAATTTAACGTGGTTCGATCAATCAATCTACATCCCCAAAAGGAGATGAGCAATCCACTATATAAAAGAGAGTGCAAACTGTCAAGAGAGTCAACCTCAAACAATTCACTCAAAATAAAAGAGGTTCACACAAGTGATACTGCAACACTTGTGTCTCACAAAGTCTCCCCCCAAATGAAACTCTCAAACCCTTAGGACTACATTGCGGAAACTACAAAACTAGAAGAAATGAGCCTTTATTTATAGAGTCTATAACCTTTTCCTGCAAGAATAAGGATTAGCCAACTATGGAGAATATGTTTTCCTTTTCCTAAAATCAAACCCAATTATGGTGCCTAAAGGGAAACCCAATTATGGTAAGAAAGTCAGGACAAACACAAAAAATTCTTCCCGTTAGCCTGAATTTCTTATAAAATAAATTTAATCCACCTTCTTCATGTAGTTTTCAACAAGTTCAATCTCCATTTCCAAAATCTCCTCCATTAAATCTTGTCTCTTTACAGAACAACAGTCTGATAAAATTTCTCAAACCAAAATCTTTATTATCGTCTAATAGATTAGGACTAGAATTGAATCCACCAAGATGAACACCTGATTTTAACCTCGCTCTGATAATACTTGTTAGGTTCTAAATAATCAGGTGTCATGCGGAAGCTAGAAAAGCAAACCTCGAAAGACCATGAATAAAAATATATGCGAGAAATAAACCAAGAGAGACACAATAATTTAACATAGTTCGTTCAATCGACCTATATCTACAAAAAGAGATGAGCTATTCACTATATAAAAGAGAGTAGAAACTGTCAAAAGAGACAACCTCACACAATTTACTTAAAATAAAAGAGGTTCACACAAGTGATACTGCAACACTTGTGTCTCACAAAGTCTTCCCCCAAACAAAACTCTTAAACCCCTAGGACTACATTGTGGATGCTATAAAATAGAAGAAAGGAGTCTCTGTTTATAGAGTCTATAACCTTTTCCTACAAGAATAAGGATTAGCCAAATATGAAGAATATGTTTTCATTTTCCTAAAGGGAAACCCAATTATGGTACCTAAAGGAAAACCCAATTATGGTAAGAAAGTCAGGACAAACACCAACATAAAGGATCCAAAGATTACCAATCAGGTGGAACTCAACAACACTACTAAGAAGCCATGTCTACTAGTCTGTCAGGATATAGAGACATGAATGCTACGCCTAAGGAAAATAGGGCTTCAGTACAAAACAATGTATCGAGTATGAAAGGCATTATAATAATTGATTAAGTATCATACTGGGATTAATTTATAATTTGTAATAGTTTATTTTAATTATTTCTTATATTTAGTTAATTTGATAATGTGTCTACTAATTTGATTAGCTAGTGTTGTGCTTTGTAGCCAGCTATCACTAGGTTAGTTAATTGTGAGTTTAGACTTAGATGAGATAGATATTTTTCTTTGCCTATATATAGATGCTCTTATATTCGTTTATACTTATGTTTTTACATTATAGAAAAACAATTTCTATTTCTGTAGTTTGTGCTTTTTTTCATAGAAGTTTTTCTGCATTTTGTGTTACATGGATTCTCCATGAATGGAGACTCCATTTGTGTTTTTTGGTCCTACTGGAGCTTGATATTGTATTAGACCAAAGGTAATTATCTATTTGTTTTGGGTTTCTCTTATTTTTTTTGCTTTTTTTTCTAGTTTTTCTTAATGGATTGAATTTTTCATCCTTACGCAATCTGCGATTCATTTTGCAATAATTACATGCAAGAGCATTATCTTCAAATCTAGTGCAAATTGAGGCATTTTTAGTCAATTACTATCTCCTTTCTTAGTCAATTCGATCTTCACATATTTTTCCTTCATCCAACAACAATCGCGGAAATAGAAGAACAATCAGAAACCAGAACTAGAACCAAAAATGTGAGTGGTCCTCTCTATTTTCATTCCTATGATAATCTAGGTGCTATCATAGTTTTTTCCTCTTTGATGGAACTGGATATAGGTTATAACATCAGGGTGTATTAAGAGCTCTTTCTGTTTAAAACAAATTGAGATTTATCAATAGAGAATGTAAGAAATCCTATTCAAAATTTCTGGAATATTGGTAATGATGATGTGATGACATGATCACATCTTAGATTCTCAACTCTTTATCTAAGGAAATAGCAGATAGCATTGAGTATATGTTCAATTCACTTAAGCTATGGGCTTAGTTAGAAGATAGGTATGACCAAAAAAATGGGGCAAAACTTTATCAAATTCAAAATAAAATAAATTATTTGAGTTAAGGAGCATTAGATATAATTGGATATTACACCAGAATGAAAAAGTTTTGGGAAGAATTGAGTACCCTCACCATTAAAATTTGATGTAGCTATATGTTTACATGTGGAACTAAGGATTCTATGCACAAGGCAGTACAAGATAAGAGACTTATTTAATTTCTGATGGGGTTAAATGAGGCGTAGTTATTAGAGGAAACATACTGATGATAAATCCTCTCCTCACTATGGGACAAGCTTTTTCCCCAATGATACAAGAATAGAAAGAAAAAGAAATGAAGCCTCACAGTCAGTTACTTGGAGAGTCTACTTCCCTCAATGTTGGGACATTACGTACAGGGACATCAAGAGTAAGACAATTTAGGAATAATTATAATACTCACTCTAATTTTACCAACAACAATGCTAGGTTACTTTGTGCTTCTATAAGAAGTCGATACATATAAAAGAGATATGCTATAAGTTATATGATTACCTTTAAAAAGAGGTCAATGCCCTCCAAATCACAATAATAACAAAAATAGTTTTAGTTTCAAAGGTCATGGAATAGTCAAAGTCCACAGGGACACAAACCAGGTCAAAAATACAACTATAACTCCAATAAAGGAAAAGGTGTAATGGCAAATGGAGCTCATGAACTATGATGTGAATTTCCAATAGATAAGAGTGATTATTATGCAATTCAAAATAAGAGCTTTAGTCTATCCAAGGAGCAGTGTAGACAACTAGCAAACATATTAAAACATTTTTGTATAAATAATTTAGGAGAAGGGATTGATTATACTTAGCTATTTGGTGGAGCTTTTAACTTTGCAGGTATTGTTGGAATCCTTGGGGGTTGCACCACACAGTGAGGGACCAGGTCCCTCAAAGTCAATCACAGGGAAAACATAATAAACCAACCAGGAAATAAGAGACAGTGCAGAAAGAGTAAGCACAAAAAATTTTAACGTGGAAACCCCCTTGCTCAAGGAAGGAAAAACCATGGCTTGCCCTCACAAGCATATCAAAATCCACTATAATCAAAATCTTGATTATAAACTTTAATGAACCTAACTCTAGGATTCTTTTGCTTGCAATAACTCTACTACAAGCTCATCTTGACAACTCCACCAAGGACACACCCTGATAGTGATTAACTCTAACCAATATCTACCTTAGGTAACTCTACCTAATCTCTCTCTAAATAAAGAGAAAAGTTCATTATTCTTGTAATATGAGTAATTCATTTACAAATCAAAACTCACTCAAGACACTCTCTATTTAATAACACACATATATAACTAAAAACTTGAGCAGTGTTGAATATCGAGTTTTTTTTTCCTCTGTTCACTCTTTGGATTTTCAAAAACTATTTGATGAAGAAGCATCTTTTTCCTTTTATAGAGGAGTGATGATTCAGGATAAAATGTTATTAAACCAGGTATCCTAATTAGTACGAGCAACACCTGCCAGTTTGTTACACAAGAGGATAAAATTATACGGTCACGCGTGCCAGCTGTATTGTAGCCAAGAACATCCAGGGACCTGGTCCTTTGTAGTCATATGCTTATCATCATAACTAATAGACCAATTTCCCTCCCTTTTGATAAGACAAATGACCTCGAAGCTTTGAGCATCAATGTACATTCATCATATTTAATTAGTGTGATTACCAACTAAAGATGAATGTTTCCCCTATCATCATTCTTACACTATCATGCAACAAAGTAACCTGGTCCCTTGTTGTCATTTGCAACACAAACTCTGAGCATATTTGCTTTGCCCTCTCACTGTGCCTTACCATACTTCTCCCTATCAGTATGCACTATACATGGGCACACACACACCCAGGCCTTACATATTGAGTCAGTATTCCCCCTTTTGGCATCATTGAAAAGGTTTAATAGTAAACCAAGAGTAAATATTAGTACAAGCTAATTAACTCATGGATATAAATATTAGTACAAGCTAATTAACTCATGGATACTGGGGAAACACTACCATGAAGAACAACTTTAAAATAAAGGAAACAGATGAGGCCCACAAATAGAAATTCATTCATGATTAATTAGGATAAGTACCATTAAAATATACCCAAAAAATTATAAAAGTACTATTTGCAAAGGCCACAATAGAAACTGACACAGGAAGCTGACACTAGGACCTAGGTAGAAGGGGGCTTAGGAAAGAGTGATTTTAGCAATATGTCCATTCTAGCAGCCTTAGTAGCATGAGCATCCAACAACTATTTGGAGAGAGTTTTTACTTCAGAATTCAGTCCTTGGACTTCACCAGTCTATTCTGTAATTTTTCCTTTGAACTCTGCATTTTCTATTGCAAGTTCTTCAGTGGCACATAGTCCCTCTGAGGACAACTTTTGATTTTGTAGTTTCAGATGCACTATTTTAGTGTCTTTTGCTTCTAGCACAATCCCCATCTCCTTCATTTATTTGGTTAAGTTTTCTTGAGAAACTAGTAGCTCAAATACTTGGGATACAATCCCCACTTTTTCTTCAATGCACTATTTTTGACTAGTATAGTTAGACTGATCTTTTGTTTGACTGCTCCTCATGTTCCACTAGTCCCAATCACTCTAAAATGATTAAATACTTTATTCAAAAAGTAACCATATGGAATCTCATGCCTTCCTTCCTTTTCTTGAACCACCTTGTGCATATGCTCTATCATTAGAGCAGGCAGACTCATTAGCTCAAATTTACTCAGGCATTAGATTAAAAATAGATCAATACTAGAGGCAATAGTTATTTTTTTAATCGTGGTAGCAGGACCTTGTTAATAAATTAAAAAACCAACCCAAACTCACTCTTTAGAGATTTCTTCTTTACTACAGCTATTGAGGCCCCACCTACTCTTGAGGCTCTGATCATAAATTCAGTTGTGGGCTGTTGCTTCACAACTTTTCTCACACCTATAACAGGTACATCCCAAATTCCCCCAAGGTTTCTTTATCCAATCTTATTTCTTTTCCTTGATCCTGTGCAGATAGACTCAATCTGTCTTCAGAGAAATCTACGGAATTATAGAGTTCTTTCACTTTATTTTCAAAAACCACTAGTGCTACTTCCTCAAATAGATGCAGCCATCCTTGGTTCCTGACATATTCTACCAACTCCACCATCCCATGTTTCTTATAGATTTTAGGATCAAACATTCTTCCTGGCAACAACTTTTGTATTTTCATACTTTCAATCCTTCTTTCTCTGGACATAATTTTCTTTTTTCCCCTCTTATTATTCTCTTGGGATCATTAGTTGGATCTTTCTTTTCATCAGTTTTTCACTCCTAGGGACCAGGTCTCTCATAGACTTTCTTTTTTTCACAGCTATGTGCTTCTTTTAGCTTACACCATGACTCTTAGACTTTGGATTAGAGAAACTGGTCCTTTCATCACTATGAACTTCTAGTCATTTATTATTAGAAGCAATAAAAATATCAGAATCATTTTCCTCATTTTCTCTCACTTACTTAACTTCAAGATTTTCTTCTTCCTCCATAGTAGATTTCCTGAGTCTTCTTCTTTTAGTGGTAGAAGACTTACGTTTCTTTATTGCATCTGCTATTAATTTCATCTCAGACCCTCTGGTGGATTAAGATCTTGTAACTTCTATACCAGAGTCAATCAATGTATCCTTCCCTTTACCTCTTTATTTTCCTCATTTGGGGGTAATACAAACTCCCTATCCTTTTTCAAATCATCCCTTTCTCCTGCTATTTGCTCTCCCCTACTAGCAAAACTTTTATTGGGATCATTTCCAAGTCAAAGCAAATTTTTGGCTACCTAATTTATGTTGCTAAAAGGATCAGACTTCTTTACAGGAATTTTTTCATCAACTATTTGTGCAAATATAGGGTTTGATTCAGAAAGAGTGAGGGAACCACGTTCTTGTAAATTTTCTTAGATTTCAGCACCTTTGAATTCCTCAGAGGTAACCTGGATTTGAGAAGCATTAGAGGATTCTATTTTTTTTAGGAAAGAAGTCCTTCAGATTGAAGAATCTTTTGCTCAATTGAAGAACCAAAGCCTTTGTTTAGGTCTCTACTAAGACAGGACAATTACTGGAGCTTAGAGTTTTGACTGGAATAGTTTCACTTAGGGTCTCAGGAGTCCCATCGAAAGGACTGATGGGTAACTCACTTTGTAACTCTTGAGGATGAATAGAGGGCAATTCTTTCTTGGGGTTTGAAGAAGAGGGAATTTCAGATATTTTGAATGTTTGAGAAAGGAAAAAGAAGGACCAGTTTTGATTGAGGAGGAAAATAAATATTCTGAATTAATTGAGAAGAGAATGAAATAAGAAGATTTTAATTTATAATTAAAGAGATGACCATTTGAAATTTAAGATATAGATACCTTTTTGAATGGATGTGTCTGATGACAACGGTTGTGACTCTTCATATTTGAACTATGTTGATATCTTTTGTTCATATAGGATTGGACATGTGGCCTTTTTAAATATAAATTTTATAATAATTTAAGGCACATTATTTTTGGTACTCACCTGAGATATGGGACCAAGTCCCTCTCTTTTTAGTGAATTTTCAACTTGTGTTTGCTTCAATTATTTTCTTCCAAAGCTACCCCCTTGGGTGTATACCTGAAAAGGTATGATAATGAGTTAGATTAACATGCACCTACTTTAGCATGGATACTTGTCTCCTTGACATAGCCAAATTTGAGAAGATACCTTGATTCTTATGATATTTATTCAGCTGAAGCTTCTTCTACTGAGATGGATTTCCTAGGGACCAGGTCCCTTGAAATCATCTATTTAAAAATGAGACACCTCCATCTTGAAATATCTTAAGAGAGAGAACACATTAAGACCTTTCATCATTAAGCTTTGAACCCATTCAATCAACGAGCTATTTCTGTCTGTAATCCCTTTCCCATGCATAGAATCATGATCATAAGTTAGATTTAGAAACCCACTTAAGTTTGAGTTCCCAGTAGGAGGATAATGGTGTGATCAAATTCTTTTTAGCCCATCTAGGTAGTGATAGCTTCCTATTTACCTTTTTAGAGACTTGAAGTAGTTAGGATATGCATTCTCCTGCTGAATATATTCAGTATTCTTCAATTTATCCTTAAGCCAGTGCTGACATCTTTCTTCAAAATATCTATCTCTTCCATAATTAGTACACATGAGTTTGTTCTCTTTTCTTCTATCATCATGAGCAACCTTTCATTTAGACTCAATAGATTGGAATTATCCTTGATAGACCAAACCTCTACCATCATTAATACCTTTATTAGTCAAGTTAGAATGGATTTATGAAGAAGCAGTCCATCTAAGAGACTTGTTGAGCTCTTCTATTAAACAGATCAGGTCTCTTTCTAACTCTTTATTCCTGTGAAGTGCTGACATGAGGTATTTTTGTGAATCCTTCAATTTCTCCTCAAGACCAATCTGAAGCCTTGAGGCTTCCTTTTCCTCCTTACAATCTACATCATTTATCTTCTTCAGTTGAATCATACAATTCAGATTTTCATAGTTCAATTTAGTGACCATTTCTTTAGTTTAAGACATCTGAAGAGTTAAGGCAATCAATTCATGTTCTAGTCCCATTCCTATCTTTTGTGATAGACAGTCTGCACTACATATTGCTAGAAATCTTGTAGTTCGTGAAAGGATAAAACATATCGAAGCTAATTATCATTTTATCGTGACCAAACTTCAAGAGGGTCTTATTTCCCTTAACCACATAAGCACCAGAGCTCAACTTGTTGATATTCTAACAAAATCTCTCACTGGTGTCAAATATTCCTCAGTTCTTAGCAAGTTGATTGTGGTTCCCTCATTTCCAACATTAAGGGATGGGGGATTGAGATTAATTTGTAATTTGTAATATTTAGTTTTAATTATTTTCTGGAGTAAATTTTATCCATGGTCACTTAGCTTTGCGTCTATTACACAAAAAATATTTTTCTTTGATTTATTATAAGATATAATTTATTACTCATATCTTAATCCTTTTTATATGTGCCTAACCCAATTTTTCTTATGAATTTTATAACGAAAGAATATTAATTTTTTAATAGATTTGGCTACCTAGTGGAGACTATTTTCATAAAAAAATTTGGTTGATATTTTTATGAAACTAAAATTATACTTATGTATAAGGGAGGATACCAAAATTTGGTAATCCTCACAATGGCACTATGATAGTTTTAATTTTCTTAAAATCCTCTAAAATTTAGACATGTGTTGGTAAATTATTTTTCTTCTCTAAAATCATGACATGTAATTGGTAAGATTGTGGTAATTTTAATTTTTTAAAAATCCTCTAAATTTGTGACATGTGGTTAGTAAATTACTTTTCTCATCTAAAATTATGACATGTAGTTGATAAAATTACTTTTTTCCCTCTAAAACTGTGACATGTTGTTGATAAAATTACTTTTCTCCCTTTAAAATTATGACATGTAGTTGATAAAATTATTTTTTCTATACATTTATTTTCTTGCCACTTGGGCCTTTGCATTCGGTAAATCATAATAATATGAGAAACTAATCTATTTATTGAGTTTGTTTTTGTGCTTTTAATTGTTTGACTAATCGGTTAGTTCTCTTTGAAGTTTTTATTATAATATTCAGTTTCTGATAAATTACATATTGTTTAATTAATTCAATTGAGAAATATAAAAATAAATATTCAATAATTTATTTTACCTATTAAATTACTTATATTTTATGACTTTTATTAAAACAACTGTCAATAACATTATTTGTACAAATTTTGAAAATACTTATTTGATGATAAAATTAAAAATATTTTATTCTAAAATTATTTTTAGCATGTTGATTTATCTTCAAAGATTTAAAATAATCTTTCAAAAAATAATACTACTAAACCTATTTCTATTTTATGTGTTTTGAAGAAATTATCTTGTTTATTACTCTTTCTTGATGCACTTTTTTGACAGATGAATGCAATAGTATGAATTGTTTCATAAATATCAATCAATTTTTTTTTATGAAAATAGTCTTCACTAGGTAGCCTAATCTATTAAGAAATTGGTATTCTTCTGTTATATAATTCATAAGGAAATTTAGATTAGATACATATAAAAAGGGGTCAAGATATGATAATATATTATATTCTCTGAAATAAAAATAAGAACTAATTAAGGTTGCCACATCATTTTTCCGGTGGGATTATTATAAAGTTCGGCCATAGTGACTTTTGTGATGTTCGGAGCAAACTTTTGTGTAATGAATAAAAGAGAAACAATTTGTACATAATAAACACAAAGTTAAGTGATTATGGATAAAATTTACTCTTATTTCCTTATAGTATGGTAATATGTCCACACACTTAGAAAATTGAAGTAAAGGTGTCTTTTAAGTCTTGAATGAGGGATTGGTGACATTGACCAACTTAAAAGGTCAAACATAATTAGGAAACTTGATTAAGTTAATTGTGGACTTGATTAATATTTTCAAAACTTTCTAATCTTTTTAAAAATACAATTCAACCCACACCCCTCTCCTCGCCAAATCATCGATCGTCTCTCTTCTCTCTCTTTATCGACAACTTCTCTCAACTCTCTTCCAACCAACAGTTCTACAAAATTTCTACCTTCAATCCCCGACAACTTTAACCTCCGGCGACAAATATTCGGGTGAGTTCTTTTTTGACTTTCAGCCGTCAATCGACGTGAAGACTTCTCCGACGACAACAACTTCGAGTTCTTCGTCGTCCATTTCTTCTTTCACATGTAAAAAAATATGTCTTTTTAGTTATGAAGAACCAAAGGAACTTGAGCCAATTTCTCTTCTAGTATTGGTTAACAATTTCAATATTTCTTGCTTAAATTTGAAATATGGACTGAATGAAACCTTAATTTCTGGCATTTCTTCTCTACTCTTTTTGGTGTGAAATATAATTTTTTATTGTTATTGTAGTTCTTGTTATCAAACTATTGATTTGATTTGTTGGTGATTGTTGGTCACCGTTGATGTTCTTAGTGTGTGTGTATGTATGTTGTGTTGCTGGGTTGATTTGTTATTTTTCATGGTAAAAATGTTGTTGCAACAGATTAACCATCTGATGCAACAAATTAACCATCTGATGCAACAGATTAACCATCTGATCCAACAAATAAAATATCTGATGCAACAGATTAAACATCTAACACAACAGATGAACAGAATAAATCATTCATCTGTTACGAAGGATGACTCTTTTGTTTGGAAGAAATCTAAATAATATTGATCCAACAGATAACTTATTTGGCAACAGATAAGTGATCTATTTCAATAGATGTGTGGCCTATTTTTATTATTTCCAACAAATTACTCATCCACCGCAACAGGTTGCTTATAGATTGTAATAGATAACCAACCTAGTACAACAGATGAGAGATCTATTTTTATTATTTCCAACGGATTAATCATCCACTACAATAGGTTGGTTATATGAAGTAATATATATCCTACCTGGTGCAACAGATGAGTGATCTGTTTTTATTATTTCTAACAGATTACTCATCCGCTGCAATAGGTTGGTTATATGCTGCAACAGATATCCTACCTAGTGTAATAGATGAGTGATTTGTTATATTTGATTCCAAAAGATTACTCATCCGCTGCAACAGGTTGGTTATATATTGCAACAGATAATTTTCCTAGTCCAACAGATGAGTGATCTATTTTTATTGTTTCTTATGGATTACTCATTCGTTGACACAAATTAGTTATATATTACAGCAGATAACCTTTCTGGTGCAGCAGATGAGTGATATGTTTTTATTATTTCCAATGGTTTACTCATCCATTGCAACAGGTCGGTTATATGTTGCAACAAATAATATACTTAGTGCAACAGATGTGTGGTCTGTTGGAACTGCTATTTTACTGTTGTGCATGTTAGATTTACTGTTATTCTTTTTTTAACGATGCATTAAACAATTATAATCTATTTTATGTTTCTATTAATTAAAGATAATATGGCTCCCAAAAGAAAAGGAACCGAATCAAGTCCAAGTAAAGGAACAAGTGAAATAGCTAGGCTACATCCACCACTCTATGAGCTTGCTTTACAAACGTTATCTCAATCAGGAGCAGAAGATAATGAACATGGAGAGGAGGAATATTTCAAAAGAGATGATCAAAATGATAATATCCTTTCCACCGAAGAGTTGGTCAAAACCTTCAGCATTGATTGTTATCCTATGAGAATGCAGCGCGATGGTGTCATAGATTTAACGGGTGATTTTGTGGTTAAGTCAGCCATGAGAAAATCTTTCAACGCCTTCAAAAAAATACTTCGAGAATAAAAATTAGATTCTTATTTTAGAGAAAGATGCTTTGGGCAATATCTTGATTTGTTGGAGGACAACAATGCTCGTTTCCAAATGAAAATGGTATATGATCTTCTCAAGCGTAGGTTTATGTATGAAAATAAAGATAAGATGGATGAGGTGTGGATAAATTACTGTGGAATGACTATTTGTTTTGGTTGGATAGAGTTTGCCATAGTTACTGGACTAAAATGTTATCCTCTTCTTCCTTCTCAAGTTATACCTACTCTAACCCTAAAAAAGGCACCCGCACACCCAAAAAAGTCAATGACAAGTCGAGTGATCGTGATGACCTGGTGTCCATTGTTAGTCCAAGCTTCAAGAATAAAAATTTGGCAGAAGCATTGAAAGGTAAAAGACTTTCAAAGAAGCACAAACAATCATTGTGCTTGGTTTGGTTTGTACATAATATTCTTTGGGAGGAAGACGTTAACAACAACATAAGCCTTGGTTTAATAAATCTCTTTGAGGATCTTGAGGTATTTAAAAGCTATCCTTGGGATTAAGAAAGTTTCAAAATAACTGTCAAATATTTGTTGACTCTGTTAATGCCAAAAACAGTCAACTTATATGGCTTTCCATGGGATTTCATGGTAAATAATTCTTTTATTATGATATGATTAATTTTTTTTATTCAATATCGCTTTTGATTTATTGTCGTTATGTTATAGGTTTGGGCATTTGAAGCCATTTATTATTTTAGACAACAAGTGAACTACCAGGAAGAAGTTTCCTGTCCAAGAATCATGAGATGGTTGTCGGCCAAAAATGATAAAAATGCAAAATTTCTTGATCTTTTCAATCCTTTGAAGGAAGAAGTAAGTCTAATTCTAATCAAGTTTTTATTTTAATTAATGATTATTTTAAATAATTTCATCGTCATTCTAACATATGTACTAATTTATTTTAAATTGTACATCCATGGCCTGTTCTGACCACTCAAGAGTTAAAGATGCCATTTTTTCTTACTTTACGGTCTGTGCAAACTTTATCGGACTCTAAGGTTGTTGATAGAATAAAAATAGAATTATTTGGAACAACGACTATCACAAAAAAATAATTTTAGAGGGTGGTCTTGTTGTTGTTGATGATAGTAATGCTAGTGGTGTTGCTGTTGGGGCTAATGATGCTCCTCTTACAGTTTTTGAAACAATAAACCATTATAATTATGATCATACTAGTTATACAGATTTTGCCACTTCTAGCGAATGTTCTGCATGCAAATTTAAGACTGCAAGGCAAAACATAATGGAGTGATTAATGCTATTAATGCATTAACTGCTTCTGTAAAGAAAATGACATCTAAGAGGAGTGTCATTCCATCAAAGAGGATTTCATATCCATACACTCCATTAGAGATCAAGGTGGCTAAGAGAAGAAGGAAAGATATTTCTAGGGCATCATCAAGCATCAAAAAAGGAAAAATTGCAACTCTTCTGTCTTTGTCTTGCACCATTGTTCAATGTACAAGGGTCACAGAAGAGCAGCATGAGCTGAAGAAGGTGAATATATATTATCTGTTCCAACAAAAAAATAGGCACATATCTGTTTCAACAGATGATACATCTGCTGAAAATTATCAAATAGATATATACATTTGTTGCAATTATTATCTAACCTATTGCATCAGATGCATTATCTGTTTCAACATATGTCTGTCTGTTTTAGCAAATCAAATAGGTTTTCATACTATTTTAATTTGTACTAACAGATGAGTCTTATGTTACAACAAATGGGTCATCTGTTTGAAATTATCGTACCGCTCTGTTTTGCCTATTTGAATTTATCCTAATAGATGACCAATCTGTTGCAACATAAGACTCATCTATTGCAACAAATAGATAATCTGTTGTATATTTATAATTAGCATTGATAATTCTGGCTTTCCAAGTGGATGTCACAGTAGAAGCTACTGCTGAAGAGCATAATATCACAGTTGATAATCCATCAACTACTTCCAAAAAAGAAGAAAAAGTGAAGCCTGTCAGTTTGGGAGAACGGAAGAATTACTCATTTGAAGGGTTCAACATCTCAGACGAGGCTCCAAAAAACTAGCAAAGTTGATCAACGACTATTCAGAATGGATTGCCAATGGGCTATTAAAGCATCATGCCGGTAGGTACATAAATTAATTTTAAAGATACTGATTGATACAATTCTTGTTGTAAAAATATGACATTAACACATATAAATTATCATGTAGAAAATAAAATGATGAACACTACAAAGTGAACGAATCGAGTCTTGGTTTTGATATGTTCGACTTTGTTGTTGAACATTCCGAAATGAAGAATTAGTTCTATTTGATGTCACAACCCCAAACTTACTGGAATGATGAGGTTTAAATGCTATGCATATTAATATTAATTAATACTTTATTTAATTGCATCTGTGTATTATTTTTTTCATCACGTAATCTGAAATATTTGATAATATGTGCAGCACATCAATGTCATTTTTTACTACCTCTGAAAGAAGGCTAAGTTGCAAACACAAGAACAATACAGACAGGCAATTGCTTGTTCAAAGTTTACATCAATAATGCCTACCATAGGTATTGTCAACAACAGTCGAAAGTTTCCCGAAATTAGGAATGCTTAATCAACATCATCAAAGGTTTTAGGATTCCAGCTGGTTTACCTTGGCATTTGGTCGATGAAGTGTACATCCCAATCAGTTATGATGATAAATTTCATTGGGTGTTGGCTGTCGTCATTCTAAAAGAGAGGCGCATCCGAGTTTATGACTCGATGTCGCAAAGGAGACGTTCTGGGCTATCATCTGAGATTCAAAAGCTGGCCAAAATATTGCCTAATTACCTTGATATGAGTGGCTTTTTGGGCCAAAATATTCGTACTGATTGGTCGACGATTGAAGCATACCAGGATAAAATGGGTAATCCATTTGATGTACAATATGTTGAAAGAATTTCTCAACAAATCATTGGTAGCATGTAAGTATAAGTATCATGATTCAGTTTTATTTCATAAATCTCACTACGCTTACATGAACTGCAAGATATGGATTATCTGATTTTTTAAAAAATAGGGATTGCAGTCTTTTTGTTGCTGCTTACGCTGGGTATTTGAGCGATGGATTACAGGTACCAAATGATGGACTTGATGCCATATTAATCCGCAAAATATATGTTGCTCTTTTATGGAAGTACGGAGAAGCGAAAGCTCAGAAACTGTACGCCAGTGACATTAAAGATCTACGAGGACCAAAGTCGAATTTCGTAGCACCGGATGAAGAACAACTTGTCCATATTGAGTAGATATTTATAGCTTGAGTCTGTCAATGTAATGACCTATCCTCCTTGGTTAACTTATTGATTTATTTGTAGAGTAGATCATTTGTACCCATAATAATTTTTTTACATTTCACTTATTTGTTGAGCTATTACATGTAATTTTCGAAGGCTTCGATTTATTTTATGCTGTCTATGAATATAATTTAATCCTTAGTTTTGAACTTGTTAATTGAAATGAAATACTAGATTCAAATATCGCAATAGATAATTCATCTACTACAACAAACAACATATCTTATCAAACAGATTTAGACATATGTTGCAACATGTAGGTCATCTGCTGAAAAATATATAATAGGTCTTCCTACTTTTTTGATTTGTTCCAATAGATTACCTATCAGTTACAACAGATAGATTATATGTTACAACAGATTGTATATCTATTGCGACAGACAGACTGAGAAACATCTGCATAATGTAACAGATGACTAATCTATTGCAACAGATAATCAGTCTGTCATAATAGGTATGATATATGTTACAACATATAGACAATCTGTTGCATTATAAAAATTCAACTTTCGTCAGACATAAAAAATTGCCACTACAATGTAAAGTGAACAAAGTGGCTTGAAATAAAAAATTGTTATCGTGTTCGTCTCTATCTTTGTACATATTTTTCTTTATACACGGGCTCCAATCATTTAGTTAAAACCCCGTAAAACTAGACCTCTTGTATCTTTTCTACAACGGTGTCGCACATACTGGCTATTTCTATATCGGTCAGCAAACACTCGATGTATGCAAGCGAGTACGGCCCGCACACACCAGTTTTATTTTTTAAAGGTGGATGTTCTTATTTTGACCTTTAAAATCCTATGATTCCTTCTTCAAGACTTCCACCGGTAAATGATCCATCAGTTTACTCTGCGTCAACAACTTGGGGAACAATTTCAAGAGTGGCTGCACGTGGGTTAAAAACGTGGCCTCCCTGAAGACACGTAAGTTGTAGTCATAAACCTTAATCTTTCCCTCGTCGAGTAGTAATTCAACAACGAGAAACTATTTGACTTCAACGTTCATGACTACAAGGATTCTCTTTGCCTTGGTCCAGCTCTTGCCGCGTGGATATGGCCTCTTCCCTCTAACATAGTTAATCATGTCTTCATCCCATTTGAATGCATAAACTAACAGATCAATTCCTCGGCCACCGGGACCAGATTTTCTATGGAGACTATCATACCTACTCTTGAAATTATTGTAGAAGTTGAGGTCCATTATCCTATCGGCAACATCATAAGTATCCGGGTACGCTAATTGCATACCCCTCATGAGGTAGAGAATTTCATCAACATACTGTGGTATAATAAGACAATTTTTAAATAGGTTATTAATTGTAAAGAAGAAAAACACATTGGAAAGATTCTGTTGCAGAGGGTTCTTTGAATTAGTTCACAGATTACCCAACTAACGAAACTTATGCAACAGATGTGTATTATGTTGCAACAAAATACCCAGCTGTTGTAATAGAATACAAATTTGTTGCGTAGATTCTTCTTCATGGAGTAGATAGGAAGGCTAGGTTAGCAAAAGTAAACTTACATTATTCACGTACCACTCACGCATATTTGTCATACTCGTGAAGTCTTAGGCGGTAAATAAATGCATGGTGTATTCTTGTGGAACCTTCGTCTTGTCAGTCATGATTTTTTGCAGTTCCTTCTTCTTTTCATTGTCAAGTGCCGCATATATGCCAATTTTCTTTATCTCCCCCTAAACTTCAACAACTTTTGGAATGGGAGGAGTTATAATTTTTTCTGTGTTCAAAATTGAGAGTATTTTTCTAATGTTTCTTCTCTTCCTCCTAAACACCACTGTAGGAGTGTATGGCTCCCTCACCTTCTTGGATGTTATGACACCCTCTTGAATTTCAACTCCTCAACAGCTTCAGCAAGAGTTTATCCTCTCTTCCTTGCATACTTTGCATTTGCAATGAGAACATGAGGGTGAAGAGGGGTGAGAGAGACCACTGTAAAGGTGGAAAAGATCAATGTAAGGGTCAGAGGGACCTATGCAATGGGTATTTCCAAACGTATTTATTTTTCCTGAGCACCAACATGATTGTAATAACGACTAGCAGTAGCAGTATTAGGGTGGCTGCCACCATCATTAATAACTCCACCAGCAACACCCCCCGAAGAAGCACGCGGATCTGTTGTAGTAGGTTGGTCATGAAGAGCTTCAACATTATGCTGACCTTGCCTAACTGCTATTCTTATGACTGTTTCTCCATCCAATTCCTTCTTTATTAACTCTACTGTTGGGTCTTCTATTGTATCAACAAAATGTAGAGTAATAAAAGAAGTCATCCCCAACTCCTTGTTAGTAGGAACGATCCAAGGATGCACAACCTATAAAAAAGACAGAAGGCATTTAAATTATATCATATAGTTATAATTTGCAGTTAGTTGGGTTACATGTTAACACAGCCAACTTATGCAATAGATGATCTATCTGCCGCAATAGATGATCTATATGATGCAACAAATTGACAATATGCTACATCAGATTACCCATCTGTTGCATAATTTGCAGTAAATGGGTAATCTATTAAGTAGGGTTCAGGGAACTAGAGCAATAGATGGTTAATCTATTATGAAATATGGATCATCTGTCGCAACAGATTACCCATCTGTTACACCAGTTGTAGTTAATGGGTAATCTGTTGCAATAGACGACCCATTGTCGCAACAGATGACATATCCGTTTCAATATATTTTTTTGAGGCAAATTATGTTAGTTGAAAGAAGATGTACTGCATCATCCGAAGGATTAAAGAGATCAGCCTCCTTAATCTATTTGCTGCCTTTTGTAGCCAACCACCTAAGGATCCTTGGATGAGAAACCTCATCTGGGTAATCCTTGAACTGCTTTCGGAGGGGAGAAATAACTTTAAATGCCCAAGCCTAAAAAATGTAAATAGGAAGAAAGCAAAAAAAAGTCATAATAACTATATTCAATATAAATTAATGGATGAGTAAAAATAGTTATTAATTTTACCATGAAAGCCCAAGGAAAGCTATATAAGGTGATCGTCCATGGGGATAGCTTTGTCAGTAAATATTGTACAGTCAAGTAGTAGCTGTCATATCCCCAGGGATAATCATTGAATTTCTCAAAATCATTAGCAAGTCCCAACAAACCATATTCTATGACTCTCCTGATGTTTCTTGCCAATATAACGAAATGGACAAACCAAACTAAGCACAATTTCTCCCTGTACTTCTCGGGTATAGTTTTATCCTTGAGATTTGCTATCAAATCCCACGCTTTATAGCTACGTCCAACAATTCCCAATAACCCATATTTTTTTCTTGCATTTGTTGGACCATTTGTGGGGTGTTTCCTTGATAAAAGGTTCTTCTGGAAGATCGCATCTCAAGTCCGTCACTATGGTAAACTCTTTCAATCCAAAACAAACCGGCATGCCATAGTAGTTGATCCAGATTTCATCCATTTTTTTGCTCTCCTTCGAATGTTTATCATCCCCCGCGTACTTGATCCTGCACTTGAGAAGACCATATACTATGCTCATTTGGAAACAGAGAGTGTGGTCCTCAGGCAGCTTAAGAAATTATGCAAAACAACTTCTCTTAAAAAGTTTGTCTATGTTTTCATTCTTCATAACACTCATAAATTCATCAAAACCTTTCCCCAACTGACATTTAAGTACAAAATCACCAGTAACTTCTTTAGGGTTATCTATCGGCATCACAACTAAAAACCTATAGATACTAATGGTTTTGACAAGATCATGCTGGAATTTTGATATTAATTCATGCCCCACTGGTGAGAAGGAGTTCCCACTTTCCTCACCTTCATTTTTCCCTGACTGAGATTGTTCAGGAAGTTCCTCCGAATCTATCTATACTGTAGCCTTTTTTATTGGATAGTCAGAAGTTGATCCACTTTCAGTTTCAGTTTCTTTTCTTTTGGGAGACATCTTTTAACTACAAACAATAGAAAAAACAAAAAATACAAAACATTTGATGTCTGTATAATTTTTTTTAAAAAGGTAAGACAAATTTCAATAAATTATTATATGCCACATTACAAAGAAAGTACTCCAATGGATAACCCGCCATTTGGAACAAATGGGGAATCTGTTTGAAGACCTATTTAATATCTCCCAACAGATCTTTCACCTGTTGCAACAGATAGACCACCAAGACCACCACCAACACCACAACTAATGCCACCACAAATGCCACCAAGACCAGTAACAATGCCACCAAGACCACCACCAATGCCACCAATACCAACAACTATACCAAAACTGCCAACACTACCACCAATGCCACCAATACCAACACCAAGACCACCGACAACACCACCAAAACCATAAATACCAACACCAACAACAACAACCACCAATAATAACACAAACACCATCCAACAATACCACGATAATCAACAAAACACTACGATAAAAACTATGGTTTTCTCGGGTGCTTTCTACGTTTTTAGCATCAAAACTCAAAATTGTTAACCCATTCTAGAAAATAATACAACTAAAAGTCTTCTTTTTCATCATGAACTAAAATACCCTAATTTTTCTAATAAAGAAAAAATGTAGAACTCTTCTCGAACTCTATTACCTGTGAAGACAGAGATAATGATAAATACAAGCGAGAATGAAGTCGAAAATAACAACTATGTGGTCAGAAATAGGAAGAAAATCAATTTGTTTTAAAGGGTTGGGCAATATATTAAGTAGTTATTATCTGTATTATTGAGAGAGAGAGAGAGAAGAGTGACAACTTGAGATTTGAAATGAGAAAAAGTTTTTCATGCAAATGGATGATTTGTATGGGTTAATTTGTAATTTTGAAAAAGAATGACAAGTTTTGAAATTGTTATTTTGGTCCGAATTGATCTTAATTAATTTTTAAAATTTTAAAAGATATAGTTTTTAAAATATTAAGTTAATGAGAATCTTTTCAACTCAGAGTGATCGATCGACAACTCGGGTCGGGATAAACGCTATACCAACACCATGAAATTGCAAAGACTCAATTGAAGTTGTAGTTGAACCTATGAACTCATTCATCCCTAGTTCTACCTAAATTAATTTAGGTACTATCTTAACATTAAGTTAATTATAATCTTTTCAACTCAGAGTGATCGATCGATGACTTGGATCGGGATGAACGCAATACCAACACCATGCAATTGCAAAGACTTAATTAAAGATGTAGTTGACCCTATGTACTCATTAATCCCTAGTTATACCAAAATAAATTTAGGTACTAGCTTAACATTAAGCTAATGAGAATCTTTTCAACTCATAGTGATCGATCGACGAATCGGCTCGGGATAAACGCAATACCAACACCATGCAATTGCAAAGACTCAATTGAAGTTGTAGTTGACCCTATGGACTCATTTATCCCTAGTTATACGAAAATCAATTTAGGTACTATATTAACATTAAGCTAATGAGAATCTTTTCAACTCATAGTGATCGATCGACGACTTGGGTTGGGATGAACGCAATACCAATACCATGCAATTGGAAAAACTCAATTGAAGTTGTAGTTGACCCTATGGACTCATTCATCCATAGTTATACCAAAATCAATTTAGGTACTAGCTTAACATTAAGTTAATGAAAATTTTTTCAACTCAGAGTGATCGATCGACGACTCGAGTCGGGATGAACGCAATACCGACACCATACAATTGCAAAGACTCAATTGAAGTTGTAGTTGACCCTATGGACTCATCCATCCCTATTTATACCAAACTAAATTTAGGTACTAGCTTAAAATTAAGTTAATGAGAATCTTTTCAACTCAGAGTGATAGATCGACGACTCAGGCCGGGATGAACGCAATACCAACACCATCCAATTGCAAAAACTCAATTGAAGTTGTAGTTGACCCTATGAACTCATTCATCCATAGTTTTACCTAAATTAATTTAGGTACTAGCTTAACATTAAGTTAATGAGAATCTTTTCAACTCAGAGTGATCGATCGACGACTTGGGTTGGGATGAACGCAATACCAATACCATGCAATTGCAAAGACTCAATTGAAGTTGTAGTTGACCCTATGGACTCATTCATCCCTAGTTATACCAAAATCAATTTAGGTACTAGCTTAACATTAAGTTAATGAAAATTTTTTCAACTCAGAGTGATCGATCGACGACTCGAGTCGGGATGAACGCAATACCAACACCATGCAAATGCAAAGACTCAATTGAAGTTGTAGTTGACCCTATAAACTCATCCCTAGTTCTACATAAATCAATTTAGGTTCTAGTTTAACATTAAGCTAATATGAATCTTTTCAACTCAGAGTGATCGATTGACGATTGGATCGGGATGAACGTAATACCAACACCATACAATTGCAAAGACTCAATTGAAGTTATAGTTGACCCTATGGACTCATTTATCCCTAGTTCTACCAAAATCAATTTAGTATCTAGTTTAACATTAAGTTAATGAGAATTTTTTTAACTCATAGTGATCGATCGACGACTCGGGTCGGGATGAACACAATACCAACACCATGCAATTGTAAAGACTCAATTGAAGTTGTAGTTGACCCTATGAACTCATCCCTAGTTCTACTTAAATTAATTGCAATGAAATCTATTGCGACAAACGACTGAGTTATTGGAATTTTTCAAACAAATATTCATATCTGTTGCAACAGATGGCATATCTGATTTAATTATTAAATAGACATTTGCATCTGTTGTGACAGACGACTGTGTTGTTAGAAATTTTCAAACAGATATTGATATTTATTGCAACAGATGACATATCTGATTTTATTATCAAATGGACATTTGTATCTGTTATTACAAATGACTAAGCTGTTGGAAATTTTCAAACAGATATTGATATCTGTTGTAAAAGATGATATATCTGATTTAATTATCAAATGGATATTTGCATCTGTTGTTACAGATGGTTAAGCTGTTGGAATTTTTCTAATAGATATTTATATCTGTTTGAATTTTTTTTCCTTTTAATTTTAAGCAAGCTTCTATCTGAAAGAAGAAAGATAGATTAAATCGTACTACTAAAGGCGGTAAAAATATTTCTTGAATAACTCAAAAATCTCATTGACTAGTCTTGTCTTTTCAATGTCACCCATCTTCCTCGTGCCCCTTGAGTTATTAATGAATATTAATTAATGAGTATTTAAACCCTAAATTATCTCATCTCTCCTTCAGCCCTAAATTTATTTTATTCATCTCTCATCTTTTTCTTTCTCTCCCTTTTAGGGTTATCACAACCTTTTTTTCTCTTTTCTCTCCTCATTCTCATAAAGATCCTTTTGGATCTAAACTAATTTATATCTTTCCTCAACTAAAATTGCTATTTTGATCCCCTTTTGACATTACAGGTAAGGTATGGTTCACTATTGCTCTTTCATTCTCGTCTTCTTCTTTGCAAGTTATTTACATCTTTTTTTTATTTAATTACTATTTACCCATATCATATTTATTTAAAAAATTTGAAGAAACTTTTAAGTGTTGAAGAAATAAACCGAGAATTTTTATTACAATATGCAAAACAAGTCATCTGTTGGGAGAAGTTTAAAAGCCTTGTTGGCAGTATTATTTTCTTGTATGTATTTTATTTATTTCTTTGTTGTTGATGCTGTTATTGATGTTGTTGGTGGGTTGGTGTTGTTGGAACTTATTGTGTGGTGTTGAAACAAAGGATATTGCTTCTTTGTTGTTGATGACGTTGTTAATGGTGTTGGAACAAATGATGTTCTTTCTTTGTTGTTGATGTTTTTTATTTGTTGTTTCTTTTTAGTTTATGTTGTTTTTGATGTTGCAACAGATGGAGAAACTGTTGGAATAGATCAAACCACTAGCAAGGCTGGTTTGATGTATTCTAACAGACTCCACATCTGTTGCAATAGACTCCGCAGCTATTGCAACAAACTCCACATCTGTTGCAACAGACTCTACATCTGTTGCAACAAACTACACATCTATTGCAAGAGATGCATAATGTTATTTCTGTTCTTATCTTGTTTGGCATCAATTTTTTTCCTCTTCTTTGTAGATATAAGAAACTGAAAGTTGATCAAGTTTTTCCCAACCAACACAAGAGGCTACAGTAAAGATGAGTTTGGAGGAATAAGTTGCTTGCAGATAGAACCACTTCATATATGAGAGGTATGTATTACTGATAATGTTATCATGAAAATACATTTAGAGTACACTAATTTTGTGAATGCTGTTTTTACCGTTTAGTCATTGATCATTCAAACAAGATATCTGTAATTTTACAGTTAAGTTTGATAAGTTCGAACTGATAAGGATGAGGGTCCATGAATATGGTTCTGATACCCTGTTAAGATTTAATGTCGGTTGTTTCTAATGTTTATGTGTCAAGCATTGTGAAAGGATCTAGTTTTGGTGTCATTGTAAAGAGATTCAATAGTGATTGGACTAAATTTTAGGGTGCATTGGACTTTGATAGGGCCTTCGAAGCCTCCTACTGCTTCAACCAAGAACGAAAATCAATATAGTTATTCCCTAGCCTAAATTTATATGGTTGGGTTGCTCGGGGTAATGATTATATGCCAGAAGGTGTGGTAGGAGAATGCTTGTGAGGGTAAATGGGGGGTTGATGAAAGATTATATCAACTGAGACCTAATTGAAGAGGAAACATAGGGTAGAAAGGAACTTCTAGCGAATCTGGCCGATGAAACTGACTTAGAACTTGAGAAATCAGAATCAAGTGCAAATATAAAATGTATCCAGTAATGAAAAATTCATCTGTTGTTTCTCTGAAAAATATAATGCAGATGGTCTCTTTTCTAGGGAGCTGCGTCTAGGTAGTGTGGTTGGGATTATCACCTAGATAGAAAATAACAGAAGACCAAGAAAGCAGCCTTACGGGTATCGAGGGTTGAAATGATGTACAATAAGTCTAAAAAACTTGCGCCAATAACAGTACAATTAAAATAAAAAATCTAAGAGAAGGCTACAATTTTTGAATTTTAAATTGCATCCCATGCCTTCTTGTTTGTGGTTTCGATTAGGTTCACTACTGTTGACCTGATTGGAACTACAAACAAGATTAAAGACAGAATGAGTATCATTACTTCCTTAGCAATATGGATATAATTGATTGTGTTTTCTTGCCTTAGCATGCTTTCAATATATCTTGGAGAAGATCAGAGGCTTGATGTAGTATGTGAATCCCGATAATTTTCAAGCTTGCCTCTAGCTTGCCGATTTGGTCTTCAAGTTTGTCGTTGCCGTCTTTAAAGTTGGTATAGAGTTCCTGGTCTTTTGTGAGCTCTATCAGTAGCACTTTCTTTGAAGTTCTGGCATTGTAGAAGGCCTTTAAAACATTTTCTTCAGAAGCCTTAAATGATCAATGAAGGGTCGCTATGTTTGTTTTAGGTCAAAATGTGTTGATGCACAGTCAAGCAGTGGTCCCAACAGTTGAATAACTCACTTTTATCGAGCGTTGCTCAATGCAGATTGCTCAACCAACCTTCAAGGGATTTGATAAATTAATTAGTAAGGAGTTACGTAACGTTTGATCTAAACGGACTCTACCAAGCCTATCAAACATTACGTAACTCCAGGCTCATTACCCTATCAAAAACCTTTGCCCGAGTTAGTGTACAAATCAAACTAGCTCAATCTCTTAGCCTTTCTGCTGATCTCTCTTCTCCTATCTAGAGGACAAGATATCTTCTATGCAAAAGTCTACACCGTCGGCAAAAATTCTTGCCACAACAAAAGTCTTTAGAAGGCATGACTAGTAATCTCTCAATATCACTTTTATGACTTTCTTGACGTCTCTTGCCACCCGCCATTGTCCTCTTCAACACCTCCATTAAATTTTTTTTTTTTAAATAATCATTTAACTATTTTTATTAAGAATCATGAAACTCCATTAAAGCTACATTAATGGAGTTTTATGATTCAAGTAGAATGATGTTGAGGAAGACAATAGAGATTTAATGGTGTTTCAAAAATGGAGCTTCAAAAAATAGCTTTAATGAAGTTTTTTTTTTAAGCTCCATTAAAACTATTTTTTGAAGCTCCATTAAAGCTCCATTTTTGAAACACCATTAAAGCTCCATTGTCTTCCTCAACACCATTCTATTTGAATCATAAAATTTCATGAATGAAACTTTAATGGAGTTTTATGATTCTTAATAAAAATAGTTAAATAATTATTTCAAAAAAAAAAAAAACTTTAATAGAGGTGTTGAAGAAGACAATGGTGTTGAAGAAGACGGGGGAGGTAGGAAGGGGGATAAGGGGAGATGCTGGGTTGGGGGGAGATGCTGGATGGGGGGTGAGGGGGGAGAGGGGGCGGGGTACGGTGATAAATAAAATAAAAAGAAATTTTTTATCAAAAAATATAAAATTAAATGTATTTACATGTGGCAGCATCCGATTGGTGCGTTCATTCACTCTTTTTTTTGTGACTGGAATTCAGCAAAAAATAATGTATTTGCAACGATTTAAGTAAGATTCGTGGGATAATAAATCGAAAGTATAATTTAGATGCCTTTTTGAAAAAGTCGGCCAACATCAGGGGGACTTTATGTACTTTCTCTTATAGAAAAGTAGTTTCCATTTCTGCAGTTTGTGCTCTTCCTCGTAGTTCTTCTTCATTTTCTGTTCATGGATTCTCCAAGAACGGAGACTCCATTTGTGTTTGTTGCTCCTGTTGGAGCTTGATAATACTGGATATAACAGATAAGGGAGTCAAAGACAATTAGAACGTGCCTACCTGCTCCTGAATCTAATCATATAAACAATAACCAAACAACAGTCTAACTAGGCTCCCATAAACTTGACAGGTACAAGTAACTTTTTTATCATGATTAAAATTCCCTAGGTTGAAATTTCTTCACGGGTTAAGGATAAAAATGGAACCTTTCCCAATAGTCATAGTAGAACAAACGTTTAAATGGAAGACAATGTATCCTAATTTCACATAATACATGGGCAAGTTTCGAACGAAACAAAAGAAACCTTAGACCTTATTCAAATTTATTACCTAGTCGTCAACGTTTAACATTTTATAAGGGAAAATATGATAATGGTAGGAACCTTAAATTCTTTGATTAATTTATACTTTCTCAGATTAGTTCTTATCCAATCTATGGTGTTGTCGTTGTACCAACAGAGAGTTGCATAGTGGGAAATCACGTACACCAGAAACCAGAAGAAATTAACACAAAAAAGGTGGCTGGCTGGGGTGGGGGTGGGGGTGGGGGTGGGGGTGGGGGTGGGGTGTAATATAAAAGTGTCTGTCAAGTGCAAATAATTGAAGACAATGCATTTGCGGTTGCAAGTTGCCACCTTTGAGATTTGACAAGATTTTTTTACTTAATTTTAAATTTTTTATAGTAATATTTTTCTTTTGTTTATTACTAAAATGTAAAGCCTTTTCTAATCAGAAGGTAGTGGCCATCAGAAACAGAAAGATTGATATCAAATCGTTAAACCATAATCTTTATAAGACAAGTAGATCAACCTTTTCTAAGTTCTAATTCAAAATATGTGTATTCCAAATTATCTTTCTGATTGAAACACTATAAATTATAGTTGTTTTTAATCCCCACCCACTCACTCACATCATATACTATATATTTATGTGGACAAAAACATACACACGTATGTTCTTTTGCATCCAATTTTGTCTATCTAACCCTGTGTGTTTGTCTAAGTTTAATGTAGTTTCTTTTTGTTTGGCGAGAATAAATCAGAAATGTTCCCTTTTAGAGAATCTTATAGATAAACATTTCCACTTTTCAAAATTAAAGGATTCTTATAAGTGATCCTTTTCATAAAACTTGTTTATTATCTTTGATGATATTAAGGTAACCTTGATGCTTTCTTGGAACTACTCCAGAACCAATAGTCAATTTAGAAATGGTGTCACTCACAATAATATTTCTTAAAATAGTCATTTAAATGCGACTTCAAAATAGATATGCTTGTTATTTGTATGTAATGCATCTCAATGTCTCGTTAAAATAAACTTGATTTCCTTATTTATTCTTGAACTTTCTTTTTGTGGCGAATCTTTATTATTGTTGTCCGTTGCGAAGAAATTTAAGACATTGGACCTCTCTCAACGACCCTTAGTTGTGAAGAATAATCTTTCATGACGATTTTTTATAGTTTTAAGATGATTTTAGTCGCTACGTGATGATTTCAATTACCATAAAATGTTTAATTTCTCGTAATGTAAGATAGCAAATATACATACTTCTTTCGGGCCGTTATGTGCTGTGGTTGTGGGTGGGTGGGGTGGGGTGGGGAGGTGGTGCTGGGGTTGGCGGGAAGACCACAATGGTTTGCCATGAATTAGAGGGGTTTATGATTGTAACGAAGTTGGACATAATATAATTGTTGATAATAAAAAAGACATGGGTAGAAGGCTCTCAAAGAAAATGGAAGTACTATAATCATTACTCAATTAGTGGCCTTTGCAAGTGCATACATTCTAATGATGGTGTCTCATCAAACTAGAAATTCCCAAAATGACTATATTATTAACCTTGTACGGACACTACAGTGCTAGACACCATATTATCCTAAAGAAAATAACATAAACAAAATAACAACATTCTGTCGAGGAAGTGAGGATAACAATAACAACATATCTTTAATTGGTTTTATCACCAGTACAAGATCCGGCAAAGTACTTGTTTTGCAACAAAAATCATGATTCATGTCTCTATATGAACGCGTCAGTAATACTCTTTTCAACTTATTCACCAAATAATATTACTCCCTTCACCCATATTACTCCTTTCACCCCATCATTTCCATTTATGTAATGTGTCTATAAATTATTTCACTAAAAATAATGAAAAATTTGAAGTTAAATTATAAATAATAAGAATGGATAAAAGTGAATTTTTAACGGTCTAAATTAAAAAGGATAGGTGTTACATACATTAGGATTAGGATGGAGGGAAACATTAATGATTGATTACAAAATATAAATAGGGTGAAAATCGTTTTCATCCCAATTTGACTTTAAAAATCAAACTCTTTCGAAACATTGAATAATAATTATACTTCCCCCTTTACACTATGCAACATCTATTTTATCCTTATAATTTTAATCCTATATTCATGTAATACCTTTTTATATTATATATAATATTTATTTTTTAATCTAGGTATTTATAATATTTTAGTTAAATTTATTAACATTATAAGTAAAATAATAATTTTAATAAATTTTTCACAAAATTTAATGTTATTTTTTAAGATCGTTATTTCAATATTATATGTATTAAAGAGTCATTTGATGTGAGGTGTAATTATAATAATTAGAGAATAAAATTCATGATTATGTTATTCTGCGTTTGATTAGTGCTATTAAGAAGTCTCAAAATTATGATCCTATCATTTATACCACAGTGATAGAATAAGTTATCATATACACATGTCGGTACGATTTATTTCGGGATTACTAATCCCAGAATAACTTGTTCTCAATCAAGCCACCCTTAAGTATGGGTATATGTATGTACATGCACGCGCGTATATATTTTTGTGTTTCACTACTCTCTTACTACATCCGTTTCATATTACTTGACTTTTGTTGACATGACACGACCCTTAAAATTTTTTATTTAGAAGTGTATTTTACTGAATTAACCTTATTAATGATACTTTAAAACTTTAAATTTGTCTATACTGCTACTTTATGTAGTTACTTAATACTAAGAGTAAAAAAACATAATATAATTCTCTTGATTTCATAAATTGGATAAGTAAATTAAAATAACTTTTTTTAGTATGAGAGTCAAGTGATAAGAAATGATATTATAAATAAATAAGTTGTGATTGCCATTAATAAAGTATTACATAAATAATAATTTATCTAAGTGAATATAATCTTTAAAAATTTAGCGTTATTTTTATTCATTATTTTGTATTTTCTGCATTGAAATATGTTTATAAAGTTAATATTACTTATTATTTTCACTTGTAAAATAAATATCAGAGTTTTGATTATTATTAATAAAACTAATATTCTTATTATACTAATTTACTTCATTGTAGATCATCATTAGCTTATATGCTTAATTAGTATTTCTCACTTTTTTAGCCCAGAAAATAATGTTCATGTTTTTATGAAATTTTTTTATATGAATTTTTAAAAAATGAAAGTATGATGATGTTAAAGAAGTAAAAAAAAGGTTGATGATGAGAGGATACAATAGATATTTTAAAATTTTAATTAGGATAAGGGGGAAAATATCATTATTGTTCAAAGTCGAGAGAATTTTTTTTTTTTTTTACAAAGTTGGGGAAGAAAAATGATTCGATGACAAATAAATTCGTGAAAACAAACTCCTATAACAGCATGAATACTAGTTAAGATAATTAGAGTCAATTTATTAAGGCTCTTCAGTTTTTGAAAGGATCTACTTGAACAATCACAAACTTGATAAGCCACGACGAAATCAATTAAAAAGATAAAAACAAGTACCCCCACCAGAGGCCAATAATCAATAAAGTCTATATTCTAGTATTGCTTGGCATGTAAAATAGGAATAATAATCTCGAAATATAACGTGAGATTATTTTATTCATCATTTGGTTATGAATATTAATTAATTTTAAGATTATTTTATATTATTATTTATATGTTAATATGGTGAAATAAATTGTTCCATATCAACGGAGGGATATCTAATTACATGTATCCACACCCACAAAAAAATATTCTTCTCTATTACATCTCGTGCACCAAACAACCCCAATAGGTATAAATAGTGTAGAATTATACAACTAAGAGAATCGAGAGAAGGACCATATATTGCTTGATGATAGGCTTATACACAATGCCTATATTTATACACAACTAACAAATCGCCTTCTAAATACAACACATAGTCTGAGTAGAGTCCTAGAGCACTTGTGCTACACTTGTGTTAATTAATATCTAACTGGACTAGTTTACATATACAAGAGTCCTAGACATATGTCTATTGTAGATAGATATCGCAAAACTTCCCCTAAAGCTAGTGAGGAGGAAGAATGGACACTCCTAGCTTGCTTCTAAACTTGGTAAAGTCCTGCTTTCTCAATGCCTTTGTATGAATGTCTGCAAGCTGATCAGCTGATCCTGGGATTGTAAAGTGTGTCACAAGTTGTCCTCTGGCCACATTCTCCCTACAAAATTATAATCCATTTCCACATGTTTGGTTCTTGCATGCTGGATTAGATTCACAGTCATGTACATTGCACTAATGTTGTCACTAAATAAAGTTGGTGCGGCCTTCAAGTATTTTACCTATATCTCATATAATGTAGGTGATCCAAGTAGTCTTAGCTACTGTTGAGGCTAGGGTCCAGTACTCTGCTTCAGCACTTGACCTTGACTTTGTATGTTATTTCTAGAATTCCCAAGAAATGCAATTTCCCCCAAATATATTAAGTATCTTGTAGTTGATCTTCTTGTTGTTTCACAACCTCCCCAATCTGTATCTGAGAGCCTATATAAGCTAAGTGATGATCTTGCCAGTATTCTTAGACCAAATTGCAGCATTTCCTTGACATACCTGAGTACCCTTTTTACAGCTTGAAAGTGTTCTCTTGTTGGAGCTCGCATAAATTGACTTACCAAGATTACTTCATATGAGATGTCAGGGGCTTCGTTAATGTGAGATATTCTAGGCTTTCTACAATGCTTCTATAGGATGAAGCATCACTTTTCTTCCTATTGCCTGTGGTAGACCATACTTCTGTGCCAAAGTTGTGCTGACTAATTTTACAAGTGTCATGTTAGTCTTCTTGAGTAGCTCAGAAGCATACTTCCCCTAGCTTAGATGAATACCACTCTTGAATGCTATATTTTAACTCTGAGGAAAAAGTGTAATGGACCAAGATCCTTCATAGCAAACTGCTTAGAAGGACCAAATATTATTTCATCTATGAGTTAACCTAGACTTTCGATAATTATGATTTCACCTACATATAAACGAAGTAGATTTGTACCTCTTTTGCAGTGACGAAGACTAGATGGTGCAAAAATAAGATAAATCTATCAAACCATGACTTTGGTGCCTGTTTGAGTACCTATAATGCCCTTTTTGAGGCAAAAAATATACTGAGGGAGTTTAGGATCAACAAAACTTGGAGGATGACTCATATGACTTCTTCTTGCAGATATCCATGCAAGAAGGCATTATTACCATCTAGTTTGCTAATAGACCAGTGTAAACTGACAATAATTGAGAGAAATATAATGACCTTTCAGGTTATTTTTTATATTTATATACTCTTTTGGTATTTAGAGCCTTCCTATAGCTACCCAGTCATTTATGACTTTTTAGAGCTGATAATTTGGTTACTAAGAAGTCCATTTGTTTTTAAGATACAATTCCCTATTTTAAACTTTTTGATGTTCAGAATTAGGTATTGGGCCTAAACTGCAGGCAAACAACCTTCTATACTAATTCTACAGTTCTATTCTATCACAAACATCGATTTTAGCCTAGGAGTATCCTTAGTTCAGGTCCCAAGGCTTCTAGACTCATTTTGGACTATTGGGTGGATTTGATTTAAATGACCCATGGGTATGCGACCCATATTTCATCAAAATGACCTTATAAAAAAATTTCAATGGCATTGTTGAGTCTGAAATATCAAATTTGGTAAGGTAACATAGTTTATTTGCATTCGTCGGATTCCAATTGAATCCCAAAGGTCCGGTTGAAAACATGGAAAATATGCCAAGTTGCTGGTGTAGGCCAAAAATGGCCTTCGTATTCTAAAGGCTTCAACTGCATTCACTAAGGCCAAGGTCATTGTCATCGCGTTTATGAGGCCCTGGGCTATGATCTCGAAAAATAAAGGGATTTTTTATCACATTTTCAAGTTGACCTCTGCATTCACAATGAGCAGGCCGAGTCAGGCATCACATTCATGACGGGGTCCTCGCGATCAAGATGAAGGGACCTTGACAACATTTAAGCTATGAAACCTAATTTTTCTCCATTTTTCTTAAGTTTCAAGTCCATTAAATACCATAAAGATGTAAGAAAGTGTAGATATTTTTCATTGGATATTTGAGGCGAGTTGTAGACGTTGCTTGGTCATTCTCTCACCTATACTTCCGTAAGTTACCATTAATTTATTGTTTAAATTTCAAATTTAAATCCAAAATTCTAGCTTACTTTATGGGATGATATAGGGTTTGTTTGTGCTCGGAGTTAACCTATTTTTGAGGATAAATAATTCTTGAGCCTAGAGGGACATTTTGATAATTTTAAAGTTGTGACTATAAAAGCGGGCCCTAACAGGATTTTTAGCTCAATTTTGGACTCAGAGAATTTATATGCAATATGGGTATTCTTATTATTATGTTAATGCATAGATTATTATTTTGATAGCATGACATTGTGAGGAGGCTTCTTGAAAGGGAAAAACACTAATCTAGTGGACTTTATCGAGCTTTCGACAATGTTCTGGTAGGCTAGGCTTATTTTTATCTTACATTAAGATCCATTGTGACATTCGTATGGTATTATTCTAGCGATGGATAGGGTTTTGCGACTTGGTTATATGTTTAGTGACTTTTGGGTTATTTAGTCACTTATATAGTTGTTTTAGGCAGAGTTTGAGCTCATTCTCCCTTCTTAGTGTTAAGTTGTTATCTCAAGCCTTGTTTTGACTTATTAAATATTTAGTAGTAGAATGTTGGAGACTTAGATTAGTTTTGCATAGAAACTTGCCTTAGTATGAATTATCAGGATTAGTAGTGAGCCTCGTCGACCCTCTTTTAGGTCAATATCTAAATTATCCCCTCTTAGGCATGCGAGGTATTATCTAGCCATCTTAGATTAATCTTGACCCTTAGAATGACTTATACACCCTTTCAACCTTTGGCTAAACTTGTGACCCTGTACTTGTTTACTAGTTTCAATTCAAGTTCGGTAAATTGTTATTAACATGTGATACTTTGATATGATGGTACGATACTCTAGTTTCGATTTGAGTTCAGAATTTCTGACCTCTTATGACATTGTTATGATGATATTTATCTTTACTCTTGGTTCAAGTCCGATATTATGGTTTGATGGAAATCTCAGGTATGGTCTCATTGTTGTTCACTTGCAGTTATGATTATTGGCACTCTTTTCCTTATTTTCACTCACCGGGCTTATGGGATCGACTGGGTTTTCCCTCATTGTTTTCACCTTCTAGTCTTATGGGGATACAATTAGGTAATAGTTAGAATTTATTTATTTTAATTTATTTACTATGCATGATCATCATTTATCCCTATATTTAGGGTAGTATTTTCTATATCATCTTATTCTCGACTTTACATTACTTTTTTGCATTTTATTATACTTTTATTTTGACTTAACTTAGTCAACCGACAATGCCTATTGAGTACCCCTTGGTTTGGTACTCATGCTACACTTTTGTATCTTTTTCTAATGTAGATTCAAGTATGTGTCACCAACACTGACTTTTTATCCAGCTTGCTTTCAGAATTTAGAGATTGGGTGAGCTTTCAGAGTTGGAGTTGAACCTCTCTCTTTTTACTATTTTTGGATAATATTTTTTGAGACTATCTTTTATTTTATACTATTCAGTACTCCTATTTTTGAATTTAGTGTCTCTTGTACCGGCCTTAGTAGGGTGTGGGATATTCTTTTAATTCTTTATCTCTTGTTTGATATTTGAATGTTGTACTTTTGTTTCTACTACTTATTATCCTGTTGAATGCTTATTCTCTATATTTCTTATACCTTCCTCCAATTAGCCAATTACTTTGCATTTTAGACTATGGTTTGGCTTACCTATAAGTGGGTTAAAGAAGATTCCATCATGACTCTCGAAATTGAGTCATGATAAGAACTACAATTGCAGTAGTAGACTTGATCACTGGGCTAAAGGTTTCTTCAAATTCAATGCCCTCAAGTTGTGAGTATTCCTTTGCAACTAACATGGCGTTATATCTATCAATGGTGCCATCAAATTTTAGTTTAGTCTTGAACACCCATCTCGACCTAACAACATTAATGTTTGTAGTTTTAGGTAAAAGAATCCATATTTGACTTTAATACATTGTAGCAATATCTTGTTGCATAGTCGTTTTCCAGTGTTGGATAGTAGTTGTTTGACTCATAGTTATGGGTTCCATACTTGCGTTTTCTGTAAATAATAAAGTGTGAATTTTAGACATCTATCTTGCTGTGGAAATTATGGTTTTGATGATTGATTTTTGAACCAGGTTTATGTTTATTATGAATCAGGTTCTTGATTATTGTGGTGCTGACCTATTTGACTAGGTGATGTGCAGCAGCGTAATTATTTAAATAAGGAATGCATAATTAATGTTTTGAAAAGAATCCGAAATCTTACTGTCAAAAGAAAATCCTTTTATTTTGGTAAAAAAGTGTATTCCAGCAGGTTTCCTTATGCAAGTTGGTTTCCACAATGAAAAGTTTTTTGGTGACCTAAAAGGAGTCAAAGTACAAGCAGTGTATATGCAACATTGCAGTGAATTGGCGCTGACACCTCCTAGAAAAGCACACAGATCTGAAAATCGCCAAAACAAAAAAGCAACAAGGATCAAGCAAATAAACGAGCGATAGTTGTTTGGTGTTGTTAATATAAGTGTTTCTTTTGAGTTGTAATAGTCTTTGTTTTATTGATAGAAGTGTAACGTTGGTGAGGTGTTGTAACAAGAAGCGAGTTTGACTTCTTGGAGCGATTAAGTTGTGTGAAGAGCAGTTAGAGTTAACTGTAGAAGTGAGGTACTCGAGTGAGTCCCTTAGATTGCAGAGTTGTAATCTGAAACGTTATGAAAGCAGTGGAGATTGGAGTTGAAATCTCCTAATAAAATTCTGTGTGCAGTTTGCTTTTACTGTTATTATGTTTCTCTGAACCAGGTTCCAAATACGTGTGAAGTTAGCTGTTTTATCAATTGGTATCAGAGCGGTCTTTTCAATATAAGGTTAATACCTTGAAAAAGATCCATGGCTTCCCCACCAATATCCCAGGAAGGAGCCTCACAGACCCGTCCTCCTCTTTTCAACGGACAGTACTACGGATGGTGGAAAAATAGAATGATGGACTTTATTATCGGAGAAAATCAGGATCTATGGAATGTTGTGCTTGATGGACCAACAATCCCCACCAAGCTTGGTGAAGATGGCAAGACTCAGGTTCCGAAAGAAAGATTGGAGCTAGATGCAAATGATAAGATAAATGTTCAGAACAATGCGAAGGCCAAAAAAATCCTAATATGTGGCATTGGTCCTGATGAGTATAATAGGATATCATCCGTGCCACCGCAAAGGAAATTTGGGACACTCTACAAGTAGCCTATGAATTTACCAGTCAAGTGAAGAAATCTAAAATTGATGTGCTTAACATGAAATATGAACTATTCAGGATAAACAAGGGAGATACCATTCAGGAGATGCATACCAGGTTCACGTTAATTTTGAATAAGATTTACTCACTCGGTGAAGTTGTTCGCAGCGGAAAGGCAATTCAAAAACTTCTTAGTGTGTTACCAGAATCATGGGAGAGCAAAGTTGAAGCAATTTCTGAAGCATGTAATTTGGACACTCTAACCATGGATGAGCTAATAGGAAAATTGACTACTTTTGAGCTAAAAAGGACTCAAGAACGTGAGATGACTGGTGGTAGAAAAGAAAAAAATCTGGTTCTAAAGGCCACTGGTAAATCTGATTTTGAGAAAGAAAATATGGCTCTCATGACCAAAAGGTTCCAAAAGATGTTCCGAAAAGGTATGAACTCACAGAGGAGGAACCAGGTCTCCGAGAACAATGAAAAGGCAAATCGTGACCAAGTATGTCATAAATGTGGGAGCCCAGACCACTTCATTAAATTTTTCCCACAATGGGAGATTGAGTACAAGAAGAACAATCCGGACAAGGCAAAGGAACAAAGAAGGAGTACACTATTCCTTCATATCGAAGGATGACTACTCATGAAGCCGACATCGCGGTGAAGAAGGCATTGGCTGCAATGGGTGACTCTTCGGAAGGAGAATCTAAGGATGATCTTAAAAATCAATCTCTAATGGACATTGATTGCTTAAACGGAGAGGGTACCCTGGCTCTCATGGCATTTTCAGATCCTGATGAGGAGGAGAAATAAGACAAGGAGTCAAAGGAGAACATTCTTGCCCTGATGGCAAGTTCTGATTCAGATGAAGATGATGAGAAGCAACTCGAGGTAAGTTTTCAAGACATAAAATTTAAAATTAACACTTTCTCTAAGAAGAAACTAGAATCCTTGTCGACTGTTCTTATAAAGGCATACCACTCAGTGTCATCTGAAAAAGACCAACTCATGAATGACTTTGCCTCTTTGAGAATTGACTATAAGGATCTTGAGGATAAAAATACTTCACTTGAGAATTCTGTTGTAAATTTTGAAGAGTAAAACAGTCGACTTGGCTCACTCCTCAAAGGTAAAAGTGAAATCAATTTATCTCAGATTGCATTAGAAGAAAAAGTTAAGAAATTAACCGAAGATTTTCAAGCCGCAACTGAAAGAAATAGAATTTTACAAGAAAACCTTGAAAAAATCAAACTTGATTTGGAAAGGCATGTCAAGTGGACCAAGTCCTCATAGATGTTGCTCCAAATTCAAGAAAGCCAGTCTACAAAAAAACATGGATTGGGATATGAAAAGGAGAAACATCCTGAACAAGAGACACGTGCCTCTCAGGAAAGTCTTTGTACTCACTGTGGTAGAATCGGTCACATTAGAAATATGTGCCAGGATAGATTTAAGGGGATTTTGAAAAAAAAATATTTTATTAACAAATCCCGGTAGCAACGTTCTAAGAACCTGGTTCATAAAATTCAACTGCCCGCTTGGGCCAGAAGAAATTTAATTCATCCATTTTTTCATAAGAAGGGACCCAAATGGATCTAGGTGCCCAAATCTAACTTTTGACTATTTTTGTAGGTAAAGGTGAGGAGAGAGAACAAGCCTTGGTATCTAGATAGTGCATGATCCAGACATATGATGGGAGCACGTGAAAATTTCCTCTTACTCACAGACTTTCAAGGGGGAAATGTAGCTTTTGGAAATGGAAAAACAGGTGAAATAGTTGGGATTGGAAAAGTCGGAAAGTCTCAATCTCATGCAATTGAGAATGTGTACTATGTTCTTGGTCTGAAACACAATCTTCTAAGTGTGTCTCAGATGTGAGATAAGGGAAATAATGTGACGTTCACTTTCGCTGAATGTCCGATTAAAAACTCAAAGACTGGGAACCTGGTTTTGAAAGGAAAAAGATACAAAAATATATACAAGGCAGACATTATGGAACCTCATGGTAATAATCTCATGTGCCTTACTGAAGTTTCTAAAACTAACTTGATATGGCACAAAAGATTGGGGCATCCTAGCTTCTCTCAACTGAACAGATTGGTTGCTAAGAACATAGTTTTTGGACTGCCTAAAACTCAATTCAATGAGGACATTGTTTGTGATTCCTTTGCAAGAGGAAAGCATGTTAGATTTCTTCAAGCCTAGGAAAATGGTCAGTACTTCCAAATCCCTTGAATTGCTGCACATGGATCTATGTGGACCCATGCGAGTTCAAAGCAGAGTAGGTATAAAGTACGTATTTTTTATTGTTGATGATTATTCAAGATTCACTTGGACTCTTTTTATTGGGTATAAAGATGATACATTTGATGTATTTGTGGTTTTTGTGGAACTGGTTCAAAAAAAATTGAACTCTGAAATCATAAGTATCAGGTCTGACCATGGTACAAAATTTAAGAATTCAAAATTTCTTGAATTTTATGCTGAACATGGAATTGACCATAATTTTTCAGCCCCTAGAACCCCATAACAAAATGGGGTAATAGAAAGAAAAAATAGAGCCTTGGAAGACATGGCAAGGACTATGTTGATTGCCAGTGGTCTTCTAATGGGATACTGGGCTGAAGCTATAAACACAGCATGCTACCTTTTGAATAGATGCATAGTTCGTCCTCTCCTTGAAAAAACTCCCTATGAGTTACTGAAAGGCAGAAAACCTAATATTGCTCATCTAAGGGCTTTTGGGTGTAAATGCTTTGTTCACATCAATGGCAAAGAACCCCTAGGAAAGTTTGATGTCAAAAGTGATGAGGGAATTTTTCTTGGTTACTCATCCCAGAGTAAAGCCTATAAAGTGTTAAATAAAAGAACTAATCAAGTTGAAGAGAGTGTTCATGTGATCTTTGATGAAACTAATCACTTGGTTGAGGAAGGTATGCATGTTAACAGGGAAAGACTTGGATTTTTCAGGGATGATGATAAGGATCAGGAAGTTTTATCACAACAAGAACCTGGTTCCCAAAATCAGGGAGAGCCTGGTTCTCAAGCTATTCTGGAAAATGATCAACCCAGCAACACCAGTGATGAATCTCACACCATTGAGGGGTTACCAGTGTCAGGGGGAACAAATGAAGAACTTGCTGAACCAGGAAATACTAGTACACAAGTACAAAGTACCTCAATATCAGAAGATAGATGTCATTCCTCAATACTATTGGGGCGGACCGGCACCCGTAACCGAGGAGGCCCGGGAGAACCAGGTCATAACCTTATACTTTCCATGCATACCTCTATGACAACCCAAAATTTGGAAAACATCATGTCGCATATAAAAGGAAATAATCACCTGTATAAGCTCGAGCACACATATATATGTATATACATTACTTGGCCGTTGGAGCCATCACGTCTATTAACAAAACACCACCTTGACTGTATATTAGGTCTACAAAGCCTCTAGACAATACATATAGTTTAACTAAGGTCGGGACACACCCTGCCATATAACTAACTTCTATACAATACCAAAAGTGACGGGATATGACACAGAAAGCCCCGAAGTAAACTGGAGCTCACCAAAAGTAGCTGGATATCCTGGCTCCTACTTGTGCGGTGTATGAGCTGAGGTACCTGTGCCTGCAACATGAAATGCAGGTCCCCCATAGGGGACGTTAGTACGAAATATGTACTGAGTATGTAAAGCTGTAGATAATCACATATGATACAGCTCAATAGAAATCAGAAACAAGTGAATAAATCGTAATAAGAGTGGACCACACTTACTAGAACTTGTGACAACCTGTACATTGTATTTATTCAATCACTTTACCTTCGTTCTTATCATCTTTGTAATCATTACTGTACTGTACAGTGACCATTAGGCTGCCTCGAGTACATATCAACTGGGATCGACCCATGATAGGCTTATGCCCCTGGGATACCACCCATACACACATAAATAGGGATCGACCCATGATAGGCTTATACCCCTGGGATACCACCCGATAAGAGAGAACTTCCATCACTTAGTTCAATTAATCTTTGAGATTGTTATTTTGGTCGCCACTGCATTTTTGATACTTTGAAACAATGATACATCAATAAGAGACATATAAATAGACCATCAATGCAATAACAATGAAGTAAGAACTCATTGGCATATCAATGAAGTGTTTTGGAGTCATCAATTCCATAACAATGAAGTAGGAAATTATTGGTATATCAATGAAACGTTTTGGAGTCATTAATAGAACATGGATCTTGTTTGAGTAACCGGATACCTTCTGACATTCATTAGTGCAATAAACATGTAAGATTTGGAAAACAAGTAAGTATTGGAATGCCTTGACATCTTGTAGGGTGGAAACAAGTTCATTGGTAACGTAGGACATCATACAAAACCATTATGGATCACATGTTATTGAATAACTTTGGAAACATTCTTAATAGAACAATTGTTCACTTTCATGCCAAAGATATGGTATAGAGTATGCTTTACATACCTGACTGTCAACCTTCAATACTAGTCCCAAATGGACTTCCCATCTTTTCGGATTACTTATCTACAATGAACATATATAGCAATCTAGTATTAGAAACCAAACGTCACAATTCATTTATTTGAATTCACCAAACTAGTGGTTACGTAGTAAGCCTTAATTACACCATAAAGGGTGTCACTTTAACCCTCTTATACTCCAATTACATTCACATGCCATGCATCTTCATACAACATCCTCCAATATCAAGTTTGGATTCATTTATCCTTCTAACCAATCCCTTAAACCAAGTTGAGACATAGACATAAATAATCATCAATTCAATAGTATATCACCATATCCACCTTCCATAACTCAATCACCATATCCACCTTCCACAATTCAATACAACCAGACCATGCAAAATAGTCCATAACCCTATTTCCATCACCTTTCAATAACAACCAATACATATAATCCTCCATCACACATATACATATGGAAAAGAACGAAGGCAAATAATATTCATACCTTAGAATTCACCTCTTGATTATGCAATCCTATTTGAACAAATAATAGGTGCCGTTCGAAGCTCTCGAGATGACAAACGCAGTTATCGGATTACTTTGGAATTTCTACGGTTGAATCAAAAGTAATTTAAAGGTCAAATTTGGCTAGGGTTTGTTCTTTCTCAATGATTGATGGTGAAAATGAGCTTTTGAACTCATATACATGTATATATACACATATTCCCATCCATAATATAATAGAAAATGACCAAAATGCCTTTAAAATTTAAATAATGTCAAATCTGTCCTTTGGTGGATTGTTTTGATAAGCTAAAGTAGATCGACCATAACTCTTTGTTCTGGTATTGGATTTGGGTGAAATTGGTATCTTTGGAAGGATAATTCAAAGGGATTTCATTTCATATAAAGTAGGCCACCCAGTTCGTCCTGTACATGGAGTTATGGTCATTTGAAGTTGACCCTAAAAATCTGTTTTGATAGGCTGAAGTAAAACGAGTATAACTCCTTACTCAGACGTTGGATTTGGATGAAACCAATTGCATTGGAAATAAGACTCAAAGATATTTCTTTTCATAGGCCGCATCTCTCCCAGTTAATTATATTAAGGGAGTTATAATCATTCGAAGTTGACCCAAAAATTCAGCTGGCCTCAGTAGTTTGTGTGCAGGAAATTTTCCTGCACATTTACTATTTTCAAATATCCCGACCACCATTTTATAGTTTCGAATGTTCTCAATTATATCTGAAACCTATCCGTTTTTGGAAATATTTATATCGTTGGAAAGCTTATTCAATAACCTTCGCATGGAACCATCGACGGGCAAATTCTGGTATAAAATAAAATAAAAAATTAATTTCATATAAATAAGACCAATACACGTACTTGAATATGACAATATACGTAATTTAATATGGGGTGTTACAATGGACAAAGATCTTGGGTCCTTAATTGGAAGCATAAGAGTTCACACCCTGTGGAGAATATTCTTACTCCCGTAGACTCTGGCATGCAAACTAGATCAAAATTGAGAAACTTGTGGGCCTTCTCAGCTTATGTTTCCTTGGTTGAACCTAAGAATATTAAGGAAGCACTATTGCACGATGAGTGGATTATTTCTATGCAAGAAGAGCTAAACCAATTCGAGCGCTGCAAAGTTTGGAACCTGGTTCCTGCTCCTCAAAATAGAACAATTATTGGAACTCGATGGGTGTTTCGAAATAAAAAGGGTGACCAAGGCAAAATAACTAGAAACAATTCAAGGTTAGTTGTTCAAGGATACAACCTAGAGGAAGGAATTGACTATGAAGAAACCTTCGAACCATTGGCACGAATGGAGGATATTCGGTTGCTCGTAGTTTTTGCTGCTCATATGGGCTTCACTTTGTACCAAATGGATGTTAAGAGTGCATTTCTCAATGGGTATCTTCAAGAGGAAGTCTACGTTCGTCAGCCACCAGGTTTTGAAAGTCATGAGCATCCTGAATATGTCTACAAGCTAGACAAAGCACTGTATGCCTTGAAATAAGCACCTCGGGCATGGTATGATAGGTTGTCAAAATTTTTGCTTAACCATGAGTATTTTCGTGGAAAAATTAACAATACATTGTTTATCAAAATAAGAGGAACAAGTCTCTTGATCGTACAAGTTTATGTGAATGATATTATCTTTGGTGCCACTGATGAAGCTTTATGTGTAGAATTCTCTAAGATGATGAGCAGTGAGTTTGAAATGAGTGTGATGGCTAAGATCACATTTTTTCTTAGTCTTCAAATTAAACAGAATCCTAAGGGGATATCCATTCATCAACAGAAGTACATCAAGGAGTTGTTGCACAAGTTTGATATGGGTAATGCAAAGACAAATGACACTCCCATTAGTGTCAGCACAAGGTTGTATTTAGATGAGTCTGGTATTCCTATTGCAGAGACTAGGTATAGAGGAATGATTGGCTCACTAATGTATCTCACAACAAGTCGCCCAGATATCGTGTACAATGTTGGTTTATGTGTTAGGTTTCAATCAAATCCTAAGGAATCACACTTGAAAGCTGTTAAGCAGATTCTTATCAAGGGAGCTCAGAACCTGGTTCTCTAGTACCCTTGTGGAGATTCATTAAACTTGGTAGGGTATGGAGATGCAGACTATGCTGGACACTTAGTGGATTGTAAAAGAACTTCTGGGATGGCTCACTTCTTGGGCTCGTGCGTAATATCATGGGCCATAAGAAAACAGAATTCCGTCGCCTTATCCACAGCCGAGTCTGAATACGTTGAAGCTGCCTCTTGCTGTGCATAGTTATTATGGATTAAACAAAAATTGAAGGATTATGATGTGAAGATCGAATGTATTCCAATCATGTGCGATAACACAAGTGCCATGAATATGGCTAGGATCCCAGTTCATCACAAGAGGACTAAGCATATTGATGTGAGATATCAATTTTTAAGGGATAATATTGAGAAAGGAAAAATTGAAGTCCATTTTTGCAAAGTTGAGGATCAATTAGCGGACATATTCACGAAGGCCTTGAGCTAAGGGAATTTTGAGAAGAACCGGGTCGAGTTTGGTCTACTCACTATGAACTAATGTCATGGACTTTCCCTCATGTATTTTGGCTAGAAAAGATGACAAACACCATCTTGTACGTAACTAATTTAGTTTCATATTTTTATAGGTATACATTCTAGGAATCATCCAAATACAAGGAAAGATAGGTTCATTGATTATACTTTAGCTTCCAAAGCAACTGAGCATGGAGAAGAGTAAAAACAAATAACTATCAGTTATGTATCATATAGTCATGTATTATGTGTGGTTTTGTACAAAATGTATCAAATTCTTGAGCACTAGTAGAAACCTGGTTCCTATATTCCTGAAGATGTTTCACCAAGTTTGGGTGCCAAATTTTTTTTTCTCTTAAACTTAAAAAAAAAATCCGCAAAATGCTCATCCTCTTCTTGTTCCTTTTTCGATGGAGTCCACAACTTGGTTGTTGGTGGAATATTCCAACGATGATGACTCGTGTCCACCACAAACCCAAAACACGTCCGTTACTTCTTATATCTCTCTGTCGACATGTTCTCAGGGGGAAGAAATTAACCTCATTGGTCATAAAAAGGGTCTTGGTTCAGAGGATTTGCTTCCTCTTGGTGCAAATTTGGTCATTGGTGATAATATTGATTCAATTCCGAGAGATGCTGAGTCATATTCAGATGATAAAATTTCTATTGGTACTCGTTTAATTTCTTTAAAAAAATCATTTTCTATCGTGCCCTCTAAAAGAGGCCCTTCTCTCTGAACTTCTGTTGCACAAAAGAAGTTGACCGGATTCCTTTACCTTCTCCCCCACCCTCCTCTTAGTCTCGTATTTCATGTCTTGTTCCCTCTATTACCTTTGGCCTGACTAGTGCTCAGACTTGTCATTTTTGTGCAGCACATATAGTGCTTTCTATGTTGGTCCAATGCCATTGTTGTTGTTGTTTGCTCTGTTTTCTGTGTTTATGTATGCTACTAGCTAATTTATGTCATTGGTCTGAATTTTGGTTAATATTTTGGTGATGTTCTGGTAAGTGTTCTCTGTATTATCATGTTTCGTCTCCTTTTCAATGATGCCAAAAGGGAGAAGTTCGTGTATTCATGTTTTTGTTGAGACATGGGGATGGGGACTATGTTTGTGAAGTTATGTTGTATATGTGCATTATTTGTCATCATAAAAAAGGGGGAATATGTGGAAAATATGGTTTTGATAATTGATTTTTGAACCAGGCTCATGTTTATTATGAACCAGGTTCTTGATTATTGTGGGGCTGACCTATTTGGCTAGGTGACGTGCAGCAGCGTAATTTTTTAAATAAGGAATGCATAATTAACGTTTTGAAAAGAATTCAAAATCTTACTGTCAAAAGGAAATCCTTTTTATTATGGTAAGAAAGTGTATTCTAGCAGGTTTCCTTATGCAAGTTGGTTTCCACAAGGAAAAGTTTTTTGGTGACCTAAAAGGAGTCAAAGTGCAAGCAGTATATATGCAGCATTGTAGTGAATTGGCGTTGACACCTCTTGGAAAAGTGGACAGATCTAAAAATAACCAAAATAAAAAAGCAAGAAGGAGCAAGCAAATAAATGAGCAATAACTGTTTGGTGCTGTCAATAGAAGTGTTTCTTTTGAGTTGTAATAGTCTTTATTTTATTGATAGAAGTGAAGCATTGGTGAGGTGTTGTAATAAGAAGCGAGTTTGACTTCTTGAAGCGATTAAGTTGTGTGTAGAGTAGTTAGAGTTAACTGTCGAAGTGAGGTACTCGAGTGAGTCCCTTAGATTGCAGAGTTGTAATCTGAAACGTTATGAAAGTAGTGGAGATTGGAGTTGAAATCTCCTAACAAAATTCTGCGTGCAGTTTGCTTTTACTGTTATTATGTTTCTCTAAACCAGGTTCCAAATACGTGTGAAGTTAGCTGTTTTATCACTTGCCTTATTCCTTATCATCATATGTTGTTCACTAGTGCTTGCTTCTGCAAGTTATGGTTGAGATTCTATAAGTTTAGTTTCAGAGGTAATAATATTGTTCTTAGTGTTGTTCCATTTTTATAGATCAACCACAAGTTATATAACTTGTGGATTAGACACTGAGAATGTATCAGTAGCCTCAATAACCTGTACACCATCAGTTTCTCTAAGAACTAAGTCTATAGATGTATGATCATCTACATTGTCTGGAAATCCATCTATTTTATGCTCAATCTCACCTTCTACATTATGTTCTTGATCAATAATATTTTTTCCACCTCTATCTAGTTCATGTTCAATATCACCTTCAGGATTTTGCTCTTGATCAACAACCTTATCAACAGGTTGATTTGTTGTGTCATTTGTGTCATTCAACACTTCCCTTGAAATATCATTCTTATCCTATAATTTAGAGAAGAAATCATGAAAGGTAGCCATATGAGGTGAAGATTGAGTGTAACTAGGCTAGTCTGTTTACCTATAGGGAAGACTAAGTTCATCAAAGATCATATGCCTAGATACATAGACTCTTCTAGTTTGATGGTAATAACACCTTTACCTTTTATGAAGGCTACTATAACCAATGAATACACATGGATATGTCTTTGGAGAGAACTTATTTTGTCCCTTTAGATGAGGATAACACCTACAACTATAAACTTTAAGGCTTTATAGTCAAAAGCACCATGGAGTTTGACAAAAGGAATTTCATTGTTTAGTACTGATGAGGGCATCCTATTAATGAGAAAAATTACAGTTAGGAAGGCTTCAACCCATAGAAACTCAGGTAGCTCAAAATGGAAAAACAAAATACATCTATGTTTTTTTCTCATAGATGCTATTTTATATTAGAGTATATGGACATGATATATGTCTAACGATCCCACAATTCTCCAAATTATTAACAAATAGAGACTAGATAAACTCATAACATCCATCACATTGAAAATTTTGATAGTATTTGAAAATCATTTTTTTACTATTTTCTAAAACTTGATGAATATTTCACAGAATTTAGACTTCTTTCTTAAGGGATAAAGTCAAGTATATCTTGTACTCATCCACAAAGATAACATAGTATTTAATATGCTGAGAGGACTAAATTGGTGTTGGTCCTCAAGGATCATGGTGTATCTTATGTAAAGGAAACTTCTCAACTTCATTTCTTCAAACAAATAGAAGTTTACAACTTTTTCCTAATATGCAACTAGTATAGATAATGGGCGCTTCATTCCAACTACTAACATCAATACTCTTACTACTACTCAAAAACTATAAAGACTTCAAACTAAGGTGTACTAATCTAGAGTTCCAGATACTTTCTAACCTTTTTCAATATTGTATTATTGTCAAGACATATAGGTTATTTTCTTCTAGCTGATATAGTCTTTCTATGTTAGACTGCTTGGCTAGTGGTTTCCCTGTCATTTTGTCCTTTACCAAAAGACCAAACTCATCAAACAAAAGAGTATCATAATTATCCTTTACAAGTTTACTAACTAAGACCAATTTTTTCTTGATTTTACGAATAACGACTAGAATATCCTTAATGTTTTATCATGACTTCCTTATACTTACAACATGTGTGATATGTAGTCGGAAGCCATTTCCAATCATTATCTTGTTTGTCATTTATAGGTGTGGAGATTAGATGTTACCTATTTTATTTGTCATATGAGTGGTTGCTCTATAGTCAATATACATGGCATTATATCCTTTTGTATTGTTCTGTAAGTTGAGAGAAGTTAAGGCTTGGGATAGGTCTTCTTCAGCTTGATAGGAATAGTTCCACCGATAGAATCACTTTAAGGTAGAGTGATTGTTCCTACCATAAATCTGACATGCTTCAGAAATGGACTTCCTTTTCCCAGTATTTACATTCTGCACGTTGGTTTGACTTTAGTTTGCATTAATTTGTCCTACAGGCCTAAAACCTCTACCTCTTATAATAAAGTTAAAGTTTCCTTTTTTTAGTTATAATTACCTCTATTTCTACCTCTTTGTGTAGTGAAAGCCATGTTATAGTTTGGTTGGGGCACCACCTTTGCCTTACTTTCTCTTATGTCAAAACCTCCAAAAGAGTTGACATGCTAACTCATGAAGGGATAAGGATATTTTCCCAACAAAATAGTTATGAAGGTTCTATACTTTAAACCTAATACTCTAGCAAAGTTAAGTTACTAACTTTGCTATCTTTAACAAATGACTTGTGTAAGGAAACAAGTCCATCACATACGTCCTTGAGCTTCTTCAAGAACTCATAAAGCTTATTTGTTCTTAACTTAATGTTTTGCAGTTGTTGCTTGTGCTAGAACTCCGTAACCTTTATAGTTTGAAGATATGCTTCTTCCAAGTACACCCATATTTCTTTGGATATTGTGCACCCGACAATAAGGTACATACTTTCTTCAGTCATAGATCCTAAAATCCAATGTAATACCCCATAAGATCCTAGATAGGTTTTTAGCTATATGTCTCATGTTTAGAAGTCCCAATGAAATTTATATACCACTAAGTACAAGATAAGTATCCATTCTAAGACCCCGAGATTTTCAACATTTTTTTTTGGCCTTCCCGAGTTTGAAACATTGATTAATGAGTTGAAATATGTTTAGGGGTGTTAATGGGGTTACCTGAGAGAGTTTCAAAATTTTTAGAAGCAGTTCGGGGTATTTTTCGACCACAGAAGAAGAATGCCTCCCCGATTTGGGCGTGTCACAGAGGCTGGACCTCTGTGATACACACTTTTTCATGAAGGTTAGTCTCCATGATACACGCCATGACACGGGGGCTAGTCTCTGCAATAGCCTCTATGCCACAGAGCCTCTGTTTTCCTGCAGCCTCATTAAAAGTTCAAGGAGGCATTTTATTTCCCCCCTCTCCCTAATCATCCAAATCACAATTTAAAACCTAAGAGGGGGATTATTTACCCCACTCCTTATATGTTAACAACGTGATATCATCCCCCATTCTCAAGAACACAAAAATCAAAACTTTTCTTAAGAATTCAACCATTCAAGGACCCAATTCCAAGTCTTCTTCATGAATTCAAGCAACTCAAGTATATCGGGTATTCATCAATGGGTTTCTTCCACCCATTGAGTCCCAATAATCCTTTGTATTTTATGTTTAAACCCTTTTCCTTTTTTTTAATAAAATTTTAATGTAAAGTATGAATTTACTCAATATTATGTTAGTAGTTTTGAATTCAAGCCATGCCAATATATTTCCCCATGTGAATTTCAAATTACATGCTTTAAATTTTAATCACCTATATCATGTTCAGTTGACACTATTTTAACTTACCAATTCATGAATTAAATCATGTGAGCGTGTTTTCCTCATAAGATTAACATAGTCTCATACTCATAATCATGGATTCCATCGGTTGGGGATACAATTTATGTTTTGGGTCTCTGAATAATCAAATCCCTTATGGTGTTTTAAAATGATGTCTTTGTATTTAAAGTATTATTTAGGACTAGAGGGTTATGAATACCCGATACCTATATTTTTATACATGTTCCCATTTTCATGTAACTAGTCAGTAAGATCATGATTTTACTACCATATTCAGATTACTATGTCTATGCTGAGCACTTCTTAGTACCACATCATTTTAAATGAATAATAATAGCAGTTTTCTTTAGTTGGGAGTATATCTTAGCACCAAATGAATGCAAGTATGGAGGCTTACCCATCAACTTAGGTGGAGTCGTTAGTATCAGTCCCTGAGTTCTAGAACTACGTAGCCAGTTTAGGTTATAAGGGGTCACCAATTAGTTTAGGCTTGACTTTCTCTTAGGGGTCACTCATAAGTTTAGTCTTGACTCTATAATCCTTTGGGAATCAACTTTCTGGATCCACACTGTCAGTGTTAGTACCTGTGGCAAGGTGTTGACTCCTTTCCAACTAGGGTTATAGGTTGGACCCTGATTAGCTCGGATTGGAACATGTCAGTTAAATGTTAGCTTCCACAATCTTAGTTTAGTATTTAGACCATATCAACTCAGGTTTGTATGACTAAGTGTTCAGTTTATAAGATATTCAGTTAACTAGTTTTATAAATTATTTTAACACATGTTTATGCTTGGTCTTGCATTCATTTTACATGTTCATGTATTTATGCCAGTATTTATATGTATCTCAATTGTCCCTATCTCACATATATGTACATTTAAAGTACTGATCATATACTCTCTTTTGCGCTATGTTCTCTGATAACATAGGTTCGGATGTTCAGTTCCACGATCGCCTTTAGACAGTCATGTGCCATTCAACATTAGTTGCGGTGAATCCTCATCCATCGAGGATAGGTTATTTGTATTTATTTTCAGTACTTTCTTTATTTCAGTCAGTCGAAGTTAGTTGAGGGTTTGTCCCATCCACTCCTCATGTCTTAGAGGCTTTCAAATATTTAGATATTTAGATATTCAGAGATTCAAACTTATTTTTAGTTTTATTAGTAGTTGATACATGTTGGGTATTGTTTCAGTATTATATCTTAACAAAATTTTATTTATTTAGATTCTGGACATGATATTTCATTATCATCTTATTCAGTCCTCATAGCAGGTACCAGATCATGGGTTAGCTTGGGGTCCCTTATGGCCTTAAGAACCATGTTACGACTAGGGGTAGCCCCGAGTCATGAAAAAACTTGGTATTAGATCCTAAGGTTTTAAAGTGTCCTAGCATTTCTCAAAGCTGCGTTAAGTAAAATCTTGTGCATACGTGTGAAGTGCACCACACTTATGGGCAAGAGGCTATGAGATGTTTTAGAAAAGTTTTCCTTCTTCCAGTATTCATGTCATACGAATGAGCATGAGCTATCTTGAATTTCCATTTTCTAACTCATCCTTTATCTGCTTATAGAAAATGAGTCCTAAAAGAAATAATGAAAGAAGGAAAGAGGATCAGCCCGTACCACCTGTTCATGAAGATTCTCTTAATAAACATGTTTCCCACGCCGAATTTAGTGCCGTTTTTACATCTTTGTCCCTTCTGTGGCTGCTTAGAATAACCAGCAGGCTGTTTCCCTAGGCAATCCAGTAATGAATTCAACTGCAACTAGGATCTGAGACTTTACTCGATGAATCCTCCAGTGTTTTTTGGATTCAAGTCTGAGGAGGATCCACAAGAGTTTCTAGACTGTGTAAGAAGGTGATCGACTTTATAGGTGTCACTTTTAGTGAGAGTGTTGACTTAGTTGCTTATCAGTTTCAAGAAGTATCTCGCACTTAGTTTAAAAAGTAGAATGAGGATAGAGGTATTGTATAGAGTGGGAAGAGTTTTCCATAACTTTCTTAGGCAGGTTCTTCCTATTAGAGTTGAGGGGGGCTAAGGTTTAGGAGTTTATAAATCTGAAGCAAGGTAACATGAGTATGAATGAGTACTCACTCAAATTCACCTAGTTGGTGAGGTATGCTTCGACTATGGTGTACGATTCTAGGTTTAGGATACGTAAATTTGTGTTGGGTATTTTTGAGGAAGTGGTTAAAGAGTGCAAGGAAACTATGTTGATTAAGGAGATAGAACTTTCTCGGATGTTGGTTCATGCTCAGTAGATTGAGGAGGAGAATCTTAAAGAGAAGGAAAGAGAGAATATAAGGGCAAGAATTGGTAGCTTCAACTTCTCACAACAAAGGTCTGATGGTGGGAATCATTCCTAATTTTGCCATAAATTTTCCGCTTCAGCCCCATCTCTATCCAGCACACTAGTGCCTAAGTTTAAGCAGTACTATAGGAATAGGGCACCAGGCTCTAAGTCTAGGATAGCGTGAATAGTGGTCACACTAATCTATTTTGCAGGAGATATGGTAAGAACCACAAGGGTGAGTGTATGGAAGATACTGATGCATGCTTTAGGTATGTTAAGTCAGTCCACAGAATCAAGGAGTGTCCTATAATTTCCCATTGAGTAAGAAATAATCATCAGCAGGGCCAAACTAATTCTTCAATCGTGCCAACAGGTCTTCCTACTCAGTAGGGTGCCACCTCCAATGCCACCAGTGGGTAGCATCAGAACTAACTTTATTCTCTCTAGACTCGACATGATCAGGAGAGTTCTCCTGATATGGTTACAGATATATTACAAGTCTTCTATCTTCATGTTTATGCATTATTAGACCTGAGAGCTTCACTTTCTTTTGTAACTCCTTATAGGTTTGTAGACTTCGGTGTCAGTCCCGACATAATACTAGACCTTTTCTTAGTGTCTACCCTAGTGGGTAGTTCTATTATAGCCAGAAAGGTATACAAATATTGCTTGGTCATAGTGTCTCAGAAAGTCACTTCAGTTGACCTTGTGGAGTTAAAGACTACTTATTTCAATGTTATTCTCAGCAAGGGTTGGCTTCACTTGTGCTATGCCTCAATTGACTGTTGAAATCATCAGCAGGGACAGACCAATTCTTCAACCGTGCCAACAGGTCACCCTACTCAGCAGGGTGACACCTCTAATTCCACCAGTGGGTAGCATCAGAACTAACTTTATGCTCTCCAGACTCGACATGATCAGGAGAGTTCTCCTGATGTGGTTACAGGTACATTACAAGTCTTTTATCTTTATGTTTATGCATTGTTAGACCTTAGAGCTTTACTTTTTTTTGTAACTCCTTATAGGTTTGTAGACTTCGGTGTCAGTCCCGACATAATACTAGACCTTTTCTTAGTGTCTACCCCAATGGGTAGTTCTATTATAGCTAGAAAGGTATACATATATTGCCTGGTCATAGTGTCTCAGAAAATCACTTCACTTGACCTTGTGGAGTTAGAGACTACTTATTTCAATGTTATTCTCAGCAAGGGTTGGCTCCACCTGTGCTATGCCTCAGTTGACTGTTGAAATAGAATAGTCCAGTTCTAGTTTCCTAATGAGCCCGTTACTGAATGGAGGGGAAGTACATCAGTGCCTAAAGTTCAGTTTTTATTCTATCTTAAGGCAATAAAGATAATATCCAACAGATATATTTACCATCCCGTTTGAGTCAAAGACTCAAATTTTGAAACTCCAAGTATTGACTTAGCTCTAATAATGAATGAGTTTCTAGAATTTTTCCCTGAAGATCTTCCCAGTGTTCCTCCTGAAAGGGAATTTTTCTTCAAAATAGATATCCTCCTCGATACCAAGCCTATCTCAATTCCACCTTACAGAATGGATCTAATTGAGAATAAGGAATTAAAGAAATAGTTGAATGATTTCTTAGATAAAGATTTCATCAGGCCTAACATTTCTCCATATTGTGCTCTAGTTCTCTTCATGCGTAAGAAAAATGGTTTCCTAAGAATATGCATTGACTACCATCAGTTGAACAAGGTTACAATCAAGAATAAGTATTCTCTCCCTAAAATTAATGAATTGTTTGACCAACTTTAGGGTGCAATCTATTTCTCTAAGATAGACTTTAGGTTTGGCTATCATCATCTTAGAGTCAAAGAGTGTGACACCTCGAAGACAACCTTTAGAGCTTGATATAGTCACTTTGAATTCCTAGTTATGTCTTTTGGACTAACGAATGCTCCTGCAGCTTTTATTGACTTGATGAACAGGTGTCAAGTAGTACTTGGAAATATTTGTCATAGTCTTCATAGATGACATCCTCGTCTATTCTCGTAGTAGAAATGATCATGCAGACCATTTGAGGGTTGTACTATAGACCCTTAAGGATTACCTGTTGTTTGTTAAGTTCAACAAATATGAATTCTAGTTGAGATCAGTAGCTTTTCTTAGTCACATCATTTTTCTATGATGGTATTCGAGTTGATCCTCAAAATATCAAAACGGTAAAAACTGGCCTAGACCCATCTCTCTATCAGATGTTAGGAGTTTCTTAGGTTTAGCTGGTTACTGTAGACGATTTGTTGATAGATTTTTTTCTATTTATTTGCTCGTGTCTCGATTAACCCAAAAGAAAGTCAAATTTCAGTGGTCATATTTCTGCAAGAAGACTTTTCAGGAGTTAAAGACTCGACTTACTTCTTCTTCAGTCTTGACTTTACCAGATGGTACAGATGGGTTTGTAGTCTATTGTGATGCTTCTAGAGTTTGTATTTGTTGTGTGTTAATATAGTGAGGTTAGTCCATAGCTTATGCCCTAGATAGCTTAAACCCATGAGAAAAATTACCCGACCAATGACCTTGAGTTTACAGTAGTTGTCTTTGCCTTAAAGATTTGGAGGCATTACCTTTAGGAGGTTCATGTTGACGTGGTTACAAATCAAAAGAGTTCACAATATTTGTTCTTGCAAAAAGACCTGAATTTTTATTTGAGAAGGTAGCTGGAATTGTTAATGAACTATGATATGAGTATGCTGTATAACCTGGGTAAGGCTAATATAATGGATGATGCCCTTAGTAGATTGTCTATGGGAAGTGTTTCTCATGTTGAGAATGATAAGAAAGAGTTAGTCCGTGAGGTTTATCAGCTTACTAGGTTAAGTGTTCAGTTGGTTGATTTAGTCGAAGGTAGTATATGGGTTTAGAATGGTTTAGAATCATTATTAGTTGCTGAAGTGAAAGAAAAGTAATACAGGTATCCTATTTTAGTCAAGTTGAAGGAGGTAGTTCAGGATCAGAAGTTTGAGGTTTTCTCCCAATGGGTAGATGGTGTGCTTGTTGTCAAGGCATGTTATGTGTTCGTGTGTTGATGGTTTGAGATAGCAAATATTAGCAAAAGCGTATGGTGCGAGATATTCTATTCACCCAGGAGACACTAAGATGTAACGTGATTTTCGGGAAATCTATTGGTGGAGTGGTATGAAAAAAGATATTGTGGAATTCATGGCTAATGTTTTATTTGTCAGCAGTTATAAGGTTGAGCACCAGAGGCCTAGTGGTATGCTTCAGGAGTTTAGAATCCCCACTTAGAAGTGGGAGGTGGTGAACATGGATTTTATGATAGAGTTACCTCGTATGCGTTATCAGCATGATTCAGTTTGGGTTATTATAGATTGATTGACCAAGGTAGTCCATTTCTTCCTAGTTCATACCTCGTATTCAGCTAAGGATTATGATAGACTCTATCTTAGGGAGTTGGTAAAGTTGTATCTATTGACCATCATTTTAGATAGAGGTACCCAGGTTACCTCTCACATTTAGAAGGCCTTTAAAAAAGGTATTGGTACCCAAGTTCATCTCAGTAAAGCTTTTTATCCTCAGAAAGACGGTCATGCCGAGTGGAACATCAAGCCATAGAGGATATGCTGAGGGCTTGTGTTATCGACTTTAAGGGTAGTTGGGATTACCACTTACCTTTGATTGATTTATCCTAAACAACTATCACTCTAGTATTCAGATGGCTCCGTTCGAGGAACTCTATGGATGGAGATGTAGATCTCATATTAGTTGGTTTGACATAGGTGAGGCTTCTTTTATAGGACCAAATTTACTTTATGAAGTGATAGAGAAAGTTTAGTTGATCTGAGAAAGGCTAAATACAACCCAAAGTCATCAGAAATCCTATGCAGATGTGAGGAGAATAGATCTAGAGTTTGATGTTTGTGACTTGGTTTATTTTTTTGCCTATGAAAAGGGTGAAGATATTTGGTAAGAAAAAGAAGCTCAGTCCGCGCTATGTTGGACCATATAGGATTTTGAGCTATTTTGGGAAGGTAGCTTATGAGTTAGAGTTTCCTGCAGATTTGGCATCTATGCATCTGGTGTTTCATATCTCTTTGCTAAAGAAATGTATTGGTGACTCGACTTCTATTATTCTTTTAGAGAGTATGGGTGTGAAAGACATTCTTTCCTAGGAAGAAGTCCCAGTTGAGATACTTGACCATCAGACTCGTAGGTTGAGGAATAAAGAAGTCCCTTTGGTTAAGGTTTTATGGAGAAATCATTCCATTGAGGGAGCTACTTAGGAAACAGAATAAGATATGCGATCCAAGTTACCCCATCTTTTCTCTATGAATTCAAATTCAGCCTGAGGTAATGGTTTCTCCTAAATTGATTATCTCATTTTCTATCTCATCTATTCAACCATCGTCATGTCATAGCAAGCATTCATAAATTCAGTTTAGTCCCTGAAACACCTAAACTTAGAACCATTGAAAAAATTTATCTTTTGGTGTCACTGGGGTGGGTACGACTAGGGACTTGAGTCGTACCCTTGGATACGAGTGGTATCCTTCTCCTCCTCCCTTCTCATATCCTAGGCAGTATGGTTAGGGTCACTTACTGTCCTAGGTATGAGTTATCCTCCCCTCAATCGTAACAAAGGGTATGAGTCATATAGGGGAGTCATGAGTTTGGAAGTGGACTATTTTGGGTACAATTGTTGTGTATGAGTTAGGGGTGAGTCGTATCCTTCGGATATGACACAAAGGTGCATGGTCGTACCCTTAATAGTGTATGTGACCTAGGAGAAGCCTAGGGTATGAGAGGTACCCTCATGTCACTATCCAACCATCCTCATGGTACGAGAGGTACTTTCACTCGTACCCTAGGCTACGACTACTTAAGTGAGTCGTATGGTGAGTCATACCCCTGGAGGGTCAATTTTCAGCTTTTAACTAAGGGCCTTGTGTCCATTTCCCATGTCTAAAACCCTGATCCCTCTCACTATATAAGTGTGTGTAGCCTTCTAAACATCCATGTTGATGGATCAAACACCCTAAATACTCTCTCAAACTCATCTTTGAAGAATTGGAGGCTAGGGTTTCAAGAGTGGTCTTTAAGGGTCAAAGATGATTCAATATTCTTGGTGATTCATCTTGTTTAAGGCATGCACCTCTACCTCTCTAAATAAATTTAAGCCCATGTATCACATTTGGATTAGTAAGTGTACATGGTTATTTTGAAATCAAATGAAAAGGGTTTTGTTGCTTAATGATGAATAATTATGATTCTTTCTTATAATTGTGTTTTAAAATGTTAGTGATGATGACTTGTACATGTGAATGTTTGTTGTATATGGTTTAACATATGTGTCTTGAGAATCCCTAATTTTTATGATTTTCACCATGAAAATAACCTTGTTGAAGGTATACACATGAGGTATTTGTCAAAATGTCAAATTGAGATGTCTAGTTACATGATGATGATGAGTTTAACTAAGGAAATGGACCAATATGCGTGAATAATTGATAAATGATATTGTGAAGGTAAAATGATCCATGTATTGTGTAATTTATGACCTTAATGGTTTGATGAATAAGAAGAGGGTTAAAGTCCGTAACATGAAAATGAACTTGAACTGTGTATTGGACTAAATTATAGTATAGAACTGCTAATGAAGTGTGAATGGCTTGTATGGGTCTTGAGGACCATAGTTTGAATTATATGATGAGTTTAATTAAGGCATTGGCCTATTGAAATGGTTGAACAATGGATACTCCCACTAATACCATGAGGTCATGTATGGTGTTGAATTGTCTAAATGGGTTAAAGTCCTTATATGTAGAAGTTAATGTATGTGGATGCATGGAAAAAGGATTAGAGTCCCAATGTCGACTAATGAGAGTCGTGATGGCTTGAGTTTAAAGTACCTTGCCCAATGGAATCACTTGTGATTAAAGTCCATTTGTATAATGAGATCTCATGAGGTCAAATTGCCTCGCCAAATAAATTGGCTTAGGGTTAGGGTCCCCTATCTAATATGGCATGAGGTTTGAGTCCATCTCCTAATGTGTGAGCATGTGGTTAGATTCCCTTTCTTGAATGAATGTGTGCGAGTGGTTAGAGTCTCTCAATTAAATGGATGTGTATGTTTTTAGGATCCCTTACTTGATGATATGTAAAATATGGTTAAAGTCTTATGCCTAATAAGAAATGCTTGAATCTATTAGTGTGGAAGGATGGAGTCCTTCATTGCATGCATGATGAATGAGTGCTTCCTAAGTGTTGATAGGCCTTGTCTCCTTGGTTAGCATGTGATATGCCTATATTTATGGATAAGGTTATGAATGTGATTGAATATGATATCTATTGACTTGTTGTTGAATAACGATACTATTTTATCCTTATCCTTGAGTTACATACTAGTGTTCCAACTGCTAACTGTCTCCGAATGCTATGTGCCCATGTGACATAGGGACTGGCGCATTTTTTTCTCTTCTCGCATAGTGATTAGGTGATCGAAGTGGCATTGGAGGGGTGAGCTTCCTTTCTTTGGAAGACCTTCATCCTTGGTCTCCTATCTTTATACTTAGTCATTTGTATTGGTTTGGCTATTGTCGTGGGCTTGTCCCAACATATACATTTCTAAACTTCGGTTGTATAGAGGTATTGTGGATGACTGTGGACGTGTGTACATTGGTTAGTTGATGAATCTAATGAAGTGCTTAGACATGTTTAATTTATGACTTGTAGTATATTTTCTGCTATCTCATTTTATGGTCGAGATTCACCCGACCCATGTGATTGAAGTGATGATTGTGATGGGTTATCGGGCGACCTCCATTTCATGTAGGCTCGGGGTGCCCATATGATATGTCCCAATTTTGGGATGTGTCAGTCAATGTATCATGTTTTTGATTCAGTTATTTAATCATGATTCAACTCATAAGTATTCAGTACATGAACTCAATTTTCTTAGTATCTCAGCTTAAATAGTTTCATTGAGGGACTAATGATGCCAAGGGGGGAGATATTATAATACCCCACAAGATCCTAGATAAGTTTTCAGCTATACGTCTCTTGCTTAGAAGTCCCAAAGGCATTTATATCACACTAAGTACAAGAGACTTAGCCATTTAAAGACCTCAAGATTTTGAACATTTTATTTTTGACCTTCTCGAGTTCGAAACATTGATTTATGAGTTGAAATATGTTTAGGGATGTTAAAAAGGTTTTCCGAGAGAGTTTCAAAATTTTACGAAGGGGTTTGGGGTGTTTTTTGTCCACATAGTCATAATGACTCCGCGATTTGGGCATTTTGGAGGCTGGACCTCCCCGATACATACTGTTTCATAGAGGCTAGTCTTCGAAATGGCCTCCGTGCCACGGAGGCTGTGTTTTTCTACACCTTATTAAAGGTTCAAGAGGGGCATTTTAGTCTATCCCCCTCTCTTTAATCATTAAAATCATGATTTAAAACCCAAGAGGGGTATTATTTGCCCCATTCCTCATCAATTAACAACGTGAAATCATCCCCCATTACCAAGAACACAAAAATCAAAGCTTTTCTCAAGAATTCAACCATTCAAGGTCCCAATTCCAAGTCTTCTTTAAGAATTCAAGAAACTCAGGTATGTGGGGTATTCATCAATGGGTTCCTTCCATCCATTGATTCCTAAGAATCCTTTGTATTTCATGTGTCAACCCTTTTTCCTTTGTTTTATGAAATTTCAATGTTAAGTATGAATTTACTCAATATTCTCTTAGTAGTTTTTTGAATTCAAGCCATGCCAATATGTTTCCCCATGTGAATTTTGTATTACATGCTTTAACTTTCAATCACCCATATCATGTTCAGTTGACACCATGTTAACTTACCAATTCATGAATTAAACCATGTGAGCATGTTATCCTCATAAGTTTAATATATTCCCATACTTATAATCATGGGTTCTATCGGTTGGGGATATAATCTATGTTTTGGGTCTCAAAATCATGAACTCCTTTATGGTGTTTTAAAATGATGTTATTGTATTTAAAGTATTATTCAGTAGTAGAGGGTTATGAACACGCGATACCTATTTGTCTATACATGTTCCCATTTTCATGTGACTAGTTATTCAGATCATGATTTTACTACCATATTCATATTACCATGTCTACACTGAGAACTTATCAGTACCACATAATTTTAAGAAAATAATAATACCAGTGTTATTTGGTTGGAATTATAGCTTAGCATCGAGCGAACACAGGAATGACGACTCCCCCATCAGCTTAGGCGTAGTCGTTTGTAGCTGTCCCTGAGTTCCAGAACTACGTAGCCAGCGTATGTTATGATGAGTCACCCATTAGTTTAGGCTTGACTTCCTCTCAGGGGCCATCCATCAGTTTAGGCTTGACTCTATAGTCCTTTAGGACATCAGCTTTATGGATCCACACTGTCAGCGTCAGTACCCGTGGTGAGGTATTGACACCCTTCCAACTGGGTTACAAGTTGGACCCCGATTAGCTCAGATTAGGGAATGTCGGTTAAATGTTAGATCCCACAGTCTCAGTTCAGTATTCAGACCACATCAACTTAGGTTTGCATGACCAAGTGTTCAGTTTATCAGATATTTAGTTAACCAGTTTTACAAATGATTTTAGCACATATTTTTCTTGGTCTTGCATTCATTTTACATGTTCATGCATTTATAACCAATATTTATATTTATCTCATTTGTACCTATCTCACGTTCCATTTTATTTAAAGTACTGATCGCATACTCTCTTTTGCGCTATGTTGTCTTATAACTTAGGTTCGGACATTCAGTTCCCCGAGTGCCCTTAGTTAGTCCAGTACCATTCATCCGTAGTTGTGGTGAGTCCTCATCCATCGAGGACAAGTTATTTGTAGTTATTTTGCAGTACTTTCTTTATTTCAGTTAGTCGGAGTTAGTTGGGGGTTTGTCTCATCAAATCCTCTTGTCTTAGTGGCTTTGAGATATTCAGATATTCAAACTTGTTTTCAGTTTTATTAGCAGTTCAGACATGTTGGGTATTGTTTAAGTATTACATCTTAATAGAATTTTATCAGTTTAGCTTCCACACATGATGGTTCATTATCATCTTATTCAATGCTCACAGAAGGTACCAGATCATGGGTTATGTTGGGGTCACTTGTGGCCTTAAGCACCATGTTATGACTAGGGGTAGCCTCGGGTCGTAACATCCAAGTTCTAAAAAGAACATCCTTATTTTTTTATTCTAGGACAAGAGATTTGTCCTTCTCCTTTCTTCGACATCCTTTGCAGTCCCGATCAGTTTTTGCTTCAAATTCATACTGCTCATGCTTAACTTCATAAATCAAACCTTTCATTTTCATATGTTTCATCAATAGAAGGATAAAGTCCTATTAATAAGGCAGTTAGTAGGCTTGTGTTTGTAATGACATGTATCCATAAGGTGATGACGTGAGGTTGCAGAATGTGACAAGGTTGCTATGGTTGAAGTGGATGTCATTGTTTTTGGATTAAGGTTTTTGTGTGTTCAATGTAGCTGTGTTTAATATTTCTCAGATACCATGTAGAATAACATAGTCAAAATAATAGAGAGAAAGATCGTATGTTTCTTAATGATATGCTTATACATAATGCCTATATTTATAGATAACTAATAAGTAGTCTTCTAACTACTACACATAGTCTAAGTAATGTCCTAGAACACTTGTGCTATTCTTGGGTTTAATTGATACCTAACTAGACTAGGAGTAGTTTACATAGACACGAGTCATATATATATTTCTATTGTAGATGGATATCACGACGAATAGTACATGAGAGTTCTCATTCAGATGTATGTGGGTTCATCACTTCATAATATTAACCAAAGGTACTTCTATTTACACTTATTTAGGAATTTCCTCAAATAAAAATAAAGAATGACTAAAATAGTTAACTGATGTACTCATTTAGGCAAATTGTAAGAAAATAGAGTGTCCGACGAGAGCAATAACTGAGAAAGATGATAATTACATAATTTCTAATTTTTGTAATTCTATATATCTTAATAGCTATATGTTCTCTTTGAAATGTTGCATGCTAAATTAAAGAATTCGTATCCTTTTTGTTGAAACAACAACAATTGTCATCATATATGATTAGGATGTCACAAGATCAATCCATAAAAGCAACCTCTTGAAAAAATTATAGATTCAATGTGATTCGACCCTTCTCTGAACTTATACGTATAAGAAGATTAGTACATTCAACTACTTATTTTTCTTGCAGATCAAGAGTGGGTGTAGTGCCTCGAGACTATCCCTTGGATATCAGATGGTGCTTAGGACTACCAGTATCCCCCAAAGTTAACCCATGGTATCTATTTAGCACTAAATCATGGAATATTTACTTTAAAAATGAAGCGGAAGCTTTAAATTAATAAATCTGAATCTGTTTGGATGAACAGTCTCAATAAAATAATGTAACTAGACATCAACTAAAACATACTAGTAACTGAAATAACCACCAAGTCTAGACAATCCTCTAAACATACCGAAGAGCCAATGGGACAAACCTCAGCTTATCCAAAAGGAAAATACTGTCTAAACAAAATCAAAACTGAAATTCTAGAAGTAAACATAATCTAGGTCCTCAGAACATGAAAAATCAAAAACTGATGGGAGATACAAATGGTGATCGTGGATAATTGTGCTGCTGAGGACAAACACCAAAACCTATATCATAATAGGATCCAGAGCACATAGAGTTTCTGGAATGTATTGAGTATATGGGAGTGCATGCAATAGGTAAAGTTTATACATCAGAACATGCATGCTAAGCGTATACAGACTCACCATACTCATGAATAAAACTTTAAGCTAAAAATCATAAAGCCTAAGTACTTAAGCAAAAGCTAGTAAAATTAGTGAGTCGTTACACTTAGATTCTAAAACCATTATTTCAGTGGGAAATTCTATTAACCCACATAAACCATGAGCAACATGGACTCCGCTGTAAACACCCCTATTGAAAGGATCTAATATACCTTGCTAGGATATAAAGGTATATAAATATGATCATTTGTGCATACTCATTTAGACAAGACGAATAATGAATACCTACGGCGGCACATAGTTTGTGGCACTAGTATACAGTAAACCCTCACTCCTTGATTCTAGATACTACTAATCCTACTACAATAACAACAACAATATACCCAGTGTAAGTCCAACATAGTGGGGGTCTAGAGTGGGTAAAGTGTATGCAAACCACACCACTTTCTCAGTAAAGTAGAGAGGCTATTTTCGATAGACCCTCGGCTTAGGACAAGTAATAATATAACAAACACAAAACATAAAAGCATATAAACTAATACAGTATGCAAAATAAACTAACACTCCTAGATAATACAGTAAATAATACAACCACAATATAAATACTATCAACTATCTATTCAAAATCATAAACATCACCCAACTACAAATAAGAAACTCCAGATGCAAACAAAGTACTACCCTTATTATTACAGATGCACTCCTACCCCTAACCCTCTACCTTAATCCACATTTTCCTATCAAGGGTCATGTCCTCCGTAAGATGTAACTACTCCAGATCATACCAAATCACCTTTCTCTAATACCGTCTAAAACCATCCAAAGCTAGTATCTCACACCACCGTACTAGAGCATCTGATCCCCTTCGTATCACATGCCCGAACCAACATAACCTAACTTTTTGTATCTTTTCCTCCATAAAAGCCACTCCCATCTTTTCTCGAATAATCTCATTCCTAATTTTATCTCTCCTAGTAAGGATACTCATCTATTGCAACATTCTCATCTCTACCACCTTTATCTATTGGATGTGAGAGTTCTTAGTTATCCAACACTCAGCTCCATACCACATAGACGGTCAGAATTTTACTCTTTAAAACTTACCTTTAAGCTTCAGAGGCACCTTTTTATCATATACGACTCTTGAAGCAAGACTCCATTTCAACCACCCTGCACCAATACAGTGTGTGACATCCTCATCAATGTCACCATTCCCCTGAATCATAGACCCAAGAGACTTGAAACTAGCCCTCTTCTGAATGGACTGAGAATCCAGCTTCACTATCACGTTAGCCTCTTATACCAAATCACTAAACTTGTATTCTAAGTACTCCGCTTGGTCCTAGTCAACAAAATTCCTTTTGATTAAAGGTTCTGTCTCCAAATCTCCAACTTATCATTAACTCTTCCGCGAGTCTCGTTTATCAGTACCACATCTTCAACAAATAACATACACCAAGGAACCTAGCCTTAAATACATCGCATCAAAATATCCATCACCAAGGCAAATAAAAATGGGCGAAGAGTCGATCCATGGTGAAACCCTATCAAAATGGAAAACTTCTCTGAATCTCCACCTATCGTCCTCATACGATTCTTTATGCCATTATACATGTCCTAAATCAACCTAGTGTATTCCACGAGCACCCCTCTAGCCTCCAAGCACCTCCATAAAATCTCTTAGAAGACTTTGTCATATGCCTTCTCAAGATCAAAGAATACCATGTGCAAGTCCTTTTTCTGCTCCTAAAACTACTCCACTAATCTACTCACAAGGTGAATGGCCTCGGTAGTCGTATGACCTGGCATGAAAACAAACTGATTCTTAGAGATAGAAACGATCCTCCTCAGTCTCATTATTGTGCCCAAGTACACACGCAATACAAAGGAAAATAAAAACGAGCTAAGAGTCGATACCCGGTGCAACCCTATCAAAATGGGAAAGTGCTCTAAATATCCACCTACAGTACTCACACGAATCTTTATGCCATCATACATGTCCTGAATCAACCCAGTGTATGCCACGAGCACCCCTCTATCCTCTAAGCACATCCACAAAATCTCTCTGAGGACCTTGTTATATGCCTTCTCAAGATCAATGAAAACCATGTGCAAGTCTTTTTTCTTCTCTCAAAACTGCTCCACTAATCTCCTCACAAGATGAATGACCACAGTAGTCGAGTGACTTAGAATGAAATCAAATTGATTTTTAAAGATAGTCACGATCCTCCTCAGACACAATATTATGCCCAAGCACATACACAAGTTTACCTAGTCCACCAATATTAAAATGACCTTATAAAATCCAAGTATTGATCCACAAGGACTTATGTAAAACAACTATCCAACTCTAGTTCACTATCAAGATTACACCAGTACAAAAGTAACCAAAAGAGTTTGAGATTTATAAACTAAAAGTGAAGTAAACATTACGGTAAATTAATGGTTCTTGAACAATAATAGGGAGAAATCTAGGGTTAAGGAACACCGAAAAACATCATAAGCTATATAACTTTGTTGGTTAGGTTAATTATCTTGGTTGTTGGTCTATGGGGTTGATACTATGACTTTGGACTTTCAAAACTCTAATCAACCATCCAACTTAGCACCACAACTACATCGTTGAGAAGGGATGTAAGAACTAGTTAAATACATTCATATTTTATCCCATAATTAAACCAAATAGGTAACATAGGTATATTACTACCCTAAATGAAAATCATAACATCATTCAATTAAGAGGTTACGATCATATTCCATTTATCCCATATTCTATCCTATCGTTCCTTCTTTCGGGCTCATGATAGCACTAAGCATGTATTATAAAGGCCATGAATCCTTAAAATAGTTAACACAAGGATAAATAAACAATCAACAATGATAAATAACCAAAACCAATTCAATTCATAACAAGAGTAATCTGTTCTTGGCCTTAACCTCAGAAAAGGGAGTTTAGCTACTCATAGACATACATGTAATCACAACGGATGAATCAATGTTATAATCTAAGAATAAAATAAATTAAAGGAGTAAAATCCTAATTCCAGCCTCCGTACTTGTGTGTCAATGCCCCAAGGTCGTCCAAGGTGTTTGCAAAAGAGTTGAAGTGTCCTATTTATAATAAGACCAAGCTGCCCATTTTTAACATAGCAGCGTACCACACCAATATCGCTCCATCTAGGCAGCGTGGCATGCAAAAAATGCAGAGGGATACTGGTTTAGACATTCCACAATGCAACCAAGGGAGTTCCACACCATTTTTGCGATGCATAGGGTTCGTGGCACGCTAATGAGTCCTAATTTTCCATATTTTGTAATGCTTTGTCCCATGGGATTGTCCTTCAAGTCCAAGCTTTGTGGTAAATTTTCCTATTGTTTTACAACCTGTATCTCATCCATATATCATGCATATCATCTCACCATATATCATGCCAATCATCTCACCAAGTATCCTACCATATCAAGCCCCATAAATTAGAGCTCAAAACTCAATTGAATCCAACACGATGAACTAGTAAGGAACATAGCTCAAGTTAATAGTACTAGTTTTTGTGTTTGAACTTTAACTTAATGTTTTAACTCCAAACTCATTATGACACACCTTAAACATTAACATTAAACATATTAACACTTAGATGCTCATTTATATTAGGATTAGATCACTAAGCCCATGAGAAGTCCTCAAAACTAAGCTAACTAAGACCAGATAACAACACATAGGTGCATAAATCCACCTAATATCATAACCCCACACTTAAAGCCTTGTTTTTCCTTGAAAAACTCTTCACTTAAGTATCAAGATCATAAAAAGACTCCAATACTGTTACTACAAGCAAGGCCTTCACACTAGCACTACAATGACTGTGTAGATATCAAGTTTTACACTAATCATGTTATATACACTTAAAAGATCATGAACACTACTTTGAAACATCCTAGCCTCAAGAATTGGCTCACTAAGTTGGAAAACTAATGCGTATTGCTCAATAAAATATATCATACAAACCACCTATCTATCTTCAAACATGTGCCCTAACAATAAGAGAGTTACTCATATTCACTCTCGAAGATGCAATTATCACTATAATGGGTACAATAATAAAATTACACTCACTCTTACAAAGAATTCACAAGTTTTACAAGATAAACTGTAGGCTTTCCCTTAGTGTAGTACTCCACTAATACCAAAATGTTAAAACTTAGGATCAATTAGGACATTGAGGGTTATAATATAGGCTAAGGGATAGGTAGGAACTATTTTTGCCAGAAATAATGACTATCTTACCTAAGTGCTTTAAGACATCATACATACATTAGATCAATCTCCAAACAACCACACTCTGACACCTCTACCTTCCCATTCTCTTTTGGTTTGCCCCATCTCATTAAGTTAATTCAAAATTATTGGATGGAGTATTCTTCATCAACTCATGATCAAATTCTTAGCACAATTTTACTCTTTTTAATTACATTCCTCCCAACCATAACACATTACTTTTTTTTAAAACCCCAATAGCTACTTTTTGTGAGCTTTACATTCACCTTTTCTCTATTTATTTTCTTATTCCTAAACCAAATTAATTTTCAACTAAAGCGCTTAAGAGATTTGGATCAAACTAGTGTCCAACCAAAGAAAGGGAACATGTTATATCAAGGAATAGGCTAAAGGATCAACATGGCTAACAAAGATTATGCATAAGGATAGATCACAGAGGGTATATAATATGGCTATCAAAGAAATTCTTATATCATATCCTAAACCCACACTCTTTATTTTACTTTTCACAAACACTAGGCAAGTACTAGACATCAAAATGCAACAAGGAATAAAACAAAAATCTGACTCACACGTGGCACATGTCTAACTCAAGAAGTATCATTATATACTTTCAACCAAGCAATCATATGAAATCATAATTAATCCAACAACGTACAACAGTTATAAACAAGATCCTCAATGTCTTAAAAGTATCCATTCAACCCAATCAACATGCTTTCTCAACCAAAACAACTTGCATCATGCAATCCACATAGTACTAACAAGAACATCTCACTTACTTAACATAATTTTTTTAAAATTTTCTCCTAAAAGAAGAAAAAAGGATATTAGTTCAAAGGGCGCCCCTTTGGAAAAGAATAAAAAAACAATCACAGGATGGGTGAAGTGTTCACCTAATAAACTGACACCAACAAAAAAAAACTAAAAACTAAAAAGAAATCTTTTTGTAATTTTTTTTAATTTAGTCAAAAACTAAGAAAACACATAAGAACAAACCCTATAACATCACTTCACCTAAAACCAGGGGAATTTCCCGCTCCACACTTAAAAAACTCACTTTATCTCCAAAGTAAACTCAAAAGTAAGGATAGAAATACTCCCTGAGGCCTCTAGGCCTATCTAGAAACATTTTTAAACATAAATAGGGTTAGGTGGACCCCACACCCCATATTTTCCATCTCCTTAGCTTAAGTCTTTAGTTCTCAAACTTCCCATCAATCTGTGACTCAACCAAAACAAAAACTACGTAAATTAAAATAAAATACCTACTTTACTTAGGTTGCCTCCCATGCAATGTCTGTTTTTGTGTCGCAACACGACCTACATCACTACTCAATCGTAGTCCTTTATTCTCTTCCTCCTACTCAGAGGCCATCTTCTCACTTGTTTTTAACCTCTTAAGTGTGAACTCCTAGGTCACCAATCTTTACCTCAATACTATCAACTTCAACATTTCAAGCATGATTGGGGGCTTAGATAACTTTATGAAAGAGTTCGAAGAGGTATTTTGTGGTGAACTTTCCATCACGCACACTCATCCATTTCCATGGCAGTTATCATACAAAAGTCTTTATAATGAGAAGGTGGATTAAGTGTTTTATAGACTTTGAAGATTACCTCTTTATCACCCAATATCATCTTGAGAGTGCCCTCGCTCACCTAAATTAGTGCTCCTCACATTGCCAACAATGGCTATCCCAAAATGATTGGCACCCTGTCATCTGCATCATAGTCAAGACTAATAAATTCAATAGGTATAATAAACTTACCAACCTTGATAATAACATAATTGATGATTCCTTTGGGCTGAACTCTGGTTTGGTCTTTCATCTATAGTATTACAAAGCATGGTTTCAGCTTACCCAAACTTAGAGTATTGAACAATGATAGGGGTATCAAGTTTACATTCACCCTTAAATCACTCAAAACATGGACCACATCACTATCACTAATTTATATGGGAAGGGTGAAACTCCCAGGGCCCTTTAAATTCTTGGGCATCATCTGCATCACTACCGAACTGCACTTTTCAGTATGAGCCATCATCTTAATGTCTTGCAATTTAGTTTATTAGTAACCATATCCTTCAAGTACTTAGGCATTCTTTGCAAAACACCTAAAAGAGGAAGATTAATGTGAAGTTCTCCTAACATGTCAAAGAATTTCTTGTAACAAGCATTCTCCTTGGCCTTTTTGTGCCTTTAAGGGAATGGTGTTGGTGGTCTTTCATGCACTTGCTCTGCAGCCTTAACTTTTGGGTACTTAGACTTCCCTGATCTCTTAGCATCATCATCTTCAGATTGCTTCTTTTCACTCTACTGAGGTACCAACTCTACCTGCACCTCCTTATTTTGCTTAAAAGGCCTATCAACAAGATCTTTATCACTCCTTAGGGTTATTTCCATAACTCGCTTTTGATTTTTATTATCACATGGAAATACACCTTGGGGTCTGGTATTTTGCACCATAGCTAGCTCCCCAACCGTGTCTCTAACTTCTTCTGTGTAATTTGTTGATTTTTAATTCAGTATCCATTTTTTCTTTCTTGGCCAGGATCTTCTTCAAAGTATCCTCTATATTACTGGCTAGTGTGTTGTGTTGCTACTGAAACTACTGATTTTAATTATTTTCCCATGCATAATTGGGATGAGTCTGCTACTTTCATTGTAGGCATTTGCATAAGTTAGCTTTTGTGCATTGCCCATAAATTTGACAAGACTCTGGGTTTACCCTATATTAGTCTACAGAATGACCACTATTACCATAAATCTCATACCAAGGCGGGGTTTGATGAACTGTATTAACCTTAGCCTCAGATCGATTTACATCCAACTTGATAAAAATTATGTCATCATCTGATTTTGAAGGGCAACCAATTAGGCGGCAAAGGCTGTGACACTATCAACTTTGATCATGCCCGAAGAATTTTTCACTGCACTTCTGGATATGTCTCCATGCCAGTACAGATTCCCTTAGGCAATACGGTTCAATAAGATATAAAAATAATCATAGGTTTTCTCTAATGCTTGACCACTCATAGCTTAATCTAACAAAATTTTTGTATTATAGTCAAATGGTTCAACAAAGGTATGAGCTAATACCTCATGGGACTATTGGTGATGTAGAAAATCCCTAAAGAGAGATATAAACCTCTCCCAAGGATGATACAAGTTCTCACCTGTCTTTTACTTGAAGCTCAAAATCTCACTTCGTAATCTTGCAGTCTAACTGGATTGAAAGAAATTGATGAGGAATTTTGAGCCAAGTCACCCTATGTTGTGATCGAACCTGCCGGCTTAATATTTAACCACTTCTTTGCTTCCAAAAAAAGTGAAAAAGGGAAAAGTATCAGTCTCACATAATGAGTAGATACCCGAATGAGTATGAACATATAACTGATCTCCAAAAAATTCTGCATGTGAACATGTGGATCCTTATGTGATAAGTTAGTAAATTGCTCGCTGTTGTGTAACAGTTACAACTTGTTCTATTTAAACTCAAATCTACCTTATGCAGTGGGTTTGCGGATAACGGAGGTGACATTTGTCACAAGTAGGATTGCCACTTTGCAAACTATCATGTGGGCTGGTCGATCTTCAACCATGGGTGCAAGATGATCTTATTCTTTTTAAATTTGAGAGATTTGGTATAGAAGGATTACTTCTCTCCTCAGTTGGTGTAAACATTTCTCAGCTTTTGGATAAGGCTCAACCAACTCCCTATCCCTTGCTAGATTACTAGATTTTTAAACTTGTGCCTGTAAATTTAGAAGCTTAGATAAAGTAATTATCACTTAATGAATCAAAAACTAAAACTAAAACTAAAACGGTTGCCAATTTACAAGTCCCTAACAACGACACCTAAAACTTATTGCGCACACACACAAGTGTACGTGGTCCACCAAGTAGCAAAATGGCCTTATAAAATCCAAGTATCGATCCCATAGGGTCTTGTTTTAAACACCTATCCAATTCTAGTTCTCTATCAAGATTAAGCAAGTGCGAAAGCAACCTAATGAGTTTGAGAGTTATAAACTGAAAGTGAAGTAAATAAAAAGGTAAATTAAAGGTTCTTGAACAACAATAGGGAGAAAACCAGGGTTAAGACACCCCGAACAATCATACTAAGATATATAACTTCATTAGTTAGGTTAATTATCTTGGTTATTGGTCCACGAGGTTGATACTATGACTTTGACCTTTCGAACCTCTAATCAACTATCTAACTTAGACCTATACCTATATAATTGAGCGCGGATGCGAGAATTAAGTTAAATGCACTCATATTTCATTCCGTATTTGAACCAAATAGGGAACTTAGGTATATTTCTATCCAAAATGCAAATCATAACATCATTCAATTAAGAGGTTACGATCCTATTCCATCTATCTCATGTTCTATCATACCATTTCTCCTTTCGGGAACATGATATTATTAAGCATGTATTCTAAGGGTCTGAATCCATAAAATAGTTAACACATGTATAAATAAATAACCAACAATGATAAATAACAAAAAATAATTCAATTCATAACAATAGTAATAATGTTCTTTGCCTTAACCCCGGAAAAAAGCGTTTAGCCACTCATTGACATACACGTAATCACAATTAATGAATCCATGTTATAATCAAAGAATAAACTAAATTAAAGGAATACAAACCCTAATTGAAGACTCATTACTCATGTGGCAATTCCCCAAGGTCTTCCAAGGTGCCACACCAATATAGCTCCATCTAGGTAGGGTGGCATAACAAAATGAAAATATCTACTGGTTTGGACATTACAAAATGCAACCAAGGTCGTTTCACTCCCTTATCATGATGCATAGGGTTCATGTCAAGCCAATGAGCCCCAATTTTCCAAATTTTGTAATGTTTTGTCCCATGCATTTATTCTTCAAGTCTAAGCTTTGTGGTAACTTTTACCTTTGATTTATAGCTTATATCTCATCCATATATCATGGAAATCATCTCAAAGCATCCTACCACATCAAAAACCATAATTTAGAGATCAAAACTCTATTGAATCCAACACGATGAACTAGAAAGGAACATAGTTCAAGCTAAGAGTACTAGTTTTTGTGTTTGAACTTTAACTTAATGTTTTGACTCTAATCTCATTATGACACCCCTTAAAAATTAACATTATACAAATTAACACTTAGATTCTATTTATATCAAGATTAGCTTATTAAGCCAGTGAGAAGTCCTAAAAACTAAGCTAACTAAGGCCGAATAACAACACTCAGGTGCATAAATCCATCTAGGATCACTCAACTCTACCACCCTTTCCAAAATCTTCATAGTATGAGTCAAAAACTTGATACCCCTATAGTTGTTGCAATTCTAAATGCCCCTTATTCTAAGATAATAGAATTATCTTCTCTACCTCCAAGCTTCGGGCATCTTCTCCACCCTAAAAATGATGTTAAACAACCTTGTCAACCACTCTAAACTTGCCCCACTAGTGCTTTTCTAAAAATTCATTGGAATCTCATCTGGCCTAGTTAATCTACCCCTACACATCCTGCAAATAGACCCCTTGACTTTATTAACCTTAATATGCCTACAATACCCATAATCGCGACATATCTCAGAGTTATCTAGTACGAAAACTTGGTCCCCCTTGTCGTTTAAAAGCTTATGTAAAATAGTATTGCCATCTCTTTCTAATGAGGTCATCCTCACTGTACCATCCTCTTCCTTGATTTACTTTACTTGGTCAAGGTCATAAGCACTCTGCTCCCTTTCCTTAGAAAATGCTTACAATTTCTTATCCCTGCCTTTCTCCTCTAAAGCCGCATATAAGCTCTCAAAAGTTGTTGTCTTAGCTGTCATAACTGCCAACTTAGCCTCTCTTCTAGCTACTTTATACTTCTCCCTAGTCTTCTGCCTTTTCTTATCATCCTTTCTATCAACCATCTTAGCATAAGCCACCTTCTTAGTCTCCACCTTACTCCTAAAATCTCTGTTACTCTTAAAATAAACAAATTTCACCATCATATAAGCATATTAGATGATAAGTCTAAAACCTACAATATGCTTCTATTTTTATTTCATAACCATAAGTACGTATGTTAATTTTATTCTATATCTAAAATCATAAGTCTGAATTTCTTGTAAATTGTGTGAATCCTACTAAAATCATTTGCATTTACCAACTTATGGTATTTGATGTCAAGCACACCGAAATTCACTTCATGCGATCAATCATACGAGTAAAAACATGAGTAAACCATGAATTTTCATACTAAATAAAATTTCATTCATAAGAGAGCATCATAGTTTTAAATCATGTAAAGTGGGTATGAACCCTATTAAGAAAATCCATAAAATCAATTATAAATATTTTTTTTGGGCACAAGGATCAAAGAAAACCTTTGTTCAAACCCCACAAACCTGAACTTCTTGATTTCTTGAAAGAAAACTTTGAGTTTGGAGTCCTTGAGGCACAGACTTGGGAGAAACCCAAATTTCATTTCTCTTAACAGTGGAGAGGATAATGAGTGATGAAAACATGTTAAGTGTTTAGTAAATAATATTCATTCAGTGATTTAAGTAATGGGGGGAGAGTGTAAGTTAAGGAAGGACAAAACTGCCCCTAAGGCAACTAAAAAAAATTATAGAAATTTCATGTCTGACGACTTTGTTGGCAGCCCATCAACCGTTAATGGCTCATCAACTCAGGTCGTCAATCTCTGACCATTTTGTATATTTACTGGTTAAGGTTGATGACTTCAGTTGATAGATCATCAACTAGTTGATAACTTATCAACTCAGGTCATCAATTCCAGCTGAGCTATACTGCCTAAGATTGATGACTTCAATTGACAGGTCATCAACCAGCTGATGGCTCATTAACTCAGGTCATCAATACCTGGTAGACTGAAACCCCCAGGTAAAATAAGAAAAACTTTCTACTTTGATATTGGATTAAGGTGTAATCAAAGATGTCAGAATAAGTCTCGAAGATATTTCATTTGGTGGGTCTTTTGCTGCATAAATCTTCATATTAAAGGGGTTATGATCGTTTGAAGTTGACTTAAAAAGAATCTTACACTAAGACTTATAGGAAAGGGGAGTTTTTAATTAAAATACATGTTAGGGACTTCTTATGGCCCTAAATCACATAGTATCCCACTAAGAACATGTATGAGCTTTGGGAGTGTTTTAATATCCCCCCCTTGTGATTATTCATCCTCGAATGAAGGCTGAAAGTGAATTTAATAGGCTAGAATAAGCAATGAGAGGCTGAATTTTTTTGTAGTATTCATTTTTCATGGTTGTAACTAAGTCATATTGGGTACCTTGGCTCAACTTCAGCCTCTTAAACAAGACAAGTATACATGGAATTTCATGAGGATACAAAGAAGTAAAAAACTGAGGGAATATTTCTTGAAGGAAAATCAATACCTTATATTGGCTGAGCACTAGGACTAAACAAATGAGGGTATTTGTTCATTATTTCTGCCTCTACTTCCCAAGTTTCTCCCTTAACCATCTGGTTTCTCCATAAGACTTTTACTGAGGCCACTTTCTTATTCCTTAAGCTTTAAACTTGATGATCAAGGTTTCAATTGGAATCTCCTCAGAGGATAGGCTATTCTTCACTCCAATACTCTCTATAGGTACAACTAGAGACGGGTCTCTAATACACATTTTCAACATAGATACATGGAAAAATAAATGAATAACAACTAATTCTGATGGAAGATCAAGCTCATAAGTGACATCTTTAATACATCTTATGATTTTATATCGACCAATGTATCGGGGAATAAGTTTCTTATTCTTTAGAAACCTCATCACTTTCTTTGTGGGTTATACCTTTAAAAATACTAAATAACCCACGACAAACTTTAATTCTCTCCTTCTACAATTTGCATATGATTTATGAAAGCTTTGAGTAGTTTTCAACCTCTCACGAATCAACTAAACCTTCTCCATAGCTTTTAGAATAGAGTTTGGCCCAATTAAAGCAGTCTAGCCAACCTCAAACCACCCTATAAGGGATCTACACATATGCCTATATAAATCTTTGAATGGAGAAATATGTATACTAGCATGGCAACTGTTATTATAAGCAAACTCAATTAGAGGTAGATGATCATCCCAATTTCTCCTGAAATCAATCACACAAATACTCAACATGTCTTCTAGAGTTTGGATAGTATGCTAGGCCTAGACATATGTCTGAGAGTGAAAAGCGTACTAAGCTTTCCTTTGTACCAAGGCCCTTCTAAAATGATTGTAAAAATTAAGAAGTAAACTGAGAATCTCATTCTGAGATGATGGATAAATGAATTCCATGGAGTCTTACTAACTCATAAACATATAACTTATCATAATCTTCAGTCGTATCTGAGGTCTTAACTAGCAAAAAATGGGCTGACTTGATCATTCGATCCATGATGACCCAAATTGAATTACGCTGACGCCTAGTACACGGAAGTCCCATAGTAAAATCAATATTGATAACCTTTTTTTTCCAATTAGGGAGGCTAATATATTAAAGCGTACCTCCGGTATTTGATGCTCAACTTTCACTCGCTAACAATAGCCACAACCACTATTATGTCTCTCTTCACATAATTTAACTAACAGATTTCTCGCATATTGCGGTACATCATGGTGGCACCAGGGTGAATCAAATACTTGGAACCATGAGCCTCCACTAACATTCTATCTCTCAACCTTTCAACATTAGGGACATATAAATGACCCTGATAGTAAAGAACACTATCTTCATTTTGTGAGAAAACCTCCACCTTTTGTTGATGGACTACATCCATTAACTGACTAAGTATAGGGTCATTACATTATTTTTGTCATTACATTATTTTTCCTTCACTTCTTCTACAAGAGAAGACTCTAACCCATTTTGCACTATCAACCCACTATCAATTGAGTTAACAACTCTTTTTTATCCTTTACAACATAGTTTACACTACTCATAGACAATATAATCAAAGCATCAACCACCATATTTTATTTACTCAGATGGTAGAGCACATTCATGTCATAGTTTTTTAGCAACTCTAACCATCTTCTCTGAAGAAGATTCAACTCCTTCTGACTAAACATATAGTGAAGACTTTTATGGTTTGGTGAAGACATTAACATGCACTTCATATAAATAATGTCTCTAGATTTTCAAAGCAAACACAACTGTTGCTAATTCCAAACTGTGAGTCAGATAAATCTTCTCATGCTACATAAGTTTTTTACAGGCATAAGCTATCACCCTTTCATTTTTCATTAAAACAAAACCTAACCCAACTCCGAAGGCATCACAGTACACCATAAATCCATTTAACCCATCCGACAAAGCTAATACTAGTGCTGAAGTCAATCTATCCTTCAACTCTTGAAAATTTTTCTTGAATTTGTATGACTATTAGAACTTCACCTTTTTTTATGTCAACTTGGTCAATGGTGCATCTATTAGGGAAAAACCCTCAATAACTCTCTTGTAATATCTGGATTAACCTAGCAAGCTCCTAATGTCAGATAGAGTAATAAGCCTAGGTCAGTGCTTCATTACATCTATTTTTGAGGGTCTATATAAATGCCTTCACCCAAGATGACATGCCCCAAAAAGGTGAAAAACTCCAACTAAAATTCACACTTGCTAAATTTCGCAAACAACTGGAGATCCTTGAGGGTTTGTTATACTATTCTCAAATGGTCCACATATTCCTCCTTACTCTGAGAATAGAAAAGTATTTCATCAATGAAGACAATGAAGAACATGTCTAAATACTGCTTGAAAACCCTGTTTATTAAGTCCATAAAAGCTCTAGGAGAATTTGTTAGTCCAAAAGACAACCACAAACACAAAGTGACCATACCGAGTTCTAAAAATAGTCTTTAAAATATCAAATTCTTTGACCTTTAATGATGATATCCCGATCTAAAAATAATTTTTGAAAAATAACGGGTACCCTGAAACTAGTCAAACAAGTCGTTAATTCTTAGGATAGGGTAGTTGTTCTTGATGGTGACCTTATTTAGTTGCCGGTAATCTATACACATTCTGAGAGTACTATCTTTCTTGCAGATGAATAGGACAGGAGAACCCCACAGAGAAATACTGGGTTTAATGAACCCCTTATCTAAGAGGTTCATACATTATTCCTTTAACTCCTTAAGTTCTACCAGAGCAATTTGATAAGGAGAAATGAAGATGGGCTGGGTATCTGGAAGAAGATGGATCTTGAATTCAATTTCTCGATTAGGAGGTACTCTTGGTAGATACTCTAAAAGGACTTCAAAAAACTCATTGACTATATAAATTGACTAGAGAGTTGGGGTTTTAGACTTAGTATATTTAACCCAAACTAAGTGATAGATACACCCTCCAGAGATCAACTTGTAGTCCTTAAGACAAGAGATAAAACGACCTTTGGGCACCACTAGACTACCCTCCCACTCAAGGGCTGTCTCATTTGGAAACTAAAATTTTAACATTCAGGTACAATAATCAACTAAGGCATAGAATGAATGGAGCCAATCCATACCAAAAATGACATCAAAATCTATTATCTCCTATTCTATTAAATCATCTAAGGTGACCTTATGAAGGACTATAATAGGGTAATTTTTGTAGATTTTTCTTGCAATAACTGACTCTCCAACAGGAGTAGAAATTGAAAAAGGTTTAAAAAGATTTTTGGTACTTACACCAAAATTCACAACAATAAGTGGGTTGCAAAATAAAGTTTGATCCTGGATCTAACAACACATATGCATCAAATTAAAAGACATGAAGCATACCATTGACAACTTATGGGGAGCTCTCCTTCTCCTAGAGAGAATACAAAGCATAAAATTAGTCTGCCACTGACTGCCACTGATGTTGGATGAGGCACCCTACTGTTGAGTTGGGCATCCTGACTGAGGTTCTAAAGTAGTGGACTGATCCTAAAGGAGAGCACCCCTGTTGCCCAGTCTAGCAGAGGGGCAATCATTCACCATATATTCTATCTTTCCATATCTGAAATATCCTACCTTGCCTAACTATATACCCTAATAATTTCTACCATACCTCTTGTAGGCTGGATAACTAGGTCCCCTAGTGACACTACCTTAAGATTTGGTGGACGAATCTTTACCCCACTGTTTCTACTTAGTCTTGGGTGTGGGGCACTGGCTGAAGATGGTGTGGGTATTGACAAATGGCTCTGAAATTGAGAATGATCTCCCTTCTTAACTTATGCTTATTGTATCCAAACTGTCTGGTCCTAGCAGTATTTTTGGTCTCCCTCTCCTGCTTCTTTAGTTTCTCAGCCTCAATCTGCTTAGCATGAGTCATCTATTGAGAAATATATATATATATATATATATATCCAATCAGCATGGAAGTCCTACACTCCTTGACGACCAAGACAAACACACTAGTGACAAAGTTACTCATATGATCCCTCGAAGCGGTAACAACTCTGAAAACATACTTAGAAAGTTGTGCAAACTTAAAGAATATTCTTTAGCTGATATAGAACCCTGCTTGAGATTTATAAACTCCTTTACCCTTTTCTCCCCTATCTCATGAAGAAAGAACCTATCCAGAAAAGTTGTCTGGAATATATTCCAACTCTTTGGAGCTGTATTCTCAGCCTTGCTTTCCATCCATATGGTAATCCAGTCATAATAAATATCCTTCAGCTGATAGGATGAAAATTCCACACTCTCAACTTCATTAATATGCATAATCCAAGTGATTTTCTTTACCCCATCAATGAAAAACAACGGATCCTCAGTCATTTTTTAACCAAAGAACTCTGGTGGATTCATCCTCATAAAATCTCAAACTCTAGCTACAACTAAGTTATCATTCTGTTGAATTAGGGTTTCCATTGGTTGATTATCCTGAGCATTCACAACCTGATCTAACACTGAAATGAAGCTCAAAACTCAGTATGCAAGATATTTTTATTCAACAGATTTGTAAGTGGTGGTAGGGCTGGTTGGCCCCATTTCTATGGACGTAAGATCTGCGAAGAGTCATTTTCTGTCATGTGAAAGAATGAGTTAGAAGAGATAGAAATAATTCCAGAGCACAATAAATACCATGAAAGAAAGGATATTTCCTAATACATCCTGTATCTTCTCGCTCATAAGTGTGGCACACTTTACACCAATGATTAAGACTCTACGTAGCACAGTTTGTCAGACTCCCTAGGACCCTTTAAACCGTAGGATCTAATACCAAATTTATAATGCCTTATGACTACACTTAGATGTCACATGATACTTAGGGATATGAGTAGACCCAAGGCTAACCCATGGTATTTACTTAGAACTGAATCATGAAAAATATACTTAAGATATGACATAAAAACTTCAAATTAATAAATCTAAATTCATTTGGATGTACAGTCTCAATAAAACAATGTAACTAGACATCAACTGAAACATACTAGTATCTAAAAATAACCAAGTGTAGACAAGCCTCTAAACATACTGAAGAGTCACTGGAACAGACCCCAACTGACCCAAAAGAAAAACATAAAGTCTGAACAAATCACAATTAAAATGCTAGAAATAAACAAAGTACAGGTCCTCGGAACATTAGGAATCACCAACTGACAAAAGGTTGGTAATGGTGATCGTGGATAATCATACTGTTGAGGACAAACACCAGAACCTACATCATAATAGAACGCAGAGCACATAGGGTATGTGATATTACTTCTGGAATATACTGAGTATATGGGGGTGAATGCAATAAGTAAAACTGATATGCTTCATGATCTCAAAACGTGCATGATAAGTATATACAGACTCACCATACTCATGAATAAAATTGAAAGTTAAAATATCATAAAGCATAAGTACTTAAGCAAAAGCTAGTAAAATCAGTGAGTCATTACACTTAGTTTCTAAAACCTTCATTTTGTGGTAGATTCTCTTAATCGACATAAACCATGTAAGCAACATGGACTTCGATGTAAATGCCTCCATTGAAAGAATCCAATATACCTTGCCAATGTATAAAGGCATATATATGTGTTCACCGGTAAATGCCCATTTGGACAAGTTGAGTAATGAATACCTATGGTGGCACGTAGTTTATGGGACTAGGATACGCTAAACCCTCGCCCCTCGGTGCTAGATACTACTCCAAAAATTATACTATTGCCTATAAAATAAATAAAATTCACCATTATATAAGCATATGAGCTGATAAGTCTTCAAACCAAGCATGTTTTAATTTCATAGTCATAAGTACATATGTGAATTTCATTATTAATTTAAAATCACAAGTCTAAATTTCTTGTAAACTAAGTAAATTATGCTAAAATTATATGCATTTCCAACTTATGGTATTTCATGTCAAGAACACTAAAATTCACTTTATGAGATCAATCATATGAGTAAAAACATGAGTAAACCATGAATTTGCTTAATAAATACAATTTCATTCCTAAGAGAGAATCGTAGTTTCAAATCATGTAAAGTGGATATGAACCCTATTAAGTAAATTCATAAAATCAATTATAAAAATAAAGTTTTTGGGTACAAGGGTGAAAGAAAACCCTTTTTCAAACACTACATACCTCAACTTCTAGATTTCTTGAAGGAAACTTTGCATCTGGAATCCTTGAAATGAAAGTTTTGGAGAAACCCTAATTTCTTTCTCTTAAGAGTGAAGAGGAGAAGGAGCAATAAAAACTTGCTAGGTACTAAATAAATAATATTTATTGAGTGATTTAAGTCATAGGAGAAGAGTTTGAGGTAAGAAAAAGACTAAACTACCCCTAAGAAAACTAAAAATAATTACAGAAATTTTGCGTCTAATGACTTGGTTGACGATCCGTCAACTCGTTGATGGCTTGTTAATTCAGGTTATCAATCTCTGGAAGATAGACACTCTTAGGTAAAATGTACATAACCTTATACTTCGAAATTAAATTAAAGTGAAATCAGGTGTGTTGGAAAGAAAACTCAAAGATATTTCACTTGGCGGGTTTTTTATTACAAAAAGCTTCATATTGAAAGGGTTATGATCATTTGAAGTTGATTCAAAAATAATCTCACATTAAAACTTAGTCGAAAGAGGAGTTTTCAAATTATCTACATGTTAGGGATTTCTCATGATCCTAAAACACATAGGTAACCCACAAAGAACATGCATGAACTTTGAAAGTATTACGTGGGCGATGAGAAACATGCCAAGGGTAACACTCCTCTGTATCAAAATAGTTGACAGGTTTAGGGTTTGCACAACTCTCAAGAAAAAATTAATTAGGAGTGTGATTTAACTAATTTATCTCTTTTTTGTAATTTTTATCTATTTATGTGTGTCTTACTTGAATAATGAATGTTACGGGAAAAGTTGAAAAAGAATAATTAATGCTCTCTTGATTTTTTAAACTGAAAACTAGTTTAAGACAAATATTTTAGTAAACATGCCAACTATTTTGAGATGAAGGGAGTACTAAAGAAGTTGGTTGATCTTGTGGTTGTTAAAGTGTGTTAAAAAACATAATTTTATTTACTTAGGTAGATTCTCATTACGCCTTTTTACATGTGGATTTGATCATTTTCTCATGGGTTAAGCATGTGAATATTCTTTTTGCTAAAGAATGGTGGTGAGATTTGATCCCACAATATTTGCCTGCTCTGATACCATATTGAAGTGCGTAACCAATTCATTTAAAAGCTCAAGTTATTTAGACATAGCACACTTTTATTCACTTAAAAATAAACAGTGAAAATTTTTCCATGAACTATGCAAAAGGGAACATATTTGCCCTCCGTTAATAGTTGAGGTCCAATATATATTCATCATTAATAGTTGGGGTCAATTTTTCGTTAAACTTTGTGAAAAGTAACAAATTAAATATGCCCTTATTTTTAAAAGGGTTTTAAGCAGAATGCCAATTTGAACCTTTCACATAGTTCAAAAAAGGGTGATGGGAGATAGAGCTAGTGCTGCGGAGAGAGAAAACAGAAATAAGATTTGACCCTACATGACTATACATTTTTCATTTCTATCCTCTCTCCATATCACTACCTCTTAGATCATCCTTTTTCCTACATTGATCCATCTACGGCAATACACCTACTTTAAAATAGTCATGTTCAAGTCGTTTAGCACACATTCCCTACTAATGTAGGAGGTGGTCGAGTGACGGGGAGAGAAAATGAGAAAGAAAAGGAAAAAAGAAGATTGTAGAGGTGATGATGACAATGGTAACGAGAAACAGGAAGGAAGAACGAAGAAAGGTTGATTAGTGGTAGAGGTAGTTGTAGCAAGAGAGAAAGAAGGAACAAAAATATTTTAAAAAGTCATAAATTCGGAAGGGCCAAATTTGCTTTGAAACTATGTGAAAGGGTCAAATTTTCCTTGAAACGATATGAAGGGGTTAGATTTGCTTTGAAACTATGTGACAAGGTTAAATTTTCCCCTCGAAACTTTGTGAAATGTTCATGTTTACTCTCCCTATAAAATCGTTTAAAAATAAGGTCAACTTTTTTCCCTTTTCGTATAATCCAGGAACAAATTTGACCCCAATTAGTAACGACGAATTGGGGTACTTGACCTCAATTATTAGGAAAGAGCAAATTTTGTTCCATTTCATATAGTTTAAGAACAAACTTGAACTTTTGCCTTTTAACTTTATTATGTTCTCAACAGTGCGGAGGATAATTCAGCTTACTATGTGTAGAGTTGACTAAAAACTAGGAAGACAACAATTAGGTTCTGTGATGTTAAACAATACTATAATATAAACTAATATTACATTTCTCAAAGGGTCCCTTCTATCTCAATCTCGAGTGCCTTTCGACTCATCATTGTTAAAGTAATCATCAAATTTTCATGTTTTAAATAGTTTATAACTTTTCATCAATAGACCTAGATTTCGTCATCAATTCACAATTGCTATTGGCAGTGATTCTTTAATGTGATTTTCAAATTGTATATAGTTTCTTCTAAGTTGACGTTGAACTGTTTTCTTCTCCATATCAATCCCAGCTTAAATATAAATAATTCATGTCCCAATCATCACTAACTTTTCTTCCTTCTAAGCATCACTACATGTACTGTTCAACAATTATCCAAAAATTCACCTTCATTTAGAACTTATCATGGCATGCATGTATTAAATGGCTACGTACATGCATCTACATGATGCCTTTACTTTCTATATTAAATATGCATCAGCTATGCCTCAATTAATCCTATACTAGCTGGGGTAGGCTATAAGAATCGTATTAATAGTTTAACTAAATATTATTAGGTTCATTATCAGCTTAACTCGCCCCCATTATCTAGACTTAAAACCAACTACTCTATTATATATGCTTTAACTTTGTCTCAATCACAAACTAGTTGGGATTAGTTATATATTTCCTTTCACAGTTATGTTTTAAGTTTGGCATAATACATAAACATATCCGTTAACTTGACTTCAACTTACGTTTGTGAGATCCAACTTTCACTGTGCACAAGTAGCTAGACACTTAAACTCATATAAAGTTGAACAAGTAGATACACACGCCCTACGTGACATCTACATGGAAATCTCATGCGAATTGCTGCGCAGATGTCATGTAGGACGTGTGTGTCTTCTTATTCAATTTCTTACAAGTTTAGGTGCCTACTTGTGCACACCCAAAATTAGAGGGCATAAATGCTAGTTGAGGCCAAGTTAAAGTTAGCTATTTTTAGATTAGTCAGGACGTGGCTCTCCTCGGGTGCTGTACATATAGGAAGCGTTGATGCCTTTCTTTCAGTGTGCTTCATAAATAAATACTTCTATTATCTGCTTTCATCAGCTCCTCACAGTACAGTAACCTCATTGTTGCTGAATCTGGCCCACTTCTCAAGCCTTCTGCTCCTATAAAACCTGCTCATAACTTCAACCTTAATAGCTAATTTATCGACAAACTAAAGCTTCTTCCAAATACAATCAATCATGATTTCATCAGAGGCTGCAACAATCCACTACTTAGCGCAAGAAAACCCCTCATCAATTCCTATTGATTACAGCTTCATGCACAAAACCTTACCAGCAATCCAGTTCAGCACATTCTTGACCAATAACAACATACAAAATTATCAGGCCTCTTTTCCTTTTCAAGATTTCAGTACACAGCCATCATGCATCAGCAGTAACTCGACCTCTGATGAGTCAGAGGAACACCAGCATAGAATCATCGATGAACGAAAGCAGAGGAGAATGATTTCTAACAGGGAATCAGCTAGAAGATCAAGGATGAGGAAGCTGAGGCACCTTGATGAACTCTGGTCCCAAGTGCTTCGTCTTCGAACAGAGAACCACAATCTGATCAATAAGTTAAATCAAGTCGCAGAATCTCATGAGAAAGTCGTTGAAGAGAATATGCAGCTCAAGGAAGAGGCCTCTGACCTTCGCCGATTGCTTACAGACATTCAACTCGCTAGTTCTTTCGATGCCTTCAGCGAGCTGGACGAGGTTCCATGCAACACTGCAGATCATCTCAAGGCCGAATCATCAAACCAATCCACCACATAGAAATTTTTACTCATCTGCTTCTCTGAAATTATGAGTTCTTTTACTCACTTTGACGGATTCAGAGAGGAAAGGAAGATAAAATTAGAGTGACCTGAAGATATTTTCCATGTTTTTCCTACATCATGTTGATCTATTGTACCTGAATGTCAACTGAGTCTTTAGTTGAATGTGAAGCATCCTCTTACAAGTGCACTGCGGTCTATGTTGATTAAACTACTAAAGTTTGCATGCATAACGTCATGTATTTCGATTAATTTGGACTACTCTCTCCGCGTAATTCACTGTATGCGCTAGAATCAAATCAATGAAAGCGAAAACACCAGCAGTCCATGATCAACAAATCAAAGTCGCAATGACTAGTTTACTACATCAATCATTTAATAACCACAAATATTGTCGCAAGAAATGGAATATCAAAAGTTTAAAAGGAAAATAAAAAGAAAAGATTTGGCAGGTTGGCAAACTGAAATCATTAAAAAAACACAGGGGGTGGGGTGGGGGTGAGGGTGGGTGGGAAGATTGACGCACTAAAGGTCCTGTTCTGCACAACTTCCGAGGAAGGACTGAACCATAAGAATCTATTATGAATTTAAGTTTGATGCACAATTGATATATTTTTTTTTATACTATCAGGTAACTTTTATCATTTCTCAAATAAAAATATAAAAATAAATGACCTGCTACAATAGATAAAAGTTACATAATAATCTAAAAAAATAAATATACCAATAATGCATCAAACTTAAACTCATTATTATATGCAGTTTTACTTTATATTTCTATAAAAATTGTATGCAGTTATCTTACATTTTCTTTTGCATATCAATTGAACAACAAATAAGGTTAAAGGAAAAAAGCATAGTGTACAAAGAGAATTACCTTGGGTAAACTGAAGTCGGCCAAAGAGTAGGGCCCTATTATCAGTCCTGTTTTGCACAAAAATAGCACAAACAACAAGACAAATGTAGGTGGAGCTGCTGGCTAGTGATGGTGGCTCATAATTCAAGAGACTACTATAAGAAGCAAAACACTTGAAAAGGCAATCCACTATAATCAACTGCTACTGTTTTTGACTTTTGTGTGGACAAAGGACATCAAATCATTCGAGAAATGTGTGGCTTGCGGACTATACAGCAAGAAACCATTCTTCAGGTGTTATTGGTTGCTTTTCCTTCTATATTTCAATGTCTCTTGCGTTTGCAAAATCACATATTCCCAAATCATATGTTACAGACTCTCTCTAGTCTATAAAAATATATATATCCACTATCTGGTCCTATCATCTGCAGTTTCATGTTTCTTTAGTTGATAAGACCCTTTGGCATTAGAAAAACACTGTTGACACTAAACTATATGTCACACTGCAAAGAGAACAACTTCTTAATTTACTAACTAGCGATCAAACTAAAATGAAATATCCAGAAGAACCAGGACTAAAATAGCAGTGGCAGTGTGACTAAACAAAAGCCACTCCTTGTAATCAGGGAGGGTTCAACAAATGCTTTGATGATAAGTCGCTGGTTAATTTGCTGCTTTGGAGCCAATAGCCCTTGTTCTATAAGTTTAAGATGCACATTATTTAACATAGAAAATATAATGTCAGTAAACTGATCCAAAAAAAGACTTGGGATATGCAGCCAAGTATACTTTAATAGCAGCAGAAGGAACCATCTTGCATGATTTTGTCCTTCTCGACCACAAGGAGTTCATGATAATGAACTCTTACAGTTGAAAAATTACATTGTATATCAGGGCGGCTTAAGCGAATTCATGACCTAAGGTCAAAATCAAACGGAGGCATTACATTTTTAAGAAAAAATAATTATTTTTATAAAGTCTATTTTTAAATGGGATAATACTCACGAAAATACTGAACTTTGATCGAATTTTCAATTGAGCATACTGAACTTTGCGGGGGTCCTATTACCCCCCTGGACTTTTTTAAAGTGGAATTAATTCCCCCCAAAACGCTATACCCAATTTTAAAATAGAAAGTGTAATACACACGCCAATGACATATTGACACGTGTATTTTTATTTAAAATTATTTTTTATTTAATTTCCTTTCAATTCTTATTCTTCTCCATTTTCCATTCTTATTTTCTTCTCCTTTTTTATTCATCAAAATCTACAAAAATTAGCAGTAGCAGCAAACATTTCACTCTCTTGTTTCAAATCCACTTTAAGATCAACCACAATACTCTTGCTCTCCAAATCCCAAATCTTGATACTAGATTCAGTAGCAGTACAAAGCCAATTCCTATTGGGGCTAAAATATTGGCATCCAACATCCCAAAACAACACCATTACAACCAAAACATTGACATCCAACATCCCAAAACAATCAAAAACTCAGAAAGTTTCAATCTTTACACCCCCAAGTTCAATTTAATGAAAAAAATAGCAAGAATTTGCTTCAGAGAATCTAAATCACCAATCTTGAAAGAAACTTCAAAATGTATCATCTAAAAAAAAGAATAAAAAATTCATAATTTGAGAAAATCATCTTTACTGATTTCTTGAGAATTCAAAATTTCAATTACTATCAAGATTGTGCCGACAAATTCCTTTCTGGCGCCAATAGTGGGTTGGTGTATGATGACAGTGATGGGAATATTTTTCTATTTTGAAGGAATTGAAGAAGATCCATTTGGTATGTGTATTGAAATTGGGTCAAATTGTTGTAATTGAATTGGGTGTGTTGAAGATAACTTATTTGGTGTGTGTGTGTGATGAAATTGCGTTCAATTCAATTTCAAGTCAATAATGAAACACCAATGGAGCACCATTGAAGAGAAGAAAGAAAGAAGAGATAAGAGAAAGAAGATATAAATGAAAAAATAAATAAAAAACCATTCAATTTATAAAAATTTAAAAATTGAGGACTGTTTGACCAAAAAAGGTTTTTAACGATTTTTAACACTTTCACGCGCCCAATGCGCACGAATTACACGCAATGGTCCAAGTGGATTGATATATTCCATTAAAATATGAAGAAAATAAAGTAGGGGGTAATAGCACCCCCGCAAAGTTCAGTATGCTCAACTGAAAATCTGATCAAAGTTCAGGTATTTTCAAGAGTATTATCCCTTTTTAAATTTATATAATCGATTTCTTCTAATAATTTTTTTGTAATTAATAATAGAGTCAATGCATTAATTTCTTGACACATAGTATTATGGACTAGATATATCAAACTCCATCTAAATTTTTTTATATAAAAAAATTATTTTTTTATAAATAATATTTAATACATTTTTAAAAATTTATAATTTATTATTACTAAAAAAAATGAGGCCCTCAAATTTTGGGGGCCTTAGGCGGCCGACTTTTCCCCCAAAGGATTGAGCCTCCCCTGTTGTATATAAAAGATCAAAAACAAGAATTCCTTGTTGTGGAAAAGCTGCTCAAGTTGAAAAGCATAAAGGTTGAAAGAAATGAACCTTCTCCGATTAGAAGGGTACGTGACTCCTTTTCCTACGTAATTTCCTACGATAGGGTAGGGATGAATTGAATGAGAGACTACGAAAGTGAGGAAAACCCACATAAGGAAAGAAATCAATCTAATCACTCCATTTCAAGCCTTAGAGAATCCGACTAAAAAGCCTAAATTAGCGAATTCACCTCCTTCTGAGTTCGATTCGAAAGACAGGGATGATATATATATATATATATATATCGAAAGACAGGGATGATATATATATATATATAGGCCTACTTAATCATTATATATTGAATCTCCTTAGTGAAATACTTGGCTCTGCCGCTAATAATCCATGAATCAGCTAGCAGTATTAGGTAAAAACCTGATCATAGATGCAAATCTCATCTCAACATCTTATCAAAAGATCCTAAGCTTTTTACTTGATGATGCATAGTTACTACGGTACTATGTTTTATTTTGATGATTTGACAAATATGCTGAGGGATCATATAATGAACCAGGTACCCACACAAGGTCAATCTCAGAAGGAACTAGAGAATCAAGATTACAGGGGGAACAAGTTGTAATTATTCCTCATATGGGTCTTATTTCACAAGGACCAGATGAGGGACCAGTTTCATCGGTCATTGAACTTCTGGAGTCAACTTGGTACAACTGTAAAGTTGCATTTTTCTGCAGGTGGTTGGTGGCACTGCAGTAGAGGTGCACCATGCCTATCCAACCTCAACCAATGAGATGATCCCTAGGTTTTGCTCTCTCTTGTATAAGGTAAAGTTACAATAGCAAAATCTAGTTTTTGTAAAAGTTCAAAGATCTTATCTCTTAAAGAAAAATCCATCCTCATTCAAAGAACATTTCTCATTTCAATAAAGGGACGTGATTGAATTTCTGCTTTAGTTTTTGTTGTTTTATTGAGTATTGTGTCTTTTGTTCTTGAAATTATGAATCTACTCCTATGTTATAAGGGATAGTAGATATTTGATCTTGTATATGTATTTAGGTTATGTTATCATAACTAGAGTTAGTTAGCCGCATCAAATAAAACTTAGTCAAGTTGAGTTCACATCTTTTCTTTGGTGTTTCTTGGGTAAAGTTACTTAGGAGTGTTAACTAGAATTAGTTGGCTTGACGTGCGCAGTAGAGTTGTTGCACAAGTCTTGGGTAGATATACCCAGGAGTGTTGACTAGATTTAGTCGACGTGGAGGTGTGGTAGAGTTGCTACATCAATCTTGTAATAGAAGGAGTTAGGATTAAGAGTTTAATCCTAATTATTACTGGAGTATGTAGTCACATTTGGCTTTGAAGTTAGTTGAGTTGCTGGAAATCCTGTGAGACAGGTCGTAGTTTTTCCTTCCTTGAGCAAGGAGGTTTCCACATATGTCCATTTATTATTCTTACATTTAACTTCATTATTCTTTAAAGTGCTGGAACTGTCTGTCAAGGGACCTAGTCTCTTGGCCCTTGTTGTTGTTTGTCTTGATGCTCCTTACTTCATCTCTAGTTAATCTATTGTGCAAATCTATTAAGGGACTTGGTTCTTAGTATCATGGTGGATGCACAGAAGCCAATAATTGGTATCAGTGCAGGTTCTTCCTAAAAAGTTAACACCTATAAAGAATCTCTTCAAATGGATACTCCACTAAATTTGGAAGGACATTCAATAACAAGACCACCTATGTTCAACGGATAACACTACTGGTGGTGGGAGATAAAGATGAATGACTTCGTAATAGCGGATGTTTATGAACTATGGAACATCATTTTTTATGGTTTCAATGGGAATTAGAAATAGTATTGGAAGGTGATGGTACTAGATCTATGCCAAAGACAAGGAAAAAATATAATGATGGTGATAGAAAAGATATTGAAATGAACTTTAAGGCTAAGAACTCCTTTTGTATGGCATTAGAACTAATAAGTATAATTAGATCTCATATTGTGAGACTGCCAAGGAGTTTGGGAAGCACTTCAAATGTCTCATAAAAGGACGAGTCAAGTCAGGTAGGACTATAGTAAAATCCAACCTGAGAAAGTTGGTGAAAGGAACCTGGTCCCCGATAAGCCCCAAAAAAAGGTTGATGACAATATTAAGAAGTAGACTAGAGTTTCATGGGAAGACTCGTCTAGTGAATTTGAGCATCCTGAAAATATTTCCATGATGTCCTTAGAGGATGACGATAATGTTGTCAACTCATATTTTGTTCTTATGTCTAAATCAAAAGATGATGAAGATGAAGAGGTAACCCTTCTTGATATTAAACAAAATCTCAAGGTCCTTGAAGAAACTAAAAAGTTTAGATAATGTCTTGATTGATTCTCTCTGTGAGCTTACAAAGGAAAAATATTTTTGGAACATGAGTCTAGATGATTTTGAAAATTAAAAAATTGCCTTAAAGGTTCAAATCTCTGATCTGGACGAAAGGCTTGGTATTGTGTCCTATAAAAATTCTAACTTAAATGAGAAGTTAAGAAACCCCTCTGAGTCTATTGAAAATGGTAAGAGTGAGGCAAGTAGTATTAAATTTGAGCTTGAAAAAAGATGAACAAATCTCAAGTTGACCTTGCAGCCACTCTTGAGAGAAATGCTAGGCTAAAAAGAGACCTGGTCCGCATCAAGAAAGAACTTAAAAAATTCCCCAAATGGAATACTTCATCTCAATTTCTAGCTAGTTTAACTAGTCAAAGGTCAAGCAATGACTAAGGATTTGGATGCAAAAAAGTGAACCCTCCTTAGAATCCCTGTAGTAAATATGTGTCAGTGTCTAACAATCTGCTATATATTCATTATAGGAGAAATAGGCACGTAAAGAATGAATATGAAGCTAGGCTAAAAGCTAAGAAGAATCTTTCAAAGCATGTCGAACAAAAGAGATTAGTAAGAAAGGATCTGGTCCTTCTTCAAAACTCAAGAAAGCCAAGCTGCCTGCTTGGACAAAGAAACCTTATTATACCTCTATATATTTTTGGGAACTCAAGCTTAAATACGTTTGCAAAACTAACAGATGACCTTCATGTACAGGTGGGATTGAGAGGAAGCAGTCATAGATAATTTGTGGATAACAAATGTTCAAGGAATATGATTGACTATATGGAAGAATTCCTCTCACTCAAAGCACTTAAAGGTAGAGGTGTCTCTTTTAGAAAAAAAAATAAAGTGAAAATATTGTTTGTTGTTGCACTATCACGAATCTTTACTCCAGTAAAGTCATTCTTATAGCAAGAAGGTGAAATAATATGTATGGTGTGGATTTTGAATCCATTCCTAATGATGATCTTATCTGTCTTGGAGATTAGAATGACAATGTTGATTTGCCACATAAATAATAGGGTCATATCGATTCCTCTATTCAAAACAAGTTAGTCTCTTAGGACTTTGTAATACCCCATATTTTCCTAGCCTAGATTAACCCTCAGTACATGGGTTATCCTAATTTTTTTAAATACTTAGTAATTTTTATATTAGATCCTGTCATTGCGTAGGAAATTCAATTATCTTTCCAACGATATACAATTTACCTAAATCCGTCAACCGAGTAAGAAGTTATGGAGGTTTTAAGTTTCAGTCGTTAAACATTGTCATTCAGGCCAGTAGCACATTGCGGAGTGTGTAAAATTAAAAATTGTCAATTTCCAGTGTTTCTTCGTGATATTAGCGTATCGCTCCTTAGACCTAATTCATAATTGTTCTTTTCCAGTGTTCCGACGCGATACCACCGCGTCACGGTGAGCTGCTAGGACACGTCCAAGGTGGCAACGCGATTGTACCGCATCGCGCTACCATGCAATTTCCCAGTGGCATGGCGCGATAGTGGCGCATTGCGCCAGGGGTCCAGATCAGGAAAATTTCATGAAAAATTAAAGTTGCGCCTAGGGTTAAAATAATTTTTTTCCATGATTTTATTCCGCCCGGATATGGGATTTAAGCCCTAAAAACATGCAAAATCCTTCATTATTCACTTTTCCCCAAAATCAAAAGGTAGTTCTCTCTCAAGAAAATAAACCTTAGCTCTCAAGAATCAAGGTCAATCCCAAGAATCTCTCCAAGAACTCCAAGAATCTCACGAACTAAGGTATGTTAGATGTCCATCCATGGATCCTTACCTTCCATGGAGCCCAAGAATCCTTTTTCAAAATACAAGATTTATGATTTATGATTTTCATGTTTGAATTAGATTGAATTCATGTTCATGATGTTGTTTGAGTTTTAATCCATGATTTAGATTACAAGTTCCAAGAATTAATTCTAGCATGTGTTGAATTACATGATATGTATGATAAACCCTTTAATTTTCAAGTTGATTATTGTAACCATGTTAACTCTTAAGTGTTTATGATTTAGTGAACCAAGTATGCTTCTCATGTGTTTGATAAATCGTCTATGAGAATGAAGTAATTCCACTATAACATGCTAACATGTATTCCCCATCCATGTACAAGTTAATGCATCACAAGTGTTTGATGAAATGTCTCTATGAATGGATTATGACTAAGTGAACATTGTTATGTTATTCAAGATTATGCTTTTCTTTACTTTTCATGCTATCGAGTCCTGGGGGTATTTAATACCCAACAATCTAGCTGTTACTTAGAGCCAGTGTCAGTGCAGAATAGTATCAGTCATGACATGATCAATAGTACTCTTAGTCCATTACAGAACTCAGTTGAATTTATTCAGTTACAGAACTTAGGAAAACTCAACAATCTCAGTATCAGTCCAGTCCAGTTCAGTATACTCAGTTCAGTGTCTTTCAGTTGGGAGTAGGATTCAGCACTGAGTGAACCCAAGGATGGGGGATTACTTTCCAGCAGAGGGTGTGATCCTTAGAAACAATCCTTGCATTCTAGAACTACGTAGCCAGCATAGGCTGAGACATCAAACCTGCCAGTTGAGGGTTGATGAGGTGCTCTACCTGGCAGTAGAGGGTACCACCATTCTTGTTTAGGGAACCTTCCAGTAAAGAGTTACTCTTCAGCTTGTCTTTACCCGTGGCATGGTACTGGCACCCTTTCAATTGTGGTTACAGATTGGACCCCTATTAGTTCATATTGGGGCATATCGGTTAGATGATTACCTCCCACAGTTTCAGTTTCAGTCTCAGTCTTCAGAATATAACTCAGTTCAGTTTTACAAAATCAGGACTGTCAGATACATTCATTCAGTTATCAGTAATTCAGATTATCAGTGATCTCAGATTATCAGTATATTTAGTTATCAGATATCAGATTCAGTTCCAGTATACTCTATTATAGTATACACAGTATGTTCAGTAGTTACAGATCCTCCATGTATGCTAATCCAGCTCTATCATATCATTCAGTTAGTTATTGTTCATGCTTATGAACCCATGCATTCAGTCTTACCTTATTTAGCATACCAGTACATTCCCACGTACTGATCGCATACCCATTTCTTGTTCTATAATATTTCATATCATAGGTTCGGACGCTAAGGTTCCTGACCGCGCTTAGCTAGATTCAGCCAACAGTAGCAGATTTAGTAGTGAGTCCTCATCTATCGAGGATATTCTTTTATTTTAGTACTTCAGCTTAGTAGTATTTTAGTAGATGGATTTAGTTGGGGATTGTCCTATCAACTCCACTTTCAGAAAATTTTAGTTAGAGTCTTTTCAGACTATATTTTTAGACAGTATTTCAGATTCAGATGTTAATATTCATTATCAGTATTTTAGATATTTTGAACCTTATGGTATTTCAGCCTATTATTTCGCAATTATTTCAGTATTATTGTTCAGTGCTTATAGCAGATATCATTCATGGGTTAGCTTATGGTCCTTCGGGGTTGTAAGTACCGTGTGATGACTAAGGGGTAGTCTCGGGTCGTTACAAACTTGGTATCAGATCCTAAGGTTCAATAGTATCCTAGGGAGTCTGAAAAGCTATATAACGTAGAGTCTTGTGCATGGGTCTGTAGCGCGCCATACTTTTGGACAGGAGGTTATGAGATATTTTAGGAAAAGTTTCCCTTCTTTCAGTATTCATGTATTGTGAGTGAGCATGAGGTCAAGTTAATATCTTAGTCTAATCTTCTTCTTCCTTTCGTTTACAGAACATGCCTCCTAAAAAGGCTAACGAAAGAATAACTGGAAACTAGTCAGCCCCTTAGCTCATTCAGGCAGATCCCCTAAATGAACATGCCTCTTATGCAGAATTCAGAGCTACATTCACTACTCTAGCCAATTTAATCATAACTCAGAATCAATGGCCAGCTATTGTTCCGTCCAATCCAGTGTCCAATACTGCTGCAACTAGAATTCGGGACTTCACCCGGATGAATCCTCCTTCCTTTACGGGATTTAAGTCTGAAGAGGATCCACAGGAATTCCTCGATCAGGTTCAGAAAGTCACAAATATCATGGGAGTGACTTTCAGTGAGAGTGCCGAGTTAACCGCTTATCAACTACAAGATGTAGCCTATATATAGTTTAAGCCGTAGAAGGTAGACAGGGGTGTAGATGTAGAGCCCATAGAGTGGGAAGAGTTTGCTATTTCCTTTCTAGACAGATTCTTTCCCTTAGAGCTGAGAGAAGCCAAAGTGTTAGAGTTCATCAATCTCAAACAAGGTTGTATTAGCGTAAAAGATTATTCCCTTAAGTTTACTCAGTAAGCTAGGTATTCTCCCCATGTAGTAGCAGATAATAGGTCCAGAATGAGCAAGTTCATATCTGGGGTGCCATATAGTGTGGTTAAGAAGTGTAGAACAACAATGTTGACTAAAGAGATGGACATATCTAGGCTTATGGTCCATGCTTAACAGATTGAGGAGCAGAAACTTAAGGAGAGAGAGAGAGAGAGAATAAAAGGGCTATAACAGGTAGCTTTAATTTCAGTCAACCTAAGTCAAAGGGTGGTAACCATTTCTAATTTTATTCAAAGTCTTCAGTTTTAGCTCCGGCCTCAGCCAGTGTACCGATGACCTAGGATAGCGTAAGCAATGGTCATACTAATTTGTTTTACGGAGAGTGTGGTTAGAATCATAAGGGTGTGTGCAGAGATGGTAGTGATTTTTGTTTCGGGTGTGGTAAGCCAGCCCACAGAGTCAGAGATTGTCCTCAGTTAGGTTCTCAGGGTCAGTATAGTCGTCCTTCAGCTTAGTCAGGTCACCCGAATCAACAAGGTTCCATTTACAGTGCCACCAGTGAGCAACGCCTAAACAGGTTTTACGCACTTCAATCCAGAAAATATTAGGAAAGTTCTCCTGATGTGGTCACTGGTATGTTATAGATCTCCCATTTACATATTTATGCCTCAGTTTCATATCTCAGATATTCAGTCATGATTTAGTTCATGGGTGTCCCGTACATCATCTCATGCTTTTCCTTAGTATCTCAGCCAAGTCAGCATTCTCGAGAGACATAGTGTCCCAAGGGGGAGATGCACTATAATCCCCGAGCTATCATGATCTAAACCTTCCATTTTCTCTTCAAGTAGCAAATCCAGTTGAAGTAATGGGTCCTCATAGTTGACCCTCAAGTTTCAATCTCAGCCGTATGACCATCTCCCTGTCATGACACGTATCCAAGGAATCAGTTCAGTTCATGTATCATGATTCAGAATTAGTCACGTCCTTATGTTTTCGTTCATGCATATTCAATCACGTATTCATTAATCTATTTAGACATGTACTCATGCATCAGACATGCATGTTCAATATGAAAACTCAACTTATCAGTATCTTCAGTCATGTATCCTGTGCATTAGATATGTATGTTAAGGATATAAGTTCAGTCTATCAGGCCAATCACGTAATCATGCTTCAGATGTGCATGTCTAGTTCAATACGTAAAATTTAGTCTACCAGTATTCTCTCAGCTTAACTAGCCACATTTGAGGATGAATGTTCCCAAGGGGGAGATATTGTAATACTCCCTATTTTCCTAGCCTAGATTAACCCTCAGTACATGGGTTATCCTAAATAATTTTTTTTAAATACTCAGTAATTTTTAGATTAGATCCTTCCATTGCATAAGAAATTCAATTAGCTTTCCACCGATATAAAATTTGCCTAAATCCAATAACTGGGTAAGAAGTTATGGCAATTTTAAGTTTTAGTCGTTAAACATCGTCATTCAGGCCAGTAGCTTATCGCGGAGTATGTTAAAATAGCAATTGTCAATTTCCAGTGTTGCTCCACGATATTGGCACATCACGCCATAGACCCATTTCATAATTGTCCTTTTCCAGTGCTCCGATGCGATACCACCGCATCGTGGTAAGCTGTCAGGTCGCGTCCAAGGTGGAAATGCAATTGTAATGCATCGCGTTACCATGCAATTTCCCAGTTATCATTTTCCAGTGGCTTGGCGCGATAGTGGCACGTCGCGCCAGGGGTCAAGATTGAGAAAATTTTCTGAAAAACTAAAGTTGCGCTCAGGGTTAAAGAAGTCTTTTCCCATGATTTTATTCTGCCCAGATGTGGGATTTAAGACCTACAAATGTGTGAAACCCTTCATTATTCACTTTTTCCTAAAATCAAAAGGTAGTTCTGTCTCAAGAAAACAAACCCTAGCTCTCAAGAATCAAGGTCAACCCCAAGAATCTCTCCAAGAACTCTAAGAATCTCACGAATTAAGGTATGTTAGATGTTCATCCATGGATCCTTACTTTCTATGGAGCCCAAGAATCCCTTTTCAAAATACAAGATTTATGATTTCCATATTTGAATTAGATTGAATTCATGTTCATGATGTTGTTTGAGTTTTAATCCAAGATTTAGATTACAAGTTCCAATAATTAATTCTAGCATGTGTTGAATTACATGATATGTACGATAAACCTCTCAATTTGCAAGTTGATTGTTGTAACCATGTTAACTCTAAGTGCTTATGATTTAATGAACTAAGTATGCTTCTCATGTGTTTTATAAATTATCTATGGGAATGAAGTAATGCCATTATAGCATGCTAACATGTATTCCCCATCCATGTACAAGTTAATGCATCACAAGTGTTTGATGAAATGTCTCTATGAATGGATTATGACCAAGTGAACATTGTTAGGTTATTCAAGATTATGCTTTTCTTTACTTTTCATTCTATCGAGTCTTGGGGGTATTTAATACCCAACAATCTAGCCGTTACTTAGAGCTAGTGTCAGTATAGAATAGTATCAGTCATGTCACGATCAATAGTACTCTTAGTCACTTATAGAACTCAGTAGAATTCAGTCCGTTACAGAACTTAGGAAAACTCAGCAATCTCAGTATCAGTCTAGTCCAGTTCAGTATACTCAATTCAGTGTCTTTCAGTTGGGAGTAGGATTCAGCACTAAGTGAATCCAAGGATGGGGGTCCCATTCCATCCAAACACAAGATTTAAGCCTATTATAATTATTTTATGATTATATTCATCAAAGTTTCTCTCAAGCAAAACCCTAAGCTTCAACATTCAACTTCAAGAATCCTAAAGATTTCACCATTCTTTTCCCAAATCAATTCAAGATTTAAAGTTACCAATTTAAGAACTCCAAGAATCACCATTCAAGAGCACAATAGAATCTCAAAAGCAAACTTGTTCATCTAGTTCATCATCCAAGGTATGTGGGGTTTTGAACAAGGATAAACCTTTCATCCTTGTGCCCAAAAACTTACTTTAAATTACAAATTGCTGAGTTTTGTATGATTTCCCATGAAATTCAAGTTAGGGTTTATACCCAATGTTTCTAATTGCATGATTTTAAGATTTTACGTGATTTAGGTATTGAATTACATGTCTACTTTTGAAAAATTAATGCGTACGATCATATTTTCCAGATTTTAATTTTAATTATGAATATTTGTATTATCAAGCATGAACCTTATGGTGTTTGACATTAAATTGAAGTATGGGTCACTAAGCCCTAGTTTGTACGTTGACAATTCAAGAATGACTATGTTTTAAGCATCCCATGATTAGCTATTTTCAGATTTTGATAAAGAAAGATGATATATTGATCCAAGTAAAAATAGGAAGCCACATTATTCATACAGTTTATGATTTAAAGCAAAGAGAAGTATAATTGGTTTTCATTATAAACCCTTGTGCTGTTTTAAGGTAGATTTCCTAAAAGTTCGGAGCAATAAGTATGAGAGTAGTATTTAGCACCGAGTTGGATTTGATCTCAAGGTCTCATGCCCCAGAACTATGTGCCATCGTAGGTTTTTTATTTTCCCATAGTGGACTAACATAGTGATCACTTAAGTTAAGGTTCTATTCCATTAGCAAGGATAGAACAGCTCTCCCCAATGTGGGCAAGATGTTGGACTCCATGTCAGCTCACATGGTTTATGTCAGTTAGAAAAAACTCCCTAAGTCCCAAAGTTTCAAGTTTCCATAGCTCCCAAAGTCTATAAGTTTCCAAAGAAAATAATGATAGAAAAGTTGTTATAAGACTAAGTGTAAAGGCTCATATAATTTACTTAGATTATGCTTTTCGAAATGATAATAGTTATAGATTTTAGTTTTCATATTTTAGATTTTGAGTGAGTACTTTCTACAGTTAGATAGTATGATTTAAGGAGGGAATACAAGTATAGCTTTTAGAACTAAATGTTATTACTGACTAGATTTATAAAGCATGACTTTCTTCTCATGGCTATTATATTCAGTATTTTAGACATTCCAGCTTATGTGATACATTTACATTTAGCATGCATTATTTTACAAATTATGATGATGAGATAATGTTTTATTTGTGCATTTCACCTCCATATACTCAGTATATCCTCAAAGTACTGATCCACATATATATCTATATGCTACATTGTCTCATAATGTAGGTATCAGTTCAGTTGTAGCACTCATACCATATTCAGACAGTTTGCAGCTTCCATTCAGCAGGTGATGAGCCCTCTTGATTCAAGGGCTCGATTCAGTCACACAGTTTGAGCAATATTTTATTTTTCTTTATGCAGTCGTATTGATTTGGGATAGTTGGGGGTCATGTCCCGGCTACCTATAGTTAATGCTAGTAGAGGCTTCATACACAGTTAGTAGAGTTAAGGTATTTGATTCTAATTTTGTTTGTAAATGTAAAGTTGTAATTATTTTAACTTGGTTTTGTATTGATCAGATTCAGAAAAGAGTTATCTTCCGCTTATTTCGTTCAGATGTACGTATTTTATTCAGTTGCTATGAGTTATACGAATAGAAGTGTTAGCTTAGGATCACTTATGGTCCTAAGCACCGTGTGATATCTCGGGACTATTTTTGGGGTGTTATAGATACATTCACTAAAGGCAAATAGACCAGGCCATCATTCAACTGTAAAAACAAAACTAGTATCTCCAAGTCGCCTGAACTTTTTCACATGGACCTTTATGGACCCTAAGGATTTAGAATAGAGGTTGGAAAAAGTGTATTCTAATTATAATTAATGATTTTTAAAGGTTTACTTGTAATATGTTCTTGAAATTGAATAAACTTTCTATCGATACCAAATTCGCCCAATTTCGACACTCAGTGAAGGAGTTATGATCTTTTTAAGTTGACAGTGTCCCACATGAGCAACCAGCGCGTCGCGGTGAAGGAAAATTTCATAATTTTCAATTCCAGTGGACCTCCGCAATGTTGGCGCATTGCGGAGAGGTCCTGATTCCTAATTTGTCAATATCCAGTAGTCCAACGCGATGGTGGCGCGTCGCGCCATTAGCCAAAATGGCAAAACTATAGGGCAACATGATAGCTGCATGTCACGGAGAATGCCCAGTTCCCACTAATCCTTTTCCAGTGATCCACCACGACTGTGGTGCATCACGGTGGCCGACCAAATCGAGAAAAATGTTGCATTTTTTAGTTCCGACTTAAAGTTTAAAAAGGGCATTTTGATCAATTTCGAAGGCCAAATTCCATCCAAACACAAGATTTAAGCCTATTATAATCATTTTATGCTTATATTCATCAAAGTTTCTCTCAAGCCAAACCTTCAACTTCAACATTCAACTTTCCCCAAGATTTCACCATTCTTTTTCCAAATCAATTCAAGATTCAAAGTTCCCAATTCAAGAATTCTAAGAATCATCATTCAGGAGAACAAATAGAATATTAAAAGCAAACTTGTTCATCTAGTTCATCATCCAAGGTATGTGGGGTATTGAACTACAGGAAAATCTTTCATCCTTGTGCCCAAAAACATACTTTAAATTACAAATTGCTGAGTTTTGTATGATTTCCCATGAAATTTAAGTTAGGGTTTATACCCAATGTTACTAATTGCATGATTGTGAGATTTTAAGTGATTTGGGTATTAAATTACTTGTCTACTTTCAAAAAATTAATGCGTATGATCATATTTTCCAGATTTTAAGTTGAATTATGAATATTTGTATTATCAACCATAAACCTTGTGGTGTTTGACATGAAATTAAAGCATGAGTCACTAAGCCCTAGTTTGTATGTTGACATTTCAAGAATGACTATGTTTTAAGCATCCCATGATTAGCTATTTTTGGATTTTAATAAAGAAAGATGATCTATTGATCCAAGTAAAAATAGGAAGCCACATTATTCATACAGTTTATGATTTAAAGCAAAGAGAAGTATAATTGGTTTTCATTATAAACCCTTGTGCTATTTTAAGGTGGATTTTCTAAAAGTTCTGAGTAATAAGTATTGGAGTAGTATTTAGCACCGAGTTGGGTTTGATTCCAAGGTCTCATGCCCCAGAATTATGTGCCACCGTAAGTTTTTTATTTGCCCATAGTGGGCTAAGATAGTGATCACTTAAGTTAAGGTTATATTCTGATGGCAAGGATAGAACAACTCTCCCCAATATGGGTAAGCTATTGGACTCCATGTCATCTCACATGGTTTATGTCAGTTAGAAGAAACTCCCTAAGTCCCAAAGTTCCAAGTTTCCAAATCTCCCAAAGTTTCTTAGTTTTCAAGGAAAAGAATTATAGAGAAGCTTTTATAAAACTAAGTGCAAAGGCTTACATATTCTACTCAGATTATGCTTTTCGAAATGATAATAGTTATAGTTTTTAGTTTTCAAATTTTGAGTGAATTCTTTCTACACTTAGACAATATGATTTAAGGAGGGAATACAAGTACAACTTTTAGAACTAAATGTTATGACTCACTAGATTTATAAAACATGACTTTCTTCTCATGGCTATTATTTTCAGTATTTCAGATATTCCAACTTATGTGAGTCATTTATATTTAGCATGCATTTTTTTACAAATTATGATGATGAGATGATGTTTTACTTATGCATTTTACCTCTATATTCTCAGTTCATCCTCAAAGTATTGATCCACATAAATGTCTATGTGCTACATTGTCTCATAATATAGGTATTAGTTCAGTTGTAGCACTTATACCATATTCAGATAGTTTGTAGCTTCCAGTCAGTAGGTGATGAGTCCTCTTGATTCAAGGGCTCGAGTTAGTCACACAGTTTGAGAAATATTTTATTTTTCTTTATTCAGTCGTATTTATTTGGGATAGTTGGGGGTCATGTCCCGACTACCTATAGTCATTACTTGTAGAAGCTTCATAGACAGTCAATAGAGTTAAGGTATTTGATTCCAATTTTTTTTGTAAAAGTAGAGTTGTAATTATTTTAATTTAGTTTGGTATTGATCAAATTCATAAAAGAGTTATCTTCCGCTTATTTCGTTCAGATGTACGTATTTTATTCAGTTACTATGAGTTATGCCAGTAGAAAGGTTAGCTTGGGATCACTTGTGGTCCTAAGTACCGTGTGATGTCTTGGGACTATTTTCAAGGCGTTATAGATGCATTCACTAAAGGCAAACAGATCAGGTCCTCATTCGACGGTAAAAAGAAAACATGTATCTCCAAGTCGCTTGAACTTTTTCACATGGACCTTTATGGACCCTAAGGATTTAGAGCAGAGGTTGGAAAAAGTGTATTCTAATTATCATTAATGATTTTTCAAGGTTTACTTGGAATATGTTCTTGAAATTGAATAAGCTTTTCATCGATACCAAATTCGCCCAATACCAACACTCGGTGAAGTAGTTATGACATTTTTAAGTTGACAGTGTCCCACCTGAGCAATCACCGCATCGCGGTGAAGGAAAATTTCATAATTTTCAATTCCAGTGGACCTCCACGATGTTGGCGCATCGCGAAGAGATCCAAATTCCCAATTTGTCGATTTCCAGTAGTCCAATGCGATGGTGGCGTGTCGCGCCATTAGCCAATATGGAAAAACTATAGGGCACCGCGATAGCTGCGCATCGCAGAGAATGCCCAGTTCCCACTCATCCTTTTCCAGTGAGCCACCGCAATTGTGGCGCATCACGGTCGCCAACTAAATTGGAAAAAACGTTGCATTTTTCAGTTCCGACTTAAAGTTTAAAAAGGGCATTTTGGTCAATTTTCCAAGGCCCCATTCCATCCAAACATAAGATTTAAGTCTATTATAATCATTTTATGTGTATATTCATTAAATTTTCTCTCAAGAAAAGCCCTAAGATTCAACATTTAACTTCAAGAATCGCTAAGATTTCACCATTCTTTTCCCAAATTAATTCAAGATTCATAGTTTCTATTTCAAGAATTCCAAGAATCATCATTCATGAGAACAAATAGAATCTTAAAAGCAAACTTGTTCATCTAGTTCATCATTCAAGGTATGTGGGGTTTTGAACAAGGGTAAACCTTTCATCCTTGTGCCCAAAAACTTACTTTAAATTATAAATTGCTGAGTTTTTTTATGTTTTTCCATGAAATTTAAGTTAGGGTTTATACCCAATGTTGCTAATTGCATGATTTTGAGATTTTAAGTGATTTGGGTATTGAATTACATGTCTACTTTCAAAAAATTAATGCGTATGATCATATTTTCTAGATTTTAAGTTGAATTATGAATATTTATATTATGAAGCATGAACCTTATGGTGTTTGACATGAAATTAAAACATGGGTCACTAAACCCTAGTTTGTATGTTGACATTTCAAGAATGACTATGTTTTAAGCATCCCATGATTAGATATTTTTAGATTTTGATAGAGAAAGATAATTTATTGATCCAAGTAAAGATAGGAATCCACATTATTCATACAATTTATGATTTAAAGCAAAGAGAAGTATAATTGGTTTTCATTTTAAAGCTTTGTGCTGTTTTAAGGTGGATTTCCTAAAAGTTCTGAGCAATAAGTATGGGAGTAGTATTTAGCACCGAGTTGGATTTGATTCCAAGGTCTCATGCCCCAGAACTATGTGCCACAATTGGTTTCTAATTTCCCCATAGTGGGCTAAGATAGTGATCACCTAAGTTAAGGTTCTATTCCGATCGCAAGGATAGAATAGCTTTTCCCAACGTGGGCAAGACGTAGGACTCCATGTCAGCTCACATGATTTATGTTGGTTCAAAGAAACTCCCTAAGTCCCAAAGTTCCATGTTTCCAAAGCTCCCAAAGTCTCTATGTTTTAAAGGAAAAGAATGATAGAAAAACTTTTATAAGACTAAGTGTAAAGGCTCACATATTTTACTCAGATTATGCTTTTCGAAAATATAATAGTTATAGTTTTTAGTTTTCAGATTTCAGATTTTGAGTGAGTCCTTTCTACAGTTAGACAGTATGTTTTAAGAAGGGAATACAAGTACAACTTTTAGGACTAAATGTTATGACTTACTAGATTTATAAAACATAACTTGCTTCTTATGGCTATTATTTTCAGTATTTCAGATATTCCAGCTTATGTGAGTCATTTACATTTAGCATACATTATTTTACAAATTATGATGATGAGATGATATTTTACTTATGTATTTCACCCCCATATACTCAGTACATCCTCAAAGTACTGTTCCACATATATGTCTATGTGCTACATTGTCTTATAATGTAGGTATTAGTTCAGTTGTAGCACTCATACCATAATTAGAAAGTTTACAGCTTTCAGTCAGGTGGTGATGAGTCCTCTTGATTCAAGGGCTCGATTCAGTCACACAGTTTAAACAATATTTTATTTTTCTTTATTCAGTTGTATTGACATGGGATAGTTGAGGGCCATGTCCTGGCTACCTATAGTTAATACTAGTAGAAGCTTCATAGACAGTTAGTAGAGTTAAGTTATTTGATTCTAATTTTGTTTGTATTAGCAGAGTTGTAATTATTTTAATTTAGTTTGGTATTTATCAGATTCAGAAAAAAGTTATCTTTTGCTTATTTCGTTCAGATGTATGTATTTTATTCAGTTGCTATGAGTTATGCTAGTACAAGGGTTATCTTGGGATCACTTGTGGTACTAAGCACCGTGTGACGTCTCGTGATTATTTTTGAGGCGTTACTGATGCATTCACTAAAGGCAAATAGACCAGGTCCTCATTTGACTGTAAAAACAAAACCAATATCTCCAAGTCGCTTAAACTTTTTCACATGGACCTTTATGGACCCTAAGGATTTAGAGAAGAGGTTGGGAAAATTGTATTCTAATTATCATTAATGATTTTTCAAGGTTAACTTGGAATATTCTCTTGAAGCCTAATGATGAAACCTTTGAAGTGTTAGTGCTCTTTGTCAAGCAGATTTAAGTGAAGGTTGACTGCAAAATTATAGGGATCAAGTCTATCCTAGATAAAACCTCCAATGAGATGCTAAGAATAACAAAAACTATCCTAAAATTTTAACCTTAAGAATGATTACAGAGTCTTCGTAGGTTACTGATCAAGTAGCAAGGAATACAAAATCTACAACAAAAAGACTATTTGTGTTGAATAAATTGTTCAAGTTATCCTTGATGAATCAAATACCTAAGTAATCTGAAAGATGAAGATGATGCTGAGATAGAAGAGTTTTAACAAATTTAGAGAGACGGTATTGATAAGGAAGACGGTGTAGATCAAGTCAAGAAAGATAATGAAAATGATGTAACTGAAAAGGTTGAAGTGCCAGGTCCTCAGCAGGATACTTCAAGAACTGATAATTCTCAGCCTTTTTATAATGCCCAGAGACTACTCCCTGGATGTCACATAGTGCTTAGGACTATAAGTAGCCCAAAGCTAACACATGATATCTACTCAGCACTAAACCATGATAAATATACTTAAAATATTAGTGGAAATTGGAATTATTAATCTCAATTAAAGTGGGTGAAAAATCTCAGCAAAACACTGTAAACTAAACATCATCTAAAACTCATGAAAATTAAAACAACAACTGATAAGTTTTGACAAGTCTCTAAACATACTGAAGATCCACTAGGACAGAACCCAATTGACTCAAGAGAAAAACATAATGTCTGAACTTATTAATAGTTGAAGATCTAAAAGTAGCCATAGACTTGGCCCTCAAAACATGAGGACTCACTAATTGATAGGAAATAGGAGGTAGTGATCATGGCTAATCATACTGCTTAGGATGAACACCAAAACCTACACTATGAAATAATGTGTCCACACAAAAATATATGTGTTCAATAATTTTGAAATGTACTAAGTATATGAGAGTGAATGCAATTATTAAAAAATGATATAAATCATAATCTCAAAACTTCATGCTAAGTGTATACAAACTCATCATGATCATGAATAAATAGAGATATGATAAAGCATAAATAACAAAGCATGAAACTAGTAAAATTAGTGAGTCGTTACACTTAGTTTCTGAAATTATCTTTTCTGTGGGAGACTCATACAATCGACATAAACTATGTGAGAAACATGGAGACTAACGTCTAACCCATTTTGAGGAGGGATTCTCCATACCATGCCATGGGTATAGAACCTGAACTCGAGTGATCGCTAAATTGAGCCCATTTGGCAAGGGAGACACTCTCTGGCGAGGACCCCTTTAACTTATGGTGGCACATAGTTTTTTGAAAATTTAGGTATGCTTAACTCATATCCCCTCAATGCTAAATACCATTCTCAAAATATACTAGTGATCATAATATATATGAAATTCACCATAAAATAAGTATATGGATTTATAATTCTGAAAACTAATCATGCTTCTATTTCTATGTCATGCTCATGAATAAATATATGAATTTTATATCATGTCTGGGATTGTAAGATCAAAATTAAGATCATGATCATGTTGTGATAGTCTGTAATCTTAAATAATAAGTCTGAACTTCTTATAAACTAAATAAATTATGCTAAAATATTGTGCATTTACCAACTCATGAAATTTTCATGTCAGAATGCTAAAGCTTAATTCATAATATCAATCATGTGAGAAAAAATATGAGTAAATATGAATTCCTGTCTAAATAAAGTTTATTTCAAAAGAAAGCATCATAATTTTAAAAGCATGGAAAGTTGGTATGAACCCTAATTATCAAATTTGTAAATTCACATAAAAATAGTGCTTTTAGGCATATGGACGAAAGAAAATCCTTGCTTAAACTCCACATACCTGAACTCAGAAAATTTTCTTGAAGGAAACTTGAACTGGAGCCTTGAAAGTATGAATTTTGGAGAATAAATATTTATTTTGTGTTCTTAAGAGTTTGGGAGAAGGGGAAATGATGTATTTTGACTTAGAGGGTGGGGAAACTTGTTTAGTATTAGTTGTGGACCAATTAAGATGTAAAAGATCAAATTACCCTTAAAAACTAAAGAAAAAATAAAATTTTGGCATTGCCATCACCACTGGTGTGGCACAACCTTATTAAGGAAAGGGCGTGATACGCCCTTAATGAGGTAACCAGCAAGCATGACATTCTCTTATTACGCTAGGCCACTGGTTTTCACATTCAAGGTGTGCCTTGCCTCCGTGGCACAGCCTAAACGTGGTACCTAACTATCTTGGAGTTCTCTTAGACCCCAAAACTCATTTTAAAAATTCAAAAATACTTCTTAATGATCCAATTAATATTCCTAATCATCATTCAACCCAAATATCACATTAAAACACGTAGGAGCTATCAACATAATATCATTAAAATTTTGGGGTAAAATATTATCTCCCTCTTTGGATCACTCATCCTCTAATAAATGTTGGTATGAGGAATAATCTATATTATGGGTGCATTAAGATAAGGTCTAAAGTGTGTCTTGACCTGTAACTGAAACTACTTACCCTCAGAATAAGCACACTCCAAAATTACTGACTACACAAGAACTTTATAGGTTAGACTGATATAACTAAGGATATTTGAAAGGAATTATTACCTCAAGATAACTCGGTGTTAGGAGAAAATAGATTAGGAAATAGATTTATCATGTCTTCTTCTGCTTCCCATGTTACTCCTTCATTAGACTAATTTCTCTATAAAACTCTTACTGAAGCTACTTCCTTATTTCTTAACCTTCCAACCTGATGGTCAAGAATTTCAACTAGACCACATCACAGAATAAACTATATTTCACTCTAATACTTTCTATGGACACTACCAAGGATGGATCTCCAATGCATTTCTTTAACATGAATACATGGAGAACTAGATGGATGGTGGCTAATTCTGATGGAAGATCTAACTAAGTAACATTTCCTATTCACCTTAAAATGACTTATGGACAAATATACCAGGGAATGAGATTTATTTCTTTCCAAATCTCATCACTCTTTTCATGGGAGAAACCTTCAAAATACACAATCTCCCATAAAGAACTTTAGTTCCCTCCTCCTAACATATGTATATGATTTTTGAGGACTTTGAGCGGTTTTAAACCTTTTACAAATTAATTGAACTTTATCCAAAACTTTGAGAAATAACTCTGACCCAATCAAAGTGACTTCACCAACTTCAAATCATCCAATAGGGGATCTACATCTACACTTATATAAAGCTTCAATTAGAGCCATTTGAAAACTAGCATGGTAACTGTTATTATAAGCAAACTCAATTAGAGGAAGATGATCATCCCAAATCTCTTTAAAGTATAATATAAAAGATCTTAAAATATCTTCCATAGTTTGGATAGTCCTCTAAGCCAAACCATTTGTCTGTTGGTGGAAAGAGGTGCTAAGCTTTACCTTTGCACCAAGGCCTTTCTGAAATGATTGCCAAAACTGAGTACCTCGGTCTGAAATGATGGATAAGGGAATCCCATTGAGTCTCAATAACTCATAAGCATATAACTTAGCATTATGTTCAGCTCTATCTGAGGCCTTAACTGGTAAGAAATAGGCTGACTTGGTCATTCGATCCACGATGCCCCAAATCAAATCATGATGATGCCTATTACGAGGAAGCCCTATAGTAAAATCTATATTGTTAACCTCCCATTTCCAAATAGGGATGCCACTATCCTAAAGCATACCTCCTAGACTTTGGTACTCAATCTTCACTTACTGATAATTGGGATACTTAGCCCCAAACTCTACTATGTCTCTCTTTATACCATTCCACCAATAAACTTCCTAATAATCGCGGTACATCTTGGTGGAACTAGGGTGAATCAAATACTTGGAACTATTAGATTCTACTAATATCATTATTCTCAACCCATCGACATTAGGAACACATAAATAACCCTGATAAGGAAGAACACCATCTCTCACTTGGGATAAAACTTCAACCTTTTGTTGATGAAATGCATCCATTAGCTGACTTTATGATTATTGCATTGTTTTTGGTTCACTTCAGCTACTAGGGATGGCTCTGAATCATTCTGAACCATTAAACCTCTAACATCAATGTCATGTAAATAAACTCCCAGTTGAGATAATCTATGCACCTCTTTGTCTAACTCCTTCTTATCCTTTTCCATATGGGCTACACTACCTATAGACAACCTACACAAAGCATCAACTACCATATTTTTCTTACCCAGATGGTAGAGCACATTTATGTCATAATCCTTTAACAACTCCAACCACCTTTTCTGACAAAGATTTAACAATTTCTGTGTGAATATGTATTGGAGACTCTTATGATCGATGAAGACATCCATATGCACACCATATACATAATGTCTTTAAATGGCTAACACAATTGTTGCTTGTCGGATAATCTTTTTCATGATCTTTAAGTTATATAGTGGAATAAGCTATCACTCATCTATTTTGCATTAACACACATCCTAACCCAATTCTGGGGGCATCACAGTACACAACAAACCCATCTAGAAAAGCTAATATCGGTGTTGAGGTCATTCTATCCTTCAGCTCTTAAAAATATTTCTTATATTTATCTAACCATTGGAACTTCACCTTTTTTTTATCAACATGGTAAATGGTGGAGCTATTATGAAAAAACTCTCAACAAAACTTTTGTAATAACAAGCTAAATCCAGGAAGATCCTAATGTCGCTGGAGCAATAAGTCTAGGACAACCCTTCACTACATATTTTTCTGAGGGTTATATGTAATAACCCATCTCTAAGAGTTTTTTGTCTATGACTTATCTCTTGAGTTGTATGATAGCATACGAGTTGTATGTTAATCTTATACCCAAGGCAGTGCATGATGGGCGATAATCTGTTAAGAGTACGACTCAACTCGTAGAAGTCGTCAAGAAGCATACGGGTCATATGAAGCCAAGTGGTAAGTTAAATAGTATAGACTCCTTGAGATTCGGTCTAAGATAAGAGTGAGGGGCTACTAGTTATAGGAGGATAATATGAGTCATAAGTGTCATTCGTAAGCTGATCGGTGAATGCTCTATCAGATTCTATCCATTATATGATTTATGATGCCTAGTCATACCATTGCCTATGAGTCGTATGATCAACTCGTAAGAACTTGTGAGTAAATTCTGAGAAATTAAGTTAAGGGGATTTTTTGTCTTTTGCCCCTTATAACTCCCAACCCATGACATTTAACCCCAAGAGGCATTACTTTTCATCCCTCTTCCATCGATTATACATTACAAAATCTCCCATTTCATTCTCAAGAACAAGATTAGGGTTACTTCTAAAGATTATCTCCCAAGTCTCAAAGGTCAAGTTTGCTTCACCCATCCAAGAACTTTGAGGTATGTGGTGTTTATCAACAAGGATATTCTTTCATCTTTGTTCCCAAAACTTGTTTTAAAGTTTAATTTATGTGATTGCAATTAGGGTTCACACCCAAATTATCTTGTCTTGATTTTATGAAATTATCATGTGATTGAAGCATTAAAGTGCATACACGTTCTTATCTATTTTTGTTTTGAGTTGAAGATTATCTATTATTATTTGAATATCATGAGTTTGATTTGAAATATTAATTAAATATTTCTAATGGTTTTAAGCATGATATTGTATTACAAGTTATATGAAAGAAAGTATGTGATTTGAGGCTTAAGTATAAGCACTAAGTTTACAAGGAAGTTTGATCTCTTGATTTAAATGACAAAACTTGAAATCCATAATAGTTCATTTTAATTATGACTTTAAGACAAGAGAAACATAATTGGTTTCTAGTATACAAACCCTTATGCTATTTTAAGGTGGATTTCCTAAGTATGAGCATACATATAAACTTTGGGAGTAGTATTAGCACCGAGAAGGGAATACGGATGAGCATATCCTAAATTCCAAAAAACTACGAGCCAACATAGGCTAAGATTTTTCCCAATATGGATGAAGTAAAGTATAGTGATCACTAAGATTAAGGTTCTATTCATATGGAAAGGATAGGATAGCTCTCTCCAACGTGGGTAAGATGTTGGATTCCATGGTAGCTCACATGGTTAATGTCGGTTAGAAGAATCTCCCGTAAACAAGATTAAAGGCAAAGATTTTAAGAAACTAAGCATTATGACTCACTAAGTTATTCATATGCTGTATTATTTAAGATTTATGATCTTGCAGTCTTAAGTTTTTCTCAAGTCCAAGGTGAGTCATTTATATTTAGCATGCATAGGTTGAAAGCTTATATATAAATATATTCAGTATTGTTTTACTTATGCATTCACCCCCACATTCTTAGTACATTCTAGAAGTACTAATCTACATATACGTCTTTGTGCTACATTGTCTTATAATGTACGTTATGGTTCTTGTTCCCAGTAGTACGAGTGACTTCAGCATCATTACCTGCATCCTGACGTTTGGTGAGTCCTCATAGTCCGAGGACCCAGTTTTTAGTTTTTTGTTTTCTTTGATGAAAGTATTTTAGACATTGAATTCAGTATATGTATGGGTTAAATGGGGTCTGTCCTAGTGGCTCTTTAGTCTATAGTATAGGCTTGTCAAACTATGTCTAAGCTTAAGTTCAAAAATTTTGTGAAAAGATTTCTAAGTTAAAGATTCACTTTAAGTTATGAGATTGTTTATCTTTTGTTTACCATAATTATTATGTGAGTTCAGAGCTGTAAAGGTATCATGGGTTAGCTTGGGGCTATTCGTAGTCCTGAGTATCGTGTGACGTCCAGGTGATACTTTTGGGGCGTTACATTACATGAATATCTTCACCCAAAATCACATGCCTCAAAAAGGTGACAAACTCTAACAAAAATCACACTTACTAAATTTTGAAAACATCTGTGTCACGAACCGAACTAGGGCATGGCCGTGAAAGACACCCGAACCATGAAGGCCTGGAACACCCTTCTCTATCTGGTAATCAGGCACAAAATTCATCTAATAAAAGAAGATGCAGAAACATAATCTGCTTTGGAAACATGGTCAATTCTGAATTCATCATAAGTATGGAAACTATAAATCAACTACATCTAAATAACACCTGACTCAATCTGCAAAATCTCTACTACATGAAAATCTGACAACTATCTAAAACTGGGACAAGGCCCCCAGTATACCAAAACCATATCTAATGATAGTTGTCTAAAAGTAACATGCCTTCTGAAATAATGAAGGCTCACCAACTGGGCACTGCAACTCTGTCTGATAAAATCTATTGTTTTTCTGGACCCCTGGACTGAGCCTTAGAGCCTGGAGGGAGGAGGGGGGTCAATATAGATGTACTGGTACACAAAGTAATCGAAAATAAAACTTTTATATAAGTGAAATAGTGGATAGAAATTTGTTAAAACATCGTGCATAAACAGTTCTCAAAACACTTGGGCACTTTCTGAAAATCATAAGTCATTCTTGTCAATGTACTATCTATTCTTTATATTACTTTCGAGTTAGGTGGTACTCCCCTACAATTCTAAAATTCCACGAGCTGTATGGAATCCTCCATCGACTCGGTGGGTAAGCCCCCAACCCGAGTGTGTTGCAAGGGTTGGATTTTCTAATTCTGATACGCCACACGGCACTAGGCCATCATAATATAATATACCAGGATCGGCAAATCACGGTTTCGGGCAACGAGTAGTCTTAACTCGTTCCTTCTTTGGGGAACCACCTAAGCTCTCTTTATGCCCAATTTTATTCTATTATAATTCATGCATTTTTCTAGTTTCAACATCTGAAAAGTCTGATTTCAAACATGCATTCTATTCTGTTCTGAATTATCATGGCATAATCTGAATTGGTGTCGTCACACCAAGACTTGCAAGTCCTATTTCTGAGCCATAGTAAAATAAACATGATCTTTCATTAAAATATAGTTCAGACCACCCAAACAAGCAAATAGTATAAGAGATTTCATGTTCTGAAGCATAAATCAAAACTATGCAAGAATCCTTTAAACATATGTTGGTCATGTGCTTTTGGCAAAATCATGCACTCTTTCATTATATGAATATTTTCAACATTTATCAACACAAATACCCTCTCTTTTGAAATCCAAATCTTAATCCAATCATAACACTATTCAAGATATTTTATAACATGCTTTTCAAGGATGCATTCAAAACATCTATAGCATATGATAAGTAAAGGAAAATCAAAACAAGAGAGGGATCTTACATAAGTCATGCTCTCAATTAAATCATAAACCTTAAAACACAAGCATACATATATATACAATTTCAAATCAATGTGGGGGAAGGTCAAAAGACCAAAACAATACCGTCAAGATTTCTAAAACATGAATATATTCATAAATCTGAAAACCCCTTTCTTAAAATCATGATTTCTATGCCCATGAGATTTTAGGAAAGCCCCGCGTACCTCTATTTAAAAAATAAAAGGATTCTCCTTGATTCCTACGGCTTAGGGATTCCAAATCTCCAATTTGTTTCAAAATTCCACGGTTAAATCTTGAATTATTTGGGATTCTTGTTTGAAACCCTAGGGAGAGTTATTGATGGATTTTGGTGTGAGTAGGTGTATTTTGGTGTAATAGGGATTAAATATTGTGTTCAAGATGTTAAGGGGTTGGAAAATACCCCAACTACCCTTAATGAGATGGGTATTAAATATAACTGGGAGCCCGATTTCATGGGCTACCGCGACGGGCCACGATCGCGGTGGCTCACTGGAAATTGACGAATGGGAATTTGGCCCATTCTGAGATGCATCACCATCACGGAGTCTCACTGGAAATTGAACATCGTCATTTACACCCTCTCCGCGATGCACCAAGGATATGAATGACGGTGTTTTATGACTAGGATTTAAATTAACCATAACTTCTTCACCGAGTGTCCGTTTTGGACTAATTTTATGTCGACGGAAAATTTATTCGATCATCTATCTAATGAAAAGTTGAAATCTAAGAAATTCCACAGGGAAATAAGTAATAATAATTCTAGAAACCAATGCTTGATAATTTAGGGACAATAAGTTATCTAGGAAAAACTTTGAGGAGTTATAATATCCCCCTCTTGGGAACATTTGTCCCCGAATGTTGACGCGGGACACAGAAAACCATAATTTCAAACATATTAAGGCATAGAAAGAATAAGGCAAGGATTGTACCTTCAATTTTTTCATCCATTGGATCAAACAGGTTTGGGTATCTAGCTCCCATGTCAACTTTTGATTCCCAAGTTGCTTCTTCAATTTTCTGGTTTCTCCACAACACTTTAACTAAGGCTACCTCTTTGTTTCTCAATCTTGTAACTTGGCGATCCAAAATTTCTATAGGCTCTTCTTCATAGGAAAAAGAGTGTCACTTTGATTTCTTCGACAGGCAATACTAAAGAATGGTCTCCAATACACTTCTTCAACATAGATATATTAAATACCGAATGAACAAAACCCAAACTAGCTGGCAATTCTAACTCATACGCAACTCTACCTATACTTCTCACAATATGATATGGTCTTATATAGCGAGGAATCTGCTTACCTTTCTTCCCGAATTGAATGACTCCCTTCATGGGAGAAACCTTGAGAAACACCCAATCTCCAACCTCAAACTCTAGATCTCTTCTACTAACATAGGCGTAGGATTTCTGATGACTCTGAGCTATCTTAAGTCGTTCTCTAATGACTTTCACATCCTCCATTGACTTTTGAACAAGATCAGGACCAAATATCTATATCTCACCTACTTTATACCATCCTACTGGAGACCTACATCTTCTCCCATATAATGCCTCAAATGGTTCCATCTGAATACTAGAATGAAAACTATTATTACATGTGAACTCTATCAATGGAAAGTTATCTACCCAACTACCTTTAAAATCAATCACACAGGACCTCAACATATCCTCAAGAGTATGGATGGTACGCTCATTTTACTCATCTGTCTGAGGGTGAAAAGTCGTGCTCAAATTCACTTGGGTACCAAAACTGTAAAGAAAATTATGTACCTCGGCCAGATATGATGGACATGGGTGCCCCATGCAAATGAACTATTTCTGCAATGAAAATCTTGTCATAATCCTCTCCCAAATAATTAGTCCTGACCGGTAGAAAGTGAGCTAACTTGGTCAGCCTATCTACAATCACCCAAATGGAATCATACTGGTTTTGGGACCTTGGAAGTCCTGTAATGAATTCCATATTAATCATCTCGCACTTCCACAAAGGCAAGTCTATCTCTTGGGAAGAACCACCTGACCTCATATGTTCCACTTTAACTTGCTGACAATTCAAACACTTGGTAACATAGTTAGCCACATCACGCTTCATATTATTCCACTAATACATAGATTTTAGATCATGGTACATCTTAGTAGAACCTAGGTGAACAACATACCTCAAAGTGTGAGCTTCGTTAAAGATTCTCTTCCGCAAACCATCAACATCTGGCACACACAACCTACCCTGGTATCTCAAAATACCATCACCACCAATTTCAAAGGACATCACCTTCTGTTGACCGAAATCTTTCTTGATTTGCATCAAGATGGGATCTTCAACCTGCTTCTCCTTAGCTTCTGTACAAAGGGAAGATTTAGCTATCTCATGAACAACCACTCCCTCATCTTCAGAATCCAAAAGTCGCACTCCTATATTTGCAAGTCAGTGAATATCCTTCACCATCTCCCACTTTTCTTTCCCCACATGAGAAAGGCTGCCTAATGACAACCTGCTAAGGGTATCGGCTACCATATTTGCCTTGCCCGGATGATAGTGTAGGCTCATATCATAGTCTTTTAGCAATTCCATCCAGCGCCTCTGTCTGAGATTTAATTCTTTTTGTGAGAAAACATACTGCAAACTCTTGTGGTCGGTGAAAATATCAACGTGTACCCCATACAAATAGTTCCGCCATCTCTTAAGTGCAAAAACCACAACCGCTAACTCAAAGTCATGAGTAGGGTAGTTCCTCTCATGCACCTTCAACTGCCTAGATGCATAAGCCACTACCTTACTGTGCTGCATAAGAACACACCCAAGTCCCACTCGGGATGCATCACAGTATACAACAAAACCTTCTGTACCCTCCAAAAGAGTCAAAATAGGAGCAGTAGTCAACTTATCTTTTAACTTCTCAAAACTATTCTCACAAGAGTCAGACCACAAAAACTTTACCTTTTTCTGAGTCAACTTAGTAAGTAGTGCCTCTATGGAATAAAAACTCTCTACGAACCTTCTGTAATAACCTGCCAAACCTAAGAAGCTCCGAATGTCGGTTGGATTCGTGGGTTTGGTCCATTTCCTCACTGCCTCAACCTTTATCCCCTCACTAGACAAAATATTCCCCAAGAAAGCAATAGCATTTAATCAGAATTCACACTTGGGGAACTTTGCATACAACCTATGATTTTTAAGAGTCTGGAGGATAACTCGGAGGCGATTGGCATGGTCCTCCTCACTTTTGGAATAAATCAAGATATCATCAATGAACACTATGACAAACAAGTCTAGAAACTGATGAAAAATCCTATTCATTAGGTCCATGAAAGCTGCAGGAGCATTAGTAAACCTGAAGGACATGACTAATAATTCATAATGACCATATCTGGTTCGTAAAGCTATTTTAGGAATGTCTGACTCCCTAACTTTCAACTGATGATATCCCGAATGGAGGTCTATTTTAGAAAAAACACTTAGCACCCTGAAGTTGATCAAAGAGGTTATGAATCCTAGGAAGAGGATATTTATTCTTAACAGTGACCTTATTCAGCTGACGGTAATCTATGTACATACGTAGGGAACCATCTTTATTTCACACGAAGAGTACAAGTACACCCTAGGGATAAACACTAGGTCTGATAAAACCTTTATCTAGGAGATCTGTTAGCTGTTCTTTAAACTCTTTTAGCTCTGCAGGAGCCATTCTATATGGCGGAATAGAAATAGGACGGGTATCTGGCAACACATCAAGTCTAAAATCTATCTCCCTATCAGGCGGTATTCTTGGGAGATCATCTGGAAAGACTTCTGAGAATTCATTTGCGACAGGGACAAACTAAAGAGAAATACTTTCGGCATTAGAATCTTTAACCCAAATAAGATGATACAAGCAACCCCTAAAAATAAGTTTACGGGCTCTGAGGTAAGATATGAAGTTCCCTCTAGGTGCTAAAGAGTGCCCTTCCCACTCTATTGCTGGCTCATTTGGAAAAGAAAAGGTAACCTTTCGGGTTCTACAATCTAGTATGGTATAATACCAATGGAGCCAGTCCATCCCTAGGATAGCATCAAAAGCAACCATATCAAGTTCTATGAGGTCTGCCACCATATCCCTACTAAGAATATACACAACACAATTTTTATACACCCTCCTAGTAATAATAGAATCACCCACCGGAGTGGAAATAGAGAAAGGTTCAGCAATCACATCAGGCTCAAACCCAAACCCAACAGCCATATACGGGGTCACATAAGATAAGGTAGACCCAGGATCAAACAACACATATTCATCACAGGAAAAGATTTGTAACATATCGGTGAAAACATCTGGTGAGTCATCCATCTCCTGGCGATTGGTCAAAACATATAACCGATTACGACTGCTTCCGACAACTTATGTGGCACCCTTCTGAGGCGGTGGTGGTGTGGAGAAATTTGCCTAATATTTTGTCCCACTAATATTCTTCCTAGCAGATGGACAATCCCTCTGAAAGTGACCCGTCTGACCACAAAAATAACACACAAATACGCCTAGCTGACACCTTTCTGGATGATGCTTACTGCAAGTCTCGGACCGTGGAAAATTACGGTGCTACTGAGCCACACTGCCCTGGGACTGAGTATCCTGAGCTCTGGGTCCATAAATAGTTTGAAAACTCTGAGATCAGCTATCAACTAGGGGTTTGGACGCTGGGGCGCTAGCTGCAGACTGTTCATTACTCCAAAACTTCTTCTTTTGCCATTTACTACACCAGTTACCATTTTGTGGCTAACTGTGGTTCTGATCCGCTGTTCTGTCTCTCTTTGCCTGCCTGTCCTTTTCTCTAGATTCGGCAATTTTCTTTTTTCTTCTCTTCTACCTGTTGCATGTGGACTGACATCTAGCAAAGTCCATATCCCTATTTAGCATCGCCCCTTGGCATTCAAGAGCTAGATCATCGGAAAGGCCAGATGCAAACTTTCTCATCCGGGCTCTCATATTACTTGTCATTTCTTGTGTATAACAAGCCAGTTGGTTAAACTTTAGAGTGTACTCCTGGACACTAATTTTCCCCTATTTAAGATTTACTAATTCCTCTGCCTTAGCTTTCCTCAACTCTAGAGGAAAGAACCGGTCAAGATAAGCTTCCAAAAATTCTCCCCAAACTGTGGGCTCAACACTCTCACCCTTCATCTCTTCCCACTCATTATACCATTGGTTCGCTACATTTTTAAGTTGGTACGCTGCTAATCCAACCTCTTCTACCTGATCTATATGCATTACTTTAAAAATCTTCTCCATTTCATCCATGAACTCTTGTGGGTCCTCTTCTACCTTAGTTCTCGAAAATTTGGGTTGGTTCATCTTCATAATCTGTCCTACCCTAGTAGCCTCCGAAGTAACAAATGTAGACCCAGTATCCTCTGACCTCTGGGTCTATGCGGCTACCAGTTGTGCAAGAATGTTAATGGATTACCAGAATTCTGCATTCGATATGTCCCTCTGAGAAGACTGAGGACGGTTAATATTTATCCTTAGAGCTCGAGGAGGACTAGTCGGGAATGGAGGTACTCCCAGAGTAGAAACAGGTTCTGAGGTGTGCACTCTATTTTGGGTCCGAATCCCATGGGTATGGCGGACTTCATCATCCTGAGAATCCTGGTTGTTGGATCTTAGACTCTAAAGCACGGACCAAACCTCAAAGAGAGGAAACATTCCTAAACGCCCAGTAGCCTCTTTCTTATAAGTGTGGCACGCTACACACCCATAAACAAGACTCTACCTGATGCGATTTTGCAGACAACCTGGGACCATGAACCATGCTCTGATACCAAGTTTTCATAACCCGAACTAGGGCCTGGCCGTGACGGACACCCTAAACCATGAAGGCCCAAAATTCCCTTCTCTATCTAGTAATTATGCACAACATTCATATAATAAAAAAAAATGCGGAAACATAATATGCTACGGAAACATGGTCAATTTTAAATTCATCATAAGTATGGAAACTGTAAATCAACTACATCTAAATAACATTTGACTCAATCTGCAAAATCTCAAACTACATAAAAATCTGACAACTATCTGAAACTGGGACAAGGCCACCAATAGATCAAAACCATATCAATTGATAGTTTTCTAAAAGTAACAGGCCTTCTGGTATAAAGAAGGCTCACCAACATGGGCACTTTCTGAAAATCATAAGTCATTCTTGTCAATGCACTATCTTTTCTTTGTATTACTTCTGAGTTAGGTGGTACTCCCCTACAATTCTAAAATTCCACGGGTTGTATGAAATCCACCATTGACTCGGCGGGTAAGCCCCCAACCCGAGTGTGCCGCAAGGGTTGGAGTTTCTAATTTTGATATGCCACTTGACACTAGGTTAGCGTAATATAATATACCCGGATCGACAAATCACGGTTTTGGGAAATGAGTTTTCTGAACTCGTGCCTTCTTCGGGGAACCACCTAAGCTCTCTTTATGCCCAATTTTATCTTGTTCTGATTCATGCATTTTTCTAGTTTCAACATCTGAAAAGTCTAATTTCAAACATGCATTCTATTCTGTTCTGAATTATCATGGCATAATCTGAATTGGTGTCATCACACCAAGACTTGAAAGTCCTATTTCTGAGCCATAGTATGATAAGCATGATCTTTCATTAAAATATAGTTCAAACCATCCAAACATGCAAATAATATAAGATATTTCATGTTCTGAAGCATAAATCAAAACTATGCAAGAATCCTTTAAGCATATGGTGGTCATGTGCTTTTGGCAAAATCACGCACTCTTTAATTATATTAATATTTTCAACATTTATCAACACAAATATCCTCTCTTTAGAAATCTAAATCTTAATCCAATCATAACACAATTCAAGACATTTTAAACTATGCTTTTCAAGGATGCATTCAAAACATCTATAGCATATGATAAGTAAAGGAAAATCAAAACAAGAGAGGGATTTTACATAACTCATGCTCTCAATTAAATCATCAACCTTAAAACACAAGCATACATACATACACAATTTCAAATCAATGTGGGGGAAGGTCAAAAGACCAAAACATTACCGTCATGATTTCTAAAACATGAATGTATTCATAAATTTGAAAAACCCTTTCTTAAAATCATGATTTCTATGCACATAAGATTTTAGAAAGACCCCGCGTACCTCTATTTAAGAAATAAAAGGATTTTCCTTGATGCCTACATCTTAGGGATTCCAAATCTCTAATTTGTTTTGAAATTCTACGGTTAAATCTTGAGTTATTTGGGATTTTTGTTTGAAACCCTAGGGAGAGTTCTTGATGGATTTTGATGAGAATAGGTGTATTTTGGTGTAATTGGGATTAAATCCCATGTTCAAGATGTTAAGGGGTTGTAAAATACCCCAAATACCCTTAATGAGACGAGTATTAAATATAACTGGGAGCCTGATTTCATGGGCTACCGCGACGCGCCACGATCGCGGTGGCTCACTGGAAATTGACGAATGGGAATTTGGCCCATTCCGCGATGCGTCACCATCGTGGAGTCTCACTGGAAATTGACCATCATCATTTACACCCTCTCCACGACGCGCCAAGGACAGGAATGACGGTGTTTTTCGATTAGGACTTAAATTAACCAGAACTCCTTCACCGAGTGTCCGTTTTGGATGAATCTTTTGTTGACGGAAAATTGATTCGATCATCTACGTAATGTAAAGTTGAAATCTAAGAAATTCCACAGGGAAATAAGTAGTAATCATTCTAGAAGACAATGCTTGATACTTTAGGGACAATAATTTAGGTAGGAAAAACTTCTGGGCATTACAATCTGGCAATATTTGAGGGTCTGTATAAGAATCTCAAATGGTCTGCATTATCCTCCTCACTCCGAGAATATACAAGTATGTAATCTGTGGAGACAATGACAAACATGTCCAAATACTTCTTTAAACCATGTTCATTAAGTCCATAGAAGCTTCATGATCAATTGTTAGTCCAAAAGACATAACCATAAACTTAAAGTGTTTATACCGAGTTCTAAAAATAGTCTTTAAAATATAAGCAATTTTCAAAATGTCACATTTCCTGACCTTCAACTGATGATATCCCAACCTGAGATCAATATTTGAAAACCAATGGGCACCCTGAAGCTGGTTAAACAAGTCACCAATTCTTTAGATGGGGCACTTGTTATTGATGGTTACCTTGTTTAGCTATCGGTAATCTATACATATTTTGAGAGTACCATATTTTTTGTGCACGAATATGATTAGATCACCCCACATGGGAATATTGGGTCCAATGAAACCCTTATATAAGAGGTCCTTAAGTTGTTCCTTCAACTCCTTAAGTTAAGTTAGTAGGGAGGAATAAAGATGGGATGGGTATCAAAAAGAAGATCAATCTCGATTTTAATTTCCCTAGTGAGAGTTACCCCAGGTAAATCATCTGAAAGACTTTGGGAAACTTATTTACCATATAAGCTAATAGGAGGTCGGGGGTTTCATACTTAGTATCCTTAACCCAAACTAGGCGATAGATACATCCTTTAGAGAGTAACTTTCTAGCTTTAAGATATGAGTTAAAATGATCATTAGTGGTCTTGTTGCTGGGAAAAAGTTATTTCGGGATAATTAATTTTGGGATAGCTAATCTCGGGATTAGTTATCCCACCATATATATGGGATAACTTATCCCATCGCTAAAGCATAAATGGTGGGACAAATAATCCCTTTACTAACTTATATCTCCAACCAAACATGTGATAAAATAATCTTATATTTTACCCCAGGACTATTATAAATTATGCCTAACACTAAATGACCCCTTAGGAGTTATTGAACTACCCTCCCACTCGAGGACTAACTCTCTAGAAAATTGAAACTTTACCTCTTGGGTATGACAATAAATTGAGGCATAACATGAATAGAGCCAACCAATACCAAGAATGACATCAAAATCTATCATATCTAGTTCTATTCAATCTGCTAAACCAACCTTATGGACGGTTTTTATAGGTCACTTTCTATATATTTATCAAGCGATAATTAACTCACTAACAAGGGTGGAAATTGAAAAAGAATTAGAAAGGACCTTGGGACTTACCCTAAAATTCACAGCAACCAGTGGGGTTTCAAAATAGAGATTTAAACCTCGATCTAACAATATATAAGAATCAAGGTGAAATAAAAAAAAATATACCAGTGACCACATATGGTGATCTCTCCTACTTCTAGAGGGAAGACATAGTAAAAAACTAATTTTGACGTTGACTGCAACCATAATGTAGAGTTGGGCGGCTTGGCTGAGCTCCTAAAGTGGTGGATTGGAATTGAGGGAAAGCATATCCATTTCCTTACTTAGTCAATAGACACTTCTTGAGCCTATTTTATGGCTTACCACAACCTTAACAACCATCTCTACCTAACATGCACTCACCTGGATGGTTTTTACTATACTTTTTTGCACGTTAGATTAGTTTGTCCCCCTAAGAATTCTACCCTGAGATCTCGTAGCTGGTGACCTACCCCACTAATTTTTCTTAGTCCTGGGTGCATGGGAATTGGATGAAAATGGTGCGGGTGCTGACGAACGACTTTGAAATTGAGAATGATTTCCCACCACCTGGCTTATGCTGATTGTACTCAAGCTGCTTGATCCTAGAAATTTTAGTCTCCTTTTATTAGTCCTTTAATTTCTCATCCTTAATCTGCTGAGCATGGGTCATCGATCTAGTAATATCCATGTCTCAAATCAATATAGAAGTCCTACACTTCTTGACCACCAAGTCAGAAACCCAAGGACAAACTTACTCATGCAAGCCCTAAAATCCGACAACTACTTTGGTACAAACTTAGAGAGTTGTGTGAAGTTGAGGAAATATTATTTCACCGATATAGATCCCTGTCTAAGGTTCATGAACTCATCTATCTTAGACTCTATCATATCACGAGTAAAAAACCTATCGAGAAAAGTTTTCTAAAATATATTCCAACTCACTGGAGCTGCAGGTTTACCCCTGCTTTTTTTCCACTTGGTAACCTAGTCATGAGCAACATCTTTTAATTAATAATATACCAATTCTTCAGTCTCCTATTTTGTGACATGCATAATCTGAGTGATTTTCTTCACCTCATCAATGAAAAACTTTGGATCCTCATTTACCTGACCCAAAGAACTTAGGTGGGTTCATCCTAAAAAAATCTCAAACTCTGGCTACAGTTAAGTTACCATTTTACTGAATTAGGACTATTGTTGGTAATTTCCCTGAGCATTCACAGCTTGATTTAACACCTAAAAAGAAACCTAAAACTCAATATGGGAGACATTCTCATTCAAAAGGTATGCAGGTGGTGGTGGGTTGGTTGGTATGAATTTCTATATGCATAAGCTTTTAAGGAGGCATTCTATGTCACATAAAAACATGAGTTAGAGAAAATAGAGATAACGATAGAGCATGATAGACATCATGAAATAAATTATAGTTTTTAATACATCTCATAGCCCCTTGCTCATAAGTATGGTGTGCTTCACACCCATGATCGAGACTCTACATAACATAACTTGTCAGACTCCTAGGACTCTTAAAACTTTTGGCTATGATATCATATTTGTAAGTCCTCGAGACTACCCCTGAATGTCACACGATGCTTAGGACTACAAATAGTCCCAAAGCAAACCCATAATATCTACTAAATACTGAACCATGATAAATATACTTAACATGAGCAGAAACTGGAATTAATAATCTATATTAAAGTGGGTGAACAATCTCAACAAAAAACTGTAAACTAATTATCTTCGGAAATAAATGAAAATTAAAACAACAACTTATAAGTCTTGACAAACATAAAAAGCTACTGAACAGCCACTAGGATGGACCCAGCTCACTCAAAGAAAAATATTAAGTCTGAACTTATTGATAGATAAAGATCATAATGTGACAGTCGACTTAGCCCTCAGAACATGAGGACTCACCAACTGGCAAAATATATGAGGCGGTGATCGTGTCTAATTGTACTGCTGAGGATAAGTACCTGAACCTACATTATAAAATAATGTAGCCAAACAGGCATATATATGGTCAGTACTCCTGGAATGTACTGAGTCTATGTTGGTGATTGCAATTAGCAAAAATTCATATAAATAATAATCTCAAAACATGCATGCTAAGTGTATACAGACTCACTATTATCATAGATAAATTGAGATACCATAAAGCATAAATAGCAAAGTATGAGACTAGTAAAATTAGTGAGTTGTTACACTTAGTTTTTGAAATTATCTTTTCTGTGGGAGATTGTTAGAATCGGCATAAACCATGTGAGCAACATGAATTCTAACATATTTCCCACGTTGAGGAGGGATGCTCCATACCTTGCCATCAATATAAAATTTGAACTGGAGTGATCACTAAACTTAGCTCATTTGGGCACGGGAGACACTCTCAGGTGAGGTCCCCTTAAACCTAAAATGACATGTAGTTTTTGGGAATTTGGTTGCGTTGAATCCATATCTCCTCAATGCTAAATACTACTCTTAAAATATACTAGTGCTCATAATATATATGAATTTCATCACAAAGTAAGCATATGTATTTATAAGTCTGAAAACCAATTATGCCTCTATTTCTAAATCATGATCATGAATAAATATGTGAATTTCATATCATGTCTGGGATTATAAGATCAAAACTAAGATCATAATCATGTTGTAATAGTCTGTAATCTAAAATATTAAGTTTGAATTGCTTATAAACTGATTAAATCATGCTAAAATCATATGCATTTACCAGCTCATGAAATATTCATGTCGAAATGCTAATATCAATCATGTGAGTAAGAACATAAATAAATACTAATTCTTGTACTAAAATATTTTAAGTCGCAAGAAAGCATAATATTTTCAAAAGCATGGAAATTGGGTAGAACCCTAATCATCAAGTCCATAAATTCACATAAAATTAAGCTTTTGGGAACAAGGACAGGTAAAAACCCACATACCTTAACTTGATAAATTTTCTTGAAGAAAACTTGAATTGGAGCCTTCAAAGTATGAATTCTAGAGAAAAACCCTTATTTTGATGTTCTAAAGTGTTTTAGAGGAGAAAAAATGATGTATTTTGACTCATGATGGGGTGGGAAAACTTATTTAGTATTAGTTGTAGGATCAATTAGGACGTAAAATAAGAAATTACCCTTATAGAACTGGAGAGAAAATTTTAAATTTTTGTGTCATATCGATCACTAACGTGGCACTACCTTAATGGGTAACCAACAGACATAGCATGCTATTATCGAGACAGGCCACTGGTTTTTGTATTCAGGGTGTAGCTTGCCTCCATGGCTGTAAGACCCCACAAATTTCTCTCATAGTTCGATCCTTAGAGCGTGTTCAGTAAAGTGTTAATCTATCCCTAAAAGGTTAAGAAGTGTCTTCCCAAGTGAGAAGTATTTTAAACCGTGTATAATTTCCCTAATATCAGCTTTTTTCATGTAAAGAATTGAATAAGATTTCCGTTGATACCAAATTCGCCCAAATTCAACACTCGGACAAAGAGTTAGAGCCATTTTAGTGAGACAGTGTGTCACCTAGCACTTTAGCGCGTCGCGGAGCCAGCCAAAATGGCAATCATCAAAATCCAATGAGCCTCTTCCATTATGGCGCATCTCCCCAAGGCTTAATTTCAAAATTGTCAATTTCCAGTGCACTAACGCGATTCCACTGCATCACGGTGCCTTTCCAGTTCACAACCAAGGTGGCAACGCGATTTCCACCGCGTCATGCAATCAAGCAGTTTCCTGATTGTCCAATTTCCAGTGAGATGGTATGATTATACAGAGTCACGCCAGCATGGAAAATTAGCATTTTTCAGTTTATTTCCAGAGGCAAAAAGGATCTTTTCCCAACCCCTATATATACTCCTTAACATGGAATTTGGCCTCATTTCACCCAAAATATCATTATTTTTTCTCAATTCTCTTCAATATCAAAAACTAGGGTTTCTTCAAAATCAAAACCCTTCCTTCTTCTTCAAGAAAAAAATCAAGGTAAATCAAGAAATCAAGGATCTCTCCAAGAGCTTTCAAGAAAGAGTTTCTCTAAGGTATATAGATGTTGATTCTTGGGTCCCTTTCATCCAAGAAGCTCAAGAACCCTTTTCTAAAATTCAAAGATCTTATGTTTGTGGGCTTTCATGATTCATGTGAGTTGAAATTGATGTTCATGCTATTATTGATATTTGATTCATTTTTCTTTACAAGGTTTTCAAGCTTTGACCCTAGTATGTCATATTCATGTGATGTTTATGATAAACCCTCTTCAAGTTGCTTGTTAGGTGATGTGTTCTTGTCAATTAAGTAAAGAAAATTGTTGAATAAGCAAAGCATGCTCCCCTATATGTTTGATAAAATGCTTATGTGAAGGAATTAGAGCCATTATAGCATATTGTCTAGAAATCCCCAATTGTGTGCAAGCCCATGCATGCCAAGTATTTGTTGAAAAGCCTTAGTGAATGAATTGTGGCATGATAGCATGAAATTCCATAATTATGTGCTCTTTTATATATTCTAAGACTTTAATACATTCTAAGTGTTTGATGAATGAATTATAACATGATAGCATGAAGTTCCCCAATTATGTGTTCTCCGGTATATGCCAAGACTTAAATATGTGCAAAGTGCTTGATGCAAAGACTTGTTGAATGGAGTATGATCCAATAGCATGTCCCTATATTATTACATGTTTAGGATTACTAAATGCTTGAAGTGATGCCTTAGTGATTGTGACGGTGAATGATTGTCCATGGTCTTGATTATTTAAGAATGGTTATGTTTAACTTTTATAGTATCGAGTCCTGGGGGTATTTATACCCGACAATTTAGCTGTTGTCTAGAGCCCGTGTCAATTTTCATGATAATTCTAGTCGAGCCATGATTCTCAGAACTCAGCGAGTTATAGAACTCTGTATTCTCAGATAGATACAGAACTTAAGAAATCTCAGTAATCTCTGTAATCGTCGTAATCTCAGTATCGCAAGTAATCTAGCCTCAGTTTTGTACCCAGCTCAGATATAGTAGTATTCAAGTGTTCAGTTCTGACCTCTGTAGTAATCGAGTACTCTATTCAAAGCTCAGTGTCGTTCAGTTAGATAACGAGATTCAGTTGTATTTTGTGAAATACGGAACCAAGTGAATTCAGCTTAACTAAGTCAGATCATTCGAGAAACATGATCAAATATCAGATTCATCTTAGTTTATGTTCAGTTAAGAATCAGTTCAAAGTCTTTTAGTTGGGAGTAGGAGCTAGCACCGAGCGAGGGTAGGGATAGCGTCTCCTCGTCAGAGAGGCAGAGTCGTTAGGAGCAATCTCTGAACTCCAAAACTGCATAGCCATTGCAGGATATAAGAGTCATCCGTCAGGAAAGGCTAGTCACCCGTCAGATAGGCTTGACTATTATATTGCCTTAGGCTTGACTTTCTGTGAGGGTCACCCGTTAGATAGGCTTGACCAGAGAGATATTTACCCGTGGCACAGTATTGACACCCTTCCAGCTGGGGTTACAGGTTGGACCCCGCCAGTTGAGATTCGGGGCATATCGGTTAAGTGACTACTTCCCACAGTTGCAGTTTCAGTATCAATCTTCATAAATTAGGACTGCCAGATACAATTATCTATCTCAGTGAGGAACTCAGATAGTTCCATTGATTCATGGACCACCCGTCAAATAGGTTTGGTCCCATATAAAGTTATTCAGTATCAGATCTAGATATCACCTATCAGATAGTCTTGTCTCAGTCTCATATTCAGTTGAGTAATCTCATTATTAGATCTCAAGATCACCCGTCAAATAGTCTTGATCTCAGTCTCATATTCAGTTAAGTAATCTGATTATCCGATCCCGAGATCACCTGTCAGTTAGGCTTGTCTCAGTATCATATTCTGTTGAGTAATCTTATTATCTGATCCCGAGATCACCCGTCAGTTAGGCATAATCTCAGTCTCATATTCAGTTGAGTAATCTTATTATCCGATCCCGAAATCACCCATCAGTTAGGCTTTATCTCAGTCTCAGATTCAGTTGAGTATTCTTGTTATCAGATCTAGAGATTACCCGTCAGTTAGGCTTGATCTTAGTCTTAGATTCAGTTGAGTATTCTTGTTATCATATCTAGAGATCACCCCTCAGATAGGCTTGATTTCAATCTCAGATTCAGTTGAGTATTCTTATTTTCAGATTCAGACATGATCTTTTCTTATCATTGATAGTAGATTCTAGAATCATCCGTTAAAGAGGTTTGATCTCTGATGCGATCATTCGAGAGTAGAAAGTTCAAAATTCAATCAATGACGTGAGTATATTTAGTCAATCATCTTCAATATCCTTAGATTTCTGGATCACTCGCTAGATAAAACTGATCTCAACTCTAGTACTCAGTTATTGGTATCAGATAATTCAGTTATTTAGTATCTCAGTATTAGTAGTGAGTTCAGATGACATTAATGCAGTATCCAAGTTTCAGTATTCATAGTCGTGATGGTTGTAGTTATGGTTTGTGCATCTATGCATATGTTCTCATTTAGTACTCCCATGATTATTCATTTAAGTAATTGTTCATGCATAAGCCCTTGCATTTAGCCTTACCTCATCTACATACTCGGTATATTTCTGTAATGACGCATTTTCACTATGGTGTTTTATTTGACACCATAGGTTTAGAGGAACGAGATCCAGAGTACCCTTAGCAGCTCAGTCCCAGTCAGCAGCAGTAGACATAGCAGTGGGTTCTCTTTATTCAATGATGATCCTTTTATAATTATTATATCAGATTTTGTTTTTTAGTAGATGAAGTTAGTTGGGGACATGTCCTATCAACTCCACAGTTCAAATAGTTTATAGGCTTTTCTAATAGATGTATCAGTATTCGGTTTTAAATTTTGAGTATTTTTAGATGTTTTGAACCTTATGGCCAGTTTCCACATTTATTATCTATATTATGCAGTGTTCAGGTACAATATCAGTAGAGGGTTAGCTTGTGGTCCTACGGGATCATGAGCACTGTGTGACGTTTTGGTTCCAAAAAAATTGGGTCATTACAAACTTGGTATAAGAACTTAAGGTTCAATAGTGTCCTAGGGAGTCTAAAAAGCCACATTTAGTAGAGTCTTGTGCATGGGTGTGTTGCATGCCACATTTATGTACAACAGGCTATAAGATATTTTAGGAGCAGTTTCTCTTTTTTCAGTATTCATGTCATGCAAGTGAGCATGAGCTCAAGTTGATCCTCAGTCTAATCCACCCCTTTCTTTCATGTACAGAGTATGCCTCTTCGCAGAGATAATACCTATAAGGTTGATGACCATCCTTCTCAGCTAGTAGATCCTGAGAATGAGGGTGTATCACATGCAGAGTTTCGGGTAGCTTTTCAGGCTCTAGACCAAGCTTTGACTAATATTCAGAGTAACCGTCAGGTTATGGCCCCACCTCAGTAAGATGGGGGTTCAGCCACAGCTAGAATTAGAGATTTTATGAGAATGAACCCACCAGAGTTCTATGTGTCAGTAGCAGTTGAGGACCCACAGCTTTATCTAGAGGATGTGGGGAAGATTACCCAGATTATGCATGTTTCTAACGAGGAGAGTGTAGAGATAAAATCTTATAGACTGAAGGATATTGCTCATAATTGGGTAATAATATGGAAGAAGGGTAGAGGGGAGGATTCAGTTCCCATGACTTGGCAAGAGTTTCAGGATGCCTTTTTAGATAAGTTTTTCCCACTAGAGATGAGAGAAGCTAAGGTAGAAAAGTTCATGAATCTAAGGCAAGGATCCATGTCTGTGAAAGATTATTGTCTTAAGTTTAACCAGTTATCTAAGTATGCTCCTGACTTGATAGCTGACCCTAGAGCGAGTATGAGTAAGTTTGTGACTGGTGTGTCCGGGTTAGTGTTGAAAAAGTGTAGGGATGCTATGCTGAATAGAGATATGGACCTTGCTAGGCTGATGATACATACACAGCAGATTGAGGCAGATAAGATGAAAGAAAGAAAGAGAGTGAGTAATAGATCCAGAATAGGTAGTCATAGTTTCTCTCTGGTAGGGTCCTAAGGTGGTTACCATTCTCAGCATAGTCATAAGTTTTCAGTCCCAGCTCCATCCTCAACTAGTGTACCCGAACCGAAGTTCGGGGATGTCAGTTATGATGGGGCGCCAGACCCTAAAGCCCAAAATAGTGCTAGTGGTGTTCGTACCTATTCACTTTATGGAGAGTATGGCAAGAGCCACCTAGGTATGTGTAGATTCGGTAGTGATGTGTGCATTGGGTATGGTAGGCCAGGCCATAGGATGAGAGAATGTAGAGCGCTAGCTCAGAAGGGTAGAGATTTTCTTCAGCAGAGTGCCCCTTCTGGTGCCAATAGTGGTCAGCATCAGAATAGTCTTCATGCACTTTATACCCACCATGATCAGGAAAAGTTCCTTGATATAGATTCGGGTATGTTATGAGTCCTTCATCTTTATGATATGCATTGTTAGATCTTTTGCTCCTATTTTGAGCTTATATGTGAAGCATGATTTATGCATTAGTTTCAGATCTAAGTCAGTCAATCATGGCCCAATTCGTAGGTGCCCCGTGCACCGCCCTAGTATTTCAAAAAGGTATTTGTAGAGGGACATAGAGTCACAAGGGGAAGATACCCCATGATATTGTGATGCTCTCATGTTCTTAGACTCATTTATTTGCATGTTTAGACTCTCCTTATGAAGTTAACATCAGTTATTATTACATAGCCAGTCATACTTTTGACAGTTAGTTCAGTCAGACATTCATGCATTAGATATGCATGTTTAGTAGAAAGAGTTCAGTTTTTCAGTGTATTCAGTCATGCATTCATGAGAACAACTCAGTTACGCATCCATGCATCAGATATCCATGTCTATTATGAGAATTCATCTTATGATTAGCTTCAGTCGAGTATTCCATACATCAGATATGCATGTCCAGTATGAGAGTTCAGAATATCAGTAGTTCCAGTTGTATAGTCATGTTTCAGATGCTCCCATTCCTTGAGTAAGTTCATTCGATCAGTATTCTTAGCCTATCAAATGACATTTGAGGATGAATGTTTCCAAGGGGGAGATATTGAAAGACCCCATAAATTCCTCTCGTAGTTTGAACCTTAGAGCATGTTCAGTAAAGTGTTAATCCAGCCCTAAAAGGTTGAGAAATGTCTTCCTAAGTGAGAAGTATTTTAAACCATGTAGAATTTCCCTAATATCAACTTTTGGTCATGTAGAGAATTGAATAAGCTTTTCATCGATACCAAATTTGCCCAAATTCGACACTCGATCAAAGAGTTAGAGCCATTTTAGTGATACAGTGTGTCACCTGGTACTTTAGCGTGTTGCGGAGCCAGCCAAAATGGCAATCATCAAATTCTAGTGAGCCTCCATGATTATAGCGCATTATGCTAAGGCTTAATTTCAAAATTATCAATTTCCAGTGCACCAACGCGATTCCACCGTATCGCGGTACCTTTCCAGTTTGCAACCAAGGTGGCAACGCAATTTCCACCGCGTCGCGCCATTAAGCAATTTCCTAATTATCCAATTTCCAGTGAGCTGGCGTGATTATGGCGCGTCGCGCTAGCATGGAAAATTGGGATTTTTTAGTTTATTTCCAGAGAAGAAAAAGGTCTTTTCCCAACCCCTATATATACTCCTTAACACGGGATTTGGCCTCATTTCACCCAAAATATCATTGTTTTATCTTAATTCTCTTCAACATCAAAAACTAGGATTTCTACAAAATCAAAACCCTTCCTTTTTATAGGAAAAAATCAAGGAAAATCAAGAAATCAAGAATCTCTCCAAGAGCTTTCAAGAATGAGTTTCTCTAAGGTATGTAGATGTTGATTCTTGGATCCCTTTCATCCAAAAATCTCAAGAACCCTTTTCTAAAATTCAAAGATCTTATGTTTGTGGGTTTTCATGATTCATGTGAGTGGAAATTGATATTCATGCTATGATTGAGTTTTGATTCATATTTCTTTACAAGGTTTTCAAGCTTTGACCATAGTATGTGATATTCATCATAAACCCTCTTCAAGTTGCTTGTTAAGTGATGCGTTCTTGTCAATTAAGTAAAGAAAATTGTTGAATAAGCAAAGTATGCTTCCCATATGTTTCATAAAATGCTTATGTGAAGGAATTAGAGCCATTATAGCATGTTGACTAGAAATACCCAATTGTGTGCAAGCCCATGCATGCCAAATATTTGTTGAAAAGCATGATAGCATGAAATTCCCCAATTATGTTCTCTTTGATAAATGCTAAGACTTTAATACATGCTAAGTGTTTGATGAATGAATTGTAACATGATATCATGAAGTTCGCCAATTATGTGTTTTCCGGTACATGCCAATACTTAAATATGTGTGAAGTGATATATGCAAGGCCTTGTTGAATGGAGTATGATCCAATAGCATGTTCCCCTATGTTATTACATGTTTAGGATTCCTAAATGTTTGAAGTGATGCCTTAGTGATTGTGATGGTGAATTATTTTCCATGATCTTGATTATTCAAGAATGGTTATGTTTTACTTTTATGGTATCGAGTTCTGGGGGTATTTATACCCGATAAGCTAGCTGTTGTCTAGAGCCCGTGTCAGTTTTCACGATAATTCCTGTCGAGCCATGATTCTTAGAACTCAGTGAGTTATAGAACTCTATATTTTCAGAAAGATACAGAACTTAAGAAATCTCAGTAATCTCTGTAATCGTTGTAATCTCAGTATCGCTAGTAATCTATCCTCAATTCTGAACTCGGGTTAGATCTAGTAGTATTCAAGTGTTCAGTTCTGACCTCTGTAGTAATCAATTACTCTATTCAAAGCTCAGTGTCATTCAGTCAGATAATGAGATTTAGTAGTATTCCATCAGATACGGAACCAAGTGAATTTATCTTAACTTAGTCAGATCATTCGAGAAACATGATCAGTATCAGATTCAGCTTAGTTTGTGTTTAGTTAAGTATTAGTTCAGAGTGTTTCAGTTGGGAGTAGGAGCTAGCACTGAGCGAGGGCAGGGCTGACGGCTCCCCGTCAGAGAGGCAGAGTTGTTAGGAGCAATCCCTGAACTCCAAAACTGCATTGCCTGCGCAGGATATAGGAGTCACCCGTCAGATAGACCTGACTATTATATTACCTTAGGCTTGACTTCCTACAAGAGTCACCCATCAGATAGGCTTGACCAGAGAGGTCTTTACTTGTGTCAAAGTATTGACACTCTTCCAGCTGGGGTTATAGGTTGGACCCCACCAGTTTAGATTTGGGGCATGTCGGTTAAGTGACTACTTCCCACAGTTGCAGTTTCAGTATCAATTTTCAAAATTTAGGACTGTCAGATATAGTCATCTATCTCAGTGAGGAATTCAGATAGCTCTATTGATGTATGGACCACCTGTCAGATAGGCTTGGTCCCATATAAAGTTATTTAGTATTAGATCTAGAGATCACCCGTTAGATAGGCTTGATCTCAGTCTCATATTTAGTTGAGTAATCTTATTATCAAATCCTGATATCACCCGTCAGATAAGCTTGATCTCAGTCTCAGATTTAGTTGAGTAATCTCATTATCCGATCCCGAGATCACCCCTCAGTTAGGCTTGATCTCAGTCTCAGATTCAGTTGAGTATTCTTGTTATCAGATCTAGAGATCAGCCGTCAGATAGGCTTGATTTTAGTCTCAAATTTAGTTGAGTATTCTTGTTGTCAGATTCGGATATGATCTTTTATTATCATTGATAGTAGATTCTAGAATCATCCGTTAGAGAGGTTTGATATCCGATGCAGTTAGTCAAGAGTAGAAAGCTTAAAATTCAGTTAATGACGTGAGTATATTTATTCAATTAGCTTTGGTATCCTCAGATTCTGAGATCACTCGCTAGATAAGACTGATCTCAACTCTAGTACTTCATTATCGGTATCAGATAATTCAGTTATTCAGTATCTCAGTATTATTAGTGAGTTCAGATGACAGTAATGCAGTATCCGAGTTTCAATATTCAGAGTCGTGATGGTTGTAGTTATGGTATGTGCATTCATGCATGTGTTCTCATTCAGTACTCTCATGATTATTCAGTTAAGTAATTATTCATGCATTTAGCCTTACCTCGTCTGCATACTCGGTACACTCCCGTACTGATGCATTTGTGCTATGGTGTTTTATTTGACACCATAGGTTTAGAGGCACGAGAGCTAGAGTACCCTTAGCAGCTCAGTCCCAGTTAGTAGCAATAGACGTATTAGTGAGTCCTCTTTATTCGAGGATGATCCTTTTATCATTATTGTATCAAATTTTGTTTATTTTTTGTAGACGGATTTATTTGGGTACATGTCCCATCAACTCCACAGTTCAAATAGTTTAAAGGTTGTTTAGACAAATGTATCAGTGTTCAGTTTTAAATTTTGAGTATTTTTAGATGTTTTGAACCTTATGGACATTTTCAGTATTTATTATCTATATTATGCAGTATTCAGGTATAGATATCAGTAGAGGGTTAGCTTGTGGTCCTTCGGGATCATGAACACCGTGTGACGTTTCGGTTCCAAAAAAATTGGGTCATTACAGTGGCATTGCCTAAACGTGGTCCCTTACTATTTTAGAGTTTTGTTAGGACCTAAAACTTATTCCAAAAATTCTAAAACATTTTCTAATGGTCTTGTTAACATTCCTAATCATCATTCAATGCAAAATTACTTCAAACGCATAGGAGATATCAAAATAAAATCATTGAAATTTTAGGTATTACACTTTTTCATCCCAGTACCAAATTTTAGAGGACCTACCTATCATCCATAGTCCATCATGAAGGAGTCAAACTAGAGTAATTACGTGTACCTGGAAATCTTTTTTCTCATCTAAATTTAGGGATGTAGATCGAGAAGAACTTTATCAATTTAAGCAAAGTAAGGTATGGTACTTGATCCCCAGACCTACTGACAGAACCACCATAGGGACTAGGTGGGTGTGCAAAAACAAGTATGATGAAATTGGATAAGGCCCATGTATGGTTTGAAGCAAGCTCCAAGAGCATGGGAGAAATTTGTTAATTTTGTAGGTGACGAAGATGATGTCACCTTTGGAGCAACCTCAAACTCACAACGTGAAGAATTTACCAAGCTTATAGGAAGTGAGTTTAAAATATACATGATGGGTGAATTTAAAAAAATTTCGTGGGTTGCCAATTAAGCGGACTACCAGAGGCATAATGGTCAGTCATCAGAAATAAATCATGGAGCATTTGCAAAATTTTCTCATAAATGAGGCCAATCCCACTTACATACTCATTGGTACAGGATCAAAACTCGATATTGATAAAGTTATTCCTTTAGTGAATGAGACCATGCATAGAGAATCATTGGATCTCTTCTTTACTTGATTTCTAGTTGCCCTGATATTGTCTTTGGTATGAGAATGCATGCAAAATTTCAAGGATGTCTAAAGGAATCACAATTAAAGGTTGTTAACAAGTTTTTATGATATTTGAAAGGAACATGGGACCTATTTTATCCATCTGGTGGTACTTTTGACTTGATAGAATTTACTGATGCATATTATATAGGGTACCTGGTTGATAGAAGCTGAGTATATAGCAACTACTTCATTTCTCTCAACATGACTTTTAAGGGACAATGTTGAGAAGGGGACAATTTATGTGAGGCATGACTTTTAAGCGACAAAGTGCAGAAGGGGACCATTTACCTGCAGTGCTATTAGACTAAAGATCAAGTGGTCGATATCTTTACCTAATCTCTTAATAGGGACCCATTTTAGGAGAATAGGATGAAGCTAGGGATAATCAAGCTAAATTGAGTTTCCTGTGTTGACCTCATCTTTCGCTAAAATAGCTATGACTAGAGAACATATATCTTTGTAGTAATTTATTCATCAGGTCTAATTTAGTTTCATACCTTTTGTAGGTATACACACATGGTGAGCAAGTTAAATCAGAGAGGTAGATGGGATAGGCTAAAGCCAAACATTATTAAAAACTCACAAGAGGGACCTGGTCTCTCCTCAAAGGTTAGTACCATAAATGTTTCTTTGTGAAAATGCATTGAAAAATATTTTAAAACATCATTTTCTCCTTTACAATTATCTTTCCTTTCTTGTTTCTTTGAGTTCCCATTCTCTATTCTCCATCTCTCCCTCCTTTGTGCTCTTGTCTTCTTCTAATGTTATTTTCTCTATAATGTATCAACCATCATCCTTCTCTAAGAAACTCTCTGAGAGTAAAAATCCTTCAGTTCTCTCTACCTTAATAGAAAATCATATAAATTTTCAAAACTTTTTTTTGAAATTCCTTTGTACACTACTTCTACCTATAAAAGTCTACATTATTTGTCCTTATTACCCAAGAAAAAGACCATTTTCCTGTTACTTTCACTCAGAAATGACTCCTAAAATTTTTAATAAAATTTCCTTACTCCACATCAAAGGATCCTAATCTCTCACAGAAATAGGTTAAAACAACCAACCTGGCCCTATCCAAACAAAGATCACCAAAGACATTTCTGAGGGACTAGATACCGACAAACCCTCTGACTCTCTACCAGATTGATGAGTGATGTGCTATGGATTCATATCACTTTCAATGATTGAATCATGAAAATATGCAAGTTACTTAGGTTGTTTTGCGAGGCTTGATGTGTTTTGTGTTATGTTTCCTTATAAATGAAGGTTTAGGACTATTCTGGAAGAAAGGAGTAAAAGTTGAAGTTTTGGACCATAGAAGTAGGAACCTAAGACCCTTATGTTCTACCTACGAGCTGTAGGTGCCAAAGTAGGTGTTAGAAATTGAGATCTAGTGACTCGAAAGTGCAAAAAAAAGACCCTTTCAGTTAAAGGGCACCTACTGCCCACAGGTGCCACCTATGGTCTGTAAGTGGCCGAGTAGGTTCTAGAAAAACAAAGTATAAAGAGTTTCTACAGTTTTTGAAAACCAGGGCACCTATGTGGGACCACCTATGGTTAGTAGGTGCCACCTACATCCCATAGGTGGCCCAGTAAGGGGCCACCGACCTTGATTTCCTATATATATATATCCTTTTGATATTTTTATTTATTTTATGCATTCTATATACTTACAAATATTTATTTAATTCTAGGATTTGATTTTGATCTTGGGATTACTTTGTTCTTAGTTTTGGTTGATAATTCAGTTACAGAATTTGGGTTTTATTCATTGATTATTATGATATTTTTTGAATGTCTTCAATTATGAATTACTTTGATAATTTCACGTTAATGAGCATCTAAAGCCCTTAGATAGGGTTGTGGGAACCCTGGAAAATTAACAAAGTAGGGAAAGTGCTAAGTTGTTTGGAATTGATATTCTTGTATGTATTGTGGTTACCTTCAGTTTAATAGATTTCTTAGCGGTTGTTTACATTAACATCCTACCTAGTATATCTCTAATTACTTCACAAGAGGAGTGGGATTAGGAAAATATAATCACAACAACAATTTAAAGACTAATAATTGATCTAGGCTAATCAGCATCACCTACTTAAGACGATTATCCTTAATCTAATAACTTGAGACTCAAAAATTAATTGTTAATGGGATCTAGGATAAGGGTTATTAATGAAACATCCTAAGACTAGAAAGGTAAAGGGTGAAATCTATCAATAAGTCCACAAGATAGTTTTTGGTACATAACTTATCAGATTATATATGCAAGATATCTAATTGGTCCAACAAAGCACGATAAACCTACTAAGTTGATAAGCTAGGGGGACAGTCCTAGTGTTCATCTCTGACTAAGTACAACCAAAGTCGAATTTTGTTACTTGTTTGAGATTACTACTACAAACCCCTTATTTACTTTCTGCACTACCTGTTGATTCCAGCGAACGAGAGATATAATTCCACGTATTCTCTGTGGCTTCAACCCCAACCTGAGTTGGGATATATTACTTGATAGCGATTATTTTATCTTCTATTGGAAGTGTAGTTTCGGTGATGATCAAAATTCAGGCGTCATTGTTAGAGATTACGGTGTTGAGTTATTGATTGAAGTTGGTGAAGTTTTTGGGTTTTTTCTTTCTATTTCTTACTTGGCTTTACACAAGTGTATGCCTAAAACTAGGAGTCAAGGTAATCCCTTACTCCTATTACATTCGAATCTAGATAGAGTTCTACATCCTAATCGTATGATGACAGAACACGTAAGTTATGGCCAGCAGGAAGGGGTTCGGGATGATCCTAATGTGGTACCTCCCCATGCTCCATGTGATCCTCAGAATATTGTTGATCGATAGACGAGGCAATTGTTGGAAAATGTAGTTGCTAACCATAAAAAGGATGAGGAGGCCCGATTAACTCAGTAGGTAAAGCTAGTTACTCCAAGACCGATAGTAGATCATCGAGCAACACTCAACAGTAATTAAGATAGAGTTCAAGGTGGTCTAGCTATAGTGAACCTTGCATACCATTACTTTCATCCATATGATAATGAAGAGGATATGGCATACATTGAGCTGATAGAAACAAGAGCTATCATTTCTCCTACTTTGCCACCAGGTGTTAAGTTTGACATAACTAGTTCCAGGATTCAGCTCTAGAACTTGAAAGGTGTTTTTGCGGCTTTGGCCATGGATGATGCAAATATGTATCTTGCTTAGTTTACAGGGATCTACACTTTGTATGATGACAGAACACGTAAGTTATGGCCAGCGGGAAGGGGTTCGGGATGATCCTAATGTGGTACCTCCCCATGCTCCATGTGATCCTCAGAATATTGTTGATCGATAGACGAGGCAATTGTTGGAAAATGTAGTTGCTAACCATAAAAAGGATGAGGAGGCCCGATTAACTCAGTAGGTAAAGCTAGTTACTCCAAGACCGATAGTAGATCATCGAGCAACACTCAACAGTAATTAAGATAGAGTTCAAGGTGGTCTAGCTATAGTGAACCTTGCATACCATTACTTTCATCCATATGATAATGAAGAGGATATGGCATACATTGAGTTGATAGAAACAAGAGCTATCATTTCTCCTACTTTGCCACCAGGTGTTAAGTTTGACATAACTAGTTCCAGGATTCAGCTCTAGAACTTGAAAGGTGTTTTTGCGGCTTTGGCCATGGATGATGCAAATATGTATCTTGCTTAGTTTACAGGGATCTACACTTCTTATACCATACCTAGGGTAGACCAAGAGGCACTTAAATTGAGGTTGTTCCCCTTTTGATTAACTGAAGAAGCTTCTTTATGGTTGGGGGAATTACCTAGAGGATCGATTACCACTTAAATTGTCTTGTACATGCAATTCTTAGACTATTTCTTTCCTCCATTAAGAAAGTTACAGCTAAAATATATGATATATAGTTTTAGATAGCTACATTCTGAATCAATGTACGAGGCATGGTATCAATTTAAGAAGAAGTTGAGCATAGTACCTGATGAGTTGTGACATTACCACTTATTCTCACTCATCATTTGTGAACATTACCTTGTTATGAATTAATAAAAGAGACAAAATTGTGATTATATTCATTAATATCCACCTTTGTATGTATAGAGTTGATAAGATCAAAAGATGTGGATTGGATCTAAAAATGATCAAAAGGGAGAAAGAAAGGGAAGTTGAATACTTAGAGCAGGAATTGGCCTCAGTTACTGCGGTCGAAGTCTGGTGACCGTGGTCACGACATTCAAACAGAAGTTAAGTAACCACGATCACGTAGCCGCAGTCGCAGACAGACTCATGCGATCACAACTTAGCAGAAAAATGCACGTGGTTGATCCTAAATTTTTGGCAAAAAGACTCAAACCCTAAGTCATTCATCATATTTTATCTTCCCCAAATAGTTAGGTTTTGTTCTTGAGTTCATAGCCTCCATTTCTTGGAGAAGAAAATATTGTATAATTTTGGGGTGAAGAATACATTGGAGACCTTCTAAGTGGAGGAATAGATCACTTTTATTGGAGATTTGTGGGAGTCCAAAGTTTGAAGTAACATTCACTTAAGCTTCAATAAATCATTGTAATGGAGATTATGGGTATATCTTTTCTTATTTATCTTATGTGTAGCTAGATCTCCCTCTTGGGGTTATGTGTGAATAGGGATTTAAGTGTGTGGTTTGTTTTTATTAGCCTCTATTTAGTGGTTCATGTTGATGGGATTTATCACTACTACTCTAACATTGTTGGTATTTATAGGTGAAAGCCCCAAATACCCACATGGGTTTGATGGGTGAAAACTCTAAGCTCCAGAAAGCTCATGGTCATCTTCAAAAGAAGGGTTGTGGGGTAAACTTTAGGAATCCTCATCATCATTGAAAAAGGGATGTCAAAACCAAAGCAATGGTCGACAATTATGTGTGTAGTTTGATAATCTATCACTATCTTAGACAAAATATTGGTTATGAAGCTAACTATACCTTGGGTATCATCCTAGAAATAGGGATGCCCAGATTGGGGTTTGGTTACCAATTTCTGCACATACCCATTAGGTATTAGAAAGAATCAATGGGTGAAAGTTTGGTGTTTTATTTAAAAAATATCATAAAAACCTATAACCGAACCTACCCACACTTGATCTACTAGAATAAAGTTAACTATTAGCATCCACATGTCACTCCCCTTAGAAATACATAATCCCAAGATCCGTGCCTAATTGATAAAACTCTAATTATTCATAATCCCAAATTTATACTAGAAAACTCAAAAAGAAAAATTAGTCTAGGTTTCTATATCCCCCATTTTATCTTCTTGTACTATTGGTTTGAATTTAACTTGTATCTATTATTTTGAATTAACTTGATTGCCACTCATATTGTTTCTCGTGGATTCGACCCTGACTCCAAAGTTGGGTAAATATATTGACAACGACTGTCTTGCACTTAAATAGATGTGTAAGTTGAGCGTTATCAAAAATGGCATCGTTGCCGAGGAATAATTTGGTGTATTAAGTTAATTTGGAATTTTATCTTACTTTCTTAAATTCAAGCTTGTAAATACTTGTTTGTGATTTTCTTTTGTTTCTTGTGTTAGGTAGATTTTTATTTTCTTTTACTTGTATCCATGGCATCTTCCAACAAATATTATTTTGGTAGTTAAAAGTCATATCTTGATGACCCATGTCCATATTGTGATGGACCCCACTTCAGGAGAGATTATAACCATGCTCCCCTATGAGAAATGAAATCACCATCTCGATCCTATTGGGAGTATGTTTGTTCTTTATGTGGTGATCGAGATGGACATAGGAGTGATTGCTGAAATTCCCCCTTCCCTTTTTATGCTCATTAAGTTGCTAGTTCCTCTTATGAGTTTGATAGTTCCTATGAAAAGGAGAAGGAAGAGAAACATACCGGGTTCACTAGTATTGAATCAACTCTTCAAACTATTTTGGATCGGGTAACTACAACGGGGGAGAATGTGCAAGACATACAACAACCCCATGAGGCATTTGGAAGGGAAATTGTAAAGATTGAGGAAATGGGCAAAAAAAAAACTTGAAAATATCACAACCTTAACCATTTCCCGAGAGGAGGGTGATCAAGGAGAGAAACGAAGCTATGATGATGATCTTGGTAGAGAAGACTCCTCGGTGACTTTCCAATCTACCGAATAAAATGAGGAAGAAGAAACCAAAATAAAAGGAATGGTGCTAGAGTCACAAGAAGAATAATGCCAAATCTCTTATGATGACTCTAGTTCATTCCAGGGAGAAGATGCTTTGGAGAAAGCAATTTCTAAATCAAGGGTTGAACCTTATTCAAAGAACTTCTCAACATGGTCCTTAGAAGATGTGATGAGTATACATCCACCTAGGCAAATGCTAGATTATGAGGAGGAGGAGTACAGTTCCAATATCTTGGAATTTGATATTCCAAAGGAGCATATGGATCCCAATCTATTAGTGGCCAAGTAACTCAACTTCTGATGTACAAAGAGAGGCCTATTGATGTGCTTACTTTTACCCAAGGAGCCCAACCAAAAATTCAATGCAAAGTTGGGTAAAAGATTCAAATATTCAAAATGACGAGATCGAAGCTTTCTTACTATTTCCTCACCTCTTCCAAGACTTATCTTGGAAGATCTAGATTGTCTGTCCCTCTACTTCTTATTGCACATTGAATGAAAGTTGGGACAGAGATTAAGCTCTTCTAAGTGGAGACATAAAAGGAAGTGGAAAGGGCATCGTGCTAAGACATTAAACTAAGCGCTCGATGGGAGGAAACCCATCACGCATTGAAAAGTGGCACATATCTTTTTATTTTATGCATGATAGAGTAGATTTCTCTTATGCATTTGTTTATGCATCATCCATGAAAAGGTGGTGCTAGGAGGAATATTGATTGAACTTGAAAAGAGAAATATGGAAATTGACACGTTTGGACTGAACAGGAAGTACAGGAGACCCAATTGTTTAATGTCAATTACTATGATCGCGGTCTGTGCCACTGCAATTGCGGAGGCTGCATGATCGCAATTTCGTAACTAGGACCCCGATCGCGGTCAAATCAGTCTAAATGACCTTCAAAATTCCTATTGCCCACACATATTTTCTCTTAATTTCTCTCAAATACTCTCAAATCTTTGTCTTTACATTACATATCCAAGTGTCATTTCATTCCAACTGCATCATCCAAATTTGGTATATTATCCTAACTCCTTGATTTTTAACTTAATTGTATGCTTAGAACTTATAATTTATAGAAAGGACTGAATAAGTGCTTTAATTACAAATTGCATGCTTGATGATGATCATTACTGTGGTTAGCTATTATAGTTGGTGTACACACAAACAGGGAAGTCTTGAGTACCCATATTTAGGCCTAAAATGATTATGTACACCATATGTTCGATTTAATGCCCCAAATGAGTTTAATTTGGATTATTCCAAGTTTGGGGCCATAATCATGCATTCTAGGCTTAAATTTCTTATAATGTTGATATGCCTAGTCGAAATAAAGAATTGGGGTTAAAATTTTGTTTTGAGCGTTGTGCAGAATCTATTGACTAAGGTCTCACGTACCGTAATTATGGTTCCTATAACCGCAATCATAGCACCGTGGTTGCGGTCAATGCTCCACGATCACCATACCTGAGGGTGATGTCTATAGGAACCAAAAATTTTGCACATCTATTTCTTCCCCCCAAAACCACTATAACACTACCACATGAGCTTATATGTTTGATATAGCATGTTCTTAGTATGATAATGCTAATAATAGGATGAGTTGCATTGCTTCCAGGTTCTAAACCTCAAAGATAGGAGATTTTGACGACACCAGGTTCATGGCCGCACATTTCCAACACCTCTACTATGCAGATTTTCTTAGGATTATGTTACTCCCTAAAAGGGGTATTAGCTTAGACAAGGTAGAGGAGAAGCTCCCTGAATTCCATGCTCTACTCACTGTGACCTAATAAATATGTTTTGCCCTAGACCCCTACTATGCAAATGAGCACTGGGTACATGAGTTTTATGCGAACCTCAGCGTAGTTTCTCTCACAAACCCAGTAATGATGATCCAGGGTAAGAAAGTGAACTTCGGAGCGGAGCGGATCAATGAGGTGTGTGGGCTACCGGATGAGGACATGGAGTAGTTCTAGGCAAGAGCATGTGAGCCAGGGACCTGGATGGTAAACATTTTATGTCCTGGAAAAGTAGTTCCCTGGGCTATCACCAAGAGAGATATTTTGATGAATGACTTCAAGGCATAGGTCAGGATTTGGCTGAACATCATCTGTAGGAGAGTATCACCATGCACCTATGTGACTGTTGTTATAGGTTTGCGAGCTTAGATGGTGGCTTGCATCCTATTTGGCATCTCTCTTAATGTGGGCAAAATTATTATTTCAGAAGGGCGGTATTTCAAAAATCATAGAGGTAGGCATCTTCTTTTACCTTTCCTTATTAGTGCTCTTTGCAATAAGGTAGAAGTAAAGGGTGCCCTGGGCCAGAGCAAGAAGAGAAAGATGAACTCTGGCAAATCGACCCAGGAGGACACAAACTCTTGTAGACCTTTATTAGTCAACCCCCTCAATGACATGTAAGATTAGATATGGGTGGTTAGAGAGCGATTATTAAGATTGCCTCAGGGATCGAGAGATTCTTTCACTTCTCGCCACTCGTACGTAGCCCAATCAATCTATGAGAAATATAGAGAGAAGTAGAAAAAACATCAAGACACTCTTACCAAGTTGGAGAGGGCCTACTTAGCCTTAGTTAGAGAACATAGGGACCTTAAAGACTCACATGAGAAGATGGTGAAGAGAGAGAATAAAAGGTAAAAGTTCTTTAAGAATCTTTAGAAGAGGGCAAAGGGCATCTTCAAGGTGCTCAATCCCAATCATGGACTACCTTCACCAAGGTTGGACTGTAAAGACGAGACCCCTATAGATAGGTCTGCTTATGATACTGATGGTGATGGTGTAGAGTCAGTGGAAGAGAGCAGCTCTTGATGTATATTCAAGGAGACCCCTTTTACTCTTGCTTTATTGCACATACAACGAGGACAATGTATTCCTTATAGTTAGGGGTGACCCCGAATTTGTATTATTTTGATGTTGTGTTGCTGGATATTTCTTTTTATGTTGTTGTTTTGGGATGACATTCTGGATATTATTTTGTTTTTGTTTTAGGATGCTACATCTTTGGGCACTCTGATGATACCCACATTTTATGGATTATCATGTGGTTTTTAGTTTTAGTTTTTCTTTTATGTTAATTTAATTTTGATTTTGGTGATGCATAACTAGATTTTCCCTATGATAGATTGAGTGATGACACTCTTAAGGGTAAAGCGTCATGTTTGGGTTTTGAGACATAGATGCAGGGGAAGTCTGAGTACTCGTAGCATAAATTTCATGAATGCAAGGGAAGTCTCAGTACTTGTGGCATTGTACATTATAAATGTGGGTTCACATTGTACACCATTGGCGAAGTCTGAGTAGCCGTATGGTTGGTTTGCCCATTTTGAGACAAAATGTGAGGCTAAGGCTTGGTTGTTGCCATGATTTAGCAAATTTAAATGGTGATAATGTAAAAAAATCAACCCCCTCCATCCAAAATTTTGCCAAAATCAAGGGCATGGACGTGAGAATTTTGTAACAAAACTTTTTCTCTTTTTGTGGCTCTGTAAAGTTTTGACTTGTGAATAGAAATGGATACTCCAAATTTGTCTCTAGCAGGAGGGACATTTGATCTCCCTTGGCAAATTTTTCATGACATGAGTGGTGAGCTATTTGAATTCATCTCTTGTATACTTGTGTTATCTAGAACCTTCCCTGTTAGTCTTCCAAAACTAATGTCAACTATATTTGGTTGGATAAATGATCTTAAGCTATCTTTCGGCATTAGAAACCCAGTATAGCCTAAAAATTCTACCCGTGCATGAATATAATCCATAGTCACCCTCTTTAAGCCTTTGGACCTTTCTTTGGAAAACTCATTACAAACTGTGAACCATTTTTTTATCTCTCTTTTGAATCATTCCCTCCTTGAACTTAAAAATGAAACTTAAGGCTAAAACCCTAAGTTAGGGGTGGTAAATATTGACGAAAGTAAGTTTAAGGCCACAAAGTTGTAAATGAAATGCCTATTGTGCCTTAGCATTAAAAGAAAATGAATAGAAAAAGAGTGGATCAAACAAAGGAATGAATTGCACTAGAGTGTAAGAAAAAGAAATGAAAGAAAATTGGTGAACAAAGAAGGCAAAAGGTAGGCATGAAAAATGAGAGAAAACAAAGAAGAGTGGCCTATAGTCAAAAAGGAGGATTGAAAAGTGTGATATAGATGTTCTAGGAAGGGTGTAGCCATGTTATTCCCAAATGATATCCTACCCTAACCCGAACCTATGTTATAAGCTTAGAAAGTCCTTTGAGATCTCCAACCATTTACTTTCTTAGTAGTGGCAATTGAAAATAGGGGCAAGCCTATAGTATGACACTTGTTTCATAGAGATTTCTTTAGTGAGTAAGAGAGTTTTTACACTTAAAATTCCTTATTGCATTTTTGGTAGCCTGGTTTATGGAATTCTCTTTTTTGTGAGGTTGGCATGTGAAACAAGTTGAGGTGGGTAATTTCGTCACCTTTCAAGTGATGAGGCAAATAGCTTATGACTTAGTTTTGTTAAAAAAGTGAGTCACTTCTAGACCATTAGTTGTTGTTGCTTGATTGATCTTTGAAGTCTTATGTATCCTTTGATAGTGCATCTTATGATGAGGGGAGTAGTGAAAAATATCTTAGACCATGTGCAATGAGCAACTTGTGGTAGTGACTAAGGTTGAAGTCATTATGATATTTAAGGCATGAAGTTTGGGCATAAATAATTATGTCTCATAGTAAGAGGTAGTGTTTCTTGAGGACAAGCAAAAGCTTTAAGTCGGGGCTATTGATAAGTGGTGACTTTATAGCTCATTCGCTCTCATCATTTGAGCACGTTACCCTATTTTAAATGAATAAAAGAGACAAAATTATGATTAAATGCACTAATATCCACATTTTAAAGGTATAGAGCTGAAAGATCAAAAGATATGGATTGGAGCTGAAAATGATCAAAAGGGAGAAAGAAAGTGCAGATGATGACTTGGAGCAAGAACTGGCCTCAGTTACTGCAGTCGCGAAAGATAATCACGGTTGCATAGCTGCGGTCGCGGCCAGACCCGTGCGATCGCGGCTTAGTAGAAAAATAAAATCCAAAGGAAAATATGGAAATGCACGTGGTTGATCCTAATTTTTTAGCAAAAAGACTCAAACCCTAAGTCATTTATCTAATTCCATCTTCCCTAAATAGTTAGTTTTTGTACTTGAGTTCATAGCCTCCATTTCTTGGAGAAAAAAATATTGTATAATTTTTGGGTGAAAAATACATTAGAGACCATCTAAGTGGAGGAATAGATCACTTCCATTGGAGATTTATGGGAGTCCAAAGTTTTAAGTAACATTCACTTAAGCTTCAATAAATCATTGCAATGGAGATTATGGGTATATCTTTGGTTATCTATCTTATCTGTAGCTAGATCTCCCTTTTGGGGTTATGTGTGAATAAGGATTTAAGTGTGTGTGGTTTGTTATTATTATCCTCTATTTAGTAGTTCATGTTGATGGGTTTTATCGTTGCTATGCTAACTTGGTTGGGATTTATGGGTGAAAGCCCCAAATACCCACGTGGGTTTGATGGGTGAAAACTCTAAGCTCTAAAAAAACTCATGTCCATCTTCAAAAGAAGGGTTGTGGGGTGAACTTTAGGAATCCACATCATCCTTGATAGAGGGATATGGAAACCAAAGCAATGGTAGACAATTATGTCTGCAGTTTGCTAATCTATCACTATTCTATACAAAAGGATGGTTGTGAAGCTAACTACAACTTGAGTATCATCCTAGAAATATCGATGCATAGATTGGGGTTTGGTTACAAATTATTGCACACACCCATTAGGTATTCGATAGAATCAGTGGGTAAAAGTTTGGTGTTTTGTTGAAAGACTAGCATCAAGAACCTATAACTGAACCTACCCATACTTGATCTACTAGAATGAAGCTAACTATTAGAATCCACATGTCACTCCCCTTAGTATTATAACATAATCCCAAGATCCATGCCTAATTGATAAAACTCTAATTATTCGTAATACCAAATTTATACTAGAAAAATCCAAAAAGAAATATTAGTGTAGGTTCCTATCTCCCCAATTTTTATCTTCTTGTACTATTGATTTGAATTTAACTTGTATTTATTATTTTGAATTAACTTGATTGCCACTCACATTGTTCCTCATGGATTCGACCCCGACTCCAAAGTTGGGTAAATATATTGACGACGTCTGCCTTGAACTTAAATTGACGTGTAAGTTGAGCATTATCAGTACCCAGTCATCACATTTCAGGAAAAACTTTCTATAGATATTTTATAGAGCCCTAAACATCAGTTCTAGAGTGATGGTAGATACAATCACTAGATGAACTTTTATGCGATTACGCTAGGAAGTAGCATCTGAGGTTCTAGAGCAAATCTTACTCACCAACCGTGGGTAGCATACTTAGGAGGCAGAGGGGTGCTGACACTTATGCTATTGGAGCTTTCGATGATTGTATAGTGGGTGATGAGTCTGTGGAACAAGAGATTGCACAACTTAGAACTGATATTGGGTTATTGATGAAGTAGTTTGCATTAGTGAATGCTGAGAAGGTAAATATGGTAGGTTCACATGGTGCATCCTCTAGAGCATATGAGTGTAACTTGGAAAAGGAATCTAAGTATCTTGATCACAAATTGGTGGGTTTTTGAATCAAGCAGAAAGGAAACCAAGGTCAAAACTATTATGTAAATAGATATAGACATTGCAGTAGGGAACGTGATAGTGACTAGATAAGAAAGGACAACTATAAATAGAAGGGATACAGGTATGTTCCACCAGGCAGTTGTGATACTGAATTGAGAATGAAGGCATTGTTTTCCAAATTGGTAAAGGGTCAAGAAAGTTAGGAAATATGCCTTAAGGAGATTAAGGTTGATATCTCAGGACTGACCAAGAAGGTTGACCCTCATGGTACTGCGATTAAGTAATTAGAGCAACAATTTGGACAGATGTCTTCTACTTTAAACCAGAGGAAACAAAGAAACCTTTTGAGTAACACGATTCAAAATCTTAACAATGATGGTCATTATCTCACTATTACCACTCAGAGTGGTAAGTCTACCGTTGAACCCCCGTTACCTATTCTGGATATGCCAAAAAATGATTGTACTATGGTTGATAAGACACATATCGTAGAGTTGGACAAAACGACATGTGTTGATGTTTGTGTTGGTGTGGATAAGGGTAAGGGAAAGGTCGATGAGCCCATAGTGAAGAAAATTCCACGACCCCTCCCCCCACCTTTTCTTCAAAGACTGAAATAGAAGAAGGAGGAAGAGAAGTTCAAAAAATTCATTGAGATGCTTAAAGATTTATGTTTTAACATCCCTCTTTGTTAGGCTTTGGAGAAGATTCCTAGGTATGCTAGGTTTATGAAAGAATTGGTGATGAAGAAATGAGAAGCTAGTTTTGAGGATGTTGGTTGATGGAACCATTATAGTGTAGTCACTTATAAGCCTCTAGCCCAGAAGAAGGGCGATCCTGAAGCGTTTATGATCCCATGTACTATAAGGACATCCAGATTTACCAGAGCATTATGCGAGTTGGGAACCAATAATAATTTGATTCCACTGGCTATATTTAAGTAATATGGATTGAGACTTCCATAGCTGACTACTACGCAGTTATTGATGGCATACCCCACAATAAATAAACCTGTGGGCATATCATTTGATGTGTTAGTGAAAGTTGATTACTTCATTTTTTTGGCTGACATTATCATTTTGGATTGTGAGGTTGACTTTGAGATGCCCATCATATTAGGAAGACAATCCATAACCATAAATAGATCAAGGGTTGATATAGACAAGGGGGAGCTCAAGTTTAGAGTCAATAATAAGGAAGTCACATTCAACGTTTGAAGAAATATAAAGCAATCAAGCGATATGAGGGTGGTGTTGGTTATTCATTATGTTGATAATCCTGGAGGTTAGTCCTTTGGGTACCTTGATGAATTCTGAGTAATCAAGGTACCTGTGTTGTGTCACGACATTAAATTAACCATTGCATGGAAGGCAACCTATGGGCTTGTTGGTGATGTCTGAGTAACCAACTTAGCCACGTAACCGCAACGTTAAATCAAGTACTGGGTGGGAGGCAATCCAGTATTTTAGTGTTCACAATTGTTTTTTTATAGGTACTGTAGCATGAGGAATGACCTGGACCACGATAATACATTGCTTCATTCAAGATATTCTAGGTAAGGAGACTTTTTGACCAACTCATGAAGGTCATAAGTCCTACATACGCTAGGTAAGTTGTGCTTTGAATGTTAAAAGGAAATTTTGAGGATTTTTGGGAATTTTCTGGACTTGAACTTGTGAACATAATTATGAGGTCGTAAATACCACTTATGATTTTGTAACTAGTGCATTAAGTGTTAGATAAACAAGTCCATAGAACAGGAAAAATGGCCAAAAACTGGTCCAACTTACGACCTGGCACCTACGACCTGTGGGTTTCACCTACGGTCCTTAGGTGGTGTCATAAGTGGCCAACTTTTGGGCTTAATTTTGTTTAAAAATATAAGCCCACCCCGACCTTGACCCGACCTGAACCGACCCTTAGGGTTTTTTAAAGCTCCTAAACCGACCCTATAACCCATTTAACCCCAAAATTTCCTCTTCCCTCTCAAAATTCAAATTTCCCTACTTCCCCACACTTGATAAATGGAAAGAACATGACTTTTTCTTGGTATCAACTTGTCCAAAGGCACTAATCACACATTTAAGCTAGGGTGTCACTTTATTTTTTCATATTTCACTTTCGATTCTTCGAATAAAAGGTAATATTCTTGGCTCCAAATAGTATTATCTTGTGCTAATATCAAAATAAATGAGTTGGTATGTTTATTTTCATGCAAAACATGTGAAAATCAACAAACTTATTTGTAGGAGCTTTGAATTAACCTAAAAATCCTAAAGTGGTGCAATGTTCTAGAATTAAACTATATGATCATGCCTTAAACGAATGTTGAAAGTTGAAAAGGTAGAGGAATCTGAAAAGTTTTCATGCTAGTTTGGTTGAAAATTTTGATTCTAGCAGTATGTGTGCGTATTGGACATGTTTGGGCTAAGTATAAGCTATAGGGATGTAAAATTTTAGAAAAAATTCAAAGTTTTTGAATTTTGAGTTTCTCTTCAAGTTTTGTAGTCCCTCACTATCTTTCGGACACTAACACTTAGTCTTTTTAGATACATATGGCACCAAAGGCTTCAAAGAAGAATGTTGCATCTTTGAGGCAAAGGGGTGACTCCTCCAAGAGAAGTGGCTTAGTGGAGGAATACTCGATTACCCCGACCAGAGTATCCCTAACCAGAGTAATATAGCCAGTGACTAGAACCTAGAGACATGTTGCAGCTGAGACTATTATTAAGGTGACCTTGGGCATACCACTTGGAACCCATTCACAGTGGGGTAGATGACCTACTTCTCCTTGGCCTGGAGCTCAACCACAACCCAGTATACCAGCACCCAGGCCGAGGATAAAAAAGGCCAAGATTTGACCTCCATACTCTCCCCAATCAAAGGAGCGAAAAGATGATGAGGAGGAGGGGTAGAGTATAAGTCACTTCCAGAGGTAGTTACATAGTGCCTCCAGTCTGATGATGGATCACAAAATCAAGACAAGTCTGATGAAACATATTAGGAGTAGTCATCAACAATACTCCAGTCTGAGAAAGGTACACATCAGACTTCACATCAGGTGCCACCACCAGATGCAGAGCCACTATATAAGATAGATCAGACCTTTGACCCTTCTCACATCTCGACCGAGCCTATTGAAAAGGTGAACTCGAGAGGTAATGTATAGGGACTTTGGATACTTTACGAGAGAGACAGTTTTGTGAACAAGCAACCCAAGAAGGTCATTTATGAGGAGACAGATCGAGTTATCTGTATTGAATAGAGCACCATTATTGCAGATTGCGTTTGATAGGTATCAGCTGGAGTGGATGACGAGACCTCTAGGTTTATTCATCCCGACATTGGTACGAGAGTCTTATACCTCCTACCATACCATAGTATCTTTAACTATGCCTAGAGGTAGGAGTCAAGTATAGTATCCACAGTTAGAGAAGCTTCTTATAAGAGAGGTCATGGTTGGTATTTTAGCAGAAGCCATCCGTTGAGTTTTTTGGCCTATATTTGCGGAGGCCATCAACCGTAATTGAACATCTTTTAAGATAAGCACGTGATAGACGTGTTATACGAGCGGTTGAGCACAAGAGTGAGAGGTTATATTTAGTAAGATGGATCTCCAGTTATATTTCACCTTTTGGTATGGATTCCCCTTGGGTCGAGGGGTAAGGTGTTCTTAAAAATGAAGCATTGAATTTTACCGCAAAGCTTTGGTAGTTGTTGGTGTATTATTGATTATGTCTGGTTGCAACAGATAACTTATTTTCTTTAGATGGTACAACATTGATTGCAAGTATAGCGGCTAGTTATGATATTAACTTTGCGGGTATCATTAGATATGATATGCACGTACTGGTATTTGGGGAGATGACCACACTGTCCATTCCTTCTTTGGTACAACTACTATGTGATGAGGACTATATGGAAGAGATTTAGGGTGTTGATCCAATATTATAAGCTTTTGGGGTGTCCCAGAATAATATGATCAAGGATCTGACTAACTCAATCCTTGCACAGAGTCTTGTATGCCTCTGATAGTGATTTCGGCCCATTATGAGGGAGCATTAGTTCCTGTGGAGCTTACTAATAGAGAGGAACTAGATGTTGCTATTAGTACATATTTTAAGTTGGAAGAGTAGAGTGAGGCCCCTGAGATAAGCATATAGGGAGATTGGACCCCAGCGATATCCACTTTAGTTCAAACTTCCATTTTAGAGATAGTTGGGACATATGTATTGCCCTCTCACCCCTCTACTATAATTGCTGCATTAGGTATGATTTTTGTATCATGTGAGTTTTTGTAGAGCTTAGTACATGGTCAGAGGGTTACCTCCAACCGACTATAGAATGTAGAGCGAGGTGGCATCATTGTATGGGTAGATTTGACCTTGGTTCCAGACAACACTTAAGGAGGAAGAGACTAAATTACAGGTTGTACATAGGGCTGAGATGTCAGAGTTCTGAGCTGAGGTGCACTCTTGTGTAGATATTTTTTAGGGCCGAGTGTCAGCCTAATTTAGTGATATTGAGGCACCTGATATGGGTGAGATTAGATATGAGGTGGCTATACTGAGGTAGAGATATGATCTCTCATTGAGAGTACAATTCTGACTATTCCTCCAGTTATACCTCCAGTTGTTCAATCAGTACCTCTGTGTTGACCTAGATGCTTTGACTTATTCGCAAAGAATGAGGAAACGATCCCCATAGGTGGGACTAAAAGAGGTAGAGAGATTGAGTTCTAGGATCTGAATATACCATATAATCAGGCCCTGAATAGGCCAGACATGATTCAAGGAAGACTGAGTTTGCTGATAGGCAGAGGCAAGCCAAGATATCTGTGGGTGCATCCTCTAGTAGTGTATCACCACCACCATTTCCTCCGTCAGTTGAGATACCCACACATAGGGATGATGATGATGCGGAAACCTAGTGCATCCCAGGTATGCCCTCAATATTTACACGTACTAGGGACAATGCACCATTTTTTAGTTAGGGGTAGGGTATACTATATTTACTGCGGATTTTTATTGCCATGCTTCTTTTCCTGTTGGCCATGGTATAGTTTAGAACTAACATGGCTAGGTTAATTTTGTGTCATATTGTGTTTTGTTTAGTATTGCGGTGTTGTTTTTATGTAATTAGGATATTTTTTGGTAAGGGCAGTTGACATATTTTTTTTGTTGATTTTTGAGAAAAAATGATACCCCTCCAAAAAATTATTTTTAAAACTGTGTAAATGAATATATGTGCGACCATTGTGGATCTTGTTATGGCATTATGATTAGGGACATGGTAGTCATAGCTAACAATTGTATGAATTTAATAGGTAGTAGCTTGTGATGTGACCCTGTGCATGTGTGTGTGAGATACTACTTAGTTTCTTTTTTGTGTTAAATTCAGAACATGCCCAGTTAGTCTTGCCTAGGTTGTAGGATAGTTTGTTAGGAAATGATCATAGGCTTTTTTTTATATTAGTCCATTTTTTGCATAAATGACCTTCCATGTGTGAATTAATATTCTTTGATCCCAATTTTTTAGCCTTATAGCCTATTTTTTGTTAAACCTTTCACCTTTCTATTTGTGTTACAATGAACCTATTTTGGCCCTAGTCCTCCTTGGACATTGTGCACCTCAACTCAGGCAAACTTTCTAAGTTGAGGGTGGCAATCATAGGAGTGCGTAGTATACAGTGGCTATGAAAAAGGGTAAAAATAAGAAAAATGATAGTAGGGTTGGGTGTGGTAGAAAAAGAAAAGTATAGAAAAAGTAAAAAAAGAAACCACACCCAACCTGAATGTCCAATAAAATGAATAAAAAGAGATAAATAAGGGTGGAATAAAAGATAATTAGTTAAGTGGACCCCAAAATAAGTGTAGTGCCAGGAGTCTTAGTCACTAAAAATATCCATATGTACCTTACCATCCCCCAAGCTTATATTACAAGCCGAATAAAGGCCTATAGTGATCCAAACTTGACTGTTTGAAAACTAAGGCAAAGAAAATAAGGGAAACCCTATAGTATTTGATGGGCATTGGTGGAAATTCTCTTGTGAGCAAGGGTGTCTCTTGAACATCCCGGCATTGGCATGCATTAGTTCATATGAGTGAGTGGGACTTCTTTGTTGTGAGGGCACATGGGTTGTATCATTAGCTGCTAACTTGTTTGGGTAGTGTACCGTGTACATATGCTTGGTTGTCTATTGCTAATGTAATACCATATCTAAATTCCTTTGTGTCACATTGTTGTGCTTCATGTATATGCACAATTGGTTTTGAATTGTTGAAATAGAAGGAGGTAATATTTTTTAGCTTAAAGTGTTGATTGACTACCTTAGATATCTTAGAGTTCTCCTAGTTAAGCGTTGTTGTTTTGTTTTGATGTTATGTTGCCTGAGGATATGCAAATGTTCTAAGTTAAGGGTATTGATGTGCTATGGATTCATAGAACTTTTGACCCTTTAAATGATGAAAATAAACAAGTTACTTAGGTTGTTTTGTGAGATATGATATGTTTGAGTTATGTTCCTAGGAAATCATGTTTTTGGTTTATTCTTGAAGAAAGGAGTGAAAGTTAAAGTTTTAGACCACATAAGTGGGCACCTACGACATGTGGTTTCAAAGTAGGTGTCATAAATTAAGATCCAGAGACTCAGAAATGCAGAAAAGAAGACCCTATCAATTACGGAGGGCACCTATGGCCAGTAGGTGCCACCTAAGGTCCGTATGTGAAAGAGTAGGTTCCAGAAAAGCAAAGTCCAGAGAGTTTCTGTAGTGTTTGAAGAACAGACTAGGGTACCTATGTGGGACCACCTAGATTCCATAGGTGGCAAGGAAACCCTAGGAAATAACTCCCTAACAAAGAAGAAAGATTAAGGTTGGTGGCAACAGATGAGTGGTAAGTTTACCACTCATTTACATCCAAATTAGTTCATACTACTATGATTTAAAGGTATGAATGAGACAACTTTCTTATTTGGATACACTAATTTCCATATTTTGTAGGCATACAAGTAATGAGAAGGAATGAAATGAAATAGATCTTCAAAGAGATCAACAAGAGAAGACAAGTGCAAAAGTTGGAATACCATGTGCATGAAGTGGTCTTAGTTACCATGATCGCAGTCTGAAGCCCACGATCGCGGACAATCAATATTAGTTAGAACTTTTGATTACAGTAGATTCAACGCAATCGGCGAGATACAATCGCGGTGACATGGGTTAATGCCTAAGGGAAATGCTATAATTTTACATAGCCGACCCAGACCCATTATAAGGTAAAAACCTTTTTCCCATTGGTATTCTAAACTTTGGAAAATTTAATTTGGAGATTTTGTAATCCTACTAATTAGGGGAAACTATTGTGTTTAAATTTCCAATTTGAGTTTAGTGAAATTGAAGTTAAATTGAAGAATCTTCTTGCTTTTAATTTCCATGGATGCATTGAATGACCCTTTTGGTATATTTCTTCTCCATAACTTCATGAGTAGCTAAATTTTCTTATCTTGGGACTATGTTCAAATAGGGTACAAATATGTGTGGGTTGTGATTTATTAGTGTAGATTCTTGGTCATTAATTGTGGGTTTCACTAATGCTTGCTTGATTTCGTTGACATTAGTTGGTGAAAACCCTAAATTCTCAAAATGGATTTGTGGGTGAAGACTCCAAATTCTCAAAATATCACATCATCCTTGAAAGAGAGATGCGAGTGAACTTTTGGATTCTGTATCATCCTTGAAAGAGGGATATGGGTGACAAGGAATTAGTGAACAATTGATAGATTTAGCTTTTGCTCTTTTCATCATCTTAGAAATAAGGGTGAGTTGAGAATTAGCTAGATTTTGGGCATTTTCCTAGAAATAGGGATGCCTAATTGAGGTATTAGGTGATTTTGATTGCCACATCTATGAGGTATCTGAAAGGGTCCATGGATTATAATCTTTAGGTTTTGTTAACAAACTAGCCTCGAGAATTCCTAACCTAGCCTACCCACGTAGTTGATGACTAGAATTTTCTTTCAATTATCATGAACCAATGCATTATTTTCCCCTAGAAAGATATCATCCCAAGGTTTGTCTCATATTGAAATCTCAATCACAATTATTTCCTTTAGTTTGTTAGTTTGAATATACTTAGGTAAAATTACTTCCCAAACCAACCCCCCATTTTATATCATTCATTTAACTTTATTTATACTACGAGCTTACACTTAGATGCTATCAACACCTATAGGTTTGAAGACTAGACTCACTCCTCGAGGATTCAACCTCAACATGAGTTGATTTATTTTACAATGATCGTCCTCTATCAAAACTATGTTATAGGTGAGCATGATTAAAATGGTGCCATTGCCGGGGAGTGAGACTTAGTTTACACTTATGCAGTGTTGGTTGTAGATTAGGGTATACCTGTGGTGGTTTTGATTTACTTGGTTTGTTGTTTTTTGTTTCTTTTTATGTGAATTTAATAATGTCCACGACACTATGAGCGACCATGCAAGTGATGTCAAGACTTTTAATGGTCTCCTTGATGACGAGGAGCAACTCCACGATGTTGGACGTGTGAGAGCCATTTGTATCCCTCATAATCAAAGGAATAGGGTATTCCATGTTACGAGAGTCATGTTGAATATTCTTCAAATAAAGGGTCTCTTCGGGGTCAAAGCTCATAAAGACACCAATTTGCGCTTGAAGAACTTTGTAGAAGTTTGTTCCCCCTTCGACATTGCCCATATCTCCCAAGAATCCATATGGTTACACCTCTTCCCATTTTCTTAAATGGGTGAGGTGGTATTGTGTCTTCGATCTCTTCCAGTAGGGTCAATTACTTCGTGGGATGAACCTACCATTGCATTCTTAGATTGATACTTCCCACTATCCAATATGCTACAACTGTGTGATAAAATCAAGAACATTCATTAGTTGAATGGAAATCCTCTATACAAGGTGTTGGAGAGATTTAATGGGAAGCTCATGTAATGTCCCAACCATGAGGTCCCGGACAAGATTCTTCTCCAAATCTTCTACCAGGCTTTGGATCAACTAAACAAAACCGTGGTGGATAATTCGGCCGGGGGCTCACATGTGAAGTTATCTTATAATGTGGACACAAACTTGATTGAGAAAGTTACAAAGCAAAATCGTAGATGGTATACCCGAGACAACGAGGTAGCTAAAGGGTCTTTTACCACCTCGTCTATTGATAAAGAGCAAAGAAAAAGAGATAAAGAGAGGGAGGATAACATGGAAAAAATGATGACATAATTAGAGTTGCTAACGAAACATGTGATGGGTGCACCCCCAAAAATAGTGAATGTTGTGGCATCCAAGGACTATGATGAAGAAGAGGCCAAGAGGATTGATGATGAGATTTGGTATTTGGCTAACTATCTAGTGGGTTATCGCTTGTCCTATCAAAGGAAAAATGGGAACTAAGGTTGGACAGATCATGAGAGAGAGCGGGATTACCGTGATCGTGATATAGATCATTCTTGGAGAGACAAGGGAAGGAAATATGATTTATATGTACCTCTCCATGACCGAAACGGGTAAATAATCCAACTCCATTGATCTCGAAAAATTCAAGACCGAAGATGTGTTAGCAAGGATATTGATGAGAGTAGAGGGAATGGATAAGATAGTACACAGATTGAAAGGTGACTTCTTGTAAATAAACCAAATAGTCGAGTCCCACTCCGCCCCCGATCAAGCAATTGGAGACTCAAATCGGTCAAATCTCCACTCAACTTAAGGCTAGTAAAAAAAGAGGTCTTCCTAGTGACATCGTTGTAAATCTGAAAAATTATACTCAATTGTTGGCAATTATCACTAGGTGTGGTAAAACCCTCGGTGATCTTGTGGTGGATGTTGAAAAAGAGACCAATGTTGAACAAACAAATATGACGAAGAAGCTTGTGAATTATTTAAATGAGGAGGCTCCAAATTCTTAAAAGGGGAATGAAAAAGAACTGATGCTAAGTGAAGAAGTGGATGATGAAAAGGAAGATCCAAAGGTAGTTGAGAATGATAAAGTGAAAAGTGATCCATTTTCTACCATGAAGGTTCCTCCCCCATTCTCTCAAAGGCTCAAAAAGAAAGAGGATAATACCAAATTTAAGACGTACCTAACTAAGCTTAGCAACCTATCAATTAATATCCCATTACTAGAGGCAATTCAAGATATCCCGGGATATGCTAAGATTATGAAGAAGTTGATGTCAAAGAAATGTCTTATTGATGGTGAAACCATAGAAATTACTCATGGGTGTAACTCTATCATGACTAGCGCTATAGCGGAAAAGAAAGAGGATCTCGGGGCCTTTACAATCCCTTGCATCATAGGGACACACAAGTTTAAAAAAGCCTTGTGTGACCTTGATGCAAGAATCAATCTTATGCCCTATGCAATCTATCAAAACCTCGGGTTGGTCACTTCTACTCCAACAATAATGAGGCTATTGATAGCGTACCGATCTATCAGGAGACTGGCTGGGGTCTTATTTGATGTATTAATAAAAATGGACTGCTTCATCCTTCCAGCGGACTTTGTGGGGATTGATTGAGAGATCGTCCAAGTGGTACCTATAATCCCTGACCGACCTTTCTTTACAATCGGAAGAGCTATTATGGATATGGAGCTAGGAGAAATGAGATTTTGCCTTAATAATGATGACGTATCCTTTCGGTTGTGCAAAACTGAGAAACAACCCATGGAGTTTCAAGTAGTATCTGTCATTGATGTTGAGGACACGGAGGTGAATGATATTTCCATTAAGGATACAACTTGAAAAGATGATAAACGTCGTGCCTCAATGATAAATCAGGCACTAAGTGGGAGGCAACCCACCAATGCCACAAAAGTGGCCAGTATCTTTTGTTTTTGACTGAGTAGAGTAGGTTTTATTTTTGTTAACTGATTGATCAATAAAATTGAGTGCTATAAGATGCTTGGATAAGATGAACAGGGGAAAGTGAAATTTTTTGGCAGTGAACTGAGCAGGGGAAAACAGAGGACCAAAAATGGCCCCAGTTGTCGCGATCATGACACCCATGCTACCACGATCGTGGTAGCCACGTGATCATGATCACGAAACATGGACCGTGATCGCGATTATGACTGGTTGAAAACCAGTCAACTGCCCCTTTTCCCCCACACTCCCTGTTCAAATTTTTCCTCAAATTGCACCCACTCTTGATCATGCTTTGACCATCCAAGTTTTGCATTGCATCTCATTTGCATCCTCAATTTGGTATGTAGTTTGAAACCCCTCATTTATGTGTATGTATAGGCCGTAGAATGGATGAAATAGGGAGGGCTTGAAATTGTTCTTTTCATTGCTAAATTGTTGCTTGTTTGAACTTTTGTGGTATGGTTCGCTGTCAAAAGTGGTGTGCACTCATATGGGGAAGTCTTGAGCACCCAAATTGTGTTTAATTTGTAAGATATAGGTTGTGCACACTAAGTGCTTGATCAAATGCCAAAATGAATTCATAGATAATCTTTCCACGTTCTAAGGACATAATCGAGTACAAAGGAACCTTGTTCAATGTTCATGATGTTAATTTGTGCTTTGGAACGTGAATTGGAATTGAAATTGGTTGTTTTAAGTCTTGTGGAATTTTGGTCGACCTGACCTCAGTTAGCGCGATCACGGACCAGTGTCCTACTGCATTTTAGTCCAATTGACACCCTTGTAATGTGTGGCCTAAAGTAGCAAAAAGTGGCATTTTATCAAATGATATGCTTTTGGACTTTAGGCAACACTTTTTGGGAGGTAGCCTAAAAAGGTGTAACCTTTGACTTTAGACCACACTTTTCAAGTATTTCTATATCAGCTATGTTTAAAAATCATGGCCATTAAAGTGCAAAGGCCGCGCTTTGCAGCTTCTCATTAGCTACACTTTTATCTGATAAAGCTACAATTTTAAGTGTTGCCTTTACTTTGTTATTGGGCACGCTTTACAAGTATAGCCTTGTATAGCACCTCTTTAACAACACTTAATAAACATGACTTTTTCTTTATTACTGGCCACACTTCAAAGTCATAGCCTTTTATATATTCTCTATGACAATACTTGTAAAGTGTAAGCTTGCTTTAGGTACATGCCACAATTTAATTAATAAGCCATACTTTTGAAATGTGGCAATATTGTCTAAAATTTGATAATTCAAGCCATATTTTACAGAAATGGCTTTATGCCTAAAACATAATTATTTTGGTCTGAATGTATACATCACTAATCACATTTCATATATACATACATATATATAATGTCTCGCACCAATTAGCTAATAAATAATTCTAATGCATAGATTTGCAATGAACTTCAAAAAAACATGTCTTTAACTACACATACTAATTAGAAAACAACATTTTAAAGATTTGTACTATGTTCCACATAAAACCAAATGTATATAAACATCTATCAGAATAGCTCAAAAATTTCTTCATCATTCACTTCAATCTAGATCGACTTGATCACTTGTGGTGGCCATCATTAAAATTTGATCACCCACAGTTTTCCTACATATCCAAAATAAATAAACAGTTAGAAAAAATTATGCTTGACAAATATTCAAATATTTTATCCATCTCAATGAATACACTCTGTTATTTATGATCCTGCTGGTGCTACACCTATGTTCTCAATGCTTATAAATAATTCAGGGTAAACAAAGCAGATGATGTCACATGAGAAAAGAAAATGGTTACCAAATTTACCTGCCATCCATCCTTTCGGTGCATTGAGTGTTCTAACACAATTATAAGAAAGTTGTGTATTAGGTATTCTGTATCTCTCAAGCTTCCTGGGCTAGCAGTCTTACTTGCTCCTGTCTGTTACGGAATGATCATAAGATGGATTATAACAAAAGCTTGTGTAGCTATTTATACTATAGACAACTATGTTTTAAAATATTACTTGCTTGTACAAATTATAGTATAGCCCGAGACTAGCCGACTGTCTAAGATTTTGAAAATTACTGTCATGGTTTGTAGAACAAATTTTCAAAAGATGCCAAGTAAGTTGTAGTTCTTAAATTTTCTCTAAGTCCACAGCCGGTTAAAGAACCGCTTACGCAAATATTTAACTCATTACTTTATGGACTAATTAAAATGATGGAGCAACAAGTTCTAGGGTATGGGTTCTGATTTTTTCTTTTTTACTTATTGGGTATTGGATAAATTATTTAAAGTCAGAATCTCTCTGTTTCTTTTAGCCTCTGATGATATTGGAAAAAGCTCACTCTAACCACTACTTCACAGGGAATAAAAAGTATCAGAAGAGATATTTAGTAGCTACACCTAGGAGCATCACTTAGAAGTTAACAAAGCCAAAAAAGTGTATCAGTGACCACATGGGAAACTATTCCTCTATACAGAACTACAGATGCATAAGAAATGTAAAACAATTGGCAACATGCATAAAAAGTGTCAAAGACACGAAAAACACAACAGAATTTTTTTGTATCATTCCTTACAATGACTTCGAAAAAGAAAAGCACATTATTTTTTTGTGAAACAGTGTAAGAAATGCTATCTCATAGTTAGATATCGGGATCTCCAATATCCACTCAGGCCACTCATCTATTTGGGTTAAATTGGTTTTGTTTTTTGGGTGACTGCAAGACATAATCAGAAGAATCTGAAACCAAACAGAAAATTGAAGTGAGGGAGAGGCATGACGAAAATTTTCAACAAAGACTATATATGAAAGAAATAAATTGAGACAAAGGTGTCACCAAAATAATTCCACCAATTAACAGATCAAAACATGAATGAAAACTAGTTGCAGGCCGGCAATGTCTCGCAAACTAAGACCTTGTCCCTCCCATATCAACTTCAAAAGGAAAAATTTTAAATTTTCCTTGGTTTCTTGCTCTTGAGCAAGTCTAATTTTCTGTTTTCCCACCCTCAACCAGGGACAAATATGACAAAAAAGAAAATGAAAAGCAAAAAATTAATCACGTTGATTTTGCATGTTCAAGAAAAAACAGAGGGCTATATAGAGTTGTAAAGAAATTTCTTCTCTTGTCTAGCCCTCATACCAGACCCCTTTTTATCTCCAATCCTCTTTACTCCACATATTCCAATGCAAATAAGGATCCGCTGAACCAAATTATAGTCTTTAAGAGGATTCAAACTAGTGACATACACCTACAACATATCCCATGTTAAGGTTCCTTTACCACTAAAACAGAGATCTGTGCGATACTAAGTTTGATAAACAATAAACTCTCAAATTAATTGTTAAAAAAAATTGCAAGACATCAATTGGATAACTACTTAAATCCAACAAACAAGGATTTATTAGCTGACTAAACTGATTAGTGATTCCTCCATCAAAGAAAAATGTATGCAATTAACTAGGTAACACTCTTAAGTAACCTTTCCCAAAAAAAGAACTAGGTAACACTCTTATTATGAACAACTGTGAAACTCATTATCACAGACTATAACCTAATTGCCTCACCACTCTCAAAGATCCTTGTTCAGCCAAAATGAATCAGAAAAGATGTTTGTTTGTTTTTTTGAGAAAGAAGTCAGAAGCAATGTTATATTTGCATTATTCAATAGTAGTAGTCCCGATACTAAAGTTTGATACTAAATATTCTATATTGAAATCAAAACCAACCGATAACCAAACGCGCAATTTTTAATCATTCAAGCCCAGAACAAACTTTAGAACACCCACCCAACAGTAATAAAGTGCCAGGAGCCTACAACTGCTTCAACACAAAGAAAATAAGGCACAATAAGCTGTTAGAGAAAATGAGGCACGAATCCATACCTGCAATGCTCGATTTTGCAATTGTTTTGGTGCATATGTAAGTGACCGTAAAAGAATCAATAGAAGTTGAATACGCTTAAACTGATGCCCAGAATCATAGAAGTTCAATCCATCATATGTTGATGAGGCATTTATCTACATTAGGAGTAAAAAAGGGTTCAGATTTATCTTTGATAGACTACTTAGGCATTACGACGTAATACTCAACAGTAAATAGAGTATATCCCCAAAACTCTTGTATCAGTATATAGAGTGACTATCTAAATGGATAGTGGAGAGGAAATTCAAAGTCCAAAAGATTGAGGCATTCAGCAGAACTAATCACCAAAAAAATATTAAATGAGCCCAAATAAGATTAGGGAACAGCTATACTGATCATGGAATAAACTATGTCTAGACACCTAAAAACTGACTTTTTCCGATAAAGAAGCTTCAACTATCAATGGTGCAAAGAATGGTATAAAATTGATTTTTCGATCAATATCACGAGATAAAATAAGGAATTATTACTCACAAGGTAAATAGTACTAATATTGATAAGCAGATTGTATTCATATGATTTCATTTTATCAAATCTTATTCGACTCAATAAAACATAAATTAAGAAAGTTATATTGGTAACATTAACGGTACAGTACATAAAACCTACAAGAAACTTATTCAAACATAAATATATTTATATAATCTACTTATCGGAAAAAAATTACTCTAGCATAAGTTACTTGGCTCCAATTGTAAAACTCAAATTTACAAGACAGAAGACGAGAGAAGAAATAAGCAGTGTCATATGGATCTGAAGCACTTCACACTACTAACTTGTCATCATACTGTTGAACAGATCCTTTAATCTACTATGTCGACAGGAGAAACTAGGAGTGGCTCCACTAAAGGTCTACAATTGCAAGCAGTAGACCAGGTCACATTTAAGCGTTGGCATAAAATCCAATACAAAGCATCAGCACTATTAAGCACAACTTACGGTTTGATTTGTTTATTTGCTTCATTATTGTGAGGAATATAAACATGTCAAAACACAAGTAACTAAAGGCAAAACATAGTTGTAAGAACATTATTACAGTTAACCAGAAATACCTAACAGATCGAAAGACCATATGCCACGATTACAGTCAATACATTTTGCAACTAAAAACCCACTCGAATAACTTATTTTACTGTAATATTCCCCATTCCTCAGATTCCGTTATCAAATAAAATATCCTCCATTCCTCAGATTATCTACGTATGGAAATGTCTAGTCTAGTTACAAATATAAATATGAAGGTTTCATACACACTAATTATCTAAATAAGCTCAAACCATGGCACAGGCTCAACCAGTTACGGGTGTGAGTTATGTTCTCTCTTTATGGTTTTCTTCCATCCTCATCTCTTAAACTAACTTCTGAGTTAAGTCCAACTTTTGAATAACGGAACAGAACCTGACTCATTCATGATGATGGATATTCACTGTTGGACTGACATTCTACATTATCTGTGCTCCAAATATCTAGTCCTAGGCATGAGAATGGGCCTCCAGTCTCACATTTGTTCAAAACTTGAGGGGTATGAGTTGTACTCTTCTTTCTCCTACTATAATAGTGATGTCCATACCAACTTGCACACATCTCAACTAATTCCACATAATACCTCTCATAAACATGTATCAGGTAACTCTGTCCAACAAGTCTTAGACAAATAGGAAAAAATTACCTTGTAATATTTTTTGTGGTACGAGTTGTAGTCTCTTTATATCATCTTGCACAATTTTCACCTTGAGCTAACTTCAGGTATCAAGTCAAGTTCAAGTTTACTTTTCTTGACAAACCAGCTAGAACCCTTTCCATCTAGTTAGAATAGTAAATTTTTTATCACCCACTACAATTAATTACCAAGTGGTACATGTTACTACACCTACCAGAAAAAAGTTAAAGTAAAATCAGCCCCTTATAGATAACCATTTTCGATAGTTTCCCAAAACAAATGTCTATTGAGGAAAGCAGTTCAAAATGTTACTGTGCAGCTCTATCATGATCTGCGATCCAAGGTTCTGGCCTTGACAGAATCACTATCTGCCAGGGATGCTTTGCGCTCAAATATGTAAGGCTGATAGCCTGCCGCAGTTGAGAGATTACCTGAGCCACCACTACTGGTAATAAAACTTAAGCAATTTGAAGAAACTCATCAAAAAACTCGAAAAAACTGATTCACTTAGCATAACCAATACTTTCATCACGGGAAATTCCTTCACCATTTGTGCATTCATTAATGTTGGACTTCACGTAGTTTCGAAGAACGTTGAAAGTTTTTCTTATGGGCATCATCTATGAATAGTATCATTCTAAGAAATACTCTCCCGTCAAAATAACATTTCCTTTAGTTAGGTGTAACAAGCGCTTCAATTCTGCTTCTAATTGGTTAAGACAGAAGAAACAATACAATTCAGAAAAAAAAATGCAGAATAAGCAAATGACTACCTTGTCTCTCCTTTTTATCTTTTAACAGGATGTGAATCCTTTAGTTATAATTAGAGAGAAGTGGTCCCTTTCACGTGCAACCTACAATAAAAGATATTCAATAAATAAATATATAGTAAAGAAGTTACTAGGTTGCACTGCAACAACAACAACAAACCCAGTTTATCCATACCACTACCTCTACAGAGGTAGTTGCACAGACACACCATATATTAAGAAACCGATCAAACAATTCATACTTGATAAATTATAGTCGAGTGATCATACATGATAAAAAGTCATAATATTCTTTTATTTTTCATCAGGGGAATATAAGGATATGAGATTATGCCTCAAGAATGATAAAATTCTAGCCTTGCATCACCTAGATCAACAAAAGAATAGCACAGTACAAGAGAAAAAGAATCATTTATACAATTTAAATAAGGCATAAGCAAGATTATATGTGAGAGGAGGCATGCTTTTCTTCAAAGCTCTTAAAACTAGATGTTATGTGCTTAGATAACTTGAGAAGTGTTGATTTCCAAACACAAACTCATAGTGCATATTTTTCTATAGAATTAGGAAGAATATGTAGGGCTTCGGTGATCCTACTTAATTTATTTTGACAAATTTCCAAAATTTTGACACCATAATTAATTTTCTATCAAGGGAATGGATGACGCCATTGAAATAAGCAAGATTGCTGAAATACTCCACAACTGCAAAGTTACTACAATATTTAATAGCCAGGTAAAAGCCTAGATAAGGTCAATACTTCTTAGAGACTGCACAATTTCTATAGCTACTATGATTCATACCCAGTGATCCATAAGAAATATAGTAATTTGATATGGGGTGTGGATTTAGGCGCGGTAACTTTACTAGATAATAAATAGTTATTAGGTAATAAGTATTTATTTTATTATTGATTGAAATAATTCTTATTTTTATCTTTTTGACTTAAGATGTTTTATTAATTTATATTCTAAATTAGATATTATCGTAATTAAATTATCTAGTGTTCTAGGATCCTCCTTAGTACTATGTAATCTTTTGTATTTTAGGTATAAACTATATAGTTGGGTTTCGATTTCTTTTAATAAGGTGTATCCATTAATTTATGTAATTGTTAAGTGTTTTGTAGTAATATTCATTAACTGTTTTTCTTCGTTCTTATATTTTTTATTTTTATATATTTTATTAATATATTCAATTTTACTGATATTCATATTTTGGGGGTGATTAAATAGTAGTTGATTAAATGTTTTGTTATAATATTTTTTAGTTTTTTCTCTTAGTTTTTGTAAGTCTTCTATATTATTTTTATGATATTCTAAATATTTTATATCTTTTGTTTTAAAATATTCAATTAAATTCATTTTTATAAGGTTTTCTGTTAATCTTATTTCTTCCATTTCTTGTTCCCAGTATTTTAGATATTCGTAGTTTATCATTTTATTCTTCTAAAGTAAATGTATAATAATCTATTCTATTTGTACTATATTTAATATCTTGTTTGAGGTTATTAATACTACTAACTATTTTTTCTTGTTCTCTTCTTAATGAATTTTTTAAACTATCTAAACTTTTATCTTTGGTTTTTTCTAAATTTTTCAAGGTTTTGTCTATCCATTTTAATTTTTCTATTAGATTTTCCATTATTTCTCTACTTTGTTTTCTATAATTAATTTCTTTATGTATGTCTTCTTGGTTTTCTCTAATTTTCTTAATGTTTTCTGATATTTTTAGTCTGTATAATATCCATCTGAATCTAAATAATATTGATGTTCATAATATATGCGTAAGTTTTCTATACTGTTTAATAATTCTTCCTCTTCATAATCTTGTAATTTTTCCCATATTATTTTCTTTATGTCTATAATTTCTATATCTCTAAGTATATATAAAACAAGTATTTTAATATCATCTGTCATTTAGGCTTGATTAAATGATTTTTCATAATACTCACTAGTTGTTTGTTTTAGTCTAAGTAATTCATGCATATTTTCATTAAGAAATTCTATATATTTTATATCTTTAGTTTCCATATATTTGTCTAAATTTGTTTTTATTTGTTTTTCTACTAGTTGTATGTTTCTCATATATTTTTCCCAAAATTCTAAATATACGTAATTTATCATGGTTGACATGTAGGTTTGGTATATATGTGTTTGTAAGTGTAATTAGGTATTTGTGGTATGTAATTTATTCTAGTCATATAATATTTACCAAATGCTTTTTTAATATGATTTTTCTTATATCTACTACTTCTATATGCTTAAGTGCATATAAAATAAGTATTTTAAATTTATCAACAATTTTGTCAGATAAATAATTATTAATTTTTCATAAAATTGTTATTTTCAAAATATTCCCTTCAATCATACACATAACAAAATATGATCATGTTAGATTACTATATACTAGATTATTCTTAAATAACATGTTCGTCGGTCACTATTAGCATGGTAATCCAAATACTTTTCCCTTAAACAGCGCCTCTACTCTAGCTACTCGCCACCACGGCTTCTTGCCTTATTGGTTTCACCTTTAGGATGACATAGTTCTTAGGGATTTTTCTCCATTTTTACTTTGCTAATAAACTTCTTAACATGTTATTATTCGAATAATTCTATTAGAAAGTAACTAACATGGAACTTATTTTATCATATCATGACTGTTAGGAATTATGAATTTAGCTATTCATAATACTGAATAAATATACCTATTCTGGTAAGTTTGATAATCCTAAGTTTTGTTCCTCCATAGATTTTTCCATTGAAATATACCTGTTTTTAAATAAATAAGCAAAATATTTATTGTGGACAAGAGAGAGAGTTTTTTGCTTCAACGCATGAAGGTTTGCTTCTCTTCTGCCTCCGATGCCTTCTATTTATAATGAAAAAATTTCTCTAATTTTACACGTTTCTAAAACTTTTTACAAAAAGTCTTCTACCTAACCTACTTTACTATACAAAAGTCTTTCTAAAAAGACAAAATCTATTAATGCTTAGACTAATAGTCAAACTATACAATAGTTTCTAATAATTTACGTAAAGAAAATTGTGAAAGTTTGTTACATGTCGCTTTCACAATTTAATATCTTGTCTTTTATCTCCATTATTTTTCTCCGTAGCTATCTCTTTTGTCGTATCTGCTGTTTTTTCTATCTTCTTTTCAGTGTAGCATCACATCTGGAATAAAGTTGTGCTTGCCACTACATCTGCTGCTTATGTGGTCTTTCTATTTTTGGCCAACTTTTTCACAAAATTGATCCATAGCTTCTTCTGAAATAATTTCCTTACTGATAGATCTCGTTAATGGTTGTTCTTCTGGTCTGAGGAGTGCTAATCCCTATTTTCTAAGTTCTTCTATGTCATGGTCTCTAACTTCTTTGCAAGTTGAATAAATCAATGCTTGATTCCTTGAATTATATATCCAAACTAGCTTTTTATTTGAATAATTATTAAATAACTATGATAATGTATTGATTATTCCAATAACTCTTTTGTTACGGTAAAATGCTGGTATCTGCGTTTTTGGTATCTCGGTCTGTTCACATATTTCTTCCGAAATAATATAATCTCTAGTCATACCCATTTTGACCACATTAATAGTCTATTTAATTTCGTCAAACAATATTTCTGTTGGTGCGGAATAAAATCGAACATAGAATGATTGCCCGTTGGTAATTCTCTTGTAAGTCAGAAATTCTTTGTGAATTTTTGGGATTCCTGCTAACTCTTCTCCATCGATTGTGTAAATCGTAGATAATAATCCATAATAGTAACATGATTTAATAAAATTTGGGCTTGTACCTGGTAAGGCAATAAGTTTATTATAATTTTGGCATTTCTGGGTAATATATCCTTTTTGTTGTGTGGCTAGCTCTTCACTTTGAATAGGTTTGGTAAATAATAAGGTTTGTAAGGTGTGTATGTTGTCAATGTATTTATGAGAAGAATAATTGTATATCTGTTTTTCTTGGTTAAGTGATTCAGAATATGTATGTATCTGGGGAGGTGAAAATGCTTCTAAATTTTGTATATTTGGTGTATATGGTTTTGAAAATATTTGGCTGAGGTTATAATTCTTTTTCTTTGGTATTCTAAGTCTATTTTGAATGACTATATTTTTCCCTTTAGATGTGCCTGCGGCTGTAATTAAAGTTTCGTCAGTAATTTAAGTTTTAAGGTGTTTCTCATCGTCACCTTCTAGGTCTAGTTTTTTAATGTGCTCTTCCTGCACAGTACCTTATTTTTTATAGTGCTCGACTTGCACTTTTACATTTGTAACTTCAGTAGTTAGTGTAATAACTCGTTCTTGTAATAACTTCATTTGTTTAAATATTTGGAGCAATAAGTCAGTCTGGGTATCTTTGGCATCAGCCTCTGCCATTGGTAAATCAGTTTGAGTAGCTTTGTCTTGATAAGTAATCTGCAATGATATTTTTGTTAGTATTGATTACTTCAATTGTAAATGTAAAATTCAGTATATTTAATACTAGTCTCCGAATTTCCTTTGTCGTAACTGAGTTTTGTATTTTTCTTGTTAGCCACCATCGTACCTGTGTATTATCTGTTCTAACAATAAACTTGTTATATACGATATATGGTTCAAATGCTATTAAACATTTATATCAAGAACATAATCCTTTTCTATTTATTTCCCATTTTATTTCTGTTTCGTTAAACATTCCTGAATAATATCTACAATGATGTTCTAATTTTTCTTCTTCATACCTATATTTGAATACTCCTCCATAACTATATTCACTTGCATCAGCTTCTACTATATATGTAAAAAAATTATTTTCATCTGGAAATTGTAATTTTGGTAATTCTTTACAAAGTAATTTTATTTTCTGTACCTGTTTTTTGTCTTCTTCATTATATCTATATTCTACATCCTTTTTTAATTTTTTCTGTAATGGTTTTAAGTTTTCTGCTAATTTTGGAATATATTCTCTTACTTGATTTACTAATCCTAGAAATGATTGTAATTTCTTTTTTGTATCTAATTCTTCTTCTGAATTTATTATTTTTTGGACTATATGTTGTTGCATTTTGACTCCACTTTTATATATTTGTATTCCTAAAAATTCTATCTGATTTTTCATAATTTCTGCTTTCTTCTCACTTAAATTTATTCCTGATTTTTCTATTATATCTGTAAATTGTTCTAATAATTTTAAATGTTCTTCTTTAGTTTTTGTATATAATAGTATATCATCTATGTATACTATACAATTAGGTAATTGTTTAAAATAACTATCCATAAAATATTGATAGCTACCTGGTGCATTTTTATATCCAAATGGTAGTACATTCCATTCTTAAAATCCTTGTGGTACCGTAAATGTGGTTAATTCCTTAGATACTTCTTCTAATTTTAAATGGTAAAATCCTGATTTACAATCAAATTTACCAAAATAATTATATCCTTGTATTTGTCTTATTTTTAATATCTTGTTTGGTATTGGGTAATTATAAGTCATAGTTTTTGCATTTAAATTTCTATAATCTATAACCATCCTACTTTTTCCTCTTTTTTGTTCACTATGTTTATTTACTATAAATGTTGGGCTATTATGTTTACTATTACTTTTTTGTATATATTGTTTTTCTAATAATTCTTCTATATGCATTTTAAATTTTTTTAAATCATCAAAATTATATGTTAATGGTTTCTGGGTTATTATGCTATTTTTATCTATTAATTCAATTTTTATAGTGGTTTTATGTTTTTTTCCATCCTTTTAATGGATCTTCACTATATAATTGTTCTAATTTTTTCTTAATTATTTCTATCTTATTTATTGAAAATATAGTTATTTCCTTTTTATTTATTGAAAATACGACCAGTTCTATGGTATTTTTAGAATTTTTTATATTTTTTAATTTTTGTGTAATTTTTTCACTTCCTTCTATCCAATCAGTTGTCTTTCTTATTTTATTAGTAACTCTTTTTGCTCTTACTTTCTGTTTACATGGTGTTGTAAACCACCAATCTGTTCTAGTTATTATATGTGGATATAATTTATCTAAAAACGGCATTCCTAAAAGTATATCTTTTGATGTTAGCTCATAATTATAGATTTCTTCTATTGTTAATATTTTATCCCATACTTGTGTTTTTGCATTCTTAGCTTTATAAGTAATTAAGCTTCCTTCGTTATTAAATCCTTTAACTATTATTGGTGTTTTTAATTTATCCCATTTACTTTCTGGTAAACAATTATATCTACATAAATTAGTTTCTGCTCCTGTATCTATCATAGGCATATAATATCTACTGTAATATCCTTCTACTACTATCTTCATTAATACATATATTTTCATATCATGTTAGAGCTCTTCTTAAGAATAATTTTTCACTATTATATGTTATAGATAATTGTATATGTTTTATATTGTATGGTTTTACTTGTTCTAGCTATTTAATTCCTAATATTATGTCTATTTTTTTGCATTTCTTCCTTTATTTCAAATTCTATTTTCATTTTTCTAACTCCTATTGTTATTTTTTTTCTGCTATATTTTTAGTGTTTATTAAGCTTCTTGGTAGATCTGGGCATATATTATTATCAGATTTTATTTCCTCATTTTTTACTAGATATTTTGCTATATAATTTTCTTCTTATCCTGTATTTAAGAGTATTAAATATTCCTTTTCATTTATTATTCCTGTTATGTAATATTGGTTTAAATTAACTATTGAACTTGTTTCATAACTTGTTCTTTTTGATGAACTTGATGATTCTGTTTTTTCATAAGCTATTCTTTTTGTTGTACTTATTCTATCATTTATTATTTTTAAATCTTCTTCTATGTCTATATTTTTGTAACTATAATCATTATTATCAATTGTTTTTACGAATTGTTCAAAAGGACTTTCTATTTGTATTTTATTAATTTTATTTTTTCCTGTTATTTTGTGTTTTGTAGTTAATACATATAGATTTTTACATCTTGCTGTAAATATTTTACTTCCTGGGGTTAGTTCTATTCCTGATATTTTTTAATATAATACTAATGATTTATCTATATTTTTATCTGTTATTGCTACTGAATAATTTGCACTTATTATAAATTTAAATTTTTGGTATATTAAATTTCCTTTTATGACAGTTATTATACTTTTTTCTATAGGTCTTATAATTCTATCATCTGCTAAATATAATTCTATTGGTGTATCTATTGTTTCTCTAAAACATGCTTTTATTAATATCTCTGTACCTCCAAGGTGTACATATTTTATTGGGTCTCTACTTTTTATATCGTTTATTTCTTTATTTATTATCCTTTTTGTTACTAGTGGCATACTAGCTTTACCTTTTGCATAGCTGCAGTCTATTACATGTTCTTTTTGGCTTACTACATAATATTCTTCCTTTTTCCTAGTAAATATATTTTTTATTGTTGGTATTTTAAATACTTTTTCTACACTTAAGTCTAACTCTTTTCCTTTTATTTCATCAAATATATTATTATCAAATGTTATTTTTTGATATGTTCCTTCGTCATTTAAATATTCTTCTTTTGTTATTATTTTTATATCTTCTTTAGTCATTTGGTTTATTTGTATATCTTCTTCAGTCATTTAATTCGTCTAATTCACTATCTATTTCATTATCTGTTTCATTCTCTAAAATTTCATATATACTATCCTCACTTTCTAATTCATAATCTATATAATCTATCTGCATATATTCTGTATTTTCTATTTTTATTTCTGATATTTGTTTATTTTTTTGAGTTTTTAGGTAATTTACAATCTCTAGCTAAATGTCCTAATTTTTCGCAATTATAACAAGTACATTCTTTTATAGATTTCTTTTTCCTATATGGTCTTTTATGTTTATAATTTTTTTACATAATATCTTTTTCTTGGTTTTTTATATTTATATTTTGATTTTTTGTATTTCTTATATTTCTTATGTCTTTTTCTTTTCTTATAATATCTTTCTTCGCATCCAAATTGAGGTGCTATTTATCTTTGCAACATGCTAAATTTCTTATTAATGTTTTTTCCATTTTTATTTCTTCTCTATATTTTTCACATAGGTTTCTATACCATTGTTGTAAAAATTTTATTCTTGCTCCTAGAGTATCTACTATTTTTGCTTCATCCCAACTTTTTATTATTTTTGAACTAAATGGTTCAGGTAATTTACTAAAATATAATTTTCTTATTTCTTTACTTTCTTCTGTATTATATGCTCCTTTATAATAATATTCTTTAAATGCGCAAGTATATTCATCTATGTAGCACATATTACATATTGCTAATTTTAACATGAAATTCCTATTTGTATCTTTCTCTTCATTTTGTTCTTCTTCTGTTGTTGTCATGCTACTAAATTCGTCTTTTATAGCTGTTTCATATTTTTTTAATAATTCTATAGGTGTTAATTTAGTTGTAGTTGTTGATGATGTTTCTTCTGTAGGTTTGTTAGTTCTTAATACCCTTTTACTATTTTCAGTTAGATTTAAAAACCATTATTTCACTGTTCCTATTAGTGTTCTTTATATTATTATCTAATAATTATTTTGTCATATATCCTATCCATAATTGTATTATTTTTTCTGTATCTATTACACAATCTAAGTCTAAAAAGTTATAATTTTTATTAATTATTTGTTTTGGTGTCCATTTGTCATATTCATTCTTTAGATTATATCTTTTAAACTTATTCTTATAATATGTTGGTTTTCTTATTTCTGATGTTCTAGGTATTATATTTTCATCTTTTTTTTTATCAAGAGTGTTTATTTCCGTGTTTATATTTTCAAAGTTTTCTTCATTAATTACTTCTTGTTTTTCATTGATTTCTAAATTTTTTGTATTTGTTAAGATTTCTGTATATGTTTCACTATCTTCCGAATCATAATTATCTGTTTCTTCAACATCGATTGTATTAATTTTTAATTCCTTGGTTTCTATTTCTTTATTGTTTATTTCTAATTTTTCTTTAAATTGATTTATCTCATTTAATAATTTTTGTTCTTTATCTTTTTCTTCTTTTTCCTTCTGTCCTTTTTAATGCAGATCTTTTAGCATTTGTAGTTCTTTTTCTAATTCAGCAATCCTACTATTTTTAGTTTCTTCTATTTTTCGTATTTCTTCTGTAGTTTGTTGTTTTATTTTTTTCTATTTCCTTTTTTCTATCTATTTCTTCGTTTTCTTTTTCTATTCTCACCATAGCTGTCAATTTATCTTCTAATTTTAATTCTTCTTTTTCTAACATTAAATATAAATGTTCACCTATTTTCTTATACCTTCTACCTAAATTAGAAAATACTATTTTTATTTTTAATCCTTCGTGATTTTCATATGTTTTTTCATCTATTATAAATTCTTCTTTGTTCATTTTATTTAATTGTTAATAAATCATGTTAGTATGTATATTCTAGACTATCTATTGTTGATTCTAAATTTGATATCTCTTTATTTTTGTGCATTTATTGAGTTTTTACTAACTCCGGCAATTATGTTATATTGTAGTCTTTCTATCCTTATTTTTAATTCTTTATATTTTTAGATATTATTTGCTTTAATTCTTTATATTTTTGTATGTTATTCATTTAAATAATATTTTGGGTAATATCTAAATCTAGTTTTATCAAATAAATCACAATTAATAAATTAATCAAGTAAATCCATATATATACGACTTCCGTATTTTTTAAATAACAAGACTCTGATACCAATTGTAAGGGGGTGTGGATTTAGGCGCGGTAACTTTACTAGATAATAAATACTTATTAGGTGACTAAGCCTATGATTCTACTCAAGGTTTACCTATGGATTGAAGATCTAATAACAACTAAGACATTTTTCTATGGAAAGTGACACAGTAAATATGTCCTTGAAAAATTAAATTGAACAAATTTTCTAAAATATATAATCAGTCGAGAGTAGTACAAGATTTTACTACACTATATGGCCCTAACTATTCATATTTCTAAAAAAATTCTTAAAGGCGATAAACCCTACCTGAGACGGATGCTAAATGTCAAAATCTCTTGAACGAAACCCCAAATAGCTAGTGTTTTTCTCATGGATTCTCCAGCTGATTCGAAAAAGGTAGTTGTCAATGTGACCAACAGAGAATCCCCAAAAGCCATACAAAATTTGATCTCTCTTTTTCTTTGTCAATTTCGGAAACTAATTGAATAGTAACGCTAATAAAGATGAGAACTCACAGAATGACAGGAATAATGTATATAGAGTTTCTAGTTATGATTTCTCTGACGATGCAGAAATAAAACAGATGAGGAAAAATAAATAAGATTTCAATTTCGTAATGAGCTAAGCATGAAACCTGGGGTTTTAGAGAAAAACAAAGAATTTGAAGATGAAGGTGTTCATCATCTATCCGAGGTGGCAGAATAACCAGAGCTCATCCTGGATAAAGTTTATGGAGGCGAAAAATCTTTTGCCTCTGAATTGAAAGGGTGGAATAATTTAGGGAGGTGAATTTTTGCTAAAATTAATAGGGAGGGAATATCAAATGTAGCTAAAAAATTTAAGGAAATATTAAGCCACACTTATACAGTTTTGCTTTTGTAACTATAAATATACCATACTTAAAAAGCATAACAAATTAGACAATTAAGCATTGTCAATTCTTTTATGTTTTGGCAACACTTACAAAGTGTAATCTATATTATCTAAGGACACATTTTTCAGGAGTCATCTAATTTCTTGTAGACAAAAACTTTTGAATGTGCCATTAGATACTTTTGGCAATAATTTTTAAATGTGGTCTAGAATTAGGGTGGCCTTAGGTCAAATTTATTGTAGTGAGATCCTTTTTGGGAAAATGAGCAATGGGTAAGGGAACTCTACGATAACCTTAGCATAAAATTTATCGTAGATCCAGTCATTAGGATCTAAGAAAAGGAAGTACACTTTGGATCTAAACAGATAAATGACCTATATGGGCTCCCAAATGTAGATATGGCTCAATTTATAGCAAAAAGGTGTGAACCGTGGAGCTGGATGGCTGAAAAGTTGTGCCCTGGCAGGGAGGTTCCTTGGGCGCTCACCAAGAAGGGGATATCCATGAATGATTTCACAAAGGAGCGAGGATATGGTTGCACATTATTTGTATCTGGGTTTCTCCATGCACACACATGACTGTTGTTCTAGATAAGAGAGCCTAGATAATTACCTATATACTAGACAACATTTCTTTGGATGTGGGTCATCTTGTGATCTCAGACATGAAATATTTCAAGACCTATGGTGGTATGCATCTCTTATTCCCTTCTTTAATTACTGAGTTATGCAAGAGAGCTAGGGTTGAGGAATACCTTGAAGGCACTTGGGAGCGCCTAAACACCCCCACTTATCCTCTTAACATTAGGAGGGAGGGAGCACCGATAAAGGTCAACAAAAGAAAGATCGACTTGGGCAAGGCGGCATGTGAAGATACAGAGTCTTATAAGCCATCCACAACTACCCTCTTTGATGAGATCTTATTGATTTGAGGGTAATAAGGGAGCTTGTAATAGGGTTGCCTCCAGGGATGGGAGATCTTTCCACCATCCGACACTCCTATGTGGCTCAGTCTGATTATGAAAGGTACATAGAGGATCAGAAGATGTAGGGAGCTACTATTGCTATGTTCGAGAGAGCCTATTCTTCTTTGGCAGAGTCTCACAGGGACCTTGTGGACTCACATGAGAAAATGAAGAAGAGGGAGAAGAAAAGGGATAAGTTCTTCACCAAGATGTGGAAGGGGGTGAAGGGCCTTTGAAAGTTCCTGAAACCCAGAGACAGACTTCCTTATTCCTGAGTTGATAGTGATGACAAGGCCCTAGTTGAGTGGCCCAATTCTGGTGATACCAGAGATGATACTGAGTCTGAGGGCGACAATAACTCTTGATGCGGTTACAGGGAGAACCTTTTTCTCTCTCTTTATGCTTTATTAATTATACAGTAAGGTCACTACAAACTTTTTAGTTAGGGGTGCCTATATCTATATTCATTCATTTGGTCTGTATCATTGAGATATTTCTAGATGTTCTTATGTTATTTTTGATGATTTTTATTTATATTCTGGGTTGTAATATTCTGGCACTCTAATGGTGCCCATATTTCATGGATTAAATATTTGTTTCATTTTTGGATTTTTTTTTGACCTTTATCTTGTTTATGGTGATATCGGATGATCCTTTCCCTATGATAGATTAAGTGATAATATTTTTTAGGGAAAAACTTTATGATTGAGTTTTGAGCCATGGATGAAGGAGAATCTGAGTACCCATAGCATTGAAGCTATAAATGTAAGGAAAATTGAAGTACCTATGGCATTTTGGATTTGGGATCACACTTATACCTATGGTGAATTCTGAGTAGCCATATGGCTTTCCCTCATGAAAGAAAAAATGTGAGACAACAGCTTGGTTTGGTGCCATGAATATCAAATTGTATGCAGTATAAATGTGAAGCAAACACCCCTCCGTCCAAAAATATTTGTAAACCAAGGGCATAGATGTGAACAATTTTGTATCAATACTTTACCTCATTTTGTGACTCCAAAGTCTTTAGCTTGTAGAAATCGGTAAATACTCCCCTTTGTATCTAGTAGGATGTGCAATTGAGCCTCTTTGAAAATTTTGCATCCCTTGTGCTGTGAGCATAATTGTCTAACTCTTATGCATACTTGTACCATTTAAAACTTTCCCCGTTAGTCTCTCAAGGCTAATTGTGATTATACTTGGTTGCTGAAATGACCTTAGGCCTTCTTGGTAAACAATAGGAGCCCACTTTAGCCTAAATAGCCTACCTATGTATAGAATAGTATCCTTAATTACCCACTTTGAGCCTTCAAACCTTTCTTTGGAAACCACATTACAAGTCTTGAACCATTCAAATTTTTCCCCTCTTTTAAACCCTACCCTCCTTGAACTTGGAACATAAAAATTGAGGTTAAATTCCTAAGTTGGATGTGGTATGTTTTAAGAGACGATCTTGGGCCGTGATAATGTAAGTGGATGCCTATAATGCTAAGCAAAGAAAGAAATTGAAAAAAGAGAAAAAAAGAAAGGCATTATACAAAAAAGGAGTAGCATAGAGTGCAAGAGAAATAGTCAAAGAAAATGCTTTCAAAGAATTAGGTAAATCAAGGTAACAAAAGTAGGCATGTGTGAATTTTGGAAACAAATAAAGTGGTCCATAGTCAAAAGTTAGGTTAAATAGTGGGATGTAGATGTTCAAGGAGGGTGTAGTTACTTTGTACCCAAATGATATCATACCCTTCCCCAAACCTACGTTACAAGCTTGAAAAAGTCCTTTGAGATCTCCAACCAAGTGTATTCATTATAGTGGCTATTGAAAATAAGGGAAAGCATATGGTATGGTACTTGTTCATATTGGGAGTCTTTTTGAAAGAGTGTGTCTTGCAATAAAAATCCCTTGTTGTATATTAGATAATTTGGCATGTGGGATTCCTTCTTGTGAGGCGGCATATAAATGAATCGAGGTGGGTGAAATTGAGTTTTTCTGAAAAAAGAGGCAAAAGAGTATAATTATGTTGCTATCGATCGGGAGTCACCTCTAGAGAGTTGGTGAGTGTTGCATCATTGTTCATTAAAGTACTTTGGATCTTTAATATTGCGTTTCATGTTGAGAGGAGTCGTGATATTAGTGTTGCCTTTGTTTGAGAGCTATTTGTTGGCATTAATTGAGTTTGAAGTCATTGTGATCATATGGTTGTGTAGATGGGCTTAAATTTACATTGTCTCATTGAGTAAGAAGTAGTGTTTCTTGAGAACAAGAAAATGTTTAAGTTGGGGGTATTGATGAGTGGTAAGTTTACCACTCATTTAAATCCAAATTCGTGCACACTACTATAATTTAAAGGTATGAATGAGACAACTTTGTTACTAATTTCCATATTTTGTAGGTATACAGGTGATGAGAAGGAAAGAAGTAGAATTTAGCTTAAAAGAGATCAACAAGAGAAGAGAAGTGCAAAATATAGAAAACCCTGCGCAAGAAGTGGTCTCAATTACCGCGATCGCGGTCTGAGGCCTGCAATTACGACCAGTAAATATTAGTCAGAACCTGCGGTTGCGGTAGATTCAACGTAATCACGGAGATGCGATCGTGGTCCTGATAGTGTGATCGCGGTGATGCGGGTTAATGCCTAGGGGAATTTATGTAATTTTACATAGCTGACCCCAAACCCATTATAGGTCTTAAACCCTTTCCCATTTGGTAGTCTAGACTTTGAAAAATTTAATTGAGAGATTTTGTAACCCTACTAATTTAGGGAAACTATTGTGTTTAAATTTCCAATTTGAGTATAGTGAAATTGAAGTTAAATTGAAGAATCTTCTTACTTTCAATTTCCATGGATGCATTGAATGACCCCTTTGGTATATTTCTTCTCCCTAACTTCATGAGTAGCTAAATTTTTTTATTTTGGGATTATAGTGAAATAGGGTGCAAATATGTGTGGGTTATGATCTATTAGTGCAGATTCTTGGTCATTGATTATGGGCTTCCATAATGCTTTCTTGATTTAGTTGGGATTTATAGGTGAGAACCTCAAATTCCCAAAATAGATTTGTAAGTGAAAATCCTAAATTCTCAAAAGCTCACATCATCCTTGAAAGAGGGATGTGAGTGAACTTTTGGATCCTATATAATCCTTAAAAGAGGGATATGGGTGACAAGGCATTAGTGAACAATATATAGATTTAGATTTTGCTTTTTTCATCATCTTAGAAATAAGGGTGAGATGAGAATTAGCTAGATTTTGGACATCTTCCTGGAAATAGGGATGTCTAATTGAGGTATTAGATGATTTTGATTGCCATGCCTATGAGGTATCCGAAAGGGTCCATGGATGATAATCTTGAGGTTTTGCTGACAAACTAACCTCAAAAACTCCTAACCTATCCTACCCATTTAGTTTATGACTAGAATTTACATTCAATTATCATGAACCCATGCATTATTTGCCCCCAGGAAGACATAATCCCAACGTTTGTCTCATATTGAAATATCAATAACCATTGTTGCCTTTAGTTTGTTAGTTTGAATAAACTTTGGTAAAATTACTTCCCAAACCAACCCCCCATTTTATGTCATGCATTTCACTTTATTTACACTACGGACATACATTTAGACGCTATCAACACCTATAGGGTTTTTTAGACTAAACTCACTCCTCGAGGATTCAACCTCAACGTGAGTTGAGCTTTATTAACAACGATTGTCCTCTATAAAAACTATGGTATAGGTAAGCGTGATCAGTCACTTAATGGTCCACATTTGGTCCGTAGGTGCCACCTACGGCCCATAGGTGGCCAAGTAAGTAGACACCAACCTTGATTTTACTTCTTTGTTTCGAAGTTATTTCTTATGGTTTTCTTGTATCTGTATATACCCTTTTGATATTTTTAGTTAGTTTACACACCCTATATACTTACAAATGTATATTTGATTCCAGGATTCAATTTTGATCTTGAGATTACTTTGTTCTTGGTTTTTGTTATTAATTCAGTTATAAACTTTGGTTTTTATTCACTCATTATTGTAATACTATTTGAATCTTTAATTTTGAATTCCTTTGATAATTTCACAACAATGAGCGGATAAATCCCTTAGCTAGGGTTATGGGAACCCTGACAGATTGACGAAGTAAGATAAGTGCTAAATTGTTCTTAATCGATATTCTTGCATGTATTATGGTTACCTTTAGTTTAATAGATTTCATAGCAGTTGCAAACACTAAGATCCTGCCTAGTATATTACTACTTACTTCACAAGAGGAGTAGGGATTAGGAAAAGATTATCACAATTGTAATTTGAAGATTAATTATCAATCTATGCTAATCAACATCATCTACTTAAGATGGTAATCTTTTATCTAATAATTTGAGACTCAAAAGGTAATATTTAACTATGATCTAGGATAAGGGTTAGTAATGCAACATAAGGTAAAAGGTGAAATCTATCAATGATTCCACAAGACAGTTGATGGGTACATAACTTATCAGATTCTGCATATACGATATTGAGTTGGTCAAACAAAGCATGATAAAACTGCTGAGTTGAGAAGCTGGGGGGAACACTGTTACGACCCGAGACTACCCCTTAGTCGTAACATGGTGCTTGGAACCACAAGTAATCCCTAGCTAACCCATGAAGTGACATACTACTTGAGAAACTAATTTATAGTATATTAAATAGTTGGTTCTGTCGTGCAAAAATATAGTCATGATAAAATCTGGGAAAAATATAATACTGATACAATTTACAATATGATAAAACTGAAGAGAGAACTGAAATTACAAGACTAACTCTGATTGACATCTATAAAGCCTCTACTATACTAACTATAGATAGCTGGGACATGCCTCTAACTACCACTAATCAATACATATGAATAATAAGAATATGAAGTACACGAACAACATCTGACTGGAGTTCCAAAAGTAGGAGAACACATCACCTGCTGGCTGGAAACTACAACTATCTGATCATGATGTGTGGGCTATAGCTTGAACCTACATTATGAAATAATGTAGCCATATAGACATATATGGAGCTCAGTACTTCTGGAATGTACTGACTAAGTCCTGGTGAATGCAACAAGTAAAACTGATTTCATACATAATCTTAAAACATGCATGCTAAGTGTAAGTAGACTCACCAAGAGACTGAAATAAACTGAAAGCTGAAATATATTAAAACATGAGTAACAAACATAAGTTTATAAGCTGGTGAATCACTACACTTAGTTTCTTAAAACCTTACTTTTTGTAGAATAAGTAGAGCTGGAGTTGAAGTACGGTAAAACATGAATACATGAACATAAGAAACCAAAAATACAGGTATTGAGCTGATCTAACTACTTGAATAACTGCTGCCTGGGCGACGAAATGATTGAAATCTAAGAAGGGAAATAACTAGCGCCTACATACTAAGTATCTAATATTTGAACACGGATTACTGATATCTGAACACTGATTAACTAATGACTGAATACTAATCATGTAATACTGAACTGAACTTAGTCTAACTAACTCGATTGAAACTATAAGATACTGTGCATATGAGATAAGGACTAATTGAACAACATGGGATAACTGAACATGGATGCATGAAAATGTAATATCTGAGAATGCAACACTAAGCATAAGCATATTTCTAAAATAATTTATAAATTGAAATACTGAAATATGATAACTGAATAACTGAGAGTGTATATGCTTTGGTCAAGCAAACCTGAACTAAAACTATATTGAATACTATACTGAGATTGTGAGAGGTATCATGTAACCGACATTCCCTAATTTGAGCTAATCGGGGTTCAACCTGTAACCTTAGTTTGAAGGGTGTCAGTACCCTGCCACGGATGCTAACACTGGCTGTGTGGATCTACTAGACTAGTGTACCAAAGGAGTAATGAGTCACCCTATACTGGTAGGAGAACTCGTGAGATATGTGTCAACCCTAAATTGGCAGGAAGACATCTCAAACCTATGCTGGCTACGTAGTTCTGTAACTCAGGGATTGCTACTAAGGGTCAAACCCTAAAATGGCAGAAATGTCCCCATCCCTGGGTTCGCTCTGTGCTAAATCCTATCCCCAACTAAATGACACTGGAATACTAACTTGTGTATGCACTGTTAACTAATAACTGATAAGTTCAGGTCATGGTATTTTGAAAATAACAGTGCATATGGATTATGGGTAATTAATAACACATAAACTGATAATGCTCATCATGAATATGGATATCTGAGTATATTGATAAGATTCATGGATTAACTGTCTGAGTACTTGAAAAGCTGAATTTATGTAAATCACGTAGGTATCGGGTGTTCATAACCCACAAGCCCTGAATGAGTATAAAATACAATATTAAAGCCTAAAACTTTGGGATTAAATCACGGTTCAAAGACTCAAAAAATAGACATTTCATCAAACACTTGGGAAATCATGAACTTGAACATGGGAATGTCTTAAACATATGAAGACAATAGGATAACATGGCTAAATTTATAACTTGGGATTCATCCTGAAATCAATTGAACACAGTATGGAAATTTCAATACTTAAACATGATAGGACTCATTTTACTTGAAAACACATGAAACCATAACACGTAATTGAAATCAATAAGAGATTCATGGAGATAATTCAACTTAAAATATGTAAAACTCATAATTTAAAATCAAATAGGGTTCTTAGGCTCCATGGGTGAAAGGGGACCCATGGATGAACTCCCACATATGTTTAACCCTTAATCTTAAAAGAGAAACACCAGTGTTGATGCTTTCTTGAAGGTTCTTAGATTTGGGAACTTGAATTCTTGGTTTCGTTGGAGAGAAAGTAACTGAATTGATGTTCTTAGGAGATGAATAGGGTTTCTTTGAGAGGAGAATTGAAGAAGAGGGGTAAATAATGCCCTAACTGGTGATATAAGTCGTGATATAACGAGTTGGATTGAAGGGAAAAGACATAATTTCCCCTCAGATAATTAAATTCATAACTAGACTGTGGTTTACATTCTCACCGCAACGCGATGAAGGTGACATCGGGAATAGCACTGTGATGCAACAGTATCGCGGTGACCTACTGTATTTGTGATCCAAACCTGATCCAATCCTTGTCCAAAAAATCCAAAACGTCATCGAGACATGCTTTTTATACCTCTGAATATGAATCAAGTCAAAAACCAACATCTTGAGGTCGGGAAGACCAATTTTAAAATCCTCAAAGTTAATAGGCCTTAAAAATGACTAAGTCCCCAACATTTAGTGAATTTTTCAGGATTTAAGCCTCTTATTGACACGTCTCAAACTTTGGGCCATGTCGTATGGGCACCTCAAGCACATATGTACCAGAGGTCGCCCCGTAACTCAACCTAAACACTTCATCATATCATAGGAGTCGAAGAAACTCCAAATCACAAGTTAAAATCGCGGATTAATATCATAAGTCAACACTAAATTCATTATAATAACTACGCCCAAGTTCACAGTTGTTCACAATACCTCTATACAAATCGAAGTCAATAAGTATATATGTCGGGACAAGACCCCGACTATAGCCAAACCAAGTCTTAAAGAGACTAAGTCTAAAAATGAGGACTAAGAGATGAATGTCTCCCCGATATAAGAAAGCTCACCTCTTCAAGTCAATGCACGAACCTCTTGATAGTCTAATCACTACACAGGATAAGAAAATGCTCCAACCCCTACGTCGCATAGAGAGATAACATCCAGAGATGGTTAGCGGTTGGAATGCTAGCATATAACTCAAGTATAAGTGATAAAGTACATCATCAAACAACAACAAATCAATATATATCACATTGTGTTACATTCATACATATAGATAAACTACATACCAATCAAGATATCAAGGCTCATCAACATTTTCAAACATTTATTCATTAGGTATGAAATAGGGAACTCCAGCCCTTCACAATTATAGGTTCAACATTTCACACTATGTGTAAGACTCTAACCACAATCACATACACTTAGACAAAGGAATTCAACCATGCTTACCCACTCATTAACCAAGGATTTCAACCACATACACACATTAATTCCACAAGGGACTCTATCTATGCTCATATTCGTTGAAGCAAGGGACTCTAACCACGTTCTCATGCATTGGGTGAGGTGATATCAACTCAAGAGATTTCCTTGAGCAAGGGACTTTAACCATAAGAAATTTCATTGGGCGAGGGAATATAACCTCAAGCCATTCATAAGGAAATGGACTTCAACCTCAAGCCATCACATTATCTTTAGTTGACAATGGGACTTTAGTCCTTTTTAATCGTGGGTCAATCATACATTCAATACAACACTTAAGGATTTTAACCATTTAGCCAATTTAACACCATACATGACCACTTGGTCCTTATGTGAGCCTTTATTGCTCAACCATTTCAATAGGCCACTGCCTTCATTCAATTTGTCACATAATTCATTTAATGTTCCTCAAGACCCTCATAAGACACTCACATTTCAATAGCATTCTCATACCACACTTTAGTTCAATACACTATTCTAGTTCATGTTTATATTAAGGGACTTTAACTGCCTATTGGTCATTTATCACAATAAGGTTATCATCACACCACATATTTCTTACCATACTATTATAATAGAATTTATCAAACTTTCATACTCATTGGGCCATTTCCCTAGTTCAACACATCATTAATAATTGACTAGACAATTCACTTGGATATTTTCACAAACACCTTTTGTGCATACTCATAACAAGGTTCTTTTCATGGTAGATATCATCAACACTAGGGTTACTAAATATCCTCATGTTAAACAACATATAAAAATAATTCACATATGCAATCTACCATCAATAACATGTGTCAATACAAGTATACTCAAGAATTATCATCATTCATTGTTAAGTAGCAAAACCGTTTTCATTTAATTTAAAACAACCGTGTACACTTACTAATCCAAGTGTGAAATACATGGGTTTAAATTTATTTAAAGAAGGGAAGATATACATTCCTTAAACAAGATGACACACCAACAATATTGACTCTTCCCTGGACTAGATGAACATTTTCAAACCCTAGCCTCCAATCTTGCTTCAAGAGCCTTTAGAGTTTTTTGGATGGTTAAGTCTTGTAAAATAGAGACTTAAGAGACTACTATGTCGTATATAGTAAGAGGGTTTAGGGTTTTAGGCATGGGAAATGACCAAAAGCTCCTTGGTTAAAAGATGAAAAGACCACACATGCAGGGGTACGACTCCCCCTTACAATTCACTTTGGCAATCGTGACCTAGGGTACGAGTGGTACCCTAACTCGTACACTGGTCTCCTCCAAGGTAAACCACACTGTTGTGGGTATGAAAAGACACCCTTGAGTCATAACCAAAGGTATGACTCATACCCCAATTATGAGCTCCACTCGTGACCAAAACAATCCATGCAGTTTGAGACTTTACTCTATACGGTTGAGTAGAATAAGACTCGTATGCATTGGGTACGACCAAGGAATGGCCTTGTCGTATGGAGGATAGTACATTACCCTAACATACTATCTAAGATACGAAATTGAATGGGGAGAGCGGTTTGAGTCGTGACCTAGGTTACGACTCAAGCACCCCAACCGTATCCACTCTAGAGACACAAAAAGGTTGTTGTTTTCCAAATGGTCCAAGGTCTATGTGTCTCAATTCTATCCCACTTTGATAGTTAAGTATAGATACAAGTTAACACCTCAACATACACCAAAGAAATCTTTAATAAAGCTAGTAACAACACACTACAAGGATATAACACAAAATTCTATCCCACTTCTCGGGTGTTTCATTTACCTCCACTTAGTATCATTCATCCACGAATAATGGGCAACAAAAGTATGAACACAAGTCAACACATTAGCACAATTCACAACCAACCTTCGAACAAAATTAGGACCAAGCACACAGCAACGTTACAATACAACACAACACATATCGTGATCATCATCAATTAACCATATCATTTCATTTTTCTTGGGACTCAAACCTATTAATTTCCAACACTTACTCATTCCACAACTTAGGGAATCTGACCTATCAACTCATCAAAGATATAGAGCAACTTAAAGCATTGGGGACTTCACCCTATCATCTATCAAGGACATAAATCGATTCAAGGTACTAGAGACTTAAACTCTTCATAACACAACACACATAATTTCAAAGCATTAGGGACTTGAACCCCTTGTCTAACAAGACACAAATCAATTCACACATTGGGAACTTTAGTCCATGGACTAGGAAAGACATAAATCAATTCAAATCTTGGGGACTTCAACCGATTGTCAATCAAAGACCTATATCAAAGTAAGGAGTTTAACATATACCTCCATTGCAAACTTCTGGAATGGGAAACAAATGCGGGTACTTGGACTTATGTCCTCTTCCGCTCCCAAGTAGCTTCCTTGGACTTTTGCTTCTTCCATAGAACCTTCACCGAAGCCACCTCATTCATTCAAAATCGACAAACTTGCCAATCCAAGATCCTCACCGGGATCTCCTTGTAGAATAAGGAGTCCGAGATACAAAGGGAACAACCAAGGAAGGATAAACCCCATATTTTCGCAACATAGACACATGGAAAATCGGGTAAATGGAATCCATACTAGGGGGAAACTCCAACTCGTCGGCAACATTGCCAACCCTCTTCACAATCAAGTAGGGACCAACATATCAGGGGATAAGCTTACCCTTTTTACCAAACCACATCACTCCCTTCATGGGAGACACTTTAAAGAATACCCAATCACCCACATTAAACTCTAAGTCTCTACACCTCACATCCACATTGTACTTTTAGCGACTTTATGTGGTCTTCAATCTATCATGAATTACTTTCACCTTTTCTAAGGCTTGGTGAACTAAATCGGGCCCAAGCAACTTACCCTCGCCAACTTCATACCACCCAATCGGAGATCGACATCTCCTACCATACAATGCCTCAAAAGGCACCATGCCAATGCTAGAGTGGTAATTATTATTATAGGTTAACTCAATCAAAGACAAATGGTCATACCAACTACCACCATAATCAATCACATAAGCCCGCAACATATTCTCTAAAGTTTGGATAGTTCCCACTACTAGACCATCCACTTACGGGTGGAAAGCAGTAGTAAGGCACACCTTAGTTCCCAAACCTTTTTGGAAAGATTCTAAAAGTGGGATGAAAATGAAGGACCACGAACCTAGATAATAGACACCGAAGCACCGTGCAACCTCACGATCTCTGCAAAATATAACTTAGCATAATCTTCCGCCGAGAAATTAGTTTTCACGGGGAAAAAATGGGCTGACTTGGTCATCCTATCAATGATTACCTAGATATAAACACATTGATTCTGGGATCTAGGAAGATCAGTAATGAAATCCATATTAATAGACTCCTACTTCCACTGGGGAACACAATTTCTTGGTCTAGGCCACCTAGCCTCAAGTGCTCAACCTTTAATTGTTGACACACTATACACTTAGCCACATGGCTAGAAACATCACGCTTCATATTATTCCACCAATAGAACTCCCTAAGTTCATAATACATCTTGGTGCATCGGTATGAATAGCCTAACGGGCTCCATGAGCCTTGGTCATGACCCTTTCCCTTAATCCATCAATGTCGGGAATGCATAGCCTACCTTGGTACCTCAAGATACCATCGCCACCAATCATAAAGTCCACGGCTTTGTGTTGACCCATATTACCCTTGATCTTTATCAAGTCGGGGTCCAATACTTGTTTTTTTTATTTCAACAACAAGAGATGATTGAGATACCAAATGCACAATCACACCACCATCCCCGGAGTCCGCAAGTCAAACTCTAAAATTTTATAATGGCGAATATCTTTCACCAACTCCCGCTTATCCTCATCAACGTGGGCCAAACTCTCCATAGATAATCTACTAAGAGCATCAACGACTACATTCGCCTTACCGAGATGGTAATAAAGACTAATATCATAGTCTTTCAATAGCTCAAGCCACCTTCTTTGTCGGAGATTCAACTCCTTTTGGGTAAGCATATATTGGAGGCTTTTATTATCAGAAAAGATATCAACATGAACACTATAGAGATAATGCTTCCAAATTTTCAAGGCAAAGACCACGACTAACAATTCTAAGTCATGGGTGGGGTAGTTCTTTTCGTGAGATTTTAATTGTCTTAAAGAATTGGCCACCACCCTACCATATTGCATCAATACGCAACCAAGAACGACTCAAGAAATATCACAATAACCCACAAAACCATCACTACCCTCGGGTAAGGTCAAAATAAGAGCCAAAGTCAATTTATCTTTCAATTTCTCAAAACTATCCTCACTATCAGACCACAAGAACTTGACCTTCTTTTGGGTCAATTTGGTCAACGAGGCAGCTATAGTAGAAAAACTCTCCAGATATCTTATATAATAACCATCTAGACCCAAGGAGCTCTAAATATCGGTGGGAGTCGTAGGTCTAGGCCACTTCTTAACCGCCGCAACCTTTTGGGGATCTACCATGATCCCTTCACTAGAGATGACATGACCAAGAAAATCTATGACTTTCAACCAAAGCTCACACTTGGAGAACTTGACATACAAACAATGATCCTTCAAAGTTTGTAACACGACAAAAAGGTGATCTACATGATCCACCTTACTCTTAGAATATACTAAGATATTATCAATGAAGATAATGAAAAATATGTCCAAGTATGGATGGATGACCCTATTCATCAAATCCATGAATGTCACTGGGGCATTGGTCAACCCAAAAGACTTGACAAGAAACTCGTAGTGACCATATTGGGTTTTAAAAGCAGTCTTTCGAATATCCGCATCCCTAATTTTAAGTTGATGATAACCCGATCTAAGATCAATCTTAAAGAAGCACCTGGCACCATGAGGTTGATCAAGCAAATCATCGAGTCTAGGAAGAGGATATTTGTTCTTTACGGTTACTTTGTTCAACTGACGAAAATCAATGCACAAACAAAAGGAACCATCCTTCTTGTGCACAAATAACACGGGAGCACCCCAAGGAGACCCACTAGGCCAAATAAAACCTTTACCTAAAAGATGTTTCAATTAATCCTTAAGTTCTTTCAACTCCTTCGAAGCCATTCTATAAGGAGGAATAAAGATCAAACGAGTGTTCGAAATAAGATTAATACCAAAATTAATTTCCCTATCGATAGAACACTGGAATATTATCGAGAAACACCTCAAGAAACTCATTCACCACAGGAACAAACTCTAGAGAAGGCTCTTCCGAGTTAGATCTTTAACTCGGACCAAATGATACAAACACCCCTTTAAAATCAACCTTCGGGCTTTGAGATAGGAAATAAACCTTCCCTTAGGCACTAAAGGACCACATTCCCATACAATGATCGGCTCATTAGGGAATTTAAACATGACCCTATGGGTATGACAATCTAAAGAAGCATACAAAGAGTGGAACCAATCCATTCCCAAGATGACATCAAAATCAACCATGTCTAACTCTACCAAGTCAACAAGGGTGTCTCTATCACTAATAGATATCACACCCCCCTATAGACACTTCTAATAATCAAAGGGTCTCTAACTGGGATAGAAATAAAAAAAAGGAACCGACAGACTCTCGGGACCACAATTAAGGTGCACAGCCACATACGAGGCCACATAAAAAAGAGTAGATCCTGGATCAGGAAAATAATACACATAATGGGAGAAAAGTCTCAACATACCCATGATAATATTAGGAGATGCCTCAGAATCTTAGTGAGTAGCGAGTGCATACAAGTGGTTCCATCTAGCGCTGATGCCAGAAATAGAAGCAACAGTAGACATAGCACCCTTTGGTGCTGGAGTAGATAGAGCAAAGACAGAGGCCTTGTTAGCCCAAGAAGCTGCTAGAATAGGGCACTCACACGGCATGTGCCTAAGCTGACCATATTGAAAACATATATTCTTCCCCTTCTCATACTGACCATGATTGCTCTAACCATAGAATTTACACGGAGGGCGGGGTGGAGTCGATTGGGCACCATTAGTCTGAAATTGGGCACCCTGTGCTCGGGACCCGCCACTAAACTGAGAGAGACAACCACTCAAAAACTTTAGGTAAGGAGAGCAAACATAAGACTAGGAGAAAGAACTCGAACTCCCCCACTTCTTTCATGGACACTTTCCACCATCTCCACCACTACTCTTAAAAGGCCAAAATTTCTTTCCTTGCTTCTCACTAAGCTCAACTTGCTTTTTCTTCTCGTCTTCTACTTGTTGCATGTACACAGTAAACCTAGAGATGTCTATGTTTTCAATCAACAAGGCCTCTTTGCTTTCGAGAACTAACTCATGGGACAATCCCAAGACAAACTTACGTATTCTAGCCTTAGTGCTAGTATCCATCTCGGGAGCATACCTTGAAAATTGATGGAATTTCAAGGATTACTCTTGAATGAACATCCTCCGTCGCTTCAAGTTCACAAACTTTTTTTCTTTAGCTTCCCTAAACTCTTGATAAAAGAAGTAGTCTAAGAAAGTCTAAGAGAAATCCTCTCATATAGCAGGGTTAGCATCAACACCCCTAGTCAACTCCCACCCTTTGTACCATTGTTACGCTATATCTTTTAAATGGTAGGAATCAAATTCAATGACCTCAATCTCCATGACATGCATGATTTGGAAGATCTTCTCCATTTCATTAACAAACCCTTAAGGGTCTTCCTCAACCTTCGTACAAAAGAACATAGGAGGGCTTAACCTCATAAATTGGCCAATTCTTGTGGCCTCAGAAGGAGTGGTAGCCGGAGCACCACGCTCTTCTTGAGAGGCTACTAACTGAGTCAAGAGGTTGATAGAGTGACAAAACTTTACATTAGTAGCATCACTTTGAGGTGACTGGGGAGGAATGCCACTCTCATGAGCAGGTTTGGTGGTGGAACCCCACGAGGATGGCCACATGCCGTAACCTTAGCCTGAGTCTGAGCTCCAAAAGTTGTATGATCTTCGTCCATAGGACCCTTAGTAGTGTTTTCATGAGTCTCGAATCTCTTTTGAGGCATGATTTGATAGATAGCAGATGGAATCAGAGGAATTCAAGGCCCTAGATTTTTATAGCTTGAGATTGAAACATAAGAAAGGGAAACATTTCATAAAATGTCTCATAGCTTCTCTTTTATAAGTGTGGTATGTTTCACACCCATAAAATAGAATCTACTTGAAAAAGGTATTGTGATCACCCAAACTTTGGGCCATGTCGTATAGGCATCTCAAGCACACATGCACCGGAGATCGCCCCATAACCCAACCTAAATACTTCATCATATCATAGGAGTGGAATAAACTCAAATTCATAAGTTATGATCACGAAATAATATCATAAGTCAACACTAGATTCATTATAATAACTACGCCCAAGTTCACAGTTGTTCACAATACCTCTACACAAACTAAAGTCAATAAGAATATATGTCGGGACAAGCCTCCGTCTATAGCCAAACCAAGTCTTAAAGAGACTAAGTCTAAAGATGAGGACTAAGAGATGAATGTCTCCCCGATGTAAGGAAGTTCACCCCTTTAAGTCAATGCACGAACCACCTAATCATCTAATCATTGTGCAGGAGAAGAAGAAGATGTTCTGGCCCTTACGTCACGTGGGAACATAACTTCTGAAGATGGTTAGCAGTTGGAACACTAGCATGTAACTTAAGGATAAGTGATAAATTATATCATCAAACAACAACAAATCAATATATATAAAATTGTGTTGCATTTATACACTTGATCATACATATAGATATAATGCATACCAATCAAGATATCAAGGATCATCAATATTTTGCAAAATTTATCCATTGGGTATGAAATAGGGAACTCCATCCCTTTACACTTATAAGTTCAATATTTCACACTATGCGTAGGACTCTAACCACAATCACATACACTTAGACAAAGGATATCAACCATGCTTACCCACTTATTAACCAAGGACTTCAACGACATACACACACATTTATTCCACAAGAGACTATCCATACTCATATTTATTCAAGCATGGGACTCTAACCATATGCTCATACACTGGGCAAGGTACTATTACCTCAAGATATCTCTTTAAGCAAGGGACTTTAACCACAAGCAATTTCATTGGGAAATGTACTTTAACTTCAAGACATTCATAAGGCAAGAGAATTCAACCTCAAGCCATCACACTATCTTAGTTGATAATGGGACATTATCTCTCTTTACTCGTGGGTCAATCATACATTCAATACAATATTTAAGGACTTTAACCATTTAGTAAATTCAATACCATACATGACCACTTGGTCCTTATGGGAGCCTTTATTGCTCAACCATTTCAATAGGCCAATGACTTCATTCAATTCATCACATAATTTATTTTATGGTCCTTTAGACCCTGACAAGACATTCATATTACAATAGCATTCTCATAACACACTTTAGTTCAATACACATTCTAGTTCATCTTCATATTAAGGGACTTCAACTCCTTATTGGTCATTTATCACAATAAGGTTATCATCACACCTCACACGGCTTACAATACTCTGATCATAACATTTAATCAAACTTTCATACTCATTGGTCGATGGCCATAGTTCAACACATCATTAATAATTAACTAGACAATTCACTTAGACATTTTCACAAATACCTTTTCTGAATACTAATAACATTTAACACCCCACAAAATTCTCTCCTAGTCTGAGCCTTAGACCATGTTCAGTGAAGCATAAATCTGACCCTAAAAGTTTTAGAAGTGCCTTCCTAAGTGAGAAATATTTTGAACCGTGTAAAATTTACCTAATATGGACTTTTTTTCATGTAGGGAATTGAATAAGTTTTCCATCGATACCAAATTCGCCCAAATTCGATACCCGGGCGAAGAGTTAGAGCCATTTTAGTGAGCCAGTGTGCCACCTGTCACTTTAGCGCATCGCGGAGCTAGCCAAAATGGAAACTGTCAAATTCCAGTGAGCCTCCGTGATTTTCTCCGCATCACAGTGCTTTTCCATTTCGCAACCAAGGTGGCAATGCAATTTCCACCGCGTCGCGCCGTTAAGCAGTTTCCCAATTGTCCAATTTTCAGTGAGCTGACGCGATTATGGCGTGTTGCGCCAGCTTGAAAAATCAGGATTCTTCCATTTTTAGATTTTAATTCCAAGGGCTTTTTTCTCTTTCCCCATTCTTTTTCAGCCCCTATATATACCCGATAAAAAGCTCCCAGCCTCATTTCCCATCTTCAACATCAAAACTAGGGTTTTACAAAATCAAAACCCTTATTTCTTCTTCAAGCAAAATTAATAGAGATCAAGAGAAATCAAGAAATCAAGAATCTCTCCAAGGTATTTCAAGAAAAGAGTTTTTCAAAGATATGTAGATGTTGATTCTTAGGTACCTTTCATCCAAGAAGCTCAAGAACCCTTTTTTCTAAAATTCAAAGATCTTGTGTTTATGGGTCTTAATGATTCATGTGAGTTGAAATTGATGTTCCTTCTATGATTGATTTGTGATTCATGTTGTTTACAAGGTTATCAAGCTTTGACCTTAGTATGTGAGACTCATATGATGTTCATGATAAATCCTCTTCAAGTTGCTTGTTAGATGATGTGTTCATGTCAATTAAGTGTAAAAATAGTTGAATAAGCAAACCATGCTCCCCATATGTTTGAAAAAATGCTTATGTGAAGAAATTAGGGCCATTATAGCATGTTGATTAGGAAACCCCTAATTGTGTACAAGTCCATGCATGCCTAGCATTTGTTGAAAAGTCTTAGTGAATGAGTTGAGACATAATAGTATAAAATTCCCCAATTTCATGCTCTTTGATATATGATAAGCCTCTAATATATGCCAAGTGCTTGACGAGAAAATTGTGACATGATAGTATGAAGTTTCCCCAATCATGTGTTATCCGATATATGCCAAGACTAACCTATGTGCGAAGTACTTGATGCAAGACCTTGTTGAATGGAGTATGATCCAATAGCATATTCCCCCTATGCTATTACATGTTTATGATTCCTAAATGCTTGAAGAGATGTTTTAGTGATTGTGGTGATGAATGAATGACCGTGGTTATGACTAGTCAAGAATGGTTATGTTTTACTTTTATAATATCGAGTCCTGGGGGTATTTGTACCCGACAATTTAGCTACTGTCTAGAGACTGTGTCAGTTTTCACGATAATCCCAGTCAGGCCATAATTCTCAGAACTCAGTGAATTATAGAACTGTATATCCTCAGATAGATACATGACTTAAGAAATCTCAGTAATCTCAGTAATATCTGTGATCTCAGTATCGCTAGTAATCTAGCCTTAGTTCTGTACACAGCTTAGATCTAGTAGTAGTCAATTGTTCAGTTTTAATCCTTGTAATAAACGAGTACTCTATTAAAACTCTGTATCATCAGTCAGATACTGTGATTCAGTAGTATTCCTTCAGATATGGAACCAAGTGAATTTAGCTTAACTCAGTCAGATCATTTGAGAAATATGAACAATATCAGATTTAGTTTAGTTTGTGTTCAGTTAAGAATTCAGTTCAGAGTCTTTCAGTTGGGAGTAGGAGCTAGCACCGAGTGAGGGAAGGGATGACATCTCCCCATCAGAGAGAGAGGCCGAGTCGTTAGGAGTAATTCCTGAACTCTAGAACTACGTAGCCAGCACAGGATGTAGGAGTCACCATCCGTAGAGGCTGTCACCCATAGAGAGAGGTTTGACTATTATATTGCCTTAGGCTGACTTCCTGTGAGGGTTAACCACCAGAGAGGATTGACCAGAGAGGTCTTTACTTGTGTCATGGTATTGACACCCTTCCAGCTGGGGTTACAGGTTGGACCCCACCAGTGGGAGGTCGGGGCATGTCGGTTAAGTAACTACTTCCCACAGTTGCAGTTTCAGTATCAATCTTCAAAACTTAGGACTGTCAGATACAGTCATCTATCTCAGTGAGGAACTTAGATAGTTCCATTGATTGATGGACCACCTGTCAGATAGGCTGGGTATCATATACAGCTATTCAGTATCATATCCAGAGATCACCCGATTGATAGGCTTGATCTCAGTTTCAGAATCAGTTGAGTAATCTCATTATCAGATCTAGAGATCACCCGATAGATAGGCTTGATCTCAGTCTCAGATTCGGTTGAGTATTGTTGTGGTCAGGTTCGAACATGATCATTTTCTAATCATTAATAATAGATTCCGAAATCATCTATTAGAGAGGTTGATCTTCGATTGAGTCAGTCGAGAGTAGTGAGCTCAGAATTCAGTCATTAATGTGAGTATATTCAGTTAATTAGTTCCAGTATTCTCAGATTTTGAGATCACTTGCTAGATAAGACTGATCTTAACTTCAGTATTCAGTTATCAGTATCAGATGATTCAGTTATTCAGTATATCAGCGTTAGTAGTTAGTTCAGATGACAACAAAGCAGTACCCGAGTTTCAGTATTTAGAGTTGTGATGATTGTGATTATGGTTTGTGCATTCATGTATATGTTCTCGTTCTGTACTCTCATGATTATTCAGTTAAGTAATTGTTCATGCATAAGCCCTTGATTTAGCCTTACCTCATCTTCATACTTGGTACATTCCTGTACTAACGCATTTGTGCTATGGTGTTTTATTTGACACCATAGGTTCAGAGGTACGAGATCCAGAGTTCCCTCAGTAGTTCAGTCCCAGTCAGCAGCAGTAGATGTAGAAGTAAGTCCTCTTCATTCGAGGATGATCCTTGTTTTATTATTTCCTCAGAATTTGTTTATTTTCACTAGACGTAGTTAGTTGGGGACATGTCCCATCAACTCCGCAGTTCAGACGGTGTAGAGGCTTTTCGGACAGATGTATCAGAATTCAGTTTTCAGTTTTTAAGTACTTTTAGATGTGTTGAACCTTATGGCTATTTTCTGCATTTATTTCAGATATTATGCAGCATTCAGGTACAAATATCAGAAGAGGGTTGGCTTGTAGTCCTTCGGGATCATGAGCACCGTGTAACGACTAGGGGGTAGTCTCGGGTCGTTACATAACAAGGTCCATTTCATGGTAGATATCATCAAGACTAGTGTTAATCATGACCCTCATGTTAAACAATCTACCATCAATAACATGTGTCAATACAAGTATACACAAGAATCATCATCATTCATTGTTAAGTATCAAAACCCTTTTCATTTGATTCAAAACCACCATGTACTCTTACTAATACAAGTGTGAAATACATGGGTTTAGAGTTATTTAAAGAAGGGAAGCAATACATTCCTTAAATAAGATGACAAACCAACAATCTTAACTTTTCCTTGGCACTAGATGAACATATTCAAACCCTAGCCTCCAATCTTGCTTCAAGAGCCTTTAGAGTGATTAGGATGGTTAAGTCTTGTAAAATAAAGACTTAGGAGGCTAATATGAGTTATATAGTGAGAGGGTTTAGGATTTTAGGCATGGGAAATGATAAAATGGTCCTTGGTTAAAAGCTGAAAAGCCCACACGTGCAAGGGTATGACTCCCCCTTACATTTTACTTTGGCAATCGTGATCTAGGGTACGAGTGGTACCCTAACTCGTACCCTGGACTCCTCATAGGTAAAACATATTGTTATGGGTTCGAAAAGGCACCCTTGAGTAACCAAGGGTATGGCTCATGCCCTAATAGTGAGCTTCACTTATAACCAAAACAGTCCCCACGGTTTGAGACTTTACTTTATACGGTTGAGTAGTATACGACTCATATGAATTGGTTACAACCAAGGAATGTCCTTATCGTATGGAGGATAGTACATTACCCTAACATACTATCTAGGATACAAAAGAAAAGGGGGAAAGGGGTACGCATCGTGACCTAGGTTACGACTCAAGAACCTCAACCGTATCCACTCCAGAGACACAAAAAGATTGTTGTTTTCCAAATGGTCCAAGGTCTAGATGTCTCAATTCTCTGATAGATAACTATATATACAAGTTGACAACTCAATATAAACCAAAGAAATCTTTACTCAAGTTAGAAACAACACATTATAAGGATATAACACAACACACACATTATGATTACTACCAATCAACCAAAAATTTTGCAAGGCCACATTCTCGGGTGTTTTACTTATGCATACAACTAAAAGATAAATTAAGCTAATTATAATACGGGGTATTACAATAACTCCCCCTTGAAAACATTTATCCTCGAATGAGACTGATTAGGCTGAGAGTTCTGAACTAAGGCAACTGAGATCACATACTGAACTTGCATAACTAAAAATATGATTGCATAACTAAGTCTGAAACATGATACATGAACTGAACTGATTCCTTAAATACATCCAATGACATGAGAATGGTTATAAAGCTGATATAGAAATAAGAGAGTCAACTTATGAGTAACCATTGCCTCAGGCTAGATATGGTTTTGTGAAGAAAATTTGAGAGATTTAGGACGTCAACATCTCCCACTTGGGATACTTTGTTCTCCGAATGATACTGACTTGGCTGAAATACTAAGGAAAGATTGAGATGTTGCATGGGTCACTTATATACTGAATCATGACTGAACATATGAATCTAAAACACAATGCATGAACTTAATTGAATTCACAATTTACATGGATGTGAACAAATTACCTCTTGGAATGGCAGTACTAAAAAAACATCAGATAGTAAGACTAGATTGAAAGGCAAAAAAGTCATAGGAACTTGTCTGTCTGACTGCTAAAATGAATTGCTGGTTATATTATATGAATCATACTTAAATCTAACACTCAACTAGTGTATTTCTTTAACACTCTTTCTAAAAAGTTCTAATACCATTAGGGAGAAAAATATCTTGGGCATGATCTAGTAGGATATCTGAGTAAGGAATCTTAATAGGGCTATCACTCTGTAACATGAAACATAGGACTATGAAACATAAACTGGAATTGCTATGCCTTAGACAGTGCAACTGCTACTCTCAAGCTTAGACATACCCCTCAAATACACCCTTATCTGTACATTCCACTTCATACTACACTTCACTTAAGGTTACTAAAAATATTCACATGGGCACTGATAACTCTATCTACTTAAGTCTGAGCTTAACTGAATTCTCTCACTATGTTCAAGCCTACTCGAATTGTCAAAGTACACACATAACACTATAATACTAGTCAGAATCATGGATTCAATACACCCTGCATTTTCACAACTTCTCATCTCATGAATAATTATTATTACCGCTTCAACAATTACATTCAACCTCTTACTAAACATTCACTAATGCATAATACATTCATCCACATATAAACAAACATCACATTCAAGCCTATCTTCATAACCACATATGCACTCCTAAACAAATACCCATAAAATTACCTTTCTCGTATCCGCCAAACCTCTATTATTAACATCTTTCATGCGCTATAACAATCATTCCTAACATGAAAAATTTACTCTCTCCTATCTAAACAACTGTCCATCATTACTATCTTGACATAAGGAGAGGTCACTAAATGGTTAGAACATGAGAACATGAAGCATGAAAGAATACTATGCATAACTTGGACACTTAATGGAGGCCTGAGAAATAAAGTATTCATGACATGGATCATTACATAGATAAAAATTGAGGATATACATGACATAATATGATATTCGCTGATTATTATGAGTGTGACATGACCATTGGAACTGAACATACTGTAAAGCATGAGTACATAAGTTATGAGTTGCATGACCTGAATTTAGAGTTCATAAATTTCATGTAATATGATTCGTATAGTTGAGCAAACTGGATCTCCTTATACTAGGAACTTGAAGCGTACATAATTCTATGGAAAGTGTGTGAATTTGAGCTATGATCATGGAACTAACATGTAAGGCATGAGTAGATATCGTGATAATTGAAGTACAAATACTAAAATAAGAATGGGTTAGGCATCCTCATCCCTTACTACGATTCTACAACATACTCGCATTACTACTAGAGTATGAGAGCCTGACTTGCTTACTTATTCTATCATCTCCCCCTTAGCTTTGAGCTATCACTCTAAGTCTGTGGGACCCTTTTGATAAACTCTAAACTGAACTACAACCACTTTACTCTAAAGTTTGGAATATGACAATACTCATCTATAACACAATCACCCTGAAAGACTATACTTGAAAGTGCAAAACCAACTACAAATACTTTCTTCTGAGATACAACTCTTAACTTTCTATAGCCCAAATGGTCATCAAACAATAGCTTTAAACATTGCCTAACTTAGAATCTTCATGAGTATCACCATACACTAAGTTCACACTATCAAGAATTTCAACACTACTTTCTATTAGCTCAATCTTCAAAGATTCAAACTTAGATTCTAACACTTAATATAGATATACCCAAACCTTTAATGAACCACACTAACGTCTTTCATAGCCTACTAATATCATATCTCTAAATCATACCCACATCATCATACTTAATTTTGAATCAATAAACATAAATTCTTGCATACACTATTTCAATCCTTCTGGTTCACCTATCACACAACTAACCCCACTTTACTACTGCTAAACTTCTGGGTTCATGCTTCTAACTCTAGATCACATGCTACCATGAGACTCTGAGAAGGGATCTGAAAGCACATTTAACTTTGGCATAGTGAACAAGTTTTCATGATCATGAATGAAATCCTAAAAACTTTGGAACATAATGAAATAGATGGGATACTTTTTAGTCTACGTGCAATCCCATAACTATCTACGGGGACTGTCTGAGAAAGCTCTATCTGTAGGAATTTGAGCTTCACTGTTTCAGTTACCTCAAAAATAAGGAAAAGATGTCATGAATAGAGCAAGGTAAGAATCTATATAAGTTTCTTAGAAAAAACTTCTACTGCACGATCTGAGACATAAAAAAGGGGAAACATTTCTTAAATACCGTATAGCCTCTAAAAAAAAGTACAGATGTCTCTGTACCATTCTGCAAGACTCTACTAGACACGACTTTATAGACATCTTAGGAAACTTGAACTTTGGGCTCTGATACCAAGTTTGTTATAATCTGAGACTACCCTTAGTCATAACATGGTGCTTGGAACCACAAGTGATCCCAAGCTAACCCATGAACTGGCATACTTCTTGAGCAACTAATTTTAGTATATTAAATAGCTGGTTCTATCATGTGAAAATATTGACATGATAAAATCTGGCAAAAATATAATATTGATACAATTTAGCATCTGATAAAATTGAAGAGAGAATTGAAATTGCAAGACTGACTCAGACTGACATCTATGAAGCCTCTACTATACTGACTATAGATAGATGGACATGCCTCCAACTACCACTAATCAATACATATGAATAGTAAAAAGATGAATTACACGAACAACATCTGACTGGAGTTTCCAAAGTAGAAAAAACTGATCACCTACTGGCTGAAAACTGCAACTGTCTAATCATGGGCTACAACTGGTACCGATATTATGAAACAATGTAGACACACATACGTATATGTGGATTAGTACTTTTAGAATATACTAAGTAAAAGAGAGTGAATGCAATAAGTAAAAATGATTTCATACATAATCTTAAAACATGCATGCTAAGTGTAAGTAGACTCACCAAGAGACCCAAATAAATTGAAAGCTGAAATATCTTAAAACATGAGTAACAATCATAATTTGATAAGCTAGTGAATCACTACACTTAGCTTCTTAAAACTTTACGTTTTGTAGAATAAGTAGAGTTAAAGTTGGAGTATGGTAAAACATGAATACATGAACATATAAAACCAAAAATACATGTACTTAGCTGATCTAATTACTTAAATAACTGTTGTCTGGGAAATGAAATGATTGAAATCTAAGAAAGGGGATAACTAGTGCCTACATACTGAGTAGATGATATATGAACATGGACTACTAATATCCGAAAACTGACTAACTAATGACTGAATACTGATCATGTAATACTGAATTGAACTTAGTCTGAATAACTGGATTGAAACTGTGGGATACTATGCATATAAGATAAGGACTAACTGAACAACATGGGATTACTGAACATGGATGCATGAAAATATAATATCTGAGAATGCTAGACCAAGCATAAGCATATTTCTAAAATAATCTGTAAACTGAAAACTAAAATCTGATAATTGAATAACTGAAAGTCTGTATGCTTTGGCCAACCAAACCTAAACTGAAACTATACTGAATACTATACTAAGACTGTAGGAGGTATCATGTAACCGACATGCCCTAATCTGAGCTAATCAAGGTCCAACCTGCAACCCCAGTTGGAAGGGTGTCAGTACCATGCCATGGGTACTAATACTGGCTATATGGATCCACTAAACTGGTGTCCCAAAGGACTAATGAGTCACCTTATACTGGAAGGAGAACTAATGAGATATGTGTCAATCCTAAACTGGCAGGAAGACATCCCAAGCTGGCTATGTAGTTCTATAACTCAAGGATTGCTACTAAGGGTCAAACCCTAAACTGGCAGGAATGCCCCCATCCCTGGGTTTTCTCAGTGCTAAATTCTACTCCCAACTAAATGACATTAGAATACTAACTGGTGAATGCACTGTTAATTAATAACTGATAATCTCGGGTCATGGTATTCTGAAAATAACAGTGCATACAGATTCCGGGGTAATTAATAACTCATAAACTTATAATGCTCATCATGAATGTGTATATTTGAGTATATTGATAAGATTCATGGATTAATTGTCTGAGTACTTAAAAAGCTTAATTTATATAAATCACATAGGTATCGGGTGTTCATAACCCACCAATATTGAATGAGTATAAAATACAATATTAAAGCCTAAAACTTTGGGATTGAATCATGGTTCAAAGACTCAAAAAATAGACATTTCATCAAACACTTGGAAAATCATGAACTTGAACATGGGAATCTCTTAAACATGGGAAGACAATAGGATAACATGCCTAAATTTATAAATGATATGACTCATTCTACTTGAAAACATATGAAACCATCACTCGTAATTGAAATCAACAAGAGATTCATGGAGATAATTCAACTTGAAATATGTAAAACTTATGATTCAAAATCAAAAAGGGTTCTTGGGCTCCATAGATGAAAGAGGGCCCATGGATGAACTCACACATACCTTAAGCCCATAATCTTGAAAGATAAACACCATCTTAATGCTTTCTTGAAGGTTCTTGGATTTAAGAACTTGAATTCTTGGTTTCCATGGAGAGAAAGTAATTGAATTAATGTTCTTGGGAGAAGAATAGGGTTTATTTGAGAGGAAAATTGAAGAAGAGGGGCAAAGAACGCCCTAACTAGTGATATAAGTTGTGATATGATGAGCTGGATTAAGGGGAAAACCACAATTACCTCTCAGGTAATTAAATTTATAACTGGACTGCAGTTTACATGCTTACCGCGACTCGATGAATGTGCCATCAGGAATAGCACCGTGACGCGATTCTATCGCGGTGAGCTACTAGATTTGTGATCCAAACATGACCCAATCCTCATCCAAAAAATTCAAAACTTCTTCAAGACATGCTCCTTACATCCTTGAACATGAATCAACTCAAAAACCAATATTTTTGGGTTGGAAAGATCAATATAAAAATCCTCAAAGTTATGAGGCCTTACAAATGACTAAGTCCCCAGCACTTAGTGAAATTTTCAGGCTTTAAGCCTCTAATGCATGCAACTAGAAACTGAATTGAGCTAATTATAACACGAGGTATTACAAACACAGTCCTAGTGTTCGTCTACGAGTGATTAAAACCAAAGTTGAATTCTATTACTTATTCAATATTACTACTGCAAACCCTTCATTTACTTTCTGCATTGCCCATTGATTCGAGAAAATGAGAGATATAATTCCATGTTTCCCCGTGGATTTGACCCCGACCTGAGTTGGGTTGCTTTACTTGACAGTGACCACTGTATCTTCTATTGGAAGTGTAGTTTGGGAGCTGATCAATGAGCACATATTTGATGATTATTTTCTAGATGAAAAATAAATCCTTAAAACATTCTTGAAGAAAGAATAGATTGGGTTGATGACCAAAATAGAGAACTTTTGAAAAGAAAAAAAGGTTTAGACAAAGAGGGTCAAATGGGAAAGTGAAAACTAATGTTCTTAAAAAGGTTGTACGAAGTTATGGTACTCAAGGAGTAGAAAAAAGGTTTATGAGAGGTGCTATGAAAGCAAACAAATCTTCCACCACTCATAAATGTCAGTTGAGAAAAGTCTCTATATTTAATGAGATTGTTGTTTCTCCAAACAAGGTTATTGTTATAGAGGATGTGTATAAGGAAGATGGAATTGATTTTGATGTTGCTGTAAGAACAACTATGAGAAGAAAAAGAACAGGTACTGTTAAGACCACTATGATGAAAAGTATTAAATCCAGGGAGGCTATTGTGAATAAGTCTACTACAGTCAAGAGGAAGAGAGTTTCTCATTCAAAAGGACCTAGTCCTAAGACTGATTCCACTACCCTTGTACAGGTGGTCAAGCTCACAAAGGGACCTTTGAAAAAAATTACAAAGCAAAAAGTTCTCAAAGCAAGGGAATTTGATCCCAAGGTCTTTGACAGGCCTGATATATCAGCATTGGTTGAGCTTGTTAAATTCAAAGAATAGTTTAATTTATTTGACTTGCCTATTCCTAATGCTCATGGGAAAAAAGTTCGAGAGTTCTACTATGGGATGGTATTTTCTAAGGTTTGTTTGAACCTAATCTCAAATGTATGTGGTATTGAGATTTATCTTGATGAAACCACTATTGGACAGATTCTAGATGTACTTTTGGAGGAGACCATCTCTTTGAAAAAGATAGCTCCTACTCAATTTGTGAAGAAGATTAGATGATTTAGTGGCCTGATTGGTGTTGGTATACTTATAAAGTATCTCAAAAGAAAGTTTTATTTGTTGTTCGAGTTGGTCAAAAAGGTCCTACTACCTCATACTGAAAAATATATTGTTTCTTCTGCAACGGCCTATTCTTTATGGAATCACTGAGCAAGTTTGAAGTTGTGAATCGTCTTGCAATCATATTAGAGCACATGCATGAGATAATGACAGTGAAAGATGGTAGGCATGGACTGGCGTATGAATTCTTCTTAACATGGTGTTTGATCACTTCAAGGTGATATATGGAAAGGGGATGCATGATTCTGCAAAGTAAATATTTACTACCACTACTGATAGAGTGTAAATGTGTGGAAGGGAAAGTTGGGACAAGTCCAAGTGACTAGTGCCAGATTTTATTGCTACATAGGACAAGTTTAATTCTGACCTGGAAGACATGACTATTCTATTGGCCAAATGCAATGTAGAGATTGCCCAGTTGACAGTCGTTGTGCAATAAGGTTCTTTTGAAGGACCTGGTACTACTGATGCTCCACTGGTACATTTCACCGCTCATGCTTCTGAACATGAGGGTCTGAACCTAGTCATCTACTCTCTTTTTTCTAGGCCCCCTTCCTCCTAATCCTTTTTGTTTCTTTCCTCGTGGTGTCCTTTTTTCTTTTTGGCTCTATGGATAATGTGAACAATTCTTCATGTATTGTTATTTAATGTAATATTTATGATATTGTTCCTATGAATTATGAATGATATGTTTTCTTTTTCTTCTATCCTTTCTTCCTTATTTTGGCTTTGTTCACTTGTGTTACTGTTGCCTCAGTGACCATGAATTAACCTAGTATGGATTTTACTTTATTTGGTTTACTGTTATTACTTTCTTATAATGCCTAAATAAGAAAGATGTGTGCTAATGACATGTAAATAATTCATGATTCATTATTAGGGACTTGGTGTGAAGGAAGGTGAAAGGACCTGGTAGACATGGGAATTTGACTGAAGATGTATGCTAAGGGAATCTGTTCGAAAGAGGAATATAACTAAAGTGACCTAGTAGATAGGGAAAATAGTTTATCATCATCAAAAAGAGAGATATTAATGTACATGTAGTTTTGATGAATGAAAAACCTCACGGAGAGACCTGGTATCTAAGATATATGAGTAGATGGTCAACAAGTGTTTGTCAGCATTGTTACAGTGAATTGCAACTAGTTCATGAAGTTGAGTATGTGCAAATGTTTTTGGGCAAATTTGGTCCTCAAAGAAGGAACTTGTTTCATGAGTTTGCCAACATCAAAAAGGAAAAAATTAATGATGTATAGTTACTACGGTACCGACACGACCCGAACTAGGGCCTAGTCATGTCGGGCGTCTCAAGCCCAACCAGGATCGAAGACCACCCCAATGCCCCACCGTTAACCACCCTACACCCCATGTTTGACGAATTTTGACATATAAAAAAATAAAATAATAATAATTTAAAAACATTAAATGAAGTCTATAACTGTAACCAAACCATCACAACAAAGTGTCCAACCAATGCCAATACCAATACCAATAACAATGTCAATACCAGTGTCAATGCCAATGCCAATACTAATACCGACACTACCTATGCCCATAGTATTCTGACAAAGCTTCTAACCAAAACTAAAGAATATCTAGTCGGGACATGCCCTAGACCATATCCAAAACCAAAAACCAAAGAAATAACAATAATGAAAAGAAGTCCATAATATGAAATGGGGTCTTCCGGAGTATGTAAGCTCACCAATTCAATCTGACTCAAAAGCTATCCCCGAATCCAAGTCACTGAGAAAGAAGAATAGTAGTATGGTCGGTTCCTGCATCGCTTGGGATACAACGCTTGAAGATGGTTAGCAGAGTGAACTCTAGAATATAACTCAGGGATAAAGATAAAATAATGCCATTATTAAAAACCAAATTAAATATCCATATACAATCACATATATACATATATCGTACTGGGATAGGTAACAAGGTTTAGCATGCGTTTAAATCATAACCTGAATTGTGTAGCTTTACCATCATAAATCCTCCCACGGGCTACATGGGTCCAGTGTTATCGCCTGAACGAGCCCCAGCGCATGTAGCCATACAAACCAGAGATATCATAAGGGCTGGGGATTGCTGTTACCCTTCTCCTCCATGATACATATGTAAAAGTATAAACTTGGGGGATTCCTATATTCCCTGCAAACCTAAGGTCGCCAATACCAACCCTCATGTCGGCAAACATGAGTTTTTAGTGTCTGTCCTATGGACTCACACCTTCACGGCTAGCTATCATAACTCCCATTATCGCCATATTAAAATATTTAGCACATAACCAAACCACCAATTCCAGGAGTCAGTTATTAAGGCATTATAAAGTGGATCGTCATACCGACTATAGCTTGCAAGCAATGTCATTAGCCAACACTTTGGGGATTTCTATGTACCCCGCCAACTCCATTGTTAAAATCACTTCGGGGATTCCCGTGTACCCTATAAGGTTTTCAATTCAATTTAATTTATGGACATCCAAGCCATTATAAATTTCTTCATTAATTATTTTCATGGTTATGCTGAAGTCTTAGTTCAAAAACACAATTCAACTTATGATAATATCATTTTCATTGACAATTTCACAAACAAGTTGAGGGCAAGCCATTACCAAAGACAAATTCATCATATTTTAGGGTTCAACCATGACCCCTCAATTAAATCACCATTCCCATGCACCCACATATGCAAAACCAATAACTAAAACATGCATAATCACAATTTAAACCATAGAAAATAATATTCAATGATATGCAATTAAATCTCAACCTTGGTTTCCAAACAGCCATTAATGATTTATGAAAAATGTTTTAAACATATGCGTTTTGTAAACTAACAATGAGGAAAAAGTCACATGCCTGAATTACAAAGATCCACGAAGAGAAATTGATCTTTAAGCCCTTAGATGACCACTTTGGAAAAATTGTAGCCAATTTTTCTTGAGAGGATTTGAGAGAGTAAAGAGGATGTTTAATCTTGTAAAGTGTGGAATGAATGACCAAAATGTGTTATAGGGACGTGGGGTCTTAACGGTTTTGGGTGGAAACTATGTAAAGTGCCCCCAACTTAAAGCTGTAAAAAATCATCCTTGGTTACGAGTTGACCCTTCGACTCATCACCATATCATATGACTCATACCCTTGAGTCATCACCAAGATAGTAGGTTGGACATCCATATACTATCCACCATACGACTCCATGATCCCCAATTATGACCTGACCATGTGACTCAAATGGTCTAGTCATACCCAAGACAGAACCCATGAGGTTAGAACTGGACAACATACGACTCAACCCTACCACTCGTAACCCATCCTTAAGGATCTTAGTGATCCACCCGTACTTAAAGCCAAGTCAAGTCACTAAGTTTTTGATTTGATTAAGGTTCGTCCTAACAACTCGTCACCACCTATAATGACTCGTACCACCAAGCTATAACCTTAACAAAACCCCAACTACCATTCACTGGAAACGTCACAACTAGGGTCACTTGACCCGTAGCCATACCATGTGACTCGCATGATAAATCGTTACTAGGACAGTAAGCTTAAAGCTCAAGAATTTTCCAAGGGACAAAACCTAGGGTGTTTCAAGTACTATGCTTTGTTTTGATTATTTAACAAATATACTTAGGGACTTGATGAACAACAGGTACCCACACCAAACCGTTCTAAAAAGGAACAAGAAAATCAATATTTCAAAAGGGGAACAAGTTTTAACTATTCCTTATATTATTCTTATTTCATAGGGAACAGATGAGGAAACAGGTCTATCGGTCATTAAACTTCTGAAGACAACTTGATACAATTGTAAATTTGTACTTTCCTACAGGTGGTTAGTGGAACTACAGCAGAGGCAAAACATGCCTATCCAACCTCAAACAATGGGAATATGCCTAGTTTTTTCTCTCTCTTACAGAAGCTAAAGTTACAATACCAAAACCTAGTTTTTGCAAAAGTTCAAAAAAATTCTCTTAGAGCAAAAACCATCTTCTTACAAAGAACATTGCTCATTTCAACAAAGGGACTTGATCGAGTTGCTGCTTCAGCCTTGTTGTTTTATTAAGTATTGTATCTTTTGTTCTTAAAGTTATAAATTTACTCATATGTTACAAACGATAGTAGATATTTGATCTTGTTTATTTCTTTAGGTTGTATCGTCATAACTAGAGTTAGTTAGATGCATCAACTAAAGCTTAGTGACGTTGGGTTCTCATTTTTTTTTGTGTTTCTTGGGTAGAGTTACCTAGAAGTGTCAACTAGAGTTAATTGGCTTGAAGTGTGTAGTAGAATTCCTACGCAAGTCATGGGTAGAGTTACGTAAGAGTGTTGACTAGAGTTAGTCGACGTGGGGGGTGTGGCAGAGTGGCTACATCAATCTTGTAGTATAGTTATTCCAAGGAGTTAGGATTAAGAGTTTAATCCTTATGATTATTGGAGTATGTAGTCACATTAATCTTTGGAGTAGTGGTGTTGCTGGAAATCCTGTGAGACAAGTCGTGGTTTTTTATTCCTTGAGCAAGGAGGTTTTTACGTAAATATCGTGCTCCATTTACTATTCTTGCATCTAACTTCATTTTTGTAAAGTGTTGCAACTGTCTGCCAAAGGACCTAGTCTCTTGACCCTTGTTGTTGTTTGCCTTTTTGCATCAGACTTCATCTATTGTTAATATATTGTACAAATCTGTTAAGGGACCCGGTCCCTAGTATAGTAGTGGACGCATACAAGTCAACATTACCACTATAAAATAAGGAAGTCCTACTAATTTAAGTTCAATTATAACTTAAACCTTATGAACATGATTTCAGAACAATAAATTAAGAAGTCCTACTAATTTGAGTTTAGTTATAACTTAAACCTTATGAACATGATTTCAGAGTATGCGTGCTATATTTTTAGTGTGGAATTTGAACACAATTCCTCATTTGTACAGAAACTATATACTAGAAAGTATTATTATGTGATAGTTTATGTTTTCCTTTAAAAAAGAATGACAACCTTCTAAAGTTGATCATAAGTAACTTTGTTGTTATATAGATTTAAGACCACAAGTTTCATAAGTTTTACTGTTAGAGAGATAATACTGTATGTTTAACACATCAAGCTTTAAAAGTTTTATTTTTTCTTAAATTCTGCACCAATTCAAATCATATCCTTGTGTTCGGCCTTTTCCTGAACCCCTTTTACAGAAGAAATTTTATAAACGAACTGTTACCCACAAGAGAAAAAAATAGATGAAATGTTGAATACCCAATGCACATAAGAATTGGGTTGAAACTTGAACTATTTATCAAGCAACATCAAGGAAGTTTTGATCAAAATAAGCTATTATTTAAATCATTTCAACAAAATAGTATGTTTTTTTAAAAATTATTTTGCAAAACTAGCATAAATATACTTGGCAGTAACATATCAGACTATATTTTATTTTAGATTGTAAACAAACCAAAAAGTAATTGGCTGATGGCGTTAAAATAGGAATCGTTACTAACAGTAATATTTTTATCTTAAAGTGTTACTGTCAGTAACGAGATTTTGTAACTCTGACACATTAAATATTTGTACAAAATTTGACATTAATGTCATCATTATGAATCACGTTTAAGGCTGATGACGTTAAAATAGGAATCGTTACTGACAGTAACATTTTTGACTTAAAGTATTACTGTCAGTAACGGGACTTTGTAACTCTGCCACATCAAAATATTTGTACAAAATTTATTATTAAATTCATTATTATGAATCACGTTTAAGGCTAAAACATTACTATGAGTAACAATTTCAGAAATAAAATTAAAATTTAATTGTGTGATCTTTTATTTTTTAAATCGACTAAGTGTCAAAATTCAAATTTATCCTTACACGCACTAGTCTAAATTGTGCTTTGCTAAGAAGAATAAATTTAGTAAAATATCTAAAGTTATTTGACTAGAACTAAATGTTGGAAAAAATTATGATGTAATGACTATCTCTTTTTTGGGAGGGAATTACTTGTTGGATCATACATAAGGTTTGATTGATCGAGTATATATAGTGAATAGAATGGATATTCAAACACGCTTAAACATATCAGTAATAAGAGCCGTTAATTTATTCTTCTACGGTCACACATTAAATGAAAAAATATTTTTTACCCTACAAATATGAATACTTTGAAATTTAAAAATATTGTGCGTACATGTTTTAAAATTGCCATATTACTTATTTATTATTGACTTTCTTTTTATTGGATGTCCGTGATTCAATTAACAATTTTTGGTAAACTTGGTCAGAAGTCCTTATCTCTCAATACACTCTTAACAAAAAAATACTTAAATTATCATTATTTTCAAAAAAAAATTATCAAATATAACACTATACTAACCAGTATATCTATTGAATATATATATATATATATATATATATATATATATTTACAAATATTTTAATTCGGTTTGATAGAATTGTTACTCAGAGAAACGTTCTAGTTTTAAAATATGATTCTTAATAACAACTTTGAAGATAAATTTCCTACAAATATTTTGATATGACGAAGTTGTAGAGACTCGTTACCAACATTAACATTTTAAGCCAAAAACGTTACTATCATTAACGATTCAAGTTTTAATACCGTCAATCAATTAAATTTAATTCATTTATTTTTTAATATAAAATATAACCTAATTCGTCACTATCAAGTAGGTTTACATTAATTTTATAACGTTTCAAAGAAAAGTACTATTTTAATAAATTAATTTAAATAATAACTTATTTGGTCAAAACTTTCTAACATAAGGTAAAAAAAAAGACAAACAATTTGTTAGTTGAGTAAATGCACAGTAAAAAGCGTTACCTTTCAATTCATTTATTATGCGGATGATGATGACGACCCAAAGAATACTAGTATGCAACCAATTGGCTACTAAAGAGGTAAATTACCATTCTCCTGGACTTTTTGCTATTTTGGTTTGGGGCTTTGGGCCACACAACTATTGGCAGGAATTACACTCTGGTTAAGTCCTGAAATAATCCTAAAATGGATGATTTGATGTTTTGTTTTCCATAAAAATGACAACAACAATAAATCCAATATATTCCCAAATAATGGGGTCTGCGAAGGGTAAAGTGTACGCAGTCTATACCACTACCTCTGAAAAAGTAGAGAGGTTGTTTCCAATAGACCCCCGACTTTGTTTCCCATAAAAAAATTTACAAAAATGGCATTCATAGGAGGAGTGTAACACCCCGAGATCCCATCCTGAGACATCACATGGTGCTTATGGACCCGAAGGACCACAAGCTAACCCTTGACTGATATCTGTACCTGTACACTGTATAATATCTGAAATAAATACGAAAACTGTCCATAAGGTTCAATACATCTGCATATACTCAAAACTAAAAACTGAATACTAATACATTAACATCCGTTTGAAATACCTATAAACTGTCTGAACTATGGAGTTGATGGGATATGTCCCCAACTAACTCCGTCAACTGAAAATATAAAAAAATCTGATGCAATAATAGTAAACTGAGATTCGTCCTTGAAAGAAGACGACTCACTACTACTGCTGCTGACTGGGATTGAACTGATGGAGATACTCTGGATCCTGTGCCTCTGAACCTATGGTGTCAAATAAAACACCATAGCGCAAATGCATCAGTACAAAAATGTACCGAGTATGTAGACAAGGTAAGGCTAAATGTAAGGGCTTATGCATGAACATAACTTAACTGAATAATATGCAAGAGATAGATTAGCATACATAAAGAATCTGTAATTATTGAACATACTGCACATACTGTCACTGAGCATACTCAGAATAACTCTGGTAACTGATACTGAATATACTGAAATTCTAAAATTTCTGTACATACTGAGACTACGAGTATCTAAAGCTTCTGAAACTGATAGCAACCCTAGCTAATAGGTTGTCTCCGAATCTGCTAATAATAAAAATGATTGATTGAAACTGAGATCAACCCCATCTAGCAGGTAGTATCTGAATCTGTGGATAATACTACTACTTGATAACTGATTTTGAGATCGGCCTATCTAGCAGCGGATCTTTGAATTTGCAGATAATCATACTTGATGGCCTGTATCTAACAGCCTTGCATTCTGTACACTGAACTGAGCTTTTTCTTGAAGTCTGAGACTGATTCTGAAACTGAGACTGTGGGAAGTAGTCTTCTAACTGACATGCCCCTCCTAGCTAAGTAAGGGTCCAACCTGTGCCCCAATTGGAAGGAAGTCAGTATCGCGCCAATGGTAAAGATAACTTTATTTGACCCTCATCTATCAGGTACTCAAATGAGAATGGTGGATCCCACATCTAATAGGTCAAGACACCTCATCTACCCTCAACTAGCAGGTATGATGTCTTAACCTATGCTGGCTATGTAGTTTGGGAGCGCAAGTATTGCTTCTATGAATCACACCCTCTACTAGTAGGTGAGTTCCCATCCTTGAGCTCACTCGGTGCTGAATCCTACTTCCAACTGAAAGACACTGGTCTGATTCTTAACTGAACTTAGACTGAGTTGAATTTGATACTGATCATATTTCTTAAGAGATCTGACTGAGTTACGCTGAGATTACTTAGTTCCGTATTTGACGGAAAAAGGTATCGAATCATGGTATCTGACTGACGATACAGAGCTCGAATAGATTACTCAAATCACTTCTGAGATTAGAATTGAATTATTTGAATACTATTAGATCTGAGCTAATTTACAGGACTGGGGCTAGATTACAACCGATACAGTGATTACAGAGTTTTCTTATGTTCTGCACTTGTCTGAGGATACAGAGTTCTGTAGTTCACTCAATTCTGAGAATCGTGTCCCGATTGGAATTATCGCAAAACTAACACCGGCTCTAGACAATAGCTCTATTGTCGGGTATAAATACCCCCAGGACTCGATAACGTAAAATTGAAACATAATCATGCTTGAATCATCAACATCATCCATTCATCATCACAATCACCAAAGGGTCGCTTTAAGTATCTCAGAATAATAATAGTATAGTAACATAGGGGAAATATGCTATTAGATCGTACTCTATTCAACAAGGTTTTACCTCAACTATTTCATACCTATATCAGTCTTGACATATCTTTGGATATCACATGGCTTGGGGAAACTTCATACTATCATGTCATAACTTACTTGCTAACCACTTGGCATGTATTACAAACTTATCATATATCAAAGAGCACATAATTGGGGAATTTACTACTATCACATCTCCTCTTGTTCACTAAGATCCTTCAACAAACACTAGACATGCATATGTTCACACTTATTTAGGGATTTCACACTATCATGGTACAATTCATTAACTAGGGCATTTAGTGACACTCATAGTTCTCAAAGTCTTATACATGGAGGGGAGTGCATATAACAACATGCCATACGTCCATTGACCTAGCTTTACGAATATTTCATCAACAACCATAACACATAACAATATCTTAGAAGTCATTATTTTCATAAGGGTGTAGCATGCATTTGTCATTAGATCACAATTTAACTACAATGCTTGATTTCTAGTCTCTTAGACATTTTATCGAACACCTCACATACACAACTTAGGCATAAGTATAATAAACCAACTACTCATCATGAACAACCAAATTTACATGTTTCCAACTTATATATTATCATTGATTCATACAAACCACATAAATATCCCATCTTGGAGATCATTCAACATCAACAACAAGTATATAATCCATTTACCACACAAATACCATATACTAAGGCCAAGACTTGATTCTTGTAGACAACCATGAATCACAACTCACAAGAATCATTAAAAATTCATAAACATAAATCTTGGAGATCTAAAAAAAGATAATTGATCTTCTTTTATGAAATGGACCCAAGAATCAACATCTACATACCTTGGGGAAACTTCTTTCTTGAAGGTTCTTGGAGAGATTCTTGATTTCTTGATTTCTCTTGATTTTTCTTGAAGAAGAAATAAGGATTTTGATCTTGGAAATAAACCCTAATTTGATGTTTTGGATGAAGGAGAAGTTATGATCTTTGATTTGGGGTGATTGGGTATTAAACAGGGTGAAAAATGACCCAAAAATCCCTTTAAAACGGTGCTTCAGCGCTGTCTCGGACAATTCTGACGGTCAGAGTGAAGAACCGTCACTCTGGTGACTAACCGTCACTCCCACCATAAATTTTTGTCCAAAAAAGGGCCTTAATGCTTCATTTTTTACGGACAAAGTGACGGGCCGTCACTAACTTGACGGTCCCTCAGCTTGTCCGTCACTCTTGGACAGCTCGAACAGCTCTCAGTAAAACGGCCATAACTTCTTACTCCAATATTGGATTTTGGAAAAATTGGTATTGTTTGAAAGATAATTAAATTATATATATAGTGGTAGGTTATTATCTCAAAAATTATTTGTAGAATGGAAGATATGCTCGTTTGAATTTGACTATGGAAATGTCCTTCTCAAGAATTCAATCGGTAAGGGATGTTTTGATTCATCTAATAGATAGGATGTATTTAAGGCCTTAATACACATAAAACTTGATCATAAAACTACCAACTCACTAAGATTTATTTAACATGAGCTTGAATTATGTTTCTACTATCGGTTGGGATTCTCGAGGTATTATAAGGAGGTTCTGACTTTTTCACTCTGCTTAATAAATTTTTCTTATAAGATAAATATTTTAATTTTTGATCTTAATACTGACATAATGACATTTATAATATCTCAAAAAAAGTAAACTTCCTAATTGATCATAAGTTTCGCCTTATAGGCAAAAGTTAGATATGTTTCCCATAAGGAAGATGTTCAAACTTTTGCCTATAAGGCAGATGCTCAGAACATTTTAAGATAGTGAATATGTTCAATTGAAAAGAAGTTTACTTCTTACAGAAAAAATTTAGAACTTAGGGTTGTTGTCTATTAAATATAAATTTTAGCTCTTGTCCATAAATCAAACATTTAAGACATTATAATACAGTAATCTTGTTCAATTGACTACAAAATTTGTCTTATAAGCAAGCATAGAACTTATATAGCGCGGATAAAATTCAAGACCGAACACTAGGTATAATTTCATGATTACACTCTCTAGTCTGTGTTTGACCCTGCTATGTTCATTTATTTTGTCTTTTTAAAAACATACACACATATCTATATCTATCTATACTACATTAAAAGTGTGAAAGCCTTAAAAATATTGCAATTGTAGGGGGGTGCGGGTAACTTGGGTAATTTGCGTGGATAACTAGTAGATAACTAGTACTTACTAGTTTTATCATATTAATTGAAATGCTATGTTTAATATTTCTTAGTTTTTTGTTTTAACCTTATTAATTCTTCTATATTATTTTTAAGGTATTCTATATGTTTCATATTTCTAGTTTTTAGATAGTCAAGTAGATTTTCTTTCATAAGTATTTCTGTTAATCTTATTTCCTCCATATCTTTTCTCCAATATTCTAAGTATTCATAGTCTATCATTTTATCCTAAAGTAGTTGTAATACTGCAAATTTCTTTGTAATAATTTATTCTAATTGTACTATATTTGATATTAAATTCTAGGTTATCTATTTCGTTAATTATCCTATCTTTTTCTTCTATGAATAATTCTATGTCTAAATCATATTCTAAACTATCTTTTAACTCTAGTTGTTTTATGGTTTTATCTATCCAAATTAATTTTTCTTTTAATTGTTTTTTTCTTCTTCTAAGCTGGTTTCTATAATTAATTTCTTCGTATAGTCAACTTTGTTTTTCTCTAACTCTTTTAATATATTCAAACATTTTTAATCTGTATAATATCCATCTGAATAATAACTGTCTAAATAAGAGCAGTAGCTTTCATTATATAGTTGTAAGTTTTTATAGTATCCATCTGAATAATAACTGTCTAAATATGAGCAATAGCTTTCATTATATAGGTGTAATTTTTTTTATAGAACTTAATAACTCTTCTTCTTCATAATTATATATCTTTTCCCATATTATTTTATTTATGTCTATAATTTCTATATCTCTAAGTATATATAAAATAAGTATTCTAAAGTTATCTGTCATTTGCTTTTTTATAATATTCTTTAGTTGTTTGTTTTAATCTTTTTAATTCTTCCATATTTTCGTTAAGGTATTCTATATATTTTATATTTTTAGTTCTCATTTATTCTTCTAAATTTGTTTTCATTAGTTTTTCTATTAATTGTATATTTTTATATCCATTTTCCAATATTCTACGTAGTTTATCATGGTTGATGCGTAGGTTTGGCATGTAGGTATATATAGGAGTAGGTAGGTAGGTGTGGTATGTAATTTATTCTATTCATAGTATATTTATCAAAAAAAATTTCCCATGTGATCTTTCTTATATCTACTATTTCTATATCCTTAAGTACATACAAAACAAGTATTTTGAATTTATCTATCATTTCAGCGGATAAGTAGGTAGTCATTCTTTTTCATATGATGCTATTTCAAAATATTCCCTTCAATCATATACATAACAAAATATGATCATTTTAGATTACTATGTACTAGATTATTCTTAAATAATTATGTTACTCTGTCACTATTAGCATGGTAGCCTGGATACTTTTTCCTTAAACAGTGCCTCTACTCTGGCTACTTCCCTATCACGGCTTTCTAGCCTCACCGGTTTCACCTTTAGGAAGGCATAATCCTTAGGGATTTTTCTCCTTTTTCTCTTTGCTAATAAACTTTGTAACATATTATTCTTCGAATAATTCTACTATATAGTAACTAACATGAACTTATTTTATCATATTATGATTGTTAGGAATTCATGAATTTAGCTATTCATAATTATAAATGAATATACCTATTCTGGTAGATTTGATAATTCTGGTCTTTGTTCATCCATAACTTTTCCTTAGAAATATATCTGATTTTATTAAATATTCAAAAGTTTTTTGTGTACAAAAGAGAAGGCTTCCTTTCAACACATGAAAGTCTTACCTTTAACTTAGCCGGATGGCTTACATATTTATAAGAGGAAAAGAACTATTCCTACTTTACACGTTTTACACGTAAACTGCATATCTTTACAAAAAAGTCTTCCTTTTCAAAAGTGGAAAAGGACTAGACTTAAGCTAAACTAGACTAGACTAGACTTAAAGTATAAAAAGACAACACTTTAATAATGGCACTTGCCAAAAAATTCTAACCTAATAAATCTTTACAATATCTTTACGTAAAGTAAAGTCAAGAAAACTATTCACATGTTGCTTTCTATCTTGTCTTCTTTGTCTTTATTTTTTCATTATTGCTCCATTGCTTTCTATCTTCTTTCTATCTTCCAGCTGGCGTTCTTATCTTCTTTTATTCTAGCTGAACTTTTAGGATAATATTATCTTCTCCATTACATCTCGAACATAAATGGTCTGGATATTTGTGTCCAATTAACTTGCAATATCTTGTTAATAATTCTTCTAAAATAAATCCCTTCTTAATTGCTCTTGCAGTTGGTTTTTTCTGGATTGAGTAATGTCAGAATCCATTGTCTAGCTTCTTCCATATTTGTCTATCGTAGCTCCCTTGAATTTGATTAAATCATTTGATGGTCTCTTGAATAATAACTCCATATAGGGTTTCCATTGATATAATTATTTGCTAATTCTTGAACAATTGTAGATATTCCAATAATTCGTTTATTTGCATAAAAATCAGGTATCTCAACTTTAGGTATTTCTGGCTGTTGAACAATATCTTCCGATATAATCATATCACTGGTTAATCCTATTTTTATAACTTGTATAACTAGTTTGATCTCGTCATATAATATCTCTGCTGGTGCAGTATAAAACTTTATAAAAAATAGATTTTCTTTGGTTATTTTCTTATAAGTGGCGAATGCTCTATATAATTCTGGTATAGCTGTTAGTTTATATCCTTCTTGGGTATATACGGTATTTAATAATCCATAACTGAAACAAGCTTTAACTAAGCTTGGATTGGTTTTTGGTAGTGCGATTAACTTGTTGTAACCTTGCAATTTTTAGGTTATATAGTTTGTGTTTGGTTCTTGGATATTTGTACCTTTGGGGTTAAGGTTTAGATAATTTTGTATTTTATGGATATTTTCTATGTATGCTCGAGTTATATGGTTATAGGTTTTTCTGTCTTGGTTTAAACTTTCTCGATATGTGGTAGTTTGTGGGGGTATGAACAAGGGGTCTTTTTGTGTTTTTGGTATAAATGGTTTTTCAAATATCTTGTTCATATTCATGTTCTGATATCTTTATCCAATAACTCCTTTTCTTGTACCTGCAATTGTAGATTGATAAACGTTATGGGTTTTATAGAGTGTCCCAATGCTCCTTTAGCTCTGAAATTTTGATGTCTTCCGATCGACATAGCTCTGCACACTGCTGAGTTATCTGATTCATAGCTTTAGATTTCAGTTTAACTTCATTAGTCTTTAGCTTTTCTATTTCATTACCCATACTGTCCAATTTCGTTGAAAGCGTAGTTAGGGTTTTGAGTATCTTTTCTAAAGCATCATCTTCTATTATATCAGTCTATGTAGCTTTGTCTTGATATGTAATCTGCAATGACATTCTTGTTAGTTTCGATTACTTCAATTATAAATGTAAAGTTTAATCTATTTAATATTAGTCTCCGGATCTCTTTCGTTGTAACTGAATTTTGTTTTTTCTTTGTTAACCACCAACGTACCTGTGCATTATCTGTTCGTACAATAAACTTGTTATATACAATATATGGCTCAAATGCTAATAAACATTTATATAATGAACAAAATTCTTTTCTATTTATTTCCCATTTTATTTCTGTTTCATTAAACGTACCTGAGTAGTATCTACAATAATGTTCTAATTTTTTTCTTCGTATCTATATCTAAGTACTCCTCCCTAACTATAATCGCTTGCGTCTGCTTCTACTATATATGTAAATTTTTTATTTTCATCTGGGAATTGTAATTTTGGTAATTCTTTACAAAGTATTTTTATTTTCTGAACTTGTTTTTTATCTTCTTCGTTGTAATTATACTCTACATCCTTTTTAATTTTTTCTGTAATGTCTCTAGGTTTTCTGTTAATTTTGGTATATATTCTCTTACTTCGTTTACTAATCCTAAAAATGATTGTAATTTTTTTTTGTATCTAATTCTTCTTTTGAATTTATTATTTTTGTACTATATGTGGTTGCATTTTTACTCCGCTTTTATCTATTTGTATTCCTAAAAATTCTATCTGGTTTTTCATAATTTCAGCTTTCTTTTCACTTAAACTTATTCCCAATTTTTCTATTATATCTGTAAATTGTTCTAATAGTTTTCAATGTTCCTCTTTAGTTTTTGTATATAATAGTTTATCATCTATGTATACTATACAATTAGGTAGTTGTTTAAAATAACTATCCATAAAGTGTTAGTATCTACCTGGTGCATTTTTATATCCAAATGGTAACACATTCCATTCATAAAATCCTCGTGGTACTGTAAATGCAGTTAACTTCTTAGATTCTTCTTCTAACTTTAAATGGTAAAATCCTGATTTACAATCAAATTTACTAAAGTAATTATATCCTTGTATTTGTCTTATTTTTAATATTTTATTTGGTATTGGATAATTATATGTCATAGTTTTTTCATTTAAGTTTCTATAATCAATAACCATTCAACTTTTTCCTCTTTTTTTGTTCACTATGTTTATTTAGTATAAATGTTGGACTACTGTGTTTACTATTACTTTTTTTGTATATATTGTTTTTCTAATAATTCATCTATATGCATTTTAAATTCTTTTAAATCATCAAAGTTATATGTTAATGGTTTCTGGGTTATTATGTTATTTTTATCTATTAGCTCAATTTTTACAGTAGTTTTATGTTTTTCCCATCCTTTTAATGGATCTTCACTGTTTAATTTTCTTAAGTTTTTCTTTATTATTTCTACCTTATCTATTAAAAATATAGTCATTTCTTCTTTATTTATTGAAAATATAACTAGTTCTATTGTGTCTTCAGTATTTTTTATATTTTCTAATTTTTGTGTGATTTTTTCACTTCCTTTTATCCAATCAGTTTTTCTTTTTATTTTATTAATAACTCTTTTTTCTTTTACCTTTTGTTTACATGGTATTGTAAACCACCAGTGTGTTCTAGTTATTATATGTGGGTATAATTTATCTAAAAATGGCATTCCTAAAAGCATATCTTTTGATGTTAGTTCATAATTATAGATTTCTTCTATTGTTAATATCTTATCCCATACTTGTATTTTTACATTTCTAGCTTTATAAGTAATTAAACTTTCTTCGTTATTAAATCCTCTAACTACTATTGGTGTTTTTAATTTATCCCATTTACTATTTGGTAAACAATTATATCTACATAAATTGGCTTTTTCTCCCGTATCTATCATAGGCGTATAATATCTATTGTAATATCCTTTTACTATTATCTTTATTAATACATATATTTTCATATCATGTCAAAGTTCTTTTTATTAATAATTTTTCTTTATTATATGTTATGGTTAATTGTGTATGTTCTATATTGTATGATTTTACTTGTTTTAACCATTTTATTCCTAATATTATGTCTGCTTTTTGCATATCTACTTTTATTTCAAATTCTATTTTTATTTTTTTAATTCCTATTATTATTTCTTTTTCCGTTGCATCCTTAATAGTTATTAAACTTCTTGGTAGATCTGGGCATATATTACTATTAGATTTTATTTCTTCATTTTTTTACTAAATATTTTGCTATATAATTTTTTACTTGTCCTGTATTTAGGAGTATTAAATATTCTTTTTCATTTATTGTTCCCGTTATATAATATTGAGTTAAATTAACTGTTGAAGTTATTTCATAGTTTGTTCTTTTTGATGATCCTGATGATTCTGGTTTTTCAAAAGCTATTCTTTTTGTTGTACTTATTCTATCATTTATTATTTCTAAATATTCTTCTATATCTATGTCTTTGTAACTATAATCATTGTTATCAATTGCTTTTACAAATTGTTCGTAAGAACTTTCTATTTGTATTTTATTAATTTTATTTTTTCCCGTTATTTTATGTTTTGTTGTTAATACATATAGATTTTTACATCTTGCGGTAAATATTTTACTTCCTGGGGTTAGTTCTATTCCTGATATTTTCCAATATAATACTAATGATTTATCTATATTTTTATCTTTTATTGCTACTGAATAATTCACACTTATTATAAATTTAAATTTTTGATATATTAAATTTCCTTTTATGGTGGTTATTATACTTTTTCTATAGGTTTTATAATTCTATCATCTGCTAAATATACTTATATTGGTGTATATATTCCTTCTCTAAAACATGTTTTTATTAATATCTCTGTTCCTCCAAGGTGTACATATTTTATTGGATCTTTACTTTTTATATCGTTTATTTCTTTATTAATTATTCTTTTTGTTACTAAAGGTATACTAGCTCTTCCTTTTGCATATCTACAGTCTATTACATGTTCTTTTTGGCTTACTACGTAGTATTCTTCTTTTCGTCTACTAAATATGTTTTTTATTGTTGGTATTTTAAATATTTTTTCTACACTTAAATCTAATTCTTTTCCTTTTATTTAGTCAAATATATTATTATCAAATATTATTTTTTGATCTATTCCTTCTTCATTTAAGTATTCTTCCTTTGTTATTATTTTTATATCTTCTTTAGTTATTTGATTCATTTTTATATCTTCTTCAGTCATTTGATTCATCTGATTTACTATCTATTTCATTATCTGTTTCATTCTCTGAAATTTCATATATACTATCGTTACTTTCTAATTCGTAATCTATATAATCTATTTGCATATATTCTGTATTTTCTATCTTTATTTCTGATATTTGTTTCTTTTTGAGTTTTTAGGCATTTTACAATCTCTAGCTAAATGTTCTAGTTTTTCACAATTATAACAAGTACATTCTTTTATAGATTTCTTTTTCCTATATGGTCTTTTATGTTTATAATTTTTTACATAATATATTTTTCTTGGTTTCTTATATTTATATTTTGATTTTTTGTATTTCTTATATTTCTTATGTCTTTTTTTTTTTCTTATAATATCTTTCTTCACATCCAAATTGAGGTGCTATTTTATCTTTGCAACATGCTAAATTTTTTATTAATGTTTTTTCCATTTTCATTTCTTCTCTATATTTTTCACATAAATTTCTATACCATTGTTGTTGAAATTTTATTCTTGCTCCTAGAGTATCTACTATGTTTGCTTCATCCCAACTCTTTATTATTTTTAAACTAAATGGTTCAGGTAATTTACTAAAATATAATCTTCTTACTTCTTTACTTTCTTCTGTATTTTATGTTCCTTTATAGTAGTATTCTTTAAATGCGCACGTATACTTATCTATATAGCACATATTACATATTGCTAGTTTTAACATTAAATTTCTATTTATATCTTTTTCTTTATTTTGTTCTTCTTCTACTGTTGTCATACTGCTAAATTCATCTCTTATAGCTATTTCATATTTTTTCAATATGTCTATAGGTGTTAGTTTAGTTACTGTTGTTCCTTCCATTTTTTTTATCATCTCTTAATATCTTTTTACTTTCTTCAACTAAATTTAAAAACCATAATTTTGTTGTTCCTATTAGTGTTCTTTCTATATATTCTGGTGTATCTATTGCATTTATCCCATTGTCTAATAGTTGTTTTGCTATATATCCTATCCATAATTGTATTGTTTTATCTATATCTATTACACAGTCTAAGTCTAAGAAGTTATAATTTCTATTAATTATCTGTTTTGGTGTCCATTTGTTATATTCATCCCTTTGGTTATATTTTTTAAACTTATTTTTATAATAATATGTAGGTTTTCTTATTTCTAATGTACTGGATATTATTTTTTCATCGTCCTTTTTATCAAGAGTGTTTATTTTCGTGTTTGTATTTTCTAAGCTTTCTTTACTAATTACTTCTTGTTTTTCATTAATTTCTAATTTTTCTATATTTGTTAAGATTTCTGTATATGTTTCACTATCTTCCGAGTCATAATTATCTGTTTCTTCAGCATCTATTATATTTATTTCTAATTCACTGGTTTCTAATTCTTTATTTTTTATTTCTAATTTTTATTTAAATTGATTTATCTCGTTTAATAATTTTTGTTCTTTATCATTTTCTTTTTTTCCTTTCTGTCTTTTTTCATACAGGTCTTTTAGCATTTGTAGTTCTTTTTCTAGTTCAGCAATCCTACTATTTTTAGTTTCTTCTATTTTTCATATTTCTTCTGTCGTTTTTTGTTTTTTATTATCTATTTTTTTCTATCTATCTCTTCGTTTTCTTTTTCTATTCTTACCATGACTGTCAACTTATCTTCTAATTTTAATTTTTCTTTTTCTAACATTAAGTATAAATGTTCACCTATTTTCTTATATCTTCTTCCTAAATTAGAAAATACTATTTTTATTTTTAATCCTTCGTGATTTTCATATGTTTTTTCGTCTATTATAAATTCTTCTTTGTTCATTTTATTTAAATGTATATAGGTCATGTTGATATATATATTCTAGACGATCTATTTGTGATTCTAAATATGATATTTCTTCTTTTTGTGAATTTATTGATTTTGACATACTCCTACAATCATGTTATATTATAGTCTTTCTTTTCTTATTTTTAATTCTCTCCGCTTTTCAGATATTATTTGTTTTAGTTCTTTATATTTTTGGAATTTTGTTATATTATTCATCTTTACAATATTTAAAATATTTTGGTGGATACCGAAATCTGATTTTATCATAATTAGGTGGTATATATCTCATTCTCCTAGATTTCAAATGAATTATTAATTTTGCCTCATTGCTAGATATTAAAGTAATTAAATAAGCTAATCTGTGGGGGGGTTTCTTTTGCTTTATTTAACTTCATATATTCTGGGTAGTGACTAGTTAAAGTTTCTTTAATTTTCTAAAAGCTTCTATATTTTTAAATGGTCTTCACATTTTTAACAAATAAATAACAACGTAAATAATAATAGCTCAGAATTAATAATTAAATTAATATTTCTCATAACAAAATTAACACATGTCTACTTGTACGTTTTTTAAATAACGTGGCTCTGATACCAATAGTATATTCTATTGAAGACAAAAATTTGTGAGTTTCAATGTGTTTTCGATATTTCTTTGTAATAACGATAATGGTGTGATGTTGTTTGGCTAGGCATACGCCAACTAATTTATCAAGTGATTTTCTATCAACCTATATAACCTACAAGTATAAATACCGAATAATGCAGGGCCTTCCCTGTAGTCAATTTTCTATGCTAGACAGACCCTTTCAACTATCGAAAGATCAATCTCATAGTTATCCTGATAGATATTCATTAGCCATAATCTGAATAAATTTTAGCAAATTAGTCTAAATTTATTATTTTTTGAGATGAGGGTAACAACCTCTCTGTCCTGAAAAGATAAGGGTATGGTCTGCTTATATTTTATTCTCCCCAAGCCTGACTTATGGGATTACACAATGTTACAACGGCATAAGACTTGAACTTCAAAACAACTTAAGAGTGGCAGAATATTAGCACAAAACATTCTGTGCATGGACAGTGACCATACGCCGTGAGTATGTTGTACGAAGTACTTTCGTGTTCAAGAAATTTTTTGAAAGAAGAGTAAATGTTAGGCCTAGGTTGGACTTATTTATGTTAGTCATTTTTGGCGCATGTTCTGAAAAGACATTTGAGAGGGAACTGCACATTATTCATAATTTAATTTGGCACCATCTATCTTATACTGTTTTAATTCATATCTTTATCTTCGCTTCTCCTCTCCATAAGATCGATATGTATAGGTAATTATTGGCAATCCGATATACATTTTTGAAGTAAATAGTGGGGAAGTTAAAAGAATGAGAGTGATTTTGTCGCTAAAGAATTTAATCTCGAGGTGGATGAGTGTGCATAATTGTTAATTTATGAGGTAAACACTTTTATTACATGATTATATTTAACTTAATAGATTATATATATCACTAAAGTGACATTAAATTTGCAATATTTTCTAATCCGCTTACAAGTTGTCACTTTTTTTATATGTTTTGATTTTTATTTTATAGCATAGAGAAAGTCAAATAATACTCTGCCCATTCATTTTTATTTGAACATTTGGGTTGTGCTTATAATACTAAATACTTGCTCCTTTAATCTTTCAAGAATAGTTTGAACAAAATCTTTCGATTATGCCCTTGTTCAATAAATGCAACCATTATTAATTTCGAAAGAGGTATAAATTTAATTAGTGGTATATAGGTTGAATTACTTTGAATTTTATAAAAGTAAGGGGTTTATTAAAGGGCGTGCCCAACCCAAATAGAGAAACTAAAAGAATGGAGGAAATATATACATATATATACACACACCACTTCTTTATACTTCAAAATTATTATTCACATCATCAATTTAAGTATATTAAATATTTAGGAATAAACATGCAACACAAGTTTCCATAGACTAGTATATATGTGTATGAGTGCATGTGTATTACTTTACTACTATATATAAAAGAGAATGTGAATTTTGGTAGTCCTCACATAAAGTTATTATTTTTTGTCAATTTTATCCCTAATTTAAATTCTAATTACTCTATAAATTTTCATCCATTTTGGTAAATTTGAACAATTATATGGGCTTATTAAATGCTCAAAAGTGACGAGTCATGGAAAAATGATAGTGACACTATAAAAAACTATTTATACAATCAAATTCAAAATTGATCCAAGAGTTTATTGACACACCCAGAAATTGGGCCATGTCATATGGGCACCTTAAGCCCACATGAACCGGAGGTCGCCCCGATAACCCATCATAAACATCACATCAATCACAAGGGTTGGGTGAATCCCGACCACATAAAATAATAGCGGAAACAATACTAGAAGTCACAACTTAACAATGCCTAACCATTTCAAAAATATCAACACACTAGCCAATATACCCAAGTCCACAGTCATCCACAATACCTTTATACAAATCAATATTTAGAAATATATATGTCGGGACAAGCCCCCGACAATAGCCAAACCAAGTCAAAATGAGACTAAGTCTAAAGATGGGGGACCAAGAATGAATGTATTCCGAAATAAGGAAGCTCACCACTCCGAGGTCAATGCACGAACCGCTTTGATCACCTAATCAGTGCGCAGAAAGAGAAGATGATGCTCTGGACCCTATGTCGCGTGGTGACATAGCTTCCAGAGATGGTTAGTGGTTGGAGCGCTAGCATGTAACTCAAGTATAGGATAAGATAGAATCATTATTCAACAACAAGTCAATATATCATATTCAATCATATCTACACACTTATCCTTACATATAGGTGTATCACATGCTAACCAAGAAATCACGTCTCAACAATATTCTTGAACATTCATTAATTAGACATGAAGTAGTGGACTCCGACCCTCCACACTTATGGATTTAAGGGTTTCTCATTAAGCATAGGACTTTAACCACATTCACACATTCATTAGCCAAGGACTTTAACCACATACACAATCATTCAAACAAGGGATTCTAACCATACGAAAATTCATCTAGGTAAGGGACTCCAACCTCATGCCCATTCGTGAGACAAGGGACTCTAACCTCATGCCAAGGGACTCTAACCGTAAGTCATTTTATTCGGTAAGGTACATTAACCTTAAGAGATCACTTTATGCAAGGGACTTTAACCTCAAGAAATTTTATGGGGAAATAGACTCCAACCTCAAGCCATTACATAAGAAAAGGGACTTCAACCTCAAGCCATCACAAATACTATTAGTTGACATTGGGACTTTAATCCTTTGCCCATGCATCAACATTCATTCCATACAACACTTATGAACTTTAATCATATAGATAATTCAACATTATACATGACCCCATGGTCCTTATAGGAGCCTTCATTGCTTAAACTATTTCAATAGGTCATTGCCTTCATTCAATCCATCACACAATTCAGGTTATAGTCATCAAAACCTGTAACACCTTGAGTCTGTACCCCGGATGCTACACGGTGCTCATAGTCCCGAAGGACCACAAGCTAACCCATGACTGGTACCTGTTGCAATAACTGAATAATAATACTGTAATTATGCTAAAACATTCCATAAGGTTCAAATATAAAATAAATACTGAAACGGAACATCTGTCTGAAAATACTCTAGTCTGAAAAGCCTCTATTGTCTAAACAAGGTGTTGATGGGATAAGTCCCCAACTAACTCCGACTACTAAAATAAACTGAGTGCTAAAATACTATAATAATAAATCTGTCCTAGAATAATGAGGACTCACCACTAGTCTATTGCCGATGGATCGGGCAGTTAAGTATGATCGGGTACCCGTGCGTCTGAACATATGATATAAGACATCATAGCGCAAAGAAAGGTATGCGTTAGTACTTTGAATGTATTGGTATGCTAAGTGAGGTAGAATGATATGCATGGGTTCATATGCATGAATAATACTGACTGAATAACATAAGTAAAACTGAATGAGAGTACATGCATGGATACGTAAATTGTAACTGAGGTCGTGATAACACTGGATACTGAGTTTTGAACTACTAATTTACTGATATCTAAGTTTACTGATACTGTATAACTAATAGCTAAATAATTGTATCTGACAGTCCTGATTTCTTGGAACTGTACTGAGTTTCGTTCTGAACTGAGTGGTTGTATCTGACAGTCCTAATTCTATAGAACTAAATGAGTTATGTACTGAGAATGGAACTAAAATTGAGACTATGGGAGGTAATTATCTAACCAATATGCCCTTTTTTGGATAGATTGGGGTCCAACCTATAACCCCAGTTAGAAGGGTGTCAGTACCGTGCCACGAGTAAAGACAACTATGAGTTAACTCTCTCTGATAGAAAGTTCTTTCGTCAACCCTCACTGGCAGGAAAACTCATATGAGATATATCAAACTTAGTCTGGAAGGAAGATATCTCAACCTACGCTGGCTATGTAGTTCTGTAACGTAGGAATTTCTACTAAGGGTCAAACCCTCTACTGGCAGAAATGCCCCTATCCTCAGGTTCGCTCGATGCTGAATCCTACTCCCAACTGAAGAGACACTAAACTGATTCCTAGTTCATACTAGTCTTTACTGAACTATTACTAATTATACTATCTAACTGAACTGAACTGAGTTCACTAAATTTTATTGACTGACAAAATACTAGTGAATTCTGTTAACTGACTGAATTTACTGAGGTCTGAACTAAATACTGAACTGGATTGGACTGATACTGAGTCTACTGAGTTTTTCCTAAGTTCTGTAACTGACTGAGAGTACTACTGATCATGACATGACTGATATTATTCTATAACTGACACTGGCTCTAGGTAAACAACTAAATTGTCGGGTATTAAATACCCCCAGGACTCGATAACATGAAAAGTAAAGCATCACATGACCTTGCATAGTATAGAAATGCACACTTGTTCATAATGCATCTATAGAGGCATTTTATCAAACACTTGAATGGAATGAACAAGTATACATGCAAACATGATATAATCTCACTATTTAATTCACATGAACAACTCATCAAACACTTGGAAGGCATTGTATATGCACATAGTACCAATCAACACATGAGCATCTCAATTTTAAGGCTTTAACATGGATTTGCATGATGCTACATACATAATAATTGTTTTTACATAAATCTTGCACTTAATCATGTAATAGAAATCCAATCAACATTATAATCATGAATACACTTGAATCCAAATCATGGAAATCATGAAATCAATTTACTTAAAGTTTAAAAGAGTTTGTTGGACTCCAAGGGTGGAAGAGACCCTTGGATGAACATTTGTCATACCTTAAATCTTGAATTCTAAAAGATTGATGGATTTTCTTGGAACTTTGATTCTTGAATGTGATGAACTAGGATTTTTTCTTGAAAAATTCTAGAGAGAATGAGTAAATCTTGCCTTTTGGACGACTTAATTACATGTTTTGAAGGATGATATAAGATGGGAAAATACCCATTTACCCCTCTAGATGTGGGTTTTAATTACTAAAAATTGGACCAGCGATACGCAGACCGACGTGCCGTGTCATTGGCATCGACGCGATGGACAACGCGCCATGTCGGTTCACTGGAATTTACATTGGGAACTGGAGGAAAATATTTATCAATGCGATGGGCGATGCGGCGTATCGAGCTCGCGTCGATCCAAACGTTTGAGCTTTTAAACGTGTTTCAGACGAAGTCCAAAAAATTTAAAACTTATTCGGGAACACCCATTGACATACCTGATCATGATTCAATCTAAAAATTATTACTTTAAGGTCATAAGGGTCGTGAAATAGAGTCTCCAACCTATGAAGGCTAAAATAACACCAAGTCTGAATACCTAGCTAAAATTTTCTAAGTCTAGGACCCCTTAACAAGATTTAAAGGTTTGAGTAAAGCTTAGGATTTCGCGGGTCTTACAATATCTCCCCCTTGGGAACATTCATCCTCGAATGGGACTGACTAACCTGAGAATACTGATAGACTAGATTTAAATATGAGATATGCACAACTGTAACATGATTTCATGACTGACACTACTGATATGCTGAAATTTTGTACTGAATATGAATATCTGATGCATGAGTACATGGATGAACATAATTCATAAATGCATGAGTGGGATTGCTGATAAGATGAGTTTCTCATGATGAGCATGCATATATGATGCATGAATACATAACTGAAAAATGCAATGGTAACTGATACCAAGTCATACGGGAAATATGAGCATAGAACTGAGTAAGTTCAAGGGAAAACTATTACCTTGGATTAAGTTTGAATTCACGGAGAAGAGGTGAGGATACTTGGTCTGCATGTCTGCTTCTTCTTCCCAAGTAGCTCCCTCAACGGATTGATTTCACCAAAGAACTTTGACTAGAGGGACCTCTTTGTTTCTCAATCTGCGAATCTGATAATCAAGGATTTTGATTGGAATCTCCTCAAAAGAAAAGTTGTTCTGAATGTCTATACTCCCTACAGGGACTACAATTACTGGGTCACCTATGCATTTCTTTGGCAAGGAGACATGGAACACTGGATGGACTGAAGGTAAATCTGAAGGCAACTCAAGCTCGTAAGCTACCTTTTCAAAAAATGGCTGAGAATCCAGTAAGGATTGACATATCGGGGACTAAGCTTCCCCTTCTTGCCAAACCTCTTCACTCCTTTCATAGGAGAGATTTTTAAATACACATAATTGCCAATCTCGAACTGGAGATCCTTTCTCCGCACATCTGCGTATGATTTCTGTTGGCTCTGATTTATCTTAAACCTTTCCCTGATCAACTAAACCTTCTTTAAGGTGTCAAACACCAAGTCAGTCCCTACCACTGCTTCCTCTCCTATTTCAAACCAACCAATAGGAGACCCATATCTCCTCCCATAAAACACCTCAAACGGAGCCATTTGTATGTTGGAATGATAGTTGTTGTTATATGTGAACTCAATCAAAGGTAAGTGGTCATCCCAACTACCTTTAAAGGCTATTGCATACGCTCGCAACATATTCTCTAAATTCTGAATGGTACTCTCTGCTTGACCATATTTCTGAGGGTGAAAGGCTGTATTGAGGTGGACTTGAGTACCAAGACCCTTTTGGAAGGTTTTACAAAAATAAGAGGTGAACTGCGTACCTCTATCTGAGATAATGGACAATGGAACTTTGTGTAATCTGACTAACTCTCTGACATAGAGCTTGGCATAGTCCTCAGCCGAATAAGAGGTATGGACGGGTAGAAAATGAGTTGATTTGGTCATCCTATCTACAATAACCTAAACTAAATCATGCTGACGATGAGTACGAGGCAAACCCATCACAAAATCCATATTCACTTCTTTCCACTTCCAAGTAGGAATACTAAACTCCTGTATAGCCCCACTAGGCTTCTAATGCTCGATCTTAACCTACTGACATGTTGAACACTTGGCTACAAACACTACAATATCTCTCTTCATCTCACTCCACCAGTAAATCTCCCGCAAATCACAGTACATCTTAGTAGCCCTTAGATGAATAGAGTAACACACACCATGAGCTTTTGCAAGAATCCACTATCTCAGGTCATCTAAACCTAGCACACATAGCTGACCTTGACAACGTAATACACCATCTCCCCCTTAGGAGAAAACCTCTATCTTCTGATCTCTGACTGATTCTTTCAACTTAACTAGGCTGGGATTCTTATCCTACTTTTCCTTCACCTTAAAAACTAGAGATGATTTTGAACTACTCTGTACCCATACACTACCTTATGCTAAATCGACTAAGCAAATACCTAGTCGGGAAAGATGATGAACATCATGAGCTAACTTCTTCCTACCATCATCCACGTTAGCAATACTACCCATAGACATCCTAATAAGAGCATCAACTACTATATTGGCCTTTCCGAGATGATACAAATCACTCATATCAAAGTCTTTCAATAACTCCAACCACCTTCTCTGATGGAGGTTTAGGTCTTTCTGAGAAAACACATACTGTAGGTTCTTATGGTCAGTGAACACATCAACGTGCACACCATACAAATAGTGACTCCAAATCTTTAAGTCAAATACTACTACTGCTAACTCAAGATCATGAGTAGGATAGTTCTTTTCATCGGGCTTAAGTTTTTTAGATGCGTAGGCTATGAACTTACCTCTCTGCATCAAAACACACCCCAAACCAACCCTGGAAGCATCACAATATACCACAAATCCATCTGAACCATCTGGCAGGGTCAAAACTGAAGTTGTAGTGAGTCGAGTCTTCAACTCCTGAAAACTCTTCTCACAAGAATCTGACCACTGGAATTTGACCTTTTTTCTGAGTTAATCTGGACATAGGGGATGCAATAGATGAAAATTCCTCAACAAACTATCGGTAATAGCCGGCCAAGCCTAAAAAACTCATGATATCTGTCAGAGAGATGGGTCTGGGCCAGTTTCTTACCGCTTCGATCTTTTGGGGATCAACTCTAATGCCCTTACCGAAAATGATATGGTCGAGAAAAGCTACTGACCTTAGCCAAAATTTGCACTTACTGAATTTGGTGAATAGCTGATGGTTTTTAAGAGTTTATAATACTATTCTTAGATGGTCTACATAGTCATTTTCACTGCGGGAGTAGATAAGAATATCATCTATGAAGACTATGACGAACATATCCAAGTACTGCTTGAACACATGGTTCATCAAGTCCATAAAAGCTGTCGGGGAATTAGTAAGACTAAATGATATGACTAAGAATTTGAAGTGACCATACCGAGTTCTAAAAGCTGTCTTTGGAATGTCACATTCTCTAACTCTAAGCTGATGATAGACTGATCTGAGGTCTATCTTAGAAAGGTAACTGGCCCCCTGAAGTTGGTCAAATAAGTCATTGATTCTGGGAAGGGGATACATGTTCTTGACCGTGACTTTATTCAACTAACGGTAGTCAATACATATTCTGAGAGAACCGTCTTTCTTATGCATGAATAAAACGGGTGTGCCCCACGGGGATACACTAGGTCTGATAAATCCCTTATCTAGGGGATCCTTTAACTGTTCTTTTAATTATCTGAGTTCTGCAGGTGCCATTCTGTATGGCGAAAGATATATGGGCTGAGTATCTAGAAAAAGGTATATTCTTAAGTCAATTTCCCTTTCGAGAGGAACTCCAGAAAGATCTTCAGGAAACATGTCTGGGAATTCACATGCTACTGATACTGACTCAAGAGTAGGGGTTTCTGATATAGAGTACTGGACTCGAACGAGATAGTAGACACATCCCTTAGATATTATTTCCTTGCCCTAAGGTAGGAAATAAGATGACCCCTAAGTGCTGAAGTACTACCCTTCCACTCGAGGACAGACTCATTTAGAAAATAAAACTGGACAATTCTATTTTTGCAGTCGACTGAGGCATAGCAGGAATGAAGCCAATCCATGCTGAGAATGACGTCAAAATTGGTCATCTCTAATTTAACTAAGTCTGCTGAAGTGACTTTCTGAGATACCATAACCGGATAGTTCCTATATACCCGTCGGGCTATGATAGATTTACCAACTGGGGTAGACACTGAGAATGCCTCTGCTAGAATTTTAGGACTGACTCCGAAGTCAACAACTATATAAGGAGTTACCAAAGATAAATAATCTCCTGAATCTAGCAATGCATAAATATATAAATGATAAACTTGTAACGTACTAGGGACCACATCAAAAGAACTTTCCTAATCCTGTCGGGATGGAAGTACATAGAGTCTGTTTGGGTGTTGCCCACTGGTGGCACTGGAAGAGGCACCCTACTAATTCGGGAAACCAGACTGAGCTGAGGGACGATTATGTGACTCTACGAACCCACCTGAGGACACTATCTAGCTTTGTGGAATGGCTTGCCACATCTGAAACATACGTCACTGCCAGCTCTGCAGACACCCTGATGGTTTTTTCCAGACTTCTAGCAGAGAGGATTTATTCAAGCACTGCTAACACTACCCTAGGGTTTAGGTCCTAACACCCTATCTCTATTGCCATCTCTGAATTTTAGCATTGGAGCACTGGATGAGGACAAAGCTGAGACTAAGGATTTTGGGCGGAACTGAGAACGATTACCACCCTTTAACTTAGGTTGGGTAAAGTTGAAGCTACCTATTCTATCTCTCTTATTCTCCCTCTTCTTCTCTTTATTCTTATCTTCTCTATCTAATGAGCATGAACCATGAGCCTGGATTTGTCCATCTCCTTAATCAAAATTACGGTCCTACACTCCTTGGCCATACTATTAGACATTCCAGACACAAACTTACTTATCTTAGATCTGCTACCACATGAGGAGCGTATCTGGCTAATTGAGTAAACTTAAGAAAATACTCTTGTACCGTCATATTTCCCTACTTCAAATTTATAAATTATAAAACCTTCACTTCTCTAAACTATAGCGGGAAGAACCTATCCAGAAAAGCAATAGCAAACTCCTCCCATTCTATGGGATCTGCATTTGCAACCCTCTCTGTTTTTCACTGTTTGAACCATGAGTGAGCCACATCCTGCAACTGATATGCAGCTAACTCGACACTCTCACAAGCTATCACCCCCATAATATCTATAATACTTTGCACTTAATCAAGGAATTCCTATGGGTCGTCATCTGACTTTGACCCAATAAAATATGGAGGGTTCATTCGGGTAAAGAATTGAATCCAGGATGTAGCAGTATTGGCCAATGGGTTGGCTAGAACGACAACTGGGTGTTCATTCTGGGCTGCCATAAAATGAGATAGAGTGGGGAAAGCTGCTCTGAATTCAGCATGGGAGACATGTTCGTCCAGATGATCTAGCTGGATAGGTTGAGGTGTTGGCTGGTCTCCCATTCCTCTTCTTTTAGTCCTATTTAGAGTCATATTCTGTAAATGGAAGAAAAACTTGGATTAGACAGAGAGTTTAACTTAAGTTTGTTCTCACCGACATGACATAATTACTGAAAGAAGGGAAACTTTTCCTAAAACATCTCGTAGCCTTCTGTCCATAAGTGTGGCGCTCTACACACCCATACAATAGACACTACTAGATACGACTTTTAGAATTCCTAGGACTCTGTTGAACCTTAGGCTCTGATACCAAGTTTGTAACGCCCCGAGTCTGTACCTCGGACGCTACACGGTGCTCATAGTCCCAAAGGACCACAAGCTAACCCATGACTGGTACCTGCTGCAATAACTGAATAATAATACTGTAATTATACAAAAATTAGGAAGAAACATTCCATAAGGGTCAAATCTGAAATAAATACAGAAACTGAACATCTGTCTAAAAAGCCTCTACTGTGTGAACAAGGAGTTGATGGGATAAGTCCCCAACTAACTCCGACTACTAAAATAAACTGAGTACTAAAATACTGTAATAATAAATTTTTCCTCGAACAATGAAGTCTCACCACTAGTCTGCTACTGATGGATCCGGCAGCTAAGTATGATCGGGAGTCCGTGCGTCTGAAAATATAATATAAGACATCATAGTGCAAAGAAAGGTATGCGTTAGTACTTTAAATTTAATGGTATGCTAAGTGAGGTTGGCTGAGATTTATGGGTTCATATACATGAACAATACTGACTAAATTACATGAGTATAACTGAATGCGAGTACATGCATGAATACATAAACTGTAATTGAGGTCGTGATAACACTGGATACTGAGTTCTGAATTACTGATTTACTGAAATCTAAGTTTATAGATACTGTATAACTAATATCTAAATGACTGTATCTGACAGTCCTGATTCTGTGGACTGTATTGAGTTTCATTCTGAACTGAGTGGCTGTATCTGACAGTCCTAATTCTGTAGAACTGAACTGAGTTATATACTGAGACTGGAACTAAAACGGATACTGTGGGAGGTAATTATCTAACTAACATGTCCCTTTTTGGATAGATTGGGGTCCAACCTATAACCCCAGTTGGAAGGGTGTCAGTACCGTGCCACGGGTAAAGACAACTGTGAGTTAACCCTCTTTGATAGAAAGTTCTTTCGTCAACCCTCGCTGGCAGGAAAACTCGTATGAGATGTATCAACCCTAGTCTGGAAGGAAGATATCTCAACCTACGTTGGCTATGTAGTTATGTAACGCAAGAATTCCTACTAAGAGTCAAACCCTATACTGGAAGAAATGCCCCAATCCCTGGGTTCGCTCGATGCTGAATCCTACTCCCAACTGAAGAGACACTGAACTGATTCCTAGTTCATACTAGGCTTGACTGAACTGTTACTGATTATACTATTTAACTGAACTGAACTAAGTTCACTGAATTCTGTTGACTAACGGAATACTATTGAATTGTATTATCTGACTGAATTTACTGAGGTGTGAACTGAATATTGAACTAGGCTGGACTGATACTGAGTCTACTAAGTTTTTCCTGAGTTCAGTAACTGACTAAGAGTACTACTGATCGTGACATGACTGAGATTATTCTATATTTGACAATGGATCTAGGTAACAAGCTAAATTGCCGGGTATTAAACACCCCCAAGACTTGATAGCATGAAAAGTAAAGCATCACAAGACCTTGCATAGCATAGCAATGCACACTTGTTCATAATGTATCTATAGAGGCATTTTATCAGACACTTGAATGGCATGAACTAGTATATATGCTAACAAGATATAATCTCACTATTTAATTCACATAAAAAAACTCATCAAACACTTGGAAGGCATTGTATATGCACATAGTACCAATCAACACATGAGCATCACAATTTCTAGGTTTTAACATGAATTCACACGAAACTACATACGTAATAATTGTTTTTACATAAATCTTGCACTTAATCATGGAATAGAAACCCAATCAAAATTATAATCATGAATACACTTGAATCCAAATCATGAAAATCATGAAAATCATGAAATCAATTTACTTAAAGTTTAAAAGAGTTTCTTGGACTCTAAGGGTGGAAGAGACCCTTGGATGAATACTTGTCATACCTTAAAGTTTGAATTTTAAAAGATTGATGGATTTCCTTGGAACTTGGATTCTTGAATGTGATGAACTAGGGTTTGTTCTTAAAAAATTCTAGAGAGAATGAGTAAATTTTGCCTATTGGATGGCATAATTACATGTTTTGGGGGCTGGTATAAGATGGAAAAAGACCCATTTACCCCTTTAGACGCGGGTTTTAATTACTGAAAACTGGATTAGCGACGCGCAGACCGACGCACCACATCATTGGCATCAATGCAATGGACAACACACCGTGTTGGTTTACTGGAATTTGCACTGGGGTCTGACAAAAAATATTCATCAACGTGATTGGTGACGCGACGCATCGAGATCGTGTCGATCCATTGGTTTGAGCTTTCAAACGTGTTTCAGATGAACTTCAAAAAATTCAAAACTTGTCTGCGAACACCCACTTGTATACCTAATCATTATTCAACCTAAAAATCATATCTTTAAGGTCATGAGGGTCATGAAATAGAGCCACCAACCTACGAAGTCTAAAATAACACTAAGTCTGGATACTTTTCATGTTTAGGGACTTTAACCCCTTATTAGTCATTTAACCCAACATGGTCATAAATTATACAATACATAGCTCATATTACTTTTAAGATACCATTTATCAATCATTCATGCTTATTGGGACATTGCCCTAGTTCAAAACATCATCAACATGTGACTAGACAATTCACTTAGATATTTTCACAAACACCCTATGTGCATACCTTTAACAAGACTATTTTCATGGTAGAAATCATCAACGTTAGGGTTACTCAAGACCCTCATGTCAAACCTCACACAAAAATCACCCACATATGAAAATCATTATCATTAACATGTATAAACATGAGTCTAATCAAGAGTCAACATTATTAATCATTAGGCAACAAAACCCTTTTCATTTGATTTCAAAATCACTATGTACACTTACTAATTCAAGTTTGAAATACATTGGTTTAGAGTTATTTAACAAGGGGAAGAGGTACATGCCTTAGACAACTTGATTCACCCAATAAGCTTGACTTTACTTTGATCATAGACGGACACCCTTGAACCCTATGCTCCAATCCTTCATAAATTGTGTTTAAGAGGGAGTTTTGGATGTTTTGATCCACTCAAAGTTTGTTTAAGGAGGCCATATACACTTATATAGTGAAGGGACTTAGGATTTAAGGTATGGAAAATGACCACAAGGACCTTAGTTAAAAGATGTAAAATGAACCTGTGCAGGGGAAATACTCACTTTACGAATCGTACCCTAGGGCACGAGTGGTACCCTGACTCGTACCCTAGGCTTTTCCTAGGTCATGCATACTGTTAAGGGTATGATCACACCCCCTTGAGTCATATACAAAGGGTAAGACTCAATCCCTAACTTGTATACACCACTTATACCTGAAACAGTCCACTCAAGCTAGGACTTTCTTCTTTACGATCATGTTGGGTATGACTTATTTACTTAGGGTACGATTGAGGAGGAGGGTCACTCGTACAGTGGATAGTATACTATACTCCTAGGCTAATCAAGGTATGAGAGGTGAGGGTATAGTGGATACAACTCGTATTCAAGAGGTACGACTCGTGCCCTTAGTCATACCCACCCCAATGAGATCAAATGGGATTTTTTTTTTCAATGGCTGAAAGTCTAGGTGTTTCAATTCTCCCCTACTTAGTTCATTCGTCCGCAAAAGATGGGTAGGGCTAGCAGTGAACACAAGATAACATATCATCACACATCAAAATGACCTTTAAACAAGTTAGAACATCCATACAACAAGGATATAGCACACATCATACTCATTATCAATCAATCATTCTCCACATCGTCTTTGGGACTCAAATCCATTAGTTATCAAGACATTTGTTTAGTGTAAAGTTTAGGGACTTAAAACCTTACTTATCAACACTCACTCATTTCACAACTTAGGGACTTTAACCCATAGAATTATCAAGGATACTTTCTCAATTCAAGGATTAGGGACTCGAACCCTTCGTTTACCAAAAACATGAATCAACTCAAGATACTAGGGGCTTAAACCCATCACAACAAGGATACATATATTTCAAAGCATTAGGGACTTGAACCCATAGTCTAAAAAGACACAAATCAACTTAACACATTGGGGACTTTAACCCATTGTCTATCAAATACATAAATCAAAGCAAGGAGATTAATACATACTTCCATCACATATTTTCAGAACGGAAAACAAATGCGGATACTTGGACTTCATGTCCTCTTCCGCTTCCCAAGTAACTTCCTCAAAATTTTGGTTCCTCCATAGAACCTTCACCGAAGCCACTTCTTTCATTCGCAACTGGAAAACAAATTGATCTAAGATCCTCACCGAGATATCCTCATAGGAAAAAGAGTTTGAGATATCAACATCCCCCAAGGGAATAACCAACAATGGATCACCCACACATTTCTGCAACATAGAGACATGGAAAACTGGGTAAATGGAGTTCATATTAGAAGGCAACTCCAACTTATAGGAAAGATTGCCAACCCTCTTCAAAATCATGTAGGGGATAACACATTGGGGACTAAGCTTCTTGTTTTTACCAAACCGCATCACTCCCTTCATGGGAGACACTTTAAAAAATACCCAATCGCCAATACTAAACTCTAAGTCCCTACGCCTCATATTTGCATTGGACTTTTGGCAAATTTGAGTGGTTTTCAGCCTATCACGAATCACCTTCACCTTCTCTAAGTCTTGGTGAACTAAATCGGGGCCAAGCAACTTACCCTCGCCAACTTCATACCACCCAATAGGAGATCTACATCTCCTACCATTCAATGCCTTAAATTAGGCTATGCCAATACTGGAGTGGTAGCTATTATTATAGGCAAACTCAATCAAAGGCAAGTGGTCATACCAACTACCACCATAATCAATCACACAAGCCTGTAACATATCCGCCAATGTTTAGATGGTCCTTTCCGCTTACCCATCCATTTGCGGGTGGAAAGTTGTACTAAGGAATACTCTAGTATCCAAACCCCTTTGGAATGACTTCCCAAAATAGGATGAAAATGGAGGACTACGATCCATGAAAATAGAAACTGAAGCACCATGAAACTTCACGATCTCCGCAAGATACAACTTAGCATAATCCTCAGTTGAGTAATTAGTCCTCACGTGTAAGAAGTGAGTAGACTTGGTCATTCTATAATTAATGACCCAAATAAAATCACATTAATTCTGAGATTTAAGGAGTCCGGTAATGAAATCCATATTAATTCCCTCCCACTTCTATTCTGGAAACACAATTTCTTGGTACAACCCACTGGGCCTCATGTGCTCAACTTTTACTTGTTGACATACCATACACTTGGCCACATAACTAGACACATCACGCTTCAAATATCCCCACCAATAGAACTCTCTAAGGTCATGGTACATCTTGGTGGAACCAGGATGAATGGAATAACGGGATCCATGAGCCTTGGCCATAACCCTTTCCCTCAATCTATAGACATCGAGAATACATAGTCTACCTTGGCATCTCAAAATACCATCACCACCAATCACAAAGTCCACAACTTTATGTTGACCCACATTACTCTTGATCTTCATTAAGTCGGGGTCCAATACTAGCTTTTTCTTTATCTCAACAACAAGAGATGACTGAGCTACCAGATACACAATAACACCACCATCCTGAGAGTCCACAAGTCAAATTCTAAGATTAGCCAAACGGTGAATGTCCTTCACCAATTCTCGTTTATCCTCATCTACATGGGGCAAACTTCCCATGGACAATATACTAAGAGAATCAATGACTACATTCGCCTTACTGGGATGGTAATAAAGACTCATATCATAGTTTTTCAACAACTCAAGCCACCTTCTTTGCCAGAGATTTAACTCATTTTGTGTAAGTATATATTGAAGACTCTTATGATCGGAAAATATATCGACATGAGACCTATAAAGATAATGCCACCAAATATTTAATGCAAAAAATACGGCTAACAACTCTGGGTCATGAGTAGGGTAGTTCTTCTCATGAACCTTCAGTTGCCTAGAAACATAGGCCACCACCCTACCATGTTGCATAAACACTCAGCTAGACCAACACGAGAAGCATCACAATATACTATGAAACCATCACTACCCTCGGGTAAGGTCAAAACCAAAGGTAAAGTCAACTTATCTTTCAACTTCTCAAAACTACCCTCATATGCATCGAACCATAAGAACTTGACCTTTTTTGGGTCAACTTAGTCAATAGGGCAGATATAGGAGAGAAACTCTCCCAAAATCTTCTATAGTAACCGACTAGACCCAAGAAGCTCCGAATATAGGTTGGAGTCATAGGTCTAGGCCACTTCTTAACTGCCATAACTTTTTGGGGATGTACCATGATTCCTTCACTAGAGATAACAAAACCAAGAAAAGCTATGACTTTCAACCAAAACTCGCACTTGGAGAACTTGGCATACAAATAATGATCCTTCAAAGTTTGCAGCAGGACACGGAGGTGATCGACATGATCTACTTCACTCTTAGAATAGTCTAAGATATCATCAATAAAGACAATGACAAATATTTCTATGAACGGGTAGAAGACCCTATTCATCAAGTTTATGAATATCGTTGGGGCATTAGTCAACCTAAAAAAACATAACAAGAAACTCTAGTGACCATACCAGGTTCTAAAGGCAGTGTTAGGGATATCCGCATCCCTAATCTTAAGTTGATGATAACCCGATCTATGATCAATCTTAGAGAAACACTTCATACCCTGAAGTTGATCAAGCAAATCATCGATTCTAGGAAGAGGATATTTATTCTTTACGGTCACTTTGTTCAACTAAAGATAATCAATGCACATACAAAGGGAATCATCCTTCTTGCACACTAATAACATGGGAGCACACCATGGAGACACACTAGGTGTAACGCCCCGCATCTGGTACCTAGAATGCTACACGGTGCTCATGACCCAAAGGACCACAAGCTAACATATGACTGATATCTATACTTGAACACTGCATACTATACTGTATAAATACAAAAATAGTAGGCTAAAACATGCCATAAGGTTCAAAACTGATAAACATCTAATAAAACCATATCTGAATAATATGGTACGACAATACCAAAACTAAAAAATGTCTGAAAATATCTAGTCTGAAAACACTGTAGCCTGAAAGCCTCTAAATTGTCTGAATAAGGAGTTGATGGGATATGTCCCCAACTAACTCCAACTACTAAAATAAACTAAGTAATGAAGAAATAAAGTAATGATCATATCCTTGAAGGATGAGGACCCACTGCTAACTCTGACTGCTGAAACTAGAATGCTACTGATGCTTTGGAGCTCGTGCTTCTAAACCTATGGTATAAACACCATAGCACAAATACGTCAGTACGTTTGAATGTACTGGTATGCAAGTGAGGTAGGTTGAATGCAAAGTGTTCAAATGCATAAACAATGCTAACTGACTGAATAACATGAACGTGAGAATACATGCATGAATAAGTGACTGTGACTGAATTCATGATGGTACTGACTACTGAGTCTGATTACTGATAACATGAGTCACTGATAACTGATATAACTGATATTGAGCGACTATATCTCATAGTCTATATTCTGATGGAACTAACTGAGTTCTATACTATTTTGAGTTGGTTGTATCTGACAGTCCTAAAATTTTAAAGAACTATCTGAGTTCTATTACTGAGACTGAGTCTGAAACTGTAACTGTGAAAAGTAGTCATCTAACTTACATGCCCCAAATAAAGCAATATAGCTAGGTTGGGGTCCAATCTGTAACCCCAATTTAAAGGGTGTCAATACCGCGCCACTGATTTTGTGCCATGATTAATCCATTCACATAGGTAATTCATCAGGCACATAATGAACATAGTATATGTAGACAACATTGCACAATAAGTAAACATCATGATTCAATTCTAATTTCACAATTCAAGGGTTTAATCATGGGTTCAAATGAATCTACTCATATAATAACTAATTCCACATAAAATTTATCACTAAACATGGATTAGAATTCAATTGGTCATTATCAACATGAACAAAAGCAAACCCAATATGGGATTCATAAAAATCCATATACTTGAACTTTGAAAAAGAGATTCTTGATCTTCGTAGGTGAAAGGGACACATGAATCAACACTTGACATATCTTGATTGTAAGTTTCTTGAAGTTCTTGGAGAGATTCTCGAAATTGTCTTTGATTTCTTGAAAGCTAGGGTTTTGTTTCTTGGGAGAGAATGTTCTTGATTTGAAAAAATAAGTGAGTAAATAATGATTTGAAACGTTTTTAGGGATTAAATCCCGCACCAGGATGTGTTAAAAACTTGGGGAAAAAACAATTTATCCCTAGACGAAATATTTATTTTTCGTCAAAATTTCCCGATTTGGCAGGTTGGCGCGACGCGGCGCTATCGCGCCATGTCTCTGGAGTTTGACAACTGGGAAATTGGGAGATGGTGCGACGTGGATCTATCACTTTTCCACCTTATTTGTGACCTGGAAGTTTGGCACCACACAGAGACATTGCGGAGATTCACTGGAAAAAAGGACAATTGGGATTTAGGAGCCCGCTGCGATGCGGTGTAATTGTGGAGTCTTACTGGAAACTGAAAAAAATCATTTTGGCTTATGGCGCGACGTGCCACTGGCTGAAATGACAGTATTTTACGACTGAAACTTTAAATCACCATAACTTCTTCCCGGTTATTGGATTTAGGCAAATTTGGTATCGATGGAAAGCTTATTCAATTTTCCACACAACAAAAAGTGAAAATCTTAAAAATTCCACATATATAAAAGTGTATTCATCTTTAAAGCATGTCTTTAACATCTTTGGGATAAATGTAAGCTAGGTAAAAGTACGGAGTATTACACTAGGGAAGATAAAACCTTTATCTAAGAGGTCTTTCAATTGCTCCTTAAGCTCTTTTAGATCTTCCGAAGCCATTCTATAAGGAGGGATAGAAATTGAACGAGTGTCAAGAACAAGATCAATCCTAAAATCAATTTCCCTATTGGGAGGAATAATGGAAAGATCATTGGGAAACACCTCAGGAAACTCATTAACCACGGGAATGGATTCTAGAGAAGGCTCCTAAGTTAGAATCTTTAACTCGGACCAAATAATTCAAACACCCCTTTGAAATCAACTTTTGGGCCTTTAGATAAGAAATGAACCTTCCCTTAGGCACTAGCGAACCACCTTCCTATGCAATGACCAGCTCATTAAGGAATCGGAATATAACCCTACGGGTCCGACAATCTAAAAAAGCATTGAAAGAGTGCAACCAATCCATCCCCAGAATGACATCAAAATTAACCCTATCCAACTCTATCAAGTCTACAAGAGTATCTCTACCGCCAATTAATATCACACACCCCTTATAGACCCTTTTAAAAATCACAGGGTATCTAACTGGTATAGAAATAGAAAAAGGAACCCACAGACTCTCGGGACCACAATCAAGATGCACAACTACATATGGGGTCACATAAGAAAAAGTAGACCCTGGATCAAGAAAATTATACACATCACGGGAGAAAAGTCTCAACATACCCGTGACAACATCGGGAAACGCCTTAGAGTCCTAGTAAGTAGTAAGTTCATACAAGCGGTTTCGACTAACGTCGGTGCCATAAATAGAAGCAGAGACAGACATAACACCCTTTGGTGTATGAGTAAATGGAGTAGCAATAGGGGTCCTGTTGGCCTAAAAAACTGCTAGAGAGGGGCACTCACGCTGCATGTGCCCAATCTGACCACAATGGAAATATTTGTTTCTTTTCTTCTCACACTGATCATGATGACTCCGACCACAGAATCTGCAAGGAGGGCAGAGTGGAGCCAACTGGGAACCACTAGCCTTGAATTGGGCATCTTGTGCCCGAGGCCCACCACTAAACTTAGACCAACAATCACTCGAAAACTCTGGGTAAGGAGAGCGAACACTAGCCGAGGAGAAAGAACTCGAACTCCCCCACTTCTTCTGTGGCCATTTGCTACCCTTACCACCGCTATGCTCAAAAGGCCTAAATTTATTTCCTTGCCTCTCACTAAGCTCAACTTGATTCTTTTTCTCTTTTTCCACTTGTTGCAAATACACAATCAAACTAGGAATATCTATGTTTTCAATTAACAAAGCTGCCTTGCTCTCAAGGACTAACTCACGGGATAATCTCCTAGCCCCTATGTTAGAAACCATCTCAGGAGCATACCTTGACTATTGATGGAATTTTAAGTCATACTCTTGATCGGACATCCTCCCTTGCTTAAAGTTCACAAACTCTTTTGGCTTTGCCACCCTCAATGTTGAGGAAAAAAAATAGTCTAAGAAAGTCTTAAAGAAATTCGCTCACATGGCGGAACTATAATGAACACCTCTAGAAAACTTCCACCCTTCGTACCATAGGTATGCTACATCCTTCAATTGGTAGAAAGCAAACTCAATTGCCTCAATCTCTGAAGCATGCATATTCAAAAGATCTTCTTCATTTCATCAACGAAGCCTTGAGGATCCTCCTCAACCTTCATACCGAAGAGCATAGGAGGGCTCAACCTCATAAATTGGCTAATTCTTGTAGCCTTTAAAAAACGGTAATTGAAGTACCATGCTCCGATTGAAAAGCTACATATTGAGTTAAGAATTTAATAGAGCGATGAATCTCGGCATTAATAGTATCCGTTTGAGGTGACAAAATAGGAGGTCACTCTTATAGTCGGGGTTGGTGGGGACAGCTGGAACCCAACAAAGATGGTCAGATGCCGCAAATCTAGTCTGGGTACGAACTCTAAAAGTTGGACAATCTTCATCCATAAGGCCCTCAGAAGGGTTTTCCTGAGTCTCAGATCTCCTTGGAGGCATGATCTGAAAGATAGCAAACAGAAATCAGAGGAATCCAATATCTTAGACTCTATAGCTTGAGATTGAAACACAATAAAAGAAAAATATTTCCTAAAATGTCTCGTAGCTCCTCTTTTATAAGTGTGGTGTGCTTCACACCCATAAAAGAGATCTACTCGATACAATATTATGGACACCCAACTGACCATGAACCTAGGCTCTAATACCAACTTGACACGCCCCAAAACTGGGCCATGTCGTATGGGAACCTCAAGCCCACATAAATCAGAGGTCACCCCGATAACCCATCACAAATATCACATCAATCATAAGGGTCGGGTTAATCCCGACCATATTAAAAAATAGCAGAAATAATACTAAAAGTAGTAACTTAACAATATCTAACTATTTCATAAATATCAACACACTATCCAATTTACCCAAGTCCATAGCCATCCATAATACCTCTATACAAACTAATGTTTAGAAATATATATGTCAGGAAAAGCCTTCGATAATAGCAAAACTAAGTCAAAATGAGACTAAGTCTAAAGATGGGGGACTAAGAATGAATGTCTTCCTAAATAAGGAAGCTCACCACTCCGAGGTCAATGCACGAACTGCTTTGATCACATAATCATTGTGCAGGAAGAGAAGATAATGCTCCGGCCCTAATGTCGCATGGGGACCTAGCATCTGGAGACTATTAGCGATTGGAGTGCTAACATATAACTCAAGTATAGGATAATAAAGCATCATTATTCTACAATAAGTTAATATATTATATTCAATCATATCCACACACTTATCCTTATATATAGGTATATCATATTCTAACCAAGAAATCATGACTCAACAACATTCTTGAACATTCATTTATTAGACATGAGTGGAGGACTCTGACCCTCCACACTTATGGATTCAAGCATTTTACATTAAATATAGGACTTTAACCATATTTATACATTCATTATCCAAGGACTTTAACCACATACAGTAACATTCAAACAAGGGACTCTAACCACATGCGCATTCATCTAGGCAAAGGACTCCAACCTCATTCCCATTCGTTAGGCAATGGACTCTAACCTCCTGCCAAGGTACTATAACCATAAGTCGTTTAATTCAACGAGGTACATTAACCTTAAGAGATATCTTTATGCAAGGGACTTTAACCTCAAGCAATTTTATGGGGTAAGGGATTCCAACCTCAAGCTATTTCATAAGGCAAGGGACTTCAACCTCAAGCCATCACAACTATCTTTAGTTAATATTGGGACTTTAACCCTGTTCCCAAGCATCAACATTCATTCCATATAACACTTAAAGACTTTAACCATATAGCTAATTCAACATTATACATGACCCTATGGTCTTTATGGGAGCCTTCATTGCTCAACCATTTTAGTAGGCCATTGCCTTCATTCAATCCATCATACAATTCAAGTTATAGTCATCAATACCCTTAACTCTATCCATATTTCATTAACAACCTTATACCACATTCTCATGATACTTGGTTCAACATACAATTCAAATTCATTATCATGTTTAGGGACTTCAACCCCTTATCAGTCAATTAACCCGACATGTTCATAAATTATACAATATATTGCTTACATTACTTTTAACACACCATTTATCAATCATTCATGCTTATTGGGCCATTGCCCTAGTTCAAAACATCACCAACATATGACTAGATAATTCACTTAGATATTTCCACAAATACCCTATGTGTGTACCTTTAACAAGACTATTTTTTATGGTAGAAATCATCAAGGTTTGGGTTACTCAAGAACCTTATGTCAAACCTTACACAAGAAGCACCCATATATGCAAATTATCATCATTAACATGTATAAACATGAGTCTAAGAAAGAGTCAACATTATTCATCATTAGGCAACAAAACCTTTTTCATTTGATTTCAAAATCACCATGTACACTTACTAATTCAAGTGTGATATACATGGGTTTGTAGTTATTTAACAAGGGGAAGAGGTATATGCCTTAGACAACTTGATTTACCCAAGAAGATTGACTTCACTTTGCTCCTAGATAGATACCCTTGAACCCTAACCTCCAATCCTTCACAAATTATGTTGAGAGAGAGTTTTGGATGTTTTGATCCACTCAAAGTATGTTTAAGGAGGCCTTACACTCTTATATAGTGAAGGGACTTAGGGTTTATGGCATGGTAAATAACCACAAGGCCCTTAGTTAAAAGATGTAAAATGAACCCGTATAGGGGTATGACTCACCATACAAACCATAACCTAGGGTACGAGTGGTACCCTAACTCGTACCCTAGGCTTCTCCTGGGTTGCTCACACTGTTAAGGGTATGATCACACCCCCTCGAGTCGTATCCAAAGGGTATGACTCAGCCCCTAACTCGTATACACCACCGTACCCAAAATAGTCCACTCAAGCTTAGAATTTCCTCTATACGATCATGTAGAGTACGACTCATATACTTAGGGTACAACTGAGGAGGAGGGTCACTCGTATAGTGGAAAGTATACTATCCTCCTAGGATTCTTAAGGTATGAGGGGGAAAGTGAGAGTAGATACGACTCGTATCCAAGGGGTACGACTCGTATCCAAGGGGTACGACTCGTGCCCCTAGTCGTACCCACCCTAGTGACATCAAATGGATTGTTTTTTGTGGTGGTTCAAAGTCTAAATGTTTCATTTATCATATTCCTATTTTGTGGAATGGTTTATTAATCTTATTTTAAATTATCATTTTTCCTAACAAATTTATCATGGAGAAGTAATTCAAGTATCTTGACATTCCCTTTTAACTTAGTACATACTTAATTGTTAAATAAAAAAATATTTTGTATATATAGCTAAAAAGTTTGAATTTTTTTTTAAATACTAAAATTTAACTCTCCAAATACTAATGATACTAAATAATGAAAAATGAGAGTAATTCCTTTTAACTCTTTTTGATGTTGAATTTTTTTAACAAAAAATGAGATTATCAGCATTTTGTAGAATTTGGGACAAAATAATTGATTTAACATTAAATATTAAATCCTTATATACATTTAAGAAATATCAATATAAATTTCTTGACATGTATTTTTGGAAAAAAGAAACTAATAAAGTTAAAAGAAAAAATTAGTATCTTTTCAATTTCTTCTTATGGTTTAATATGAAGGAACAACTACAAAAGTATTTTGTTGAATTAAGTCTTTTAATTATTTAAATTAAATTCTATCATTATTTATAAATTAACGTTATTGATATTATCATACAATAATTTACAGTATTAAATATTCATTATATTACTTTGAAGGTCATTTTTTTGGCAATAAATGGATAATTAACATAAGTTTGATTAAGAAAAGTTTAATGACAAAGAATTAAAAAAATGATGAAGTTAATTGAACATAAAACTTGATTTGGATCATTAAAGACTTTAATATCCAAAACTATCAGTAAAACAGAAAGAAAAATAGTGTTGGTGCATGCATGTATTTGAAACTAAAAATAAAATTTGAAATAAACTCTAAGAAAAAATTATATTTTAATTTACAAGAAAAATATTATTTGATTAATATTACAAATATTGAGATATATTCGAACTATCTTTACAATTAATATAATGTCAGAAATAAAATAAAAATAAAAAACAAGAATAGCAATAAGATAAAAAATGTTTACAAATATAAAGTTTAATATTAATTTTGGGCTCAAGCTTAGCACAGGCCAAATGCGACTAGTATATATATATATATACACATACCCACATACACACATACATAAATACACACACACACTCTCTACCATACCCTTAAATACACACACACAAATTCAATCGCGAAGATTTTTAATGAAGTGCAAAAAGTTCAAATTACTTCTCAAAGACCCTTCACACTTTAGTATAATAATATAAACATAACATATATTTTATTGTAAGCACATATATATTTTACCATCTGAAGTTTCAAGTGGTTAATGGATCGTCACTTTTGCGTATTGTATGCATCACCTCTTTTTCACTGCCAAATGGTAAGAGAGACATCGATTTGAACCATATTTGTAGTACGATTATTTTTAAAATATTTTTCTATATTTAAAATCTTTTCTTATTTTAAAGTTAAATCTTTGATTACTTAAAACTTTTAAAAACTATAGTTGATTTAGAATTTTAAAACTAATGAAAAAGATATTAGTTTTCATTAATTTTGATAACTTCTAATAAGAAAAGATTTTACCATAAGTATTTAATTAATTTTCTAACTCTTAAATATTAGGAATATCAAATCATGCTTCATATGAATGACTTATTCTCAACTATCCAAATCCATGTTCATGTAGTACTAGTTATCTACTAATTATCCAAGTACAAGTTATCCATGCAAATTACCCGCACTATTTGCACCCCCTATTATTGGTATCAGAGTTATGTTATTTAAAAAATGTACAAATAGATATGTGTTAATCATGATAAATGTTAGAAATGTTAATGTTCGAAATGTTAATTTAGTTAATTTAATTGTTGATTATGAGACTATTATTAAGTTATTTTGTTAACTATGTTGTTATTTATTTGTTAAATATGAGAAGACCATTTAAAAATACACAAACTTTTAGAGAAATTAAAAGAATTTTAACTAGTTACTACCCAGACTATAAGAAGTCAAATAAAATAAAAGAAAATCCCCATAGATTAGCTTACTTAATTACCTTAATATCTAGCAATGAGGCAAAATTAATAATTCATTTAAAATCTAGAAGAATGAGATACATACCACCTAATTATGATAAAATCAGATTTCGGTATCCACCAAAATATTATAAATATTGTACAGATGAATAACATAACAAAATTACAAAAATATAAAGAAGTAAAACAAATAATATCTGAAAAACGAAAAGAATTAAAAATAAGAAAAGAAAGACTACAGTATAACATGATTATTGGAGTATGCCAAAAATCAATAAAAGCACAAAAGGAAGAAATATCATATTTAGAATCACAAATAAATAATCTAGAATACATATATCAACATGATCTATATACTATCAAGTAGATAAAATGAACAAAGAAGAATTTAAAATAGATGAAAAAACATATGAAAACCATGAAGGATTAAAAATAAGAATAGTATTTTCTAATTTAGAAAGAAGATATAAGAAAATAGGTGAACCTTTATATTTAATGTTAGAGAAAGAAGAATTAAAATTAGAAGATAAATTAACAGCTATGGTAAGAATAGCAAGAGAAAATGAAGAAATAGACAGGAAAAAAAGAAATAAATAAAATAAAACAACAGACTACAGAAGAAATATGAAAAATAGAAGAAACTAAAAATAATAGGATTGCTGAATTAGAAAAAGAACTACAAATGCTAAAAGAGTTGTATGAAAAAAGACAAAAAAAAGAAAAGGATAAAGAACAAAAATTATTAATTGACATAAATCAATTTAAAGAAAAAATAGAAAATAAAGAATTAGAAACTAACAAAATAGAAATAAATATAATAGATACTGAAGAAACAAATAATTATGATTTGGAAGATAGTCAAACATATACAGAAATTTTAACAAATATAGAAAAACTAGAAATAAATGAAAAACAAGAAGTAATTAGCAAAGAAAGCTTAGAAAATACAAACACGAAAATAAACACTCTTGATAAAAAGGACGATGAAAAAATAATATCCAGTACATTAGAAATAAGAAAACCTACATATTATTATAAAAATAAGTTTAAAAAATATAACCAAAGGGATGAATATAACAAATGGACACCAAACAAAATAATTAATAAAAGTTATAACTTCTTAGACTTAGACTGTGTAATAGATGTAGATAAAACGATACAATTATGGATAGGCTATATAACAAAACAATTATTAGACAATGGTATAAATGCAATAGATACACCAGAATATATAGAAAAAACACTAATAGGAACAACAAAATTATGATTTTTAAATTTAACTGAAAATAGTAAAAAGGTATTAAGAAATGATAAAGAAACAAAAGGAACAACAGTAACTAAACTAACACCTATAGACATATTGAAAAAATATGAAATGGTTATAAGAGATGAATTTAGCAGTATGTCAACAAAGAAGAAAAACAAAACAAAGAAAAAGATACAAATAGAAATTTAATGTTAAAACTAGCAATATGTAATATGTGTTATATAGATGAATATATGTGCGCATTTAAAGAATACTACTATAAGGGAACATATAATACAAAAGAAAGTGAAGAAGTGAGAAGATTATATTTTAGTAAATTACCCGAACCATTTAGTTCAAAAATAATAAAGAGTTGGGATGAAGCAAATATAGTAGATACTCTAGGAGAAAGAATAAAATTTCTACAACAATGGTATAGGAATATATGTGAAAAATACAGAGAAGAAATAAAAATGGAAAAAACATTAATAAAAAATTTAGCATGTTGCAAGGATAAAATAACACCTCAATTTGGATGTGAAGAAAAATATTATAAGAAAAGAAAAAGACATAAGAAATATAAGAAATACAAAAAATCAAAATATAAGTATAAGAAACCAAGAAAAAGATATTATGTAAAAAATTATAAATATAAAAGACCACATAGGAGAAAGAAATCTATAAAAGAATGTACTTGTTATAATTGTGGCAAATTAGGACATTTAGCTAGAGATTGTAAAATGCCTAAAAACCCAAAAAAAAAAAATATCAGAAATAAAGATAAAAAATGCAGAATATATGCAAATAGATTATATAGATTACGAATTAGAAAGTGAAGATAGTATATATGAAATTTCGGAAAATGAAACAAATAATGAAATAGGTAGTGAATTAGATGAATCAAATGACTGAAGAAGATATAAAAATAATAACAAAGGAAGAAAATTTAAATGAAGAAGGAACAGATCAGAAAATAATATTTGATAATAATATATTTGACGAGATAAAAGGAAAAGAATTAGATTTAAGTGTAGAAAAAATATTTAAAATACCAACAATAAAAAATATATTTAGTAGACGAAAAGAAGAATACTACGTAGTAAGCCAAAAAAACATGTAATAGACTATATATATGCAAAAGGTAGAGCTAGTATACCACTACTAACAAAAAGAATAATTAATAAAGAAATAAACGATATAAAAAGTGAAGACCCAATTAAATATGTACACCTTGGAGGAACAGAGATATTAATAAAAACATGTTTTAGAGAAGGAATAGATACACCAATAAAATTATATTTAGCAGATGATAGAATTATAAAACCTATAGAAAAAAGTATAATAACCGCCATAAGAGGAAATTTAATATACCAAAAATTTAAATTTATAATAAATGCGAATTATTCAGTGGCAATAATAGATAAAAACATAGATAAATCATTAGTATTATATTGGAAAATATCAGGAATAAAACTAACCCCGGGAAGTAAAATATTTACAGCAAGATGTAAAAATCTATATGTATTAACAACAAAACATAAAATAATGGAAAAAAATAAAATTAATAAAATACAAATAGAAAGTCCTTTTGAACAACTTGTAAAAATAATTGATAACAATGATTATAGTTACAAAGACATGGATATAGAAGAAGATTTAGAAATAATAAATGATAGAATAAGTACAACAAAAAGAATAGCTTTTGAAAAACCAGAATCATTAGGATCATCGAAAAGAACAAATTATGAAATAACTTCAACAGTTAATTTAACTCAATATTATATAACGGGAACAATAAATGAAAAAGAATATTTAATACTTCTAAATACAGGACAAGAAGAAAACCATATAGCAAAATACCTAGTGAAAAATGAAGAAATAAAATCTAATAGTAATATATGCCCAGATCTACCAAGAAGTTTAATAACTACTAAAGATACAACAGAAAAGGAAATAATAATAGGAGTTAGAAAAATAAAAATAGAATTTGAAATAAAGGAAGATATGCAAAAAGCAGACATAATATTAGGAATAAAATGGTTAGAACAAGTAAAACCCTACAATATAGAACATACACAAATAACCATAACCTATAATAGAGAAAAATTATTAATAAAAAGAGCTTTGACATGATATGAAAATATATGTACTTATGAAAATAATAGTAGAAGGATATTATAATAGATATTATACACCTATGATAGATACAGGAGCAGAAGCCAACTTATGTAGATATAATTGTTTACTAGAAGACAAATAGGATAAGCTAAAAACACCAATAACAGTAAAAGGATTTAATAATGAAGGAAGCTTAATTACCTATAAAGCTAGAAATGTAAAAATACAAGTATGGGATAAGATATTTACAATAGAAGAGATCTATCATTATGAACTAACATCAAAAGACATGCTTTTAGGAATGCCGTTTTTAGATAAACTATACCCACATATAATAACTAAAACATACTGGTGGTTTACAACACCATGTAAACAAAAGGTAAGAGCAAAAAGAGTTATTAATAAAATAAGAAAGAAAACTGATTAGATAAAAGGAAGTGAAAAAATCACACAAAAATTAGAAAATATAAAAAATATTGAAGACACAATAGAACTAGTTATATTTTCTATAAATAAAGAAGTAATAACTATATTTTCAATAGATAAGGTAGAAATAATAAAGAAAAAAATTAAGACAACTATACAGTAAAGATCCATTAAAAGGATGGGAAAAACATAAAACTACTATAAAAATTGAGCTAATAGATAAAAATAGTATAATAACCCAAAACCTGTTAACATATAACTTTGTTGATTTAAAAGAATTTAAAATGCATATATATGAATTATTAGAAAAACAATACATACAAAAAAGCAATATCAAACATAATAGTCCAGCATTTATAGTAAATAAACACAGTGAACAAAAAGAGGAAAAATAGAATGGTTATTGATTATAGAAACCTAAATGCAAAAACTATGACATATAATTATCAAATACCAAATAAGATATTAAAAATAAGACAAATACAAGGATATAATTACTTTAGCAAATTTGACTGTAAATCAGGATTTTACCACATAAAGTTAGAAGAAGATTCTAAAAAATTAATTGCATTTACGGTACCACAAGGATTTTATGAATGAAATGTGTTATCATTTGAATATAATACCAACACATTATGGATAGTTATTTTAAACAACTACCTAATTGTATAGTATACATAGATGATATACTATTATATACAAAAACTAAAGAGGAACATTTAAAATTACTAGAACAATTTGCAGGTATAATAGAAAATTCAGGAATAAGTTTAAGTGAAAAGAAAGGTGAAATCATGAAAAATCAGATAGAGTTTTTAGGAATACAAAGAGATAAAAATGGAGTAAAAATGCAACAACATATAGTACAAAAAATAATAAATTTAAAAGAAGAATTAGATACAAAAAAAAAAAATTACAATCATTTTTAAGATTAATAAACCAAGTAAGAGAATATATACCAAAATTAGCAGAAAACCTAAAGCCATTACAAAAAAAATTTAAAAAGGATGTAGAGTATAATTACAACGAAGAAGATAAAAAACAAGTTCAGAAAATAAAAATACTTTGTAAAGAATTACCAAAATTACAATTTCCAAATGAAAATAAAAAAATTATATATATAGTAGAAGCAGATGCAAGAGAATATAATTATGAAGGAGTACTTAAATATAGATATGAAGAAGAAAAATTAGAACATCATTGTAGATACTACTCTGGTACGTTTAATGAAACAGAAATAAAATGGAAAATAAATAGAAAAGAATTATACTCATTATATAAATGTTTATTAACATTTGAGCCATATATTGTATATAACAAATTTATTGTACGAACAGATAATACACAGGTACGTTGAAGGTTAACAAAGAAAATACAAATTTCAGTTACAACGAAAGAAATTCAGAGACTAGTATTAAATATATTAAATTTTACATTTACAATTGAAGTAATTAGTACTAACAAAAATGTTATTGCAGATTACATAGTAAGACAAAGCTACATAGACTGATATAATAGAAGATGATGCTTTAGAAAAGATACTTAAAACCCTAACTACACCTTAACTGAAAGTGGACAGTATGGGTAATGAAATAGAAAAGCTAAAGACTAATAAAATTAAACTGAAGTCTGAAGCTATGACTCAGATAACTCAGCAGTGTGCATAGCTATGTCGATCGAAAGACATTAAAATTCCAAAGCTAAAAGGAGACGTTGGGACACTCCATAAAACCCATAACATTTATCAATCTACAACTGCAGGTACAAGCAAAGGAGTTAGTGGACAAATCTATCAGAACATGAACAAGATATTTGAAAAACCATTTATACCAAAAACACAAAAAGACCCCTTGTTCATACCCCCACAAACTACCACATATCGAGAAAGTTTAAACCAAGATAGAAAAGCCTATAACCATATAATTAGAGCATACATAGAAACCATCCAAAAAATACAAACTTACCTAAACCTTAAACCCAGAGCCACAAATATCCAAGAACCAAACACAAACTATATAACCCAAAAATTACAAGGTTACAATAAGTTAATCTCACTACCGAAAACCAACCCAAGCTTAGTTAAAACTTGTTTCAGTTATGGATTATTAAATACCGTATATACCCAAGAAGAAGATAAACTAACAGCTATACCAGAATTATAGAGAGCATTCACCACCTATAAGAAAATAACTAAAGGAAATCTTTTTTTTATAAAGTTTTATACTGCACCAGCAGAGATATTATATGATGAAATTAAACCAGTTATACAAGTTGTAAAACTAGGATTAACCAGAGATATGATTATATCGGAAGATATTGTTCAATAGCCAGAGATACCTAAAGTTGAGATACCTGAGTTTTATGCAAATAAATAAATTATTGAAATATCTTTAATTGTTCAAGAATTAGCAAATAACTACCTAAATGGGAACCCAATATGGAGTTATTATTCAAGAGATCATCAAATAATTTATTCAAATTCAAGGGAGCTACGACAGTCAGATATGGAAGAAGCTAGACAATGAATTTTGACACTACTCAATCCAGAAAAACAACCAACTGCAAGAGCAATTAAGAAGGAATTTATTTCAGAAGAATTCTTCACAAGATATTGCAAAATGATAGGACACAAATATCCAGATCACCTATGCTAAAAATGCAATGGATAAAATGACGTGATTCCAGAAGTTCAGCTAGAATGAAAGAAGATAAGAACGAAAAAGGACAACTGGAAGATACACGACAAAAGATATAAAGCAACACGGACCGATGGAAAAATAAAGACAAAAAGACAAAAGCATTACAGTTAAGAAAGCGACATATGACTTAACAAGCTAAGTTTTTAAATATAACATTATGTAGCATTATATCCTTTTTGACTTTTTTGTAAAGAGTACCATTATTGTATAGCCTAGTCTTTATTATTTTTGTCTTTTATAGGATAGGATTTCTTACTTTCATTCCTTTTAGGACAAATGTAAAGTTAGGACATTATTAGTCTTTTATTTCTTGACAGATGTAAAGTGAATAGTGTAAATAGTTTACGCGTTTTCATCTTTTAGGATTATAAATATGTAAGCCATGAGGCTATCTAAGGCAAGACTTTCATGTGTTGAAAGCAAACCTTCTCTCTTGTACACACAAAAAAAACTTTTGAATATTTAATAAAAACATAAATATTTCTAAGGGAAAGCTATGGATGAGCAAAGCACAGATTTATCAAATCTACCAGAATAGGTATTTTCATTTATAATTATGAATAGCTAAATTCATAAATTCCTGACAATCATGATATTATAAAATAAGCTCATGTTAGTTACTTTATAGTCGAATTATTCGAAGAGTAGCATGTTAAGAAGTTTATTAGCAAAGTGGAAAAGGAGAAAAATTCTCAAGAACTATGCCATCCTAAAGGTGAAATTGGTGAGGAAAAGCAGCTGTGATAGGAGAGTAACCAAAGTAGAGGTGCTGTTTAGGGAAAAAGTATCCAGATTACCATGCTAATAGTGACCGAAGAACATGTTATTTAAGAATAATCTAGTAAATAGTGATCTAAGATGATCATATTTCGTTATGTATATGGTTGAAAGGAATATTTTGAAAATAGCATCATATGAAATAAAATGACTACCTACTTATCTGATGGGATGATAGATAAATTTAAGATACTTGTTTTGTATGTACTTAAGGATATAGAAATAGTAGATATAAGGAAAATTATATACGAAAAAATATTTCATTTTAATAAAGAGTTATTAAGTTCTATAGAAAACTTAAACTTATATAATGATATCTACTGCTCATATTTAGATAGTTATTATTCAGATGGATATTATACAGATTAAAAATGTTAGAATATATAAGAAGAATTAGAGAAAAACAAAGTTGGCTATACGAAGAAATTAATTATAGAAATCAGCTTAGAAGAGGAAGAAGACAATTAAAAGAAAGATTAATTTGGATAGATAAAACTTTGGAACAACTAGAATTAAAAGATAGTTTAGATTATGATTTAGACATAGAATTATTCATAGAAGAAAAAGATAGGATAATTAATGAAATAAATAATCTAGTATTTAATATCAGATATAGTACAATTAGAATAAATTATTACAAAGAAATTTACAGTATTATAACTACTATAGAATAAAATGATAAATTACGAATACTTAGAATATTGGAGACAAGATATAGATCAAATAAGATTAATAGAAACACTTATGAAAAAAAAATCTACTTGACTACATAAAAACTAGAAATATGGAACATATAGTATACCTTTGAAATAATATAGAAGAATTAATAAGGTTAAAACAAATAACTAAGGAATGCTATGACATAGCATTTCAATTAACATGATAGAACTAGTAAGTACTATTTATCTGCTAATTATCCAAGTACAAGTTATCCACGCAAATTACCCGCACTATTCACACCCCCTACTATTGGTATCAAAACTATGTTATTTAAAAAAATGTACAAATAGATATGTGTTAATCATGATAAATGTTAGAAATGTTAATGTTAGAAATGTTAGATTAACACATATCTACTTGTACATTTTTTAAATAACATAGCTCTGATACCAATTGTAGGGGGTGCAGATAGTGTGGGTAATTTGCGTGGATAACTTGTACTTGGATAATTAGTAGATAACTAGTACTTACTAGTTTTATTATGTTAATTGAAATGCTATGTCATAGCATTCCTTAGTTATTTATTTTAACCTTATTAATTCTTCTATATTATTTTTAAGGTATACTATATGTTCCATATTTCTAGGTTTTATGTAGTCAAGTAGATTTTTTTTCATAAGTGTTTCTATTAATATTATTTGCTCCATATCTTGTCTCCAATATTCTAAGCATTTGTAGTTTATCATTTTATCCTATAGTAGTTGTAATACTGCAAATTTCTTTATAATAATTTATTCTAATTGTACTATATCTGATATTAAATTTTAGGTTATTTTTTTAGTTAATTATCCTATCTTTATTTGATGATCTCTTGAATAATAACTCCATATTGGGTTCCCATTTAGATAGTTATTTGCTAATTCTTGAACAATTGAAGATATTCCAATAATTTGTTTATTTGCATAAAAATCAAGTATCTCAACTTTCGGTATCTCTGGCTGTTGAACAATATCTTCCGGTATAATCATATCTCTGGTTAATCCTATTTTTACAACTTGTATAACTGGTTTAATTTCGTCATATAATATCTCTGCTGATGCAGTATAAAACTTTATAAAAAATAGATATCCCAAAAAAATCGACCTGTTGGAGAAGAATTTACCACAAATATGATTGTTCCAATATGGCCTTTCTGTAGTATGTCGATTCACGGTTTGGTTGGTGCCATGCACCCTTCATTTTCTTTTGCTTTCATGCTATTTTCATTAGGATAAATATCAAACCACCTAAAAGAGTTTTTTTAAAAAATAGCAAAGGCATACCTTTACGCCTAATGATGAGTAATTTCTTTCCAAACAAATCGAGCACGATCTACGGTTCCAAAAAGTAACTAATGGACCAACTAAAACCACAATGATGCTCTAAATGGTTCATGATATGTACTTTTTTGTGCCTTCAAAAAATAACACAATAGTTTTATGGTCATAATAATCAGATGGATTGAATTTTTACTCATAACATGCGTTTTTTTTCTTTTCACAAGCTAGTAAGCTGGATACAAATTTTAGCTTGTTTTTGCATCGTCACATGGACGACAGTTGGACACCAATTAGTTGGTATATAAATAGCGTATTTTATTTAGAAATTTTTTTTTTGGACCAAACCTATTTTAGTTGGAAAAGTATCTTTGCTTATTTTCTTGGACACGCAAAGCACACAAAAATTAGCAAAAAAAAATAAAAAATTTACCATAAACTTAGAATTTTACCATAGTAAAAAAACCTTCTGCATTTAGCTTTTAATATGTTTATTATAGTCATGAATATTTAATACTATAAAAATAAATAAATAAAAAGGGAAAAGACAGTTTTGTCTATTGCATGACCTTTTAATGAAGGACAAAAAGTTCAAACAACATTTCTAAGGCTCTTCACACTTTTAATATAATATAGATATAAATATAGATATAGATATAGATATACATATAGATATTGATAGATAGAGATAGATATAGATATAATTTTTTTTTTTGGTAAACAGGATTATATTAACATAATGAAGGAGTTAGGTTACATCTTCTACCAGATTTTGATCTGGCTCCAAAATAAAAGATTCATGAATGTTTACATATGAACTAGTGTTTCTAACATACTGAGTTCCTAATATGTCTGCCCAGACATGCTCTAATGCAAACACAGGAGGAACTGCAAAAACTCTGGTTGTCCTAAAAACTTGCTTCCTAGCTTCTTCTTTTGCCATGATGTCTGCAACACTGTTCTATTCACGGTAGAAATGGACCACTGCTCAGCACAGACCTGCAAGCATCCAAAATGGGATCATAATGTAAATTCCCTTGTTTTAGTATGTGGATTACTTGTATTGAGTTTATGTTAATCTCAATTGGAATGAGATTGTGAAGTTTAGCAAGTTTGAGTCCTTCAAGAAAAGCAAAAATTTCCATATGGTTATTTGTTGTTGAGGGATATCCTTTGTGGAATCCAATAATCTAATCACCTTTGTTGTTGCGTATCACTCCTCCTCCCCAGTACCCGAGTTTCCCAAGCAAGAAACGTCAGTGTTAAGTTTGAAAGTACCTTGGGATGGCGGATTCCATTTTAAAGTTACGGTGATGGTGTGAGATTAAGATGTGGGAGGGGGGATGTAGGACAGGTGGGCATATTTAGTAGCAGCGCCATAGGTTTTTCTAAAGGAGGAGGGGTCATTCGAGTTGTTGAAAAGTTTGGCATTTCTGCATATCCAGATTTCCCAAAAGCAGAAGATGAGAAGAGTGAAGGCTTATATAGTTATCGAAAGCCTTACCCTTATACCATTTGATGATGGTTTTGAGCAAGTTATGGTCCTGGGTGTCTTGGAGGCCAGAGGGGGATGGGGGAAGTTTGTTAATTAAAGGTGACTAAATGCTTTGGTTGTTCTGGAAATTCTAGAAGACATGAGCTTGGTCTTCGTAGAGTTGTTACACCTATGGAAAGTTGGGTGAATAAGGAGTCCTTTCATGATTAGGGAAGAGTTACAGGGGAGTCTTTGGTGTTGGAACAACCATAAAAAGTGTTTGAACTTAGTAGGAATGTTTAAGGCCCAGATCCAACTGAAGTTATTTGGATGAGGTTGGTTATGGTTCTTTGAGTGTATGAGATTATAGGTGCTTTTGCTGCTAAAGAGACTATTCCCAGTGATTTCCCAAATGGGGTAGTCAAACGTTCTGATCGTTGAAGGGAATAAATTTCTATGGATGGTCTGGGAGATATTGGTTGGGAGCTCAAGGGGGAGGGTAGATAAGTTCCAGTTACTATTTCTACAGAGATCAGAGATGTTGGTGTTGTTAAAATTCCTAGGCATGGGGCCCTGGATAAGATTGCACAGAGGGGGGAGTGTTGGGTAGCCATCTGTCTAGCCAGAACTTCACTTTGTCTCCCCTGTGGAAGATCCAAAGAGAAGCTTGTCTATAGATTTTGAGGCCTTGAGTGACACATTTCCAAGTTCTAGAAACATATTTGCTACAGGTATTGGAGGAATGGTTATATTTGCTATTGAGAGTGCTTTCCTAAAAGGAAATTTAGATTATGGATCAATCTCCATGCTAGAGCTGTGTTCATGGTAAGGTTTTTGTAGTCATCTCTTTGGATGACAAAACACCCCTGGGCTTTTTGGTTGGTGACCATATTCTAGGCCACCATGTGCATCTTTTTCTTGTGGTCAGTAGTGTCCCATATGAAATTCCTTTGGATCTTATCAATTTTGTTAGTGATATTCTTAGGGATAGATATATACTGCATCACATGGTTTGGAATACTATTGAGGCAAGCTCTGGCAAGGGTGGTTCTACCAGCTTAGTTCAGGAATTGAGTCTTCCATCCGGCCAATTTGGTTTTCATGTTATCAAAAATGAATTGAAAGTCAGCTTTGGTAGGGGGCTTATGGAAGATAGAAAATCCAAGATATTTCCCAAAAGTGTCTCTGGCTTGAATGTTGAGTTGGGAAGCAAGATTGTTGTTAGAATGGGTAGAGCAATTTCTAGAGAATAAGACTTTGGATTTTCCTCTATTGATCTTTTGGCCAGAGGACAAACTGATATAGATATGGATATAGATATAGATATAGATATAAATATAGATATAGATATAGATATAGATATAGATATAGATATAGATAATTGTAATTGGTGTTCACAAATTTAAGATAAAAGTTTTCCTTCGCTTTTGATTTTCTTTATTTATTCACAAATCAATGTCGAACTAGCTCATCTAAATTCGGGGGAATGTGTAGCTAAACTTGAAAAAAAAGTTATACGTGTTATGATACATATGAGACACATGGTTATAAATAAACTCAATATAAACTGATCCACATCAGGAAACAAGACAATTCACATTTAGTTGGAAATAAACAGAAATAGGGAAAGTTACGCAACTATTAGGAATTATCATCTACATTTCTACTAATGATTTTTGTTTACATTATAAAGACTATGTAAAAATATTATTGAATATCACCATAGATGTGGTGCAGTGGATGAGGCTACTTCACCCTTAACCAAAGGTCTCGGGTTCGAACCCTCCAATGCGGGTTCCGGATACCGGTTGGGAAACCAAAAAAATATATTGAATATTCAATACAATTCTTCTATTTTTCTATATTACATTTCTTTCTTTCCATTACATTACATTTGGATTTATAATCGAATTCCTCCATTAGAATTCCTACTTTTGGCTAGTGAGGTAAAAGTGGCGGAAATAAGAATGTTGTGTTGGATTTATGGACTTACTAGAGGAGATAGGGTTAGGAATAAGATTATTCAGGTGAAGGTGGGAGTGGAGTCAGTGGAGGATAAGATGCAAAAAGCAAGGTTCAGATGGTTTGGGAATATGAGGAAGAGGGGCACGGATACCCCGATTTGGAGGTGTGAGAGGATAGATTTGGATGATTTCAGGCAAGGTAGAGGTAGGCCGAAGAAATGTTGTAGGGAGGTAATTAGACATGACATGAAGTAGTTACAACTTACTGAGGACATGACCCTACATAGGAAAGTATGGAGAACGTTAATTAGATTAGAAGGTTAGTGCGTGTGGGTGAGTCGTAGCCAGTAGTTAGGTGTGTCAGGTCTGCCTTGATATTAGTGTAGAACTTTTCTTATAGGATAGAGTCTATAGTTAGGTAGGTTGGAGGAGTTGAGTGCTTGCTGTTTGATAGTGTATCGTACTACTTTGTGGGTGTCTTATTTTTGTTATTTCATCTTGTCTCATGTTTTTTAGGACCTTATTTACTGTCTCGGTGTCTTAAGCCACGAGTCTATTAGAAATAACCTCTCTACTTCTTTGGAGGTAGTGGTATGACCTATGTACACTTTTCCCTCTCCAGACTCCACTAGGTGGGAATTCAATGGGTATGTTGTTATTGTTGTTTGACTTCTTGAGTTCTCTTGAACTTTTATGATTCTGCTAAAAATAGTATCAAAGTTGTACAATTTATTACATGATGGTGAAGGCTATTAGGAAAATGATGAGCCTATTAATGAAGGTTCTTCCATAGAGATACAAGAATTGAAAAAGATAATGTGAAATATTATATTTGACATTGGTCATCTGAACGGAGAGGTGACTAAATTGAAGGCCATAAAGAACAAATCAGATGAAATAGTTTTGGAGTTGAACGACCAGATCGAAGTGCACATAGAATATAATCCTATTAGTCCTTTGATAGAGAGGAATTCTGTTGAAAAATAGAGAGATAAGAGTCATGCTGACTACAATAATCACAATTATGGTATGCCTCGATGTTCCAGGCTTGAATTTCCTAGTTTTCTGGGAAATATTGGGATCTTGGTTGTTCAAAGTAGATTATTTTTTTTAACTATGAATAATACCAATATGGATCAAAGAATGAGAATAGCTCCAGTACATTTGGAAGAGAAAGACTGTATCTACAACCCGTTCTTGGAATGAATATTTGATGGCTTTGATGAAGAGGTTTGGAACAAATTATGATGACCGTATGTAGAAGATTGAGAAGATCAAACTAACTGGTAGTGTTAAGAATGATCAGGTCAAGCTTGTAAGAAATCTCACTGGGGTAAAACTATCTTCGGAGAATGCTATAAGTTGTTTTTAGGAGGATTGAAGAGTGAGTTAAATCTTGCAGTAAGGATTACTAATCACATATCTTGTCCCAAGTGTATAAGACAATTAGAATATTAGAAGCATATCTAGTTGCTTAAGATAAAGCTTTTAGGAATCCAAGAACTCCTGGTCAGAGAGTTCACGACAAGCCTTTATTACTAACCCTTAATGTTTGTTGTGCTTCTGGTTATAAAGGGGTCAACAATAGGACACTTAGCACAGAAGAGAAAAATGAAAAGAGGTCTAAATTAAAGGATTGAGCTATAGTGAGAAATATACTAAAGGGCAATAATGCAAGAAACTCAAATAGCTAAATCTTCTGGAATTTGATAAATCAGAAGAGATGTAGTATTTAGAATAACAAGAAGAAAAAGGTGTTGAGAAATTGTTAGAATTTACCAAGCCACCAGAAAAATGAAAATATTTGTGCATGCCCTAAATGGGTATCTTGGTTTTAGAACATTGAGGGTGATAGACTATCACTCAAATAAATCACTACACATCTTGCTTGACGTTAGAAATTCACATAATTTCATAGATCCTGTGATAGTACAAGAATTGAGATACATAACAAGACTAACTACTCCTCAACTAGTGGCTGGATCTAACGATAATGGAATTAAGGCAGAGCCAAATGTGTAGCATCACTTGGTTTCTACAATGGACTGAATTTTCAGCTGAATTCCTCTTACTATTACAAGTATCTTATGGGATGGTGTTGGAAGGCATAAAGGTTAGTTTTAACAAGTTACTATAGTATTTTGGTACAAAATGCAGGAAACATATTTTCAGAGGAGAAGACAAACAATTTACTACCTCTGGAGCGAAAATAATTTAAAAAGTTGTCAAGCAACCAATCTCAACTATGTATGCTACATTGATTCCTCATATGTGTAGTGAATTGCAATGGAATGCACTGTAGTCTATGGAGAACTTTGAAGAGGATCCTAACCGGTTTAGAGGATTGACTACTTAAGACACTTATCACTGAAGAAGGTGTATTTATAGATTTTCAAAAGATACTAGTTGTACAGAATTGGCCGCTACCTAATACCCTTAAATAGTTGAGGGGTTTCCTTGTATTGATTGGATATTATAGGAGATTTATACAAGGGTTTGGGATTATTAGCAAGTCACTAAAAATATTTTTAAAAAGGACAGTTTCATATAGTCTCCTAATAATATTATTCTCTTTGAACAATTTAAAGTTGCCTTCATTCAATCTTATGTAGTAGCTCTAACATATGCCACTAAGACTTTTTTTATTGATATTGATGCAAGTGAATATGGTGTAGGGGATGTGAAGAACAATACGAATAGACCACCAACCTAGGCACCTGGTCCCAACTATCATATGCAGTTATGAATAGGAATAAAAATAAAGTAAACATAAAATAACAATGTACACACACAATCTTTTACGTTGAAACTCCTTGATCAAGGGAGAAAAACCATTACCTACCTCGTAGGATTTCCAACCACTTCACTAAGCTCAATAAACCTTGAGTACAGATGTTATGGTTTAAGGAATAAAATCTTAACCCTTCGTCAACTTGTAATAACTTTATTACAATGAACTCTAATGCAATAACTCTGTTGGATCCACTGGCTCAGCTAACTCCAACTGAAACAGTAATCAAGGTAACTCTAGTTTCTTTCTTAACTAACTCTAGATGACACTTTGGAAACAAGAATAGAGAAGAAAGCACCTAATAATAATGAACTAGAGAAGTAAGCAACGCTTACAAACGTAAAAAAAAGACAGAAATACAACAAGAGCTTGAGACACAAAAGCGAGCTTAGTAGGTCCCTGTTGCAAGTGAGGCTTGGAATCTAATAGCTTCAAGAGAGATTTGATGTTATGAGAATATTGAAGCTTAGGTTTTTTGTTGTAACATTTTTTTATATATAATAGACAAGAAAATCTAGGATGTCTGTGATTGTTTAGAGAAGGGAAGTATTGCAACTTCGCCACCGACTTTCTACAAATCGTACTTGTTCTAGATGGAATACTGACAAAGTGAAAGTGACGTGAACGCGATCACACTGGTCTCTAATCAGTTGTATCTTTTGGCATCAAATGATCTTCAGGAACTAGGTCCCAAGTTGATAGTTTGTCAATCATCAAAACTAAGGACCTAACAATTTCCTTTTTTTTGATGATGGAAAACCCATACTCAACCGTCAGTATTCACAATTTTCTCCCCCCCCCATTGATACCATACCCATGAGTTCCCCGTACCTGGTGCACCCTACATTCTAATTTCCCTCTGTATGTGAGGACCTGTTCCAAAAAAACAACAACATCATACCTTTACTATACCCCATCTTCCCCCTTTTGGCATTATTGAAGAGATAAAACAGTAAACCAAGTAAAGATAAGCACATATGTTAATACATGGCCATTGAGGCTACACTGACATGAGTAAGAAAAATTAGAAAAAGGTAAGAGGGATGATAGAACCAAAGCAAAATTCATTCATTTATAATTCAGATAACATCATTCATCATTCAAAAACAAAAACATTAAAAAACTAAATACAGGAAGTACCAGTAAACAGAGTAAAAAAAACTGATAACAATGGGGATTAATGGAACGAACATAACTGAGCTTAAGGACAACAAAAAGGACCAGGTTGAACAAAGATTTAGGCTGAGGGACCAGAAGAAGCATGGTATAACTGAAGAAGGAGCAGAGTAATTCTCTCATTCTTAGTTGTATGATTTTTTAAAAGTTATTAAGTCCTCAACCTTGACTTCTAGTTATTTGACCATATCACGTAATAACTCATTATGAACTCAAATACCTTCAGTCTGTCCTGGTCTCGAGTCATGACCCTTCACACTTGCTACCTTAAAGATAGAAATCTTAGAATCTTTGCATGCTATAATAGCAGCCCTTTCTTTTAATTCTCCTTGCAACCTAGTTTGCACGTCTATCAAATCAGCAACCACAAATTTTGACTTTGCACCACTATGCTTAGGAATACACTCACTGTCCTCCAATGCAGACATGATACATATTTTCTTTACTGATTCATCTTTCCCAAGTCCACAGTCAATACCAAAATATGAAAAAATCCTATTCAACCAAAAACTATAGGCTAACCTATGTTTCCCATCCTTGGTAGTCATGACCCTGTGCATTTGTTCAATGATTATTACAGGGAGATTTGCACATTTGATCTTTGAAAGGGCCTCCGTAAGGAATAGGTTAGGATCTGTTACTATTGTGCACTTCTTAATCTTGGGAAGAAGAGCCTTGTTAACCAACTCAAACAACCATTGAGATTATCCTTTCAAGGACTTCTTACTCACATTATTAATATTTAAATCATCTAACTTCCCACAAACCTTTAAGAACATTGCAAACCTATTTTAATCCGTTATGTACCTAGTCGCTTTAGCGGTTACTCCATGATTTTAGCCAGCATTTGCTTATCTAGAGAAATATTCATACTATTCACCTGATGTAAGACTCTGCAAAAATTTTAACAAATTTATTTTTGACCCTTCCTCATGCATAATATCAATTTTTGACTTGAATTATTATTAGGGATATTGAAAGGGTATTTTGGAAAAGTTTCAAAATTTTTGGTTTGGGTCTATTTTAGAACCCCGAGGAAGTAAGCCTCTGCGATAGTGGCATACTACACCACTTAACCTCCAAAACAAGGGTGTGGCATGGAGCCTAACCTGTGCGATAGCGGCATACCACTCTGCTATGTATTTATCATCCAATTTTTATTATTTTCTCTTGGGGTGAGGGGATTTTTGTCCTTTTACCTCTTAAACGACTTATAAATATCAAAAGACCATTTTCCTTAAGTTTTAAAAGATCAAACTTTATTCTTTTCTTATTTCACTCCCAACCCAAGAAATCTCAAGGGTTTTACAGAGAATTCATTATTCAAGCTCCAAACTTTAATTTCTCTTTAATTTCTTCTATATTTCAGGCATGTTTCTAATTTCTTAACTTAAATTTTACATTGTGGAACTTATTTAATCAATCTCATATGTTTTAATTGATGAGTTAAAAATTAGGTTGAGGAGTTTTGATTATTATTACTTGAATTGCTTTCCCATGTTTTAAATGGATTATTCATGCTTTAATTGATAATTTTTGGGTCTAAATTGGTGCATTATGATATTGATTGGAATGGGTGACATGAGTTTCCCTAAACTGATGAAATTTTGGCTCGATAATGGTATAAACTTCAACCCACTTTATAATCTTGGTTTTAAATATGACTATTTACATAGTTTAACTTGTCCTTTAAAAATATTGCATTGCATGAAAAGATAGGTGAATAACAATGGTTTGGGAATTCCCTTGGTGGCATTAGTTTTGGATTTTAAATAGTACTTGGGAGTGTAATGGTTATATGGACTCATTTGTCATAATTGAATTAGTTCGAAAACATATTTGTATGACGATGCCATGTTGGGAAAATGCCTTAATAAAGACTCCTTAGTTAATGATTGGGTTTATGTGCAAATAATTTTAGTTTAGGCTTAAAGGAAGTTGTGTCGCTCACCATGAAGGTGTAGTCTCGGAGGGACCAACACTGGAAACTACGTTTTCTAGAATGAGGGTCTATATAACTACGTGTCTGTATACACATTATATTTTTATGGATATTACCTCGGTGTATTTTGGATTTTCTAGATTCGTGCAACTAACACTCACTAGGGCCTTTCCAGTAGAGGAAGATGGACCCATATAGCCCATGGGTCCCTTTAGAATAGAGTGAGCTACTAATGGATTAAACTCTTATTTCATGACCCTTGTCCATATATCGACATCATATATATGTATATATAAATGTTGTGCATGTAGTTTTTCACTGATCTTTAGCAATGACATTATTTTATCCTTTTTCCCTAAGTTACATGCCAGTGCTCACCCCACTGACAATTCCTGAATGTTGTCTCATTTTACGATGTAGGGTTCGAGGTATTTTTTTCACCCCTGTGTAGGATAAGGTGGCATGGTATGTCTATTGATTTGTTGTGATATAGTGAGCCTCCATCTTTCAAAAGGCTCGGCTATTTCATTATTTTTTCTTATTTATCTTAGTACTTTTTGGTCCTTATCCATTCAAAGACAAAATAAAACCCTTAGCATCATTTTGTAGAGGATTACAATACTATTCTTTTTACCGCATGTTCTATCCTCTTGTTCTTCCTTCCGGGCTCACAAGATGACAATGAATGTATTCTAAGGGTATAAAATCCTTAAAATAGTAATAAAAAGGATAAATAAACAACCAAATATGATAAATAATCAAAACCAAATCAATTTATAGAAAGAGTAATCAGGTTCTTGGCCTTAACCCCAGAAAAAAGGGCTTTTAGCCGCTCATGGACATAACCGTAATTGCAATGATAGAATACATGTTAAAATACATAAAAATAAATAAATTAAAGGAATAAAAATCCTATTTGAAGTGTTATACAGCCTCATTCTAAGTTTCAAAGTCGTCCAAGGTGTTTTACATTCATGTTTAAGTGTACTATTTTTAGGACGAATAAATTGCCAGTTTTGGACTAAGGTGCACGTCGCGCCAGCTGCCATAATAATAGGTACATACTGTATTAGGTCCATTATCCATACCCAAGTCTATGGTGTATACCTTATAGCATTGTCTAAGGTCCGTGATGTGCTAAGGCTTCCGAAGTGTCCGTTTTACTTCAAATCTTGTCCTTTGCTTTAGTCTATCCATTCCAAGCCTTGTGGTGTTGTTTTAACTTAATTTAAATCTTGTGTATATTCCATATATCATCCTATAAAGTCAAAAATAATCCTATAGAATCACACACCATGAATTAGATCTCAAAAACACACACAATACAAGACGGTGAACAAGAAACTTAAGTTAAGAACTTGTTTTGTCCTTTTGATCTTTAACTTAGTTTTGACTTTTAGCTTGATTCAACTGAACCTTAAACACTATAAACTAGTTATTACCCACATAATTACACAATAATATCCTTAGGAACTCATTAATCACACAAAAATCCACCGATATCAACTAGAACAACACATAGCGCAAGCTAGTAACACTAGTTTCCTTGTTTAAACTGTAACTGACCAATTTAAGTCAAAAATTGTTTGAAAAGCGCATTAAACATTGTAATAAATTACTTTAAACCTTATATACTCATTTATATCATTAAAAACTCATTAAGAACATAAAAGGTCCTTAAAAAATGCTAAATAAGCTTGGATAACAACACTGAGGTGCATAAATCCACCTCAGATTACAACCCCACACTTAAAGCCTTGTTCGTCCTTGAACAATTCTTTACTCTAAGCACCATAATCATATAATACTCCACACTTATATAAGAAGAAATACACTCAAGATAGTACTACAATGACTACTCAAAATGTAAGTTTCAATACTAAGCATGTTATGCACACAATTGAAAGCTGAAGATTACTACTCCAAAATATCCTAGCCTCAAGAATTGACTCACCAAGTTGGAAAACCCATGAATATTTCTCAATCAAATACATCATAAAAATCACCAAACTATCATTAAACGTGTTCCCTCACTACATGAGAGTTACCCATGATCACTCACATAGATGCAATCTCACAAAAAATTCATAAGTTACACATGACGAACCATAGTCTTGCCCTTAGTGTAATACTCTCCTAATAGCAGAATGATGAATCTTAGGATCAAACAGATCTTTGAGGGTTGTAATGTAGGCTAAGAGATGGGTAAGAACTATCTTCCCTAAGATCTTTAATACATCACACTTTTTATTTAATTCACCTCAAACAACTAATTTCCACTTCAATCTACCCATATCTGTTGTTTTACCCTATTTCATTTAAGATCACTCACATAAAATTTGGTGGGAGTGTTATCTCTACACACATTATTCAATTTTGAATAATCTTCATTCTTTTCATTACACAACTCCCACCCACACACATATTATTTTGCGGAGAAATGACTTTTAGAGTCGCCACTTAATTTATTTAGGAAAATCAAGAAAACCTTTATAAATTACTCAAATGATTCAAAATAGAAAAGATAATTTAATTTTTGAAATTCTAGGTAAGTGGTTCTCATTAACATTTTAGGAAGGTTTTTAAGGCACCTAAAATGTCCGCTAACTTATGGTAATCTGGACTATTTGAAAATGATTCCTTTGACTAACTTTAAAAAAAGAAAATTTGATTATTGAAAAGAAAATTGATTAAGAAAATATTTTTAAGGTTTATGCAAAGTCAGTTTTTAGCCACTTAATAGGGAATTTAACTAGGTTCGAAGGAAACAACTAACAAAAAAACATAAGGAAAAGAGATAAAGGGAAGAGAGAGATCTAAACCCCTTTAGGCCTAAATCTAAGAACCTATTCTAAACTATTCGTTTGGGCTTTTTGGCCCGCCTGCACCTGTCCTAAACTAGTCCCTTTGGGCTTTCAGCCAACAACCGCTTCACCTGTGTTAGTTTACAACTTTGTCTTAAAGTCCCAAATAAATGAATGAGTAAATAGCTAAATAAAGAAATAAATAAACAAACAACAATACAAATTTAGCAATCTTTCATTAATAGATTTCGACCCATCGTCTTCTTCCATCTTCTTATATCCGTATGCCATATAATCAATTTGGGATTTAATTTTGAGGATTACTCAAGGAGATGATGGGCCTCATTGGCCCATGAAGAAAATGCAAGGAGAAATTGAGTCCATTTTGGACTCAAACCCGCTAATACATGTAAAGAAAATTATAAGGATTAAAACCAAATAATAAATAAAAATAAAATAAAAAAAGGGAAACTAATTCTACCATGTTGAAAATAGACAGAAGATCATCTAAAGTGCTTTACCAAAACATGATGTCTCAAAGAAAACAGAAGGAAATAAGGTTTGTTAATTGTTTTACCCTCTTAGAAAAATTTAAGTTCGAAGGCTTTTTGGAGGGAACCTTAACTTCATATAAAGGGGTATCTAGGAGCAAAATTTTCACGATATTCAACCACAAATAAGTTGAGTCTAAGATAGAAATAGACATGTTCAGTCATCTTGAACTATCCTAATCGAAACAAGACATAATGATTCACATATGAGACGTGATCTATTGGATTTCTTTATGAAGTATTCATGGACATATTCAAGTAGATGTTTTAGTGACAAATACACAGAGGAATAATCCCAAAATGTCAACATGACCAACATATAAAAGAAAACACATACAAGAAATATAATGCTTTAACTCACTTTGTTCGTACTATTTTTATCCTTCTACTTCATAAAACTACAAACCAAAGGGTTTTACTAGATAGACAATTACATGTTTTAAGAAACTTACAAATCACTATTTTGACAATAAATCCTGAAGACACTCTACAGACCATGTTTGAGTCACATGAATGCTTGAAAAAAGCAAAAACCCCTTCAATAAATAGGATATGTCAGATGATATGACTTACCAAATAGTTTTTACCTACTCATAAAGGTAAGGTAGAGGTAGATTTGATCAAAATATTTTACCCAAAAAGATAGGACTTTAGCCACTACCGATTTTAGATAGAATGAAATAAGCTCGAAAACTTCTTGCATCCCTACTTAAAAAAAGATCCAAATTAAACAATGAAGGCCAAATCAAACATACAAAAAGATCCAAATTAAACAACGAAGGCAAAATCAAACACACACATAGGGTAAGCATTTCAAGAGCAAGATAACACTCGATTCCTCCTCACCTTTTCTCAACAAGTTCTAAGAACTTGAGTCAACATGTGTCCTTGAGGGGTCACCAAACGATTTAGAAACAATATAACATATTCTTTGCTTTTTTTTTTCTTTTCATTAAAAGCTTTTAGAAATATTTCCAGTTGACCATGAAAATTTGAGGACGAACACGAGACAAAGCAAGGAAAAGGCAAACCACCAAAAACGTCAAACTAAAGCCATGAGTGAAAACTAGAGAAACTAATGTTCAACTAAATAACTAGCAAGTCAAACCACCATGCCCAAATATAAAGGCAAGTGCTGGAAACTAGAAAATCGATGATACCACGATTTCAAAGGTAAATCATGAACACAAAATTTGAGCCCGACACATTGAGCTTACGGGTGAATTGAAGAATAACATATTGGAGAACACTATGCTTTGGACATTTTAAATAAAGTCAATACAGGAATAGTAGTTTGAACCTTGTGACGAAAGGTATCAGATTATATGAAAAAACACAGCGTGTTCACAATATGCACTAAAGGGAAATTTAACTGCTATTTAGTAAGATTAACACGAGATTGTGTTTTCAAAACAACAAAATCAAAAATATACTGAGTAGGCAATGGAGCAAACATTATAGTATGAACATTGAAGCAGACAAATGACACAACAACAGTCATCACAAATAAATCTTATGGCCATCAAAGGTGTCTACAATAAGTAATTCCCAGCATACAACATAATAATCGAAACTACAATCGCTATAACTATTACAATACAATAGTAAAAGAATGAGTAGAAGACTGATCGACTTTTGGGTAGAAAAATGAGACCTCAAGCATCGTCGGAATTCGCCACCACTAGAAGCAACCTATAGACCTCCTATTAAACAAAAAAATTAATGTTAAAATTTTCAACTCTTTGCTTAAAAGTATTTTTAATACCTTATAGACCTTTATTTTTTAGACTCACAAGGGGAATTTATATAGAATGTATTACAAATTGAGTTTTGGACTTCCACCGATGTGGGAACTACCATCTGGGGGTATTTGGGAAATTTGAATAGGACCAATTTGAAATTTGAAAAAAAGATAGGATTATGAGTTGGATTTGGTACAAAATTGTACCATCCATACCTCGGGTCACAGAATCCAACTGTTATGATATGTGAGGTATCAAATTTCTAGAAATTTCATCGAAGAAATGGGTTAAAGTCAGATCGGGGTTTGTTGGTATTAGCCATTGTGGTGTTGATTGAAACTGGATAGGTTCGAGTCAATAAGTTCTGGTATCGGGTTGCTGGGTTGTACACTGGATCACTGAAGTTGTTGTTTGGCTGTTGTTATTTGGATCGAGTGTTGATTGTTGCTTATTGTTGTTTTTAGTTTGATGAAGAGGGAATAATGGTGGGCTGGACCAGGTCGGAGGCTACTATTGGGGATGTTGTGGGTTTGGGCTAAAATTGTATTAGACTGGACGAATTGGATGGCTAGGAAATTGGGTATTTGGTGATTTAGGCTGAAATTGGGGTTATTTAATAACCCTAATTATATTTAATTGGGGTTATTTAATAACCCCAATTAGATTTAATTGGGGTTAGAATAACCCCAATTAGATTAGGGATTTACAAATTTATGCTATTTGTTAAATTAGCTTAATTATTAGAGTTTGGCCAATTGAATTTAAATTTTAGCCCAATTAAAAATTAATTGACCAATTAAATTGTAATTGTGGCCAAATTAATTTCAAATAAGGTCTAATTTAATAGTTTGGCTAAATTGAAACCACGCTTGAAATAAATTAACAATCGATTTAATCCCAAGTTTCTTATTTTCATAAAATCAAACACATATTAAAAAAAACATTTCTAGAACAGATTATACTTCAATAGAGATTTTTAACCGTTTGAATAAATTTTCAAAATAATTCTTTGATTAAAATACAACTTTGTAATATAATTATTTAACTAACAATATTGTACGATTTCGTTCATATGAATACGGAAGTATATAATCGTTACTTAAGATGGAGTAAGTGATTTCGTTACTTGTTCGTCGAGTGAATAGGTCTTCAAAGTGGGATGGACCTTTTGGATACTGACGACACTTTATGCAGAACAGTCCCTGCAATCGTGTAATCTTATACTGATGTGGAAACCCTTTTGGTCACATTTATTGCTTGTTGTATTTGGAATGATAACCTCTTCGATTATTGAAAGTGATTTTTTGCATGTGACCACAGGTAAGTCTTTCGCATCTTTCGAATTGATACGACTTATAGATTAACCTTGAATTGTCAATCTTTGGATAATCTTATGCATTATTTGATGTTGGATAAGAGGAGACTTATAGATATCCTTTAAATTTCAAGACTTCAGGTAATCCCTCACATTATCTTACCTTGGATAAGAGATGGCTTACATATATCCCTCCAATCACTAGCTTAAAGGTATTCCAGTACATTCTCCGACCTTTGGTACAATAAGACTTATAGATATCTCTCAAATTTCTAGTTTTTAGGTAATCCTGCGCATAATCGATCTTTGGATATGACACAACTTATAGAGAACCCTTGGACTTATCAAATTTATAATATCACATATTTTTTGGTAAGGATTTAGTTGCGACTTATGAATAACCTTCAGAATATTAATTTTTAGGTAACCTTGCACATTATCCGGTTAGAATGTCATTGTGGCTAATGGATGACCAATGAGATATCAACTTATAGGTAATCTTGCACACTATCCTACTTTAAATAATATGACTAGTAGATGACCCTCAAATTTTTAATTTCTTGGAAATCTTGTATATCATCCGTTTTCAGATAACGACTTAAAGGCATACCTTCAAATCGCGTGCTCTTGATGTATTCAGATGATGATTCATAAAATAATGAGATATCCTCAATTCCAAGGTTTGTGTCTCATATATCAACAAATATTAAATGCTGAGGATTTCCTCGATGCCAGTGTTTGTGTCTCGCATGTCAGCAAATATTAATTGTTGTTGATATCCTCAATGCCAATATTTGTGTCTCATGTATTAACAAATATTAAATGCTGATGATATCCTCGACGCTAATGTTTTTGTCTCACAAGTCAATAGATATTAAATGCTGATGATATCCTCGACGCTAGTATTTGTGTCTCACGTATCAATAGGTATTAAATACTCCAAAGAATCTTCCAAGGCCAGACCTTATCGTCTTTCATGGAGAGAGATTGTGGAGACTTAGTTGAATTGAATGATGTCCTTCTTGGCAATGAAATAATATGAAATGGCCCTTTTGGCAATGAAAGAAATGTCCCTCTTGGTAATGATATGAAATGGCCCTCTCAACAATGGCATGAAATGGCCCTCTCGGTGATGATATGAAATAGTCTTGTAGGTGATGGCATAATATGGCTCTCTCGATAATGAGATGATATGAAATGTCCCTTTTTGTAATGGCATAAAAAGGCCTAATTGACAATAAGATGATATGAAATGGCCCTCTTGTCAATGACATAAAATGGCTCTCTTGACAGTGAGATGATATAAAATATCCCTCTTGGTAATGGCATGAAATGGCCGTTTTGGCAATGAGATAATATGAAATGACCCTCTTGGCAATGGCATAAAATGGCTCTCTCGATAGTGAGAAGATGTGAAATGTACCTCTCGGTATGGCCCTCTTGGCAATGGAATGAAATGAAATAGTTTTTCTGGTGATTTTAAAATAGTTTCACCAGAGTTCGTTTGATTGTGTTGTGCTTTCTACATGTACTTATACTCAAAGTAGATAGTTAGTAGATAATGTCACCCTCACTAGCGACCACAGTCAATTTTTATGATAGTTTAACGACAAATACTGAGCTTCATAATTTGAATGACTTATTCCGCTATTAATCTTCTCATTTTGAAGAAATAATTAAATAGAAAATCAACCAGATGTAAGTAAATAGGGAAAAATCCTATTCGGGGGATTACTCAAATACCGTTTTCTTTGCTTTACAACAAATTTTGAGGATGACTTTATGCTCTTCCTCCAATTGAGTGATCCTTTTAATTGTTGTATTTATTATGCCAACTCCCTTGAATTCACCTGCGTTTAAGGTAAATATTTAGTAGACACAAAGTTGGTTTTGCAAGCGACTATTTTTAGGAATGTTCTAAATATAATATTCATAAAGAATATAACGCACCATTGTTTGTCGTTCATGGTTTCAAGAAATGAGATAGGCAATTCGAAAGGTCCTCGATAAATGAGTTTTAAACACATTTTTGTGGCTACCCGAAAATACCATTCTTTAGCAGTATATGATTTAGTATGGCTCAAAACTCGCTTGGGGATTTTCTAAAAAAGATTCCCATCTTTGTGTATTGATCCCTACATCTAAAGAAAAATGATTAGTCTTGAGTGAAACTACTCCGGCGTTGACCTCCTCCGATCCTTGGTTTGCTCCTCTCCATCTTTTGGGTACTCCATCGTGTTGGGACTTCCAACATGACTCTCCGTCCCAATAGATGCCTAGGCAATCACTAAGTAAGAAGATTTGCATAAATTTTCAAAAGTAGTCTTAATTTTTTAAAACTAGTTTTAAAACTTCTGTAAAAGATTTAGAAAATCTCTGCTAGTTATGTCTTGTACTAGCTCAATGAACATCTTCCTCTTGGTTCTGACTATATCTAATGTTTGACGGAGGATTTCTAGGGATTCATTGTCGTTGAGGTTTTCCATCAGAAGTTTTGTCATAGCCGAAAATTTAGTCTATCTAGATTTTTCTACAACTAGTGACTTCTAAATCTTGACTTTGACCTCTGGTGCTGGGGAATTTGAAATATATCCCAGTGTTTAGTGGAAATTTTGGGGCCTTCCTCAATATTTCTGCACTTGTTTAAAGTTTTTTGAGATGATCTCAGCTTGAGAGAATTCGAAGTCTTTGTTAGTTTTCGTTCTCTTTATTGGATGATGATCTTTCTCTTGTGAATTTTTGAGATTCCTTCTCAAAAATTCTTCCCCAGTTTCTATTTGATGTGTTATATGACCGAGCCGTTGGGGTACCTACTTATTCCATTGAAGCAGGAATCAAGTCAAACATAGTTCAGGACTACTCTAGGGATATATAGAAAAATTTAATGGATTGACTGAAGCCGACATAGGCTGCCTTCGTATCCCTTTTGTTGGGAATTTAGGTAATTATGAATTTCATATATTAAAGAAAGGGTTATATTGTCCTATGGGATTGACCGAAGCCGACATAGGACGCCTACGTATCCCATTCTTAGGAATTCAGGTCAAACGTAGTTCGTACATAAAGGAAAGGGATTCTAGGCAGTTACAAATCATAAAACAAATACTATAAAAAAGGTGATGACAAATAAACAAAGAAAACAAGAAACTAAAACATCCTTCAAACATAGTATCTCTTTACCATATCAGAATTGAAAGGTTTGTTCATCTCTTGACCATCCATCTCAAATAGAATCAGAGATCCTCCGAATAGTACCACGCGAACTATGTATGGTCCTTGCTAATTTGGAGCGAACTTGCCTTTGTACTCTTCTTGGTGAGGAAATATGCGTTTGAGAACTAATTTCCCAACTTCAAATATTTGAGCTCTTACTTTTTTGTGGAAGAAATGGATCATCCTGTGTTGATACAACTAACCATGACATATGAAAACCATTCTCTTCTCATCAATCAATATGATTTGCTTATAGTGATCGCGAACCCATTCTTCATTAGTGAATACAACTTCTTGAATAATCCTTAAGGAAGGTATCTTAACCTCGGCAGGTATCACAACTTTGTTTCCATAAACAAGTAGATAAGGGGTTGCCCCACTGAAGGTTAGAACTGTTGTACGATACCCTAATAGAGCGTAGGGATACATCTCAGGCCATAATTTATCATTTTCGATCATTTTCCTTAATATCTTCTTGATATTCTTATTGACGGCTTCCACTACTCCATTCATCTGTGGATGATATGTGGTTGAGTTGCGATGAACAATTTTGAACTGATCACAAATTTAATTCATCAAGTGATTGTTCAATTTTTCCCCATTATCAGTAATGATCAATTCTAGCACTCCAAATTGGCAAATCAATTTATTCCTGATGCAATCTGCAACCACTTTCTTGGTGATGGCTTTATATGAAGTTGCATCGACCCATTTAGTAAAGTAATTAATATCAACCAGAATGAATCTATGCCTATTTGATGTCGGTGGATCTATTGGTCTGATAACATTCATACCCCCAAGCTATGAAAGGCCAAGGTAAAATCATCGCATAAAGATCATGTGGAGGCATTCGAATCAAATCTCTGTGTATCTGGTATTTTGGGCACCTATGCACATATTTGCTACAGTCATTTTCCCATCACCCAGAAATAACCAATTCTCAAGATCTTTCTAGCGAGGGCAAGCCCGTTCATATGGGGCCCACAAACTCCTACATGTTCTTCCTTTATTAGTTTCTTAGCTTCCGCGGCATCGACATATCTTAAGAATCCCAAGTCTGGAGTCCTCCTTAAAAGAATTTCCCCACTTGGACAATAATTCTTTAACAAATGGCAAGTTGTCTTTTCTGATTATTACTGGCCTCTTCAGGATATATTTCAGTTTCTAAATACCTGTTAATATCATAGTACCATGTCTTCCCATCAGGTTCCTCTTTTATATGCGCACAATGTGCGGGTTGTTCCTTCAAGCTTATTTCTAAATGATCAATATAACTTTAATTTGGAGCTGAATCATGGAGAAATAGTAGCCAAAGCATCAATAGACTCATTCTGTGTCCTTGGGATATGTATGAAATCAACTTCCTAAAATCTTCCACACAATCCCTGCACCAGTTCTTTATAAGGAGTAATCTTGGAGTTCTTTACCACCAATTCACCCCATACCTGGTGAATTAAAAAATATGAATCTCCGATGACTAGCAATTCATGAACACTCATATCAAGTGCCAACTTGAGACTAAGTATGTAAGCCTTATATTTATCCATGTTATTGGTACATGAGAAGCGCAACTTATCGGTTGTTGGATAGTATTGGCCTATTTTTGACACCAAAATTGCTCCAATTCTTGAGCCGTTGAAGTTGACCGCTCTATCAAAGAAAAATCATTATTCGGGGTAGATCTCTACAATGTCCTCTCCCACAAATAAAATCTCCTCATCTAGAAAGTAAGTTCGAAGTGGCTCGTAATCATTATAAATCAGATTCTGAGCTAAATAATCCGCTAAGGCTTTCCCCTTGATTACCTTTTGAGTCACATATAGGATGTCGAACTCACTCAACAATAATTTCCTCTTGGCTAACCTTCCCATAGGCATAGCTTTCTGAAATATACTTTAATGTATTTATTCTGGAAATGAGAAGCAATGGAAATGAGATACCTTCAAAATTATCTTGATCTTGGATGGGTCTATCTCGATGCACCTTCTGCTAACTATGAACCCCATTAATTTCCTAGCTAGCACTCTGAAAGAACACGTAGTAGGATTCAACTTCAAGTTGTACATTGTAGTCGGTTGAAGAACTTTTCCAGATGTATCAGATGATCTGAACTCAGTATTCTTAAGACCAAACGCCATCACCCTATAATGATATACACCTCAAGGCATAATAAAAGCCGTCTTTTCTACATCCTCCTCATCCATTGATATCTGATGATACTCGGTGAAACCATCCATGAAAGACTGCAATTTATACTTTACACCATTATCAATGGGGATGTGGATATTGGGAAAATTATCTTTGGAACTAGCTCTATTCAAATCCCTATAGTCAACATAGATTTTGATTTTGCCATCCTTTTTTGGAACTGGAATAATATTGGCTAGCCAAGTTAGATGGCTTGTGACCTCCATAACCTTTGATTCATCACTGCTTCCTTGAGTTTACTATATAGACATCGACCCTGATTCTCTTAACTTAGTCATTGTCCCTCTGGTCGACCACTTCAATTTTTTTTAGGTTAGGCTTTCTTGATTCCCAAACACTTTGACTCTTCTGTTGACTGTTCTAGGGTTATCATCTCCCATTCATCATTATCTTTCTTAATTTATTCATTTTTCTCTTGATATGACATGATAATAGCAGGTTTTAAATATTTGTCACTTTTTAAAAAAATAAGTCAATTTTTGCAATATCAAACAATAAAGATGTTTGCAATAGAGGAGGTTTTTCCTGAATTTTGAGAAAGTATTTACAAACTCTGGCCATGACCCGCACAAGTGTGAGTCTATGCCTTTTGTAACCCATAAAAGGCAAAATACAAGTGAGTAAACTTAAAGGGTGGATATAGGGCCTCATCTGTACTACCACCAATTTGGCAGAAAATTAAATTACATTTTCCATTAATCCTATTGATCGGGGAGTAATAAGTGGAGTGAAAGTCCAGTTCAGTAACATTTTATTCGATTCATCTTTCTTGATTTTGGCTATCTTGGAGAATTATTCCATGGTTGCATCACATTTTTACCTATTCCATCATCTAGAACATCGCTTATAGGTTTTGAAAAAATGATTGGTAGAGTCCAATTTTACTACTAGTCATTTTCCTTTTCTGTAACAAAGCTATAGTAAAGAGGGGAATCTCTTATTCACTTTGATCTAGTGAAGTATGTTTATTTGTTGAACCATAATAGTTTCTCTTACCTGTAGAGTAAAAACAACTCAAAACCTGATGTATTAGACTCCGTTAGTAATAAGCAAAGCAAGATGTTAAGGCAGCAAGTAAACACATAATGTTGTTTCTCATCTCATGCTAATTGATCCATGGAGTATTGATGACTCGAGAATTTTAATGAACAGGATTTTGTTCAATGATCTGGATAAGTGAGATTTTTTAGGAAGGTTTAGCTTTTCTTCTTCCTTTAAGAAAGTGGGGGACAACAGAGTTTTTGAGATAAAGGTAGGGCTAAAAGTCTGCCTACATATCTCAAGGGGGAGAATTGATACCCTACGTAGTTCGAACATATAATGGCTTCTTTTGAGTCCATAGTTAACCTTCCTGAAATGATAGCGAGCTTTTAAGAAGTTTTAAGAATGATTGCGGACTTTTTTGAGAAACTTGAGAGACCTGGAGTATGTTTTGTTAGACTTTTGTATAGTGGATATTTTTCCTCTTAGGGTGTTCTTTGAAAAATGATATTGGGTCAATTCGACTTTGATTCGAATCAACATAGCATTTATAATCACATAAGGAAGTTATATTACACAAGCATATTGTAATAAACATGTATCCTAATTGGGTGACTCTTTTGAGCCAAGGGTTGGCCTAACGTTTTTTAAGGAAGTATATACTTTTTAAAATCAATCCATTATCCCCTAATAATGCTTACTAGTATAATGCTAACAAAACTTGCACACAAAGTTAATAGTTTCACCCTCTTTGATAGATTTCAGTTCGATGGACTTTTGGAGGGATCCTTAACTTCACATAAAGGGGTATTTAGGAGCATATTTTTCATGATCTTCAACCATAAATAAGTTGAGTCTAAGATAGAAATATTTATGTTAAGTTATCTCGAACTATCCTAATCGAAACAAGACATAATGATTTACATACGAGACGTGATCTATTGGATTTCTTAATGAAGTATTCATTGACATATTTTAGTAGATGAGTTTGCGATAAATATACAAAGAAATAATCCCAAAACATAAACATGACCAACATATAAAATGAAACACATACAAGAAACACATTTCTTTGACTCACATTGTTCATACTATTATTCTCCTTTTACTTTATAAAACTTAAAACCAAAGGGTTTTACTGGATTGACAACTACATGTTTTCAGCAACTTACAGATCACCATTTTGACAATAAATCATGAAGAGACTCTACAGACCATGTTCGAGTCACAAGAATGCTTGAAAAAAATCCCTTTTCAATAAACATGATATGTTAGACGATGCGACTTACCAAATAGTTTTTACCTACTCATAAAGGTAAGCTAGAGGTAGATTTGATCAAAACATTTTACCCAAAAAGATAGGACTTTAGACACTGTCGATTTCATACAAAATGAAATAAGCTTAAAAACTTCAAGCATCCCTACTTAAAAAAAAGATCCAAATTAAACAACGAAGGCAAAATTAAACATACACATAGGGTAAGCATTTCTAGAGCTAGCTAACACTTGATTCGTCCTTGCCTTCTCTCAACAAGTTCTAAGAACTTTTAGTCAATATGTGTCCTTGAAGGGTCACAAGATGATTTAGAACCAATATAAAATATTCCTTTTTTCTTTTCTTTTTGTTTCAATAAGAGCTTTAAGAAATATTTCTAGCTAACCATGAAAATCCGAGGACGAACACGAGACAAAGCAAGAAAAAGGAAAACCGCCAACAACGTCAAACTAAAGCCATGAATGAAAACTAGAGCAACTAATGTTCAGCTAAATAACTAGCAAGTCAGACCACCATGCCCAAATATAAAGGCAAATTCTAGCAACCAACAAAAATTGATGTTACCGCAATTTCAAAGGCAAACCAAGAAAACAAATTACTAGCCCAATGTATTGAGCTTACAGGTGAATTAAGGAACAACAGATTGGATGAACACTATTCTTTGGACATTTAAATGAAGTAAATACAAGAATAGTAGTTTAAACCTTACGACGAAAGGTATTGAATCATATGGAAAAACATAGAGTGTTCACAATATATACTAAAGGGAAATTTAATAACTATCCAGTAAGATTAACACGAGATTGTGATTCCAAAACAACAAAATAAAAATATATTGAGTACGCATGTTGTATGAACATTGAACCAGCCAAAAGACACAACAACAGTCATAAAAATTAAATCCGATGGCCATCAAAGGAATCTACAGTAAGTAATTCCAAACATATAATGCAATAAATCGAAACTACTACCACTACAACTATCTCAATGTAATAGTGAAAGAAAGAGTCAAAGACTGACCGACTTTTTGCTAGCAAAATGAGACCTCGAGCTTCGTCGAAATCCGCCACCATTAGAAGAATCCTTTAGATCTCCAATTAAACAAAAAATTAATTGTAAAATTTTCAACTCTTTGCTTAAAAGTATTTTTTTTAATACCTTCCAGACCTCTTTTTTTTTTAAACTCACAAGGGGAGCTTTATATAGAATGGGTTAGAAATTGAGTTTTGGACTTCCACCGATGTGGGAACAACCATCTCGGGGGTAATATGGGAAATTTAAATAGGACCAATTTGAAATTTGAAAAGAAGATAGGATTATGATCTAGATTTGGTACAAAATTGTACCATCCATACCTTGGGCTGCGGAATCCAACCTTTATGGTATGTGAGGCATCAAATTTATAGAAATTTTATAGAAGAAATGGGTTGTAGTCGGGTCAGGGTTTGTTGGTATTAGTCGTTGCGGCATTGACTGAAGATGGATAGGTTCGGGTCGACGAGTTCTAGTATTGGGTCATCGGGTTTACGCTGGATCGCTGAAGTTGTTGTTCAACTGTTGTTATTTGGATCGGGTTTTGTTGTTGATTGTTGCTCGTAGTTTTCAGTTATTTGTTGAAGAAGAGATAATAGTGGGTTGGATTGAGTAGGAGGCTGCTATGGGGCTATTGTAGGTTTGGGCTGGAATTTTATTGGGCTGGACAAATCGAACGGCTGGGAAATTGGGAATTTGGTGATTTAGGCTGAAATTGGGGTTATTTGATAACCCCAATTAAATTTAATAACCCCAATGAGATTAAAGTTTTACAAATTTAGGCTATTTGTTAAATTAGCCCAATTATTATAATTTAGCCAATTGAATTTAAATTTTAGCCCAATGAAAAATTAATTGATCAATGACATTGTAATTGTGGCCTAATTAATTTCAAATAAGGTCTAATTTAATAGTTTGGATAAATTGAAACCATGCTTGAAATAAATTAACAATCAATTTAATTTCGAGATTCTTGTTTTCATAAAATCAAACACATATTTTTAAAAAAATACATTTCAAGAATAAATTATACTTCAATAGAGACTTTTAACCATTTGAACAAATTTTACAGATAATTTTTTGATTAAAATCTAATTTTTCATAATATATTTATTTAAGTAACAAGATTATATGATTTTATTCATGCAAATACAAAAGTATATAATCATTAATTAAGATGGAAAAATTATCTAGATAAATTGTGATACCCCAAAAAAAATTTTCCGTTAAGATCTCGGACGAAAATGTGTTGAATTCTGTTCTTTATCGAGATTAATAATTTTTTTGTGTTGAATTTCTGGATATTCGACCCGTCATCACGTAGAGAATCGAATAAGATTTCCAAAGATATGTGGATCATCCAAAACGGACACTCGAGCGATGATTTATGATCATTTCGATCTAACCGTGAATAGTGGTGAACAGTAAATGTGCAGGAAAAAAAATACTGAGGCCAGACAAATTTTAGGGTTAATTTCAAACGATCATAACTCCTTGTACATAATGATCTGGGTGAGCTACTAAATATTAACAGAAAGCTATGAAAGTCCTCTTTCCAATGAAATTGGTTTCATCCAATTTTTCCATCGGAAAAAAAAGTTATGGTCGATCTACTTTAGCCTATCAAAACAGTCCACCAAAGGACATATTTGACATTATTTGATTTTTAAGGGTATTTTGGTCATTCCCACTCCAATCCATCCGGATAAACCATGGATTTAAGTCCATTAAGAGCATTCAATAGCTCATTTTTCTCCAAAATTTCCTAAGGCTCAAACCCCAACCCTACTACTCTAAATTTCATCCTTCTATATCTCTTGATTGAACCGTAGAAATTTCAAATAAATTTGGGATTCGAGTTGATCATGTTAAGGGCTTCGAGAAGCACCCTTTATTTTCGTGAATAAAGTTCCGGAGTCGGAAGTTCATATTCATCTTCCATTTTTAGGTATGTGGGGCTTTGAACAAGATTATCCTTTCGATCTTGTGCCCGGTATTTTTGTTGAATTATATTGACATGAGATTTTACATGTTTTACCATGAATTGAAAATATGGTTTAATATCTTATATTATTGTCCATGAGCTATGGGATTATGTCATCCGATATGTGTATGATGTTGAGATGGAATTATGTCCAAAAAGTATTTGATTATGAGAGTATGATGATTTAATTTGTTAAGCCTTGATTTATACTATCATTCCACTATTTCCTTATTATGAATTTATAATTGATATTAGAAATTCTATATCCCTACTATGGGTTGATATCTCAAGTACCTTTAAATGAGAGTTGGATGGAAAATTGAGAAATGTTGATATTGAAGTTACAATGAGTCTTGGTATTTTCCAGATGGTTTTGATGAGTTAAATTGTTGAAAATATTATGTATTGAGTCTTCATATCCTTGTCCAAATGTCGAGTCGGTTATGGTTAAATGCATTGATACCTTGTTGATGTTGAGGAAGATTAAAATGTTTTGAGTTAAAATGTGTTGAGTTAGGAATCCACAAATTGATATGATTTGATAAATGAGAAAGAGATTTGATTTGGTCTTTATGATAGACCCTTGTGATGTTGTGGTGGATTTCCTAACGCGTTCTGAGCTTGTCGGGGAGTAGTACTTAGCACTGAGAGGGAAATTTGATATTTCCCCAAACTTATGTGCCACCATAGGATTGTTTGATGATGATATTATTGGCCAGTGAGCCCGATTGTGATTATTGCAGTTTTAAGGTCGTACTCTCTGGAAAAGAGTGTGACGCTCCTTCCAATGGGGGTTTCAAACATTGGTATTCCACGTAGCTCACGAGGGGTTGTCGGTTATAGAAAACTCCCCTGTCCATAAGAGTCATGTTTATCTAAGTACCGAGTCACTCCGAGTTTTGATGTGGTAAGTTAAGTTGTCTATGATGATTTATAATGATTTATGAGTTTTTTCCCCTACATTTCCTATCTAAGATGTTATGAGTTGCATGATTCAATGTCACTTAAGCCAGGTGTGTCATTATGGTCCGTATGTACGTTTTTACGAAATTTATGATATTATTTATATTTTGCATGCGCTCCCACATACTCAGTACGCATCTTATGATGACCCACATATTTCTCTATAGGCTACATTCTTACCCTAATGCAGGTTTAGGTACTCATCCGCAGCAACGACAGTGATATCCATGTGTCCCATCTACGTTCCTTCAGTGGTGAGTCATCATGGTTCAAGGACCAAGTTGCTAGTTTTGGTGCTATTTTTTTGTGATCTCTTTGGTCTGTTGAGTCAATTAGGGGTTTGTCCCAATGGCTCGTTCATTTTTCTATATAGAGGCTATGTTAGACTAGTGTATTATTGGGTTGGTTTGTGTATAGATATTCCATATATGTACAGTCTAACGATATTTCGTGTACGATGTGATATGATATGTACTTATATATATATCCTTAGCGTAGTGTGTATGTTGTTGTGTTGGAACCCAAGGGTAGTGTTTTGGCTTAAAGGGTTAGCTTGAGGCTACGTGTAGCCTTGGGCACTGTGTGGTGTCTCGGGATGATATTTCGGGGTGTTACAAACTTGGTATCAGAGCCTAAGGTTGTGAAGAGTTCTAGGGAGCGCGCCACACCTATGATCAAGAGGCTGTGGGGCGTTCTAGGAAAAGTCATTTCTTTCTTTCTACAAGAGTCTATCATGCTTACAACTGTTTCCTTCTTCTTTTTATTCGTGCGTTCTTATGACAGAAAATGCCTCCACATCGTGCTCGCGGAAACAACAACCAACCTCAACTCGTTGATCCGTTACATGAGACGGTATCCCATGCTGAATTTCGGGAAGCTTTTCAGATGCTATCCCAGGCAGTTACCGCCCATACTCAGGCCAACTCTTCAAGTAGCATCATGAATTCGTGATTTTATGCGGATGAATCCGCCAGATTTTCATGGGTCGAGAGCAGGTGAGGACCCGCAGATATATGTTGATGAAATGAAGAAAATTACACAGATTATGCATGTGACTGAGGAAGAAGTGTGGAGCTGGATTCTTATCGGTTGAAGGATGTTGCCTATGACTGGGTGTAGATGTGGAATAAGGGTAGAAAGGAAGATACCGCTCCAGTGACTTGGTAATTATTCCAAGATGCTTTCTTGGATAGATTCTTTACTCTTGAGTTGCGGGAAGCTAAGATAGAGGATTTTATGAATTTTAGACAAGGCTCCCTGACGGTTAAGGAGTATTGTCTTAAGTTTAATCAGCTATCGAAGTACGTTCCCAATATGATGGCTGACTCGAGGACTAGTATGAGCAAGTTTCTAACTGGGGTGTCGAGTTATATGGTGAAAGAATGTAGATCTTCTATGATCAATAGGGAGATTGATCTTCCTAGGTTAATGATTCACGCCCAACAGATTGAGTCAGACAAGATAAAGGAAAGAGAAAGAGTAAGAGGGATTAAGAGAGTCAGATCGGAGCAACAGGGGTCTGGTCAGACTAGATTCTTCGGAGGGAGTCTCCCTCAGTTTCAGAGACGTCCATTTATACCTACACCTTCTTCAGCTAGTGCTCCTATATATCAGGGTACACAGGATCTCGGGAATAGGTCGGTACCTTCCAGGTCTCAGGATAGTGTAAGCAACTAGCCTCATCCTCCTTCGTGTGCTAAGTGTGGTAAAGACCATTTTGGGGATTGTTATATGGGGTAGCGGGGCTGTTTTGGTTGTGGCAAGTTGGGCCACATACTTAGAAACTGCCCGTATGCCAGACAGCAGAGTCGTGATGCCCGTTCCCAGAGTCAGGCTACCAGTGCCCCACCTCCCGCAGCCCGTCCAGTTTCTTCTTAGGGTGCTTCATCTAGTACTGTTGGCGGTCAACGCCAAAATCATTTCTATGCTATACCACCTTGTCAGGAGCAGGAGGACTCTCCCAATGTTGTCACTGGTATGCTTCGTGTTTTATATTTTGATGTCTATGTGTTGACGGACCCCAGTTCGAGTTTTTCTTATGTGACACCTCTGGTTGCTATAAATTATGAAATGGATTCTGAACTAATTTCTGAGCCTATTTTGGTTTCTACGTCGGTAGGAGAGTCTGTCATTGCTAAGTGGGTGTATAAGAAATGTCCCATTACTGTCTTTCATCGAGTTATGTATGCTGATTTGATTAAGCTAGATATGGTTGATTTTGATATCATTCTGGGTATGGATTGGCTTCACTCATGCTATGCGTCTATTGATTGTCGTGCCCGTGTGGTCAAGTTTCAGTTTCCTGATGAACCTATCCTCGAATGGTCCAGGAGTTCTGTGATTCCTAAGGGTCGTTTCATATCCTATCTCAATGCTAGAAAGTTGATTTCCAAGGGTTGCATCCACCATTTGGTTTGGGTTAAAGACACTAAGTTGAAACTCCGACCATTCAGTCAATTAATGTTGTTAATGAGTTTCTTGATATCTTTTCGGAAAATCTCCCTGGAATACCTCTTGATAGAGAGATAGAGTTCGGGATTGACCTTCTTCCCAATACTCAGCCTATTTCCATTTCTCCGTATCGCATGGCTCCCGCGGAACTTAAAGAGTTGAAGGAGCAATTGAAAGATCTTTTAGACAAAAGCTTTATCAGACCTAGTGTGTCCACATAGGGTGTACCTGTCTGTTTCTGCGTAAGAAAGATGGTACTTTGTGGATGTGTATTGATTACCGACAGCTTAATAGGGTTACTATTAAGAATAACTATCTGCTTCCTCGAATTGATGATTTATTTGATCAATTGCAAGGTGCGAGCTACTTTTCGAAGATAGACCTTAGATCCGGTTATCACCAACTTAAGGTTAGGGAATGTGATATCTCCAAGACAGCCTTCCGAACTCGTTACGATCATTTTAAATTTCTAGTGATTTCTTTTGGGTTAACTAATGCTCCAACGGCTTTCATGGATCTTATGAACCGTGTATTCCGGCCATATCTGGATTTATTTGTAATAGTGTTCCTTGATGATATTCTTATTTACTCTTGAAGTGAGGGTGATCATGTGGATCATCTCCGAATCATGTTGGAAACTCTTCGAACTCATCGGTTGTATGCTAAGTTCAGTAAGTGTGAGTTCTGGATGAACTCTGTAGCCTTCTTGGGTCATGTTGTTTCTTCTGAAGGTATTAGAGTTGATCCTCAAAAGATAGAGGCTATAAAGAGTTGGCCTAGACCTATTTCTCCTTCTGATATCCAAAGTTTCTTAGGTCTAGCTGGTTATTATCGTTGTTTGTGAAGGTTTTTCATCTATTGCGTCTCCGATGACCCATTTGACCCAAAAGAAAGTGAAGTTCCTGTGGTTTGAATCTTGCGAGAAGAGTTTTCAGGAGTTGAAGACTCGACTCACTTCAGCCCCTGTGTTGAATTTGCCTGACAGTGTTGATGGTTTTGTGGTGTATTGTGATGCTTCCAGAGTCGGTTTGGGTTGTGTATTGATACAAAAGTTTAAGGTTATAGCTTATACTTCCAGGCAGCTAAAGCCTCATGAGAAGAATTATCTTACCCATGACCTTGAATTAGCTGTCGTGGTTTTTTCTTTGAAAATCTGGAGACATTATTTGTATGGTGTCTATGTCGACGTCTTCATAGAACATAAGATCTTGAAGTATGTATTCACCCAAAAGGTGTTGAATCTTAGGCAGAGACGATGGTTAGAACTGTTGAAAGATTATGATATGAGCGTGCTATATCATCTGGGCAAGGCCAATGTAGTAGTAGATGCCCTTAGTCGGAAGTCCATGGGTAGCATAGCACATGTGGAGATTGGTAAGAAGGAGTTGGCCCGTGAGGTACATCGTTTGGCTAGATTGGGGGTTAGGTTGTTTGGTGATGCTGAGGGTAGTATAGGAGTGCAAAGAGGTTCAGAATCCTCTTTAGTTTTAGAAGTGAAGGAGAAGCAAGACAGGGATCCTACCTTGGTCAGGTTAAAAGAGTCAGTTAAAGACCAAAAGGTGGAGGTTTTCTCCCAAGGGGGAGATGGCATTTTGAGACTTCGAGAAAGATTATGTGTTCCTGATGTTGATAACTTGAAGCAGAGGATTATGGCGGAAGCGCATGGTACGCGATACTCCATCCATCCTGCAGCTACCAAGATGTACCATAATTTATGGGAAATCTATTGGTGGAACGGTATGAAGAGGAACATAGAAGAATTTGTGGCGAAGTGTTCCATGTGTCAACAGGTTAAAATAGAGCATCAAAGGCCCAGTGACGTGATGCAAGAGTTTATCATTCCTACTTTGAAGTGGGAAGAAGTGAATATGGACTTCATAGTTGGATTGCCTCCTTCTCTTCTCCATCATGATTTAATTTGGGCTGTCGTAGATCGGCTGACAAAATTAGCTCATTTTTTGCCTATGCATTCATCGTATACAGCTGAAGATTATGCTAGACTATATATTCGGGAACTCGTCAGACTTCATGGAATCCCTTTGGCTGTTATTTTTGACAGAGGTACTTAGTTTACCTCTCAATTTTGGAAATCTTTCCAGAAGGGTCTCGGTACCCAAATTCATTTAAGTTCTGCTTTCCATCTGCAAATAGATGGTCAGGCCGAGCGGACCATTCAAATTTTAGAAGATATGTTGAGGGCTTGTGTGCTTGATTTTAAAGGTAGTTGGGATGAACACTTAGCATTAATCGAGTTTTCTTACAATAATAGTTTTTATGCTATTATTGGAATGGCCTAGTTTGAAGCTTTGTATGGTAGAAGGTGTAGATCACCCATTGGTTAGTTTGAAGTTAGTGAGGCTGCCGCGACTAGACCGAATGCGGTGTTCGAGGCCATGTAAAAGGTTAAGTTAATTCGAGAAAGGTTGAAAACCGCCCAAAGTCATCAAAAATCATACGCAGATGTAAGGAGAAAAGACCTTGAATTTGATGTTGGTGATTTAGTGTACTTTAAAGTTTCACCCATGAAAGGGGTGAATAGATTTGGGAAGAAAGGGAAACTAAGTCCCCGTTACATTGGTCCCTATAAGATTATGGATCGCATTGGGAAGGTAGCGTATAAGGTTGAATTGCCCGCGGAGTTATCTAACGTCCATCCGGTTTTCCATGTTTCTATGCTTAAGAAGTCTATTGGTCATTCTGTTGTGATTGATCCTTCCGAAAGCTCGGGTATTCAAGATAGTCTTTCATATGAAGAGATTCCGGTTGAGGTTTTTGACTTTCAAGTTCGTAGGCTAAGCAACAAGGAAGTTCCTTTGGTTAAAGTGCTTTGGAGAAATCAATCCGTGGAGAGTGCTACTTGGGAAGCCGAAGTGGATATACACGTCAAATATCCCCACCTCTTTCCTACGAATCCTGAGCATATCAAAGGTATCGTTCTCTTTTGATTTAATACTTATTGCTATGTTTATCTTGGCTTATGTGTTTTCTACGATATTCAAAAAAATCTAGAATGGAGTATATGCTTGGGAAAGATGATTTTTCTCTATACACTCATTTTCATAGTATTATTGACCTACCTATCAACATTCTAGGAAGAATGTTTCCAAGGGGGAGATGATGTGATGCCCCGGAAAAAATTTTCCGTTAAGATCTTGGATGAAAATGTGTTGAATTCTGTTCTTTATCATGATTAATAATTTTTCTGAGTGGAATTTCTGGATATCCGACCCGTCATCACGTAGAGAATCGAATAATATTTCCAACGATATGTGGATCATCCAAAACGGACACTCGAGCGATGAGTTATGATCATTTCGATCTAACCGTGAATAGTGGTGAACAGTAAATGTGCAGGAAAAAAAACTGAGGCCAGGCGAATTTTAGGGTCAATTTCAATCGATCATAAATCCATGTACATAATGATCATGGTGAGATACTATATATCAACAAAAATCACTGAAAGTCCTCTTTCGAATGAAATTGGTTTCATCTAATTTGTCCATCGGAGCAAAAAGTTATGGTCGATCTACTTCAGCCTATCAAAACAGTCCACCAAAGGACAGATTTGACATTATTTGATTTTTAAGGGTATTTTGGTCATTTCCACTCCAATCCATCCGGGTAAACCATGAATTTAAGTCCATTAAGAGCATTCAATAGCTCATTTTTCTCCAAAATTTCCTAAGGCTCAAACCCCAACCCTACTACTCCAAATTTCATCCTTCTATGTCTCTTGATTGAACCGTAGAAATTTCAAATTGATTTGGGATTCGAGTTGATCATGTTAAGGGCTTCAAGAAGCACCCTTTATTTTCGTGAATAAAGTTCCGAAGTCGGAAGTTCATATTCATCTTCCATTTTTCGGTATGTGGGGCTTTGAACAAGATTATCCTTTCGATCTTATGCCCGGTATTTTTGTTGAATTACATTAACATGAGATTTTACATGTTTTACCATGAATTGGAAATATGGTTTTATATCTTATATTATTGTCCATGAGCTATGGGATTATGTCATACAATATGTGTATGATGTTAAGATGGAATTATGTCCAAAAAGTATTTGATTATGAGAGTATGATAATTTAATTTGTTAAGCCTTGATTTATACTATCATTCCACTATTTCCTTATTATGAATTTATAATTGATATTGAAAATTCTATATCCCTACTATGGGTTGATGTCTCATGTACCTTTAAATGAGAGTTGGATGGCAAATTGAGAAATGTTGATATTGAAGTTGCAATGAGTCTTGGTATTTTCCGTATGGTTTTGATGAGTTAAATTGTTGAAAATATTATGTATTGAGTCTTCATATCCTTTTCCAAATGTCGAGTTGGTTATGGTTCAATGCATTGATACCTTGTTGATGTTGAGGAAGATTAAAATGTTTTGAGCTAAAATGTGTTGAGTTAGGAATCCACAAATTGATATGATTTGATAAATGAGAAAGAGATTTGATTTGATCTTTATGATAGACCCTTGTGATGTTGTGGTGGATTTCCTAACGCGTTCTGAGCTTGTTGGGGAGTAGTACTTAGCACCGAGAGGGAAATTTGGTATTTCTCCAAACCTATGTGCCACCGTAGGGTTGTTTGATGATGATATTATTGGCCAGAGAGCTCGATTGTGATTATTGCAGTTTTAAGGTCGTACTCCCTGGAAAAGAGTATGATGCTCCCGCCAACGGGGGTTTCAAACGTTGGTATTCCACGTAGCTCACGTGGCATTGTCGATTATAGGAAACTCTCCTGTCCATAAGAGTCATGTTTATTGAAATACCGAGTCACTCCGAGTTTTGATGTGGTAAGTCAAGTTGCCTATGATGATCTATAATGATTTATGAGGTTTTTCTCCTACATTTCCTATCTAAGATATTATGAGTTGCATGATTCAATGTCACTCAAGCCAGGCGTGTCATTATGGTCCGTATGTACATTTTTACAAAATTTATGATATTATTTATATTTTGCATGCGCCCCCACATACTCAGTACGTATCTTGTGCTGACCCACATATTTCTTTATGGTCTACATTCTTACCATGATGTAGGTTCAGGTACTTAGCCGCTGCCGCGACAGTGATATCTGAGTGCCGCATCTACGTTCCTTCAGTGGTGAGTCCTCATGGTTCGAGGACCAAGTTGCTAGTTTTGGTGTTGTTGTTTTGTGATCCCTTTGGTCTGTTGAGTCAGTTGGCATTCCATATATGTACAGTCTAACGATATTCTGTTCCATGTGCAATGTGATATGATATGTACTTATATATATATATCCTTAGCGTAGCGTGTATGTTGTTGTGTTGGAACCCAAGGGTAGTGTTTTGGGTTAAAGGGTTAGCTTGAGGCTACGTGTAGCCTTGGGCACCGTGTGGCATATCGGGATGATATTTCGGGGAGTTACATAAATACTTTGATAAGCTTTTACCTAGATAAAATAAATATTGTAATTTTATTTAAAATCAACAAAACTCGGTATTAAACTTAGTCGTGGAGGGTAAAATTAGGTGTCAATAACTGCCCTACCTTTTGGGTAGGGTGGATGTAAGTAACCATGGGTAAAGGGAGTTTGACATTCCTAATTTTTGTTCGACCATAAATTCATTTATGAAAGAGGTTGATTTTTGCACGAGTTTAGAAGTTATGACCGAACCTCGGTATCAGGTTTCCTACATATCTCAGGTTACATGAGAATTCAGGCCACTTGTAGTTCATAAATCTTAATTTAAAGCACGTTTTTTTAAAAAAATTCATAAGCTATCTCGGTTTTGGAGATTTGATAAAACTGAAAACCTGGAGAATAAAGAAATATGAGGGGAGGCTGTAATACAATCGAGTTTTCTTAATAGATCCCAGCCTACATATCCCCGAGACTCAGGGAATTAGACTGCTTGTAGTTTGGCTCAATCGGTAGTAAAGCTAGTTTTTTTATTTTAGATAATCTTTGACTCGAGATGAGTGACAAGTTGCTCGAGTTATAGAAAAGAGGCTTGTAACCTCTTAACCATGAACGTGTAGCTCTTCACATCCATAGGTAAGAATTTACCTGGACATAATTTCCAAAACTCTAAGTATGTTGTCACCCAGATTTTAAAGAAAGAGAAGTTTACCCTCGGTATGAGTTTATAAATATACCAAAGGTAAAGCTGAAACCACAATATCCCAAAATACCCACATGCCTTCTAATAAGGGTGTGTTTGGATGGTTGTGGTAATAATCCTTTAGCTCATGTCCAGAGATTTTGACGTCCCTCTCTAGACTATGTCTTGCTTTGTTTCTAAGAAAGAGTTCCACGTTATGCTGCGTCCTATCTGGAGTCATTCGTACCTGTGGTTTTTATTTGAGATTTTTATCCTTTTGGATGATCTCGACAATGCTTCAAACAAAAAGTATTAGTGCTAGACATAATTCACGAAAGAGGTATATAGTTTTTTACCATATCTCCACATGAGTTGTCGCCTAAAAAGTGAAGTCATTCTCTCATGTACCTGTTGGAAGGAAATATCTTACAAAAATGACCCTCTTAGTTGTTGCATCAGTGTCTTGTTCTTCGAGTGAATATGTCTTCAAAGTGGGATCACCCTTTTGGATACCGACGACACTTTATGTAGAACGGTCCCTGCAACCGTGTAATCTTATGCTTATGTGTCAACCCTTTTGGTCACCTATATTTCTTGTTGTATTTGGAATGATAACCTCTTTGGTTATTGAAAGTAATTCTTTACATGTGACCTCGGGTAAGTCTTGTGCATCTTTCGCATCGATACGACTTATAGATTAACCTTGAATTATCAATCTTTGGATAATCTTGTGCATTATTTGATGTTGGATAAGAGGCGACTTACACATATCCTTTGAATTTCAAGCCTTCAGGTAATCCCTGACATTATTCGACCTTGGATAAGAGATAGATTACAGATATTCCTCCAATCACTAGCTCGCAGGTATTCTAGCATATCATTCTACCTTGGATACAATATGACTTATAGATATCTCTCAAATTTCTAGTTTTTGGGTAATCCTGCACATAATGGATCTTTGGATATGACGCAGCTTATAGAGAACCCTTGGAATTATCAATTTTATAAACTCACATATTCTTCGATAAGGATTTAGTTGCAACTTATGGATAACCTTCGGACTATCAATTTTTGGGTAACTTTGCACATTATCCTGTTAGGATGTTGTTGTGGCTCATTGAAGACCTATGGGATATAAACTCACAGTTAATCTTGCATACTATCCTATTTCAAATAATATGACTTATAGATGACCCTCAAATTGTCAATTTATAGGAAATCTCATATACTATCCGTCTTCAGATAACGACTTGAAGGCGTCCCTTCAAATTGCGTGCTCTTGATGCATTCAAATGCTGATTCATAAAATAATGAGATATTCTTGACGCTGGTATTTGTGTCTTACGTGTTAACAGATATTAAATGCTGTGGATATCCTTGATGCCAGCATTTGCGTCTCACATGTCAATATATATTAAATACTGATGATATCCTCAATGCCAGTATATGTGTCTTGCACATCAACAGATATAAAATGTTGACGATATCCTCGATGCCAATGTTTGTGTCTCATGTGTCAACAAATATTAAATGTTGATGATATCCTCGATGCCATTATTTTCTGTCTCATGTGTCAATAGATATTAAATGATCCAAAGCATCCTCCAAGGCCAATCCTTATCGTCTTACATGGCGAGAGATTATGGAGAGTTAGTTGAATGGCATGATGGCCCTCTTGGCAATGAAATGATATGAAATGTCCCTCTTAGCGATGAAATGATATGAAATCTGTCTCTTAGAAATGGAATGAAATGAAATAGCCCTCTCGGCAATGACATAAAATAGCCCTCTACACAATGAGATGAAATGGTCTTCTCGACAATGACATGAAATGACCCTCTTGGCAATGAGATGATATGAAATGGCCGTCTTGGAAATGGCATGAAATGTCCCTATCGGCAATAAGATAATATGAAATGGCTCTCTTGGCAATGGCATAAAATGACCCTCTTAGCAATGCGATGATATGAAATGTCCCTCTTGATAATGGCATGAAATGGCCCTTTCGATAGTGATATAATATAAAATGGCCCTTTTGGCAATGGCATAAAATGGCCCTCTTAGAAATGAGATGATATGAAATAGCCCTTCTTGCAAAGGCATAAAATGGCCCTCTCGACAGTGAGATGATATAAAATGGCCCTTTTAGCAATGGAATGATATGAAATAGTTCTTCTGGTGATTTGAAAATAGTTTCACCTGAGTCCGTTTGTCTTCTTTGTGATTTCTATATGTACTTGTACTCAAAATAGACAGTTAGTAGACATAATGTTCCTCTTACTAGCGGCCACAGTCAACCTTTATGATAGTTTAACGACAAATACTGAGAATCATAATTTGAATGACTTATTTCGCTATTAATCTTCTCTTTTAGAAGAAATAATTAAATAAAAGATCCATCGAATGCAAGTAAATGGGGAAAAATCCTTGTTTGGGGAATACTCAAATACCGTTTGCTTTGCTTCAAGGAAAATTTTGAGGATGACTTTCTGCTCTTCCTCCTATTGAGTGATCCTTTTGATTGTTGTATTCATTGTGCCGACTCCCTTGAATGCACCTGCACTCAAGGTAAATATTCAGTAGACACAAAGTCACTTTTACTAGCGACTATTTTTTAGGAAAGTTCTAAATACAATATTCATAAAGAAGATAAGGCGCCCTTGTTTGTCCTTCATGGTATCAAGAAATGAGATAGGCAATTTAAAAGATCCACGATAAATTAGTATTAAACCCATTTTTGTGGCTACCAAAAAATAATTTTCTTTAGCGTTATATGATTTGGTAAGGCTCGCAACTCGCTTGGGGATTTTTTGAAAAAGATTCCCATCTTTGTGTATTGATCCCTGCATAAAAAAAATGATTAGTCTTGAGTGAAACTACTCTGTGTTGACCTCCTCCGATCCTTGGTTTGCTTCTCGCCATCTTTTGGGCACTCCATCATGTTGGGACTTCCACCCAAACTCTTCGTCCCAATAGATGCCTAGGCAATCACTAAGTAAGAAGATTTTTATAGATTTTCGAAATTAGTCTTAATTTTTAAAAACTAGTTTCAAAACTTCTGTAAAAGATTTACAAAATCTCTGATAGTCATGTCATGTACTAGCTCAACGGACATCTTTCTCTTGGTTCTGACTGTATCTAATATTTGACGGAGAATTGCCAGGGATTCATCATCGTTGAGGTTTTCTATTAAAAGTTCTATCATAGCCGAAGATTTAGTCTATCTGGACTTTTCCACAACTAGTGACTTCTAAAGCTTGACTTTGACCTTTGATGCTCCAGTGTTTAGTGGAAATTTTGAGGCCTTCTTTAAAATTTCTGCCCTAATTTAAAATTATTTGAGATGATCTCAGCTCGAGAGAATCCAAAGTCTTTGTTAGTTTTCGTTCTCTTTGTTGGGTGACGTTTTTTCTCTTGTGAATTTTCGTGATTCCTTCTCAAAAATTCTATCCTAGTTTCTATTTCTTGGGTTATATGACCAATCCATTGGGGCGCCTACATATCCTGTTGAAGCAGGAATTAAGTCAAATGTAGTTCAAGACTACGCTAGGGATATAAAGAAATATTTAATGGGTTGATCGAACCTGACATAGGCCTCCTAAGTATCCCTTTTGTTGGGAATTCAGGTCATCACGTAGTTCATACATAAAAGAAAAGGATAAATTGTTCTATGAGGTTGACCGAAGCCGACATCGGCTACCTAAGTATCCCTTTCTTGGAAATTCAGGTCAACCATAGTTCGTACATAAAGGAAATGGATTCTAGGAAGTTACACATCATAAAAAAAATACTATCAAAGAGGCGATTACAAATAAATTAAGGAAACAAGAAACTAAAACATCCTTCAAACACAATATCTCTTTACCGCATCAGAATTGATTGGTTTGGTCCACACTTGGACATCCATCTCAGATGGAATATGAGCTCCTCCGGATAGTTCCTTTCAAACTAAGCTCCTCCAGATAGTTCCTTGCAAACCATGTATGGTCCTTTCTAATTTGGAGCGAACTTGCCTTTGTACTCTTTTTTGTGAGGAAATCTGTGCTTGAGAACTAATTGCCCAACATCAAATGTTCGAGCTCTTACTTTCTTATTGAAGGCACGAATCATCCCGTGTTGATACAACTTACCATGAAATGCGAAAACCATTCTCTTCCCATCAATCAATATGAGCTTTTCATAGAAAGCGCGAACCCATTCTTCATTACTTAATTTGGCTTCTTGAATAATACTTAAGAAAGGTAACTCAACCTCGGCAGGTATCACAACTTCATTCCCATAAACAAGTAGATAAGGGGTTTCCCCAGTGGTGGTTAGAACTGTTGTATGGTACCTTAATAGAGCGTAGGGTAACATCTCATGCCATGATTTGTCATTTTTGATCATTTTTCTCAATATCTTCTTGATATTCTTATTGGAGGCTTCCACTACGCCATTTATTTATGGATGATATGTAGTTGAGTTGCGATAAACAATTTTGAACTGATCACAAATCTCATTAATCAAGTGACTATTCAAGTTTGCCCTATTATCAGTAATGATCTATTCTGTCACTCCAAATTGTGAAATTAAGTTATTCCTAACAAAATCTGTACCAACTTTCTTGGTGACGACTCTATATGAAGCAGCTTCTACCCACTTAGTAAAGTAATCAATATCAACCAGAATGAATCTATGCCTATTTGATGTCGTGGATCTATTAGTCCATAACATCCATACCCCAAGCTACAAAAGGCTAAGGTGAACTCATCGCATAAAGATCATTGGAGGCATTCGAATCAGATCTCCGTGTATCTGGAATTTTTGGCACTTCTACACATACTTGCTACAATCATTTTCCAGTCATCTAGAAATAACCAATTCTCAAGATTTTTGAGCAAGGGCAAACCCATTCATATGGGGCTCGCAAACTCCTGCATGTACATTCTTTATTAGTTTCGTAGATTCTGTGGTATCGACCTATCTTAAGAATCCTAAGTTTGAGTCCTCCTAAACAGGATTTCCCCACTAGGACATTAATTCTTTGCCAAACGCCAAATTGACTTTTCTGATTGTTGCTGGCCTCTTTAGGATATATTCTAGATTCTAAATACCTATTAATATAATAGTATTATGTCTTCCCATCAGGTTCTTCTTCGACATATGCACAATGTGTGGGTTGTTTATCTAAGTTTATTTCTAAAGGATCAATGTAACTTTGATCAGGGTGCTCAATCATGGAGGATATAGTAGCCAAAGCATCAGCAGACTCATTCTGTATCCTTAGGATATATCTGAAATCAACTTTCTTGAATCTTCCACACAATCCCTGCAACCGTTCTAGATAAGGAGTAATCTTGGAGTTCTTTACGGTCAATTCACCACGTACCTAGTGAATCAGAAAATCTGAGTCTCCAATGACTAGCAATTCCCAAACACCCATATCAAGTGCCAACTTGAGACCAGGGATGCAAGACTAATATTTATCCATGTTATTGGTAGAAAAATGTTTTGAATAAAATATTCATAACAAGGATAAGACTCTTTTTTGTCATTCCTACTCTCTTGAGATGAGATAGACAAGTCAAAGGGGTCCTTGATCCTAGATGGGCAGTTGAACTTGTCTTAGGGCCCCCCACTAAATACTGTTCTTAACTTGATATGATTCAGTGCGATTCCAGATTTTCTTAGGGTATTTTTGAAAAAGTCCCCCATTTTTGGGCATTGATCCCTGCATCCACAAAAGAACTATTATCTTTGGGTGAAACTACTCCATGCTTACCTCCTTCGATCTTTGGTTTGCTTCTTTCCATCTTTCGGGTGCTCCTTCATGTTTGGACTTCCACCTTGTTTCCCCATTTCAATAGATGTTTGAAAAACTATTCAAGTATAAAACATGTATAGATTTTTAAAAATAGCTTTGGGTCTCTAAAATACTTAGTTTCAAAAGCTTCTGTAAAAGCTTTTAGAACATCTCTGCCAGTCATGTTATGTGCTAGCTCAATGAACATCTCCCGCTTGAGGCCTAAATATGTCTGAAATCCAATGGAGGATTTTAAAAACTCATTGTCATTTTTGGGAGCTTCCATAACATAGATTTGTAAAAGTTCTATCATGGTTAGAGATTTAGTCTATCTAGACTCTGTCATTGCTGGTGATTTCTAAAGCTAACATTGAACTCTCAATGCTGGGGAATTTGGAATTCATTTCGAAGTGTTTAGTTGAAATTTAGAGGATCTCCTCTAAATTTTTTCCCTAATTATATACTATTTGAGATGATCTTGACACTTGTTGGGGTCTCAAGACTTTTTCCCAAAGCCTTTGTTGGTCTTCCTTTTATTTTCTAGAAGATGATCCTTTTTGGAATTTTGAGATTTCTTCTAAAAAATTCAGCCCTAGTTTCTATTTCCTGGGTTGTTATGACTGAGTCGTTAGGAAGACATAGAAAAATCTAATCGATTGATCGAAGTCAACTTAGGCCGCCTACGTATCTTATTCTTGAGAATTTAGGTCAAACATAGTTCATACATAGAAGGAAAGGGTAAATTCTCCTGAGGAGTTGACTGAAGCCAGAATAGGCCGTCGACGTATCTCATACTTGAGAATTCAGGTCTAACATAGTTCAGATATAGATTTTCCTAATGGGTTGACTGAAGATAACATAGGCATCCTACGTATCTCATTCTTGAAAATTCATATCAAACGTAGCTCGTATATAAATTGAAAGGATAAATTTTCCTAAGGGGTTGACTGACCCCGACATAGGCTACCTCTGTATTTCTTTCTTTATAATTTTGGTCAAATGTAGTTCATACATAGAAGGAAAGGGTAAATTCTCCTTAAGGATTGACCAAAGCAGATATAGGCTGCCTACGTATCTCATTCTTAAGAATTCATGTCAAACATAGTTCGTACGTAATAGGAAAGGAAAATTTAATCCATTTTAAAACATGAAATGACTGCTTTGAGAAAAAAATGTTATTACAAGAAAATTTCTACAAGAAAAAGACCATCTTTAGATGCAGTATATCATAAGGGTAAATTCGCCTGGGATACACATATCTATCCCACTCAGATAAAATTAATCTTCTCTGGATAACACTCTGTGGATAATGTGACACTTTTCTTGTGTTTTTCTTAATTGAAAGAAGGATAAACTATCCACTTCTCTTGGAGAGAATTAATAAGATTTCTCTTTTTTGTTATTGACTTTGGTTTTCTTAACTTTGTCGTTGTCTCCCTGTTTAACTACCCCGGTTTCTTCTAGGTTATGATTTCTTGATTCTTGAACTCTTTGATTTTTTATGACAATTCTATGACCAGTGTCTCTCATTCATCATTATCTTCCTTGATTTGTTCATTTTACTCTTGACATGAAATGACATTGACAAGTTTTAGATAATTATTACTTTTTCAAGAAACAAATAAAGTTTAGATAATATCAAGTAGATAACATAATAAACAATAAAGATGTTTGCAATAAGGTAGGCTTTTGTTGAATTATGAGAAAATATTACAAACTCTGGACATGACTCGTACAAGTATGGGTCAATTCCTTTTGGTAAGTATAGAAAGAAAAAGAGAAGTAAATAAACTTAAAGGGTGGGCATCAGGCCTCATCCGTACTACCTAGGGGTGTGCAAAAAATGAACCGACCGATAAACCAAACTGATAAAAATGTTATTGGTTTATTGTTATTAGGTTATTGGGTTAACGGTTTTTAATGGTTTTATAAAAAATATTGGGTTATTGTTTCAGTTAATTTTTTTCTTATTGGGTTATTGGGTAAACCGATAACCCAATAAGAATATATATATATGACTTATTATATATTTCTCTTATTGTCTCTTTAATTTCTGCCAATTAACAAACCTATTACTTCAATTATACAAACTCTTAATTTCTCCTAACAACATTTAGTTAAACTTGAAGAGTCTTGTAAATTAAAACACATCATGTAGGATTTTTGATTGCAGTAAAGATTCGGTTTTTTCATGTTAGTTACTATTATTTCTATTTTATGAGTATTTTCTTATCGGTTAAACCAAAAACCGAACCGTTAAGGTCTAAAAACTAATAAACCAAAATCTGATAAAAGTATCTTATTGGTTTGGTTATTGATTTATCATATTTAAAAAACAAAAACCGATAAATCGAACCGATAATATATAAAACCGAACTGAACCTACTGATACACACCACTAGTACTACCACCGACTTTATGGAAAATTAAATTTCATTTTTCCATTTACCCTATTAGCAGGGGAGTAATAAGTAGAGTAGAAGTCCAATTTAACAACTTTTCCTCCTGTTCATCTTCCTTGATTCTAGCGTTATTGGAGAATTCCATGGTAGCATCACACTTTTCCCTATTCCATGGTAAAGTTCAGGCAGATTTTGAGACAACCCTTGACCCTTCTTCTTTGCTTTTATTTCGTACTCTTCACTCAGAAAATATTCTAAGCCATGCATGAATAGTAATTATGAAATCACAATTGGATGAATTATTTCATCTAAATTTGTAATATCCTAGGTTTTGGACTTTGACATTTTTTTAGTACTGACGACACTACCCAGACTATGATTCAGGTGACAAGTCATTATAACTCATCACAAGTCGTAAGGTGAGACTAGTAGTCTTACCAGTGAAGTATACCCAGGTTACTGTCTTGATCATGACTTAGTCCTCACGAGTCATAAAGTAAGGTCACAAGTCATGGTGAAGGACTCATGACCTGCCCAGGCCACGAGTCCAGGAAACTACTCTTGACCAGTCACCACGAGTCATTACCTGATCTATAACAAGTTGGATCAATTTTTCCTACACATTTTCCTTAAGGATATTTTGGTCTTTTCTTTCCTTTACACTTTACCCACGACCTTAAAACATCTAAGGGTCCCTTTTAAAGTAAAGAGAAAGTTGGGGTTTTAAATGGTTGGTCATCTAGGATTCAATTGGTGGTTCCTCTCTAAATATCTTTGTGTTTAAGTCATGTCTCTCCCCCCTAACTTGATTTTTATATAAAGACAAATGATTAATCATTGTTCAAGTGAATTTAATTGTGGGTTTGTGATGAGTGGTAAATTTACCACTCATTGACGTCCAAATTTGGGCACGCTACTATGATTAAATTGTGTAAATGAGGCAAATTTTCCATTTGAATGCACTAATTCCCATGGTTTGCAGGTTTATAGGTAAATGGAAGAAAATAAGTAAAGTGAGTTTAAAAGAGAAGAAAAAGGGGAAATTTGGTACAAAAGCTGGGAAATTCGGAGCAGGGACTGACCTTAGTTACAACGATCACAGTCTGAGGGTCACGATCATGATCAGTTATTATATGTAATTTTGATGATGGGAAGATGACTACAAGGGTCTAGATTCCTTGATGTTCAAGGCATAGTACAACTGGCACGCGGCTGCACAACTTTGTATGTTTATGTAACAAACTGGCAGGTGTTGCTCGTACTGGTTAGGACACCTGGTCCAATGACATTTTAGCCTTAATTATCATCCCTCTATTAAAGAAAAAAGGTGTTTCTTCATCAAATAGTTTTTGCAACTATAAAAGAAGTATTGAAGAGAGAGAAAGGAAAAAACTCCATATCTGATATTGCTCAAGCTATTTTGCCATATGTGTGTGCTTAATTAGAGAGTGTCTTTAGTGAGTCCTGATTTGTAATCAAATTACTTATGATATAAGAGTAATGATCTATTATCTTTGTTTAGATAGTGCTTAGGTAGAGTTGCCTAAGTCCAAAACTGTTTAGACTTAATCAGTTTAGAGAGTGCCTTGGCATAGTTGTCAAGATGTGCTTTTAGTTGAGGTATTACTAGTGAGGGGAACCTATATTTAGGTTCAAGTTTGAGTCTCTAATCAAGAGGTTGATGATATTAAACTTTTGAGGTACTTGTGAGGTAAAGTCATGATTTTTCCTCCCTTGAGCAAAGAGGTTCCCACGTTAAATATTAGGTGTTGTTATTTTCCTACACAACCTTTAGTTTTCCTGCACTGTATTGTTTGATTGCTTGTGATTGACATTGAGAGACCTAGTCTCTCACTGTGAGGTATAAATCCCATGGGTTCCAACAATTTATATCAGAGCTAGAACACTCTAAAAAGTTCACACCTAGAGTGATTTGGTTAGCATGGCTACTCCACCTAACCTGGAAGAAGGGCAATCTACCACTAGACCACCTAGATTTAATGGACAGTACTATGGGTGGTGGAAAATAAGGATGTTTGACTTTATTATGGCTAAGGATAATGAGCTGATGGATATACTTCTTGATGGTCCTCATGTACCTGTAAGAGAAGTCAAATGACATGTTACAAGAATGGTTATCAAAAGCAGAAGGGAATTTAATGAAGAAGACACTAATGTTGCCTACTTGGAAAAAAGAATTGCTAGATCTATGAGGAAAAATGGCTAGTTTCAAAGAAATGAAAGTAGCAGCAGAAAAGGAACCACTATGGAAGTTTTTCATAGATGTGGAAGCCTTAAACATTTCATTAAGGATTTCCCAAGGTATAAAAAGGACTATCAGTATTATCTCAACACTGGAGATGACAAAGGAAATAATATGGACCAAGTCCCTGCAAAATAAAGAAGACAGTCTAAGATGATCTTGCAGTTAAACAATCCTTGGCTGGTTGGGGTGATTCCTCTAGTGAATTTGATGAAACTGAGAAGTTTGCAGATGTTTCCATGCTTGCTGTGGAGGATAAAAAGGTGACCTTTTATTCCCTTTTTACTTTTATGGCCAAAAACTGAATATGAAGAAGAAAATGAGGTAACACTATCCGACCTTAAAGAAAACTTGGGAAACTATTCATCTAGAAAGATAAAAAGGCTTGCAAATATACTGATTGACTCTCTATGTGAAATGACTGAAAAAATTTGCTTTAGAAGAAAAAGTGGAAAATCAAGAACATGAGTTAACTACTTTAACTCTCTAAAATATCTTAAACTGGAGAGCAGGTTACTAAATTAAAATCTGAAAATATAAATTTAGTGATTCAACTGTATAAAAGAGATTATGCTTGTAATAAAGAAAAGAATAATGCTCTAGAGAAAAAAATAGAAGATTAAGAGCTTTAGCTGATATCTTTGACTCTCCAGATATCTTGAATTGAGGAATAGGTTGCCAAGCTGAAATTTCAAAATCGAAGTTTGGTAAGTCAACTGGAGAAAGTAGATGCTTTTAAGTGTAAAGGGAATAAAGAAGTATCAAAGTTTTAGGTTGATCTTGAAGAAAAATAGGAGGATTCCCAAAAGCATATTATGACTACACTCTAGAAGAATGAAGAGTTGGAGAGGGACCTGGTCCATCTGAGGGAAGAACTTAAAAAATCCTTACAATGGACTATATCCTCTTAGATCCTTTTTAACTTAACTAGTCAAGGTGCTAATAATGGGAAGGGTCTTAGTTATCAATAAGGAACCCAAGTTCATGGGTCTCAAGGAAAGGTTGCTCATGATGCTAAGAATAAGATCCACAAGCCTCTATGTACTCATTGTAGAAGAGATGGGCACACAAAGGAAAATTGTTATAATTGGATAAGAGCTAGAATGAATGGTTCCAAGTATATTCAACAAGGGAATGCACACTCTATGGGTTTCAAGCCACAAAAAATTATGAAAAGTAACTCTCTACCTAGATGGTCCAAAGGGGATTTGATCACACCATTATCTTCCTACTGGGAGCTTAAACTCAAATGGGTTCCCAAATTCAACTTGTGATCATGGTTCCAGGAATGAGAAATGGGATTGCATTCAGAAATGGTTCATTGAGAAGATCTCAAAGTTTAATTATGGAAGGACTAACTGTTCTCTTTCTCTCAAGACACTTCAAGTAGAGGTGTCTTATTTTGAAATGGTTGCTTTCAAAGGACCTGGTCCCTTGTAAAATAAAGCTCAAATTCTCAAGGTAAGAAATGCATAGAGCTCCTGATGAGTCTAGAAACCTATTGATCTCTAGTGGTAGTAATGTCTCAGAAATTAAAGAATTCATTCATGATAATAATGGTGAAAAGATGAAAGGTGCAGATGAGAATGATGTGAATTCAGAATGCCAGTCACTTATCCAAGCTCAAGTAGACAACTGACAAGAAATGGACATGTCAAAATTCTCAGGGACCTAGTCCCAAAGGAAGTCATCTCAAAAGAAGGATCTTTAGTTAGGATGAGTAAAGCAAAGGCTTGCACCCAGCTCTCAAAACTAATGGATAATCTCTTAATAGTTCCAAAAAGAGAATATGCTAAGGATAAAAAGTTGAAGCAAACACTTATTTGATTGACTTGACCTAATATGTAAATCAGTGTATCTCCTCAAAATTTGGCTATGTTTAGAAGGAAGGTATCCGTAGTAGAATTGGTGCATGTTGGTGTAACTCAGTATCATAACTTTGTAGGTATACACTTGTGGGAACAGATGTGACAAGCACAAAGTTGAACATTCACTCAAACTAGAGAGGGACCTAGTCCTATTTCTCAAGTTAGTATCTTGTATATGTAAATTGTCTGTTCTATTAAGAAAAAGTTTCATTCTCCTTGTACTTACGTCAAAAGAAGTTGTCCTATTCTAAAAGGGAAGGTGAGTTACCTAAAATCTAAAATTGATCATATCTTGTTCCTACAGAAACCCCTTCCTGGTGCTCATTATTCCTTAAATCTTGTTGCACCCATTCCTTCTCTTATCAAAATGGAAAATCCTAATCCCAAATAGCCCTTCTAAGAAAAAAACTTTCTTGATGGCTATAGCTCTCCTATTTTCATGTCCATCAAAGGATACTGAGTTTAGCATTGTTAAAAATCCCTTCCCAAACCTTCCTAAAAAAACATCCTTCTTCTCCGACTTTTCCAAAGTCTTACTCCTTCATAATTCAACCTGCTATCGTGAAGGATGAAACTTGGGTTGTTAAAAAACTCATATTGTTGTCAAATAGCCCAGGAAAGAGCATAGTTGATCGTAAGAAAAAAACTATCAATAAAACACCAAGATTCTTTGGAAAAAATGGTCTGGAAGTTTTACTGAGAAGTAATTGACACTTGAGGGACCTGTTCCTAAGAAGAAGAAAGTAACTGACAAAAAATCTATGACCACTTATACTAGAAGAAAGAATGTGAAGAAAAGTAAGGTTGTCTCCAAGGAACTTAGAATCAGGTTTTAAATGGAAAGATTTTTTATTCAAATGCAGTAACAGAACTTGGTATGGTGAAATTAGTTGAGTTTGTTAAACATCAAGGTTGGATACATCTTATGGAAGGACCTATTCCCACTATTTTTGGTGAGATAGTTAGGGAATTTTATTTCACTTTGGAATTCTCAGAAGATGGGTTGAATCAGACTGCACAGGTCCAAGAGAAGAAAATAAAGTTGAATCGACAAATACTGGGAATTTTTTTTTGAAGTTTTTATATATGGAGTGAGAACTGTCTCAAAGCAGCTGCCTTCAATAGAATTCTTAGCAAATGCATCAAAGGTCAAAGGGAAATTTATGTTTGAAGTGAATATGAAATAAATCAAGAGCGTGTTTAAATTAGTCTTTGACATTGTGAGAAAGGTGATTCTGCCTGGATCACAAAAGAGAAACATTGCCTCATACGCTAATTTGTATGTGATGGAATGCCTTAGTAGCTTTGAATTCTTTAATCTACCTGCTTTAATGATGGAACATATTCACAAAGTTGTTATTTTGAAAAATAAAAAACAGGGTATGCCTTATGGATATTGGTTGAATGATGTATTTGACCAATTTTGTACTGTCTATGAAAATTGAACCTAAGGAACTATGCTACAAATTCTTGGCATGAAAACACTGCTCAAAATTGAATATGTTAAATTAGGTAGCATTTCTCAAAGGGAGATCAGCAAGGAAATAGAAGAACTAAAGTTCAACCTAGCTACCAAGGATGAAGAAATTAGCAAGTCCAGGTGACAATTCAACATCTCTCCAAAATAAGCCTATGCAACTCTTAAATAGTCAGAACTGGGAATGCTGAACTAAAAATGAGGGTGTCAATCTTAACTGATAAGGTCCTTATCCTGAATACAGAAATAAGGGATCTCAACAACAACCTGACCCTGACCCTTCAATATCTTTTTCCTAGTCCTTCACTTGTTAATCCTTCTTGATTCCTATGGTTTTTCCCTAGAACATTTAAATTATGCACTGCAATGATACTTATCCTCTACTTATGAAGGAATCTTTTCTTTGTGTGTTACATTTGTTCCCTTTAAATTATAAAGTTATTCTTCATGTTAGTGTTTCCCCAGTGGACATGAGTTAACTAATTTATGCTTATTTTACTCTTATTTACTGTTATTCCTATTTAATAATACCAAAAAGAAGAATACTAACTTCATGTGTAAGGATCAGGTGTGTGTGTTTTGTGTACTCATGTGGTGGTGGTGACAGGGGAAGTATGGGAAGGCACAGTGATAGTGGGACGTAAGCGATGTGCTGAATAGTTGAATGAATGTTTCATGATGACAGGGGAATAACTTGTTAAACAAAATAACAATAAGGGACCATGTCCCTATGTTGTATAATGGTGGAAGCATGATGATAGGCGAACATTCATCTTGAGTGGTAATCACACCAACTAAATGTGATGAATGTGCATTGAGGCTAAAAATTTTGTGGTTGGTTTGTCATCTTCAAAAAGGGGGAAACTTTTTATATGTAGTTTTGATGATGAGCAGATGACTAAAAGGGACCAGGTCCCTAGATGTTCAAGGAAATAGTATAGCTGGAATGTATCTGCACAACTTTGTCCATTTGTGTAACAAACTGGCAGGTGCTATTCATACGAATTAGGACACCTTTTACAATGACATTTCAACCCTAATCACCACTTCTCTATAAAAGAAAAAAATGCTTATTCATCAAATAGTTTTTGCAAATACAAAAAGTGTTGAAGAGAGAGAAAGGCAAAAACTCCATATCTGATATTGCTCAAGATCTTTTTCCATATGTGTGTGCTGAATTAGAGAATTTCTTGAGTGATTTTTTATTTGTAATAAAATTACTCATGATATAATAGTAATGATCTTTTCTCTTTTTTTAGAAAGTACATTGGTAGAGTTGCCTAGTCCAAAACAAATTAGAGTAAATCAGTTTAGAGAGTGCCTTGGCAGAGTTGTCAAGATGACCTTGTAGTAGAGGTATTACATATGAGGGGAACCTAGAGTTAGGTTCAAGTTTGAGTCTATAATAACGAGGTTGATTATAGTGACCTTTTTAGATGCTTGTGAGGACAAGACATGTTTTTCCTTCTTAAAGCAAGGAGGTTTCCACGTTAAATATTGTGCATTGTTATTATCCTGCATAGCTTTTAGTTTTTCTGCAGTGTATTTTTTGATTGCCTGGGATTAACTTTAAGGGGTCTGCTCCCTCATTGTGAGGTGCAAATCCCAAGGGTTCCGACATAAGTCAGTACTAGTAAAAGTTGGCGATCGTGAGAGGCTCACCGCAATCATAGGAATCGTGATCATGGTCAAGTAATGGCGATTATGATGGTGTGGCCAAATTCCCAGTGGAAATTTTGTAATTTCTAGTAGTTTAACCTAAATTCTCTAAAAGGTAAAACCCTTTCACTTAGGAGGCATCTTTTAACTAGAATTTAATTTTTGTGGGGAGAAGAACCCTACTACTTTGGGAAAGACAATTATAGATAATTTTCTAAGAGATTTTGGTTGTGAATTGAGATTAATGTTTGTGTATTATTCTTTTTTGTTATCAATGGAAGCATTGGGTGAGCACTTTGGTATATTTCCTTCCTATAATATCACGAGTAGCTAAATATGTATTTAGGGATTATGTTGGAATAGGGTGCCAATATTTGTGGGCCTTGATTGTTAGTCTAAATTGTTGGTTAATGCTGTTGGGTTTCACTAATGCTTTATTGTTAAATTGGAATTTATGGGTGAAAAACCTAATTTCCCAAAATCCCACATCATTCTTGAAAGAGGGATGCGGGTATTCTTTCAGATCCCATATGATTCGTGAAAGAGGGATATGGGTGACAAGTATTTGTGAACAATAATTAGATGTTAGCGTATTCCTTTACATTTTCTTAGAAATAAGAATGGATGGTGAATTTTCTAGGTCTTAGGCATCTTCCTAGAAATAGGGATTCTCAATTGAGGTTTTGGGTTGATTTGTTTTCCACACCTATGAGGTATTCAAAAGAATCCATAGGTGATATTTTTGGTGTTTAGTTGAAAGAAGAACACTAAATACCCTAACCTAGCCTACCCATATATTCATTAAGTAGAAATTGATTGTGACCCTCATGTACACATACACTATATGCCCCCACTAAAGCATAATCCTATTCTTCTATTGGAATTTTATCTAAAATTGTTGCTCTAAATTGGTAGTTCAAGTGATTTTTTTTTAAACAACCTTTGAAACCATACCCCTTAATTTTAATTTATGTCTTAATTTATGTTTACATTGCGGATAAATATGTAGTTAGCTTTCAACATACCTAGGATTCGAATACTAGTTACACACCTTATGGATTTGACCCCAACTCTAGTTGGTTTATTATATTGATAATGGTATTTCTATACCCAAACAATGGTATAGGTGAGCATGACAAAAATGGAACTGTTGTCAGGGAGTGAAACTTAGTTTTTTCTTGTATGGTGTTGATAGTTACTTTGGGTTCACCCGTAGTATGTGTTATTTACTTTGTTTGTTGTTTTGGTTTATTTTTAGGTGATTTCAATAGTGTCCACAACACAGTGAGTGATCATGCAAGCAATGTTAGGACCTGTGATGGTCCCCTCGATGATGAGGACCACCTTCATGATGCGAGGCGTTCCAGTGCCATCCGTATCCCACCAAATAAAGGGAATGAGGTATTCCACATCACAAGTGTATGTTACACATGGTTCAAATAAAAGGTCTATTTGGGGGTGGTTCAAGTGTATGAAGACCTAAATATGCACTTTAAAATTTTTGTGGAAGTGTGTGCCTCATTTGACCTTGCTCATATCTTACAAGAGTCCATACAGTTACACCTCTTCCCGTTCTCTCTAACGGGTGAGGCGGTATTATTGATGAGGTATCTTCCCACTGGTTTCATCACATCATGGGCCGACCTTACCGATTCTTTCTTAGATCGTTATTTCCCACCATTGAAGATATTGCAATTGTGGGATGAAATCATTAATTTTCATCAACTCAATGGAGAGCCTCTATATAAAGTTTGGGAGAGGTTTAATAAAAATCTTGTGCAATGTACTAACCATAAAGTACCAGATAAAATGATCCTACAAATATTCCATAGGGCATTGGAACAACTCAACAAGACTGTGGTGGAAAACATGGCCGGTAGATCACTTGTGAGGTTGTCATATGGTGTGGCTTCAACTTTACTTGAGAAAATCATAAAGCAAAATAGGGGGTGGAACACCCGGGATACTGAGATAGCCATATGTTCTCCCATTGCCTTGATTAGGAATAAATAGAAAAGAAGAAAAAAAAAGGAAGAAAAATATGGCAAAAATAATGACATAATTAGACCTTCTTATAAAGTATGTGATGGGTGCACCTACAAAAATGGTAAATGTTGTGGTATCTAATGGATACGATGAAGATGAGGTAAAAGTCCTTGATAAAGAAATCAGATACTTGGCAAACTACTCAGGGGGTTCCTGCTTAGCCGTCAAAGGAAAAGTGGGAACCAAGGTTGGAATGATCATGATCGAGAAAGGGAGTGGTGTGATAGAGATAGAGAATATGATGGAAGCAATAAGGAAAGAGAGTATCATAGATATATGCCCCCATGTCCAAGTAAAGAGCACGAAGTCAAATCCCATAGATCCCAAAAAGTTCAAAACCAAGGATGTGCTTGCTAGAATGTTATTGAGGGTAGAAAGAACGGAAAAGATGGTATGAGAATTAAAAGGAGACTTTACTGAAATCAACCAAATATTTGTATTACACTCCACTTTAATTAGGCTATTAGAGACCCAATTTGGCCAAATCTCAACTATACATAATGCTAGGACCAAAAGTGGCCTCCTTAGAGATACAATGTCAAATCCTAAAAATAATTCTCATGTATTTTCAATTGTCACATAAAGCGGTAAATAACTTGGTGTAAAAGAGGTTGAGGTCAAAGAAAAGTATCTTGATGATCAAATGTATAAAAAGAAGAAGGATTTTCTTGAGTCTAATGATAAGGCTCCAAAGTCACAAGAAGGGGATGATGAATAACCAATGATAATTGAATAAATGGTTGATGAGGAGGGAGTTCCTAAAGTAGTTAAGCGTGATGAACCACAATGTGACCCCTTGTCTTCAATGAAAATCCCTCCTTCTTTCCCGTAAAGACTCAAGAAAAATATAGAGAATGTCTAATTCAAGAAGTTCATTGCCAAGCTTAGCAATCTTTCAATCAATATCCTATTTCTAGAAGACATTCAAGAAATTCTAGGATATGCTAAGATAATGAAAACATTGATGTCCAAAAAGTGCCTTATAGATGATGAAACCATTGAAGTTGCCCATGGTTGTAGTGATATCATGACTATTGCTATGGTTGAAAAGGAATAAGCCCCGGGAGCCTTCACATTCCATTGCAACATTGGCACACACAAATGAAACACCTTGGCTTTTGACCCTAATAAATTTCCTGAGTTTGAGATTTCTGATCATCATACGACTCATGCTTACTTGACGTATGATATGGGTACGGTTTAGGGGTCTTAGTCATATGTTACTCAGTGTAGTTTTGGTTGTTTTTTATCCAAGGTACGAATGGACATCATAAGGATTGTATATTTATGGTACGAGATAGGAGAGACATTCGTATGTTGCTCAATGTGTCAATCCCTTAGTAGGTTTCCTAGGGTATGATTCTAGGGTACTAAACGTATGTTGTGGATACTAGTTAGTCTACGAAGCTGTATGTCAGACAGGTTTGGAATCCAACTTTCTGTCTAGGGTACGAGTGGTGGGTACCACTCGTGTGTTGTGTGTACGAGTTAGGGGGCCAAGTCATACCCACGTGCATATTTTTTAGCTTTTAAGATAAGGGTATTCCAGACATTTCCAACCCCAAAACATTAAGTCCCTACTTCTTATATCACTTTGTGGCCCTCATACACACTTTAAAGGATAAAAAATACTCTCAAAATCCTCTTTAAACTCTCTATTGAAGATTGGGCTTGGGTTTCTACAAGATGGTCATCTAGAGGCTCAAGAGTTAGATTCTTTCCGAGAATCTTTGTGAATAAAGAATGTGACTCTTCCTTCATTGTTAGTTCATGAAAATCATGTACTTAAATCTTTATTTATGAATCATTAATAGTGGTTTTGAAAATTAATGTTGAGGGTTTTGTTGCATATTGGTGAGTATTGGTTAATCTTGGTTTAAATTATGAGTATACATGTTATAATAACAGTTTTACACATATGGGTGCTTGGTAATTTTGATATAAAAATTGGGTCATGGTTGACCCTACACTTGATGGTTTTTACTTTGTCTTTGGTCTTGATTCTAAAATCCTTCAATGTGTTTGTGAAATTGTCTAAGAGAACAAACGTGCCACATGTTGAATTGTGTTTTGGACTAAGGTATTTGCCTAAAGATTATGAATCATTGGTAATTGGTTTTTTGAATGCCTGGTTGTCTATACATTGATTTGAATTGTAACCTTAGTTTTTTAATTAGTTAAGTGGGTTGGAGTCCCAACATATTAAATTGAATTAATGTCTTTGTTAGATAATTGGTTTAAGTCCCATATGAATAGTTAATTAGTAAATAGTAATGGTATGTGGTACACTACCAAGTGGTGTTGGTATGATGATATCAATGGTATGCCTTTGTAAATAATTGGTTTACTGGTTGTGTATGTGTAATGAATGGTTTTAATTTGGTCTTTAAAGTGGGATGTTTAGCCAGGCCGTGAAAGTGGAGTCTGAAGGACTAACTCTAGAAATCACACTAGCTTGTGCGGGTGTCCTTATGATGGGGGGGTTCAAGACCCCCGAATGAACATATTAATGGAAGATTCGAGTCCCCCTTAATACATGTATTGGTGCTTAAGTCACCTTGATTATGCCGAGAGGTTTGTGTATGCATATAAGGTTTTTGATATTCTCTGATTTATATGGCTATATGCACTGGAGCCCTTCCAACTAGGGGAGAGCTGGGTCCATAAGATTGTGGGTGCCTTATTATTGACAGTTATGCTATACAACCCAAGTTGATGTTTTCAAAGTTCATGCTAATCTTGTTTCCTTATCTGCGAATGATATATATATACGTTTTGCATTTTTTATGTGCATTATTTTATTGGTTTAAAACTTTTGACATTATATTATCCTTTTCCTTGAGTTACCTGCTAACTCTTCAATCGCTAACTATATTCAGATATTGTATCTCCACACAATAGAGGGACTGGTCATACTATCACACCTCTTACTCAATGACTTGGATTCGAGGACAGCTCGTGCTGACTTGAAGTGGTGAGATTACATACTTTGGAAGGATCCATTTCTTGCTTTTAGTTTCTTATGTCTTTATTGGTTTAGACTTGGATATTGGTTTTGGCTGTGGTCGGGGCATGTCCCGATTGGATATTTTTAATTTGTTTTAGAGGCTTTGTATGGACAAACTGTGGACTTTGGTACATTATGGAATGGAATGATTATGGTATGTTTTTTGGTTTGGTTTGGACGGTTTGACTTGGTTGGTTTGGTCTTGGATATAGGATATTTCCAAAGTCATTGTATTCTGTATTACTCTCTTGGTGTATGTTTGGAATTTATCCAACTCAGGGTATATGTTGGTTGGTTGGATTAGGTATAGAGGGTGGTCTCTGGTCCTTGTTGGACTTGAGATAACCATTATGACAAGGCCCAGGTTGGGGTCGTGTCAGGTTGGTATCAGATCCTAGGTTCATGGTTAGTTGGGTGTCCACAAAGCCTTATCAAGTAGAGTCTCTTATAAGGGTGTGTAGAAGACCCCACTTACAAGTGAGAAGATATGATACATTTAGGAATGTTTCCCTTTCGTGTTGTCTTAACTATGACCTATAGAGTGTAAGGCCTTGGATTTCTCTAATTCCTCTCTGTTTACTTTTTAGTTTATCCCTCTAAGACGATCTGAAGCTTATGGGAACTCTTTTGTTCCACTTTAGAATACTGATAATGGGACATGCTCTACTTATAGGATTCATACCCCGTCTAGGGGTCCAGTTCTTGATTGTCCCAAAAATTCCACCGATTCTCTCTAGACTATCTCAAACTCCCCAGGCTAAAGTAATGAACATTGAGTTTTATTAGTTCATTCATATGTTAGCACAATTTGTAGCTTCTCAGTCAAAACATAGAGTTCTTGTTACTTCATCTTCTGAGGCCACAAGGGTTGGCTAGTTCATGAGGTTAAATCCTTAGAACTTTACTGGTGTTATGGTTTAGGAGAATCCTCAAGGTTTTCTGGATGAGATAGAAAAGATCTTCTGTGTTATTCGTGCTTTATAGCTTGAAGGTGTTGAATTTGCTTCCTATCAATTGAAGGATGTGGTGTACCAGTGTTATGAACAATGGAAATAGTCGAGGGGAGAGAATTCTAGTTCTGGTTTATGGGAGGATTTCTCTAGAGCATTTTGGGACTGCTTTTTTCTTCAGGTGTTGAGAGAGGTAAAAACAGACGAGTTTATTAATCTAAAGTAAGGGAAGATGTCAGTTAAAGAGTATGCCTTTAAGTTTAACCAGTTATCACGGTATCTCCAGAGTTAGTTTCTAGCATGAGGGCTAGAATAAGAAAGTTTGCTTCGGGATCATCTCGTGAGTTGATCTTTTAAAGTAAGGCTTTCTTGTTGAACAAGGACATGGATATCGCCAGGTTTATGGTATATATACAATAGTTAGAGAAAGAGAAAAAGAAGAAAACTGAGTTTAGTTAGAAACAAGGGAAGAAATTTAGGCCTTCTAGGTAAAATGGTAGAGATGGAGGTAAGTGGACAAAAAAGAAGTGGGGGAGTTCGGGTTATTTCTCCACGGCTAGTGCTCATTACCCAAAGTCATCGGGTGATCATTGGTCTCAGAATAATGGTGAGTTTTGGGCACAGGGTGCCCAATCTAAGGCTAGTAGGGTTCAGTCGGCTCTATCCCACTGTCCTTGTAGATTTTATGGGTAGTCTCACCATAGGATCTATGAGGAAAGGAAGAACAAATGTTTTTATTATGGTCAGATTGGTCATATGTAGTGTGACTTTCATTCTAGAATGGCTTTTAAGGCTAACAAGGTTCTTGTTGCCTCTTCATCTATTTTTGCACCAAAAGGTGTTGTTTCTGCATCTATTTCTTCTTCTAGAACCGGAATTGGCCGGCATTGCTTATATGCTCTTGCGTCTTATTAGGATTCTGAGGCATCTCCTGATGTCGTTACTTGTATGTTGAAACTCTTCTCCGATGATGTGTACTGTTTACTTTATTTAGGGTCCACTCTTTCTTATGTGACCCTTTTTATGGCTGTGCATTTTGGTTTTGGCCCTAAGTTTATTTCTGATCCTTTTTTTGTATCTATCCTAATTGGTGACTCTGTGAATTCTAAAAGAGTCTATAGGGGAGGTGTGGTATCTGTTAGTGATAGAGAAACTCTTGTGGATTTGATAGAGTTAGACATGGTTGACTTAGATATCATATTGGGGATGGATTGGTTGCATTTGTTCTATGCTTATATAGATTGTTGGACCAGTAAGGTCATGATTAAATTCCTTAATGAGCCGATCATTGTATGGGAATGGAGTTACTTAGTTCCTAAGGGAAGGTTCATCAAATATCTTAGAGCTCAAACGTTGATTTCCAAAGTGTATTTGTATCATATTGTTTGGGTTTAAGATTCTAACATGGAAGGTCTTTCTCTTAAATATGTTCTTATGGTTAATGCGTTACCTGAGGTTTTCCCTGATGATATTCCTAGTGTTTCTCCCGATAGGGAAATTGATTTTGGAATTAATATTGTTTTTGACACTCGTCCAATCTTTATCCCTCCTTATAGAATGGCTTTGGCTGAATTGAAGGAGCTTAAGGAGAAATTGAAGGATCTTTTAGATAAAGGTTTTATCCGTATTAGTGTGTCTCCTTGGGGTGCTCCTATGTTGTTCGTACATAAGAAAGATGGTTCCCTTTGGATGTGCATTTATTATCGTCAGTTAAATAAGGTAACTATATAGAATAAGTATCCTCTTCCTAGGATCGATGATTTGTTTGATCAGTTTTAAGGTGTGAAGTGTATCTATAAGATTGATCTTAGGTCGGGCTATCATCAGCTTAAGATTAGGGTAGTGGATATACCTCAGACTAAATTCAGAACCTGATACGGTCATTATGAGTTCCTAGTTATGTCTTTTGGGTTGAACAATGCTCCGACAGTATTTATAGATTTGATGAATAGGGTTTTCCATTAATTTTTAGATTTTTTCATCATTGTCTTCATAGATAATATTCTGGAATACTCTAAGAGTGAGGTGGATCATGTCGATCACCTCCGTTCTCTGTTGCTCTGCATAAAGTTTTTTTATGTCATAATATGGGTGGGCTTCATAATTTTGGAAAAGTCAATTGTGCAGATCTTGAAGGATCAACGTTTGTATGTAAAGTTCTCAAAGTGTGAGTTTTGGTTAAAGGCTTTGACTTTTCTTGGTCATGTTATCTCTAGGGATGGGTTCATGGTGGATCTATAAAATGTTGCAGTGGTTAAGAAGTGGCCTAGACTTGCGACTCCAATCGATATTTGGATCTTCTTAGGTTTAGCCGGTTACTAAAGGAGATTTGTGGAATGTTTTTTGGATATAGACTCCCTATTTACTTGATTGATCCAAGAAGGTGAAGTTCTTATGGTCTGATGCATGTGAGGGTAGTTTTGAGAAGTTGAAAAATAAGTTGACTTCATCTCCGGCCTTAACCCTGCCCGAGGGTAATGAGGCCTTTATAGTGTACTATGATTCTTCCGTATTGGGATTGGTTGTGTATTGATGCAGCATGGTAGGGTGGTGGCCTATGCTTCTAGGAAGTTGAAAGTTCATGACAGGAACTACCCTACTCATGAATTGGTGCTGTTAACTATGGTATTTGTGTTGAAAATTTTTAATCACTATCTCTTTAGGGTTCATGTTGACATCTTTTCTGATTATAAGAGAATACTATTTGTGTTTACTTAGAAAAAGTTAAATCTCTAGCAAAGGAGGTGTCTTGAGTTGCTGAAGGACTATGATATGAGTCTCTATTAAAATCCAGGTAAAGCTAACGTAGTTGCTAAAGCTCTTAGAAGGTTGTCCATGCGGAGTCTAGCTCTTGTGGATGAGCATAAACGAGAGGTTTTGAAGGACATTCACCGTTTGGATAATCTTGGAGTTCGACTCATGGACTCTAAGGATGGTGGTGTGTTTGTGCATCATATATCACAGAATTAGTGTGATTCAATTCTATGGACTTTGTTATCGGTCTTTCTCATTCTCAGAATCAGTGTGATTTGATTTGGATCATTGTGGATAGGATGACATAGTTCGCTCACTTTTTGCCTTTGAGGACTAGTTATTCGACTGAGTATTATGCCAAGTTGTATATTGCAGAGATGGTGAAGTTGCATGGTGCTCCTATTTCTATCATATCGGATCGAGGTACTCTATTTTCATCTCACTTTTGACGGTCATTTCAGAAAGGTTTCGGAACTAAGGTATGGACAAGCATAGTGGACCATTCAGATATTGAAAAATATGCTTTGTGCTCGTGTGATTGACTATGGTGGTAGTTGGGTTGACTATTTGCCTTTTATAGAGTTTACCTATAATAATAGTTATCACTCTAGTATTGGTATGGCTCATTTTGAGGCATTGTATGGTAGGAGATTTTTCTCTCCTATTTGGTGGTATGAGGTTGGTGAGGGTAAGTTGTTTGGACTTGATTTGGTTAACCAAGCCTTGGAAAAGGTGAAGGTAATTCATGATAAGTTGAAAGCTACTCAAAGTAGTCAAAAGTTTTATGCGTATGTGAAGCGTAGGGAGTTGGTGTTTAAAGTTGTAGATTGGATATTTTCAAAGATGTCTCCCATAAAGGGAGTAATGTTGTTTAGTAAGAAAGGGAAGCTCAGTCCCCTGTATGTTGGTCCATACTTGGTTTTGAGAAGGAATGGTAATGCTGCGTATGAGTTGGGGTTGCCTTCTAGTTTGTGCTCCATTCATCCAGTTTTCCATGTCTCTATGTTGAGAAAGTGTGCGGGTGATCCTTCATCGGTTGTTCCTTTAGAAGGATTGGGTAATTTGGATTCCTTACCTTATGAGGTAGTCCTGGTTGAGATCTTGGATTGTTAAGTTTGTCGATTGCGGACAAAGAATATGGCTTCGGTAAAGGTTCATTAGAGGAACCATAAGGTTGAAGAAACTACTTGGGAGGCGGAAGAGGACATAATGTCCAAGTATCCGCACTTGTTCCCTGTTCTGGAAATTCGTACTTGAGGTATGTGTTGTTCTTAATATCCTTATTTTCTGTCTTTGTTAGAGGAAATGTTGATTCCCTGATGTCTTTGTTTTCTAATATTGGTTTAAGGGAAATTTAATGGGTAGTATTATGTTAAATCGTGCTTGTGCTTGATTTTACCCTTCATTCGGGGACGAATGATCCTAGTGGGGGAGCATTGGAATACCTTGGCTTTTGACCCTTAGAAATTGCCTGAGTTTGAGCTTTCTGATCATCATAATGACTCATTCTTACTTATCGTATGATATGGCTGCGGTTTAGGGGTCTTGGTTGTATGTTACTCAGTGTGGTTTTGGTTATTTTTTGTCCAAGGTACGAATGGACATCATAAAGACTGTATGTTTATGGTACGAGATAAGAGAGCCACCCGTATGTTGCTTAGTGTGTCTAGCCCTTGGTAGGCTGCCTAAGGTACGGTTCTAAGGTACTAATCGTATGTTCTGGATACTAGTTGGTCTATGAAAACGTATGTTGGGCAGGGTTAGAGTTCATTTTTATGTCTAGGGTATGAGTGGTGGCTACCACTCGTATGATGTGTGTACGAGTTATGGGGGCCAAGTCATACCCTCTTGTGCATATTTTTCAGCTTTTAAGCTGAGGGTATTCCGAACATTTCCAACCCCAAAACCCTTAAGACCCCATGACTTATAACACTTTGTGGCATCTCATAACACATTTTTAAGTATCAAAAACACTGTTAAAATCCTCTCTAAACTCTCTCTTGAAGATTGGGCTAGGGTTTCTACAAGGTGTTCATCTAAAGGCTCAAGAGTCAAGTTCTTTCTGTGAATCTTCGTGAATAAGGCATGTGACTCTTCCCTAATTGTTAGTTCATGAAAATCATGTGTTTAAAGCTTTGTTTATGAATCATTAATAGAGGTTTTGAAAATTAATGTTGAGGGTTTTGTTACATATTGTTGAGTTTATTTATTCTTGGTTAAAATTATGAATATACATGTTTTAATGATGGTTTTGCACATATGGATGCTCCGTAATTGTGATCTAACAATTAGGTCATGGTTGACCCTAAACTTGATGGTTTTTACTTTTTTTTTGGTCTTGATAATGGTATGACCTCAATGTGTTTACGAAATTGTCTAAGAGAACAAACTTGTCACATGTTGAATTGTGTTTGGGACTAAGGTATTGACCTAAAGATTGTGAATCATTGGTAATTGGTTTAGTGATGGCCTTGTTGGCTATACATTGATTTGAATTGTAACTTTAGTGGTTTAATTTTTTAAGTAGGTTCGAGTCCCAACATATAGAGTAGAATTAATGTCTTTGTTAGACAATGGGTTTGAGTCCCAAATGAACAATTGATTAATAAAGGTAATGGCATGTGATACCTTGCAAGAAGTGTTGGTATGACGATACCAATGGAATACCTTTGTAAGTAATTGGTTTAATGGTTGTGTATGTGTAATGAATGATTTTAATTTAGTTTTAAAAGAAGGATGTGTAGCCAGGCCGTGAAAGTAGAGTCTGAAGGACTAACACTGAAAACCGCACTAGTCGGTGTGGGTGTCTTTATGATCGGGAGATTCGAGTCCCCAGAATGAATATATTAATGGGAGGTTCGAGTCTCTCTTAATACATGTATTGTTGCTCAAGTCACTTTGATTATGACAGGTGGTTTAAGTATGCATATAAGGTTGTGGATACTTTATGGTTCGTGCGGCTACACGTACTAGAGGCCTTCTAGCTAGCAGAGAGCTGGATCCATATAGCCCATAGGTGCCTTGTTATATGACTGTTATTCTATACATCCCAGTTTAATTTTTACAAAGTTCATGCTAATCTTGTTTCCCTATCTCGGCATGGTATATATATACGTTTTGCATTTGTAATGGGCATTGGTTAATTGGTTTTGAATTGTTGAAATTATATTATCCTTATCCTTGAGTTACATGCTAGCTCTCCAACCGCTAACTTTCCTCGGACGTTGTATCCCCATATAATGCAGGGACTGGTTATACTATCACACCTCCTGCTCAGTGACTTGGATTCGAGGATAACTCATGTTGACTTGAAGTAGTGAGCTTTCATACTTCGGAAGACTCAATTTCTTGCTTTTAGTTTTCTATGTCTTTTTAGTATAGACGTGGATATCAATTTTTCCTATGGTCAGAGGCATGTCCCAACCGAATATTCTTGGTTTGTTTTAGAGGCTTTATATGGACAAACTGTGGACTTAGGTACATTATAGAATAGAATGATTATGTTATGATTGTTGGTTTGGTTTGGACGGTTTGACTTGGTTGGATTGGTCTCGGATATAGACCTATCCCAAAGTCATTACATTCTAAATTACTCTATCTTGTTATATGTTTGGAATTCATCCGACTCACGGTATATGTTGGTTGGTTGGATTGGTTATCGGGGGTGGTCTCTGGTCTTTGTTGGACTGTAGATGCCTATTACAACAAGGCCCTAGTTCGGGTAATTATATTCTTTTTGGATTTTATTTTTTGCGAGAAAATAGTTTTGACCTTCTTAAAACTATTTCAAAAGATTCAAGAAAATCCCAAAATAATTTTGAGAAATTCATAGAGTCGCCACTTGATTTTTATAGAAAAAATCAAGAAAAACTTAAAAGAGTTTCAAAGGTTCAAAAACAAAAATAAACCTTTAAATCTAGAGAAATTGGGTAAGAGTTCAATTAACGCCCTAAGAAGGTTTCTAAGGCACTTAGGAGCGTTAGTTTTAAATGGTTTACTAAAAAGAACTAACTTGACTAACTTAAAGTGTCCAATTTTTACAAAGACTTGATTTTATAGAAAATATTAAAATTATTTATTTAAACATTTAAAATGACATTTATTTATTCAAAGGAGAAACATTCTACTTGAATTAAACTAAGTTGCAATTTTCTTTGGATTTTGAGAGGAAAATAATTTTTTCTTTTATGGAAAAAGAAGAAGATTGTATAATTATTCTCTTATTTTTATAGGAAAGTCAATTTTGTTATAGAAAATTCTTTTGAATGAAATGCTAAGAGAATATTAAACTAAAAGTGCTTTGCTAATTTTTGAAAAGTTAATTTTCAAACCAATTATTTCCTAGGTTTGGAGAAAATTACTTTAATCTAAATGAGCTATTAGTTACATGAACAAGTCAAATACCATTTTGGAATAAAGCGCTTAATTTTTAAGACTTTCTAACAGAAGTAAATGGAGCCGATTTAAACCATTTTTAGACAAAATAAATTGGGTGAAAAAAATTGTGAATTAAGAAAAAGAAAACTAAGATAAAATTAAATGACAATGCCTTAGGGGATTTTTCTAGATTAATTGATTAAAATGTTAGTTGATGCAACTAAATAAGGATAATTATAAGCGACAAAAAATGAATACAAGAATTGAAGTTGGGCCTTAATGGCCTATCAACAAAGCTGCCCATTTTTTGGGCTTAAATTCCATGGACTTTCAGTCCACTTTTCCATGTATATCAACTGTATATCACACCTTTACTTTGCTGCTTTTTTGTATATTCGTTGTATATAAGCGTATAACACCCTGTATACTTGCTCCTAGTATTATCATACACCGTATCTTGGCTTATACCAACCACCTCCAAACTAGAGTACCCGTATATCCATTGTATACTATGTATACCAACAACTGTTTCTTTATGATTTTAGTCGATTTTGGACTTTGGTTGAGGCCTTTGACTAGAAGATGATGTAGGCCTCTTTGTCCCATTCGAAAATACGGAAAATGGATTCCAATGGACAAGAATGAATTTCACATGCTAAATAAATAAAGACAAAATTAATATTTGGATGTATAACAATCACTTTAGTACGTAGGAAGTTAACAAAATGCAAGATTGCCTATGTAAATGATGTCAAACATGATCTCACACATTCCTGTCTAGTAACTATAGAAAGACATCTAAATTTAAGAGAAAAAAATCTATTCTAATGTGATTAAGAGATCTGGTAGATTTTTAAAACAAATCTATCTTAATACATGAAGCTCATAAATAAATGAAAAAAGAAAAGGTCAAACCCATCGGTGGCCCCCTAAACGTGGCACGATCTTTCACTTAGGCACCCCAAGTGGACGTTGTTCACTTTTGACACCTCAAGTAGCATACACGGATGTTATTTTGACACTTTTTGCTGAATCAGCAATATTATACCGTGTGCGTGTATTACACGCGCTGATGACGTGTAAAGTGACCAATAATATCATGACATTTGTCATTTTTTTCCAAATTAAATGTTAAATATCTATTTTTAATTAAAAAAAAAAATCAAATATTGCCACATGGCAATTTTTAACTTAAATAATTATAAAAAAATTATAAAATTTAATTTCCCCCACCCACCAATCCTCATCGTCTTCTTCAGCCCCCTATCCCCTCACCACCTGCCCGCTCCCCCTCCCCATTCGTCTTCTCCAACCCACCCACCCCCTTTACCACCTGCCTGCTCTCTCACCCCTCAATTTCATGCTTTCTATCGCCAATAAACTTTCCGAATTATCTAGTGTTTAAAAGTTGCCCTTTTGTTCTCCTCCTTCTCCTTCATTTTTTTAAGTCTCCTTCATATTTTTTTTATCACATATCTGAAATTTGGAAAGCTATTAACTGAACATTGTCCTCCTTGATCATCAAATGACTGAAATTCGTGAAGCTTTTAATGCAAATTTACTTTTCTGGAAAATTCAACCTCCATTAATGGAAGTTCAACCACTATTAATGGAGGTTAAGATTAAAAAGGCAAGGTAAAGAACGGAAAAAAGAGTAATCTTTCAGTGGTTTTATAAAGAAGAAGTTTCTAATGATAGTTTTGGTGATTTTATTGAAAAAAGAATCCATTAATATCAAAAATTAAAATTAATGGTGAAGAAAATGAATTCTTCAACAATGAAAGTTTGTGAAGGAAAAAAATAGTGGAAAAGGGAGAAAAAATGAGAAAATATTTGTTGTGTTTGGCCTGTTCTGTTTTTAATAAATTGTTGATATTTTTTTTTGGGTGTTAATGATGTCATTGATTAATGGAAGGAGTATTATTTGGTGTTTATGATGTGTATTGTTGTTATAGATATGTTCATGGAGTGAGTATTTTGTTAATGGAGTAAAATTTTGTTATCATTCTTGAAAAGTTCAACCTCCATTAACCTCCATTAATGGAAGCTAAAGAAAGTTGTGTGGAGAAGACAACTCCAAAATTATGAAAATACCCTTCAAAATTTACAAAAATGCCCCTGAAACGCACCCAAAAGCGAGTGTAATACACTCTCTTTGATGAATCAGCAAAAGGTGCTAAAATGTCACAATTTATAGCTACTTGAGGTTTCAAAAGTGAACAACGTCCACTTGAGGTGCCTAAGTGAAAGATCGTGCCAAGTTTAGGGGGCCGCCGATGGGTTTGGCCAAAAGAAAACCGAGTAGAATATCAATACATGAAAATATTTCATAGATTAGAAAACAGGGAACCCCCTAACATTCAAGCTTTCATAGCCAAATTTCTAGTAACTTGCGAGAGAGACTTAAGGGAGGGGGCTGCTATGGCGATCCTTAACCATAGCCAAAAAATTGGTCCTAGTTTCACAACCAAAGCTCACAAAAAAAGAAATGAGAAGAGCACACAACAACACAAAAAGAAATCAATTCTTAAAGAAAATTTAATTCATTACCATGATATTCAAGAAAACTTATTCTATTAATAATTACAATTCCATATTTTAAAATACAAAAACAGTGGTTAGATCAGACTTAAGACTTACCATAAAATTAAGATAAAATTACTCTCCAGCTTCAGCTTTTATAGCAAGCAAGATTAACCCTAATAACACACGAAATATGAAGATTAAACTATGACACAAGATTTATCACCCTTTTTTTGAGTCTTTGGAGGGAATTGAAATGTGACATCTCATGAAGACAAATATATATATATATATATATATATATATTTACACACTCGTCCTCACTGGGAAAGCACCGGCAGATATACACTACACACACTCACATACAAAGGAATTTCACTCACTGATATACACACAATATCACAACAACTCACTATAGACGCACATACATAGACACACAAAGAGAAATAATGGAAATCAGAGATTGGGCGAAAGACTGAGAAAGAGGTGAGAGATGAGAGAAAACAGAAATAGAGCGAGATTGAGACTAAGACCTTATTTCAGCAATATCCCAAAATTACATACAATCACACCAACTAAATTACACAAATTAATCATGAAACAAGTGATAAAAGATACCTAAATAGGCAACTCGTAATCGCATCAAACGATAATCAACAAACTGCTATATCTATAATCTATGGCCTTCAGAGCCTCTACAGCAAACAGTCTCAGCATCCATTATAATAATAACAATAATTTATACCCTAATAAATAAAATTTCTAAGACACAAGAAAACTAGATGAGGGGAAGTTTTACCTTTCTTCGGGTAGCTAGTCGGGACAAACAAGCTTAAACTGAAAGAGTTTCATGACTGCCAGAACCCACTGCTAATTCGCCGGAGTTTAAAGGAATTCATCGGAGATTAAATTTTGTTGGGATTGAATGATTCAAAAGAATTTATCCTAGAATTCTTTGGTTACGTAGGATTAAAGGAATGTTTCTCCCGAATACTCAGTTTTTCCCCAAAGAATCCCCCTCTTCCTTCAATCCCTCACTACATCTATTTATAAGAGAAATTAGGGGGGGGGGGGATTTAGGGTTTCGAATTTCAAACCAGAAATTGAATTGATTTTATTGAGAAATTTTTGAAATACACTGTGGGGAAAAACATGAGTGGGATCCGTTGGATTCATGCCAAAAATGAGCAAGCATGGTATGGGCGATACAATTTTATTAAATTTAAATCCATACAAAATTCGGATTATATTAAATTCAAAATATTAGTCACAAATAAATATTACAGATTAATATAATTGAATTAATTATTTAAGTTCAAATAAGTATAGATTTAAATAAGGCCCGATATTTATTGGGTTAGTCCATTAATATGGGCTACAAATGATGAGCCCACTTTACTAAGCCCAAGATATTGTCATATTCTAGAGGCCCAAATAAACGCCACATGTCAAATGATGTGGCATGCCAAGTTAAGTGAAGGAGCCAATAGGACTGTGCCACATGTCAAACTGATGCAGCAGGCCCATGAAATAAAAGCACATAAAAGGCGCCACATCACTTAAATCTGATTGGTCAAAGGAAGTCCATATTCATCATGACTCTTCCTTTCCTACAACTATAAATAGGGGCCTCATAATTCAGAAAAAGGACCCCTCCCAGAACTCTAACAAGTAGCAAGAGAAACATTGTGGATCAAACGCCGTAATTTCTCTAAAAAACTCAAACATTCAAATCAAGTTCATCAAGATTCAAGATTCAAGATCAAGACCACAATATTCAAGAACAAGATCAAAAGCCCTTGAATTCAAGCACAAGTCAAGATCAAGACCCTTAAATCAACAAATCAAGTTCAAATTCAAGATCAAGCTTTAAGCCCTTGAATTTATATTTGAAAAGGCGAATCAGAGGATTCATAGAGATTGTAACACTCATATTTAAATTAATAGATTTATTGTTGCAATATTTTTTTTTCTTTTCTCGATTATTTATTTTCGGCCTCGGGAATTTTATTGTCTAACAAATTCTGGCACGCCCAGTGGGACAATCTATACCTCTCGTCTCAACTTTTCCAACTGCAAAGTTCGATAATACTGAAATTATTTCCAAGAAGGTCAACTCTCAATTAACTGCTTCTAAGGATACTAACTCAAAGTTCTCTGCTGAAGTAGAAAGTATCCTTGGTGTTACTTTCGGAAGCTTAGGAGTTGTTACAAGGAGCAAAGCAGGCTTGCTAGGACAACAAACACATCCAGTGTCGTCCGCACCAACTCCAGTTGTTGGATCTTCAACCCCAAAGGGAACGACGTCCAATACAAATACTTTGGAAGGAGAAAGCAGTGTCGCAGAATCGCTTAACAAGACTCTAGCTCTACTTGAGCATTTTGGTTCCAAATACTCTGGAGCGAAGAACGATGATTGTTCAAGCAACTCATCATCTCCCACTACACTACATAAGTTGAGCAGTTCAAAAATCAACTTATGCGATTTGTGCTACTCTCTAACATCTCCAGTGATTATGCAAGCAATGGTAACTTATGCCTCATCTATGGAGAAGCAGCTTGTGAATCTGGCAAAGAAAATTGATGGCCTAACCAAATATGTTCAGAATCAAGATGCTCGAATTGATAAGACAATGGATAGGGTGGAAGGTCTGATAGACGGAGAGTCTAGCCATGCACCTGGAAAAGCTCCAGAGGATCATAAGTCTAAACATCCTATGAAAAAAATACCACTACCTAAAGAGATACAAGTTTCTTCTGAGGGAATGATCCCGATTGAGTAATTGAAGGAATTAATTAAATGGACCCTCAAAGACAAGTATGATATTATCACTAAATCATCCCTTGATTATGCCAAGCCTTACACGGAAAGGATTGATAGACTCAAAATGCCTGCCGGCTATCAACCCCCAAAATTTCAACAATTTGAGGGCAAAGGGAACCCAAAATATCATGTCGCACACTTTGTTGAGACATATAATAATGCTGGAACTTATGGTGACTATATTGTCAAATAGTTTGTTCGTTCCCTAAGGGAAACACATTTGATTAGTATACAGACCTTGAGACTAATTCCATCGATAGCTGGGAGCAATTAGAGCACGAGTTCTTAAATCGCTTTTATAGCATAAGTCGTATAGTGAGCATGGTAGGGCTCACGAATACTCGGCAAAGAAAGGATGAACCAGTTATTGAATTCATCAATCGACGGAGAAATACTAGCCTAAACTGCAAAGATAGGCTCAGTGAAGCTTCTGCAATAGAGTTGTGCGTCCAAGGAATGCACTGGGAGCTTCTCTACATCTTGCAAGGTATTAAGCCTAAATCCTTTGAAGATCTAGCAACCTATGCTCACGATATGGAGTTGACCATGTCTTCTGCTGGAAAGGGATCAACGCCTATCCATAATCCATGAAGAGGAAAGGATAAATAGGAACTCAAAAGATGGGCCAAGTTTGTCCCCAAAAATAAAAATAAGGAGTCTATGAATGTTGATATATCTCCTGTGAAAGTCACCACAAAGGTGAGAAAGAAGCAAAGTGTGAAGATGACTTCTGGAGAACGTCTGAATCAGAAAACGTAAAAGGAAATGTAAGAAAAGGAATACCCCTTCCTTGATTCTGATGTTACTGAGATTTTTTATGAACTCCTTCAGCATAAGCTCATTGAACTCCCAGAGATGAAGTGTCCCAATGAAGCTGGGCGGACTAATGACCCTAATTATTGCAAATATCATAGTCCTATAAGTCACCCTCTAGAAAAGTACTTTGTCTTTAAAGATAAAGTCATGCAACTGGCAAGAGAGAAGAAGATCTTTTCGATGATAAAACAGGCAATTCTCATCAAATCTCTATCACATTTGGCTCACTCGATCTAGTCTAAATATGTGTCAAAGAGCATAATGAGAAAATATTAGAGCCTGACAGGTCTTCAGTTGACGAAGGCAATGATGAAGGTTGGACTCTGGTGACCAGGCGCAGACACAAGAGGACAAGTCTGCAAAAAAAGTCGGTCGAGCAACCAACTAGGAGGAGAATGGTAGTGAAACCAAGGAAACAAAAGTTGGTTGAATTCCTAAAGAAGACGAGGGTGACAGAGCTTCACCCCCAAAAACCTCAACGTCCAATGACTTTAGAGGAATTCTCATCAAGTTGGTTTCGTGTAAACATTTCCCAAGTCAACCTTAAGGTGTCTTGTTTTAATACTACCAAATAGGGGGCAAAGGGTGAGAATCTACCCATGGAAGTTCCTTCACCTTCCGAAAAGATTGCTGAAACTCTTGGAGAAGAGGCACATGTGTGTGATAAAAAAATCACATTCACAAATAACAATCTTCTACTTGGTGAGGCCTTACATAACCGTCCCTTATATATGGTGGGTCAAATTCTAGGAAAGAAAATCAATATAATCTTAATAGATAAGGAATCTGGAGTCAACATCCTGCCTATCCGCACGATGAAGAAACTTGGCATTGCTACTAGCAAACTGGATGAAAGCCGTTTAATGATCCAAGGCTTCAACTAAGGGGGACAGAGGTCCATGGTATGTATCAAGTTGGGGATTCATATGGATGATTTTTAATAAAACCCATTGATGCATGTGATCAATGCCAAAACTTCATACAATATAATACTTGGTAGGCATGGGGTACACGGGAACAAAATTATCTCGTCCTCTTAATATCAATTCTTGAAGTACCTAGAAGACAGAGTGGAAATAAATATAGTTGCCGATGACAAGACATTCACTAAAGCTGTGTCACATTTTGCCGATGCAAAATTCTACTTAAAGAAGTATGTTGTAGATGAGAAAAGGGTTGAAGATGTTACCAAGACCAAGTGTGATGATCTTGCATCTAAGAAGGTTGCAGTGACTATCTAAAAGGTTGCCACAAAGAAGCCTTTATCCACTTCAAATAAAGAAAATGTCACTTCTACGAAAAAGAAGGCAACTCTCATTCTTCGCTACGTACCAAAGGTAAAGAAAGAGAAAGATCACCCATCCGATTCCCAAGCTAATGTGCTAAAAGGTCTAACTTTACCTATCAGGAAGATTGATACAATAAATCCATCCTCAAGACTACTTGAAGAGTCTGTGGCTTAAAATCTTCCACAAGATATGATACTCTCTACGAAGCGTACGAAAGAAGGCTTTGACCCAAATGCATATAAGCTATTTTTCTAGGCTGGATATAATCCTAATAATCCATCAAGGTTGGGCAAACTTCTATCGGAGGATACAACCAGGCAGGTACTTGAAGGCCTAGGATACACGCAGCCACCTCCAATTTGTATCTCCATAAGAAGGGTAGTCAGTAATTACATCACCGTGAAAGAATCATCCATTGCTGCTAATAAAAGACCCTCTGTATTTAACCGACTTGGAGGATCAACTGCAAGAACTTCTGTGTTTGAAAGGTTGGGATCTCTGAATAAAAAAAAAGTAACAAACGTAAGAGAATTCGTCAAATCATAATGATGCACTCTTCACTTAAAATACAGAAGGATTTCCAAAGTTTGATTCCTTCTAGAATGAAGTGACAAACAGAACTGGTAGTTTTATGCAATGAGGTGCTAAAAGAAAAGGCGCATACTGTTGTTTATACCAAGCAATACAAAGAATATGAAGAGAGTGTTGACTCCTCATATTATGTTACGATCCAAAATAAGAAAGATGTCTCATCTCAAATGAAGGTTGATAAAGAGATAAAAGATGCCTTTTGGTGTTATAATATATCCATCAACGACGATGATCCTTAAGAGGAGAAAGATGCTAGAGATGCTCCATCACAACTTGAAGAAGGAGTAAAGGCCACAATAGATCCCTTGAAGGAAGTTAATCTTGGAACCAATGAAGACCTAAGACCAACTTACCTGAGTATGTTTCTAGAAGTAGAAGAGAAAATCGCGTATATGGACATACTCAAATAATATATAGATGTCTTCACCTGGAGCTATAAGGAAATGCCTGGCTTAGATCCAAAAGTAGCGGTCCATCAGTTGGCGGTCAAGAATAGTGCCCATCCTATTAAGCAAGCCCAAAGACACTTTAGGCCGGAGTTGGTTCCTCTGATTGAAAATGAAGTTAACAAACTCATTGAAGTAGGCTTTATTCGTGAAGTCAAATATCCTACATGTATTTCAAGTATTGTTCCAGTACGGAAGAAGAATGGCAAAATTTGAGTTTGTGTCAACTTTTGGGATCTCAACAATGCCTTCCCTAAGGCTGACTTTTGAATCCCCATACCAGAGTTTATGATTGATGCCACCACTAGTTATAAGGCAATGTCCTTCATGGATAGTTCATCTGGCTACAATCAAATTCTTATGGCGCCAAAGAATGAAGAACTCACTATATTTCATACGCCCAAATGTATTTATTGCTACAAGGTGATGCCTTTTGGTTTGAAGAAAGATGGTACCACTTATTAAAGGGCTATGCAGAATATCTGTGATGGCCTGCTCCATAAAAATATTGAATTCTATGTGGATGATCTAGTGGTGAAGTGAAGAAAGAGAGGCAACCACTTAAAAGACCTAAGAATGGTATTTGAGTTACTTCGAAGATATCAACTTAGGATGAATCCATTGAAGTGTGCCTTTGGAGTTATTTTCGAAAAGTTTCTTGGCTTCATTGTGCGACACCGAGGAATTAAAATTTATCAAGCCAAGGTGGATGCAATTTTGAATATGTCCAAACCTCAAAATATTCATGAGTTAAAAACCCTTCAAGGAAGGCTAGCTTATTTAAGGAGGTTCATCTCAAACCTGGCCGGGAAATGTCAACCATTTAGTCGTCTCATGAAGAAGGACACTCCCTTTGAATAGGACCAAGCTTGTAGTAATTCCTTTGAGAGTATGAAATTATACTTAATGAAGCCACCAGTTCTTGCGGCACCCATAGCTAGGAAACCATTGATACTCTACATCACGGCACAAGAGAGTTCAGTTAGAGCACTAATGGCTCAAGAAAATAGTGAAGACAAAGAAAAATCTCATTACTATTTAAGCAGAATGATGACGCCGAATGAGCTAAAGTATTCTCCAATTGAAAAGTTATGTTTGACATTGGTCTTCTCAATTCAAAAGATAAAACACTACTTTCAAGCTCATGTTGTCCGTCTTGTGTCTAGGGCAAATCCTATCAAGTTTGTAATGTCAAAACCAATCCTTAGTGATCGACTTGCAAGATGGTACCTTCAATTTAAGCAGTTTGAGATTGTGTACATTCCGTAAAAGGCTGTAAAGGGACAAGCACTGGCTGACTTCTTGGCTGACCACCCGATACCTGATGATTGAGAACTGAGCAATGAACTTCCTGATGAAGATGCAATGGTCATTGAATCTATACCCCCATGGAAGATGTACTTTGATGGTGTCGCACATCGAGATGGAGCTGGTGCCAGTGTGGTGTTCATCACTTCATAAGAAGAGGTCATCCCATACTCTTTTACCCTAACAAATCATTGCTCTAATAATGTTGCTGAATATCAAACTTTAATACTTAGACTTGAGATGGCAGTTGACATGAAACAACTGCAATTACAAGTCTTTGGTGACTCCCAATTAATGATCAAGCAGCTTTTGGGAAGCTACAAAGTCAGAAAACCTGAGTTACAACCATATCATAATTATACACAGAAGTTTATGGGGTGGCTTGGAGGAGTAACCCTCCAACATGTGCCAAGAAGATAAAATAAGCAAGCTGATACCCTAGCTGCTTTGGCCTCAACCTTGACTCTTCCAAATTAGACCCAAGTTACTGTCCGCCAAGAATGTGTAGTACCGCCATTATATGAAGATGTAGAAAATAAGGTTGAATACCTTGTTTCCGTGTATGAAACTATAAAAGAAGATTGGCGACAATCTATCATTGATTACTTATGTTATGGGATACTTCCAGAAGATCCAAGGAGAAAAACTGACATTCATCATCGTGAACCTTGCTTCCTTTGCTACAAAGACACACTGTACAGAAGATCATTTGAAGGAGTACTCTTACGGTGTTTGGAGAGGAAGAACCAATTCAAGCTTTTCAAGAAGTACACTCAAAATTTTGTGGATTGTATCAGTCTGGATCGAAGCTCCATTTTCACATTAAAAGAATGGGATATTATCCAACGATGGTGAAAGATTGCTTGGACTATGCTAGAAGATGCAAAGGTTGCCAATTCCATGCAAAATTCATACATCAACCTCTAGAGGTACTACACCCAATTGTAGTGTCTTGGCCATTCACTGCTTGGGGAATGGATGTTGTTGGTCCACTACCAAAATTTTCTGGTGGACAGTTATACATTTTGGCCTCGACAAAGTACTTCTCAAAGTGGGCTGAAGCTGTTGCTCTCAAGGAAGTAAAGAAAGAAAATGTTGTAAACTTCATCCGAGTTAATATCGTCTACCATTTTGGAATTCCTCAGTACATAATAACTAACAATGGAAAGACATTTGATAACAAGCTGATGAACAAAATTTGTGATCTCTTTGGTTTCAAGTAGTACAAGTTTTCTATGTACCATGCTACTGCCAACGGTCTAGCTGAAGCCTTCAATAAGACTTTATGCAACTTATTGAAGAAAGTATCTCCAAATCCAAATGAGACTGGCATAAGTGAATGGAAGAAGTTTTATTGGCATATAGAACAACTTACCTCACACCGACGCAAGCAACCCCTTACTCACTTGCTTTTGGAGTTGAAGCAGTCTTGCTACTTGTGCGTCAAATACCTTCTTGAGACTGGATATTCAATAAAGGCTCACTGATGAAGAAAATGCTAAGTTGCATCTTACGGAGTTAGAAGATCTTGATGACAAGAGAATAGAGGCTCAATAAAATCTTAAATGTTACCAAGACCATCTATCTCGTTCCTTCAACAAAAGAGTTCTCTTGAGGTTCTTCCAAGTTGGAGATCAAGTTCTTACAGTAAGAAGGCCCATTATCACTTCTCATAAGTCTGGGGGAAAATTCACCCCAAAGTGGGATGGACCATATGTCGTACAAGAGGCATATTCAAACGGTGCTTACAAACTTGTCGATGTAGATGGTGTGAGGTTTGGCCCCATCAATGCCAAGTTCTTGAAGAAGTACTATCCTTGAAGGAATATGTTCACTCCTTAAGGCACGAGTATAAACTGTATGTACACTCCTTAAGGTACGAGTATAAACTGAATGTACACTCTTTAAGGCACGAGTATAAACTACATGAACACTCCTTAAGGCACGAGTATAAACTGCATGTACATACCTTAAGGCACGAGTATAAACTGCATGTACACTCCTTAAGGCACGAGTATAAACTGCATGTACACTCCTTAAGGAATGAGTATAAACTGCATGTCCACTCCTTAAGGCACGAGTATAAACTGCATGTCTACTCCTGGCCCGCAAGAGTATAAACTGTGTACGACTAAAAAAAAGAAATAAATAGTTTCACTAGGTTGAAAACTTCGAAAGAGGAAGCCTAGAAAAAAGTTAGGACGCACAAAAAAACTCACCTAGAACTACGTTGTGACTTGATACTCTTATTGAGGTACGCAGGTGCTTGGAATTTCATTCTGAGTTCAGTTGCATGACTGTAAAAAAAATTATGTTCCTGTAAGTATCTACCATATGGATACCAAGTGTGAAACTATTCTAATTAAATTTTGGACTTACTCTAAATATCGGTGACTCAATGGAGGCAACCCGTCGAAAAGAAAGAGAGTTCCTTCAATGGGATTTGGAATGCCGAAGTTCTCCAAGCCTACAACAAGAAGGATCTCAAAATTTTCATGCCTTAAGGTGGACAAGATTTGTTCCTTTGCACCTTAAGCGGGCCTCTAACGAGTTTATCTTTAAAGGATATTGAAATTTCCATGCCTTAAGGTGGACAAAATTTGCCCCTTTCCATCTTAAGCTGGCCTCTAACAGGTTTATCCTTAAAAGGATCTCAAAATTTCCATGCCTTAAGGTGGACAAGATTTGTCCCTTTGCACCTTAAGCTGGCCTCTAACAGGTTTATCCTGAAAAGGATATCAAAATTTCCATGCCTTAAAGTAGACAAAATTTGTCCCTTTAGACCTTAAGTTGGCCTCTCATGGGTTTATCCTTAAAGGATATCAAAATTTCTATGCCTTAAGGTGGACAAAATTTGTCCCTTTGCACCTTAAGCTGGCCTCTAATGGGTTTATTCTTAAAAGGATCTCAAAATTTCCATGCCTTAAGGTGGACAAAATTTGTCCCTTTGCACCTTAAGCTAGCCTCTCACGAGTTTATCCTTAAAGGATATCGAAATTTCCATGCCTTAAGGTGGACAAAATTTGTCCCTTTCCACCTTTAGCTGGCCTCTAACGGGTTTATCCTTAAAAGGATCTCAAAATTTCCATGCCTTAGGGTGGACAAAATTGTCCCTTTGCACATTAAGCTAGCCTCTAACAGGTTTATCTTTAAAGGATATCGAAATTTTCATGCCTTAAGGTGGAGAAAATTTGTCCCTTTGCACCTTAAGCTGGCCTCTAACAGGTTTATCCTTAAAAGGATCTCAAAATTTCCATCCCTTAAGGTGGATAAAATTTGTCCCTTTGTACCTTAAGATGGCCTCTCGCAGATTTATCCTTAAAAGGATATCAAAATTTTCATGCCTTAAGGTGGACAAGATTTGTCCCTTTGCACCTTAAGCTGAACATTGAAAAGGGCCCATACTTAGAGAAAATCACTGCACCGTCTTCAAATAAAATTGGTCGGACTTAAGGTGACAGAGGAGAAGTTAAACTATCGCACCTTAAGTCGATGTCCACAGTCTTCAAGTAAAATTGGTCGGACTTAAAGTGACGGAGGTGAAGTTAAAGTCTCGCACCTTAAGCCGATGTCCACCATCTTCAAGTAAAATTGGTCAAACTTAAAGTGATGGAGGCAAAGTTAAACTCTCGCACCCTAAGCCGATTGTTGCATATTTCTATCTATTTTAATTCTCCAATAAAAAGAGAGGAAACAAGAAAGAAATCAAAAACACAAATAGAAAGGATGTTACCTATCAAAGCGTTGTGATCATAAAAGTTGTATATCACCAACTTGGATTGAGATAAGATTCCTTGATGAGAATAAATCCCTCAAAATCTAGTTTTAGGCAATCAAAATCCCCTTTGGTGGTGATGGTCCCACATCAAGAAATAAATTATTTGATGAGGCAATGCAAATCTGGAATCCTATATCGGACAGCATAAAAGATCGACTTCAAAAAATCATCTAGAACAATAAAAAAAGTGTTAAAATCCAAATTTTGGATATGTTATACATGCATATTTCTGACATCTATAGAATTAAGTGGATCATAATTTTGGGTCTCTCACATTGAGATATAATTTCTTTGGTGATGTCGCATAAATCTGAAATTGTTGATGCATCAAAACTCAATGTTAATTTCGGGATAACACCTGAAATTATCTTGATTGTATTAAATTATGAATTTTGGATATGTTATAGATATTTTTATCTAGTTTCACAAGACTCAAGCGGCTTGTGATTTCATCCTTCCTACTTCAAGATATGAAAGTTTTAGTAAAGACTCGCAGATCTGAAATTTTCAGCATGATAACATTCAGGACTAACTTCAAAAAATTATCGAGAATTATATTGAAGGAATTTAAATCTAAAATTTTGATATGTTATATATATCGAAGTCTGATTACTAGAATATTAAACGTTTCATAATTTTGATATTTCTATAATTAGATATGAATTTTCTACCACTAACATGCTGTGCTGAAAAAAAAGTGACGAAAATAAGAGAAAAGTAGGAGGGAAAGAAATTACCTCAATATTGTTGATGGCTTGAAAACCCCAAAATTGATATTGAAAATGTGGAGAAACTACCTCCTTTTATAGAGTTGTAGGATGAATATTTTCTTCTCCAATATAAATTCAGATTGGAATAACTTTCATCTCCAAATTCAAATTGGGGATTGTTTCTTTCTCCAATATAAATTCAGATTGGGATAGCTTCCATCTCCAAATTCAAATTGGAGATTGTTTCCTTTTCCCATACAAATTCAAATTGGAGGTTATTACCTTCTCCCATACAAATTCAAATTGGAGGTTGATTTTCTTCTTCCATACAAATTCAAATTGGAGGTTGTTTCCTTCTCCCATACAAAGTCAAATTGGAGGTTGTTTCCTTCTCCAATCTAAGTTTAAATTGGAAGATTTTTATTCCTGTTTAAGTAAGGCAATGAAAAGGTTTTCCAAAACTATTTGAAATTGGATATCATTCCTCACCAACGGGTCTTAAGTATAGAGATTCGTGAAAAAAATAAGAGAGCTTTGAGAGACAATGTCAATATAGTTCGGCTTTAAAGTTTTTGAATGAGGTGTTCTTATGTATGGAAAATCATTGAAGCACGAAGAAAACATGTTTAAATAATCATACTTCAAGTCTAGTCTCTAAAATATTAAATGTCTCGACAAGTCTTGAAGTAGGGGGCATTTGTGGGCGATAACATTTTATTAAATTTAAATCCATACAAAATTCAGATTATATTAAATTCAAAATATATTAGTCCCAAATAAATATTGCGGATTAATATAATTGAATTAATTATTTAAGTCCAAATAGGTATGGATTTTAATAAGGCCCAATATTTATTGGGTTAGTCCATTAATTTGGGCTACAAATGATGAACCCACTTTACTAAGCCCAAGATATTGTCATATTCTAGAGGCCTAAATAAGCGCCACATGTCAAATGACGTGGCATGCCAAGTCAAGTGAAGGAGCCAATAGGACCGTGCCACATGTCAAACTGATGCAGCAAGCCTATGAAATAAAAGACCATAAAAGGCACCACATCACTTAAATATGATTGGTCAAAGGAAGTCCATATTCATCATGACTCTTCCTTTCCTACAATTATAAATAGAGGCCTCATAATTCAGAAAAAGGACCCTCCCAAAACTCTAACAAGTAGCAAGAGAAAGCTCGTGGATCAAATGCCGTAATTTCTCTAAAAAGCTCAAACATTCAAATCAAGTTCATCAAGATTCAAGATCAAGACATCAATATTCAATAACAAGCTCAAAAGCCCTTGAATTCAAGCACAAGTCAAGATCAAGACTCTCAAATCAGCAAATCAAGTTCAAATTCAAGATCAAGCTTTAAGCCCTTGAATTTATATTTAAAAAGACGAATTAGAGGATTCATAGAGATTGTAACACTCGCATTTGAATCAATAAATTTATTGTTGCAATATATTTTTTCTTGTCTCGATTATTTATTTTCGACCTCGAGAATTTTATTGTCCAACACACGATCTGAAAAAAGGGAAAGGTGGATGAATTTGTTGCCATTCTTGGCTGTGCAGAAGGGTAAATTGGTAAAAGAGGGTTGGGGTTTTGCCTTTGTTTTAGTAGTTACTGTTTATCTCGATTCTTATTTTTATTTGTCGTTGTTACAGAGTTGATATTGCTATTATGGGAAAAGGGATTTATCAGGTTTGTTTACCAAGTTCTGGGTTGTTATCGGGTTGAAATAGTTGTTGATATGGTCTTTGTTATTCTTTTTCTACTGATTGTAGTTATTGATGTTATACATTTTTGTTAACTGTTAGATGTCGAGTATGGGGAATCAAAAAGTGATTGGGTTAGCGGATCGGGTCGGATTGGATTCGCATGTTGCTGGTTTGTTATTATTTGTTATACGATTAATATTGTCATTTGCTGATGTTTGTTGTTGTTTGTATGGACATAAAGGGAAAGAAAAAAAGGGAAATTTGGCCAGGTCAGGGGTATTTGTGGAGTGGGCTAATGCTGTTGTAGTTGTGGGCCTGGGTAGGTAGATTTAAAGGGGGAATGGGTCGGAGTCATTTTAAATAAAAGTGGGTTTAAGGGATTTGGAATAGACATTTATTAAATAGCCCGTAGATTAATATTTAGTTAGTTTTATTTAAATTCTATCCAAAGCTGAAAATCAATTGTCCAATTGCATCGCAATTATGATTAATTTGGTTTAAATCATGGCCCAATTCAATAAATTGACTAAATTAAATTGAGATTCGATAAAAATTAAAATCCAATTTAATTTTGAATTTCTTGGTTTGATAAAATCGAACGTATATTTTTCAAATAAATTAATTTTCAAGACTTTACTCGTTTGAATTAATTTTCAAGACGAACCTTTATTAAAATTTGATTTTTGGTAAAATAATTTATTAAGTAACAAAATTATACAATCTTGTATATATACATACGAAAATATATAATAGCTACTTATAATAACAAAATTGTGTAGATAAATATTTTGAAAAATATAAATTTTATCCAGATAAATAAATGTTGTATTTCTATATAAAACCAAAGAAACTCAGAATAAAACTTAGATGTGGAGGAAAAAAATTAGGTGTCAGCAATTGCCCCCTCCCTTTTGATAGAGTGGATGCAAGTAACCCTGGACAAAGGAAGTTTGACGTTCCTAATTTTTGTTCGACCAAAAATTCATTTCTTGGAAGAGGTTGAATTTCAGACAAGTTTTAGGGAGTTATGGACGGACCTCGGTATCATGTTTCCTACATATCTTAGGTTAAATGAGGATTGAGGTCACTTGTAATTTATGAAGCTTGATTTTAAAGCATGACTTTCAAAGAATTCACAAGCTATCTTGATTTTTAAATTTTGGTAAAACCAAAAATCTAAGGAATAAGAGGATTAGGGGAAAGATTTGAATGCATTCAAGTTTTCAACATAAATCTCAGCCTACATATCCCCGAGACTTATGGAGTCATACTGCTAGTAGTTCGAATCGATCGATGAAAAAAATAGTCTCTTATTTAAGACAACCTTTGGTTCGAAATTAGTGACAAATGCATCAAACTCGGGAGAGGATGCTTGTCACCTAATTTTTAAAGAAGAGGAAAACTACCTTTGGTGCGAAGTTTAGAAATTCCCTATAGGTTTAACTGAAATCGAAAACATCTTAAAATACTCATATTCAATCTGACAGGGATGTGGTTTGATGGTGGTGAAGGTAGTCCTTCAGATCACATCTAAAGAGTTTGAAATTCCTTTTCAGACTATGTCCCAGTTTGTTGCTAAGAAAATATTCCACGTTGTGTTGCATTCTTTTTGGAGTCGTCCGTACCTGTGGGTTTGTAACACCCCGAATTTTTAGGATAGACTTTAAACCATCATTTCTATATGTGTAAACTTTAATCCCACGATTTGTGTGTGAATACATGTGTCATTATCATTACCCTAGTGTGAAGAATGATTTTGAAGTGAAAAATGTTCATGGGAATCATTTTGAGAGTAGGAGGTTTCGAGTAGTTATTAATAAATCTATATAGCATTCTAAAAAGCAAGACTTGTTGTTAATATGTGTTGTGTGATCCTCACTTTAGTATCTCATTTTTAATTAATGAGATTGGAGACTTGTGTAGTGCACGTAAAGTAGAAAATTGATTGAGGACGAACAAAGCTGTAAGTGTGGGGTGGTGATCTTGGGTGTATTTCTGTGCTTAAGCACCATATTTCTCTCATCTATAAGCTAAGTTATGAGAACAAAGTGTATTGGTTCATATGTTTTCATACTTCTTTTGATGTAAATGAGCTAACCTACAGGATTGGTACCATTTCAGGATTAAATGAATCATATGGAGACATGGAGGAATCATGGAATGCGAATAGAACAAGTTGTAAGAAAAATTTCATGTTGGAGGCAGTGTTTGTGCAGTAATCCTAGGGTGCGAACTCAGATTTGTGTCGTGATCCCTAGGTTGTGCCTTTTATTGGAGCCACAACCCTTGTGGTTGATGTTGACACCTAATTTTTGCCCTTCGCAAGCCAATTTAACTTCGAGTTTCTTCAATTTTAAAATAAAATCACAACAATTATTTTGTTCAAATAAATGCTGGTTAAAGTACTTATTCAAGGAAATTTTATCATTTAAATAATGATTATACATTTTTCGTATTTTTTATATACGAGAGTGTGTAAATATTGTTATTTAAATGAACATTTTTATTAAAATTAGATTTTTATTGATTAAACTTGAAAATTAATTCAAATGGATAAAATCTTGGTTTTAAATATGATTTGCTCTCAAAATATTTTATTTGGAGGAATATTTGTTGGATTTTTATCAAGTTAAGAAACTCGAGGTTAATTTGTTACTTGATTCGTGCCAGATTGCGATTCAATTTAGCGAACGAATTAAATATGACCTCAATTGAAATCAAATTGACCCAATTGTAATGCAATTGACCAGTAGATATTCAATTTGGTTAGAATATAAATAATTCATTTAAATTGTAATTCAATCTTAATCCCAAAAGTTACCATTTCTTAATTAAGATTATTTTAATCTGATTAAATTTAATTTGAGTTATTCTTAATTCAATTAAATTTAATTATGATTATTCTAATTAAATTTAATTAGGGTTATTTAATAGCCCAATTAGATTTAATAAGGGTTATTAAATAACCCCAATTAAAGACCCAAAATGTAAACAACAATACCGACCCAGCAATCCGCAACCCATCTCGAACATTAGACCATTTTTCCCCTTTCACAAAATAATAACAATTCAACAATTTTAACCCAACAGAAATAGCCCAGTGGCCCAACACCAAAAATATCCCGACCTGGCCCACTTTAGGTTGCTTCTTCATTAGCTTTACACAACACAAACGCTCAAACAAACCTAGATCCCAATAACGATGACAATTCTCAACCGCGTACAACCTGTAATTCGGTAGAGACCAGCCCGAACCGAAACCCATTCTCGACCAACAATGACGTGTTCCCCATCTTTCCTCTCTCGTTTCTCACAGAATAGCCTTGAATCTTCTAGAATATGGTGAGTTAGCTCCTCCCAATGTTTAAATCCCAAAATTCTCGGATAGAGCTGTACGAATTCGTACATAGATGGAAGGTTTTCATTGGCTTGGGGGGGATTATTCTATTTTTCCTAAATTTCTATCGGCCGCTTTTGGAAATATGTTCAAAAGATCAACAGGGGGTACAATAGGTTAGGATTCTCATCTTTTGAATTCAAAAGATGAACCTTCAAACCCCCTTCAATAAATAGCTCTCTTTAGAGCAAGAAAGGGGGATTTTCTTTTGGGGCCTTTTCTTTCCCTTATGGGTTTTAATTTTTTGACAAAAAAAGGGAGAGAAATTCTTGGGTCGGGAAAAATTTTGGTTGGGAGAAAAGAGGATAGGAAAAAAGTTCTGAAAACAAAATAGTTTATTTTTTTAAAAAAATTTGTCTTTTGTTTTTCTTTCTGGGAAGATGGTCGATCAGTTAGAAGTTCCCGAGTCGATAACATCAACTCCCGATGGTGATAGTTCTGCCGATATCTCGTCGTCCCATATTCACAGTGTGTAATCATATTATCCCTTGTAGATGCTCCTTTAATTATTTCCCCTTTGATTATTTAACTGTTTAATCATTTTAAATAATTTTATGTTAAAACGTTAGTATATTTCCTTCTCCTACAATTTTAGTTTGTTTACAGGTTTTCCCTTTGTATTAATTCGTCAATGGTTATGAATCTTTATTGAAGTTCTCATTTTTGTTGTACTACCATCTCAAAAGAAATTGTTCGAAACCAATTTTCTAAGTCCATTGATTTCAAACATATTTACTTTGGGGTTTCTTCAATCGAATACATTTTGTTTTCTTCTAATGTTTGCTCAAAAAGTTTGTACTTCCTCAACCATTTTCATCCCTGCTCATATATATGTAAAGGTTATGCACATATGCCGCAAATGAATTAATATGCTTGTTGAGTTTGTATGTGTGGGTGAATTCCCTCTTGCCTTTAGTCTAAGTAAAATATTCATATTGGTTCAAGTTTTTTTTGAAAAAACTGTTACTGCGAAATATTGGTGGGAATGGTGGACTCATCATATTCTAATACTTTTTCTTTATTTAAAATGTCAAGATTTTATATTGATTATGAAATTTTGGTACTGTTAGATTTTGAATTTATCAACTGTGTAAACTTCTCACATTCTAAATAGAGATTTGCAAACAGTGAATTGAATGTTTTCCTTTCAGAGTTGTTTTGTATATATACATATGTTGGAACCCTGCAAAGTTGGTTTTAAACCTTGTCTTCATGCTAAAATCAATTTTTTTTTCTTTTTTTTCTTATATACTGGCGACGGTCGTATTTACCTGAATTTACTATGTTGTGTATGCATGTTTTACTTACCCTTTCCATGTTTTAACTTATTGACTTTTATTTTGTTTTGGACCATCACAGTTTTATTTTATCTATCGCTCTATTATGTTGTTTATCTATGTAGTATTTGATATTTTGAATGCGTATTGATCTCTTTTATTTCTTTACCTGCATGTGAGCTCGTTTTGGAGTTCGAATGGGCTCTTCCCCTTGGCATTTTTTAATGGGACATTGAGGCCCATTGTGTCCCGAGTCAATTCTAAAATATTAAATCCAAGAATCCGTCGCCTAGCATACGGATACAAGGAGTCGAAAGAAGGGAAATGGATTAAAGTCCCATTCTTGAAGCAACAACGAAACTTGAGCCTCCTTTCTGTTCATTCATTTGTTGTTGTTATTTATTTATTGTTGATGTTTTATTATTGTTTGTTTATTTCCCCTTTTCATTAGTTATTCGTTCATTAGGGCCACAAAGCCAGAGTTGTATTTAATACAGGTGGAGAAAGATTCGAGCTAAAGGCTCGAAAACTAGATCAGGACAGGTGAAATGGGCCGAAAGCCTAAACTAGTTTAGGACAGATTGATTTGGGCCCAATGACCTAAATCCCTTACTTTCTCCCCTTCCCCTTTTTATTTACGCTTGTTTGCCTTATGTGTTTTTGTGAACCTAGTTAAATCCTTAGTCAAGTCGCTAAAACCTGGTTTTGCATAAACATAAAAAATATTCCTAAAATCTCTTTTCTTTTCAAAAATTAACTTTTCAGGGTTAATCAAAGATGATTTTCAAACAGTCCGGATAACCGCAAGTTAGCGGACGTTTTAGGTGCCTAACACCTTCCTAAAACGTTAATAGGAACTGCTTACTCAGAATCTTTAAAAACTTGAACGATTTTTCTATTTTGGATCGTTTAAAGTATTTTATAAAGGTTTCTTAATTCCTTTTCAAAATTAAGTGGCGACTCTTTCAAAACTCAAAAATTTCTCCGTAAAACAAAAATGGCGACTCTGCTGGGGATCTTTAACTAGGTTCTAGACAAATATTTGATTTCATCTTTTGATTAACTGTTTATGTGTTTATATGTTTCGATTCTGTAAAGTTTAACTATCGTATCTCATGGCATAATCCTGCATTAGTTAAACTGTTTTGGGGTTTCGTGGATGTCCCGACCCCTGTTGTTCAATTCCAAAAATGTGTTGGAAATACGAATGACTTATTAGCACATGAGTCGTCTGATGACTATTCGTATTTTAAAACTCAAGTTGTCCTCTTGAGAACCAGTGTTCAAACCCACTCCAGACACCTAGGATAGAACGAAACCCAAACCTTATTTTAGGCATGAGTCTAGGACGACCCAATACTGAGCGGGGTATTGGGACCATTAGGAAACCTACCCTCCGTCTATTGACCCCGTGTTAATTATAGACGAATCATATTTATGTGTTGAAACAAATGTATGCCTGTCTAAGTCAATCCATTATCCTTTTGGGGTCGGGAAAAAGCTTGATTTGCTTACTTTCATAAGAAGAATTGAAGCAAGTGAAGAAAGAAATTGATCGATTTGGGAGGTGGCATCTAAGGTATAGTTTGAATGTCAACGGATGTCACCAATATAAGAAATGGACGAAGCTGAGAGCACGAAGGCCGATAGAAGAATCATTCAGTAATAAGTATCTCCTGCGTGGGACATTATTCCCTTTCCCTAAAGATTGTATCCCTTTTGTACAACTTTTGTAGACATTTATGTCATTTATGAATACCTATGAAGGTTTTAGGGGGATAATGGATTGACTTTTAAAAGACATATATTTTCTTCAAAATTTGTTAGGCCTAAACCCTTGGCTCAAAAGGGTTACCCAATTATGATGCATGTTTATTACAATATACTTGTGTAATATAACTGTTTACGTACTTATACGTGTTATGTTGATTCGAATCAAAGGCAAATTGATCCAATCCCATTTTCCATAGAACATCTCTAGGTAGAAATATACCCCACTATACAAAAGTTCGACCAAACGTACTCCAAGTCTCCCAAGTTTTTCAGAAAAGTCTGTAGTCATTCTTAAAACTTCCAAAATGATCGCTACCATTTTAGGAAAGTTGACTTTAGAATCAGAAAATACCATTATAGTTTTGAACTACGTAGGGCCTGATTTCTCCTTCGTGAGATATGCAGGTAGCCTTTTGGCCCGGCCTTTATCTTTAAAAGCTCTGTTGTCCTCCACTTTCTTGAGGGAAGAAGAAAAATTGAACCTTCCCAAAAAATTCCACCTTATCCATATCATTGAGCAAAATCCTGTTCATTGAAATCCTCGAGTCATCATTACTTCATGGATCAATTCGCATGAGATGAGAAATAACTCTATGTGTTTACTTCCTACCTTATCATCTTGCTTTACTTATTACTAACGGAATCTAACACGTCAGCCTTTGAGTTGTTTTTTACTTTGCAAGTAATAGAAACTACTCTGTTTTGGAACAAAATGGCCCTACTTCACCAGATCAAAATGAATAAGAGATCTCCTTCTTTACTATAGCTTTGTTACAGGAAAATAAAAATGACTAGTAGTAAAACTGGACTCTACCAATTATTTTTCAACCCTTTAAGAGTAAGTCTTGAGGTTGGAATAAGAAAAATGTGAGGGAAGAATTTTCCAAGACAACCGGGATCATAGAAGATTAATTGGATAAAATATTATTGAATTGGACCTCTACTCCACTCATGACCCATCGCCGTCGTATAACAAAAACTTAAAACCTTCCATTGTCATGTCATGTCAAGAATCAAAATAATGGTAGCCCTAGAACAGTCAACAGAAGAGTCAAAGGGTTCGAGAATCAAAGAAGCCAAATCTAGAGGAAACCGATGAGGTTAACTAGGAAGGTGATGACTCCATTGGACATTTGATCCTTTGTTCTATCAAGTCAAAGGCAATGCAAACTTCATGTCATCCATAGAAGTACTTATTTATCCTAGTAAGATGGATAAGAGTATTTTTAGGGCCATTATGAGTTTATGTATGAACTACGTTTGACCTGAATTCCTAAGAAAGGGATACGTAGGCAGACTATGTCGGCTTCGGTCAATCCCTTAGGATACTTTACCCTTTCCCTTTATGTACAAACTTTGTTTGACCTAAATTCCCAAAAAGGGATACGTAGGCGGCTTATGTCAGCTTCGGTCAACCCCTTAGGAAAATTTATCCTTTCCTTTGTGAACGAACTACGTTTGACCTTAATTCTCAAGAATGAGATACGTAGGCGGCCTATGTCGGCTTCGGTCAACCCCTTATGAAAATTTATCCTTTCCTTTTATGTATGAACTATGTGATGACCTGAATTCCCAACAAAAGGGATACGTAGGCGGCCTATGTCGGCTTCGGTCAACCTATTAGATTTTTCTATATATCCTCAGCGTAGTCTTGAACTACGGTTGACCTGATTCCTGCTTTAACGGGATACGTAGGCGCCCGAACGGCTCGGTCATTAACCCCAGGAAATAGAAAATGGGGCAGAATTTTCGAGAAGGAATCTCAAAAATTCACAAGGGAAGATCGAAATCCAACAAGGAGAACGAAGATCAACAAAGACTTTGGATCTTCTCGAGTTGATATCATATCAAACAACTTTAAACTGGGGCAGAAATTTTGAGGGAGGCCTCAAAATTTCCACCAAATACTGGAATAAATTTCAAATTCCCCGGCACCAGAGGTTAAATCCAAACTTTTGAAGCCACCAACTGCGACGAAGTCCAAGTAAACTAAATCTTCGGCTATGATAAAACTTATTGTAGAACCCTCCAACAATGATGATGAGTTCTGGAACTCCTCCATTGGATATAGTCAAAACTAAGAGGAATACGTTCGTTGAGCTAGTACATGACATGACTGACAGAGATTTTCAAAATCTTTTACAGAAACTTTTGAAGCTATTTGCTAAAAATAAGACTAGTTTTGAAAAATCTTTACAAAATCTTTTACTTAGTGATTGCCTAGGCGACTATGGGAGCAGGGAGCCAGGGTGGAGGTACCAACATGGTGGAGTACCCAAAATATGGCGTGGAGAAAAAAGAGAATCTAAGAAGGTCAACACGGAGTAGTTTCACTCAAACTAATCATTTTTCTGTGGATGCAGGGACCAATACACAAAAATGAGAGTTTCTTTCAAAAATCCCCGATGCAAATTGGGAGCCACACCAGAGCACTAATGCTCAAGAACGGTAATTTTGGGTAGCCCTAAAAATGGGTTTAATAGCCATTTATTGGGGACCTTTTGAATTGTCCATCTCATTTCTTAAGATCATGAAGGACAAACAAAAGTTTCTTGTCTTCTTTACAAATATTGTATTTAGAATTTTTCTAAAAAATAGTCTCTAGCAAAAACGACTTTGTGTCTACTAATAGTCTTCCTTGAGTACAGGTACATGTAGAAAGCAAGACGCTAATAAATGAATTCAGGTGAAACTATTTTTAATTTACCGAAAGAACCATTGCATATCATCGCTAAGAGCGCCATTCATATCATTGCCAAGAGGGCTATTTCATATCATTGTTGAGAGGGCCATTTCATATCATTGCCAAGAGGGCCATTCATATCATTGCCAAGAGGGCCATTTCATATCATTGCCAAGAGGGCCATTCATATTATTTGCCGAGAAAGACATTTCATATCTGTTGACACGCAAGACATAAATGCTGGCATCGAGGATATCATCATATTTCATATCTGTTGACACGCAAGACATAAATGTTGGCGTCGAGGATATCATCAGTATTTTATATCTGTTGACACGTAAGACATAAATTCTGGCATCGAGTATATCATCTGCATTTAATATCTGTTGACACGCAAGACATAAATGCTGGCATCGAGGATATCATCAACAATTCATATCTGTTAACACACGAGACATAAATACTGGCGTCGAGGATATCATCAACATTTAATATTTGTTGACACGCGAGACATAAACGCTGGCGTCGAGGATATCTTATCATTTTATGAATCAGCATCTGAATGCATCAAGAGCACACGATTTGAAGGGACGCCTTTAAGTCGGTGTCTAAAGACGGATGATATATGACATTTCTTAGAAATTGATAATTTGAGGGTCATCTATAAGTCATATTATTTGAAATAGGATAGTGTGCAAGATGACCTATGAATTGATAGCCTATAGGTCATTCTTAATCCACAACAATATCCTAACCGGATAGTGTGCAAGATCGCCCAAAAATCGATAGTCTGAAGGTTATCCATAAGTTGCAACTAAATCCTTACCAGAGAATATGCGAGATTATCAAATTGATACGTCCAAGGGTTCTCTATAAGCCTCTTCATATCCAAGATTGATTATGTGCAGGATTACCCAAGGACTAATAATTTGAGAGATATCTATCATTCATATTATATCCAAGGTCGGATGATGTGCATGAACACCTGAAAGCTAGCGATCGGAGGGATGTCTATAAGCCATCTCTTATCCAAGGTTGGATAATGTGCAGGATTACCTAAAAGCTAGCAATTCAAAGGATATCTGTAATTCGCCTTGTATCCAATGTCAAATAATACGTAAATTATCTAAAGATTGACAATTTAAGGGAAATTTATAAATTGATCATTGGCTATAACTGGATAGGTCATCATTCCACATACAACAAGTGATATAGGTAACCAAAAGGTTTTCCACGTTTGCACAAGATTACACGGTTGTAGGGACCGTTCCGTATAAAGTGTCGTCGGTGTCCAAAAGGGCCACCCCACTTTGAAAACATATTCGCTCAACAAATGAGCTAATTATACAACAACCAAGAAGGTTGTTGTGTCCGTTATTGTGAGTTATTTCATTCCAAACAGGTACATGAAGAGATGACTCATCTTTTTAGGCCACAACTCACGTGGAGATATAGTAAAAGACCACATACCTCTTTCGTGAATTATGTTTAGCACTAACACTTTTTGCTTGAAGCATTGTCGAGAGAATCTAAGAGGATAAAAATCTCAAATCAAAACTACAGGTGCGGATGACTCCAAAAAGGACGCAACACAATGTGGAACTTTTTCTTAACAGCAAAACGGGACATAGTCTAAAGAGGGACGTCAAACTCTTTGGATGCGAGGTAAAGAATGATCGCCACCACCATCCAACCACACCCCTGTTAGAAGGCATGTGGGAATTTTGGGATATTCTGATTTCAGCTTCACCTTCGGGATATTACTAAACTCATACCGAGGGTAAACTTTGCTTTCTTTCAAATCCAAGTTACAACACATCTAGAGTTTTGGAAATTATGTCCAGATAAATTCTTACCTATGGGTGTGAAGGATCCCACATTCATGGTTAATATGTTACAAGCCTTTTATCCTCAACTCGATCATTAACTTGTCACTCATCCCGAGCCAAAGATCGTCTGAAATAGAAGACTATCTTTTCTACCGATCAAGTCGAACTACAAGCAGTATGATTCCCTAAAATCTTAAGAATATGTAGGCTGGGATCTATGTAGAAAACTTGACTTCATTCCAACCTCCTTCCAAATTCCTCCATTTCCTAGCCTTTTGTTTTTATCAGAAATTCTAAAACCGAGATAGTTGGTGGATCTTTTGAAAATCGTGATTTAAATCAAGCTTTATGAACTACAAGTGGCCTGAATTCTCATGTAACCTGAGATATGTAGGAAACCTGATACCAAGGTCCTGCCATAACTCCACGAAACTTGTGTGAAAACCAACCTCTTTCAGATACGATTTTATGGTCGGAAAAAAATTAGAAACATCAACCTCCCTTTACCCAGGGTTACTTGCATCCACCCTACCTAAAGGGAGGGGGCAGTTGTTGACACCTAATTTTTTCCCTCCGCAATCCAATTTAACTTCGAGTTTCTTTAATTTTAAAATAAAATCACAATAATTATTTTGTTCAAATAAATGCTGGTTAAAGTACTTATTCAAGGCAATTTTATCATTTAATTAACGATTATACATTTTTCGTATTTTATATACGAGAGTGTATAAATTTTGTTATTTAAATGAACATTTTTATCAAAATTAGATTTTTATTGATTAAACTTGAAAATTATTTCAAATGAATAAAATCTTGGTTTTAAATATGATTTTCTCTCAAAATATTTTATTTGGAGGAATATTTGTTGGATTTTTATCAAATTAAGAAACTCGACGTTAATTTGTTACTTGATTCATGCTAGATTGCGATTCAATTTAGCGAACGAATTAAATATGACCTCAATTGAAATCAAATTGGTCCAATTGTAATGCAATTGACTAATAGATATTCAATTCGGTTAGAATTTAAATAAGTCGTTTAAATTGTAATTCAATCTTAATCCCAAAAGGTACCATTTCTTAATTGAGATTATTTTAATCCGATTAAATTTAATTTGAGTTATTCTTAATCCAATTAAATTTAATTATGATTATTCTAAGAAATTTAATTAGGGTTATTTAATAGCCCAATTAGATTTAACAAGGGTTATTAAATAACCCCAATTAAAGACCCAAAATGTAAACAACAATACCAACCCAACAATCCGCAGCCCAGCTTGAACATTAGACTATTTTTTCCCCTTTCACAAAATAATAACAATTCAACAATTTTAACCCAAGAAAAATAGCCCAGTGTCCCAACACCAAAAGTATCCCGACCTGGCCCACTTTAGGTTGCTTCTTCATTAGCTTTACACAACACAAACTCTCAAACAAACCTAGATCCCAATAATGATGACAATCCTCAACCGCGTACAACCTAAAATTCGGCAGAGACCAGCCCGACCCGCGACCCATTCTCAACCAACAATGACATGTTCCCCATCTTTCCGCTCTTGTTTCTCATAGAATAGACTTTAATCTTCTAGAATATGGTGAGTTGGCTCCTCCCAACGTTTAAATCTAGAAATTCTCGAATAGAGCTGTACGAATTCGTACATAGATGGAAGGTTTTCATTGTCTTAGGAGGGATTATTCCATTTTTCCTAAAATTCTATTGGTCGCTTTTGGAAATCCATTCAAAAGATCAACAGGTGGTAAAATTGGTTAGGATTCTCATCTTTTGAATTCAAAAGATGAACCCTTAAACCCCCTTCTATAAATAGCTCTCTTTAGAGCAAGAAAGGGGGATTTTCTTGTGGGGCCTCTTCTTTTCCTTATGGGTTTGAAATTTTAGTAAAAAAAAGAGAAAGTAATTCTTGGGTCGGGAAAAATTTTGGTTGGGAGAAAAGAGGAGAGGAAGAAAGTTCTGAAAGAAAAATAGTTTATTTTTTTGAAAATTTTGTCTTTCATTCTTCTTTCTAGGAAGCTGGTCGATCAGTCGGAAATTTCTGCGTCGATAGCATCAACTCCCGATGGTGACAGTTTTGTCGATAGCTCATCATCCCATTTTCTGCCCTTAAAGAGGTAAATACACTCTGTTTTCCCCTTAATTTGACCGCTTTTCTTCTTCGTCTCTTCTTCTTCGTAGTTGATGTAGTCGTAGTTATTCTATACTGGGAATTGTTTGCTATTGGAAGCCTCCTTACAGGCCATAGAACTTTGTGGGAAATAATTTGCAGTAGTTCTGTGTGTTTCATCATTTGTTTGGTGTTTGTGATTTATGCTTGAACGAGTTTATTAGTGTATGTTAAGAGTATTTTATTGAACTTCTGGATCTATTTTTGTTGTTTATTGCGGGTATAGAAGTTAATCCAGTGTCTTTCTTTTGCCATTTTTTTTCTCTTTCCCTTCGGAATAGTTGCATTATTCTTGCCCCTTTCTGATTTACTTTAAGATCCATAAGGTTAGGAATTTTGTATTTGTTTGTATTTAGCATAATGTTAATGTTCTGCCTAAGGTCATTTTTTCCCTCATTTGTGTTGTTATCTGCTAGAGAAGTAAAAAATAAGACAATATCGACTTTGCATGCTATATGCGTGGTAAATTGTCTAATTAATGTGCCTGCTCTATGGGATATATTGCTACTCTTCATACATACATGATAATATTTTGTTTCTATTTTAGGTCGACTGATTTTAAACCATAGTAGTAGTTAGACAAGGGGAGAAATTGCACTATGTCATCTGTGTTCTGTGCATCTTGAAAACATTTCATATTCACAGTGTGTAATCATATTATCCCTTGTATATTCTCCTTTAATTATTTACCCTTTGATTATTTAACTGTTTAATCATTTTAAATAATTTTATGTTAAAACGTTAGTATATTTCCTTCTCCTACCATTTTAGTTTGTTTACAGGTTTTCCCTTTGTATTAATTCGTCAATGGTTATGAATCTTTATTGAAGTTCTCATTTTTGTTGTACTACCATCTCAAAATAAATTGTTCGAAACCAATTTTCTAAGTCCATTGGTTTCAAACATATTTACTTTGGGGTTTCTTCAATCAAATACATTTTGTTTTCTTCTAATGTTTACTCAAAAAGTTTGTACTTCCTCAACCATTTTCATCCCTGCTCATATATATGTAAAGGTTATGCACGTATGCCGTGAATGAATTAATATGCTTGTTGAGTTTGTATGTGTGGGTGACTTCCCTCTTGCCTTCAGTCTCGATAAAATATTCATATTGGTTCAAGTTTTTTTTTAAAAACCATTACTGCGAAATATTGGTGGGAATGGTGGACTCATCATATTCTAATACTTTTGGTTTATTTAAAATGTCAAGATTTTATATTGATTATGAAATTTTGGTACTTTTAGATTTTGTATTGATCAACTGTGTAAACTTTTGACATTCTAAATAGAGATTTGCAAACAGTGAATTGAATGTTTTCCTTTTGGAGTTGTTTTGCATATATACATATGTTGGAACCCTGCAAAGTTGGTTTTAAACCTTGTCTTCATGCTAAAATCAATTTTTTCTTCTTCTTTTTTCTTATATACTGACGATAGTCGTATTTACCTGAATTTACTATGTTGTGTATGCATGTTTTACTTACCCCTTCCATGTTTTAACTTATTGACTTTTATTTTGTTTTGGACCATCATGGTTTTATTTTATCTATCGCTCTATTATGTTTTTTTATCTATGTAGTATTTGATATTTTGAATGTGTATTGATCTCTTTTATTTCTTTACCTGCATGTGAACTTGTTTTGGAGTCCGAACGAGCTCTTTCTCATGGCATTTTTTAATGGGACATTGAGGCCCATCTTGTCCCGAGTTGATTCCAAAATATTAAATCCAAGAATCCGCCTCCTAGCATATGTATACAAGGAGTCGAAAAAAGGGAAATGGGTTAAAGTCCCATTCTTGAAGCAACGACAAAACTTGAGCCTCCTTTCTGTTCATTCATTTGTGTCGTTATTTATTTATTGTTGATGTTTTATTATTTTTTGTTTATTTCCCCATTTCATTATTTATTCGTTCATTAGGGCCATGAAACCAGAGTTGTATTTAATATAGGTGGAGCAAGGTTCGAGCTAAAGGCTCAAAAACTAGATCAGGACAGGTGAAATGGGCCGAAAGCCTAAACTAGTTTAGGACAGGTTGATTTGGGCCTAATGGCCTAAATCCCTTACTTTCTCCCCTTCCTTTTTTTCTTTACGCTTGTTTGCCTTATGTGTTTTTGTGAACCTACTTAAATCCTTAGTCATGTCGCTAAAACCTGATTTTACATAAACACCAAAATATTTCTAAAATCGCTTTTCTTTTCAAAAATCAATTTTTTTAGGGTTAATCAAAGATGATTTTCAAATAGTCTGGATAATCACAAGTTAGCGGACGTTTTAGGTGCCTAACACCTTCCTAAAATGATAATTGGAACTGCTTACTCAGAATCTTCAAAAACTTGAATGATTTTTCCGTTTTGGATCATTTAAAGTATTTTATAAAGGTTTCTTAATTCCTTTTCAAAATTAAGTGGCGACTCTTTCAAAAGTCAAAAATTTCTCCGCAAAACAGTTGGCATTGAGGTGTGCGACATAATGTTATAGCCCGAGGTGAATTATTCTTGAAAATTAATCCTAGGGGCTTGGGGGTAATTTCCTAAGACTATTATAAATCCCCCAAACTCAGTTTGAATACACATTACGTATTTTTGAAGCAGAGACGTGGAGGCTAAACATTTTCGTTAGGGTTCATCTTGTAGTCTTAAAATCAATCTTGGAATTTATTATGAATAGTTTGATTTATTTGTTGTTATTTCGAATGATGAGTTGCTAAGCTTTTTAGCTAGGGTTATGGGAAACTTATAATCAATAATCTAAACTATGGGTTTTTGAATTTATATTACAGTTGTTTTTATATGCTATTCTCTTCTATTATAATGAATTCTCATGGTTGCAAACTTGAGAGTGTTCCATAAAACACAATTTTCTTGAATAAATAGGTTGTTGTTTGAAAAAGAGAGTAGTGATAAGGGTTTAGAGTTTTCAATCTCTAACTTACAAGTTAATGCCTTAACCGGGTTAATATCTTAGAGCGCAGGAACAATTATCTTTATTACTTTATGTATGAGAGAATTAAAGTGAATCTTTCCTTAAAGGTTGACAAATATTAGATTGAGTTTAGAAATACGTCCTTTATAAATACAATCTATTTATGAATTCATATAACCCATTGCTAGAAAGTATTGAAATATGAAAGTGACCATAAACCTAGTTTACTGTTTCTTTGTGTTCAAATATTACAAGATGTTTCTCATTTTTTTCAACTTAAAATAACTAAATTATCATATGAATCAAACCCCCTTTATTGCGTGTAAACATATGATTAAAAGTCATGTAATCTGTATACAACTAAATTAGCACCATATTTCTTGTGGTTTTCGTCTCAAACCTTTGTTGGGTTATATATTTGATGACAACCTCTTAAGCTCTCGTAAGAGAGGTATAATTTGGGTGTATCACTTCTACATTGCTTTCTCAAACCATAGAAGTGACAAAAAACTTCTGTTCATGATATTCAATATATTTTGCAACTTGATTTGAACATTATTCACATGACCAAATTATTTGTAGACCTTGCTTTGAACTTTACATCTATTCTAACCTTTTTTGTATGGTTGGTATTTTTATAATAGGGACAAGTTAGATACATGGATCTTCTATCTCCCTGTAATTTTATATTTCTCATTCTTTTCCTTGCTATGTACTCTATTTGATTTTCCTTTTGATTAACCACTAGACTTTTAAGCAGCCACAAAATCAGTTTCACTTGAATTCTCTTCTTCTCTAAAGGCTTTTCTATTCTATACAACTAGAACATTTTTGGATAGTTCATTTAACATGACACGAGACATATATCACATATCTTTAACTGAGGAGATTTCTCCCTTTAGCTTTTTCGGAGTTGTCACAATGACATTTTCAACAATCCTCTGCTTTCTACTTTCCCCTCGAACAACCTGATCTTATTAATTATTTTTATAATTTTATAAATATAATATTCTACCTTTTCAGTCTCATTCGTTCTTAACTTCTCAAATTATTTTCTTAGATTAAATATTTTCATTTGCCTCGTCTTAACACTCCCCTATAATTCTTGATTTATCATATTCTATGCTTTTTTGGCGTATTGACATGCATGATTCTAGTATAAATTGACTTTAAGAGGACTATGTGAATGAAATATATGATTTGTGGACCTTTTGCAATCTCTTCTTTATGATTTCTAATTTGCTAAAGAGTTGGATTTTCTCTTAGAAGTCTTAGAGCATCGTCTTCCTCAATATACTTCCATAATCCAAGACCCATTGAGTGTATTTTCATGTTTACTATCCATAATAGTTAGTTCTCTCCATTAAAGATAAAGGTAAAAGAAGAGTGTTGATGGAAGTCATGCGAAAAATAATTGAACAGAAAGAGACTTGATATGTTTAACTTGGTGGGTTATCTCCTCTCAAGAACAATCCCTCAATGATCAATTGTGTTCTAATACAAAGTGAAGGAGAGAAAGAAAAGCAAATATGAAAAAGAGAAAGATAATATGGAGAGAGTGGAGCTGATTTTTCATTCATACAAAAATAAGTTTACTCAATATATAAAAAACATAAAGTGGTCTGTCAAATCGCCTAAATCCTGAGACTGACACCTTCTATTTTTCTTAAATAAAGCTCCACCAATCATTACAACTACATTCTAAACTCTAGAATTTTAAAACAAAATAATCTAAAAGTTACAGTAAAATATCAAGACATAAACGCGAAGATGACAGATTAGCATCACATATGAAATCAACATCCTTCTTCATTTTCTTTCAAAGGTCACTCAACTTTTTTCAAAATAGTTGGCATGACTATTATTCCCAAAAATATAATTTGAAATACCTATTTAATGTCATGTTATATTTATTTACTTAAAAATATTAATGAAATTGAAAATTAATATTCTAACTAACAACACTTATGGGATTACACTACATATATTAATGTTGTTGTAGTTTTTAGTTAAATTTTTATTCTTATTTTCCTATTCTTTAATTTATTATTATTATTCTTCTTTAATCAAATTAACACGGTGAACAAACACAATGTTAAAGTCACGCGTCTTTGAATCTTTTCCCTTTGATAATTTTTCATAATTTATCTGAATTTTTTTCTTCGATGCCGTTGCATAATCTTCTCTGATACCTTTGAACCATCATCTCAAGAAATACCAATACCTATACCAAGAAATATTCAATCGTAGATATGGAAATAAAGCCAGGTGGTATCTGTACTAACCTCAACTCCTCTTTCCCAATTAATCCATCTTCATGAGCAGCCCTTGAACCTGAAAAGGTAACCCTAGCATGACCTCTAGATGACCTAGATGCTCAAGTTTGATCTATGCTTGATATTCTATCCCAACACATAGCCAAGGCATAGGAGAGTGCATAAGAGATTTTAGGGTTTACTTTAGACTCAGAATGCACGACCAAGAACGAAGAGATAGATTTCTCCCTAAAGTCCAATAGCTTATCAAAGATAGATAATAGATGTCTCCGCACTGATATGCAAGACTCTACTATACTCGTCTTGTGCTCTGGTACAAACATGTCATGATAAAATATGGTATCGTGATTGCACATGTCACACCCATCGACATAGGTATGCCTATCCCAACAAACAAGACAACTCCAAAAATAGAGAAGTAGAGAAAATAATGAAATAGTAATAATCCCATATATATGTATATATATGTGTGTAAATATATATATACAAGAAGGAGTTACAATATCAAGAAAACCTCCCATGCTAGGTTTTCACTTGTATAAGCCTCTAATACTAAATATAATAACATTAATTTGAATGATCTCAAATGTGAGTAAGCATAAGATAAAGAAAGAAGAGATTTGGATAAGCTCTAAGATCCAATATTCTCTACCTCAATCTCCAGAAAACAGATACTTGGAATCTTAATCAAGCTCAAGGATACCCATTGAGTACTAGCACATAGATTGCAAGAAAAGAAAAGGTGATTATGAAAAACATGTACACAATAAGCATCATCGACAACTATTTCTAGTAAAAAATATTGGAGAGAAAAATCACTGCCTAAATAAATCAAATAAACTTGTACTCACAAAAGAGCACCCTAGTCTAATAGATAACAATATCTAACAAGGTAGTCAGTCGAGTTTAAGAAATTATGACGGAAAGAAAAGTCCAATACAAAATTAATTTCACAACTCATATCGAGAAAGAATTTGACCAACATAGACTTATACCCACAAACCTAAATATAAATCCAAATGCTTCAAATTAACCCTTAAAATCAATTGCAATTCAATAAACCAAAATCCCTAAGTATCACGACATAAGACCTCACACGAGCATCATAGTAACAAACACTATTATAAACCACCACTAGATTAAACACAAGACTTTAATGGGCATCGTAACATTGTCAACATCAAATCACCACAAGGGTAAACAAAAGCCTCTAATGGGAATCACAATAATGTAAAAATAGCTCAAATAACCACTAGAATCAACACAATCCACTAAAAACATCACTATAGTGTAGAAACATCTTAAATCACCATTAACATCAACATAAGTCTCTAGCAGGCATCATTATAACAAATTATTTCATATTACCACCATAAAATCATTGAAATTTCACATCACATAGCATTCTTAACAACATAAACCAAATGTTTTCTCCAAATATGACACAATTAGATTTAAATGCTTAAAAAGGAAATATACTCATGAACAAATATGTTCAAAAGTTCACTTTCACACAAAATACATAACAATCATACAAGAATTATTCTATTTCACTTTCATAATTATAGCTACAATATTTTTATTCCCTGAGTAACAAATAAACCATAATTTTTCATGGATTGCTACTAAACATCAGTTCATTACTTTTAACCATTCATGGTAAAAAAAGTCATTTATTAACATAATTCGCCATTATCATATCCCCAAGTAGAGAAAACAATTAAGGTACTCAATTTAATACTCTTAATCATTCAATAAACACTGATACTTACATATATGCTCATTATCACATCTATACAAAACCCCCAAATCCCTATTATAGAAAACTATAAGAAACTGACACATAGAACATAACACCTTGGAAAAGAGTCAAGGAAAAGTACAACTTTCTATAAAAGAAGAACCACATAGCTAAACCATGTCCTAAAGAATTACTTGAAAGGTTTACCCATCTAAATCTAAATCACCTCTAAATAAGTCCAATCTTTAGAAGTATGATTCTACATGAGTAAAGGAAACTAACAATGATTCTACATGAGTAAAGGAAAATAACACTACCTACGCTTCTATATTTCGAGTTTGGGTCCAAAAGACAATTTGAAAATCAACCTTTTAACAACACTCGAAGTGATTTTTCACCTTTAATAAGTGTTGATTCTTTTACCCTTCTTTGTAATTTATTTATATCATTTACGAGTTTTGGATATTACTGATAAGATTCTCAAAGCATTCAAGAATAATTTATATGATTTTATGGTTTTTAGTAGACTTTTAAGTGAGATAGTTGACTTTGATTAACACATCATGATCCAAGCATCAGATAAGAGTTTCATCATTTCCAATAGATCCAAAATAGCTATTTTGTATTAATTGTAGGGTTATTTAGGGTCCCAAGACCTTTTTTCACGTTTTAAGTGTTTAGTTGAGAAACTAGTATTTTTGGCCAAAAAGGGCTCTTGGGGGCTAACTTCTTTATAATGGCCTCTTTAAGAAAATTTGATGGTTCAGTTGAGTAAATAAAGTTGAAATTAGCCTATTAGGACAATCGTTTCTTTTTATGGGACCCTAAAAAATCCCAAAGGTTCAGAGACTTTTTAAGCCTTAAAGCACTAATGGTGCATGATTCTAGTGTAAGTTCATGACCTTATTCATCATGTCCTTACCATTGAATTTGAAAATAAGGAAGTTAATTTTCTTCATGAACACAATGGTGGGACCAAAATTGTAAAAGACAGTGTCATATGTAGTTTTGATGATGAAAAGCTAACTGCAAGGGACTAGGTCCCTGGAGATTGAAGATACAGTACCGCTGGCATGCATTATTTGCACAGTTTTTCATCTTGTGTAACAAACTTGCACGTTCTATTTGGTACCGATTAGGATAGCTAGTCCAATGATCTTTCAACCGTAATTATCACTCAACTATAAGAAGAAAGAGATGCCTCTTCATCAAATAGTTTTTGCAAAAATCTAAAGAGTGAAGTGAGGCATCAAAAACTCCATTTTATGATTTCTCAAACATTTTACATAGTCTTATCTTTGTAATATTATTGAGTGAGTGAGTGCTCTTAAGAGTTGATCTATAATTAAACTACTCATACTATAAGAGTAGTGTTTTCTTTCATGAGTTCTTAGGTAGAGTTACTTATATTTGTGAAGATAATTAGAGTTAATTAGTAGAGATGTTACTTGGTAGATTTACAAGGATGAGCTTGTAGTAAAGCTAATACAAGCGAAACGAACCTATAGGTTGGTTCATTGAAGGTTGTAATCTAGAGTTTGATTATAGTAGAAGTTTAGGTGCTTGTAAGGGAAAGCCTTGGTTTTTCCCTTCCTGGGTTTCCACATAAAAATCTATGTGTTTTTACTCTTCCTACAATATCTTTATTTTCATGCATGATTAGTGATTGTTTGCCTGTAATTGATTCTGAGGGACCTGGTCCCTCACTGCGTAGTACAACCCCTAAGGGTTTCAACAATTGGTATCAGAGCTAGGTTTACTCTAAAAGGTTCACACCGAGAGAGTCTTGGCCAGCATAGCTGCTCCACCTAATCTAGAAGAAGGATAATCTACCACTAGACCATCAAGATCAAACGTGAAGTACTATGAATGGTGGAAAAAAGGATATTTGACTTCATTATGGTTTAAAATAGTGAACTTATGGACATAATTATCAATGGTCCTCATGTTCTAGTTAAAGAACTCAAAGAATGAGAAATAACAAGAATTGTAGTAAAAAGTAGGAGAGAATATGATAATTAAAATAGTAGTAAGGTTGAGAAAAACTACAAGTCCAAGAAATTACTAGTCTATGGTATAGGGCCTGATAAATATAATAGGATCTCAACTTGTAAAAATGCCAAAGAGATCTAGCATTGCTTGAGGACTACACATGAAGGTACTACTGATGTGAAGGATTCTAAAGTAGACATGTATACTACTTAGTATGAAACCTTCACCATGAAAGAAGGCTAAACAATCAAAGAAATGCATATAAGATTTACTTCTATCACTAATGAGCTTCATTATTTGGGAGAAGTAATTTCGTTGTATAAGAAAATAAGAAAGATTTTTGGTTTTCTTCCTTAGTTCAGTGAAAGAAAAGTGGATTCTATAACTGAGGCTAGAAACCTGAAGACTCTTACTATGGATGAACTTATAGGAAACCTGAAAAACCATAAAATTTAGAAGCAATAAGGAGAAGAGTAGAAGAAAGTAAAAAGCAAAAATCTTTGGCTCTAAATGTTTCAAGTTTATGTTCATGGGAATAAGACAGTGATGTTTCCTACTAGGCAAAAAGAATTGTTAGAGCTATGAAGAAAAGTGGGCAGCTTCAAAGAAACGGAAGTAGGAAAAGAAAAGGAGCCACATTGGAAGTTTTTCATAGATGTGGAAGTCCTAAACATTTTATTAAGGATTGTATAATAAAAAAATAGACTATAAGTATTATCACAATACTAAAGGTGACAAAGGAATAAATAGAGACTAGGTCCCTATAAAATCAAGAAGACATGCTATAGCTGATCTTGTAGTTAAATAAGCCTTAGCTGGTCGGGGTGACTCCTCTAGTGAATCTGATGAAGTTGAGAAGTCTGTAGATATTTCCATGCTTGTAGTGGAAGATGAGAAAATGACTTTGAATTCCTTGTTACCCTTCATAGCAGATACTGAAAATAAAGAGTAGAATGAGGTAACTATATATGACATTAGGAAAAATCTTAAAAATTACTCTGCTAGAAAAATAAAAAGGCTTGCAAGTGTGTTGATAGACTATGTATGTGAACTAACTGTTGAGAAGAATGCCTTAGAATAAAAGGTAAATAATTAAGAGCATGAGTTGATTTCTTTAACTGTCTAAATTTTCAAAGCTAAAGTGTTCTTCACAAAGATGAAATCTGAAAATCTAAATCTAGTAAGTAATTTGAAGAAGCAAAGTGACTTACATGACAAAGAAAAGAGAAAGTCCTCTTGGTTTCAAATTCATCTTGAATAAAGGTTTAAGGATTCTCGAGAACATCTTATGGCAGCACTACACTGGAATAAAGAGCTAGAGAGGGAACAATCCGCTTGAGAGAAAAGTTGAACAAATCTTTTAAATGGACTGCTTCTTCACAGTTTCTATTTAATCTGACCATTCAAGATGTCAATGATTGTAGAGGTTTGGGATATTAAGTAAAACTCTAACTTATTGGGTCTTAAGGGAAGATTGCTCATGATACTAAGAATAAAGTCAATAAGCCTCTATGCACTTACTGTGGAAGAGATGGACACTTCAAACAAGATTTTCATAGCTGGCTTAGAGAAAGAATGATAAATATTAAACATTTCCACCAGGGGAAAACCTATCCCAAAGGTATAAGACCTTGGAAGAACATAAAGAAGCTTACACTACATAAATGGACAAAGAAGGATATAATCATATCACTGTCCTTCTACTAAGAACTCAAACTCAAATGGGTTCCCAATTCTAACAAATGATTGTAAGTACAAAAGGGAGAAAAGGTTTGCAATAAGAAAAATCTTTTTGTTATTGCTTAAGAATGGATAGTATGATTGTATTCTCTTTCCTAAGACACTTTAAGGTGAAGGTTTCTTATGTGATTAGCATTCCTATCCCAAGGATAAGCTCAAAGATATGAAAGATGCTGACAAGTTCAAAGCAAGGCTAAAAAAACTCTGGATATTTGATAAATGTCAAGTCTATGACCTATTCCTCAGACCTATTTCCAGAACAAATCACAGTATCATGTGGTGTAATGAATCTATCAAGCTGATGTTGAGATTGATCAGACTAACCTGACCTACTCTCAAGTTAATCAATGTCTCCTAAAAATTGGCAATGTCTAGGAGGCAAGTATCCTTGGTAAATTAGTACTTGTTAGTCTAACTCAGTACCATGCATTTTCAGGTGTACACCCATGGGAATAACCTTAGAGGTAGAAAAATATGGAAAGAACAAAGTAGAAGATTCATACAAACTAGAAAGGGACCTGGTTCCATCTCTCAGGTTAGTATCTTGTATGTGCAAATTTTGTACTTTCTGCCAAGAAAACACAGTGTCCTCCTTGTCCTTGTGTCAGAACAATATTGTCTTATTAAAAAAGGGAAGGTGAGTCACCTAAAACCTTATATTTTTCATATCTTTATCCCTTAGAAAATCCTTCCTTGTGATCTTTATCCCTTAAATCTTGCTACACCCAATCTTTTTTGTATAAAAAAGGAAAATCCAAAATTCCAAGTAGCCCCTCCAAATGAAAGACCTTCTTAATGGCTGCAACTTTTCCATTTTCATAAAGGATTCCAAGATTAGAAGTTAGAAAAATTCCTTACTAAAACATCCTGTAAAACATCCCTCTTCTCCTATTCTTTAAAAGATTAAATCCTTCATCACTCAACTTGTTAACGAAGAATCTTCCCTGAATCTTCAAAACTATTTTGATGATGTTGTGGTGGATAAAACTTGGGTAGCTGAAAATCTCATTTTTCTATCAAAAATCCAAGGAAAGAGCATAGTTGATCTCAAGAAAAACAATATCAGCAAAATACCAAGAATCTCTGAAAATGGTCTGGTAGTTTTACTGAGAAGAAGCAGACTCTTAAGGAACCTAGTCCCAAGAATAGAAAAGTATCTGAAAGGGAATATGTGATCACTCATACTAAAAGAAAGAATGTGAAGAAAAGTAAGGTTGTATCTAACAAAGTAAGAAACAAGTTCTTAAACAATCAAAAGGTATAAACTGGAAGGATCTTTGATTTAAATATGCTAAAAGAACCTGGGATAGTGGAACTTGTGGAGATAGTTAAACATTAAGGTTGGATGCATCTCATGGAAGGACCTATTCCCGCTATTTTTATGAGATAGTCTGGGAATTCTATTTCTCTTTATAATTCTCAGAAGATAGGATAAGTCTGACTACATAAGTCCAAGGAAAAGAGATAAAGCTGAATAAGGAAACACTAAGAAGAATTTTGGAAATTCCTACATATGGGGTGAGAACTGTCTCCAAGCAGCTGCCTTCAATAGAATTATTAGAAAATGCATCCATGGTCAAATGGAAATATATGGCTGCAGTAAATAGAAACTCACTCAAAAGTGAGTTTCAATTATTTTTGACTTTGTGAACAAGGTAATCCTTCCTAGGTCACAAAAGAGATACATTGCCTCAACCACTGACCTATATGTGATGGAATGCCTTAGTAGTTTTGAATTCATTAATCTACTTGCATTGATAATAGAACACATTCACAAATTTATTCTTGGTAAGGATGGAAAGCATGGCATGCCATAAAGATTTTGGCTGAACAAAGTACTCAATCACTATGGAATTATCTATGATTCTGGAACCTAAGGATCTGTGGTTCAAATTCTTAATATGAAAACCTTGGTAAATACTGAATGTGTCAAACTAGGTAGCATTTATCAAAGGTAGCTCATCAAGGAAATAAAGGAATTGAAGTTCAACCTAGCTGCCAAGGATGAAGAAATCAGTAAGCTTTAGGAGACAATTCAACATCTTTCCAAAGGAAGCACATAAGTCAAATAAATGATTAGAACTGAGAATGCTAAATTGAAGAAGAGGGTGTAAATCTTAACTGATGAGGTCCTTAGGTCAAATATAGAGATAAGGCATCCCAACAAGAACCTGAACCAACTCCTTCAATTTTTTTTTCCCAGGCCTTCACTTATTAATCCATCTTGATTCCTGTGGATTTTTCCATAAGAATATTTCATTTATGTACTGCAATGGTACTTATCCTACTTATGAATTAACCTTTGATTTATGTGTTACAATTGTTCTCTTTAAATTGCAAGTTTATTCTTTATGTTAGTGTTGCCCTAGGGGCAGTGAGTTAACTATTTTGTTCTTAATTTACTCTTAGTTTACCATTCTTACTTTTCAATAATGATAACAACAGAAATACAATTGAGTTTATGTCATAGAATGTAGTAGGGACAAATTTGAGTTGCAGATTTTAATGGCATACTGGTAAGGGGAAGTAAGTGATGTGCAAATTAGATGAATAAAGAAAGTTATGTTGACAGAGGGGAGGGAGTGCAAAAATGCACTAAAATTAAGTGCATGTGGATAGGGGGAATAAGAGTTTTTTTCTTCAAATGATAACAAGAGACCAGGTCCCTATGTTGCATGATGATAGGGGAACATTAAGATTTAAGTGGTAATCACACTGATTAAATGTGATGAATGTGCACCGATGCTTAAATTCCAATTGTTGATTTTTCATTATCAAAAAGGGGGAAATTTTCATATGTAGTTATTATGATGAAAGGCTAGCTGGAAGGGACTAGGTTCCTGGATGTATAAGATACAATACAGGTAGCACACGTTGTCTGCATAGTTATGTCATCTTGTGTAACAAACTTACAGGTGCTATTTTGTACTGATTAGGATAGCTGGTACAATGATCTTTTAGCTCTAATCATCACTCATATATAAAAGAAAAGAGGTGTCTCTTAATTAAATAGTTTTTGCAAAAATCTAAAGAGTCAAGTACGGTAGAAAAAACCCTATTTTAAGATTTCTCAAACATTGGCCATCTTCTTATCTTTTTCATATACTTGAGTGAGTGAGTATTCTTGAGTGTTGATCTGCAATCGAACTACTCATACTTTAAGATTAGTGATTTCTTTCGTGAGTTCTTAGGTAGATTTAACTAAGTATGTGAGACTAATTAGAGTTAATCAGTAGAGAGGGTCCTTGGTAGAGTTACCAAGATGATCTTGTAGTAGAGTTATCACATGTGAAAAGAACCTAAAGGTAGGTTCATTGAAAGCTTTAATCAAGAGTTTGATTATAGTGAAAGTTGAGGTGCTTGTGAGGGCAAGCTGTGGTTTTTCCATTCCTGGGTTTACACATAAGAATATATGTATTTAATCATTCTACTCTACCTTTATTTTCCTAAAGTATTAGTGATTGTGTGTCTTTGATTGATTCTGAGGGACCTGACCCCTCACTGTATGGTGCAACCCCCAAGGGTTTCAACAACATGAGTAAGGCTGTTCCCTTCTACATGTATATGATCGGTCCACCACATTTGTGGTTGGACTGGGTCGGCAGTCTTCATGAAAATTAGAGGATAACTGTGTTTTTGATGAAGATAATATTTACCCAAAAAATATTTTAAACCCCTATTTAACGATTTTACTCTATTTTCATCTTTTTGGGTCTTTGGTACCTTGATTTTAGGTGATTTCAAAAGACTTTTTCATCAAACCATTTTGGTAAGCTTCTAAACCTAATTTCTATTATTAACCATTAATTATATTACTTAAACATCTTCAGAACTTGAGATTTGGGTTTACCTGGTAAACTAAAAAGTTAGTTTTTCTAATTTCTAGTTTGATTTATACTTGTTTTTTTATAGGATATTGGATTTGGAACCCTTAAAGTATGGGTAACTTGGTTCTTTATTGAAATTAAATTTTTACCTAATCATTTTTTGGGTTAATTTTTGGAGTGTTTTCATACCAGGAAGGAAAGTGTGATTTTATGGCATCAATAGGCCTTTATTTTTCCGTAGCTAATTTTTTAATAAATTTTGTTCATTTCAAAGTCACACAGAAGGGAAAGGATTTTTATTGAAGTATTCAGGTTTGAGTTTAGCTTTTGAAGCAGGTTACGACTTAACTTCCTTCTGACCGAAATAAGTAGTTAATTGATCATGGAAAACATGCTATGGGCTGGTGAATATCAAGTTGATTACCTTTTTTAGTTTATTATTATTATTGAACTGCCCATGTGGGGTTGATAGTATTATTTGTTTAAGTGATGACTATGACTGTGATGCCCGTATGGGGGCTTTGATTGATATTTTCTATATTTTATTTGCTTCTTTACCTATTTCAATACCATGGAAAGGATTTGTGGGACTTTTTGTCATATATTTACTTATGTCATGATTAGTAAATGGTTTATATTGGGGCATAATTTATACATTATCGAGATAATTGTGATATATCATTGTGTTTTCCATTATCATGCATAATCATATATTATCTCATTGTTAATGAATCGTGAACTATCATTAATTTTGATTTAATTAAAAAATAAATACATTACTTTATAAAATGCCTTAGCTATGGGATGTCTTGGTAAGGTAGATTGATGAGATTATGATAGTATATGGGTTGAAAACCCCGCATAGGTCCTCTCTTGTAAGATTAGGCTTGAAGGGTGTATATGAGGTGATCAATGAGCATCGCATACATACCATATCATTGATATTTCAATACATCCATCTCTTCTATGTGTATGATTCCATGATTTTGGACATCCTTATATGTTGCACTAATATCATATTGTTGTGTAAGTATTGCATTATTAATCCTTTAGGAGCATGTATGTCTTGAGATGCCTTTGGAACTTTCTTGCATGTAGGTGGAATCTTTGCTCATAGTTTTAATTACATGATTAGTTATCTAGTCTTCTTTTTCAGCTTATGATACCTATTGATTACAAGTGTACCATAGACACTACTACTTTTTTATATCCTTTTACTACAAAAACCTAGTTGTAGTGCCTCTTGTAGAACCTGATATCGTGTAGAGTTAAGAGCCATTAGAAGTCAAGGTGAGCACCAAATCTAGAGGTAGTTCTTGACTTCATCTATGTTTCCTTGTCTTTATTTAATTTTGAGAAAATACCCAATTACCCCCCCCCCCCCCGAACTATACCCAAAAGAGCTGTGACACACCTTAACTTCAAGGGGGTCCTATTACCCCTCTGAACTAATTAAAAGTGGAATTTTCACCCCCTTAGTGCCTATGTGGCACATACGTGGCACACACATGTACCTACGTGGACACTTCAGTGTGTTGTGCCACGTAAGTGCCATGTATGTTCCACATAAGCACTAAGGGGGTGAAAATTCCACTTTTAATTAGTTCAGGGGGTAATAGGACCCCCTTAAAATTGAGGTGTGTCATAGCTCTTTCGGGTATAGTTCGGGGGGGGAGGTAATTGGGTATTATCTCTTTAATTTTTAAAGACAACTGGATGTATGTTCGTACTTATATTAGTTTAAGAGTTGTTCATTACTCATCATGCTAGTTTCTTCAGGATTTAGAGAAGTATATTCTTGAGTTTTTATTGATATCATATTATGATGGACTTTATTATAAAGTCTTGTACCATATTCTCTTATTTAACATTTTTTCTGCATTTTTTCCTTATTGGTGTTGGGCTTACCTACAAAGGTTAGGATGGGGTGGATGTCATCTTGAGCTCGCTATTTGGTTCATGAAAAATCAGTATCAGAGAACTAGGTTCACTAGTCTCATAAGAAAAAAAGAAAAGTGTCTTATAGAGTACAACAATATGGTAGAGGTAGGATAAAAGGTGCAACACTGGATAAAGGACATGCTAGAACGACCTCTCCCAGTCTATGGATTGATCATGTTGAGGTGTATTATCAGCTAGGGATTATAGGACTACCGTAGACCCCTCACGATTTTGTCACTAATCTAGTGTTATAGGATCTTTATCTTTTTGTCCACTTGGATAGCATTCCTTAATTGGGTACTCTATCGGGTACTCCGAGTGGTTCTCAGATGAGAGCGGGTGTTCATCCGCTAGGGCAGGTTCCTATTTTGGGTTTTCAAATTCTTGGGGTGCAACCAACTACATTTAAGAAAAACCACCTTGTCTAATATATAATAATAATTAATAAGGTATTGATTCTAATTTATGTATGTCAGACGTGTAAAGGGCTCTAATCCAAAACTAATACAACTCATCTCAGGAAAGAATTTCACCAACACAATCTTATACCCAAAAGCCTATATATAAATCCAAATGCATTAAATTAGCCCAACAAGAATCAAGTATAAGTTAACTAACCCAAATCTTAGTTTATTACATCATAATCCCCCACATTGGCATCACATAATAAGCACCATTTTTAATCATCACCAGAGCCAACATAAACTGATGTTAGGCTAAATATATATTTTAGTCATTATTTACCTCATATTTAGTATTTTTATTTGTCCTTTTTGAGCATTAAATTTATGGATTGTTTCTAATTTATATTTTAATGTATAGGATTAAAATTGCATAAAGATGAAAAGATTTGGAGCTAAAATGAATTAATGACGGAAGATTATAGAAGAAAATCATGTAGGCAACTTAATGGAATATACTTATTATTAGGAAAATGATCTATTGGACCCTTATACTTGTTTCCGTTTGTAAAGTGGATACTTCTACTTATCCCTTTGTCATCTAAACACTTCAACCCATCAAAATCCAACATTTTGAACCTTTCTGACCATTTGTGTGGCTCACTCTACTTAAAAAATGTCACGTCATATCCACGTCATACCTATGCAGTAATATATTCATTAATTATTTTTTTGAATTATTAATCAATAATATTCAATAAAAAATAAAATAATAAATTAAAATTTTATTACTAAAATAAAATTCATCTTTTTTATAATATTATAAAATTTATAATTTTTTTATTTTTAAAAATAATTTTAAATTAAAAATACTAAAGAAAAGTTTATATTATTAAAAAATTTATCCATTTTAACAACCTCCAATTTACAACCTCCATTTAATAAAAATTGGGCATAAAATCTCTCTATTTAACAACCTCCATTTTCACACTTGCATACAAATTGGGCATAAAATTCATTCCAAATAGCTTAAATATTTTTCTATTGCACTTACATTTTCAATTTCAAGTTCACAAACACAAATCCAATGAACCCCAATCAAGAGTTTGAATTAATTTCACAAATTTTTGTGACCCATTTACTGTTTTTCAAGCTTTATCAAGCTTGCCAATGGAGTTCATTACTGTTATTGTCAACTTCATCTCCACTATTATTTAAAAAAAATTATCTCTACCATTAAATTAATATTTGTTCACTGGTGTGGTAATGGTGGAGTTGATGGATAGGTGTTTTGTGTATGTGTTGTTTTTGTTGAGGGGAGGGGTGGATGGAAAAATTGTGGGGGGAGGTTGGTTGGTGGTTGTGCTGTGTGGGGGAGAGTGGGGGAGGGGAGGATGACGGTGTGGGTGACGGGTGTTGTGTGTGTGTGGTTTTAGTTGGGGTAGGGGGATGGGCGGTGGGAACAACTGTGGGGGTGGTTTTCTGGTAGTTGTGCTGCATGGGGGGGAGCGGAGGGATGAGGGATGGGGGACGGGGGTGGGGGAACGGGGCTGAATGGGGGAGGGGTGAGGAAGAAAGATGATTTTATTAAAAAATTACTTTTTTTTATTATTTTTAAATATTATAAATATTTTTTAAGTCACTCGCCCAAATATGAATGTATACAAGTGTTTTCCGCGTCGGCAATTTAATGTCATATGTGCATCAAAAGGGTTTGAAATATTTGTTTTAAATAGGTTCAAGGGTCCAGATGACAAATGTGTAAATAGGAGTATTCACTTTACAAACTAGACCAAGCCCAAGGGTCCACGAGATCATTTTGCCTTATTATTATAATCAAAAGTTACCTTTCAATTGAATTGAAATTCGCCTACTTCTAGTGGCTTGCAGATATTTGTGCGTGGGATGGAGGAGCCTACCCCGCATTAAATTTTTCTAGTCTATTTTTGACTTTGTTGATTTATTTGGGCTTTTTTATACACCTATAAATATTTTATAAAATCAGTTTTTACTTAATGTTTGGCCTAGTGAGAGCTTAAAGCCTCCTTGGAGGCCATAGAATATTAATTTCATATTTTCTTCTCCTTTATTATTTATTTTTACATTTTTCTTTGGATGATATATTGTAATTTCTCCATCTTTATGTGGAGTTAAACCTCTCATTCTAGGATTATGGTTGTTAATTGAATGATTGCTAAGTGACTCTTGATTTTATTTGTTTGATTATCATTATAGTCGTTCTTATATTGTTGTGCTTACTATTTTAATGCTTATCTACCATTAAAAGAAATCTATATTCTTATTATGAGCCTAGAAGGAGAATCAATGAGATAGAATGAAGAATATAGCGAGTAAGATCTTTACTTTTGTAAAATAAAGAATTGGTTTGTGGATAGGATAGGAATATACCTAGATCACCTTACTTAGTTACAAAATGGGAAGATATATAAATATATTCGGATTGGGTTATCATATTTTCTTTTAATGATATAGTTGTGTGGTCTATTCAGATAGATGATTAGAGGCTTGAAAGTCCGTGATCATATAATTAACCCTGTAAATCAACAACTACATAATCAAATAAGATGATAAAATTGATACTCGACATGAATGTTAAAAAATTCGTAATCCTTGATCGATTCATTCATTGATTGCATAAAAATCTTCTCTACATCTTGGTTAATTGTTCATTAGTTATTTCTTTTTATTAGTATTATTAATTTTAGTATAGTTAATTCATAAATACATCTTTTGGAATTTACTTCCTGATAAATAATAAGGATTAGTTTATTTTAGAAATTTTTTTAATCAACAAGTCCCTATGGGTATAGTATCTGGACTCTCAATCTCGTATTACTTGTACGACTGTGTACACTTGCTTTTGTATTTGGACGCAATAAGTTTTTGGTGTTGTTGTCGGGGACTTTGAAATTAATTATTTATCTAGGTTAGAATTTGTATTTTTATTTATTTAAGTTATTGTATATATATATATATTTTTTTCTTTTTTTGTATAAATATTTTTTTGGCTAGTCTGTTACAACTCCTCTTGAGATAACATCTAAAAATGTTTGAAGTGATAGTTACTATCTTTTGTTGATCCTTGTCTTATTTGTATAAGACCCCACTAATGGGAGCATTGCTCAAATCTTTTCATTTTAAGGACTGTGTTATGTGACCCTTCAAAATCTTATGAGAGACTTTTTTAAATGGTGTGGTAGTCAATTGAAAGATTGTTCTAAGTGTTATACCTTTGCCTTAAGTATGATAAATATAATAATACTTATGCTTTTAATAGTATGGATCCTTGCAGAAAATTATTAGAGGAGTATGAGGGTTGCCTTAAGACAATTGTAAATGAAAAAATATGCTCATGAAAGAAAGAGTTGAACTTACACAAGAGGTTCAAAAGTTTGAATTGGACTTTCCCAACTTGAAAGTTCAGTTGAGTGCAAAGGTTGATGTGTTTAACGCCCAACAAACTAGTGATGAGTTATTTGAGGATGAGAAGACACTTGACCATATTTTTATTCATGTAGTCACTATTGCGAAAGCTATATATGAGGATGTGAATGATTACATAGTTCATGAGTTAGGGCATATAGGACATTATTCCTATCATTTTTCCATATTTTGCTTAGATATTGAGATATTAATCAAGCCTTCTAAGACAAATTATACTCTAGTTATTCATAGTCTTGAATTAGTCGTTTAGAAGCCCAAAATTAATCATATCTTTGAAAACGTTTAAAACCCCCAAATGTTTTTATCTTAAGTTTTAATTTAGTATGTACTTTCATTTCGATCTTACCCATTCACCACTCATATTGTTCCTCGTGGATTCGAACCCGACTCTTATTGGATTAGTATATTGACAACAACCGCCTTGTACTTAAATTGACGTGTAAGTTAAGTGTTATGATATCTTTTATTTTTTAAGGAGTAAATTATATTTTTTATTTTTTTAGGAGAGAAAAGAAAAGCACCACATTTTCTTACATGTGTGATACTAGCAATTTAGGCTTGATCTTGAATAGTATTTTCTTGTGAGTGCTTGAATATTAATAAAATATCAGATTTTTCCACACTTAGGCTCATGGTTGTGACTCCGTATATAACTTATTTTATTTATAACTTTTTATGGCCTTTTCGGTCTTTGAAGTGGAATTGACTCATCTTGATTGATACTTGTGCCATTTGTAGTGATGATTTGTATATTATTCTTTGCATCTTAGTCTAAAACTTTTCCTACATATTATTGAAGTGAAATAAAAGTGTTGCTCTATCTAGAAGATGATAATAAGCTTTCTTTGATTTGTCTTGTTGAATTTTATCCGTTTCAAATATTATACAACTATTTAACCCTTTGAGTATGTAGCTTTTTGTTGGTAGCCATATTTTTGCCTTTACCCTTTAGTTGAGTCTCTAATATTTGCACCCTGCTTCTTTGAGAAATATAGCGTAGACTATGAAAAATTTAATAAGTCTAGAGAAAAGAAAAGGATGGGCGTTTAAAAGGTAATCAATGATAATTGTAAAGTGATGAAACGGCCCTCTTTGAGAGAGCGTGACATGAGAAAAAAAGAAATAAATGTTTGAGAAAAAAAGTAATTGAAAATTTCTTTATATGATGAGAATACTAGTGAAAACAGTAGTTGAAGAGAGGGCTAAAAATAAATATGAGGCAACAAGGAGTGATGAAGTCTAAAGTGCAAAGTACTTAGGAAAGTATAAGTCACTATTGTATAGATTTCCTACCTGTCCCCCAGCCAACATTACAACCCGTTAAAAGTTCTATTTGATTCTATTCGAGCATACATAATTAGTGGAGATGTACATAATGGGTAAGTCTATAGTTCTTTGTTCATACATGTGAATTATATTTGAGTGTGAGAGTTGTTCTTTGATGCTAAGTCCTCAAATTACGTTTAATCTTTTGAATTGAGTGTGTGGACTTATTTTTCTTGTGAGGAAACTTGTTTCATGATAGATAATTGATGTTATTAGCTTTCTTTCACAAGAGTAGGTGATCGATCTTAAATTTGATGTGCTAGAGTCCATCTTTGAGATTAGGAGGTTAAAGGTTTGTTATTTTCTTGTATTTCTTGAATAATGTTCGGGAAGTGTTCTTGAATGTTTAATTGTGATGTGGTCTAATTAGTTGTATCAACCACAGTGGTGCCATTCCTAGCTTGGTGGCTATCACTTTCAACCCGATTCAATTTGTTGTGATGAGCTTTTTTGTTGTTCGAGAACGAGCAATATTCTAAGTATGCGGTGGTGATAGTAGGCTAAAATATATGTTTTAGTCATTATTTACCTCATATTTAGTATTTATATTTTTCCTTTAGGAGTATTAATATTATGGATTGTGCCTAATATTATATTTTGATCTGTAGAACTAAATTGACTTGAAGATGAAAGAATTTTGAGCTAAAACGAATTAAAGAAGGAAGATTATAGAAGAAAATGCATATGTAATCTTAATGCAATAATCTTATTAATATAATCAAAAGTCACCTTTAGATTGAATTGAAAGTCAGATACTTCTAGTGTCTTGCCACAATTTGAGCGTGGCACAAAGAAGCTTGCTCCTCAATAAATTATCCTAGACTATTTTGGACTCAGTTATTTTATTAGGATTTTCTTTACATTTATAAATATTTCATAAAATCAGTTTTTACATAACTCTTGACCTAGAGAGAGCTACAAACCGTTGGGGAGACGAGAGAATATTGTTTTCATCTTTTCTTCTCCTTTATCATTTATTTTAAGGTTTTTTTTTGGATGATTTATTGTAATTTCTCCATGTCTATGTGGACTTAAACTTTTTAGGATTATCGTAGGTAATTAAATGATTGTTTAGTGATGCTTGATTTTATTTATTTGATTATCATTATCGTTGTTTTTATACTCTTGTGCTTACTATTTAAATGCTTATCTACAATTAAAATTAATCTATATTCTTATCATGAGCCTGCAAGGAGAATCAATGATATAGAACAAACAATAAAGAGAGGAAGATCTTTATTTTAGTGACATAAAGAATTAATTTGTGTCTAGGATAGGAATATACCTAGGTTTCCTCACTTGGTTAACAGACGGGAAGATATATAAATGCATTAAAACTGGGTTATAACATCCCTACTTAACTATGTTGTTGTGAGGCCAATTCGGATAGATGATTAAAGGCTCGAAAAATTATTATCATTTAATCAACCCCGTAAATCAATAACTATATAATCAAATAAGCTAATGATATTGATACGCGACATGATAGTTAGTGAATCCATAGTCCTAGATCGATTCATTCATTGATTGAGTAACAATCTGCTCTATGTCTTGGTTAATTGTTCACTAGGTATTTATTTTATTATTATTATTACTACTACTACTACTATTAGTATAGTTAATTCATAAATACATCTTTTTGAAATTTACTTCTTGATAAATAATATGGATTAGTTTATTTTAGAAAAATAGTTAAACAACAAGTCCCTGTGGTATGATATATGTACTCTCAATCCTATATTCCCTTTAGGACCACGTATACTTGCGTGTGCGAGTGGATCAACACAAGCCTCTAATGGGATTTGCAATAGTGTAAACATAATGCATATCCTTACTAGGTTCAATAAAAGCCTTTAATGGACATAAGGATAGAGTAAAAATAGCTCAAATCACCACCAGGGTTAGCTCAAGCCTCTAATAACATTGTAATAATGTAGAAACATCTCAAAAAACCATTAGGGTCTACACAATCCTTTAACGGGCATCATAATAACAATTCATTTCATAATACCATCATAAAATCATTGAAATTTCACATCACATAGCATGCTCAATAGAAAAAACCCAATATTTTCCCCAGTTATCATACTATTTGACTCAAATACTCAAAAGTGAAATATACTCATTAACAAGCATAGTCATAAGTTCACTTTCACACATAATACATAACATTCCTGCAGTAATTCCTCTATTTAACTTCCTCATTTATAGCCACAGTCTACTTATACCCTAATCATCTACTAAACTATATTTTTTCATCGATTTTCACTAAACACTAATTCATATATACAAGTAGATGCTCAATATAAACTCTTCATGATCAAACTTTCTTTTATCAATACAACTAACCATATCCATATCACGAAGTAGAGGGAATAATAAAGGTACTCAATTTATTACTTTTATACATTCAATATACATTGGTACTTGCATAGATACTTTTCATCTGAACTATACAGGGCCCCAAATATCCATTATTCACAATTATAAGAAATTAACACACAACACATAAGCATCTCATAAAAGAGTCAAGGAAAATCTCAACTTATCATAAGAGAATACTCATAGAGCTAAAGAAAGGCATGAAGAATCATATGGAAGCATTACCATTTTTGTTACCTCTAAATGAGTCCAATCTACATAAATATAAAATATACATGAGGAAGCAAACCAATACTACCTATATCATTATATTCCAAAACAGGGTCTAAAAAATTACAAAAATATCAACCTTTAACAACCCTCATGTGATTTTTTACTTTTTTTTTTAACACTATACCCTTCTTTATAATTTCTTTATATCATTTATGATTTATTGGTATGATTAATTTCATGAGTGATTTATGTGAGTTCGTGATTTTAATTAGACTTTAAAGTGAGATAGTTGACTTTAGTTAAGATATAATGATTCGAGCATTGGGTGAGAGTTTCATCAATATCATTAGATCCAAAAATGTTTATTTTTAATTAGTAGTAGGGTTGGTTTGGGTTTTGAGACATTATTTCATGTTTTGAGTAGTTGGATGAGAATCTAGTGTTTTCTGCCTAAAGGGGTTCTTGCCGATAACTTTTAGATAACGACCTCATTTAGAAAATTTGATGGTTCCATTGAGTCAAGAAAGTTGACATTATGTTAGTGGGACTATCATGGCAGATATATGAAACCCCAACAAATCCCAAATGTTCGCTCAGAGACTTTTTAAGCCTTAAAGCACTACTGGTGCAAGTTTTTGGTGCAGGTTCAAAATCTTCTTGATATTCTTTGTACTATCATATCATTTGCAAACAAGGAAATTATTATCGTTCATGAATACAATGGTAGGACCACATTTTCAAAGGGCAAGCTTGTTTAAGTTGGGTTGTTCCCTTCTGCATGTAGGTGATCGTTCCACTATATTCCTAGTTGGTCTAAGTTGGCAGCCTTTGTGAATCTTAAAGGATAACTATTTGGCTATGAATTTACTATTCATAAAAAAATGTAAAACCTCTATTTCATGACACTACTCAATTTTCACCTTCTTGGTCCATTTGGACCTCAGTTTTGGGCAATTTCAAGAAACTTTTTCATTAAACTGGTTTGTTAAGCTTCTAAACCTAATTTTTGTCACTACCCATTGATTATATTATTTAAAATATTCAAAACATAGATTTCAAACTTGAGATTTTGAGTTTTACTTTGTAAGTAAAAATTGCATTTTTTTGATTTCTAGTCAGATTAGTACTTAATTTTTTGATGGGGTTTTAGATTTAAAATCCTTAAAGCCCGAGTAACTTTACTCTTTATTAAAATTAAAAATTTAACATTCTATATTTAGAGTTGATTTTTGAAGTGTTTTTAGACCCAAAAAGGAAGTGTAATTATATGGTTATATATAGACTCCTATTTAAGTGTTTATTATGATTTTGATAGACTAGGTTCAATTCAAAGTTACACGAAGGGAAAATCTTCTTGTTAAAGGGTTTAAGATTGAGTTTTTGGCTTTTGGCGTAGGTTATGACTTATCTTCCTTCCGAATGTATTTTGACTTTTGAGGTAGGTTATGACTTATCTACTTTCAGAATGGCTGGGTAGTTAACTATTCATATAAAGCATCATATGGGTTAGAGAATATTGGGTTTATTCTTTTTTTTTAGATGAATATTATTATCGTGTTGCATGTGTGAGTACTTATATTAGACTTGTTTGAGTAATATTAGTTCTTAATATATTATAATGTGAGTGATTCCCATTTGAGGGCCTTGACTGACATTCTCTATGTTTTATTTTATTCTTTATAATTTGTAATACTCTTAAATAGATTTGTGTGACTTTCTAGTAGATCTTGACTTGTATTATGACTACTAAATAATTTATATTGGTGTAACATTTGTACATTATCAAGATAATTATGATACATAATTGTGTTTTCCATAATGATGAATACCCATATATTATCTTGTTCTTCATGAATCTACCACTTTTATTGATTTTGATTTACTTGCAAAGGAAATGAATTACTTTATAAAACACCTTTACTAACGAAAGTTTTGGTATGGCATATTGATAAGATTATGATTAGTATACGGGTTGTGAACCCCCACCCCCCACCCCCAATAGGTCCTCCCTTGTAAGATTAAATTTTAAGGGTGTATAGGAGGTGAGCATTAAGAATTACATATATACCATATCATTAAGATTGCACTACACTTCATCTCTTCTATGTGTAAGATTCTATGATTTTAGACTTTCTTATATGTTGCAATGATATCATATTGTGGTGCTGATTTTGTATTATTAATCTATTAGGAACATTTATGACTTAAGCCACCATTGAACTTTTCTATATGTAGATGGAAGAATTGCTCTTAGTTTTCTTTACATTATTAGTTAACTACTTTGTTAATTTATCGTATGATACATTCTGAATACCAGTGGTCCATAGTCACTCCTACTTTTGTATACCCTTTTACTGCAAATCCTAGTTTGGATGCTACCTATAGATCCTGATATCATGTAGAGTTTTTTGTCTTTATTATAAATTCTCGTATTATATTATTTATTTATTGTATTTTCTACATTTATTTCCTTATTGGTTTTGGGCTTACCTACCAGATTGGGATGGGGTGGGTTCCATTATGAGCTCACCATTTGGGTCACAAAAAAATTGGTAATAGAGTGCTAGTTTCACTAGTCTTATGAGTAAGAGAGAAAAATATTTAATAGAGTCCCATAAATTGATATGATGATATCTGTATCTATCTTTGGGAGGCTTGATATATTTCTAGGAAATTCCTCTAATTCAACTCCTTGTTATGCATGTTGTTCATACCTGGTGTTCTAAACATATCTCAATATTTCTATGCATATGGTGAGGACTTATCAGGAGTTGTTGATGATGTTGAGCCAGCACCCACTGTAGGAGCCTCATTAAAGGTATGAGGCATGGGTCACAATTGAGATTGTGGTAGAGGTAGGTAATAAAGAGCGCCTCCGATTAGAGTCATACTACAATGACCTCTCACAATTTAGTGATTGATCAGTTAAGGAACCTTGTCATCTAGGGAGTACAAGTCCAATCCAGGCCTATCAATGTTGTATTACGAATCTAGTATTATAGGATCTTCTGATTCATTTTTTAAAGTCGCTTAGATGACATTCTTCAAGCGGGTACTCTACTAGATATACCATATATTTCACAGATGATAGATTGTTTCAACCACAATGGTAGGTTCCTATTTTGGGTTTTCAAATTCTTTAGGCACAACCATTTGCATTCCAGAAAAATCACCCTATTGTAATTCATAATAACATCTAATAAGGTATTCATTCAAGTTTAAATAAGTTGGAGAAGTATAGGGCTCTAATATAAAATTAATACCATAAATCATATTAGGAAAGAATTTCACCAACAAAGTCTTATACACACAAACCCATATATAAATTCTAATGCATCCAATTAGCCTAATAAGAACCAAGTATGAATAAACACACCTAAATCTTAGTTTATTAAAACACAAGTTCCTACACATGCCTCATAGTAATAAGCACTATTATACATTATCACCATAGTTAACACAAGCCTTTAACAGGAATCACAATAGAGTAAAAATAGCTGAAATCACCACCAAGGTCAGCACAAGCCTCTGCAATGCAATAGTGTAGAAACATATCAAATAACTGCTAGGGTATATACAAGCCTCTAACGAGCATCATAATAACAATTTATTTCATATTACCACAATATATCATTCAAATTACGCAACACATAGCTTGCTCAACAACAAGAATCCAATAGTTTCCCTAATTATAACACAAATTGACTCAAATGCTCCAAAAGGAAATATACACATAAACAAGCTTTTTCAAAAGTTCACTTGAACAAACAATAGATAAAAATCATGCAATAATTTTACTATTGAATGTTCTCAATTATAGCCACAATCTTTTCATACCCTAAAAAATTACTGAACCATAATTTTTCATTGATTTCTACTAAGCACTGATTTTAAATATACTAGTAAATTCTATATATCAACTCAATATGGTCAAAAAATAATTTATCAATAGTATTCACCGTATTTATATTGCCAAGTAGAGGGAATAGTCAAGGTACTTAATTTCTATAATACCTGAGGTACATGGAATTTGAAATTTTTGAAGTAAAATTAAACAATTCCCAGATAATTACTCAAGTGATAAGTCGTATCACTCATCACGAGTTGTTAGGTAAGACTCATCGTCTCACCAGTTAATTTGCCCAAGGTTACTGTTTGGATCACGACTATACCTCACGAGTCATTAGGTAAGCTCACGAGTTGTAGTAAAGGACTCATGAGCAAAATAGTGAGATAGCCCAAAGTTTCTTCTCATGCCATGAGTCCAAGCAATAACTCGTGACAATTCAACATGAATCATTACTCAACCAGTAGTGACTGGGAGTTATTTCTCCTGCATGTTTTAATTAAGAGTAATTTTTGTCCTTTTCCTTCCTTTACACTTTACTCATGATATTAATATATCTAAGGGACCATATTAAAATTAGTTAATAAAATCAAACACTACTCTCATTATCTTAAACTTCCCAAAGCAAAAGAAACTAGGGTATTCAAGGAATTCAATCTTCAAGCTCTTAACTTTGGATTTTCTTCCTATTCTTGTGTGATTCACCCATGTCTATCCTCCCTAAACTTTAATTTTATATAATGGCATATGTTGATCCTTGTTAATGTGGTTTTAATGGTTGGGTTTGAAATTGGGTTGAGGATTCTTGATTATTATTACTTGAATTATGTTTCCCATGATTTAAATGTTTTGGTTATGCTTTAATTAGTGATTTTTGGAGATGAATAGGTGCACGGTTAAGAAGGTTGGAATGGGGGGCGTAGGTTTCCCTAAATTTAATGATTTTTGGTTTGGAATTGGCATTAAGCTCAAACTACTTTGTAATTTGGTTTTGGAACATGGATATATGCATGAATTAACTTGTTTTTGGAACATTTCATAATATATAAAGGTTAAATGGATAAAAATGGATTTGAAAGGCCTCAAAGGCCATGGTTTTGGTTTTTAAAAAATGGAACTTAGGATTTAAATTTGTTAATTAGATTGGAATGGCATAATTGGATTAGCTTGCAAACATATATTAGTATGACGATGCCAAACTAAAAATGCTTTAATAAATGATTACTAGGTTAACGGTTGGGATTATGTGAAAATGCTTTAATTTTTACGCAATGGGGGTTGTGTGGCTCACGAGGAAGGTGGAGTTCTCGAGGGGACAAATATCGGAAACCACATTTGCCGACGTGAGGATCTTTATTACAGTGTGCATTGTTCATATATTATATATTTTGGGATGGTTGAAGCCTTAGTATCTTTGGCCCTACTATGAATTTACTCGGTTCATGTGGCTAACACGCTCTTGGATTCTTTCAGCAGGGAGAGCTGAACCCATATAGACTATGGGTTCCCTTAGGAAGGTTAAAGAGACACAAACTACGTTAATGATTTTAAAGTCTCATGTTCATGAACCTTACCCTATCCCGACATCTTATATACGTATATATATATATGTACATATATATATATAAATGTGTGCATGTTGTTTGACTAATTTTTGACATGGTATATTTATTATTTTTTTAGTTACATGCTAGTGCTTATCCCACTGACCATCCCGGGATTCTATAATATTTCATGATGTAGGGTCCTAACGTTCTTTGTTTACTCGTGTGCAGTCTTAGGTGGAACAGATATGGTTGAGTTAATGTGAAGTGGTAAGCCTCATTCATCTGGAAAGATTTACCATTTCAATAGGTTTTTCTTTTCATACTTTGGGATTTGAAGTGTTTCATTTCTACGGTCGGGGGGATGTCCTTACCTAATTTGGTATTCTAGTTTAGAGGCTTTTCTGGATAAAGTATGGGTTGGTTATTTATTTTGGATTCTTAGAACGCCCTATTGTCTTATATATTATTCTTATTATTTGGTTTTTCTTCCTCTCTTATATTTAATGTGCTCAAGTGGTTAGGCTAAGAGAGTGATCTTCGGCCCATGGTAGGCTTGTGATACCCATTAGGACTAGGCCATAGTGCAGTTTATGACAAGCTTGGTATCAGAGCACGGTTCAGGGACTTTTGGTGTCCACAAACCCATGTCAAGTAGTATCTTTTTTATGGGTATGTAGTGCATGATGTTGGGTGTATTTACACGCCTAAACACCATAATTTACCCATGTTATAGCTAAGTTTTGAGGATAAAATATATAATTCCTGCACTTTTAGTACATTTTCCTGTAAGTGAGCTAACCTACGTGATTAGCATGTTTTCAGGTATTAATGATGAAGATTTCAGCACTTTGTGGACCATTGGGCAGCAAAGAAAAACTTGACAGAAGAGGGAAGACAACTTTTGGAAGCTTATGGTCTGAATGTGACGCATGGAGAAATTATCCCAGGCAAAAGCAGTATTTTTAAATACTTAGGGGTGCAACAGTAACTTAATAGGACTAGGACAAGGATGTTATAAAAACCCTATTTGCTGAATTTTTCAGCATTCATTCATTCATGCAGTGATTCATTCATTCACGATTGCTTTTCATTATTCACGTTACAATTTCTGTAACTTTAACACAGAGAAACACGCTACATATTTGGGGAAGACGGCTAAGAGGAAAAACGTCATCCCTCTTTGACGTTAAAAGCATCCTCTTGCGAAGGTTGTTCTAGTTTTGGTATGATAATGATGATGTCTTCGTTGTTTTCCTTTACAATCATGAGTAGCTAAACTTCTCTGTTAGGGTTATGGAAGCCTTTTGATATACTATCTATTACTATGAGTTTGTGAATTCTTGATGCGTATGCTACTTATATCATTACTATCTTCGTTTTAATTAAATTCTTGTGGTTGCAAACATATAGAATACGCCATTATAGCATCAAATTGTTCGAGAGAAAAGTTACATATTTGGAAAAGAGAGTGTGACAAGGAAATAGGGCTACCAACCCCTATTTACACATTAATGCCTTAACCGGATTAATCTCTTGGAGAGTTCGTACCATTAGTTATACGCTTTAAACTCGAGAGAGTTAAAGTGAAATAATCCTTGATGGTTGAGAAACACTAGGATTTACCATTAGAATACGAATCTCTATAAGTGCATGCATGTATGAATTCCACATTACTCATAGTTAATAGATACGTAGAACTCATAAGGTGGACATAACCCTAACTTATTGTTCTCCTTGATTAAATCTTACTAAAAAAAGCATTCTGTTGTTACTTTGATAACATTAATTCACGCCACAATCCAATCCCCCCTTTTCCGTGGAATTTTCGATCAACAGTCTACTAATAATTGCAACACTTAGTGACCAAGTATTCCCTGTGGGATTCGACACCCAACCCAGTTGGGTTCTATATTTGACAGCGACCGCTTACACTCTTATGAGAGCTGTAGTTTGGGCGTTGTCAAATTTTGGCGCCGTTGCCGGGGAATACGGTTGTCAACTAAGTTTGTGATAGTTACTAGACCCTTTGGTCAAAAATTCTCAGATTTTACGTTTAGTTGTTGTTTTTGTTTTATTCAGGTTCTGTCGAGTGCATGCCAAATACTCATAGTTCTGGTCATCCATTATTACCCATAAATCCTGAACCTCAACTTATTGGCAGAATGTATGCACAGCGTGACATTGACAGAAGGGCGGCTCAACAGGAGCAGGCTAGATTAGCTGCACTGGCAGCTGCTCAAGTACATCAATAGAATATTGATAACCCAGGGCGAGCAATAAATCCTGATGATGAGGACCTGGGTGATGATGAGTTATTGAATCCTAGGCGTACTGATGAGGTGGCGACACTTATGCATAGGAGGGAACGTCAAGCTAGAATGAGACCGGACCGCCGAGCTGTGCAGGCTCCTTTTGATGATGATGATGACGATCTGGATGGAGCTGGTGCCACAGGGGATATTATTCCTCCACCCTTGGCACCCAGAGCTAAGTTCAATATCACTTGCACCATGATTTAGTTATTGCAGCTCAAGGGTTTATTTGGTAGACTCGCAGGCGATGATTTGAATATGCATCTGATTAACTTTATTTCAATATGCAAGTCGTTTGACAATCCAGGAGTTGGACAGAATGCAATTAGACTGCGCTTATTTGCATTGTCTCTGTCTGGGGAGGCAACTCTATGGTTGAATGGGCTATCTCCTGATTCTATTACTAATTGGAGGCAACTGAAAGACGCTTTCCTAGAAAGATTCTTTCCGCCATCCAAGAGAGCCCAACTACGAGATGAGATCAACAATTTTCGACAGCTTCCAACTGAAGCTCTCCACGAAACATGGGAGAGGTTCAAGAAGAAGCTTATGCGGTGCCCAAATCATCAGATGACGAATATCCACTTGATGGAAATATTATATAGGGCTTTGAACTCGGTGACAAAGCCAGTGGTTGATAATTCTGCAGGAGGGTCATTCATGGACCTTACTTTCATTGAGGCAAGTGATATGCTGGACCGTATGATAAAGCAGAGTAGAGCCTAGCATACCAGGGATGCTGAGGTAGCAAGCTCTACTTTATCTTTTGGCATGACTGCAGAGCAGAGGCGTAGACAAGAGGAGCGTGACCAGGATATGGCTCACATGAAAATACAGATGGATCTTCTTACCAAGCATTTATTATCAGGGAAGACCGAAAAGGTTAAAGCTGTTGTATCATAGGGAAGATATGATTCCGATTCTGAGGGAGAAGAAAATTACTTGAATAATCAGGGGGGTTTCCAAGGCAATGCCCAAGGAAACCAAGGTCGGAACTATTATGATAAATCTAGATACAAGGACCGCGATCAAGGTGGTTGGAAGAATAAGACTGACAGGAGTGGTTTGTATGTTCCTCCTAGAAACCATGAGACTGTGGCGTCTGGCTCTGGAAAGATGTCCATGGATGAGATGATGGCTAAGCTGTTGAAAGGGGTGGAGGCAACCAATATGGGCGTTACTGAGGTAAAGAATGATTTGTCATCAATAAATCAATTGGTTGACTCGCATTCTACTGCAATAAAACAGCTGGAGCAACAATTGAGTCAATTATCAGCGGCATTCAACCAAAGAAAGGCTGGCACGCTACCCAGTGACACTGTGCAAAACCCAAGGAATGACGAATCGTGTATGGATATTACTACCCGGAGTGGTAAAGTGTTGGAAAATCCATCCAAAGGCAAGCAGGTGGTTGATGATATAGCAGAGAATGTTGATGAAACAGAGTTTGAAGATGCCGTAGAAGCTGAAATGAGTGCTCATGATGTTATAACTAGACGTCACCAGCCTGAAAAGAGTGATAATTGGAAGCAAGATAAAAAGGAAGTGGTGGAGAAACTGATTCCTCTTCCACCACCACCTTTTCCTCAGAGACTGAAGAAGAAGGCTGATGACACTCCTGAAAAGGTTGATAATCGGAAGAAAGATAAAGAGGAAGTGGTGGAGAAAATAATTCCCCTTCCACCACCACCTTTTCCGCAGAGACTGAAGAAGAAAGCTGATGACACCAGGTTTAGTAAATTCATGACCATGTTGAAGTAGATGACTATTAATGTTCCGTTGGTGGAGGCACTGTAACAGATGCCTGGGTATGCTAAATTAATGAAGGACCTGTTGACAAAGAAGTGGGAAGCAAGTTATGAGTTGGCAGATAATGTTCATCATTGCAGTGCAATCGCTACAAGATCGCTAGTACAGAAGAAGGCAGATCCTGGTGCTTTCACTATTTCTTGCACGATTGGATCGTCGGATTTTGCTAAGGCGTTGTGCGATTTGGGAGCTATCATCAATTTGATGCCGCTATCTATTTACAAAAAGTTGGGGTTGGGTGATCCTACACCAACCAATATGCGGCTCATGATGGCAGATAGGTCGGTAAAATGGCCTGTTGGTATCTTATATAATGTGTTGGTGAAGGTTTCCACCTTCATTTTTCCTGCAGTCTTTGTTATTTTGGATTGCAAGGTGGATTCTGAAGTTTCCATAATCTTGGGGCGTCCTTTCCTCGCAACTGGAAGTGTGCTGATTGATTTAAGAGCTAATGAGCTTTTATTTTGGCTGAATGACGAAGTGGTCCATTTTGATGTATGCAAATCAATGAAGCAGCCTAGTGATATGGATGTGTTCTCTGTAGCTGATGTTTATTATGAGGATGAGAAAGAATTATCTGTAGAGAAGCAGCTTACTGTTGAGCCATTGTCTGCTGTGCTGTTGAATTTTGAGCGTGAGGAGGTTGAAGAATATGAAGAAACTGTTTGTGCTCTAACATGATTAAATTCCTATTCTCATGCTACTAAGAAGCTGGACCTTGATCTTAGGAATCGACCTTCACCAACAGCGAAGACTTCTATTGAAGAGCCACCAGTGCTAGAATCGAAAGAGCTCCCCAGTCACCTAAGGTATGCGTTCTTGGGAAGTGGAAATACACTTCCGGTGAGTGTTGCGGCTGATTTAGGTGAACAACACGTAGAGGCTCTCATCTCTGCTCTGAAGAGGTACAAGAGAGCTATGGTTTGGACTATTGATGATATAATTGGTATCCCTCCTGGGATATGTATGCACAAGAGTCATCTCGAAGAAGATTTCATGCATACAAGTAAGCATCAGCGTCGTCTGAATCCATTCAGAAAACGATGCACCATCTATCTCGACGAAGTCTAAGTAATCGAGGTAACTATGTTGTGCCGCGACAATAAATCAAGTGCTACATGGGAGGCAACCCATCGTTTTTAGTCATTTTGTTTTCCTAAGATTTTGTTTTGTTAAATAAAAATTCAAAAAGAAGAGTCGAGCCACGACCAAAACTAAGGCGCTTGGTGGGAGGCAACCCATCTTTCTAATCATTTTTGTTGTTTTTGATTAAGTGTAGGGGAAGACGTATAAAGGAAGAGCTTGGTCTCAAATTTCGATTTGAAAGTGAGCAATTTTAAGGTGGTAAGTGAGTAATGAAGGAGCAAAAAGGCTTTCGGTTAGGCATTGCCTATACAAATCTAGGCAATGGACAAGACAAGGCCTATGTAAATCTAGGCAACGGACAAGGCAAGGCCTATGCTATTGCCTTTGCTTTCTGAATCGACAATGCTATAGCATAGGCGCCGCCTATGCTCAACTAGGCAAAGCTAAAGGCGCCGCCTATGCCATTGCCTTTGCTCTCTGAATCTACAATGCCATAGCATAGGCGCCGCCTATGCCCAACTAGGCCATAGCATAGGTGCCGCCTATGTTCAACTAGGCAAAGCTAAAGGCGCCACCTATTCCATTGCCTTTGCTCTCTGAATCTACAATGCCATAGCATAGGCGCCGCCTATTCCCAACTAGGCTTTGCTAAAGGCGCCTCGTATGCTAAGCATAGGCATAGCATTAGGCGCCGCCTACTTATGCTTTTTAGTCTCCTAACCCAATTTTTCATGGGTCAAACCCAACCCAAGCCTTGGTCTATAAATAGAACTTCAACCTTAGGACAAAATCAAATTGTTTGCTCCATATAGGCGCCACCCAAGCTTCCCCATTCTTTCAAAATCTTTCTTTTTGCTCATCTAATCTTGCAATCTTATCTTCCGAATCCATCACCAAGTAAGTTATTCTTTTATATTCCGTAGTTGTTGGAATGCTACGTTTATAACGATTTATTAGATTTTGAAGTGGTGTTGGTGATTAGAATGTGGTTGATTTATTATGATACATCTAGTTGAGTGAAAGAATACGTGTGGGTGTTCTTGACTTTGTTTCGACTTGTATTTGATTGTTATACACTTTCATAGTTTTATGAAGTCAAAATTGTGAAGTTAATGCATAATCTTGTAAGTTGAAAGCTTGAATGTTTGAATGACTCGTTCATCGAGATACCGATTATGATTGACCACAAGCATAAGATGGTGTGATTATGCCTATGCAATAACTTGTTTCTGTTTGTGGTACGATCCTTATGTGGTGGTTTTTTTCAAAAAGTGCATTCATCCAAACATGAAAGTATAGACAAGATTACATGAAATAGAATTGGAAAGGATAGTTAAGATGACATGAACATATGACTGTGCTAAACATGTTGTTGGAACATATCGCCTAAATGTATGTCGATGAAGTCTGAGTAATCGACATCACTCACTTAATTAGTCTGTGCTAAAAAATTAAGTGTGGGGTGGTTCCACTACTATTTGTTTTTCGATTGAATCTTTCGAGATGAAGCTAACATGACTCTATTTTTAATCTCAGTTAGAATGGCCTCAAAAGGACGACAAGGAAAAGAAAAAGTGTCCGACTCACAGAAAGGGAAGAAAGGTCAGAAAAGAGGAAGAAACCTGATGATGACGACTCTAATGATAATTCCGACGCAGGGGGCATGACCCCAGACATAGAAGAGGAGTTCGACTAGTCATGTTTTCCTTATTTATTTCCACTGAGGGCAGTGTGTCCCATCTAAGTGTGGAGTGCTGGTATTTGTATGCTTTTTGTACTTCTTTTCCTACATTTATTCTAGTTCTTGTTTGTTTTAATTAGTCGTAATTAGTTAGTTTAATATTAGATTTTTTAGATTTTGCATGAAATTGTTCTGATAGGCGGCATGGTATTATGACAAGAGTTTATGCCAAAATCATTACTATTGAGACGTTTAGGCTCTAAGTGTGACTCACTGTGTGATAAATGTGTGGTTTAATTCATTCATCTGTTGGGTCAAGAGTCTATACTGCTCCCAATAAAGTTGACCATGTGCCTTGTGTGTGTGAGGTTATAGTATATTCTGTGTTGTGACTGATGCTAGAACTTGCCTGGTGTGTGTGTAAAGCAAAATAAAGAGTGTGAGTTTAGGAGATGATTTAGGCATTTCTTTGGCAGCCTGTAATTGTTTACCTTCTTTTTACCTACCTTTGTACATTATCCTAGTTAACCCCCTTCGAGCCTTTAGCTATTTTCTTTGACAGCCTCATATGTAGCCTAATCCATTTTTTTCAAGACCAATATTTGATCCAAATTTCTAAGCGCTTTAAATTGTAGAGTCATGTGACAAAATAAGAGGAAATTGGGTGAGAGTGATGCCTCAGAGTGTATTGGTACTTGAAATTTTTGTGAAAAGGAGTGGCTATCATAGAGGTGTTTTATATAAAAAAATAGAAATAGAAAAATAAAAAAAATAAGTTGTATATTCTCATCTTTGTGTTTATAATTGAATAACAAAATAGGTGAAAAGGGGTGTTAGATGAAAAGAAAGGTAGAAGGGTTGTTTAAAAGAGAGTGTTAATGGCATAATGTGATGTATTAAAGCGCTTAGGGAAAATAGTCACTATTTCTGGCCAAAATAGTCCTACCTGTCCCTTAGCCTACATTACAACCTGTAAAGACCTATTTGATCCTAAGCTTAGCATTCTGATATTAGTAGAGCATTACACTAAGGGCAAGCCTATGGTCATCAGTTGCAAAATATGAATTCTTTGTGAGAGTGAGAGAAAGGAGAATCTTGTACCCATGTTTCAAAAAATGCAAAACTTGTGAGTGATTATGGGTGATATCTTGTGTGAGACACACATGGTTGATGATTGTTGGGTAGTTTTGTATAATTCTTGGTGACTTAACTTGTGGATACGAATTAGACATCATCACGAGTCTATGTTGGAAGTTGAATGGTTTCTAGTAGTGATCCAGAAAACTACTCTTTGTTAATAATTGCCGTGCATGTCTTGTTGAACATTTTGTGTTACTACTGTGAAATCCTAGTTAGATGTTTGCATGGACGTAATATTTTGTTCGAGGACGAACAAAGCTTTAAGTGTGGGGTGTTGATATTGGGTGTATTTACACGCCTAAACACCATAATTTACCCATGTTATAGCTAAGTTTTGAGGATAAAATATATAATTCCTGCACTTTTAGTCCATTTTCCTGTAAGTGAGCTAACCTACGTGATTAACATGTTTTCAGGTATTAATGATGAAGATTTCAGCACTTTGTGGACCTTTGGGCAGCAAAGAAAAACTTCACAGAAGAGGGAAGACAATTTTTGGAAGCTTATGGACTGAATGTGACGCATGGAGAAATTGTCCCGGGCAAAATCAGTATTTTTAAATACTTAGGGGTGCAGCAGTAACTTAATAGGACTAGGACAAGGATGTTATAAAAACCCTATTTGCTGAATTTTTCAGCATTCATTCATTCATGCAGTGATGCATTCATTCACGATTGTTTTTCATTATTCACGTTACAATTTCTGTAACTTTAACACAGAGAAACACGCTACATATTTGGGGAAGACGGCTAAGAGGAAAAACGTCATCCCTCTTTGACGTTAAAAGCATCCTCTCACGAAGGTTGTTCTAGTTTTGGTATGATGATGATGATGTCTTCGTTGTTTTCCTTTAGAATCATGAGTAGCTAAACTTCTCTGTTAGGGTTATGGAAGCCTTTTGATATACTATCTATTACTATGAGTTTGTGAATTCTTGATGTGTATGCTACTTATATCATTACTATCTTCGTTTTAATTAAATTCTTGTGGTTGCAAACATATATAATACGCCATTATAGCATTAACTCTTTCGAGAGAAAAGTTACATGTTTGGAAAAGAGAGTGTGATAAGGAATTAGGGCTACCAACCCCTATTTACACATTAATGCCTTAACCGGATTAATCTCTTGGAGAGTTCGTACCATTAGTTATACGCTTTAAGATTGAGAGAGTTAAAGTGAAATAATCCTTGATGGTTGAGAAACACTAGGATTTACCATTAGAATACGAATCTCTATAAGTGCATGCATGTCCGAATTCCGTATTACTCATAGTTAATAGATACGTAGAACTCATAAGGTGGACATAACCCTAACTTATTTTTCTCTATGATTAAATCTTACTAAACAAAGCATTCTGTTGTTACTTTGATAGCTTTAATTCATGCCACAATCCAATCCCCCCTTTTTCGTGGAATTTTCGATCAACAGTCTACTAATAATTGCAACACTTAGTGACCAAGTATTCCCTGTGGGATTCGACACCCAACCCAGTTGGGATCTATATTTGACAGCGACCGCTTACACTCTTATGAGAGCTGTAGTTTGGGCATTATCAGTGCACCATACTTTAAAGAGGGGGCTACAAGGTATTTAGAAATGTTTCTCTTTCTTGTATTATAGTTGAGGGTATAGAGTCTAGTATCTTGAAAACTCTATAACTTCCAATTTACTCACATTTCATATTATGCCTCCCTAAAGATCTAATGATTGTAGAAACTCTGTTGTTCTCTCTATCTTACTTGAGGATAATATGGAGGGAACTTGCCCTGCTTATGAAGTGCAGTCCCTTTCTAGGGTCCTTGCTCCTGAATATGTAGCTGCACATAGAGTTCCACCACTCCCTACTCCTCCTCCTCGAGCTCCCTAGGCTAGTGAAACCTAGGATCAACCACCTCAGGGAGATATCTTTAATGTGGAGTTCCGTCAATCTATTAATTTTCTTACTCAGTTTGTGACATCTCGGTCTCATTTGTTGGATCATGTTAGTTCTGTTGTTCATTCATTTGAGGTCACTCAGGTTTGCCAGTTTATGAGGTTGAATCCCCTAACCTTTACCCGCACTGAGGTTGGGGAGGATTTTTAAGGGTTTTTTTATGAGATGGAGAAGATTTTTTGGGTGATGTATGCTACTAATTCTAAGGGTGTAGAGTTTCGTGCCTATTAATTGAAAGATGTAGCTTATTAGTGGTTTAAGGAGTGGGAACAATTGAGAGTTGATGATGCTGAATCGGAAGTGTGAGATGAGTTTTTAGGTTCCTTCCTTGATCATTTCTTTCCACAGGAGCTGACGAAAGCTAAGACAAAGGAATTTGTGAATCTAAAGTAAGGTAAGATGAGTGTGAAAGAGTATGCATTGAAATTTCAGCTATTGTCTCATTATGCTCCAGTTTTGTTGTGTACTATAATATCCAAGATGAGGAAGTTTGTTTCTGGTTTGTCATGTGACTTGGTATTAGAGTGTAAAGCTGCAATATTGAACAATTATATAGACATCTCCAGAATTGTAGTTTATATGCAGCAGGTCAGGGGATAAAAAAAGAGGTAATTAGAATAAGAAGTTTAGGTATTCAGAGTAGGGTGAGAATCAATAAAATAGTAGGAAATATTGTAGGTAGTGGATGAAGAAGAAGACCTGGGGAAACTATAGTTCATCTTTGTCAAATAGTGCTCCTTATCCTAAGCCATATGATGATCATCATTTTCAGACTAGTAGTGGTCCAGACGCACAGGGTGCCCAGTCTTAAGCTAGTGGAGCTCAGTCATCCCTACCTTATCTTCCTTGTAGGTTTTGTGGACAACATTACCATCATTATTGTGATGAAGGGAGGAACATATGCTTCAACTGGTCAGCCCGGATATATGCAGTGGAATTGTCTTATAGCTAAAGTATCCACTTGAGCCAATAAGGTTCCAGTCGCGGCTTCTTCATCTTCTATACTAAATGGCACCACTTTTTATAACAAAACTGGCTAGAATCATCTCTATTCACTTGCTACTCTTCAGGATTCTGAGGTATCTCCTGATGTTATTACTAATATAATACAGTTCTTCTCCTATGATTTTTATTGGTTGCTTGATCTGAGTTTTACCCTATCCTATATAACCCCTTATGTAGTTGTGCATTTTGGTTTTGGTCCGAAAAGTATTTCCAACCCCTTTTTTGTTTCTACTCCAGTGAGTGATTCGATAGTTTCTATGAAAATATTTAGGGATTATGTGGTGTCCATTGTTCATAGAGAATCTTTGGTGGATTCGGTAGAGTAGGATAGGGTATATTTTGGTGTGATCTAGGCGAAGGATTGGATTCATTAATAATGTGCATCTCTAGGTCGTAGAACCTGAACGGTCAGTTATCACTTCCCAAATGAGCTGATATTAGAATGGTAAGGTATTTTTTAGAGCCCAGAGGAAAGTTTATTTCATATCTTAGAGCCTGGAAGATGATTTTCAAAGGGTGCCCATATCATTGGGTTTGGGTTAAGGATTCTAATTCAGAGGGCCCGTCTTTGAAATCTGTCCTCGTGATTACTGATTTTCTTGAAGTGTTTCTCGATGTTCTTCCTAGAATTCCTCCCGATAGAGAAATGGATTTTGGGATTGATCTTCTATCGAATACCCATTTTATTTTTATCTCTCCTTATAAAATGGCAATGACTGAATTAAAAAAGCTGAAAGAGCAGTTAAAGGATCTTCTTAATAAGTATTTCATTAACCCTAGTGTTTCCCTATGTGGTGATCCTATGTTTTTCATGCGTAAGAAGGATGGGTCTCTTTGGATATGTATAGACTATCGACAGATAAATAAATTCACAGTAAGGTATAAGTATCCCTTTTTTAGGATTGATGATCTTTTTGACCAGGTTCAGTGTGCTAGATGATTCTCTAAGATTGATCTTTGTTTAGGGTATCGTAGGTTGAAAATTATGAAAGTTGATATTCCTAAGACTGCTTTTTAAACCTGGTATGGTCATTATGAGTTCCAAGTTATATCATTTGGGTTAACTAATACTCTGACTACATTCATGGATCTTATGAATTGGGTTTTCAGTCATTTTCTAGATTTTTCTGTGATAATCTTCATTGACGACATCTTGGTGTATTCTAAGAGTAAGGAGAATCATGTTAATTATCTCTGAATTATGGTGCAGACTCTCAAGGATCAGAGGTTATATGCTAAATTTTCTATGTATGAGTTCTGGCTGAAGGTTGTGACCTTTCTTAGGCATGTGGTATCTTGTTAGGGGATCAAGATAGATCCATAGAAAGTCGAGGTGGTTAAAAGGTGGCTTAGACCCCCGACTCCAACCGACATTCGAAGCTTATAGGGCTTATCCGACTATTATAGTAGGTTTGTGAAGAGTTTCTCTTCTATTGCTACTCTGCTGACAAAGTTGATTCAGAAAAAGGTGAAGTTCTTATGGTACGATGCTTGTGAAGGTAGTTTGGAGAAGTTTAAGGATAAGTTGACTTTTTCTCTTATTTTAACCCTGCCCGAGGGTACTGAGGGGTTTATGGTATATTATGATGTGTCCCGTGTGGGACTTGGTTGCATTTTGATGTAGCATGGTAAGGTTGTGGCTTATGCTTCAAGGAAAAATAAGGTTCATGAGAGAAACATTCGACTCATGTCTTGGAGTTGGTAGTTGTGGTCTTTGCTTTGATGATTTAGTGCCATTATTTGTACAGGGTGCATGTAGACATTTATTCTGATCTTAAGAGTTTGCAATACGTGTTCCCTCAGAATGAATTGAATCACTGACAGAGGTCGTGGATCGAATTACTTAGGTAGTATGACATGAGCCTTCACTACAATATAGGTAAATCTAATGTTGTTGTTGATGCTCTTTGAAGGTTATCTATGGGGATATTATCTCATGTTATTGAGGATAAGAGCGGGTTAGTGAAGGACATTCATTGGTTAGATAACTTGGGAGTTCGTCTTTTTGACTCAGAGGATAGAGGATTGATTGTTCAATAGGTGGTTAAATAATCTCTTGGTGCTGGGTAAAGGAAAAGTAGGCCTTGGATCCTATACTTATGCAGATTAAGGATGATATGGGTCAACAAAATTTTATGGCTTTCGAGATTAGGATATAAGGGATCTTGAGGTATCAAGGTAGGTTTTGTGTTCCTAATGTTGATGGATATGAGAAAGGATTTTGAATGAGGCATACGAGTCAAGATATATAGTTCATCCGGGCTTAACTAATATGTACCATAACTTGAAGGAAATCTACTAGTGGAATTACATTAAGAAGGATGTGGCAAATTTTGTTGCCAAGTGTATGGTCGGTCAACAAGTTAAGGTAGAACTTTTGAGTCCTGGTAGCATGTCTCAAGAGATAGAGTTGTCTATATGGAAATTGGGGATGATTAATATAGATTTCATTATGGGTCTGCCGTAGTCTCTAAACCATGAAGACTCGATTTGGGTCACTGTGGATAGAATGACTAAGTCTGCACACTTCATTCCTGTAAGGACTAACTACACAGGAGAGGATTATGCCAAGTTGTTTATCAGGAGAATGTAACATTGTATAGAGCTCCTGTGTCCATAATTTTAGACTAAGGTATGTAGTTTACTTCAAATTTTTAGTATTTGTTTCAGAATGTTTTAGGGACTAAGGTGAACCTCAGAACTACTTTCCACCCTCAAATAGATTGACTAGTGGAACAGACTATTCAGACTTTGGAGGATATGTAAGTATGTGTGATTGATTTTGGAGGTAGTTGAGTTGATCACTTGCCTATTATCGAGTTTGCTTATAATAATAGTTATCATTTGAGTATTCAGATGGCTCCTTTCGATGCTCTTTATGGTAGGAGGTGTAGATTTCTTATAGGGTGGATTTAGGTTAATGAGACTAGGTTGTTTGTTTAGAAATTCCTACTAACCAGATAGAAAGGAAGTTTCCACTCACTGCCAAAGCCCTGTCACACCTTTACTACTTTTGGCGTAATGTAGTTTTACTCTTTACGAGGGACCCCCCTAGAAAGATTAAATCCCAAGGGTCAATCAAGCTTTTAAAACTAGTAAAAATAGTAATCACAGTCTGAGTTCCTTCTTTCAACGAGACTTTCTTAGCTTGTCAAACTTTCTCTCCTTCACAAGGAAAGTTATCCGGTAAGCAAGATCTTTGATTGATGTTCCTGAATAAGGTTGATCAATGGTAGATGATTGGAGCTTTCTCTATACCTTAATTGAACTACCCCGCTCTTAGCTCGGGTTCTTGCTCAATGAGGTATCCCTTGTTTTCTCTCCTAACTTGGTTCACCAAGCCATGGAGAAGGTGAAGGTGATCAAGGAAAGACTTAAGACATCCAAAAGTCTCAAAAAGTCTTATGCGGATGTAAGGCGAAGGGAGTTGGAGTTTGAGGCTAGTGAATAGGTGTTCTTCAAAGTTTCTCCTATAAAATAAGTGATGATGTTTAGGAAGAAGGGGAAGCTTAGTCCTCGTTTTATTGGTCCATATTTGATTTTGAGGAGAGTTGGGAATGTTTCTTATGAGTTGGAGTTGCCCGCGAGTTTGGCTTGTATTAATCCCGTTTTCCATGTGTCTATACTGAAGAAGTGCATGGGTGAAACTTCTTTGGTTGTTCCTATAGAGGATGTTGGCGTTTCAAACTACTTGGCATTTCAGGAAGTCCCAGTAAAGATATTGGATAGGTAGGTTCGTAGATTGAAGAATAAGGATGTATCTTCGATAAAGGTGCTTTGGAAAAGTCAAAAGGTAGAAGAATCTACATGGGAAACTGAAGATGATATGAAGGCTAAATATGCGTTCTTGTTCCTAGGGTTAGATGAAGATTCTTCAGCTATGCATTCTTTTATTCTAACCGCATTCTTAATTTGTTCTTAGTTCTGGTTGAATAAAGTCTTGTACTCATGCTAGGGTGTGCCTAACTTCTTAGTTGGGGAGGAATAATCCTAAGGGGGGATAATGTAATACCCCAGGTTTTTGTACTCTAAAATTTCTGAAGTGAAATTGAACAATGTCCAGTCAATGACTCAAGTAACAAGTCGTTATCAGTTGTCACAAGTCATTAGGTGAGACTCATCTTCTCACCAGTGAATTTGCCTAAGTTTACTATTTGGATCACGACTAGACCTCACGAGTCATTAGATAAGGTCATGAGTTATGGTGAGGGACTCGTGACAAAAATAGTGGAATGGCCCAAAGTTTCTACTCAGGCAATAACTCCTGACTAGTCACCACGAGTCGTTACCAACCTGTAGCGATTGGCAACTATTTCCCCTTTATGTTTTAATTAAGGATAATTTGGTCTTTTCCTTTTTTTAAACTTTACCCACGACCTTAAAACATACAAGAGACCCTATTAACATTAGTTCATCAAATCAAGCACTACTTTCATCATCTTAAATTCCCCAAAGCAAGATAAAACCAGGGTTTTAATAGAATTCAATCTTCAAGCTCTCAACTTTGGGTTTTATTCCAATTCTTTTGTTTTTCTGGCATGTCTTTGTCCCTAAACATAAATTCTATATAATGGCATGTAACACCCCAAAATCTAATATCGAGACATCACACGATGCTCAAGGCTATGAGTAGCCCCAAGCTAACCCTTTGAGCCTGCTAGTAGATCTGAACCTAACTTTAAGATAATCTAGTTAAGAAATAATGTCGTATTATACCAAAAACTGAACTGAATAAACTGTAGATACTTTCTGAATAACAAATACTAAAAGTCTGTAAATAAACTCATAGTCCGACGAGCCTCTACTTCTAAAGAACTAGAGAGCCATTGGGACAGACCCCTTACTGACTGGAACTACTGAAAAATGATAACTTAATTACTATGAAAGTTGAAAATCTGAAGAAGTAGGCCCTCAAATCATGAGGACGCACCAACTGTGAGAGCGTAGATAGAGATGCTCGAACTACTCAAGCTGATGATACTAAGCACCTAAACCTACATTATAAGACAATGTAGCACATAGACATATATTTGGATCGGCACTTTGAGGATGTACTGAGTATATGGGGGTGTAATTCATAAGCAGACATCATCATAATTAGAATGTAAATGCATGTGGATGTATATGACTCAAATAAGCTTGATTATCTAAAATATCAAAATATAAAATCATGTATAACAAATCATACTTGTAAATCTAGTGAGTTATAACACTTAGTCTTATAAAAGCTTTTCTATTATTCTTTTCTTTTGAAACTTAGAAGCTTTAGGAGCTTTGGAAATCTTGGAACTTTGGGAATTAGGGAGTTTCTTCTAACCAACATAAACCATGTGAGCTGACATAGAGTGCAACGCCTTGCCCATATTGAGGAGAGTTCTTCTACCCTTTCCATCGGAATAGAACCTTAACTTAAGTGATCACTATCTTAGCCCACTATGGGTAAATTAGAAACCTACGGTGGAACATACTTTTGGGGAATGAGATCTTGGAATCATGCCCAACTCGGTGATAAATACTACTGTAACGCCTTGAAATCGGGTCCCGAGAGGTCACACGGTGCTTAGGGTCACAAGTGACCCCAAGCTAACCCTTCTACTAGCATAACTCATAAGCAACTGAATAAAAATACAAATCCATACAAATCAGCAAAAATTAACTCTTTTCTGAATCTGATCGACACAAAAATAGAATTTTACAGGATTATAATTCTGCCTTTACAACCAAAATTGAAACAAAATACATCAACTTCTACTGACTGTCTATGAAGCCTCTACTAGTACTGACTGTAGGTAGCCGGGTCATGACTCCCGACTACCCCAACTCAATACGACTGAATAAAGAAAATACAACACTATAACTATGCATAACTAACCCAAGCCCTTGAATCAAAAGGACTCATCACCTGCTGACTGGATACCACGAACTGGTTGGATCCAAAGGTGCAACTATACCTTGTACCTACATTCCGAGAAAATGTAGCCCACATACGAATATGTGAGTCAGCACCATGGAAAAATACCGAGTATATGGGGGTGTATGTAGTTGTATAAACATCATCATCATAAATATTTATAAGAAATATACAGGATATTTGAAAGACTCACATAGCCCGAAGAAAATCATCATAATCATAAGAGGATGAAATAAGTATAATAACACATGTGAGTCATCATATAATTTGTCAATCACTTTCAGTTAATCAAGAATATCAATTCTCATAATGTAAATATCATTTAAATCTTTCGAAAGAATAACTTTCACAATTCTACATTCAAATCACTTCACCATTCACCATAGACACAAGGAAACACACACACACACTGGGAGATCCTATAACCGACATAAACCATGTGAGCTACATGGAGTCCAACGTAGAACCCACGTTGGGGAGAGCCGTCCTATCCTTTCCATTGGAGTAAGACTTCCAGTATTAATTCAAAAACATTAGTGATCACTATATAAATCAGCCTCAGGCTCATATCCTATGGGGGCACGTAGTTCTAGGGAAGTAAGGTCACTTTATAGCTCCCACTCGGTGCTAAAGATTACTCCCGGACTTAGCTCAGAAATTTAAATCAGCCTCAGGCTCACATTAAAGAAATCCCACAATAAACACTTCAGCAATTTTCATCGGGAGCCAATTTGCTACCTCTTTATCATAATCAATAAAAACGTGGATTTCTTTCACAATCGAGTTCAAAATAACTCATTCACAACCAAAAGGTCAAATTATTCAAAACATCTCAAATATTCAACATCAACGTGCATATAGCACACATTTTCTCAAAGACACAATTTCAAATGGGGTTCAAGACCCAAATATCAAAATCATAGTAAATTTCTTTCAAGCATCATGCTTTAAGTCATAATTTCATATAAATTCGACTTTACAAAGTCATAAACATCATAATCTCAAGATAACCAAGATAGAATATAAGTTCATTCTCCAAAATCATAATAAACATATAAAGATCATATCTTCGTAAAGAAAATTACTTTTGGGCACAAGAACGAAAGATTGTTCTTGTTGAAAACCCCCACATACGTTGAATGATGAACTTTAGATCGATACTCATTTTTGGGATGTTAATCGTGCCTTTGAATGATGGTTCTTGGAGTTCTTGAACTGGAAACTTGGAATCTTCAATAAATTTGCAGAATTAATGGTGAACTTTGGAGGTTCTTGAAGTTGGATGTAGGAGCTTAGGATTTTCTTTTTGATGGAATTTGATGAAATATAACATATAATGCTTCTAATATGATTTAATATAGGGTTTGGACGGATTTTGGGTGAGGGAGAATGACCAAAACGCCCCTAAAAATCAAATAATTCTCGCATCTATCCTTTGGTGGACTGTTTTGATAGTCTGAAGTAGATCAACCATAACATTTTACTCCGATATCCAAATTGGATGAAACCAATATCATTAGAAAGAGTACTCTCATATATTTCTATTGATATATAGTATCTCACCCAGAACATTGTGTACAAGGAGTTATGATCGTTTGAAGTTGATCCAAAAATTCACTTTTGATAGGCTGAAGTAGATCGACCATAACTTTTTGCTTCGATAGACAAATTGGATGAAACCAATTTCATCGGAAATAGGACTCACATAGATTTCCATTGATATATAGTAGATCATCCAGATCATTATGTACAAGGAGTTATGATCGTTTAAAGTTGGATAAAAAATACACCAGGCCTCAGTACTTTTTTTCCTGCACGTTTTACTGTTCACTACTATTCACGGTTCGATCGAAATGTTCATAACTCGTCGCTCGGGTGTCTGTTTTGGATGATCCACATATCATTGGAAAGATTATTCGATACTCTACGCAATGGTGGGTTGTAATATAAGAAATTACGAACAGAAAATTTATGATTCATTCTAGAAGATAGAACCCAACACGTTTACGCACAAAATTTCAACGAAAAATTTCCCGGGGTATTACATCATCTCCCCCTTGGAAACATTCATCCTCGAATGTCGATGAATAAGTACAGAATAACATGGAAATGAGGACAAAAGTCTGGGATAACGAAATCAATCCACGTACTTCACTCCAAACTTTCGAATACTTCATAGAACAAGCGATTCATAATGAGAATGGTCACATAGTTGGATCTTAAACAAAGGAGACTGATTTTAAGGAATCAATATCTTTGGTTTATTCAGAGACTGAGAATAAAAGGTCTCGAAGGGGATCTCATCAAAAGAAGGACCACTTCCGCCCAAATGAAACGTCCCTCAGCACTCCCTCTAAAAGATTCAAATGACATTGTTCGGGGAGAAAATGAACCATAATTTGATACAATCCTATCGTATGGGAACAAGGACCCATATGGCATAAATTAAGATAGGAATTTCTAGGTCTTGGGAAACATAACTCCTTGCTTCCAAACTTAGCAACACTTCCCAACTACTCCCTCGACTATGTTCAAGCCTAAATCCAAGTACTCATGAGATACGCCACATAACACTATAATAGTAATCTATATCATGAACCTCAATACACACTGAGCCTCATAACTCCTCACTTCAAACATAACTTTTATTGCTACTCCAACAACCACATACAATCTTATACTAGGGATCCACTAATTCTTTTAGATATACAACCATAACATTCAAGCCTATACTCATAACCACATACGCACTTCGCACATGCACCTCTAAACGAACACTCATAAAATATCTTTCTCTCTTTCTCTAAGATTCCATCAACTACATCCTTCACACATACTGGTCAATTCTTTAAACGGCACACATAACATTTTCTCAACCAATTGAACTATACACAAAAACTCTGTATTACTATTCATACAACCTCATAGAAGTGCATAAAACCAACGTACAACAATCTTTCCAAATAAACATTTAAAACTTCAACTAACCACGCCATGTATCAAGGACTTAGCCTCAATCTAACTTCACTTCACCGCCGTGAGCACACCATCTTCTATCATAGATAAGGAAGTATCTTCTCTCCCTTCTAGACAACTGCTCAACACCATTAGCTTGACTTAATGAAAAGGTCACAAAATTTTAAAACATGAAGACCTGAAACATGAAGGGATAATGTAAATAGCTTGACTCTCTCTATTGAGGCCTTAGGAATAAAATATCAAATACAATGGGCTCATTAAGGTATCAAAACTGAAGACACCCATAACGGAAACTGAATCTCACTGATCAATAAGAGTATTGCCTGAGTACTGGAATTGAATATACTGTAAAACTTGAGTATATGAATCATGGGCGGCATGCCCTAAATTTAGAGCTCATAACTTATGGAATGTGATTCCAACTGCTAGAAGAACTGGAATTTCTCATTTTTGGAAACTAGAAGAGTATGTAATTCTCCATCACGTGTATGAACATGAATTAAGATCATGGAACTGAAATGTAAAGCATGAGTAGGTTTTGGGACAGCTGAAAATACTGAAATAACATTGGGTCAAGCACCGATCTTTCTCACAACAAATTTATAACTTACTGGTACTTCTACTAAAATGTAAAAGCTTGACTTGACTACTTGTTCTATCATCTCCCCCTTAGCTTTAATCCACCACTCAAATTCTTAAATGCTTACTAATTTCGAATCTCCACGAACATCTCTATCGCCGGAATGTACACCATCTAGTGCTTTAACTCTTATTTCTATTAGCTCAACTTGAATACTTTCTAACCTTTTGATAGACCAGGCTACTTCTATCTTCTCCCTCTAATACCATGACTATGAACTTATGTTTCTAACCCATAAGAATCAAAATCACCCTTAAGAGGCTCAACATTTCCAATCATACGCCTCACCTTAACTTAGCCATCAAAACATCATCCATCGTCTAACTAGTATTTATCCATCTAACAATCCCATGGAACGACTCACTACACCACATACACTAATCCTTGAAATTAAAGCAGTCCCATAATATCTTGGGTGAGCTTTCTCATCATAATATAATATTAAACTTAATTACAAGTCAACTACACTTAAACTCTTGTGTACACTGTTCAAGGCTATTAGGTCACTTCCGACAACTAATACCATTAATCCGGAAACCGTCACATTCAACTTCATGATCACCAATCGTTCAAACTTAAGGTCTCACACTTCACATAATTTACAACTCTATCTCACGCATAACTCCCATGTGAAGATTATAAAACAACACATCTATGAACACTAGCCCACTTAAACTTCATAACAATAATAATTTGTCCTAATCATATAGCCTATGTTATTCACGATCCATTAACACATCCTTCTTTCACCCGTCACTACTATCTATCCTTCATACACAACTTAACATAGTTCATAGATCTCTACGTCTTAACTTAACTTCCTCTTAAAATATGGAGAGCGCCTAGATTAACAACACTTACCCACCAAGTACTTTCATCAATAACCTATACTTTTCTAACACCAAAAGTACCATCAATAACTCTTTCCTTACCCTAAGCAAACAACAATCCACCTTAACTAATAACTCCTCCTCTAACTTTCACTAAACTAACAAACAAGGGTATATTACTTCATTACTAATTCAATCATAAGCAAAAATTCAGATATACATATTCAATAAATCGCCCTTACAACCTTTCTTGTCACTACACTTCTAAACCCACACTTTCAACTAACACAGGAACGACAAGATAAATAACAAGTTGCTAATGAATCAAAATAGGCCTCACATGACTTCACTAGACTTTGGTTTTGTGTTTTAATCAAGAAAGTTATATGAATAACAAAGTAACTATGCTAGTGAATCGAAATAGGCCCCACACGGCTTCACTAGACTTTGATTTTTCACAAACATAATGATAACAAGATTACATAATACAAGAGATAGAAACTTGACACACAACATTCAACGATCTAAGAATACACCTTACTCTGTCTTAATTAAATAACTCATAAGAATGAGGGCATAACTTTCAACTTAAGGAACTTAACACACTAGAAATCTCCTCTCAAGCCCTTTGTGTAGCTTTTGAAATTTCTTCTAGAAAATATAGAAGCATTACCTAGGGAAGGACTGGAGATTGTGAATTATGTTATCTCAAAAATAATACATAGAGGGAGAAGTATAGATTAACATTGTAGATTCTGAGGAGGAATCTGAAAGCACATCTAACCTAGGCTTAGTTCACGACTTTTATGAACATGAATAAAGTACTTCAATCTTTGGAACTCAAAAGCACTGATAGGATACTTTCTAGCTCTCTTACAATCCCATAACTACCTACGGAGAATTAACCTTAACTATTTTTGATACCTTAAAAATGAGGCAAAGTTGGCCAGAATAGAGTAAGATGAGAATCTATATAAACTTCTTGGAGAACCTTTTCATAGCACGATCTTAGACTTGAAAGAAGGGAAACATTTCTTAAATGCCCTATAGCTTGTCGAAGAAAAGTACAGACGTCTCCGTACCGTTCCGCAAGAATATACTAGACACGACTTCATAGACACTTTAGGACACTTGAACTCTGTGCTCTGATACCAAGTTTGTAACGCCCCGAAATTGGGTCCCGAGACGTCACACGGTGCTTAGGGTCACAAGTGACCCCAAGCTAACCCTTCTACTAGCATAACTCATAAGCAACTGAATAAAAATACAAATCCATATAAATCAACAGAAATTAACTCTTTTCTGAATCTGATCGACACAAAAATAGAATTTTACAAGATTACAATTCTTCCTTTACAACCAAAATTGAAACAAAATAGATCAAATTCTACTGACTGTCTATGAAGCCTCTACTAGTACTGACTGTAGGTAGCTGGGTCATGACTCCCGACTAACCCAACTCAATACGACTGAATAAAGAAAATACAACACTATAACTCTGCATAACTAACCCAAGACCTTGAATCAAAAGAACTCATCACCTACTGACTGGATACCACAAACTGACTGGATTCGAAGGTACAACTATACCTTGTACCTATATTTCGAGAAAATCTAGCCCACATACAAATATGTGGGTCAGCACCGTGGAAAAATACCGAGTATATAGGGGTGTATGTAGTTGTATAAACATCATCATCATAAATATTTATAAGAAATATGCAGGATGTATGAAAGACTCACATAGCCCGAAGAAAATCATCATAATCATGAGAGGATGAAATAAGTATAATAACACATGTGAGTCATCACATAATTTGTCAATCACTTTCAGTTCATCAAGAATATCAATTCTCATAAGGTAAATATCATTTAAATCTTTTGAAAGAATAACTTTCACAATTCCACTTTCAAATCACTTCACCATTCACCATAGACATAAGGAAACATACATAAACTGGGAAATCCTATAACCGACATAAACCATGTGAGGTACATGGAGTCCAACGTACAACCCACGTTGGGGAGAGCCGTCATATCCTTGCCATCGGAGTAGGACTTCCAGTATCAATTCAAAAATATTAGTGATCACTATATAAATCAGCCTCAGACTCACATTCTATGGAGCATGTAGTTCTAGGGAAGTAAGGTCACTTTATACCTCCCACTTGGTGCTAAAGATTACTCCCGAACTTAGCTCAGAAATTTAAATCAGCCTCAGGCTCACATTAAAGAAAATCCACAATATACACTTCAACATTTTTCATCGGGAGCCAATTTGCTACCCCTTTATCATAATTAATAAAAAAGTGAATTTCTTTCACAGTCGAGTTCAAAATAACTCATTCACGACCAAAAGGTCAAATCATTCAAAACATCTCAAATATTCAACATCAACGTGCATATAGCACACATTTTCTCAAAGACAATTTCAAATGGGGTTCAAGACCTAAATATCAAAATCATAGTAAATTTCTTTCAAGCATAATGCTTTAAGTCGTAATTTCATATAAATTCGACTTTTTAAAGTCATAAACATCATAATCTCAAGATAACCAAGATAGAATATAAGTTCATGCTCCAAAATTATAATAAACATATAAAGATCATATCTTCGTAAAGAAAATTACTTTTGTGCACAAGAATGAAAGATTGTTCTTGTTGAAAACCCCACATACCTTGAATGATGAACTTTAGATCGATACTCATTTTTGAGATATTAATCGTGCCTTTGAATGATGGTTCTTGGAGTTCTTGAACTAGAAACTTGGAATCTTCAATAAATTTGCAGAATTAATGGTGAACTTTGGAGGTTCTTGAAGTTGGATGTAGGAGCATAGGATTTTCTTTTTGAGGGAATTTGATGAAATATAACATATAATGCTTCTAATAAGATTTAATATAGGGTTTGGACGGATTTTGGGTAAGCGGGAATGACCAAAACTCCCCTAAAAATCAAATAATTCTCGCATCTGTCCTTTGGTGGACTATTTTTATAGTCTGAAGTAGATCAACCATAAAGTTTTTCTCCGATATTCAAATTAGATGAAACCAATTTCATTAGAAAGAGGACTCTCATATCTTTCTGTTGATATATAGTATCTCACTCATATCATTATTTATGAGGAGTTATGCTTGTTTTAAGTTGATTCAAAAATTCACTTTTGATAGGCTGAAGTAGATCGACCATAACTTTTTGCTCCGATAGACAAATTGGATAAAACCAATTTCATCGGAAAGAGGACTCGCATAGATTTCCGTTGATATATAGTATATCACCCAGATCATTATGTACAAGGAGTTACGATCATTTAAATTTGGAGAAAAAATACGTCAGGCCTCAGTACTTTTTTTCCTGCACGTTTTACAGTTCACTACTATTCACGGTTTGATCGGAATGTTCATCACTCGTCGCTCGGGTGTACGTTTTGGATGATACACATATCGTTGGAAATCTTATTCAATACTCTACGCAATGGTGGGTCATAATCTAAGACATTCCGCACGGAAAATTTATGATTCATTCTAGAAGATAGAACCCATCACGTTTACGCACAAAATTTCAACAAAAAATTTCCCAGGGTATTACAACTACTGCCATACTTATTGCTCAGAAAATTTAGGAAATACACTTTAAAACAATACCAGTGTTTATAATGAAAACCAATTATACTTATCTTTGCTTTAAATCATAAATAATTTGGATTCCCATCTTAACTTAGGTTCGGAAGATCAATCTTTCTTTAAAATCTGAATGCTTGTTTGTTAAAGCATGCTAATAATATACTCTTCATGGAATATCAAAATTCATACTTGGGTTGTAAGCATATGAACTTAAATGATCACAATTTCATAATGAATCTTAATTCTCAACAATTATCTTAGAAGCGCTTGAAAATATGAATTAACAATAGAGATGTACAATTCATGATATAAATCCTTAATTCAAAGCATAAATAGGTGGGATAAACATGTAATTCAAGGCTTAAATAACTTATATCTTCATAAATTTAAAACAAGATGCTTTGGGTATCAACCCCAACTTGCAAATCATGTAATCTTTAATAAAATCCAAGTTTTTGGGCAAAAAAATGAAAGATTTGTCCTTGTTCAAACCCCACATACCTTGAATGATGAACTAGATGAACAAACTTGCTTTTGAGATTCTATTCGTTCTCTTGAATGATGGTTCTTGGGATTCTTGTGTTGGGTATCTTGAATCTTGAATTAATTTGGAAAAAGAGTGGTGGAATCTTGAGATTCTTGAGGTGGATTATTGAAGTTTAGGGTTTGGGTTGAGAGAAATTTTGAGGAATATATTATAAAATTCATATAATAGACATAAATCTTGTGTTTGGACGATTTTAGAGGCTGGGAAAAAGTCCAAAATACCCTCTTAAAACTCCTAAATGAAGTTGAAAAAATGTAACTTGGTCCCGATTTAATGGGCCACCGTGACGCGCCACTATTATGGTGGCTCATTGGAAACTGACGAATGGGAAATTGGGGACCTTCGCGATGCGGAGCTATCGCGTTGTCCCACTGGATTTTGACAATTAGGACCTAGAACTTCAATATGATGCACCACCGTCGCGGAACCCTATAGAAGTGCCATTTTGGCCTTCAGCACAATGCACCACTATAGCGTTGGACTACTAGAATTCGATATTTGGGAAAATGGACCTCTTTGCGATGCATCAATATTGTGTAGGTCCACTAGAAATTGAAAAATTAGAATTTGGACCTCACCACGATGCGCCAACATTACGGTTGTCCACTAGAAAGTGTCAATTATGAAATTGTCCTTCACCATAATGTGGTGTCTGCCCAGTTGGCCAACTGTCAACTTAAAAATGCTTTAACTTCTTCACTGAGTGTCAGATTTGGGAGAATTCGGTATCGATGGAAATCTTATTCAATTTCCCACACAATAAAAAAGTTTAAATCTAGAAAATTCTATATGAAACACATATTATTCATTTTGGAAGACATCTCTTAACATTTTAGGAACAAATTTAAGCTAGAAAAAGTTCGAGGTATTACATGAAATATGTTGATACTTGTTCATGTGATTTTAATGGTTGGGTTAGAAATTAGGTTGAGGATTCTTGATTATTATTACTTGAGGATTCTTGATGATTACTAGTTGAATTATGTTTCCCATGGTTAAAATGTCTTCGTTATGCTTTAATTGATGATTTTTGGGTCTGAATGGGTACATGGTTTAAAGGTGTGAATGGAGGACATTGGTTTTCCGAATTAATGGATTTTTTATTTAGAATTGGCATTAACCTCAACCCACATTGTAATTTGGTTTAGGAACATGGATATATACATGAATTAACTTGTTTTTGGAACTTTGCATTACATGTAAAGGTTAAATGGATAAAAATGGATTTGAAAGGCCTTGGTGTCCATGGTTTTTGATTTTAAAAAATGGGACTTAGGTGTAAAATTGGTTAATTAGATTAGAATGGCATAATTGGATTAGCTTGCAAGCATAAATTGGTAAGACAATACCAAACAGTAAATGCCTTAATAAATAATTCCTGAGTTAACGGTTGGGATTATGTACAAATGTCTTAATTAGGCTTAAATGGATCGTGTGGCTCCCCGTGAAGGTGGAGGTCCTGAGGTGACCAATACTGGAAACTACATTTGCCGGCATGGGGTGTTTATGGCCATATGCATAGTTTACACATAATATAATTTAGGATGGTTAGAGCCTTGGTGTCTCTATCCCACTACGAATTTCCTCGGTTAGTGCTACTAACACGTGCTGAGTCCCTTTTAGAAGAGGGAGATGAACCCATATAACCCGTGGGTGCCCTTAGGACGGATAGAGCTATATAGTCTAGGTTAATAGTTTTAAACTCTCATATTCATGAGTCTTACCCTATCCCATCATCTTATATACATATATATATATATTAATATGTACCTATCATTTGATTGATTATAGATGTGGCATTTTTATCACTTCTCTGAGTTACATGCCAGTGCTTATCCTACTGACCATCCTTGGATGCTACATTGTTTCATGATGTAGGGTCCTAGGGTTCTTTGTTTACTCTTGTGCAGTCTTAGGTGGAGAAAATATTGATTGAGTTGTTGTAAAGTGTGAGACTCCATCATCAAAAAATATTTACTATTTCATTAGGTTTCGTTTCATATTTTCAGAATTAAAGAGTTTCATTAACACGGTTGGGGGTATGTCCCGACCTAATTTGGTATTCTGGTTTAGAGGCTTTTATGGAAAAAGTGCGGGTTGGTTATTTGTTTTGGATTCTTAGAACCTTCCTATTGGTTTATATATAATTCTTATTGTTTGGTTTTCCTTACTCTTAGATATTTATTATGCTCAATTGATTAGGCTAAGGGGGTGGTATCAGGCCCACAGTGGGCTTGAGATACCCGTCACGACTAGGCCTTAATAATTTTATTCCTTTGACCATTCAATAAACATTGGTAATTACCTCTATGCTCATCATATTATCTATATAGTACCCCTAGATCTCCATTTTCATAATTATAAGAAACTAAGACCAAATGCATAAACACATCAAAAGAGAATAAAGAAAAACCTCAACTTGCCATAAAAGAAAACCCGTAGAACTAAAGGAAGACCTAAAGAATTAGATGAAGGATTTACCCTTATACATCTACATTTGAATGAGTCAAGTGTATACAAATATGAATTCTACAAAAGTAAAGAGAACTAGCGGTATCCATATCACTATATTTCAAATTTGGGTTCAAAAAACCAATCTAGAAAAACAACCTTTAACAACCCTCGTAGTGAATTTTCACTTTTAATGAGTGTTGACTTTGTTACCTTTCTTTTTAATTAATTTATATCATTTATGAGTTTGGATAGTATTGACAAGGTTCTTAAAGAGTTCAAGAGTAATTTAAATGATTTTGTGTTTTTGAGTATACTTTAAAGTGAAATAGTGGACTTTGGTTAACATATCATGATTAGAGCGATAAATGACAGTCCATTAGATCAAAAACATCCATTTTGGATTAGTAACAGGTTTTGTTAGGGTTTTAAGAATTTATTTCATGTTTTGATTGTTTGGATGAGAAACTAGTATTTTTGGCCTAAGGGGGTTCTTGGGGGGTAACGTGTTGATAACGACCTCTATTAGAAAATTTAAAGGTTCCACTGAGTTGGGGAAGTTGGAATCAGCCTAGTAGGACTATATGTCATCTTTTTGGTTTCCCGAACATATTCCAAATATCCGCTCAAACACTTTTTAAGCTTTAAATCACTACTAATGCAAGTTTTGGGTCGAGGTTCACTGCTTTCTTGACATTCGTGGACGATCCAACACAATTGCAAATAAGAAAATTCTTCTTCTTCATGAACATAGTAGTGGGACCATAATTGCAAAAGGCAACCTTGTCTAAGTCAGGTTATTCCCTTTTATATGTATGCGATCATTCCACTACATTTGTAGTTGGTTTTGGTCGGTAATCTTCTGAAACACCCTGGGTTTTGGCCTGGGGAAATTTCCTGAGTTTTGAACTAACTGTACTTGTAATGACCCACCATTCGAGTCATATGGTGTGGGTACAGGTCTAGGGATCCTAGTCGTACGTTAGTCAGTATGTTGTTGGCAAAGTTATTTCCTAGTTACGAGAGACACCCCATGAGTCGTATGGTCTTGTGACAAGAGGTTTAAGGTCAAATCGTATGTTGTCCAGTGTCTATCCCTTGATGTTCTTCTTATGGTACAACTAGATGGTACTAGTCGTACGAAATAATGACGGGTTGGGAAAATGAGTTGTATGTTGGATAAAATGTAGTGTCTAACTTTCAAACCTAGTGACAACTTGAGGGTACCACTCATATGTTGTGGTGATTAGTTGGAGGGTCCAATCGTACCCACCTGTGAGTTTTCTTCAGTTTTAAGTTGGGGGCATTCTGGATATTTCTCCTCTTAACTCACCTTGATCCCATGGCATAAAACACTTTTTAGGAACTTATTGACCTATTATTCTACAATAATCACACTTGAAATCTCTCTCAAGATTTTGGTTTAAAAAAAAGGCTAGGGTTTCTACAAGGCAGTCAATTAGGGGCTTTTAATAGTGAATTTCTCTGTCTTCCTTGGTGTCTAACGCATGTTACCCCTCCTTCATTGTTAGTTTAACTAAAAGCATGTTTTTAATGAATGGTTTTCATGGTACTAATGTGGATTTGTTTTCATTTTGAAATAGATGTTGGGGTTTTTGTTATTTATAGATGGATAATGTTCCTCATGTTTTAGCTATAGTTTTTCATGTTGTAATTATTATTTCAACATGTAGTTTCATGGGAATGGTAAATTGATATGTGGTTTTTCTTTTGGAAACTATATGCCCCCAATATGTTTGTTAAAATACCAATGAGAATGATTTTGTCACATAGTTTGACTAATCTTGACAGCTTTGCATTGCATAAATAGTAATGGAACCTAAATTGTATAGTTGATTTTTAATTATATGGAAATGCCTAGATGACCATGGTATTGTTTAATTAGAAATCTTGTGGGTTATATAGGAACCCCATAGTTGATGGATAGTGACATTTCTTGCAAGCTATAGTCGGTATGATGCTACCACTTCATAATGCCTTGATAATAAACTCCTTGAGTTGGTGGTTTGGTTATGTGCTAAATGTTTTAATTGGTCAATAATGCATATTGTGATAGCTAACCGTGAAGGTGTGAATCCGATGGACATATACTGGGAACTCATGTTTGAAAACATAAGGGTTGGTCTTAGTGACCATATTCTTGTGGGGTACACGGGAATTCCCTAGGTGTATACTTGTATTATGTATCATGGAGGGCGAAAGGTACATGGGAATGACCGCCCCCTAGATATCTCCGGTTCGTGTGGCTACGTGCACTGAGGCCGTTCAGGGGGTAACACTTGACCAATATAGACCATGGGTGAATTATAAAGGCAAAGCTACACAACCCAGGTAAATGTTTTAAATGCTTGCTAATCTCGGTTCCCTTTCTTGGCATGATATATAGATATATGTATGTGATTGCATATGGTTATTTACCTTGGTTTTGAATTACTGGCATTATTTTATCCTATCCCTGAGTATATGCTAGCGTTCAATCTGCTAACCATCTTCGGGTGTTGTATCCCCATGTTATATAGGAATCGACAATACTACTATTTCTCTTACTCAGTGACCTGTATTCGGGGATAGCTTTAAGTCAGACTGATGTTCTGATCTTTCATACTAAGGAAGGATCCATTTTATGCTATGGACATCCTTTACTTTTGTTATTCATTTGTTTGGTTTTGGCTATCGGGGATATGTCTCAATCGTATGTTATTTATTCTTGATAAAGGATTTTTTAGATAACTATGGACATGGGCTGTGTTTGTATTGGTGTCATCCTTGGTACTTCTATTGGCATTGGACGGTGTGGAATTTGTAGCCTATCAACTAGATAGAGAATACCAATGGTTTGAAGAATGAGACTAGACTAGGGGTGACAATACTGAGTTAGCCCTGTGGGATTATTTCTCTAGTGATTTTTAGGATCGCTTCTTTCCTCTTGAGTTGAGGGAAGCAAAGGCTAAAGAGTATGTTAACCTAGAGCAAGGAAACATATAAGTCAAGGAGTATGCCCAAAATTTTTACCAGTTATCTCAGTATGCTCCGTAGTTGGTTTCTAGGATAAGAGATAGAATGAAAAAGTTCATTTTTGGGTTATCTCGAGACTTGATTTTAGAGAGTAAGGTTTCCTTGTTGAACAAAGACATAGACATTTATAGGTTAGTTGTGTACATCCAATAAGTGAAGAAAGAGAAGAAGAAATAGGCAAAGATTGGGGAGAGAAAGAGCCAAAATTTTAGGTTTTCTAAGCAGAGTAGTGGCCAATAGCAGATTGGTAGGGATGGTGGGAAGTATCCCAAGAAAAAGTGGGGAAAATTTTGGTTCATCCATGACGGCTAGTTCTCCATACCCAAAGTCATCATGTGAAACACGCTTTCAGAGTGGCGATAATTATAAGGCATAGGGTGCCCAATATCAAGCTAGTGGGGCTTAGTCAGTTCTATCATACCCTTCCTGTAGATTTTGTGGTCTTTTACATTTGGGTTTCTATGATGAAGGAAGGGACATGTGCTTCAACTACGGTAAGGTATAGCATATAATTAGAAATAGTCCTTTTGGTAAGGTTGCATCTAGGAAAAATAAGGATTTTGTTGCCTATTCTTCAACTCCGGTACCAAAAGGTGCACTACAATATTTCGGCACTAATCAAAACAATCTCTATTCTCTCACTACCTGCTAGAAGTTTGAGGCTTCACCTGATGTCGTGACTGGTATGCTGAAACTGTTTTGTCATGATGTGTATTGTTTTCTTGATCAGGGGTCCACTCTTTCTTATGTGTCCCTATTTGTGAATTTGCATTTTAACTTTTATCTCAAGTGTGTTTCAAAACCTTTTTCTATTTTTACCCTTATGGGTTACTTTGTGGATGATATACGAGTCTATAAGGGTTTTGTGGTATCTGTGGGTGGTTGGGAGACTCTAGTGTATCTATTTAAATTAGATATGGTTTATTTTGATGTCATATTAGGGATGGATTGTTTACACTCGTTCTATGCTTTCTTAGATTGTCGAGCCCATAAGGTTGTCTTTAGATTCCTTAATGAGCCAGTTATAATAGGAAGGTGGTTCCCTAGTTCCTACGGGGAAGTTTATATTGTATCTTGGAGATCGGAGATTAATCTCCAAAGGATGTAACTATAATCTGGTCTAGGTTAAAATTTTAACTCAGAGGGTCCTTCTTTGCATTCTGTCCAAGTGATGAATGAAATTCCTGAGGTCATCTTTGATGACCTTCCTGGTGTTACTCTCGATAGAAATATTGATTTTAGGATTTATCTAGTTCCGAACACTCATCCAATTTCTATTCCCCTATATAAAATGGCTCTGACTAAGTTGAATGATCTTAAGGAGCAACTCAAGTATCTTTTTGACAAGTGTTTATCCATCCTAGTGTGTCCTCATGGGGTGCACTGGTGTTATTCGTACATTAGAAGGATGGTTCCCTTCGGATGTGTATTGATTAATAGCAATTGAATAAGGTGACGATAAAGAATAAGTACCATCTTCTAAGGATAGATGATTTGTTTGATCACCTTCAGGGTGCTAAGTTTCTCTCCAAGAATAATCTCTGATCTGGGTATTATCAGTTAAAGATTAGGGAGGTGGATATCCCTAAGACTCCTTTTCTGACCCGGTATGAGCATTTTGAGTATCTGGTTATGTCTTTTGGATTGACCAATGCCCCATCAACATTTATGGATTTGATAAATAGGGTTTTTTGGTAGTTTCTAGATTTGTTCATCTTTATGTTCATAGATGATATTCTTGTGTATTCAAAGAGTGAGGTAGATCATGCAAATCACCTCTGTATAGTGTTGTAGACCCAAAAAAAGTAGCAGCTGTATGACAAGTTCTCAAAATGTGAGTTTTGGTTAAACATTGTCATTTTTCTTAGTCAGCTCATCTCTAGTAAAGAGATCATGGTAGATCCACAGAAAGTTGAAACGGTTAATAAGTGGCCTAGACCCATGACTCCAATCAATATTCAGAGATTCTTAGGATTTGCTGGTTAGTATAGAAGGTTTGTGGAGAGTTTTTCTTCTATAGCTTCCCCATTGATTAAGTTAACTCAAAACAAGGTAAAGTTCTTGTGGTTGGATTCTTGTGAGGATAGTTTTGAAAAGCTGAAGGATAACTAACTTTTCTTTCGATCATAACCTTAACTGAAGGCACGGATGGATTTGTGGTATATTTTGATGCATCCCGTATGGGCTTGGTTGTGTCTTGATGCAACACGGCAAGGTGATAGATTATGCCTCTAGATAGTTGAAGATACATGAAAAGAGTTATCTGACCCATGACATAGAGTTATTTATTGTGCTATTCACACTGAAAATCTAGCATCACTAACTATATGACATTCATGTGGATATATTTTTGGATCAGAAGAGCCTGCAGTATGTGTTTACTCAGAAAGAGCTTAACCTTAGGCAAAGAAGATGGCTTGAGCTTCTCAAAGATTATGACATGAGTCTTCACTACCATCCAGGTAAAACTAATGTGGTTGCGATGATCTTATCATGTAATCCATGGGAAGTCTAGCTTATGTGGATAAAGGAAAATAGGATTTTATGAAAGATATTCTCGATTTGGATAACCTTGGAGTTCGTCTCTTGGACTCTTACGATGGTGGTGTTGTTATGCGGGAAGTAGCGCCGTTGTCTCTATTTGCTGAAGTAAAGGACAAACAAGTGTTAGACCCTGTCTTGATGAGGATCAAAGGTGATATAAGTGGGAAAAGGTGATGGTATTTGAAATTAGTAGTGATGTTACCTTGCAGTACCAAGGGACATATGGTGTTCCTAATACAGATGGTTTATGATAGAGGATCTTAGTTGAGGTGCACGAGTCATGATATGCTATTCATCCTGGTTCGACGAAAATGTATCATGACCTTAAGTAGATGTATTGGTAGAACAATATGAAGCAGGATGTGGCTAGTTTTGTGTCTAAGTGCATGGTGTGCCAAAAAGTGAAGGTTGAGAACATGAGGCCCAGAGGATTTGTTCACGAGATTGATTTGCATGTTTGGAAATGGGAAATGAACAACATGGATTTTGTTATCAATCTTTCTCGGTCTCAGAATTAGTTTAATTTTGTTTGGATCATCATTGATAGGATGACAATGTCTGCTCACTTTATACCGGTACAGACAAATTTCTCGGATGAGGATTATGCAAGGTTGTATCTCCAAGAGATTGTGAAGTTGCATTGGGCACCTGTTTCTACTATCTCATATTGTGGTACCCATTTCTTTACTTAACTTTTGGTGGTTATTGCAGATAGAGTTGGGTACTAAGGTAAGTCTAGGTACTACTTTCCACCCGCTGTTGGGTGGGTAAGTAGAAAGGACTAATTAGATGTTGGAGGACATGCTTAGAGATTGTGAGATTAACTATGGTGGTAGTTGGGTTGAGCACTTACCTTGTGTAGAGTTTTCCTGTAATAATAGCTACCACTCTAGAATTTTAATGGCTTCGTTTGAAGCTTTGAATGGTACGAGGTGTGGGTCTTCGATTGGGTGGTTCGAGGCTGGTGAGTCGAATATATTTGGCCCAAATTTGGTTCACCAAGCATTGGAGAAGGTGAAGGTGATTTGGGATAGGCTTAAGCCGCCAAAAGTCACCCAAAGTCTAATATATATATGAGGCCTGGAGTTGGAGTTTGAGGTTGAGGATAAGGTTATTCTTAAAGGTGTCTCCCATAAAGTGAGTGATGTGGTTTAGGAAGAAGGAGAGGATTAGTCCCCGATTTATTGTTCCATAATTAATTTTGAGGAGGGTTGGCACTATTGTGTTTAATATGGTGTTTCCTTCTAGTTTAAGCTCCATTCACTCGGCATTCCATGCTTCTATGTAGAAGAAATGCATGGGTGATCTGTGGCAAATTGTACCTATCAAGTATATTGGTATTTTGGATTCTCTATCTTATGAGGAGGTCTTGGTTGAGATCTTGTATCGATAGGTTCACTGATTGTGGATCAAGTAGGTAGCTTTGGTAAAGGTTCTATGGAGAAACCATAAGTTGGAAGAGGCTACTTGGGAAGTTGAAGAGGACATGAAGTTTAAGTATCCATTCCTATTTTTTGCTTTGGAAATTCGTGCGTAAGATATGTGTTGCTCTTAGCTTCTTTTTTTATGACCTTATTTAGAGAAAGATTGATTCCTTGGTATCTCTGTTCTCTATCTTAAAGGTAAGAGTAGAAACATTTAGGGGTTTAATCATGCTAGTCACTGCCTTGACCCATCATTCAAGGAGGAATGATCCAAGTAGGGGAGAATTGAGTCACCCTGGGTTTTGCCCCTTTGAAATTTTTGGAGTTTTGAACAAACTATCCTTGTAACAACCTACCATATGAGTCGTATGGTGTTCTACATATCTAGGGGCCCTAGTCGTATGTTCATCATTGTGTTGTTTGCCAAGTTCTATCCTAGTTACGAGAGACTCTATACGAGTCATATTGTCTAATAAAAAGAGGTTTAGGGTCCAATCGTAGGTTGTCCAGTGTCTAGCCCTTGATGTACTGCTTAAGGTAAGACTAGATGGTACTAGTCGTATTGTATGGTGACAGGTTAGGCAAAGTAGTCGTATGTTGGATAGAATACTGTGTCCAACGTTTTCACCTAGTGATGACTTAAGGGTAACACTCGTATATTATGGTGATGAGTTGGAGGGTCCACTCGTACCTACCTGTGATTTTTTTTCATTTTTTAAGTTGGGGTATTCTAGACATTTCCCCTCTTAACTCCTTTTGACCCCGCAACATAAAACACCTTTTGGGATCTCATTGACCTATTATCTACATCAAACACTCTTAAAATCTCTTTAAATCTCTCTCAAGCTTTTAGTTCAAGAAAAGGCTAGGGTTTGTAAGAGGCAATCAAATAGGGGATCTCAAGAGTAAATCTCTCCGTCTTCCTTGGTTTCTAAGGCATGTTATTCCCCCCTCATTATTAGTTCAACTATAAGCAAGATTTTAATGAATGGTTTTCATGGTATTAATGTGGATTTGGTTTGGTTTTGAAAAGATGCTGGGGTTTTGGTTGTTTATGGTTAGATAAAGTTCCCCATGTTTTACTTATGGTTTTTCATGTTATAATTATGATTTGAACATATAGTTGCGTGGGAATGGTCAATTGATACTTTGTTTTGCTTTTGGAATCTATATGCCCTCAATATGTTTGTTAAAATGCCAATGAGAATGATTTTGTCACATAGTTTGACTAACCTTGACACTTTTGAATTGCATAAATATTAATGGAAGAAAAATTGGTATGGTTAATTTTAAATGGTATAGAAAGGCCTTGATGGCCATGGTTTTGGTATAATTGGAAATCTTGTGGGGTATGTGGGAATCCCCTAAGTGTTTTATAGTGACATTGCTTGAAAGCTATAGTCGGTATGGCAATACCACTTCATAATGCTTTGATAATAGACTTCTTGTGTTGATGGTTTGGTTATGTGCTAAATGTTTTAATTGGGTAATAATGGCTGATTGTGGTAGCTAACCATGATGATGTACGTCCGATGGATAAATACTAGGAACTCATATTTGCCGACATGAGGGTTAGCTTGGTGAACATATGCTTGTGGGGTACACGAGAATCCCCCAAGTGTATACTTATATATCTGTATCATGTAGGGCGAAGGGTACATGGGGATCTCGGCCCCTATGATATCTCCACTTTGTGTGAATACACGCATTGGGGCCCGTTCAGGGTGTAACAATAGACCCATATAGCCCGTGGGTAGATTATGATGGCAAAGATACACAGCCCAGGTAAAGGTTTTAAATGCACACTAAACCCAGTTCCCTTTCCCGGCACGATATATAGATGTACATATGTGATTGCATAATGGTATTTACCTTGGTTTTGAATTACTAGCATTATTTAATATTATCTCTGAGAACATGCTATAGTTTACTCCGCTAACTATCTTCGGGCGCTGTATCCACTACCCGATGCAGGAATAGGCCATACTATCATTCCTTCTTCTCAGTGACCTAGATTCGAGGACAACTTTGAGTCTGACTAAAGTGGTGAGCTTCCATTCTATGGAAGTCCCCATTTCATGCTATGGACTTATTTTACTTTTTATTTCGTTGGTTTGGTTTTTTCTATGGTAGGGGGAATGCACCGACCGGATGCTATCAATTCTAGATAGAGACTTTTTCATACAACTATGAGCATGGGCAGTGTCGGTATTGGTGTCATCTTTTGTATTTGTGTTGGAATTGAGGCTGACATCGATTGGATATTTGGTTGGTTTTGGTTATGGAATTTATTAAATGTCTTTCAATTATTGTTCTTTTATCTTGTTATATGTTTCGAATTCATCCGACATAGGGTGTAGGTGTAATACCCCGCAAAGTTCTCTTCTAGTCTTAGCCTTAGAGCGTATCCAGTAAAGCAGAAAATCTGAGTCTAAAAGTTTCAGAAGTATCATCCCAAGTATGAAACACTTTGAATCATGTGTAATTTCCCTAATTTCTACTATTAGTCATGTAGAGCATTGAACAAGCTTTCCATCGATACCAATTTCATCAAAATCCAACATTGGACAAAGAAGTTATGGCCGTTTTATTGAGCGTTGTCAGAATCGCAGGTTTGATGGTCGATCTGACGTACCTCCAAGTCCTTGGTTGACCGTCAAGTGTCCCATTAGATCAAAGTCGTGGCTTCCTTTTTTGGTCATCATGTGACGGACAAAGTGGTGGACCGAGGCAGAATGTCCCATTCCTGGACCCCGAGTGACGGACGATCTGGTGGACCATCAGATTTCTGACGGACCATCACTTCGACCGTCACTCTGAGGCAGAACATCCCAGTTTTGGCACTTGAGTGATGGACGACTTGGTGGACCGTCAGTCCCTCTGACGGACCATCAGGTCGACCGTCACAGACCCCGATCGGAATTTTCTAGACAAATTTTAAAGGGGCATTTTGGTCTTTCCACATCCTCCCCCAGCTCTATAAATACCGGGCCAAGGTCCTTCAACTACATTTTTCTCTCTTCCACCCAAAAATTAGGTTTTCCAAAATCAAAATACTCTCTTCTCTTTTCATAAAATTCAAGAGAGATCAAGAAGGATCTAGAGAAATCAAGAACTCCTTTCAAAAGCCTTCAAGAAAAGAAATTCCCAGGTATGTAGATGTTGATTCTTGGGTCCCTTTCATCCAAGAAGCTCAAGTACCTTTTTTTAAACTTAAGGATTTTATGTTTTGTAATATTCCATGATTTGTATGAGTTGAAGTTGATGTTACTTGTGTTATTGAGTTTGGATTCATGATTGTTTGCAAGATTTATGGTCTTTGACCCTAGTATGTGGAATTTATGTAATGTTGTGATGAGCCCTTTTGAAGTTGGTGTCTATGTGAGGTGTTCATGACATTAGGGTGTAGAGATGGTTGAATAAGCGGAGTATGCACCCCATAGGTTGGATGAAAGGTTGAGGTGAAGCATAGAGGGGCATTGTAGTCTGTAAAAAGGGAAACCCAAAGTTGTGGGCTAGTCTACGCACACCTAGTGTTTGATAAAATACCTTAGTGAGCGGAATGATCCATAATAATAATATGGAATCCCCGAGTAGGTGTAGAACCGGACATGTCTAGTGGTTGTCGAAAGACCATAGTGTGTAAGATGAGACAAAATAGGGGTAAACCTCCCAAGTTAGTGCTCTTTGATTTATTTTAAGTTTTGATACATGCTAAGTGGTTAGCAAGAGAGTAATGACATGATAGTGTGAAGTTTTCCCAAAATCTCGTGATATCTAGATATATGTCGAGACCGATATAGGCGTAAAGTACTTGATGCAAGACTTCGTTGAATGGGGTATAATTTAATAGTATGTCTTCCTTAAGGTAGTTTGTGATTATGAATCGATATTGATGACCCTCCCTAAATGTTGGGAGTGATCCTTTGGTAATCATGATGGTGAATAGAGGTTTATATTTCCTAAATGATAGATGCGATGCCGTAAGGTTTGTGAGGGGGAAAGTATGTTATGATTCTGAAACGCTTAGAGTGACCTCTTGGTAGTTGTGATAATAAGTAGACATTTGTGAATACTTGGAGGCTTGCGGTGATGTTCTAATGATTGTGAAATTGAATATATGGCATGATTTCTGAGTGTTTTGTGAATATGCCTAAATGATGGTAATGATGCATGAATGCTTGTGATTCTTGAATAAATGATGATTCTTTACTTCTATGTTATCGAGTCCTTGGGGTATTTATACCCGAAAAATAGAGTTGTTTTCTAGATCCCGTGTCAGTTTCTCGATAATTCCAACCGAGCCATGATTTTCAGAACTCAGTGAACTATAGAACTCTGTATCCTCAGACAAGTGCGAAGCTTAATAAAGCTCAGTAATCTCAGTTATCTCTGTAATCTCTGTATCACTAGTAATCTAGCCTTAGACCTGTACTCAGCCTAGTCCTAATGGAACTCAAGCGATTCAATTCTAATCTTAGAAATGATTCGAATAATCTAATCAAGCTATGTATCGTCAGTCAGATACTGTGACTCGATATTATTTCTATTAGATACGGAACCAAGTGATCTTAGCGTATTTCAGCCAGATCATTTGAGAAACATGATCGTGTAAACAGATTTCGCTTTATCTTGTTCATTCTAAGGATTCAGTGAGAGTTTTTTAGTTGGAAGTAGAAACTAGCACCGAGTGAGGGAAGGTATGGTAATTCCTCCCGTCAGAGAGAGAGGCTAGAGTCATTAGTAGCAATCCCTGAACTCCAGAACTACGTAGCCAGCGCAGGATACATGAGTCCCCGTCAGTAGAGGTTGTCACCGTCAGAGAGGTTGACTATTATATTACCTCAGGTCGACTTCCTGCTAGGGTTATCCTATCAGAGAGGCTTGACCCGAGAGTGAGTCTTTACCCGTGGCACGGTATTGACGCCCTTCCATCTAGGGTTACAGGTTGGACCCCACCTGTGGTAGGTCAGGGAATATCAGTTAAGTGACTACTTCCCACAGTTGCAGTTTCAGTATCAATTTTCAGAAGTCAAGACCATGTGGTACAACCGTCTATCTCAGTAAGGAACTCAGATAGTTCTATTGATTCATGGACCATCCCGTCAGATAGGCTTGGCCTCATATACAGATGCTTACTATCGTATTTAAAGATATCCCATTAGAGAGGCTTGATCTCCTTCTCAGAATTTGTTGAGTATTCTTATTGTCAAATTCGGATATAATCCTATTTTCTTATCATTGATAAAGCTTCCAAAGTTATCTGTTAGAAAAGTTGAATCTCTAATTCTGTCGGTTGAAAGAGGTAAACTCAAAACTCAGCCTTTGATATAAGTATACTCATATCCTCAGTTATCAGTAGAAGATGAGTCAATGGTTCAGTATCTCAGTGATGGTAATAAGTTTAGCTCGCAGTAAAGCGGTATCCAAGGTCAAGTCTCTAGAGTTGTGATGATTATGAGTATGATTTATGCATTCCTGTATGTGTGCTTGTTTTCGTGCGATATTCTCAAGATCATTTAGGTTATACATATTTTGCATGCATGTGTCCTTGTATTTAGCCTTACCCCGTCTACATTCTCGTTACATTTTGTGTTGACGCATTTGCGCTATGGTGTCTCATTTGACACCATAGGTTAAAGGCACAAGACCCAGAGTATCATTAGCAGATCAGTCTCAGTCAGCAGCAGTAGCAGTGAGTCCTCTTCTTTTGAGGATGAGTTTCAATTTTCTATTATTGTAATCAAAGTTTTATTTACTTTTAGTTGACGGAGTTAGTTGGGGACCTGTCCCATCAAATCCACAGTTCAGTGAGATTAGAGGCTTTTCAGACAGATGTATTGTATAGTATTCAATTTTATATTTTGAGTATTTATAGATGTGTTAAACCTTATGGCCAGTTTTTGCATTTATTCCAGATATTATGCAGTGTACAGGTACAAATATCAGTAAAGGGTTAGCTTGTGGTCTTTCGAGATCACAAGAACCACATGACATCTCGGGATGGGATCTCAGGGCGCTACAGTAGGGCAGTTACGGTTGGGTATTAGGGGTGGTCTTCGGTCCCGATTGGACTTGTGTAATACCCCGTTTTCTTTTTAGTTCAATTCAGCTCAAAAGAGGCACATTAGAAACTTAGGACCTGAAATTTTACCTAAGTGTTGGAGACTTAGTCTCATTTTTGTCCTCTAAACTTTGACGACTTTATTCTTGACCTTTCGGACAATGGAATGTCAATTTCTAAGATTTTTTATGATCAGGGGAGTCCATAGTACCTCCGGGGTGAGTTTTGGAATATTTGGAGAAGGTTAGGGCACGTTTGGATGGCCAATACAGAACGTTGATAAAATGTAGACGTGCCGCGTCGGTGGCCGCATCAGATAAGCAACGCAATGCATCGCTAATTGCGTTAGTACCCAGTTTTTGTGTTGTTGAATGATAGGTTTATGGGGGAAATTGAGTCAATTACCCTCACCCAAATCTTCGCAAAACATATAATTTTAGCCCTAAATAGCATAGATGCTTCATTATTCATCTTTTTCTTCTCTAAGAAAAAAAATAGCTCCAAGGATTAAGAACAATTCCATAACTCCTACTCCAAGAAAACGTATAATCCAAAGTTTCAGGTGCAAGAACTTCAAGAAAAAGCTTCAAGAACACCATTAGAGATTCAAAAGTTAAAGCTTTTACATTCAATTCATCAAGCAAGGTATGTGGGGCTATGAACAAGGATACTCCTTTCATCCTTGTGCTCAAAACTAGTTTTTAAAGTTGAATTTACATGAAATTATATGATTTACAGTCTAGGGTTCATACCCAATTATCATTATTTGAAGATGTTGATGTTACAAGAGATTAAAGGTTGAACTGCACCACTACTTTTGCATGTTTATGTGTGTGAAGAGATTTTATATACATTAAGAGTTGAATTTCACTATCTTGACTAGAATTATGCTAGAATTTCAAGATTTTGATATTTGAGCATGACTTTATGATAATTTGATATGAGTTTATAGAATGGGTTTTAAGCCCTATGTATAATTATTGATATTTCAAGAAGATGATGCTTTTAAGCATCCCATAATTAGTTTATATATAAATTTTGAACAAGATTTGTTCTTTTGATCCTTAGCTAAAATATAGAATCCACTTTACTGTTTTGATTAAAGATTTTATTACAGATTACAATAAACAGATGCATAACTGGTTTTCATCGTATACCCTTATGATAGTTTTAAAGTGGATTTCCTACAGAATAAGCATTTAGATTAAATGGAGTAGTATTTAGCACCGAGTTGGGTATGTTCACATGTCCCAGAACTATAACCCAACTTAGGTTTAGATTATCAGATTATTCCCATTTCTATATGGATGACTGTTACAGATATAATCACTTAGTTAGATTATACTCCTTGGCAAAAATATGATACCTCTCCCCAACGTGAGGTTTTCCCATAAGGGAACAAGATGTTGGACACTATGATAGCTTACATAGTGTATGTCGGTTTGAAGAACCTCCTACAGAAAAAGAGTAATTCTAACAGAAAAGTATAACAAAAAAACTTTTCAAAACTAAGTGTAAAGGCTCACGATTATATTTATATATTGGCTTACATAAGTCATTAGTCATGAGATTTCAACTTTTAGTTTACAGATGCAAAAGTGAGTCCTTTTTACAGTTAGCTTGTATAAATTGAAAATAGATTTCAAGTACAGCTCTTAGAACTAAGTGTCATGGCTCTTGAGATTCATACAACACACTTTATTATACATGATTTATAATTTTCCAGTTTTTTTAGTTATTCAAGCTAACATTAGGCATGTATATTTGTCATGCATTATTTTATAAGTATCTATAAATGTTGAGATATTCGTTTACTTATGAATTCACCCCCACATGCTCAGTACATTCCAAAAGTAATGATCCACATATATGTCTAGGTGCTATATTGTTTAATAATGTAGGTTCAGGTGCTTAGTTCCAATTCTATGATTGACCCAAAGAATCTTTATCTACATCCAGACAGTTGGTGAGTCTTCCTATTTTGGGGACCCAGTTATTCAGATTTCTATCTTTCTACACTAGTTTATTTAGTTATGTCAGATAGTTCGAGTCAGCTGGGGGTCTGTCCCAGCAACTCTCTAGTAATAGTATTAGAGGCTTGTCCGACTAATAGATACATTTCAATTTTATAGTGTTGGTTGTGTCATATTTCCTTGTAAGTATTTTCATATATTATGTTCAGCTAGACTCCGTCTAGTTCAGATAGTATTTTAGTATTTTTAGCATACCACATGCTTATATTATCTTTACTTGGGTCTTTAGAGTGAGTAATAGGCTTTAAGAGTTAGCTCAGGACTACTTGTAGTTCAGGGCACCGTGTGGCATTCTGGGACCTATTTTTGGGGCATAACAAACTTGGTATCATAGCCTAAGGTTTAAAGAGTCCCTGGGAGTCAGACAAGCTGCGTTACATAGAGTCTTGATCATGTATGTGAAGCGCGCGACATTTATGAGTAAGAGGATATGGGATGTTTTAGAAAATCATCCTTTTCTTTCATGATCTATCGTTCTTACAGTGTCTCTATCTGCTTTTAACTCGTGCCCTTACAAAATAGTTGAATATTCCTCCTCGCCGAGCTAATGCATGCAAAAATAGTAACTAGGCACCCCATCCTGCTAACCCTCTGAATGATAATATATCCCATGTTGAATTTTAGTCTACCTTTAAAGCGTTTGACAAAGATGTGACTCCCAATATTCAGGGAAACCATTAGGCGACAGTCCAACTTTTGCCGAACAGTGATTTAGCAACAGCTAAAATTTGTGACTTCATGAGAATTAATCTTCCTGAGTTCATTGGGTCAAAAGCAGGTGAGGACCCATAGCTTTACTTAGATGAGGTGAGAAATATCAACCAGATTATGCAAGTCACTGAGGAGAAGATGTAGAGTTGGCATCCTATAGGCTGAAGGATGTGGCGTATGATTAAGTGGTTATGTGTAAGATTAGTAGAGGTGAGAATGTAGCTCCTATGAGTTGGAAGGTGTTTCATGATGCATTTCTATATAGGTTATTTCTTCTTGAATTGAGAGAAACTAAGGTTGAGGAGTTTGTGAACTTGAGGTAGGGCTCGATGATAGTGAAAGGGTACTTCCTTAAGTTTAATTAGTTGTCTAAGTATACCCCTGACACGATGGATGACCCTAGGTCGAGTATGAGTATGTTTATTACTGTAGTATCTGGTGTATATTCAAGGTGTGTAAGACTGCCATGCTTATTGGGGATATGGCTCTTACTAGGCTGATGATTCTTACTCAATAGATTGAGGCATAAAAGTTGTAGAGGAGATTGAGAGAAAATAGTAAGGCTTGAATCGAGTAGTTTGAATATGGCCAGACAAAGTTTAGAGGGAGAAATCATTCGTAGTTTCAGGGTTGCTTATGTATGCCAGCACCATCTTCAGCTAGTGCTCCCACCCCCAGTACTAGGCAGGAGTAGTAGGGTAAAACTTCTATGTCCAAGTATTAGAATAGTTTGAGTGGAAAACCCAGTTATCCTTCATGTGCTAAGTGTGGTCAAAATCATCTTGGAGAGTGTTTATTGGGACAGAAAGGTTGTTATGGTTGTGGTAAGTTGGTTTATGGAATAAAAGAGTATCCGCATGCTAAGTAGGAAAATAGGGATTTTCGTCCCCAGACTCAGGCTACTAGCTCACCAGCTCCTTTAGGTCGCCTAGTCCCTTCTTAGGGCACATAATCCAGTACTGGTGGCGGTTAGCACCAGAATCAGTTTTATACGTTACCATCTTATCAGGAGCAGGAGAGTTCACCAGATGTTGTTACTGGTATGCTTCGTGTCTTTCATCTTGATGTTTATGTGTTGTTAGACCTCGGGTCGAATCTCTCTAATGTGAACCCATTATTTGTAGTAAATATTGGGGCAGGACCTGAAAAACTCCCTAAGCCCTTCATAGTTTCTACCCTAGTGGGTGAGTCAGTTGTTACCAAATGTTATATAGAAAGTGTCCTTTCACTGTCCTTCATAAGATCATATTAGAAGACTTAATAGAGTTAGACATGGTCAATTTCGGCATTATTCATTGTATGGTTTGGATTTATTCCTGTTCTGCATCTATAGATTGTTGCACTCGAGTACTGAAGTTTTAGTTTCCTGATGAGCCAGCCTTTGAGTGGGAGGGTAATTCAGTGTCTCCTAAGTTTCATTTTATATCCTATCACAAGTCCAAAAAGTTGATATAAAAAAGGTGCATCTATCATCTAGTTTGAGTCAAAGAGACTAAGTCTAACACTCCAATAATTCAGTCACTCTGTGTAGTCAATGAGTTTCCTGAAGTTTTTCCCAAAGATTTTCCAGGCATACCTCTCGATTGGGAAATAGAATTTGGTATTGACCTTCTTCTAGATACTCATACCATCTCCATTTCTCCATATTGTATGGCTCCAATGGAGATTAAGGAGTTAAAGGAGTAACTTAAAGACCTGTTAGATAAAGGTTTCATAAGGCCCAGTGTCTCTCCATGGGGCACTTCCATCCTATTCGTATGAAAAAAAGATGGTTCTTTACGAATGTGCATTGACTATCATCAGCTGAATAAAATCACAATAAAAAATAGATATCCTCTCCCTAGAATTGATGACTTATTTGACCAACTCCAAGGTGCAAGTTACTTCTCCAAGATAGACCTTAGATCTGGTTATCATCAGCTTAGAGTAAGGGAATGTGATATTCCAAAGAGAACTTTCAGAACACTCTATAGTCATTTTAAATTACTAGTCATGTCCTTCAGGCTGAAAAATGCCCCAGCATCCTTCATGGATTTGATGAACCAAGTGTTCAAACAGTACCTAGACATGTTTGTCATAGTCCTTATCGATGTTATTCTTGTCAATTGTCGTAGTGAGGATGACCATACAGCCCATCTTAGAATTGTGTTGGAAACTCTTAGAGACCACCTGTTGTTCGCCAAATTCAGCAAGTGTGAATTTTGGCTAAGGTCAGTAGCTTTCCTCGATCATATTATTTGTGGTGATGACATTAGAGTTGATCCTTAAAAGACTAAAGCAGTGAGAAACTGGCCTAAACCCATTTATCCATCATACATTAGGAGTTTCTTGGGTTTATCCAGCTATTAAAGATGGTTTGTTGAGGGATTTTTATCTATTGCATCCCTTATTTCCAGATTGACTCAGAAGAAAGTTAAGTTTCAGTGGTTCGATTCTTGTGACAAGAGTTTTCGGGAGTTGAAGGCTCAACTCATTTCAGCCCCTGTCTTAGCATTACCTGATAGTACAGATGAGTTCATTGTCTATTGTGATTCTTATAGAGTTGGTATGGGTTATGTTTTAATGAATAAATATAGAGTCATATCCTATGCCTCTAGACAACTTAAGCCTCACGAAAAGAACTATCCGACTCATGATCTTGAATTAGCTGTTGTGGTGTTTGCTTTGAAAATCACGAGACACTATCTTTATGGGGTGCATGTTGATGTGATTACGTAACACAAAAGTTTACAATATGTGTTTATGCAGGGAGAGTTAAATCTTTGTTAGGGAAGGTAGCTAGAATTGTTGAAAGATTATGACATGAGTGTTTTGTATCATTCGGGCAAGGCCAATGTTGTGGAAGATGCCCTTAGTAGACTGTCGATGGGTAGTGTTGCTCATGTGGAGAATGATAAGAGAGAATTAGTTTGAGAAGTTCATTGATTATCTAGACTGGGTGTGAGGTTGGTTGACTCAGCTGAGGGGAATGTTTGGGTTCAGAGTAGTTCAGAATCTTCTCTAGTTTCTAAAGTGAAAGAGAAGCAGGATAAGGACTCTAGTTTGGTCAAACTGAAGGGGTCAGTTAAAGACCAAAAGGTAGAGCTTTTCTCCCATAAGGGAGATGGTGTATTGAGATACTAGAGTAGATTGTGTGTGACATGTGTTGAAAATTTGTGGCAACGTATTATGGAAGAAACGGATGGTGTGCTCTACTCTATTAACCCAGGAGTCACCAAAATGTACCATGATTTGCGGGAAGTCTTTTGGTAGAGTGGTATGAAGAGAGATATCGCAAAATTTGTGGCCAAGTGTGAAACCTATCAACAGGTTAAGATAGAGCTTCATAGACTTGGTGGCATATAGCAGGGGTTTGGTATTCATACTTGGAAGTGGTAAGAGGTGAACAAGGACTTTTTGATAGGGTTACCTCATTAGCGTCGACCGCATGATTTGATTTGGGTTATTGTAGATAGATTGATGAAATCATCCCACTTCTTGCCAATTCACATATCCTTCATAGATGAGGATTATTATAAGCTGTATATTAGAGAGTTGGTTAGATTACACAGAATTCCCTTGTCAATCATCTCATATTGGGGTACTCAGTTTACCTCTCAGTTTTGGAAAGCCTTTAAGAAGGGTCTTGGTACCCATATTCATCCCTGTTCAGATTTTCACCTGTATACAAATGGTTAGGTAGAGAGGACAATTCAGACTTAGAGGAGATGTTGAGGGCATGTGTTCTAGACTTCAAAGGCAGCTGGGATGACTACTTGTCGTTGATCGAGTTTGCCTACAATAATAATTACCATTCTAGTATTCAGATGGCTCCACTTAAGGATATTTATAGGAGAAGATGTAGGTTACCTATCGATTAGTTTGAAGTGGGTAAGGGAGCTTTGATAGGTCCAGATGTGGTGTTTGAAGTGATGGAGAAAGTCTAGGTTATTCGAGAAAGATTGAAGGCAGCTTAGAGTCGACAAAAATCTTATGCAGACGTGAGAAGGAGAGATCTTCAATTTAAAGTCGATGATTTTGTTTATTTGAAGGTTTTACCCATGAAGGGGCAAAAGATTTGGCAAAAAGGGGAAGCTTAGTCCCCGATATATGGGTCCCTACAGGATATTGGCTTGGGTGGGGATGGTAGCATATGATCTTGAGCTACCTGCAGAATTGTCCTCAGTTCACCCAGTGTTCCATATATCCTTATTGAAGAAGTGTATGGATGATTCAACTGTTATAATCCCTCTAGAAAGCAAGGATATCCAAAATAGACTTTCATATGAAGAACTCCTAGTAGAGATTCTTGATCATCAGATCTGTAGACTAAGGAACAAAGAATATCCCTTGGTCAAAGTTTTGTGGTGAAATTATTCTGTTGAGGGTGCCACTTCAGAAGTAGAAGCAGCATGCTAATGAAGTACCCTCACTTCTTCTCCACAAACTCAGATTTAGCCTAAGGTAACAGTCTTCCTTAAGTCAATTATTTTTCCAGTCTTAGTTTCAGCCATATGGTTATCTTTAAGTAAATTCACGCACTCACAAATTAGTTCAGTCACTTATAATATTTTAGATTAAATCATGAAGTTTTGTTTCAGCTGTGCACGTCAATGCATAGTCTCAGTTCCTCGCGAATTCTCTTAAGAGGTAGATATTGTAATGCCCCGTATTCTTCCTAGTTCAATACAGCTTAAAATAGGCACATCAGAGACTTAGGACCTGACCTCTAGCAATGTATTGGAGACTTAGTCTCATTTTTTTCCTCTAAACTTTGATGACTTTATTCCCGATCTTTTCGGCCGTAAAATGAAAATTTCTAAACTGTTTCATGATCAGGGTAGTCCATAGTACCTCCAGGGTAAGTTTTGGAATTTTTGAAAAAGTTTGGGGCATGTTTGGATGGCCAAAACAGAATGTCGATGCAATATAGATGCGCCGCGTTGGTGGCTTCGTTGGATAGGAAACGCGATGCGTCGCTGATCGCGTTGGTACCCAATTTTATTTTTGTTAAATGATAGGTTTATGGGGGAAATTGAGTCACTTACCCTCTCCCAAATCAACCAAAAACACGCAATTTTAGCCCACAAATAGCATAGATGTTTCATTATTCATCTTTTTTTTCTCCAAGAACAAAAAAATAACCTAGCTCCAAGGATTAAGAACAATTCCATAACTCCTAATCCAATAAAGCCTATAATCAAAAGTTTTTGGTTCAAGAACTTTAAGAACACCATTAGATATTCAAAAGTTCAATCTTTTACATTTAATTCATCAAGCAAGGTGTGTGGGGTTATGAACAAGGATACTCCTTTCATCCTTGTGCTCAAAACTAGTTTTTAAAGTTGAAATTACATGAAATTATATGATTTACAGCCTAGGGTTCATACCCAATTATCATTATTTGAAGATGTTGATGTTACAAGAGATTAAATATTGAATTGCATCTCTATTTTTGCATGTTTATGCGTGTGAAGTGATTTTATATACATTGAGATTTGAATTTCACTAGCTTGACTAGAATTATGCAAGAATTTCAAGATTTTGATTATTGAGCATAACTTTATGATAATTTGACATGAGTTTATAGCATGGGTTTTAAGCCCCCGATATAAGTATTGATATTTCAAAAAGATGATTCTTTTAAGAATCCAATGATTAGTTTGTATTCAAATTTTGAACAAGATTTGATCTTTTGATACTAAGCTAAGATATGGAATCTACTTCACAGTTTTGATTATAGATTTTATTATAGATTACAGTAAACAGATGCATAATTGGTTTTCATCATAAACCCTTATGATATTTTTAAAGTGGATTTCCTACAGAATGAGCATATAGATTAAAGGGTGTAGTATTTAGCACTGAGTTAGGTATTTTCACATGCCCCAGAACTATGAGCCAATGTAGGTTCATATTATCAGATTATTACCATTTCTATATGGATGATAGTTACAGATGTGATCATTAGGTTAAGTTATACTCCTTGGCAAGAGTATGACACCTCTCCCCAATATAAGGTTTTTACATAAGGGAACTAGACGTTGGACACTATGATAGTTCACATAGTGTATGCCAATTATAAGAACCTCCATCTAGAAAAGTGTAATCCTAACAGAAAAGAACAACAAAAAAGCTTTTATTAAGATATTGTTTTGTATAAGTCATTAGCCATGAGATTTCATCTTTTAGTTTACAGATTCAAAGGTGAGTCCTTTTGCACTTAGCTTGCATAAATTGAAAACAAATTTCAAGTATAGTTCTTAGAACTAAGTATCATGGCTCTTGAGATTCATACAACACACTTTATTATTCATGATTTACAATTTTCTAGTTTTTTGATTATGCTAGCTAATGCAAGCCATGTACATTTAGCATGCATTCTTTTATGAGTATTTATGAATGTTGAGATATTGTTTAACTTAAGCATTCACTCCCACATGCTCAGCACATTCCAAAAGTATTGATCTACATATATGTCTATGTGCTACAATGTTTAATAATGTAGGTTCAGGTGCCTCGTTCCAGTAGCGTGATTGACCCAGAGCATCTCTATCTACATCACGACAGTTGGTGAGTCCTCATAGTTTGGGGACCCAGTTATTCAGATTTCTAACTTTCCAGACTATTTTATTTAGTTAAGTTCGACAGTTCAAGTCTATTGGGGGTCTGTCCCACCGACTCTCTAGTAATAGTATTAGAGGCTTGTCCGATTATTAGATATATTTCAATTTTACAGTGTTGGTTTTTTCAGGTTTCCTAGTAAGTATTTTAAGACATTATTTTCAATTGGACTCAATCCAGTTCAGACAGTATTTCAGTATCTTTAGTATACCGCATGCTTATATTATGTTTACTTGGGTCTTCAGAATGATTAATAAGCTTGCATGGTTAGCTCAAGACTACTTGTAGTTTGGGGCACCGTGTGGCATTCCGTAACCCATTTTTAGGAAGTTACAACTTGAGATGCCCAGCACGACGACACCCTTGTTTGAGTCATTTCATCTTTGTCAAAGCGAGAGGCTAACTATATTTCTGATGAATTTAGTTGTAATATCCAACAAAATTCTAAGCTTGACTCAGTCCTTTAAAACCTACTAAGGGGTCCCAGACTTCGAAAACAATTTAGCTAAGTATTTATACTTAGATTCATTTTAGCCTTTGTAGTTTGGCAATCCTAGTTCACGACCTTCCCGACCTTATTTTGCCAATTTTCAATTTGATTCATGATTAGGGCCACTTGTAGGCTATCTCGGGTGAGTTTTAAATTTTTTCGTCTATAGTAAGGGCAAGTTTGGATGCTAAGAATAGTTAGGGGTCACTATGGCCCCGCATGGAGATAGGTAGTCAACCCAAGTAGGGGTCGCGATGCCAGGAGAAGCCCAGTTCAACAAATTTTAGTTATGGGTTATGGGGATAAATAGGTCAATTTCCTTACCCTTATTCACCCAAAATACAAAATTATGCCCCCATTCACCAAAATATATTCACTTTCTCTCAAACTCTCTCAAGAACAAGTATTAGGGTTTTCAATTCAAGATTCAAATATCAAGAATTCTACAATAAATCTACTAAATAAAAGCATAAAGGTATGTGAAGTATTCATCCAAGGGCCCTTTCATCCTTGGAGTTCAAGAAATCCTTTTTTAAAATCTTAAATAATGATTCAACACTGAGTTAACCCAAGGATGAGGGCATTCCTGTCAGTAGAAGGTTTTACCCTTAGCAACAATCTAGGTATTACAGAACTATGTAGCCAACATAGATTGAGGTATCTTCCTTCCAGACATTCTGAGGGTTGATACTTCTCTTACGAGCTATCCTGTAAGTGAGTGTTGATGAAAGAGCTTTCTATCAGAGAGGTTTAAATCATAGCTTGTCCTTACCCATGGCACGGTATTGACACCCTTCCAACTCGGGTTACAGGTTGGACCCCAAATCCTTTTAGAGAAGGGGCATGTCAGTTAGATAATTACCTCTCACAGTCTCAGTTCCAGTCTTAGTCTCAAAATAGAACTTAGTTTAGTTCTACATATTCAGTACTATCAAACATAGTCACTCATCTCAGTACGGAACTCAGTATGGTTCCACAGTATTCATAACTATCAGATAAGGTCTTTTAGATAATCAGTAATACAATATTTGTAAACTCAGATAGCAATTATCAGTATTTAGATTCATTACTCAGTATTAGCATGATCACAGTTACAGTTTATGTATTCATACATGTACTCTTACTCAGTCATAATCATGTTATTCAATTATTATTGTGCATGCATATAAACCCATGCCTATCAGCCTACCTCACTGAGCATACTAGTACATTCAAAGTAATGACGCATGCTTTCTTTGTGCTATGATGTGTTATATCATAGGTTTAGATGCACAGGCTCTAGAGCACCCGTAGCAGTTCAGATTCTCAACTTTTAGAGTAGTGGTGAGTCCTTATAGTTCGAGGACATGCTTATTATTTACAGTACTTCAGTTTTATTTTAGTAGATGGAGTTACTTGAGGTCTTGTCCCATTAACTACACAGTTCAGACAGTTAGAGGCTTTTTCAGACTAGATTTTTTTTAGATAGTTGTTCAGTTTTTCAGTACTTATATTCAGTTTTAGTATTTTTATGTCGCATTCAAATTGATTCACAGATTTGAACCTTAAGGCATATGTTTTCACCTATTTTTGCAATTATTACAGCATGTATTACATAGTTATTGCAGCAGGTACTAGTCATGGGTTAGCTTATGGTCCTTTTGGATTATGAGCACCGTATAACATCCAAGGTACAGACTCAGGGCGTTACATAGACGCACGGGCCCCAGAGCATCCTTAATAGTATAGATTCTCAGAAGACAACATAGTGGTGAGTCCTCATATTTTGAGTACATGATTATTTTTAGCATTTTAGTTACTTTAGAAGTCATTCGGAGTTAGTTGGGAACTTGTCCCATCAACTCCATATTTTAGATAGTTTAGAGGCTTATCAGACTAGAATGTTTTCAGATAGTTGTTTTCCAACATTCTATTTCCTATGTATAGTATTTTTTTTAGATTTGAATAAGAGTTCCTCATTTACTTCTTTATTTTGTTATTACATCATCTTTATTATTCAGTGCTTATAGCAGGTACCACTCATGGTTTATCTAGTGGTCCTTCGGGATTGTTAGCGCCGTATAGCGTCTGGGGTACAGACTTGGGGCATTATAAAACTTGGTATTAGAGCCTAAGGTTCAATAGAGTCCTAGGAAGTATGAAAGCTGCATCTAGTAGAGTCTTGTGCATGGGTGTGTAGCGCGCCACACTTATGTACAAGAGCCAACGAGATGTTTTAAGAATAGTTTCCCTTCTTTCAGTATTCATGTCATGCGAGTGAGCATGAACTCCAGTCAAACTATCTATTTAATCTAAGTTTATCTTTTATTTACAGATCATGCCTCCTAAAAGAACTAATGGAAGAGGAACGGGAGACCAGCCAGAACCCCAGCCCGTCCAGCCAGATCCTCTAGATGAACATATCTCCCATGCTGAGTTTAAAATAGCTTTCACCACCCTAGCTCATGCTGTAACAGTCCAGAATAAGCGCCTAACTATTGTTTTGGCCAACAGAGTGGCCAACACAGTAGCTGGCAAGATTCGAGACTTCACCTGAATGAACCCTACATCTTTCATTGAGTCTATGTCAGATGAGGACCCTCAAGAATTTATTGATTAGGTGCAGAATGTTATTAATATTACGGGGGTGATGACTAGTGAGAGTGATAAGTTAGCTACATATTAGTTACAGGATTCAAATCACTCGTGGTTCAAACAGTGGAAAACAGAAAGGGCCATAGATGCTGGGCCCATAGAATGGGAGGAGTTTGCCATTGTTTTTCTGGATAGGTTCTTCCCACGGGAGTTGAGAGAAGCAAAGGTTCTAGAATTTATCAATCTAAAGCAGGGAAACATGACGGTGAAAGAGTATTCTCTAAAGTTTACTTAATTTAACTAGATATGCTTCTCATGTGGTAGCAGATAACAGGTCTAATATGAGTAAGTTTGCATCTGGGGTAAATGATATTGTGGTTAAAGAGTGCAGAACCGCTATGCTATTTTTTGAGATGGACTTGTCTAGACTGATGGTCCATGCTCAACAGATCAAAGAGCATAAGTATAAGAAGAGAGAGAAGCAGAACAAGAGGGATAAAATAGGTAGTTTTAACTTTGCTTAGCGTAAGTCAGAGGGTTGGAATCGTTCTCATCTCTGACCAAAATCTTCAGTCCCTACTCCATCCTCAGCTAGTGCTACTATGTCGAAATTCATAGATGACAACAAATATAGAGTATCAGGCCCTAAATCTTAGGGTAGTATTTGTAGTGCCCGAATGAATTCTCTCCGCCAGCAGTGTGGAAAAAACCATCAGGGTGTCTGTAGAGAAGAAAGTGATGTATGTTTTGGATATGGAAAGCCAGGCCACAGAGTTAGAGTTTTTCCCCAGTCAGGTTCCTAGGGTCAGCATAACCGTCATCCAGCTCAGTTCAGTTACTCGAATCAGTAGGGTGCCTCATCCCGTGCCACCAACGGGCAACACCCAAACAGAATCTATTCTCTTCAGTCCCAACAGGATCAAGAATATTCTCCTGATGTGGTCACTGGTATGTTAAAAGTTTATTATTTGCATGTTTATGCTTGGCTAGATCCAGGAGCTTCTTTGTCTTTTGTTACTCCATATATAGCCGTTGATTTTGGAGTCAGTCCTGAAATCCTAGCCGAGCCTTTCTCAGTCCCTACCCCAGTGGGTAAATCTATCATAGACCAGTAGGTATAAAGGAGTTGTCCGATTGTGGTATCTCAGAAAGTCACTTCAACAGAATTAGTCAAATTTGAGATGACTGATTTTGATGTCATTCTCAGCATAAATTGGCTTCATTCCTGCTATACCTCAATAGACTGCAGAAACAGAATTGTCCAGTTTCAGTTTCCAAATGAACACGTCCTAGAGTGGAAAGGTAGTACTTTAGCACTTATGGGTTAGCTTGTTTCTTACATTTGGGCTAGAAAAATGATATCTAATGGGTGTGTCTACCATCTTATCCGAGTATAGGACTCCAGATCAGAAACCCCTACTCTTGAATCAGTGTTAGTAGCTTGAAAATTCCCAGAGGTGTTTCCCAAAGATCTTCCCGGAGTCCCTCCTAAAAGAGAAATTGATTTCAGAATCAATCTACTTCCAAATACTCAGCCCATCTCTATTCTACCATAAAAAATGGCTCCAGCAGAACTCAAAGAATTAAAGGAGAAATTAAAGGATCTCTTAGATAAGGGATTCATCAGACCTAGTGTGTCCTCGTAGGGTGAACCAGTTTTATTCATGCGAAAGAAAGACAGTTCTCTCAGAATGTAGATTGACTACCGTCAGTTAAATAAAGTTACAGTCTAGAACAAGTATCCACTTCCCAAAATTAATGACTTGTTCGACCAACTTCAGGGTGCCAGTTATTTCTCTAAGATAGACCTCAGATCAGGCTATCATCAGCTCAGAGTCAGGGAATGTGACATCCCAAAAAAATCCTTCAGAACTCGGTATGGTCACTTCAAATTCTTAGTCATATCCTTTGGTCTTACAAATGCCTCAACAACTTTCATGGACTTGATGAATCATGTGTTCAAGCAGTGCTTGGACATATTTGTCATAGTCTTCATAGATGATATCCTTATTTACTCCCGCAGTGAACATGATCATGTAGACCATCTCAGAATAGTATTTCAGACTCTCAGAAACCATCAACTACTCGCCAAATTCAGTAATTATGAATTTTTTATAAGGTCAGTAGCTTTACTCAGCCATATCATTTCTAGTGATGGAATTAGAGTTGATCCCCAAAAGATTGAGGTAGTGAGAAACTAACCCAGACCCTTTTCTACATGAAATATCAAGATTTTCTTGGGTTTGGCTGGCTATTACCAATGATTTGCTGAGGAATTTTAATTTATTTCATCCCCTATCTCCAGATTAACTCAAAAGAAGGTCAAATTCCAGTGGTCAGATTCTTGTGAGAAGAGTTTTTAGGAGTTGAAGACTCGACTTACCACAACTCCAGTTTTGACCCTACCAGATAGTTCCGATGGCTTTGTTGTGTATTGTGTTGTATCTAGAGTAGGTTTGGGTTATGTCCTCATATATAGAGGTAAGGTCATAGCCTATGCCTCTAGACAACTTAAACCCCACGAGAAGAACTATCTTTCTCATGATCTTGAGTTAGCAGCAGTAGTTTTTTCCATAACGATTTGGAGGCATTACTTGCATGGGGTGCACGTTGATATGTTCCCAGACTATAAGATCCTGCAGTATGTGTTCTCACAGAAAGATCTTAACCTCCATTAGAGAAATTGGTTAGAGTTTTTGAAATATTAAAACATGAGTGTTCTATACCATCCGAGCATGGCTAATGTAGTAGTTGATGCTCTCAGTGGGATGTCTATGGGTAGTGTAGCTCACGTTGAGGAAAGTAAGATGAAGTTAGCTCAGGAAGTCCATCATCTTCCCCGACTAGGTGTTCTCTTAGTCGACTCTGCAGAAGGTAGTGTATGGGTTCAGAACAGTTCAAAATCAACTTTAGTTTCTAAAGTAAAGAAAAAGTAGGATAAAGATCCTAGATTAGTTAAGATGAAAGAGTCAATCAATGATCAGAAGGTAGAGGTTTTTTCCCAACGGGGAGATGGTGTCTTGTATTTTCAGGGTCATCGGTGTGTGCCGAGTGTAGATGACTTAAGGCAGTGAATTCTTGCAAAGGTGTATGGTGCACGTTACTCTATTCATCCAGGGGCCACGAAGATGTACTGTGATTTGTGGGAAATCTATTGGTGGAGTGGGAGGAAGAGAGATATTTTAGAGTTTGAATCTAGGTGCTCTATATGTCAGAAGGTTAAGATTTAGCATTATAAACCTAGTGGGTCCATGCAGGAGTTCAACATTCCTACTTGGAAGTGGAAAGGAGTAAACATGGACTTTGTGATGGGTTTTCCTCGTACTCGTCATCAACATGATTTGGTTTGGGTCATTATAGATAGGATAACCAAATCAGCTCACTTTCTACCAGTCTATACCTCTTATTTAGCCGAGGATAATGCCAAACTCTATATCAGGGAGTTGGTCAGATTGCACGGTGTTCTGCTTACCATTGTCTCATATAGAGGTACCCAGTTCATCTCTTATTTCTTGATATTATAGTAGGTATCAATCATTTATCTCCTTATCATGCAGTTATGGATTGTTATACCAAGATATTTATCTTAGTGTTAGAAATGAAGGGTACTTCTAGTTAGTGTCCTAAAGGAATTAGATCTTTTCTTTGTGCTCATCGCATGATATAAATGGGTGTCTTTATTATTTTGCTATGTACCATATACTAATATTGATTCACTACCTTTTTTAGTATCAATAAGAATTGTGAGGGAGTTCATGGATATGTTTCCTAAGGACATACATAGTGTTCTTCCAAATAGAATGCCCCTAACAAAATTGAAAGAGTTGAAGGACAAAATTACAAGATTTGTTGAGTAAGGATTTCATTAGGCCGAGTATCTCACTTTGGGGGGATCTCGACTTATTTTTGAAGAAAAAAGGAAGGCATTATGCACACGTGCAATGATTATCGTCAATTAAACTGACTATCAAGAACAAGTATCTTCTTTAACGTATCCATGATTTGTTTGATTAGATACATGGTTTGAAGGTGTTCTATATGATCAATTGATTACTGGTTACCATCGATTGAAGATTACAGCTTCAAATGTTCTAAAGATGACTTTTTGATGTGACATGACTACTATAAGTTCTTGGTTACGTCTTTTAGGCAGACTAACACCCTGATAGAATTTATGGAGTTGATTAACATGGCATATTGGCCTTATATTGATTTATTTATTATTGTGTTTATCCATGATATCTTGGTTTATATAAAGAGAAAGTCATATTATGTGAGGCATCTGAGAGTCATACTTCAAAGTTTGAGAGATAAGAGATTGTATGATAATTTCTCTAAGTGCAAGTTCTGGATAAATTCTTTTTCTTTATTTGGTCATGTGGTGTCCAAGGATGGTATTATGGTTAATTTGTCCAAGGTAGAGGCGGTTCTTGATTAGTCTAGGCCTACCTCTCCTATTGAGATTTAGTGTTTTATTGGGTTAGTTATCAGACTACTATCATTGATTTTGTAACACCCCACATTTTCGTGCTAGACTTTGAATCGTCATTCATACGTGGGTAAAATCTAATCCCATTATTTGTACATTAATACATGTGTCATGATCATTAACATAGTATTACTTAGGTGTAAAATGTTCATGGGAATCACTTAGAGCAAAGAAGAGTTAAGAGCCTTTGATTCGGCCAAATTTTGGTATTCAATTTTACAAGGGTCAAATTTGAACTTGTATAACAGTTGATATATGTGGAATTTTGAATCTCAATACCCACCAAATTATAGATAATTGAGTTATCTTTCCAATGATACCTATTTCTCCTTAATCCGATACCTGAGCGAATTGTTATGACTATTTTTGTGAGAAACATAAGGGGTCGCGATAGCCTCGCGCCAAGAGGGCTATTCCACACTTCTAGTGGCTGTGTCACGAGGTCAATTCCCTGGGATTACGGTCGCATCACCAGGGTTATTTACACGGGAAAAAGAGGCTAACGACAGTCGCGTCCTTTTCCCTCAACCCAAGTCATCCCAAACACGATTTGGGACATTCTAGAGGGCATTATTTGCTCATCTTCCTTAAAATTACTCACAAGAAACCATTTCTCTTTCCCAAGAAACAAAATTCAAGTTTTTCCTATTAAGAACATAATGATTTAAGTTCCAAATATAAGATTTCTTCAAGAATTCATTCAATTAAGGTATGTAGGGTTTATGAACAAGAACATTCTTCCATCTTTGTGCCCAAAACTTGTTTTAAAGTTTAAGTTATATGATTCGCAATTATGGTTCATACCCAAGTTATCTTGTCATCAGTTTATTATATTATTTTGTGATTGAAGTATTTAAGTTCATACATGATATCATCTATTTATGTTTTGACTTGAAGATTCTCTCTTATGATTTGAATATCATGAGTTTGATCTGAAATATTGATTAAGGATATCCAATTATGTTTTAAGTAAGATATTGTATTACAAGTTATATGAAAAAAAGTCTAAGATTCAAAGTTTGAGTTTGAGCACTAAGTTTACAAGAAAAGTTTGAATCTTTTGATTCCAATGTAAGGCTTGAAATACACAATCATTTATCATCCTTATGATACAAAGCAATGATTGATCTTTTGATCTTAAGATAAGATATCGATTCCATATTTGTTCATCTTGATTATGATTTAAAGTAAAGAGAAGCGTAGCTTGTTTTCATCCTATAAACTTTTATGCTATTTTAAAATGGATTTCCTAAAGAATAAGCATATAAGTAATATAAGGGTAGTATTTAGCACCGAGTTGGGTATCGGTCTTAGGTCACATGCCACAAAACTATGTTCCACCATAGGTTCAAGTCCCAATATGGGTTAAGTATAGTAATCACAAAGATTAAGGTTCTATTCTGATGGAAATGGTAGAACAACTCTCCCCAACATAGGTAAGACATTGGACTCCATGATAGCTCATATGATTTATGTCGGTTAGAAAAACCTCCCTAAAAAAGAAAAAGTAAATCTTTTAAAAATATGTGTTATGGCTCACAAAGTTTATACGTATGCATCATTACTCATATTTATGATTTTGTTGTCTTTATTTTATTCAAGTTCAAGGTGAGTCATTTACACTTAGCATGCATTAGTTAAAAGTCTATGAGTATATTAAGTTATTGTTTTACTTATGCATTCACCCCAACTTACTCAATACATTCCATAAGTACTGGACATATATGTCTATGTTCTACATTGTCTCATAATATAGGTACCAGTTGTAGGGTGCACATCATAATCAGACAATTTGTAGCTTCCAGTCGGCAGGTGACGAGTTCTTTTGATTTAAGGACTCAAGTCAACTATAGTTCTAGTAACAATTTTATTAAGTCATAGTGATTAGGGATAGGTGGGGGTCATGTCCTTTATACCTATAGTAAGTATTAGTAAAGGCTTCATAGATGGTCATTCAGAGTTGATGTATTTACTTTCAGTTTTGTTTTGTACAACCAAAGTATGTTTTACTATTCAGCTAAAAATATCTCTTCTGCTTATTTGTTTTATATTTATGTAACATATTTAATTGCTCATAAGTTATGCAAGTATCATGGGTTATCTTAGGATCACTTGTGGTTATAAGTACCGTGTGACGTCCAGGGGGTAATCTCAGGGCGTTACAAACTTGGTATCAAAGAACAGACTTTTAGTGTCCTAGGGTATATATGAAGCCATATCTTGTAGAGTCTTGTGTAATGGTATGGAGATGTCTTTACTTTTCTTTGAGAGGCTATGGGGCATTTATGAAATATTTCCCATCTTTCATATCTCTCATCATGCTATAGAAAGGTTTCCTAAGAAACTTATATTGATTGTCATTAGTCTCCATTCTTGCCAACTCCCCTTAGTTTTGAGGCAATAGAAATAGTAAAGATCAAATTCCTATAGATAGAGCTTTCTCAGACCATCCACACAAATATTTATAGGATTACACGCAGGCTCAAAAGTATCCCACCAGTGCCTTTAAGTCCCAAAGTATGAAATATTTCATTTATGATCCTAAAAAACATGGTGCATTAAGCTGAAGTCAGATATGCTTTTAAATCCATTCTCTGGATCCTATGATAGCATATGATCTAGAGTTAGAAGCATGAACCCGAAAGTCTAGCAAAAGTAAAGTGGGGATAGTGTTTATCTAGAGTTTGTAGATTATGTATCCATAGGGCTAGTTATATGAAAGGTGAATCAGTATGCTTGAAACAATATATGACAAAATTTAAGTTTATTGATTTGAAATTAAGTTTGATGTTGTGGGTATGATATAGAGGTGTTCCCAAGGTGATATGGGGTTGTATTTTTTCTTAGTTTTTAAAGTATGTGTTTTTAGATAGTATCATTGAGTTGCAAAGTGCAAATGAGGCTACTTATGTAGTATATAATGTTCTAACCAGCTAGTTATGTGTTATAGGTTGTTGATGTTGGGTATGTTGGTATAATGTAATTTCTCATGGTTTAGGAAAAAATATATAAGTTTAGAGATGTGATATTAGTAGGCTATGAAGGAAAAGAAGAAGATTATGTGTTTAGTGGGGAAAGCATGTTGTTAAGAAGGGTGTAAATATGTGATGATTGTTGAAGTTTAAGAAAGATAAGGACAATATAGATTAAGGGAGTGTTCAAGAATAAAGTTAGTATAGTTTGTTAAGAGTTTGGGGATATCCATGATAAGTGTTAGAATCTAAGTTTGAATCTTGGAGGATTGAGCTAATAGTAAGAAGAATTGAAATTCTATATGGTGTGGACTCATGGTATGGTGATACTCATGAAGATTCTATGTTAGTAAGTGTTTAAGTTATTATATGTTGACTATTGGGGCTTTAGGAAGTTAGACGTTGTATCTTAGAAGGAAGTATTAATAATGTGTTTTACATTTTCAAGTGTAGTATTTTAGGGAAAGTTTATTATTTATGTGTATTGTTATATCTTGGACTCTATATTAACGAGGTTTTATTTCATCTTAGAGTTAAATAAAGGGGTCCTCGAATTTAGGATAGTGCTTAAATACAAAAGGGAGATATTAGAATAAGAAACCAAGTTAGGATCTCAGATTCTAGCAGTGATGCTAGTGTATTGTAGAACCTTAGTAAGGGGGGAGGATGCCTGACCCATTCTTATCTCAGTGCAACTTTTTGTACTTTAGTCATCACGATATCTACTCATGCCTTACAAGTCTTCCCTATGATCATAGCTTACATTCATGTACTTCCCATTGAATCATGTATGCTTCCAGTTCGTAGTATAAGGAGTTCCAGTTCACTCAGCAGTACAAATCATATTCCATGAATTTATGAACTCCAAACTCTGGTCATGCAGGTCATGACTCATGTACTCATGCTTTCCAGTATCTTTAGTTCCAGGTACTCATGCTACACTCTTAATGACCTATGGAATTAAGATTATGTCATGTATGTCCTTATTTTATATCTCCATAATAAATCTATGCCATGGATACTCTATTCCTTAGGCCTAAGTTAAGTGTCAATGTTAGGTATGGTATTATTTTAGGCTTCAATATCTCATGTTCTAACCTTTCAATGACCTCTCTTAATGAAATGATAATGGTGATGAAAAATTATTTAGATGGGAGAGAGTAAATGTTTCTTGTTGGGGAAAGATTGTTGTATGTTTATTTCATGTAAGGCTATAAGTTTGAAGGAATATTGAGGTAGAGATTTTGATATATGTCCTGGCTAGTTGAAATTTCATGTGTGTTTTCTTTAGGATAGTGCATGGAAGTTTTTAATGATAGAGGTTTAAAGAATATGAGAAAGATTCTTTTATGGTTGTTTTCCTAGAAGTTCATATGTCGTTATGAAGATAGACTTGAATGTCATGTTGGTGTATTAGTGGATGTATGACTTTTGTGTTAGTGAATTCGTAGTAAGAGGTTGTATTTAGTTGGTGAAGTGGTAATAAGAAATATTCATGAGATGAAAGATGTGAAACACGCATGGGGTATTGAATTAATGGTGTATACTAGTACTATGATTTTATGTATTATACCTTATAATTTAATGTTACGGTTGAACAAGGTTAGAGCAGGTAGTCTGACTCAGACTTTGGTTGGAATAGTTATATGTGCACATATGAGAATTATAAGTTGAATCATATGAGCATTGTATTTAAGGGAAAAAGTGTAGTTGAGGGAGTATTTTAGAAGTTTTTCTAAGCTTGAAAGTTAGCAGTTTCATTGCCTAAGTCTATCCTAGCTTATATTAGCAGTTATATTAATCTATCCTAGCTTATATTTAATAAGCCCATAGTCCATGATTATAGCGGTGTAGCCATGTTGGAATTCCTTATGAAGATATCTTATTCAAATCATGCCCAAAATTCTTTTCTCCCTAATGTTGTTAGAACTTCTTAAAAAGAGTGTTGAAGAAAATACTCCAGTTGAGTATAAGCTTTCAGTAAGAGTAACTACATATAACTAGCAATTCAGTTTATCAATCAGACAAATAAGCTCCTATATATTTCCATATTTCCATCTAGTCTTAATATCCAAAGTTTTATGAATATTTCTATTCCATGAGATAATTTTTTTGCGTACAAGTAAGTTGTGAATTCGGTTCAGTCCAAGCATCATGTTTTAGATTAAGCTATTTAGTCATGACTCAATAAATAAGGGCTATGTCAATGATCTCAGTTTTCCAAGTATTCTAGCTCAGATATTGTAATATTCCTTTTACGATCTTAGTCTCGTTAGCTCATTATTCGTTCTTACATAATGTACATGGTGATACCATGAAATCCTTCTCTCTTGATTCTTTTGCATGTTTTGTTAAGATAGAGTTCCTAATAAAAAGTTACATACTATATTACATCCTTAGTAACTTTTGGAATTTTATCGCATCAGTTATCACTTCGCAGTTCTATATGTATGATTGTATCATGAACTTTTAAGTGAGTTCCAAGCTCTCAGCGTGAACCAGGTTCTTATAGTCAATAAAGTCAAGTCAGTGAAGAAATTAGTTTCATGAGAAAGTTACAATGTTTCGGCTCAGTTATATCCTCTATTACCATACATCTCATGTTTGCATCATTCCATACTTATAAGACTTCAACAAGTTCCTATCCATTTTCAAGGATGAATGATTCCAAGAGGGATATAATGTAACACCCCACATTTTTGGGCTATACTTTGAATCGTCATTCCTACGTATGTAAACCCTAATTCCATTATTTCTATTTGAATATATGTGTCATGATCATTATACTAGTGTGAATAGTGCTTATATGAAAAATGTTTATGGAAATCACTTAGAGAAAAGTAGAGTTAACAACCTTTGATTAGGCCAACTTTTGGTATTCAATTTTACAAGGGTCAAATTTAAACGTGTATAACCTTTAATAAATGTGGAATTTTTCTGTTCAATACCTTCCAAATGATAGATAATTGAGTTATCTTTCCAATGATACAATTTTCTCCTTTATCTGATACACGAGCAAAAAGTTATGACCATTTTCGTGAGTAACAGTAAGGGATAACGATAGCCTCGTACTGCGAGGGCTATTCCACTTTTACAGAGGTTGCATCGTGAGGGCTATTTCTTAAGACTAGGGGTCACGCCACGAGGGTTATTTATATTGGAAAAAAAGGCCAAGGGGAGTTGGTTCCTCTTCCCTCAACCCAAGTCATCCAAAACATGATTTGGGACATTCAAGAGGGTATTTTTTGCTCATCTTCCTCAAAATTACTCACTAGAAACCCTTCCCCTTTCCCAAGAAAGAAAGTTCAAGATTTTCCTCTCAAAAACACAAGGATTCATGTTCCGAATACAACATTTCTTCAAGAATTTGTTCAATTAAGGTATGTGGGGTTTATGAACAAGGACATTCTTCCATCCTTTTTCCCAAAACTTATTTTAATGTGTAAGTTATATGATTTGCAGTTAGGGTTCATACCCAAGTTATCTTGTATTGAGTTTATTATATTATCTTGTGATTGAAGTATTAAAGTGCATACATGATCTCAACTATTTATGTTTTTACTTGAAAATTTTCTATTATGATTTGGATATCATGAGTTTGATTTAAAATATTGATTAAAGATTTTTTATTTAGTTTTAAGCATGATATTGTATTACAAGTTATATGAAAGAAAGTATAAGATTCAAAGCTTGAGTTTAAGAACTAAGTTGATAAGCAAAGTTTGTATCTTTTGATTCCAAGAGAAGGCTTGAGATCCATAATCATTATCATCCTTCTGATACAAAGCAAAGATTGTTCTTTTGATCTCAAGATAAGATATGGAATCCATATTTGTTCATCTTGATTATGATTTAAAGTAAAGAGAAGCATAACTAGTTTTCATTCTCTAAACTCTTATGCTATTTCAAGGTAGATTTCCCAAAGCATGAGCATATAAGTAATATGGAGTAGTATTTAGCACCGAGTTGGGTATGAGTCTGAGGTCACATGCCCCAGAACTGTGTGCCTCCGTAGGTTTAAGTCACAATATGGGTTAAGTATAATGATCACTAATATTAAGGTTCTATTCTGATGTCAATGGTAGAAAAGCTTTCCCTAATGTGGGTAAGACGTTTGACTACATTATAGCTCATATGGTTTATGACGGTTAGAAGAACCTCCCTAAGAAATAATAAAAGTAAAGCTTTTAGAAATAAGTGTTATGGCTCACAAAGTTTATACTTATGCTTTATTACTCGTGTTTATGATTTTGCCGTGTTCATTTTATTCAAGATCCAGATTAGTCATTTACACTTAGCATGCATTATTCTAAAGTCTATGAGTATATTAAATTATTGTTTTACTTATGAATTCACCCCCACATATTCAGTATATTCCAGAAGTACTGACCCACATATATGTCTATATGTTACATTATCTCATAATGTATGTACCAGTTGTAGAACGAACATCATAATCAGATAGTTTGTAGCTTCTAGTCGGCTAGTGATGAGTTTTATTCAAGGACTTGAGTCAACTATAGTTTTAGTATCAATTTTATTCAGTTGTATCCATAAGGGATAGATGGAGGTTATGTCCTGGCTACCTATAGTCAGTATTAGTAAATGGTTCATAGATGTTCAATTAGAGTTGATGTATTTACTTTCAATTTAGTTTTGTATAACCAAAGTATGTTTTAAATAGTTTTGTATTAAACATATTCAGCTAAAGAAATCTTTTCTTCTTATTTCTTTTTGATTTATGTAACATATTCAATTGCTAACGAGTTATGCAAGTATCATGGGTTACCTTAGGATGACTTGTGGTTCTAAGCACTGTGTGACATCCAGGGGTAGTCTCGGGGCGTTACAGATTTGTAAAGGGCTTTTCTTCCTTTATGGACCCCTTGACCAAGTTGACTTAGAAAAATATTATTTTCCAATGGTCGAACAAGTTTGAGAGGAGATTTTAAAATATCAAGGAGTTGTTGAATTTAGCTCCTATCTTGACTTTGTACAGGGATGATGTGGGTTTTATCATCTTTTTTTATGGTTTCGAAGTTGGCTTGTGTGGAGTGTTGATACAAAAGGGTAAAGTGACTACATATGCTTCATGAAAACTGAAGATCCATAAGTAAAACAATCGTACTGATGATTTAAAGTTAGAAGTTGTTGTGTTTGTGTTGAAGTTAAGCTATCACTACCTCTATGGTGCTCATTGTAAGATTCTCACTGGTCATCATAGCCTTTAATACTTCTTCAAGTAGCAGGATCTTAATATTAGGCAACATAGATGGTTGTAGTTACTTAAGGATTATGGTCTAACTATTATTTATCATTCAGGAAAGGCTATTGTGGTAGTGGATGACTTGAGTCAAAAGGCATCGAGTATAGTGAGTTGACTCCTTTTTTTAGTGGGGACCGACCTTTGGCCTCGAACATCTAGTCATTGGCCAACCAATTGATTTGACCTGATATTTTGGCTCCCAAGTGTGTCTTACCACGTGTTAAGTGTAGATTCTCATTGATAGAGAAGATTCATTCTCAATAATTTAATGATGGGTAATGGTGAGTGATTCATAATAAAGTGTTGAATGGAAAAGAAAAGGTAAGATTTCTTTATCCTAAGGATGTTTTTAGGTTTATAGGTCATGTTTATCTACGAAAAGTTGGTGACTTGATTAGACTGATCTTGGAGGAGGCTCACAGTTTGAGGTACTCTTTCCATCCAAGATCAACTAAGATGTATCATGAGTTAAATCAATAATATTAATGGTGTGGGATGAATAAAGACATCGTGGAGTATAAACCCAAGTGTCATAGTAGTCAACAAGTTTAATATAAGCATCGGTTGTGTTATACAGAGAGAAAGACAACTCTGGAGTTGAAATAGGAGTGGATTACTGTGGGTGTTATGGTTGGTATACCCCTGACATTTGGGAAGTTTGATTCCATTTGGATGATTATGGATAGATCAAATAAATTTAGTGTATTTTTATACTTGTGAAGGTGAATAATATCTATAGTTAAGAGTTTGTTTGGTTACATGGCATACCTATATCCATAATTTTTATAGAGGTACTCTGTTTACCTTAAATTTTTAGAATTCTAAGTAGAGTGAGTTAGGAACACAACATGAGTTTAGTACAACCTTCACCTTGAAACGGATGGCTATTCGGAGAAATATATTCAGTTGTTTGAGCATATGCTTCAACGATGTGTAAGAGATTTTTGTGATCTTTGGAACTAGTTCTTGCCCTTAGTGGAGTTTCCCTACAATAATTATGATTCTATCATTCTAATGGTGCGTTTTGATATTTTATATAGGTGGAGTTGTAAAACCCTTGTGGGATGGTTTAACTCCTTTGTGGTTAGGTCTTGGAGTACTGACTTATTAAGTCACTCTGTAGATTAAGTGAGTTTGATTCAGTATAGTCTTGTGATTGGCAAGAGTACGTAGAAGATTTATGTAGATTAATGATATAATGCTTTTGGTCGGTGAGAAGATTTGTTGAAGGTATCACCCATTGTAGGACCCCAAAAAATTTCTAGCTTAATTCAGTCCTTTAAGCTTGTTAAGGGGTCCCATACTTAGAAAATTAAACCTAAGTATTCAGAGTTAGTTTATTTTTAGCCTTGAAAAGTTGGCAATATCATTTTGCGACCTTAATGTCCTTTAAATGTCTATGTTTTAGTTAATTCATAATCAGGAAGGTCAACAGGTCTTTTTCCCCTGACCCTCAACCCCCAAAATATGAAATTTAATACCTTAGAAAGCAAATAAACTCATTCTTTCTCAATTTCTCTCAAGAACAAGCCTTAGGGTTTTTATATTTCAAATAAAGAACTCAAGATTTCCTCCATTAATTTCCATAAATTCATCAACAAGGTATGTAAAGTGTTCATCCAAGGGTCCCTTCCACCCTTGGAGTTCAAGGAACTTCTTTTAAAAACATGAATTATGATTTCCATGTTGTGGGTTTGAATGTAATCATGTTGATGTAGTGGCATGTGTTCCAAATTGAAATCTTTATGTGTTTATTGATATTATTATAGAATGTAAATTAAAATTTTATTCTCTTATATTGAAACCCTTGAATTATGAAGTCATGATGTATTAGCATTATTTTTCATGCGCAAGTATCAAGCTACGCCTAACATGTGTTTGATAAAATTCTAAATTGAGATTATGCTGCTTTTATGATCCTTTGGGGATCTAAATGATGAACTTATTTTATACCCATATGTTCACAATGTCTTCCAAGCTAAAGCTATACCTTGTATGTGTTTGATGGAATGCTCATGAGATTGGTTTAATGAAATTATGATGTGTTAGCATGTATTCCTATTCATGTGCAAGTTCATGACTTTCAAGTGATTGATGAAATGCCTCATAGATTTTATTGTGAGTTGTTGACTAATGTTAAGTATTCAACACTTGTCATTTATGATTATTTTTATTCTATCGAGTCCAGGGGGTATTTAATACCCAATAATTTAGCTGTGTGCCTAGAGCCAGTGTCAGTTACAAAATAGTCTCAATCATGCCACGATCAGTAGTACTCTAGTTCAGTTATAGAACGCAGGAAAACATAGTATCAATCCAGTCCCATTCAGTATTTAGTTTAGTCCTCAGTGATCTCAGTCATCTAACAGAACTCAGTAGTATTCTGTCAGTCAACAGAACTTAGTAAACTCAGTTTAGTTCAGTTAATCAGTACAATCAGTAACAAATCAATCCAGCCTATTATGAACAAGGTAATCTATCTAGTGTCTATTCAGTTGGGAGTAGGATTCAGCACCGAGTGAACTCAGGGATGGGGGCTCACCCTCCAGCAGATGTTGTGATTCTTAGAAGCAATTCTTACATTCCAGAACTACGTAGCCAGCGTAGGTTGAGATATAACCCTACGGGTCTAGGTTCAATACATCTTATTCGAGTTTTCCTACCAGCGAGGGGTTGACGGAAGAGCTTCCTGTCAGAGAGGGTTAACTCACAGCTTGTCTTTACTCGTGGCACGATACTGACATCCTTCCAACTAGGGTTATAGGTTGGACCAGAAATAGTTCATAAAGGGGCATGTCGGTTAGAGGATTACCTCCCATAGTCTTAGTCTTAGTCATTAGTAAAGAACTCAGATATTTCTACAGATTTCAGGACTGCCAGATACAGTCACTCAGCTTAGTACAGAACTCAACTAGTTCCATAAGAATCAGGTCTGTCAGACACAGTCACTCAGCTAACAGTATATAAGTTATTAGTTATATCAGTTATCAGTAATCCATGTTATCAGTAAACTCAGTATTCAGATACCTTTTGACTCCAATTACAGTTATGTATTCAACCATGTATTCTTACACTGTCATGTTCATGTTATTCAGGCAGTTATAGTTTATGTATATGAACCCTTGCATTCAGCCTTACCTCACTTTGCGTACCAGTACATTCACACGTACTGACACATACTTTTATTTTATGCTATGGTGTTTTATACCTTAGGTTTAGACGTATGGGCTCTAGAGCACCCTTAGCAGATCAGACTTTCAGCAGACAGAGTAGTGGTGATTCCTCATAGTTTGAGGAAATATTTATTCATTCAGTATCTCAATTTATTTTCAGTAGTTGAAGTTAGTTGAGAGCTTGTCCCATCAACTCCACAGTTTAGACAATTTTAGAGGCTTTTCAAACTAGATATTAAGACAGTATTCAAAATTTTAGATTCTAATGTTTTATTGTACTTTATCATTTTCTTTCCATCAGTAGTACAATTTTGAACCTTATGGCATTTCAGCCTATTATTCCACTTTATGCAATTTTATTACTCAGTTATTGTAGATGTACCAGTCATGGGTTAGCTTGTGGTCCTTCGAGATGATGGGCATTGTGTAGTGTCTGGGGTACTAGACTCAAGGCGTTACAAACTTGGCATCAGATCCTAAGTTTCAATAAAATCCTAGAAATTCTGAAAGTCGCATCTAGTAGATTCTTGTGCATAGGTGTGTAGCGCTCCACACTTATATACAAGAGGCTATAAGATATTGTAGGAATAGTTTCCCTTCTTTGTAGGAATAGTTTCCCTTCTTTCAGTATTTATGTCATACGATTGAACATGAGCTCCAGTTAAAGTCTTTTTCATTTCTGCTTCTTTCTTTCAGTTACAGAACATGCTCCCAAAAGGACTAACAAAAGAAGAACCAGAAACCAGTCAGCACCACAAACCATTCAGGAAGATCCCATGGACGAGCACGTCTCTTATGCAGAATTCAGAACTGCATTCACTACTCTAGCCAATTTAATAGGAGCCCAGAATGAACGTCCAGCTTCTATTCCGACCAACCCAGTGGCTAAAAATGCTGCAACCAGGATTCGAGACTTCACCCGAATGAATCCTCCTTTATTCTCAGGATCTAAGCCAAAAAAGGATCCACACGAGTTCATCGATTAGGTTCAGAAGGTCACATATATCATAGGAGTTACTTCCAGTGAGAGTGCTGAGTTAGCCACCTATTAGCTACAAGATAGAGCCCATACGTGGTTTAAGCAGTGAGAGGTAGACAGGGGTACATATACAGAGCCAGTAGAATGGGAAGAGCTTGATACGACCTTCTTAGATAGATTTTTTCCATTCAAGATAAAAGAATCCAAGGAGTTAGAGTTCATCAATCTCAGGCAGGGCAGTATGAGTGTGAAAAAGTATTCCCTCAAGTTTACTCAGTTAGCCAGGTATGCTCCCCATGTAGTGACAAAAAATAGATCCAGAATGAGCAATTTTGTATCTGGGGTATTGAGTAAAGTAGTTAAGGAGTGTAGGACTGCGATGTTGATTAAGGAGATGGACATATCTAGTCTTATGGTCCATGCTCAATAGATTGAGGAGTAGAAGCTTAAGAAGAAGGAGAAAGAATATAAGAGATCTAGAATAGGTAGTTTCAGCTTTGCTAAGTCTAAGTTAGAAAATGGGAATCATTCTCAATTCCTCGCAAAATCTGTAGCCCCAGTTCCATCTTCACCTAGTGCACTAGTACCAAAGTTCAGGAATGACAGTCATGATGAGGTGCCAGGCTCCAAAACCCAGAGTAGTGCAAGCAATGTTAGAACTAATCTATTTTGCAAAGAATGTGGTAAGAATAATAAGGGTATGTGTAGAGCCAGTAGTGATGTGTGTTTTGGATATGGCGAGTCAGGTCATAGAGTCAGAGATTATCCTAAGCCTGTCCCACGAAGTCAGCATAGTTGTCCTTTAGCTCAGTTTGGTCACCAAAATCAACAGGGTGCCACTTCTAGTGCGGCCAGTGGGCAGTGCCAAAATAGAATTTATGCACTTTAGTCCAGGAAAGATCGGGAAAGTTCTCCTAATATGATTACTAGTACATTACAGACCTCTCCTTTCACATGTTTATGCCTCATCCAATTCAGGAGCTTCTCTGTCTTTTGTAACTCTTTATGTAGCAGTTAACTTTAGATTCAGACCAAATATTAACAAAACCTTTCTTAGTATCCACCCCAGTGGGTCAGTCTATCGTAGCCCGATGGGTATACAAGAACTGTTCGATTATGATATCTTAGGAAGTCAATCTTCTAAATTTCAGTAGTAATATTAGTACGTGTAGAAAAGTAAAGGGTGGGGATGATACCCAACCCGTGTTTACGTCAGTTCAAATCTTGTACTTAAGCCATAACGATACCTATGCATGCTTTACATCTCAGATCCATGAACACAACTTATATTCATGCACTTTCCATAGAATCGTGTGCAATTATAGTTCCTACTATGAGGAGTTTTAGTTCACTCAGTAGTACGAATCATGTTCCATGAGTACAGAAAACTCCAAACTTAGTCATGCATCTCATGACTACTACTCTCATGCCTTACAGTGTGTTTAGCCCCCGTTATCGTCTTGATTACAGTCATCGTTGCAGTCTCAGACATAGTGTCAGTTATAATCTCAGTCTAGTAATCAGTTCTAAAATTCAAATTCAGTGTTGCTTGACCATAACATTCAAATATCAGTTATTTAGTTATCAGATTTAAATATTTTAGTTTATTGACTATTTTAGAATCATGTTATACACTTGGTCTTGTATTCTCAGACAATACAATTTACAAGCATTCATGCTCAGTTATCTCATATTGCTCAGTCAGTCTTACCTCATGTGCATAGTACTCTATGGTTTCAGTTCAGTTATTCAGGCTAAGTACAGTTCTGTCTTGACGACCCAACAATTCAGTTATCCATAAATCAGTAAACTCGATAGGTTAGTATGCTTATATATTCATTCTCAGTACCCATGCGAATATTTTCAATACTCTCAAGTGAAGGGTTGTACTAAGGTGGAGAGTAAAGTTGCAAGAAAATTCAACAAAAATTTTAGTTGCAGTGCATGAGGCTTAGCCACTTTATCTTAGATAATATTTCATAGGCCGTGACTCATATTACAGAACTTATTCAGACCATACCAAGATTTCCTTACCCTCTAAAGCCACTAGAACTCTATAAAAAGAGTTTCATAAAAAGGCCCAACTCGAGTATAAGTTTTTAGCATAAGTTAGTCTGCAGAGCCTGTGATTCAGTTTAGCAGTCATACAGATAAGTTCGTATGGTTTCCTATCTTTATATTTATTCGTGCTATCTGAAGTCTCATGAAAGTAACTGCTCCAAGATTGGGTGACCAGGTAGTTACGTATTCATCACAGTCCATGTATCATGTCTCAGTTTCAGACCCCAGATGTTATATCCAGTCACAACTCGGTTCGTAGGTACCCTGTGCATCATCCTAGTTTTCCTTAGTATTTCAGCCAAGTCAGTATTCTCTGAGGGACAAAATGTCCAAAGGGGGAGATGCTCTATAACCCTCGATCTATTATGTCCTAAACCCTCTATCTTGTCTTTACGTAATGAATCTAGTTTAGAATGGTGGATACTCATAGGTTGACCCTCAAGTTCCAATATCAGTTGTGAGCCATGTATTACGGGGCTTAGTTCAGTGCCTGATATTCAGTCCAAGTATCATACTTCAGACTCAGTAATGTCCCAATGTCCCTCTAGTCAAAGTTCTTTGACGGAATCAGTCCATTGAGGGAGCTACTTGGGAAGAAGGAGCAGACATGCAGACTAAATATCCTCACATTTTCTCTGCTAATGCAAACTCAGCCCAAGGTAATGGCTTTCCTTAAGCTTATTCAGTTTTATGTTCAGATTTCCATTACAAACTTGGTATCATTTACCATTGCATATTCAGTCATATGTTCATGAGTCAGTTCAGTCATATATTTATGCATCAGATATGCATGATCAGTATGAGAAACTCAGATTATCAGTACTCCTAGCCATGCATTCATGAATCAGCTCAATCATGTACTCATGCATCAGATATGCATATTCAGTATGAAATTCAGCATGTCAATAATATCAGTCCTATAGTCAGGTCCCATATGTTCATGTCTAGTAAGTAGATTCAGCCTACTAGTACTCTCAGTTCAGTTAGTCTCATTCAAGAATAAATGTTCCCAAGGGGGAGATATTGTAAGACCCCACAAAATTTCTAGCTTAATTCAGTCCTTTATGCTTGTTAAGGTGTCCCAGACTTAGAAAATTCTAGCTAAGTATTCAGACTCAGTATATTTTTATCCTTCAAAAGTTATAATCTCATTTTACGACCATAATGTCCTTTAAATATCTATGTTTTATATAATTCATGATCAGGAAGGTCAATAGGTGTTCCAGACAAGTTTTGAATTTTTTGGACTTCATTTGAAGCTCCTTTGGAATTCCAAAACAATAAACCAACGCGATCTTGGTACGCTGCGTCACCTATCGCATTGATTAATATTTTCCCCAGCTACCAGCATCAAATTCCAGTGAGTCGACACGATCTTAGTGAGACACGTCGACTATCACGTCTATGCCATAGACACACCGTGTCAACCTGTGCATCGGTAACCCTATTTTAGTCATTAAAAGAATGCGTTCTTGGGGGTATTTAGGTCTTTTTCCCCTGACCCTCAGCCTCCAAAACACAAAATTTAATACCCTAGAAAGAAAATAAACTCATTCTTTCTCAGTTTCTGTCAAGAACAAGTCTTAGGGTTTTTAATTTTCAAATCAAGAATTCAAGATTTCCATCATTGATTTTCAAAAATTCTTCAACAAGGTATGTAAAGTGTTCATCCAAGGGTCCCTTCCACCCCTGGAGTTCAAGGAACTTTTTTTTAAAACATGAATTGGGATTTCCATGTTGTGGGTTAGAATGTAATCATGTTGATGTTGTGGCATGTGTTCCAAGTTGAAATCTTTATGTATTTCCTGATATTATGATAGCATGTAAATTGAATTTTTATATTATTATATTGAAACCCTTGAATTATATTGTCATGATATATTAGCATTGTTGTTCATGACCAAGTATGAAGCTACGCCTACCATGTGTTTGATAAAATGCTAAATTGAGATTATGGTGCTTTTATGATCCTTTAGGGATTTAAATAATGAACTTATGCTATACCCACATGTTCACAATGTCTTCCATGGTGAAGCTATACCTTGTATGTGTTTGATGGAATACTCAGGAGATTGGTTTAATTAAATTATGATGTGTTAGCATGCATTCCTATTCATGTGCAAGTTCATGACTTTCAAGTGATTGATAAAATGCCTCATAGATTGTATTGTGAGTTATTGACTATTTTCAAGTATTCAAGAATTGTTATGTCTGATTATTTTTATGCTATTGAGTCCTAGGGGTATTTAATACCATATAATTTAGTTGTGTGCCTAGAGCCAGTGTAAGTTACAGAATTGTCTCAATCATGCCACAAACAGTAGTACTCTAGTTCAGTTACAGAACTCAGGAAAACTCAATATCAATCCAGTCCCATTAAGTATTCAGTTCAGTCCTCAGTAATCTCAGTCAGCTAACAGTACTCACTAGTATTCCATCAGTCAATGAAACTCAGTAAACTCACTTTTGTTTAGTTAATCAGTACAATCAGTAACAAATCAGTCCAGCCTAGTATGAACTAGAAAATCAGTCCAGTGTCTATTCAGTTAGGAGTAGGATTCGGCACTGAGTGAACCCAGGGATGGGGTCACCTTCCAGGAGAGGGCGTGATCCTTAGAAAAAACCCTTGCATTCTAGAACTACATAGCCAATGTAGGTTGAGATATAACCCTATGATTCTAGGGTTAATATATCTCATTTGAGTTCTCCTACCAATGAGGGGTTAGCAAAAGAGCTCCCTATCAGAAAGGGTTAACTCATAGCTTGTCTTTACCCATGCCATGGTACTGACACACTTCCAATTGGGGTAATAGGTTGGACCCCAAACAGTTCAGAAAAGGGGCATGTCGGTTAGATGATTACCTCCCCCAGTCTCAGTCTTAGTCGTTAGTAAAGAACTCAGATAGTTCTATAGATTTTTGGACTATCAGATATAGTTACTCAGCTCAGTGCGGAACTCATCTAGTTCTATCAGAAATAGGATTATCAAAAACAGTCACTCAACTAACAATATATTAGTTATCAGTTATATCAGTTATCCAGTAATCCATGTAATCAGTAAACTCAGTATTCAGAATCCTTATGACTTCAATTACAGTTATGTATTCATGCATTTACTCTCACGCTATCATGTTTATATTATTTAGTTAGTTATAGTTCATGCATATGAACCCTTGCATTCAGCCTTACCTCACATTGCGTACCAGTACATTCACACGTACTGACACATACTTTTTTTTCGTGCTATGGTGTTTAATACAATAGGTTCAGACGTACGAGCTCCAGAGCACCCTTAGCCGGTCATACTTTTTGCAGAAAGAGTAGCGGTGAGTGATCATAGTTAGAGGACAT